>BCIX01000001.1:1361145-2627862 GCA_001600095.1 Bullera alba
CGCTCCGAGCTCACCACTTTGTCAGCTGGTCGATTCACTCCACTCATAACGTCTATTCTGATCCACTCAACTCATAATGTCTATTCTCCATAGCCCAAATGGATTTTCAGTGCTAGGTCACCTGACATGGGACCTCCCGATCCGATACCGTCAGCTGGTCAGAAGAAATAGAGAGCTCATATTCAGCATGGAATCCCCGGGTCTCGCGCAAACCCGATTTAGCATGTTCATTATGGCATGGCGTGTCGTACAAAAGAGGCTGAAGGGCTCAGAAGCCCATTCTGATAGGAGGCGGTGGCGGTCCACCCTGCGGAGGCTGTTGCTGCTGCTGCTGAGGTTGACCATATTGCGGCTGACCATAACCCGGATAGCCATTGGCAACGGGGAACCCGGCAGGTGGTGCGGGAGGGTAACCTTGTTGGTAGCCATTAGGCTGCGGTGCGCCGTAGTCAGGGTATCCTTGGGGAGGGTAACCTTGCTGAGGAGGCTGGTACACCGGCATGCCAGGAGGAGGAGGGGGTGGAGCGGCTTGGGGAGCATAGGAGGCTTGTGGAGGTGCAGGGGCGGATGATTGGGCGGCGAGAGCTCCGGCGTATTGACCTATGTTGGATCAGCCAAAAGACAAGGAGCGGGGGCGATGAAGCCACCTACCCTGATACGTTGCTGGCATGCCGCCCACTCCTGGAAGCACAGAGTTTTTCCTGCGCACAGTCGTCAGCCGCTTGCTCGATCACGGATCACAGCTCGCTCACTTTGCCTGGGCCGCCAATAACCTCTCCGCCTGAGTTCCATGCCTCTCGCCCTTTCCGTCCTTCTTGAACGCATATTGCACCGTTATCTGCTTTCCACCGAGGAACTGTCCGTTCATATTTTCCACAGCCATGTCTGCGGCCTCAAAATCGTGGTACGAGACGAACCCATAACCCTTTGAATCGCCTGTCGTGGGATCTCGGGCAATCTAAGAAACGATCAGCACTGCATGCAGCTGTATGCTCACCTTTGGCTGCTCAGCTATCGCACCGAACGTGCTAAATGTGTCATACAGCGCGTTCTCGTCGACCATCTCGTCCAATGTGCCAATGAAGAGGTTCGCGCCGACGTCTAATGTCTTCTTGTCGTAACTAGCCTTGTTGACTCTTATTGGCTTTCCGTACAGCTTTATCTGGTTCATGATCTTGCAGGCGTACTCGGCATCGTCTTCCGCCAGGAACTCGCAGAACCCGAAACCCTGGTGAGCCATCGAGATACGATCTTTTGGTAGAAAGACATTCGCTGCGACGGTCGTGAGCCGTGATCTGACATTGGACCGAAATGGTAGACTTACACACTGGGCCTGCTTGCCTATAGCTTGATCAGCCTCATCCTCAATTACGCACAAGTGACTCACAACATCAGCTCCCACACGAGCGCATCGGTACACCGTTCATCTAGGTTTCCCTAAATGATTGGCATCAGCGATGCGACATTGTCGTGTCAAATGAGGCCTCACCAGATACACCGTTGCCTCTTGGTTCCTATCCTGCTCTGCCTTGTTCTGCATGATGCCCCTTAGTCGTTTATTTCGTGTGTGCGATACGCCGCTGTCGAGATTGGGACTCTGGAAAGGCCTTGGACGTGGTCAAGTAGGTTGCAAGAAGGTGCTCAACCGCAACTCGAGTATACCGAGTCTCGACATCAAGTTTCAATTTGATTCCGTCTTTCGACGATCGTCCTTTTGCTGCTGGCGCATTCAGCTTTGATTCAACTGCTTGTGTGTCTCTCGGTCCTGGAGTCTCCTCACTTAGAATCAACTGGCATTCAGATGTGCTTGTGCCGCCAAACGCCTGGCAGTCAGCATTAAGAGGCCGGCGATATCGACACTTCGACCTCTACGACACCAGACCATGTCTGGTCGACCGTTCTCACAATCACTTGCACCGAGTTTCTAGCTTAGACTCAAAACAACTGGATGTACCAACTCTCGCTCGCACTGGTCTGTAGTATAGACGACACGCAGTTAACATCAGAAAGTGGGGATGCGGCCAACGGAAGTTGACGTCCGTCGAACCCTGTAGAGCCTCAGCACCTGATTTGAGGGTGATGAGGACCACAGACATGGTTGCTAGAGGCCGATCGGTGGTGAGGCCCGAAGCGACATCATATTCCAACGGCGGCGAGCTGTGGACTGGTTTGACTATAACAGATAACTCTAGGGTGTCTGACGACTCTGTCTAGTCACTGCACCCTATGCTACATCACGGGATACGACATATCGCTACACTCTTCGACTTCACCCCTCTAGTACGAGGCGTATCCGGAGAAGAACCTGTTGCCGGCCTTGATGAACAAGGCAAAGCAAGAGAAGATACCCGTCAGGTACGCAACCGACCGGGCGTTCCCGGCAAGCTCTACAGCCGTAGGGTTAGCCCAGATCGAGATAGTCAAGGGGTCCGGCTCACTAGACTCGTTGTTGATGTAGATGTAGTTGAAAGCAATACGCGACAGAAGGTAGATGCCGGAAGCGGCATTGAGGAATTTTGGCTCGACTCGGGCGACGTTTCCGGCCACCTAGAAGATTCACGATTCAGTCACGCACTTGATGTGCCTACAATCCACTCACGACGGCGGCGGCAAAGTAGGGCAGGGTAATGAAACCGTTATTCTGGGCCGCCTCGGCCCGGTTGAACCGCTCAGCGACGGCTGGGGGCAGCTGGGCCTCTTTCGCCTGGTCCTTCTTAGGGTTCTAGAAACAGTCAGCTCAAGTGCCATGAAGGGTGTGCGATTCTACTGACGCAGTTGTCCCACTCGGCTTTACCAGCCGCTTTGTGTTTGTTGAACAGACTGATGGCCCAGAAATGGGGGGCAATACTGGGGAAACATCAGCCTGAGCCTCTCACTCGATGCTAATTTGCCCGATCCCAAGCTCACGCGGTAACCCAAGCGGCCGGGAGAGCGTAGAAGGAGAAGTTGTGGGCAGCGTTGAGACCGGCGAGAGACATTGCAGGGGATTTGCTTTTGGTTTTAGGTGTTTGAAATGCTGAAAGAGTGGTCGAGGAGCTGAGGTCGAGCGAGGAAGAAGAAGATGCGGTTAAAAACTCTTATAGATGGACCAGTCCATCGAGCTGCAGCAAAGCTGCAGTCACCGTAAATTCAATCGGGATCATCAAGTGACACATCAACTCTCCTGACGTCAGGCCTGCTTTTGTGCCGAAAATGCCGGATCCCGCCGGATGCTAGAGGTTGTCTTTGCCACAGTGCGCGACCCATCACTATATCGCCGTAACACCGCCGAGATTTCCAGCTGCTTCACCTTCATCCTATCCACGGTCTACCACTACAGTATCACTACCTATCACTACTAGAGCAAAGCAGCACTCTATCAACCACCTCTACACTCACCACAATGTCACGCCCGTTCGCCAGCGCAGTCGCAAGCTCATCCAGGCAGTACGCCACCAAAGCCCCAGTGGTCCCCGACTATATCGCCGCAAAGCAATCCGGTGCCGGCGACAACAAAATCGACACTCTCAAACGACACCTCTATCCCCAAAATACCTTTGCTCCAAAGTCAGAGTCACCAACCGGCCAGCATCACCCCGATGTCATCAGGAGAGTCAAAGCGCTACTACCCACTCGTGAAATCCACTCGACGATAGAAAAGGCATGGGCACTTTACCAGGATCAACAACGAATGTTGCATCGGAGACGACTTAGAGCCAAGTTTAGAGCAATGGAGAAAGCATGTGACGAGCTCGACAAAATCACGAGGCCCCCTCCGCTTCAGTCAGCAACCGGCGGCTTTCTCAATGGTCAGCGTTATCCAAGGGCGCTGTTCAACCTAGCAATGGAGCCGGCCAACCCCCATGCGTTCCCTAAGCCGTCTGGTCGAAAAATTAGCCCCGAAGCGAGATGGAAGGAAGCCAGGTTGGATGGGTTTGTCCCAAGAGAGGCATGGATACCGACAGAGACGAAAGGGACTGGATGGAATTATCAATGGCAAAGGCCTCGGAGTTCGTGATTCATATCGCGCTAGATTCGGTGTCGCCGCTATGTATGGCGATTTAGGTCGACGTTGGCTTGATGGATCAATCGCAGGAGTCTCAGGAGCAGCGCTAATGCATGACTGAACGACACTGGCAACATGCTTTACAAACACCCCTCTTACACAACCTCTACATCAATGATCGGCGTGGGCCATGTCTGAGCGGTCGTCACCCTGATCATGATCTCGTCCCCGATCGCCATCGGCACCAGCTTGGAGGCCGGTTGGGGACAACGTACATCGAGCCCGAGTGAGGGGATATGTACCGGAGTCGTGGTGCTACTGCCGCCAGAATTGTACACCGTCGGGCCCATCACGACGCCTTTGACTGGCCGAGTGATATCGACAAAGCTAGAGTCGTATGTGTAGCCATCTGGCTTTGGGTTTTGTAGCCTGGACGTGAACAGCTGCGATTGCCACCATGCGTCCGAGAATCTGCCGAATCGACCATTAACGCGAACAGCTTGAGCGGTACGCTGTCCGTACTGGGCGACTTTGTCGAGGGTCAAAACCGGTGCGAGGCTCGTGGACAATCCCTTTTCGGCCACTAAAGCGGATTTGATCTGCCAGTGTACCATGCAATCCTCGTACCGTCGCAACGGTGACGTGGCCTTGAGATAACCAATATTGTCGTTGTAACCCATCACCCAATTGGGCTGAGGCGTGGGATGCAGTGCCATCTGTGGAGGTTCAAAGTTGGCTCTGGCGATGTCCTCCTTTTTCACAAACATATCCGCATCTCGTTGGGCCAGAACATCGTCCAAGGTGACAATCGGCTGCCCAGGTATTGCGACTGGCCTCGGAGACGTCATGGACCGGAAAGGAGCGGGAAGCGATCGGTCGGCAATGAATATCGCCGCGATTCGACCGGCCATAATCATCATCTCCTGCACCATAGTCGTGGCCGATAACCCGCTGGAGGGATTGGTCACCGAGAAGTTGATCATTGGCAGCCCAGACCAGGACTGCGGCTTGCGTGGGATGTTGGCAGAGTCGAAGATGTTGGCCCCGGAAGGAGGAAGCTGCCCGACGAGGGAGAGTGTTGGTTCAGGTGACTGCCAATCCCAACCACATGTGGCGAGCCGGCGACGACGGTGAGCGGTCGCAAAGGCGAGCAAGAGTTTGAGATCCTCAGCGCTGTCCTGGGTCACCGGCACAGTGTCGTGTCTCATATCATTGGTTTGCTTGTTTGGTGTTCCCAGTGGAGCCCAGGCGGAAGCGTGATTTAGCCCGAGAGCCTTGTCGACCGACTCGTACGTCAACATGACTGGATCCCTGATGAAGCCCATCTGCGATTTGTGTTCGAGCAGCTCTCCCGAGGGTGAGAGCCTTGCCGAGAATGTCATTGTCCCCTGAGCACCTCCATCTCGCTCGACCTTGGCACCGAGAGATAGTTCCCGCATGATGAGGTCGTGCTCGAAAAGCGGTATGTTGCCTTCGGATAGGTAGATGGACGACCCTCTGACGGAGGCGCGCTCTGACATTGGCGAGTCGAAGGGGATGTATCGAGTTGGGTCGGCCACGTGAACATGTACCCAAACTTCATCCGAGTTGGGTATTCGCTCGAGAGACAGCCCATCGTCGAGCTCGCTGGCAGTCGCACTATCTATGACGTAGACCCGTTGTCCGGTAAAGTCGACTCGAAGTGAATCCAGCTCGTCGCCTTTCAATAGTCCCCCCTCCGGTCTCGCCCTGGACACTCGAGCTAGATCCAAGGCGCGGACTTCGGTCTCCAAAGCTTCGGCTCGTTTGGTGGTCTCGAACGGGGATAAAGCTCCAAGTCGAACTAACGCATGGAGCTCAAAGCCTCGTATGGCCAGCTCCGGTAATCCGATGAGACTGGCCAACTTGGACAAGCTAGCACCAATATGCGATGGCTGTATCGAACGCTTCTCGAAGGCGCTCAGACTTAAGAGGTGGAGTAGCAGTTGGTCGGTCTCGGTGAACTCGGGGAGGTCGCGAGTAAGCGGTGTGATGGGTCCGGTATTGTCGTGATCGGCGGTCACCCGCAAGATCTGCTTTGCGCGATCGACAAAACCGTTCAAGACTTGCTGGTCTTCCGGTGTCTGGGCGTTGACAATCCGCTTCGCCGCCTGTAGGCGTCGGACGCTGTCGCGACTTCGAACCATGAAAGTTGCAGTTTCTTTGTGGTTGAGAGGGTCGGCCAAGAACAGATCCGGACGGTCCATCATGAGTGTATGGGCTGCAAAGGCCGGGAGAGTGTGTGGCTTGATCCCGTACGGGGGTTGACCATCTTCTGACAAGAGATAGTCGGCCGCTTGAGCGGCAGTGATAGAGCCATGTATCCCTCCGTCTTGAGGGGCAAAGACATCCCACAGGGCCTCCAAGCCACCGCCACGGCCACGACCCATAGATAGCATCCTTGCTGACATCTTCTCCGTTTCACGAGACACCTTTCTCAAGATGGCGACGACTTGCCGTCTGGCGGCCAACATGGGGGCCAACAAAGCGTCAAACTCCGGACCGCTGTCGACACCAGAGCCGATCAGCCTGAGAAGTTCAGGCGACCAACACGCGTCTATCATTTTCCGTGGGGCGAGAGAGGCGGGCATAATATATTGCACGTCAAAGTCACTGATCGGCCAGAGCTCCCCGTTTGACCGCAGGAACAGGACTCGACGCTTGCCGGACTGCATCAGCGGCGCAAAGGCAACACCAAGCGATCTGACCTCGGATCTGTGACGAGTCAGTTCAATGCCAGAGACGAAAGGAGTACACGCACCTTCTGATCTCGACAATCCTGCCGTACATGCCTTCAGAGGATTCACTATCAGCCTCGATCTGAGACCAGTCAACTCCATTGGTGCTGTCATCGTCTATTCCAGGCAAGGGTTCGTCCCTAAAGTGCTCTCTCTGTTCTTCCGAGACGCCAGCTCCTCCTGTATACGCGACCTTTTCGCTACGGGCGTGTGTCAGGAACACAGGAACGTCTGGAGGTGGAAGATTTCGAATGACTCCCATCTTGTTGAGGTTCGAGGCCGGGATGCCCATCTGTTTCGCCGTTCTCAACTTGTGCAGTCGACTAGCCTGAACGGCCGGAGGGTACTTGCTCGCGTCATGACGAAAGTTGATGATTTGGTTTCGGGGATAAGACGGATGCGGAATGTCGGGGTCGAACTTGACAGGCTGGTAAGGGTGATCGATGACGCCAGTCGGTATCCCTTCTTTCGCCCGTCTCGACCTTAATAGGTGATCAGAGTTTATGTCTTCCGCGCTGAGCTCGGTTCTTTGTTGCTGTGATTGCAGGTGGGCTAGGTGCTTTGCCGGTGCGATACGCTGGATTGGTCTGGCGAGCCTGGACGGTCCAGGAGTAGCGGCAGTCGAGCCATTCCCGGCTCTTTCTTCAAAGTGGCGAGAAGAGGTCGCGAACGTGCGCCGCGCGGCTTGTCTGGAGGAGCTCATGATTGCGATGTCGATGAGATAGTATGATCGATGATCTTACCAGATGTCATGGTTGTGCTTCGCCTTCGATCTTTGAACTTTTTAGAGCGGCAACGACCTCGATCGAACAGGTTACGTAATCATAGTCCCACCTCTCGCGCCGCTCGACCACCCATACAGCTGGCCATGCCGGAGTCCTCTTAATCTACGGTACCAACCTCCTTGGTTCTCATCGCTTTCAACACCAAAACATACACCCAGCGTACCATCATGGGCTCGTTCTACCACGTCTTTGTGGTCCTTGCAGTGTGCGCTGCGATTGGTGCCATCGGATGGTTCGCTGCGCCTCGCGGGAAGAACCAGACGTGAGTGCTTGCGTCCGTGCAAGTGTTAATCCACTGGCTGATCCCTTTGGCAGACTACTACGAACATCACTCTTACTGGCAATCACCGCGTGCTACCTAATGTGAGTATAGCTTGAAGGGCTTCCCTGGAGGCTTGGACTAACTTGAATAGGTGGGCGATCACGTACATGGCCCAACTACACCCATTGATGGGTATGCACCCAAGCTTCAAACTATCGTCGCGATATAGAGCTGACTTGGACTATAGCTCCTCGGCGATCCAATCTCAGACACGAAGCATGATAGGACAACGACTGTAGAAGGATCAACATGCATCATACTTTGTAGCCTGGACTGGGCAAGCTTTCGTGCGGTCTCGCGCTTCGGGGGAAAGCGTCGGAGCACGGCGACGAGACGCGTAACACCCCACAGGTGTAACCAGAGATGATCAAAATGACGATCTATAGTAGGGGCTCATGCTCGTCAAGAGGACCAGCATCAGGAGACTTGCTCACTGATGGCGACGACCACCCAACGTTCAGCCGTCAAATTTCTAGATGACCAGACGGCGAAGTAGGCCCGGCAAGGATGCCTACGTCGCTCTCAAGGCAGCTACCACTATGCCCAGGACTCACGATGAGTAGCCTGATGTGGATGAGGAGAAAGGGTTATTGGATGCATTGGTGAGCCCTCTACAGTACGTGGTTGTCCAGCATCCCGGCTAGCGTCCCTTTCCCCCCTGACGTTTCAGATTTCCTGTGTTTTGTGGGTTTTGTCTCGTTGACTGATTGACATCCCTCTCTTTGTGATGTTGAAACAGCTCACCATGTCTTATTCATCCCCACACCAGAGCAAGGAGACACAGTGGCAGTTCGAGGAAGCGATGGTAACACACTCTGCCAGGATGATCGCATACAAGAACCTCATTCCGTTGGACCAACTTGTCAACATTACATCGCCTCCCACTCTCACCGCCTACGCCATAACCACACATCATCATGCGATCAGTCAACATCGTCTTATCCGCCATATATGGCTTGTCAGGTATGACACAAGGCTACCGTCGTAAGCTGATATTGCAGTCACTCTAGCATCACAAGTATGCTCCCCGGATCAATGTCTTCATGGCAAAGGTTCATCACGCAGTGAGTCATTACGAGCTCCGGGACCGAAGCCAGTCGACTAAAATCGTTAGTCCTCGCGTCCGACGTCGAGTCAAAGGTCTATCTCACCCCCGGCCGTTTCACCCCTGGACACGGCGATATCTCCTCGAGCACGAATCAGAGTATCTCGCACAGCAACGATCAAGTCGTCATCTCCACACCGCCTCAACCCGTATTCTTCACATCGACCAAGTATCGAGGGGGTTTGGCAGAGGACGATGACTGGAAGAGCGCGTACCTCCCCGAAGGGTGGTACGGCTTGGTGGAGCCGGGTAAGGCTTTATGGGGTGCGATACCCAAATCCGGTCACCTCCCGGAAACCGTCAGGACAAGTGTGCACGCAGTTCTGAGTGAGTATTCTCGCCTGTAATTGAAGGCCAAGGTGTTGGCTAATGTGAGCTAGGTACTTGCAATCCCCCATGCGCATCAGGCGGTATCTGCACGTCGTACACTCCGTCCAATTCGTCTTCGACGGGGACCTTGGGCAGTTGCCAATGTCTTCCTGGCTGGACTGGTCCATCATGCGATATCTGCGCGGTAGGCCACTTTGGTCCAAGCTGCGCCCGTGAGTGCTCGTAGCTGGATCTTGGACTGTATTGCTTACTCCTTCTAGCCTGTACCGAAAACTGCTCGATATGCGATGATGGACTTTCGGGAACTGGCAACTGTCTCGGCACATCGACTACCGCTCTCCAAGGTACGTTCAGTATCACAGGGGGCAACAGGCCCTGATGGATCTATAGCTTGTGATTGTCTGCACGGCACTTGTACAGGATCCGGGGAATGCGCTTGCTCGGCTGGATACCGTTCGGACAACTCCACTAGGACCAAGTGCACCGACTGCCAGGAGGGCTTCTTCGCAGATGCTTCAGGCAACTGTTCAGGTAAGCAAGAGCAGTCGTGTCGGTCTTCTAAGCTGACATAATAATCCCAGCCTGTCCGTTGGGCTGTACATCGTGTCAGTTGAAGCAAGGCACTAGCAACACACCAGAGTGCACTACATGCCGCACCGGTCTTCAACTATCGAATCAAGATCCTCCGGTGTGCTCCGCTCAAGGCCAGTGCAGCGACGGAGACTACTACGATGGCTCGACATCCTCTTGTCGCAGGTGTGTCCGTCGTCCACGACGAGTGCTGACGGTCTTAGCTGCTCTCCTGCTTGCGCAACTTGTACCGGCCCATCAGCGGATCAATGTCTCGCCTGTACACCACCACGAGCGAACCTCAATGGTCAATGCGTCGGCTACGACGCCACTACCGGTGTCTGCGATTCATCTTTGAGCGCTTTACAAGGTGTCTTCATTGTCAACAATGGGAAACGAGAGTGCGATTGTGAGCATCTCCCCACTGTCAAGTGTTTGTTTCAAAGCTAAAGTCGATCCAGCTTGTCCTGTTGGCTGCGCGACATGCTCCATTCCAAGCTTCTCATCGTCGTCATCCTTCACCGATCAGACGTGTCAGTCATGCCAGGACGGATACCTACTCCAAGGCGGATCTTGCGTGCGCAGCTGTACCGAGGGATGGTTTTTAGCTTCCCCTGCTGAGAGGAATGGCACGTGTACCAGTGAGTCATAGCTATGGACCGCAGATCAGTCTGCTGACGCAAATTCCACAGAATGCGATGCGAGTTGTGTCGACTGCGTTGGATCGGCCGGTCACTGCACGAAATGCCCACCACCTATGTTCGCCCAAGGTGGCATCTGCCAATGCACCTGCCCTACTTCATCTATCGGTCTGAATGGCACGTGTACCTCCTGCTCACCTGACTGCGCTACTTGCGCCTCGCCCTCATCGTCCTCTTGCGTCACCTGCCCACCTCATCGACCTGTCTTGCGGAATGGCCGATGCTACGATGCCTGCCTTCAGGACGAATTCTTCGACGGTGCTTCCCAGATCTGCAAGACATGCGACGTCACCTGCGGAGCTTGCGTCGGTCCCACCTCAAGGGACTGCACCACTTGCAAGGCCGACCAGAGGTTGAACAAGGGGAGCTGCGTGTCGTCCGACTGTGGAAAAGGGGGATTCGTGCCCACTTTAGGACTATGCCTGTCGGATCTGGTGGAGGACAGTCACCGGGGATTCTTTGGTTTTCTCGCCTTGCTTCCGGTGCTCGCTCTCCTTGGACTCGGGGTTTGGTTGTATATCCGACAACAAAGGCGACAAACCAGACAAGCTACCGACGAGTTTCGAAACGCCATTGACGATCGAGAAGTCAGGGACAGGATGATGATTCTTCGACTGGAGAAGGTCTTGGGCTTGGATCGCGTAGCGCCCTCGATCATACCTCCCCGATCGACCGATCCGGGTGTGAAGACAAAGGAGGAACGGAAGAAATTGCGAGAATTGCTCTTACCCTCCCGCAAGCGAGCCCGGGATGTAATGAGGTCGACCACCAACTTTGAGGATATTCCCCTTGAGGACAAGACGGGGGATAAGGACATAGTAGGCGGCAAGGGCTTGGGTGCGGACAGACGATCGCATTGGCTCAATCCCCCTCCCCCATATTCCGGCCATTTGGCCTCGACCTCGGCATCCGGCAGTACAGACACTATAGCCACTCAAGACCTCCCCATCTCTAATCCAACCCCTATACCCCGTGGGAAGACGTCTCTGCTGTCACAGACGAAGATCGTGTCAATGTCCTCGCCAACGGAAGACGACTTTGAACCGATCTCTCTGAGACCACCGCTCAGATCCAACCCCTCCTCCAAATCGATCGATGTTAAAACACCTCTCGGCTCTGGACCGGAAGATTGTAGACCTGTGGACAGGAGAGTGAGTTTGAAGAAGTTATGGCCGGCGATGCCATCCCCCGTCTTTGGGCAGGAGCAGGATCAGGCGGAGGATCACACGGAGAACAGGTTGAATCACGCCTGGATCTAGTTGTATATGGACACAGCAAGACATAACATGTAGAGCATGAATACTTGTACATACAGAAGAGCAAGATCTCAGAGCCCAAAAATCTGCAAGACAAGCTCAAGGATCCCTCATCCCAGGCAACTTCCCAACCACGGTTTCCATCCAATCTAGCATGTCGTTATTCGGAAATCCGTCCAACAGCTTGATAGTCTGCCGAGCGTCAGTGAAGCACATTTTCATTTGGACATGACCTACCTTGTCAAGCTCGACTACACCATCAGAGACCCCACTCTCGAGCTCCGCGAGCTCTGCTTGCTTCTTTGCAATCGACACATATCGCTGTCTACAGTCTTCGTGAAGCTAGAGCCAAATGGTCAGCATGTTGTCCATACATGACAGTTGTATACTGACATCGAGGTACTCCTCCCTCAGGCCGCGATAGGACTCGTCATACAGTGGCAAGACCGTAGCTGCAGCCAAAGCAGCCGGCGTGATGTCAGGTCTGTATAATTGAGTAAACTCAGGTTCCTTTTAGGACTCATGGCTTACCTCCAAGCATCTGGTCTGGCGGTAGATCTATCCCCAGTGAAGGCCTTGCCCTCGTCGATGATTTGGTCAATGCGCTGTAGAGTCGGCCCAATCTTGTAATGCTCGAGCGTGACGTTTGATCGTTCCTACACAAGTTAGCCGGAGGACTAGACGCCAGAACAGGAGCACTCACTGTGAGCTTCTCCTGCATGTCTTCTGAGGCAGCCTCCCAGGCGCCCCTCAGCCCTTCCCGATGCGAACGAGATAGCAGAGGTAAGGTCTGCTCTACGTGTCGGAACCTGGAAGTACGGCCGCATCAGTCCGAGGCGTCACCTGGAGAATGTGTATTACCTACGTCCACCTGTGGCAGCAAGCCTTGATGGCCTCGTCTACTGCCTTCCGGGTTGCCTTGTACCGCTTGCCATACTCCTGCACCGCGAACGGATCTCGTGAGGTGTTGTTCCGCGAGGAAGTTGCAGCGCCAATGTCCGTCATGTCCAGGTCGGACGGGTCGATGATGTCGCTGACTTCAATAGGGTCTAATGGCTCAGCGGGCTGGTTCAACACCGCTGCAATTTGGGCAGGTGTTTTCCTTGTCGATCTCGGCGTTTTCGGTGGACCAGCCGCCGGTGTACGCGGGGGGTTGGCACTTGTAGAAGCAGCTCCTTCCGAAGTGCTGGGCTGGGACACGGGTTCTGGCGTAATTGGACGTTTGCGCTTCAAACCACTCGGAGTCGAAGGCCCAGCTGTCGCTTCTGTAGCCGGAGCGGACGTGGGTTCTGGCGACTTCCGGATTGCTTCCGTTGACGCTGAAGTGTCGACGGGATACTCGGACATCGTACCGGCGCCAAGTTTGGGGTACCGTACTGGGCTTCTAGAGGTGCTTGCGCCCAAATCATCGGGACCGGGTGACCTGGAGACGCCTGGGTTTCGAGGTGCAAATGGGTTGACGACATCGCTAGCGATGGAATCTGCGGATTTCTGAGTGGCTGCAGGTATGATCGGGTACACCCTTGGCGGGGGTGTTCGTTCCAAGCCCATAGTCGAGTTGGCAAGTGGTAGAGACGATGTGTTGAACTGAAATTGCTATTTGCTATGGCTGTCATTGTTGTTGTTGTGACACGCGACTGGAAGCGATGTACACCGTGGGAGAATATAGCTCAACGGAATCAATTTGGATCCGGCTCGGCTGCGTCACACGAGATGAAGGCTTGGTTGGGCACTGTGATATCCGACATGGTATGATAGCGACCACGACCACAACGACAACGAACAACAACATTGCGAAAGGAGCAGTCCTACCCTAGTCTCAATATCAAAGGAAGGTCAAGTATACCCCAAGTCCAGACTCACCTACAGTCCTCCCGGTCAGACATCAGACATCCTGCCACTCAGGGTTCTGGCTCAATCAAAAGTCAGTCTCACATCAACGCGAACGGACACTAGGTTCTTGGACGTGTTCTAAAGTATAGAAGTAGTGATCTTCCGTGAGTCACAAGCTGCATCATATCATCAAAACCGCACTGATGATATGCGTACAGAGCAACCTCACCTCGGCACCCAAGTTCGCCTACACCATCTCGGAGCAGAACCTTGCAGAGATGTAAGTCAGGTTGCATGACTACTTGGGATACAGCTGACCCTACTCGGTAGGTCCCTCACCCCACCTGCAGACAACTCTCGCTCCTCCTCGCCTGGAGGAGAGCCCAAAGCCAGAGCGGTTTCTGGATCACTCAAAGACAGAATCGCTCGTTTCAACAATCCATCAGCAACTCCACTCGTACCTGCCCACCCGTTCGGAACCTCCGGTCCAGCTCCACCAGGCTCCAATGCACGAGGCGGTCTCGTCGGAAACCGGATTCCCAGCCTGGATCCCCGATCCGCAGGCATGCTCGGTGGTCAACGTAAAGTGTCTGAAGGCAAAGGGTTGATTGGAAACCGAATCCCATCGGTCACTGGAGTGGAAAAGGCGCCAAGCGGTAGATCCGCTTCGCCAGCAGGTAGTGTCGGGTCTAGCGTTGCCAGCGGAAGGGCAGCAAGCTCAAACAGCCCAGTCACATCACGCGCTTCCTCTCCACCTACCTCTCCCGGACCCGGCCTCCCGCCTTCGCTCCTCGCCGCGACTCTTCCAGACCTCGACATGGGTGGACCGGGAGCCATGACCCCATCTTCCACTCGAGCTGAAGCTGGAGAACCAACATCAGAGCTCTCTCGACCTACTACACCCGTACAGTCACCGGCCTCGGGCGCGCACTACGACCTGAATCAGCCGAATCTGGACAATCTTGCAGAAACGTCCAAGGCAAAGAGCTCTTCTCTGCAAGTAGGCGGAGACGTTCCTCCTCCAGGAGGATCCCTGTCCGCTCTTGGATCGAGTCGAGCATCTCAGTACGACCCCAGTGCCGATGGAAGCGAGAACCCGAAGAAGATGATGGAGGATGTGAGCGGTGTCTCCACTCCAATGGGGACGCCAAAGGCTGAGCGGGTGGACATTGAGATGCGCAGCACGCAGGGCAGTGTCGTCGGCGACAACGACATGGAAGATCTCCAGGCGAGGCTCAAAGGTCTTGATGTCCCGGATCGAGATGCAACCCCAGAGCCTGTTGCCGAAGTCCTGACACCGCAGAAGACACCCGAAGCTCAGGCTCAACAACCGCTCGAGGAGATGTCCACCCCGAAATCAGTCAAGAACGAGGTTGTCGAGCCCATCGATATTGGCGGTGCTCAAGGTGATCATGACCCCAACACTGATCCCGACCTGGACGACCTTAAGGCAGGCGAGTTGTCCACCGACACTGAAGCTCTTGCCGAGGAGAAAGAGCCAGGAACTGTGGTTGACAGCATGGCCGAAGCTGGACTCGTGCAAGGACTGGGCGAAGAGGTCATTCCCGAGTCTGAGCAGAAGCAACAGGGAGGTGTTGCAGGGCAGCAGGTTGAGGATATCGAACACCCAACACAGGTGGAACAGCCAAAGCCGGACGAATCCACAGAGTACGCAGACAACCAGGAGCTGGACGTCCGTACCGTGACTTCGGACGCGTCCCCCGCTCAAGACAGCGCGGCTCAGCCCCAACAGGAGCAGTCGGAAGGTTCAACCACCCAGCAGGGACCTAAAGACGACGGTTTCGACGTGGAAACGCAACCCGCACAACTCAACGACCAAGATACAATGCCCGACATCATCGAGGGCGCTCGAGCGTCTGGTGTGAGATTGTCCGATGCCGAGAAAGCCGGTACCGGACCTACGACGTCCGGTGAGGTTGATCACCTCAAAGACCACTTGCAACAAGAAAGGCTTGAGAGGGGGGAACGCAGAGAGGAAACTGAGAAAGCCGGCGAGCTGCAAACGGAGGAGGATCGGGATGAGGGTGCGCCCAGGCGGGAACAATTGGTCAAAGCACTAGATCAGAACAAGAACCCGGACGCCGACGAGGAAGGAGAAGTCTCGCAGGAGACTAAGGACGCCGCCCGGGCGGCGACGGAGCAGATTGTTGGCCCGGTGGAGAAACAGGTGGACGAAGACGCCCCGGCGGATGGAGCTAAGGACACGGCGGACGAGGTCGACAACTCAACCAAGGCGATTGGCGATGTCCCTAGTGAAGACAAAGCGGACAACTCGGGAAAACCACTTCAGATCCACATTGAACCAGCGCCAATTGCCCAACCAGCCGATGACGATATCACCCCTCCCGCCAGCGCCAGTGCTCCTGACGACGCCGGTCTGCAGACCCAGGCGGAGCCCGAGGTCGAAGTTTCTGCTGCTGCTTTCCCGACGCCACCGTCAGGCGAGCCATCCGGATTCGACGAGTCGGCCAAGTCGGACTCATCGACTCCTATTGATCCGACGGTAGTCAAGTCGTTCCCGGATGTACCGGACGAAGCGAAGCCCAGAGTCGAAGTCCACGTCCCTTCGTCCCCAGTCCAATCTCCCGCCAAATTAGCCACGGCCAGCGCACAACCGATCATCGCCGCTCCAGACACACCCACCAAGGGCGCCACAGAGTCGACGCTGACTACCCCGAACACGAGATCGTCCTTAGATTCGGACAAGGGGAGCAAATTGTCAAAGCGGGCGAGTATGAGTTATAGCCCGAAAAGCCCATACCTCGATGACGAGGTGCCCCAGGATTTTCAGGGCGGTTGGGCCACGGTGACAAAGTGAGCAACAGTATTCTTGAAGTCGTTTACCAGACTGACGACTGGCAGGGGCCGAGAGACGTAGTGATTTTAGCTCAGCTTCTTATACGAAAAACACAGGTACAGCATGAGACCACGAGTGACGAGTTGACGAGACGCGGGCACGAGGGAGAGAGACGATTCATGATCCAAATGATGCATATGATGTACAAATCAAGTATTATACAACTCTGACAGTCCAAGGCGCACAGGAACTCATTATGCTCGTGGCTCGTAGGGTTCGTCTCTGGCGTTATAGATCAAGGTCACTCCTGCCATTCCCATTGTCCGTTTCCGTTATCGTTGCGCTCCTGCCACGGCTGGTTGTTCCCGGGGAAGCCCTGTCCCTGTCCCTGCTGGTGTTGTTGATGTTGTTGAAATACTGATTGCGGCTGATGCGGATATTGCGGTTGCTGATGTCCGAATTGCGCCTGTTGAGCCTGTTGGGCCAGCATGAAAGCGAGGTTGGGATCATATATCTGGGATTGGCCCATTCCTCCCATACCCATACCCACGCCCATGCCCATGTTTCCACTCATACCCATACCGCCAAGCCCTTGCTGGGGAAACTGTCCCATCGCCGCCATCTGCATTTGCATCTGCGTCATCATCATCATCGCGTTCAAATCGGGACCCGGCATGCCCATCATGTGGTTCGGACCTTGATTCATCATTGGCGCACCGAATTGACCAGGGAGCATATGTCCTGATGGGATTCCGCCACGACCACCCCTGCCCCGCATCGACCCACCACGGGGCGGATGCGGTGATGGGGATTGACCAAATTGACCGGGGTGGCCAAAGGACGACATCGCAGTCTGACCGGGCGTTGAGGAGTGAGGCCGATGTGTCGACTGAGGGGGTCCTCCACGTCGAGGTCCCCGAGTGGGCGATTTAGGGCGTAACGAGTCGATCTCGGGGTGAAAGGGCAGAATGTCTTTGTTATCAGACTTCGGGAGGTGGTTGGGGTATGATGCTGGGTTGAAAAGTAGGCCTCCACTCTGGACAGCAGTGTCGTCCATTAGCGTATCGACTGCTTGGCTAGTACTGTGATCCGAGGAAACGACTGACGCCGTCACCCAGCCTCGCCTCGTGGCGCCAGCCGGCGGAAAGAGCTGAAGCCGCCTCGTTCCCAGGCAGAAGGATTCTATGAGGGTGTAGAGATAGGGCGGGAAGTGTGCTGGGGATTCTGCTCAAGAGCGTATTAGCCAAATTCAAGACATGCTCTATATAGACTCACCACCATCATCCTCCCAGATCATGACGTCGGTGTCGACATTGCAATGCACGACATGCGAATCCGTACTTCTCCTCACTGTCCCCCTGATTCCCATCAAGCAGTGCTCTTTCTGACTGGCAAATAGTCCTCCCTTGCCGAACGTCCCGTCGGTCTTGGCTTTGGCGTTGGTCTTGACCCAGACTATATCCTCTGCCCGGCGAAAACCCCATTTGGCCAAACACTCCCTTCCTCTCTCCAGCCCATCTTGATCGCCCCGGCCTACCCAGAGGAATACAAAGCCTGGGTCGGCAGAAATCTGCCGGATGGGCAAAGCAGCGGTAGTATCCCAGTCACCAAGTGGGGTGATCAAGATCGAGTCGAAGCGGATGGGCGATAAAGCGGTCACGATGTCCGACGACGAGGTCGAGGATAGGGTAAGGTATAGTGGTGGATGAGAATTTGCATCAATGTGCTCTTTCTTCAGATCCATCAATCGCTTCAAGGCGGGATACCTGAGGGGTCCAGTCAGCAAGAAAGCAGAGGCATACGATACCTTGAGCTCGACTCACTCTTCGCATATCTCGTCGTTGCTCGCACCGAGGATGTACTGAGCGCCCACCTTGCCGGAAACACCATACCAAGCCGTGTAGTCATTCCGGATAGTCTCCTCATCCGGAATATAATTCACGACGTTGTCCTTGCTCGCTTTCGTCTCAGCAGTCGACCCATCGGCCCGCCTGAGACTTTTGATCTCGGGCGGAGGGGGAAACTCGTCATCGGGTGCAATGGCCTTGCGTCGAGCAGCTTGCCGGTCGAGTATATCCCCAAGAAACGCCCTGTGGGCAGCGAGCGCTGTCATATGGGTTGTGTCGACATTGAAGTGTCGGAGCGCGTATCCTTGACCGTATCTTGAGGGCTCTTGGAGGGATCCGACCTACCTGCAAGCTATCGATCGCTACTCGTATAACATCGTCGCTGCTGCATGTTTCAGGTTTGAACGGAATCAATTTGTGACGGTGTCATTACCGGATGGAGGCGATTACCAGCAACAACAACGATCCATCATCTGCTACATCCACACCAGCAACGAGCATCGGGGCGAGGCGCCATGGACTTCTTGGGACTGTCCAGGCAAGAGCCACTGGAACCGCTTCCAGGCGCGGAGTACCTCAAGAAACTACATTCTTACCTCTTGGCAAATCAAGCACGACTCGCTCCTAGTATACCCAAATCCGCCTCTCCATCCTTTCTTCAACAGTCATACACCCTCCTCACGCTAGGTCTAGATCCGAGCTCGGCACCACTCAGTCGGAATGTCAAAGTCCCCCTGACTCTGGGCTTCGGTACACCCCAACAACCAACAAATAAACCGCTTAAACCACTATTGCTGCGATTGCCACCTGATAGACTGCTATACCTCCTCCTGCGGTGGCAGAGTCTTCCTCAGAGTCTGAACCACGTAGGAAGAACGGATGAGCCTATTCCTCCAGGACTGACTGTCGCTGCGAGGGGCGCAAGAGCGACAGACGGTGATAGGAGGATAGAGGGCGATGTGACCAGCGTAAGGAGTTGGGTGGGAAGTATGAGGAGTGTGAGCATGGGCAGTGTGGCAAAGAGCACCATGACGGGGTTTGGATGGCTGGGGAAGAAGGAGGAGATTAAAGAGGGTATGTGAGAGTCTGAGATGATCTTGTCAGAGCTGACGTACCTAGATCAAATCCTTCTCGCGCTATACACGATGTTCACGGTGCTACCGGCTCTCCTAATACACCCGCCTTTCGTCACGGACAGGCCAATCGAGGAGCTTGTCGACGCGGGAGGATACACCCAGCTTGGTGGTATAGACGTCCGTGTGCCCCTGGATGTGATGCGGAATCTCCAGATGTGAGTGACAAACAGCATCAAAGGATCTGTACTGACCGAGCTCAGATTGGAGCTTGAGGGGTACGATCCGAGAGGGCTGTTGATACCGGTCCATCCTGGTCTACGGAGCTTGACGGTCAGAGATGTACAAGACGCCGATGACTGGCTGGAGGAGTTGCTCATTGTCCAGGAGGTGGACCAGTCGGACAAACCTAGATTCCCGAATCTACGGCATCTCTCATTATACAGCACGACACTTCTCGCTCTACCAGAACTTCCGCTCACCTCTCTCACCCATCTCGACCTTTCGTACAACTTGCTCAACTCACTTCCGCCATCACTGGCATCGCTATCGTCTTTGCAATCGCTCAACTTGAGCAACAACGTCATCACATCGTTACGGAATGCCCCATCGACATTAGGCAACATAACGTCGCTGAATTTGTCGAAGAACAGGATAGACTGTCTGGTCGGACTGGAGCGGGTGCTTGGTCTGGAGAGGATAGACCTGAGACATAATGAGATTGTGGAGTGGGACGAGTTGGGCCGCTTGAGTGTTCTGCCCCACATCAAAGAGATTTGGTGTGTTGGAAACCCATTTGATGGTCCGGGGAGGGTAGTCCAGGAGAACGTCGAGGAATGGAGGATAGAGCTCGGAGTTGCATTTGGGAAAGAGGGCAAGGAAGTCATATTGGATGATCGACCGTGGAGCTGGAACGAATCTCGCAAAGTCGAAAGTCTACTTGCTCAGAGAGGGTATGGCCGGAATCCACATTCGAGACAGTCCTCTGGCGAGTCGAGTCGACCTTCACAGTCTCAACCTCAACCCAGAGAACATCGGCATGCCGCTCCGGCACCTCAACCGTCAAGACCGACTTCCTCAACCTCACCTATACCGCCTCGGCAACAGGCAGCTCCGGTTGTCAAAGAGGTTACGGTCAAGCATAATCCGGTGGCGAAGAAGAAGAAGCCCCGGAGAGTTATCAACCTAGATGACGAGGGCAGTGGCGGGGATAGCGATCATCCCGTTGGCGGATCACTTAGACTACCTGCGAAGACGCATTTGGATGTGGATGAGCCGGCTGGCACGATTCCTTCGTTGGCAGTGAAGAAGAAGGAGAGACGGAAAGTCAGTACGAGCATGTTTGAGCCTCGCTAGGCTGAGTGAGGCGCCGGAGGGACAATTGACTGTATACTAGCATTCTGCATCATGTATCATGTACAAAGGTCCCACAAATAGATTCGTAAAGCCGTGATGATTGTATCTAATCTATACCTACAAGAGACCAGCTCTCTCACATCCCGGCGTCACTCATTGAGCTTTGACCACACGCCTGAACCAACCTCCGGTCTTAATCCCCACCACACCCTTGTTGCTAGCCACCACGGGCTTCTCGTTGCTGAACCCCTTTCTATGCCTCGGCTTCGAGTCTGTCGGTGTCACCGGCTCGAAGAACGATATATCCTCTTCGAAAGCCGTCTGTCCGTGAGAAGGATACCGCGTATGCTGGGGTTTGGCTGCTGAGGGGTGATATCCTGGGATTGGTGCTCGACGGGGCTTGACGAATGGCGTGATTGGCTTGAGGGATTCGTCCCGTTTCTCAGGTGGAGAGTAAGGGATGTAATCTGGCAAGTCGAGGAGTTTGGTGTATCCCTTGGCGGCGCCGGCGGTGGATTTGACAGGCTCGGATACGGAACGGAGGTGGATCTTATCGGGTGTTCGGGGGGTGTCGGAGATGGCGGGGACGTTGCCGTTTTTGGGCAGGGCATGGAGGAATAGTGGCGGAGGTCGCTTCTTGTTCCGGGGAGGGGACAGTCTACCGCTTGCAATCTGCGTCGGGGGGGTGACTGGTCGATTGGCGAATGCGTCGACAGGAGGGGTGGCGAGGGAGGCAGATCTCGCATGGGAGGTTATCCGAGGAGGTGGTTGCAGAAGTGGAGGGGGATGGGCCATTGGTGCAGAAATGGTGTCCTTCAGGGAGGGTTTGACCAGCTGAGCATCTTGCCAAGGTTCCATCTCCTGTTGAGGGCGAGAAGGTGCTGGTGTAGGACTGGGCTCCGGTCCGAAATCCATAAAGCTCTCTCCGATCCCTCTCCCATGAGCCTTCTTATCCGATTTTCGGGGTTTCTGGCTGTAGGTCGGCTTGATGGATAGTACCGAGGTGAAGTTGTCCATTGCCCATTGAGGCTCCGCATTCTTAGGCGGCTCTTTCTTCTGAATGGTTGGGATGGGCGATGGATTTCGGATCGACACTTCGGACATTAACCAAGCGAATTCCTGCTCTTCCTGCTGATCCAACCAAGTCGCCCCATCCTCTCCCTTATGCCTGACGGTTGAGCCGAGGCCAAGGTTGCGCTGTCCTGCCATTCGAGTATCGCCTTTCTGTGTGTTGGCGGTGGGTTTTGTCGACTTTTTTGGAACATCCCCAAAGAACTGCTCGATTTCCTGTAGTGTCTGAGCTGGAAGTGGTCGATAATGGTCCCGCTTGGTTGCTCTGTCCCCGCCGTTCTTCAGAATGCCCTTGAGCACCCCTTGCGGCTTCGGCACGTGCGGAGCGTCGACGCCGAGGAGTTTGGCGGCCTTGCTTGGTGCTCTGGATGGCGTGACGGGGGATGGGGGCATTGGTAGTGGCTTGACTCGATACATCGTGGTGATGTCCGGGGTGAGGGGGACGTCGAGCGATGGTACAGGTGGAGGTGTTGATGATCGTCGGACACTGGCAGCCGGCGAGTCGATCGGGGTAGAGGGGGGTGATGGGCCGATATGTGGAGTGTCGTCGTAGGGCAGTCTGAACATGAGGTCGGAGTGAATCGAGGAGGCGAGTGATTGTCGATGACTATTCCTCTTTCTCGTGGGTGATGGGAGTACCGGGGGCGACTCGAGAATCGGTGTAGCGGCCATGAATATCCTTGAGATGGATTGATGGGGGTGTACTGACGATCCATTCGAGCTACTCGTGTTACTCCGTCCGACACTTGAAGAGGTGGATACAGAGTGATCCATGCTCGACCGTGGCGACCGTGGAACTGACATGTTTGATCGCCTGTGGCGGCCTAGCGATATGTCAGTGACATTTATGGGTGGGTCGACACGGGACTCACTGGCTGGACCCAGACCTGCGATCCGTCGATTCTTCTTCCTCACTCTCAAGGGCTTTGTACCCCCTGATCCTAGCTTGATGCTCGCTTCGGTAAGCGAATCATCCGCAGCGTCCGTGGTCGAGAGGTATACCGCCGAGAAGAAGTCTGTGCCCTTTGTCGAGCGAGTCATAGTTGGTGCGAGGGATATCTGCCTTCCGAGGGGTTTGTAGGACGATCTCCTCGATTGGGCACTCTGGAGGCTTTGGCTGGGGTCAAGTGGGCTGAGTGGTGCGTACGACATGATGCGTGTTGAGATGATGAGATGGGGGATGAGACAAGGATCTGCATACTCTTATAGCCATCAGCTGAGCATAACGGGGCGGTGAGTGACAGCTGCGTCACAATAAGCCTTTGCTGGAGGGGTATGACCATTTTGTCAATACTGTCTTCCCCTGATATTTACCCCGTGAGCAAATCTCAATTGTGCGCCGAGAGGCGTCGCTCTAGACCTCTGCCGATGATGGGCCTTTGACCGATCCGAGACCTGTGGTCGGACCCACTCATTGTTCATCTGAGGGAGGTATGAACAAAAGCAAGAGCGCAAGAGAGAGATCGCCGGCGCATTGAAAAGGCCAAACCTGCTGAAACACGCGGGGAAGTCCGGCCCTGCTCGTGTCCGGTTTGACTCTTTTGTTGTCCTCTACAACCACGTTTTGATCAGCAGCCGGTGCCTGTCAGTGTCAATCCTACTCTGGGCAGTATGGTATGATACCATTGGTGAGATCATGCACGACTCGACACGTCAACGCAACTTGAGCGTAAGAGTGTGTTGTAGAACAGTGACAGGCCCCGGGGCCGGCCTTCGGGGCCTCGGGGCTGTGGGCTGCTCGGTGTTTCGGTGAAATCAGAGTGTGGCGCTGATCGCCGCCGGTATTGAGACGCGCTGTGCTCGCTGTCGTAAAGTCAATATGCGACCTCGCACTATCCCGTCACGTCGATCACTCACGAGCAGCCCCCATAGCTGTAGCGCAGCTGCTAGCTCACCTATACCCCAGAGCTCATACCCAAATATGGCGAACCCGCAAGCCATCACGAGCATGTTTGGCTCAAGGCTGTCGTCGGCGTACAACTCCCTGAGGGGCGAGTTGGGCGTTCCGCAAACCGCAGTGGACACGATAGACAAGTTGGTGGAGAAGATCCAGACGAGTGCCGCGGTGGAGGATAGGCGGACGGCCGTGCTTGGGCTTAAGGGTTTGAGCAGGGACTGGAGGGAGGTGAGCAACTCTGTGAAGGCATGAGAAGCAGCCTGGAGCTAATATAATCAGGACGTCGGGGTCAGAGCAATGCCCTCGTTGGTTGCTGTGTTGCAGCATGACGCCCCTTTCGACACCGAGATCGCCAAAGCGGCTCTGGAGACGCTGATGCAGTTGTGCGAGGTTGCCGAGAAGGTGAGACGAGGGGTTCTCCAGTCTAAGTCAGTGCTGACGGCTCCTGATCCAGCCAACGAAAGACGACCATGGCTTGAAGTTCACGGATCTCTTTCTCGAGGTCAGTTATCTCTTCGGCGAAGGATCGCATCTTAGCTGATTCGGATCATCACAGACTCCTCAGCCACTGCACTCTTTGCTCAACCTCCTGTCCACCTCACCATCATTCTACCCTCGGTTCTTTGCTCTGCAATACTTGGCTCAGCTGCTCACCTCCCGACCCGCCATATCGCAGTCTTACATCATGTCATCACCTCCACCAGGAGTCGAGGCCGTACTTGCAGTCCTTGACTCTCGAGCTCCACCACCAGCGTCGAACCAGCCAGGAGGAGGCCCGAGCATGGGAGGAGGCGCTAGCGAGATGTTGCGAAATGAAGCGCTTTTGCTCCTTCCAGCATTGTTGAACGGGAATGCGGATCTGCAGAAGATTGTTGCTTTCTCTGGAGCATTTGAAAAGCTTTTTGACATCATCAACTCAGAGGGCGGGACGGACGGCGGAATTGTGGTTCAGGATGCTATGACAGTGGTGGGCTGTCTGTTACGCTTTAACGTCTCGAATCAGGTAAGTCACGGTCCCGCAGTGCTTTATATGCTCGAGCTCACGACGCCTAGAACTACTTCCGAGAACTCTCCTTGATACCTGCTATCCCATCAATCCTGGGATTTCCACCACAGCTGCCAAGCGACGCACCGGCTCCAGACGATTTCGCACTCCAGTTCTGGCCTGAACAGAAGGTCTACAATGCAGGGCTTGTCTTGGGCCTGATACGGATGCTGATCGGCGGACCAGGAGGTGGAAACCAAGTGAGCCTAGTGTGGCCGTATGGGGGGAATATGCGCTAATTACTATAGTCTGCCATGGTTTCAGGAGGAGTAACGAGATGCCTGCTTGAGTTGGCTCTGTCATCGAACGCCCCCAATGGTCTAAAATCGCAAGCCCTCAACACCCTGACCCCCATTCTCCTCTCCTCGATACCCAATCAGACCCTGCTCTCAACGCTCACCCTGTCCCCTTTGGTTCCGGTACATGCCAACGAGGAACATCCCAACGGTGGCTTTATGCGTTTGACAAACCGATCAGCCGTTTTGTCATTGATCAGCTCGGTGGTGGATGGGGATATGAGTTCCGGCGGTCGAGGCTTACGAGGCCGAGCTGCTGGAGTCAACATGTTCGAGGTGAGCTGCATCTAGGTCGGCTTCGGATGGACGTGAGCTGACTTTTTCGCAGGCCTATGTCAGCGCGAATGACGAGTCTCGGAATGACATCCTCACTTCATTGATTGCTCCACCTTCTCCCGCTCACGAGGGCGCGTACGCTCCCGAAGTCCCCACAGCAGGCTCTGTCATCTTATCTGGATTGCTCGACCTGCCCTCCACCCCCGACGCCCCGTTCGATCCTTATCGACCTCTATTCTCCTGTCTTCTCCTGGCGCATCTCGTGCGAAACTCCGAACACGCCAAGAAGATTGCTCGTGAAACACTAGTCTCTACCGACTCTGGCGAGAGCGCAGTGGACGACGATGAGAAAGTCGGATTGGTGCAACTAGTCGTTGGCAACTTGATGATGGCGGCGAGAGAGCAGACTGAGGCTGTCAACCGGGCTGCCAAAGAGGGCAAATTGGTCGGCGTGACGGAAGAAGAGGACTGGACGCGGGTAATGGTTGGATACCTAGTCTTGCTGTGTACCTGGCTTTGGGACAGTCCAAAGACTGTGAAGGAGTTCTTGAGCGAGAGCGCTAATCTCCAAGTGGTAAGTGGTCGTGTTGACTTGTTGATGGTAAGCTGACAAACGATGTATAGCTCATACAACCGATCACCCAAGCGACAGGCATTGACCCGCTCGTCCAGGGTCTGAGTGCGTTCTTGCTTGGAGTATGCTACGAGTTCAACCGGGATCCAGGAGAGATCACAAGGTAGGTAATCCTTTGCTGGTGTCATCCACCTACGAGTACACGAACAGTCTGACTGACAAATACTGTAGAACAACGCTCCACCCCATTCTGCACTCCCGCATTGGACCTGATCAATTCGTGTCCCGTATGGCGCGGCTGCGAGAAGATCCTCGATTCCGAGCAGTCCAGCCCGATGCCTTCGACAACGACACCGCGCCAACTGGACCTCATGACCCGACTCACCATTTTGCCCAGCCGGAAGCCGAGGTCGATGGTGAGGATGGCGACGAAGGATTGGAGCTGTGGTTCGATTGGGCCTTTGTCGACTTTTGGAAGAATCACTACTGTAAGTCAGCTAAATATCTCTGTTTGATCTGGAGCTGACCGAACGTGAAGACACTATACAGAGAGCTATAGCAGTCGATCCCGATGCCGTCAGGGGCTCCTCTGGTGAGCTACCCGTTTTGCGTCTCGAGCATAGCTGACATCCGGTTAGGTGCCGATGATGGAGAGAGTGCTGCGATGATCATGTCATTAAGACAGAAACTCAAAGCGCAGACGGACGAGGTGGTTCAGCTACAAACAAAGCTCTCGTCCCTGGTGAACGAGCACAAGCAGGAGGTGAGGATTTCTCCGGCCTTTACAAGATTATGGATGCTGATGCTAGACTTTGCAGAAAGAGACGCTGGTGTCTGAAGTCGATTCCCTCTCGGAACAGGTGGCAACGTTGTCTAAATCGCTGCAAAGCGAATCGACATCCTCCACCCAGAGGTCAGCCGAGCTGGAGGAAGCGCGAGAGACCCATCGGGGAGAATTGGAACAGCTGAAATTGGACCTGGAGAAGGAACGCGAAAAGATCAAACAGTCCGAGGTCGAGGCACAATCTCTATCGGAAGTTCGGGAAGAACTTGGTAAAGCCCACAAGAGGATCGAAGAGCTTGAAGCGGACATCCTATCGTCCAGAGATGATGCCAAGAAGAGCGAGTCGAGTGGGGAAGAGCTGAAGAAGAGGATCGAGACCTTGGAGAAAGAGCTCAAAGAGGCCAAAGAGGATGACGGAGGTGCCGGGGGTGGCGGAGGTGGGAAGAAGGGCAAGAAGGGTAAAGCCAATGCCGGAGGCGGCGCTCAAGTGGAGACATTGGAGAAACGGCTGAAAGAGCTGGAAAGCGAGTTGAAGAGCGAAAAGGAGAAGAAGGAGGAAGGTGAGAAGGAGCACGAAGATCTTTTGGTGCTCTTGGAGGAATTGAGCACGAAGCGAAAGCGCGACAAGAAGAAGATGAAGGAGCAGGGCCTAGAGGTCAGTGAGGATGAAGACGAGGATGACGAGGACGGCGAGGATGCCGAGGAGTAGGGTAATTGAACCGTGTGGGGTGAGGCCAGTGTACACGCCAGGGGAATGTCTGCCGTAGACTCTTGCGCAATCCAGGTGTCTTTGGTATCTTGTATGGACAATCTGCCAATCTGTCAATCTCGCTTCAAGTGACACGACGGCCGACGCCCGTCCGGGATCTAGAGCGAGAGCAATGAAAAATACATATTAACTCATACTTGGATCCCATGAAACGCTTCTCTATCCACAAAACGATCCACCGCGCGTCCATCCATCGTCCTACTACTACTCGTGAATCTGACCAAAGCGAACGAGCCGTCGAGACGTCTGAGTCTCGGGTATATGATTGGGGTCGTATCCGAGTTTACTTGTACACAGCCTACAGGTTGTCAGCGGGATTGACTAAGCAGATCCACGGGCAGCCCGGCCATGCGGTCATGGGCCAGGAGCTCAGCGACTCACGGAGATTTGATCCTTGTAGTGCTGCTCGATCTTCTTTCTCTGCAACTCTGTCATCCATTCGTCAGCGATTGAACCAATTTCGACGATCACTCTCCTGGTACTCACTCTGCGCGGCGGTCAAGAAACCGGATTCTGGGGTCCACTCATCGGCAACCAAGACGACGGATTCCAATAGCTCCATTCCCTTCAGGCCCTGCTTCCTGCCCACGGCGTTCAACTCCTTCAGCGCAGCGTCAACGACCTTGTCGTTCTTGATCTGCTCGGCGAGGTCGCCACCGGAAGCTCCGTTCTTCTGAGCAAAGGCAGGGAAGTTGGCGGGATGAGCGACGACGACCATCATTGGCTGGTTGTGGTCGCCCTTGGCGACGACGGCACCGTTGGCCACCAATGGACACGACTTGTAAACCGATTCGAGCCTCTCGATGGCAATGTACTCTCCACCGGCGAGCTTGATCAAGTTCTTGATTCGGTCAATGATCGACAACGTGCCGTCCTTGTTCCATTGGCCGATATCACCAGTCTTGAACCAGCCGTCACTGCTGAACGACTCTTCGTCCAGGTCGGATCGCTTGAAGTATCCCTTGAAGATGGCGGGACCTCTGACGTAGACTTCACCCTGGGGCGGGTCGTTGGTGGAGAAGTAGCCGGCCTCCTTGGCGTCGACGAGTTTGAGCTCGACGGCAGGGGATGGACCACCGACAGCTCCGACGACCTTCCAGTCTGGGTGGAGGATAGTGCACATGGCCGTGGTCTCGGTGAGTCCGTAACCTATTCTCCTGTCAGCAAACCCGCCAGACACGGTGGTAATCTGACTGACCTTGGATCATGTAACCCAGGGTAGTGTTGATGAAGCCTTGGGTGCTCTGCGAAAGCGATCCACCTCCACTGAACAGAATCTTGAGCCTGCCGCCCGTTTGCGACTTGACTTGGTTGAACACGACAGCGTCCGTGAGTCCAGAGACGACTGGGAGGTGATACTGTCTAGCGGTCTGCTTGGCGTTGACAGCAAAGTTGAAGATGGACTTCTTGAGGCCGCCTGATCCGTCGACTTTGGTGAGGATACCCTTTCGGATCAACTCCCAAACGGCGGGCACACCGATCATGATACTCTAAGTATAGGTTCAGCTTGGTATTCCACAAACGGCACATCCCACTCACTGGCTTGAACTCGATGATGTCACCTCGGCACTCTCGCACACTAGCGTCGGTCAAGGTCTTGACTCGACCGTATCCGATACCGACACCGGCAAAGAGACAACTGTTCTCGACCACAAACTCGAGGATATGAGCCAGCGGCAGGAAGGCGAGGAAGGTGTCTCCTGAGAGGAAGTACTCGTACAGGAATTGCCAGACGGAGGCAACTGGCGCAGGTCAGGAGATGCTTTTTCGTCATTATGATCTACGCACCGGCTGAAACGATGTTCCTGTGCGTGAGCAGCACACCCTTGGGGGTTCCAGCTGGGAGCAAATCAGCGAGTCATTCGGACACGGGAGGAATGAGTTCAGCTACTCACTCGAACCACTTGTGTACATGCAGCAGTACACGTCTTCAGGCTTGGCAGGCCTGGCCTCTTTCAAGTTGGCTTTACCAAGCTTGGTCACCTCGTCAATGTGGATGACCTTGATGTTCTCTCGGGTCTTGGCAATCTCGTCGAGCTGCTTCTGTTCTGGCTTTCCATCATAGACAACGAGTCTGACCGAGGGGCATTCCCCGATGACCTTGGTGAGCGTGCCGAGAAGGTCGGCGTTGGTGTAGATCCCTCGAGCCTCCGTTTCTTGTAACGAATGCTTCAGTCCATCTGGGCCAAGAGAGTCGTAGGCGGTGGAAATGGGGATACCGCTGAAGGCGCACGAGTGGGACATGAGGAGCCAGTTTCGTCTATGTGCTGCGGATCAGTGGCTGTCACAAACGGTGCTTCGAAGCCATATCCTCACGATGTAGATCCGTAAATGCTGAAAAAGGTCTCATCTTCACCTCCGGCGCCTAGCTCCATGAGACCACTTCCGACCTCTTTGGCTCGTTGCAGCATCTCCTCGTATGTCCACCAGTCGAACGGCTTGAGCTTGAAGTAGTTCCACGTCTTTGTCTCTTTGACCTCCTTACCACCGACATTCTTAGTGACCTCCTTGTCCTCGGTGATCATCTTCTCGATATCTCTGTTGGCGAAACCCTTCTTCGAGCCGTGGGTCCTGGCAGCGTAGACAAGAATGTCATGGACAGTGTCAACACCGGCAGCGGGTCCTGTGAGGTAGGGTCGAAGGGGTCGAGAGGAAGGAGGAAGGGAGGAAGGTGTAGTCACGTCGCAGTGTATTGATACGTGATGAGAGTCAGGGCAATGAGTGAAGGAGACGTCTCATCAGCCAATGACTGCGTGCTTGAACAGAATCACTCACTCTCAGTCAGCTCTTTGGTCGTGATGTAAGACCTTCTAATCCTCGTGGAACCTTCTGGCTTGGGCTTGTCGGCGTCGACCTCCCAAGAGGCGGCTTGGCCATGCTTTCGTGGGGCCATAATGGAGGTAGGGGGTATTTGTAAACTCGGCTGGTGTGAAGGTCAGACGAGGCAGTTGGGCGGTCGCGAGGGTGGGTGATGAATGGGGATGGGGTGGTGGAAGCTGCAGCTGGGTGCTTGAGTTTGGCGAGTCGATGAGAGAGCAGATGTCGTGCTGGCAGTGCAGTACTCTCTGGCTTGCTTGCTCTGTGACTATAGCAAGGAGGATGTCGAGTGCTGTGAGCGATGTCGAGGGTGATGTGTTCGTGTCCGTCGGCGCGGGGGGGAGTGACAGCTTATATGACGCAGCCGCTTTGCCCGTTGGCCACCCCCACAGCCAGCTGGAAGGGAATTACCCCTTTTGGGTGGCAAAGGGGGCAGGGCGTCGATCGGATCAAGGCCAAGAGCAGAGTCATGCATACTCGGTAGTCGGCCTCCGGGGGCGCATCAACTCGGCCAAGGGCCTGTGACAGGCCTGTGTCGGCTGCCTTGCTCGATGCAGCTCGTCGCTGTCATCTCTATACCCCCTGTCCAGCCACTGTCCAGCCCACCGTGTCGTCCAAAGGAGTCCAAAGGCAACGATGCGACCTCGGCTCCCCAAATAGAAGATCTGCAAAGCAGAGGCACCGAGCACCTCCGAGCACACACACACACCCCTTGATGGTAGAGACCTTAATTCGATGTTGCGTCGTCCAATCGCTGTCCAGCGCTGTCCCGTCAACGACTCAACACTCCCATCAACCGTCTCACAATGCCACGCCAAGCGAAGCACGAGCCAACCAAGCCTTACGAAGTGATCACGAGACCTGGTGCTCCGGATACATCAATGGGATGCGTTGCCGGGGTGTCCACCCCCGCATGCGTTGCATCAGCAGCTGGTGCAGGCTGGTGCATGCTTGACGTTCCCGTCACCCGAGCATGTCGCATTTGTCTCTGCTCGTCGCCACAACACGAAGGGGTCTGAGTGTGAAACCCGTCTCGGAGCTATATCCTTTGTGAAAGCTACCCGTGGCCCCGTGCAGTCCTTTGTCGACGCTCCCGGGTCATCACAGCGTTGGTGCACTGCACTGCCAGTGTGATCACTGTTCAGTCAGAGCATGGTCGAGCTCAATCTGCTGAGCATATGGTCAACCACACCGATACTGGCATATCGATCTACACTGCCACCCTAGCCTGACTCTACTGACCAGCACCGAGTACTAAATAATACTCACGCAACGTCAAGCAATCTCGTGAACGATGACAAGATTGGCAACACTCGCCGCGCTCCTGACGGTATCGCTGGGGTATGTCCTCGCGCAAGATCCATCCAAGGTAGCATACCCGATGTGGGTAACGAATGACTATTCCTGTGGTGAGTAAAGAGCTGTGGAGTACGTGATTGGAGGCAGGTCTGAACCCTGGTGTAGTCATCAAGTGTATCTCGGACCAGATCCCAGATGGAGCTCAACCGCCTGCCAGGTGAGCAGGCACCCGCCTCTGAGTGAGACTTTATGCTGAGAAGACTGCTAGCAATGGGCAGCGTGATGGGGCCCTGGGTTGCGTCAAGGACGCTTGTGACAAATCGACTTTGGTGAGTACCGGTGTATTAGCCACACATAGGGAGACGGAGCTGAGCAATGTGGTACATTGATAGAGCGGCAACATCTATCAGGCGACATACATCCTGAACGTGAGTCACATCTCTGAGCCCAGACTTCACACACACACAACGTGCTGACTCCGGACAGATGTTCAACGCCATTGGATCGATCTACGAACCCCAATCATGGCAAGACGGCAACGCACCCGATGCCTCTGATCTCAGCGCACCCAGCGGCTGGTCCCAAACAGCTTCCCCAACTACCGTTTGGGGCGAAGATGGTCAACCTACCACTACCACCACTGCCAACTGGGTTCCACCGGCCCAGACGACACCGCCGCAGCCTATCGAGCAGAGCTCAACAGCCACCGTCAGTCCCACCACCATCGTGCCCACCACCTCGACGACGAGAGGCGCTCCGATCAGCTCGACTGTCAGCCCCAGTGCTAGTATCAGCGGTAGTGGTGGTGCGAATGGCACTGGAAATGGCACAACAGATGGCTCTGGTGCCCGCTTGGCGATCCAGTCCGCTGGAGGCAGCCTCGGCGGCCTGGTCGGTCTCGTCGTGGCGGTCATGGGCGTTATGGTGGGAGGTATAGGTGTGCTCTGAGCCGATACGAGGGAGCGTATGTCATGTATTCCGTAATGCATATCGTCTATCTACAGAGAAGGTCAACCTGCCCCCCTTGCTAGGCTAACTTGCATAATGTGCAGCCAATATGGGCGTCGGGCATCACAGCTGGCACCACACACCAGAGTCAACTTTAAAGTGGAGGTCCTCCGGCAAGGTTACCGAGCATGATGTCACCCTACAAACTTGACCCACTAGACGACGAACTCTCTTACTCAGCTCCTTCAAGGCCTATATATAGCATGTCCTCTTTGACAGTCTACAATCGATGTCACTGAGAAGATCTATACTATCGACTGCAAAGCGCAGTACCGCTTCAGTACGACCATCGAGGCAGATTCACTTCATTCCATCAGCAATCGCTCATACCCGACAAACGGTTCCAAATCCCAACTCCCGGCCGGGGATAGACTCAGCGAGGAATAGAGATCGACGACTCTACACCAGCTCGAGTGTGCCCAGCAAGATGAGGTGTATCCTGATCAAGGATGGCAAAGGCCCGGCGGAGAATCTATACCTGGGAGAAGAGGAGACACCGGAGCCCGAGGCCGGACAAGTGCAAGTCAAGGTATGTCGCGGGCCGCTGGAGACTGATTCAAGCGGTTGCTGACTGTGACTTTCATAGATTGAGGTGAGACCACTTTTGGACAGGAGCTCAAGAGTTCTCAGTAGGTAGACAGGCTAATACTGACGAGCGACCTAGACTTTCGGTCTGAACCGTATGGACCTGATGCAGCGGGAGGGCAAGTACCCACTACCCGCTCAGGCCTCAAAGACCATCATGGGCGTCGAGTTCGCTGGTACTGTTACCAAAGTCGGCGTGGGAGCCAAGCAGTATAAGGAGGGCGACGAAGTGTTTGGTTTGGCCTTCGGAGTGAGTCGCCATCACACACCGACGCAAGCACTCGGGCTGACAAGGTTATTAGGGTGCATATGCGGAATACATTGTTTCGCCAGAGTCGATGCTGCTGCCCAAGCCGAAAGAGCTCAGCTGGGTCCAAGCAGCAGGTATACCCGAGAACTGGATGACCGGTAGGTTCCCTGTTAGTCATCTGAGGAATGATGTAAAAAGCTCACTTCCCTTGCAGCATACCAGGCTCTGTTCCTGGAGGGGGGCATGAAGAAAGACCAGAACGTTCTCATTCATGCGGTAGGTCAAGCGGAGCTCGGGTATATCGCAGATCTCTGACCTCGAGTAGGGTGCATCTGGCGTTGGAGTTGCTGCTATCCAGTTAGCGCGTAAGTTGGTCGCAAGTGAAGTGTGACTTGAGGCCCTGGTGACAATGCCTTCTAGTCCAAGTCGGCGGAGCCGGCAAAGTCTTCACGACGTGTGGAACCGATGACAAGGTCAAATTCCTACAAAAGCTGGCCAATGGAGACGACAGATTGCACGTGATCAACTACAAAACGCAGCGTAAGCTAAGCCAAGGTTCTTCCCCTCCCCTGACAGCTTGTTGACGAACAAGTAGAGTTTGAAGAGGAGATTAAGAAGGTGGACGAAGGAGTCGACTTGATCATCGACTTTATCGGCAAAAACTACTTCACCGCCAACCTAAACGCGCTGCGTCGAGACGGCACGTTGGTCTTCCTGGCCTTCATGTCAGGCCCGACTCTGGGCCCAGATGCCAACATCGCTCAAATCCTGTTCAAGAGGTTGACTCTCAAAGGCTCTACACTTCGAAGTAGGACGCAGGAGTACCAGGCGGACCTCTTGCAGAGGTTCAAGGACAACGCCCTTGATAAGATTCGACAAGGCGATATGAGAGTGGAAGTGCACGAGGTGAGTTCGACTATGCTGCTCACAAGGACAGCTCGACTGACTGTGGCAGGTGTTCCCCTGGACAAAAGTCACAGAGGCGCAGAAGGAGATGGAGGCGAACAAGAACAGCGGGAAGGTGAGTTTGAGCCCTTGCAATGTATTCATGGCTCTTGCTGACCTCTGTCGAGATTGTGTTCGAGGTAACCCAGTAGTACCCCTTGTCATGCATGTAGCGCACACAGACCCCCAGCCGACTCATCTGCCACATTGAGCACGGGCCTGCTTTTCCTTCTGACGGGTGGCGAGACGTGATGGTACCTGACCATTCTCCCGGTACAGTATTGGAAACCCAAGCACCATCAGGTCATGCTATCTTCTTCTTTCCACACCATCTTATCATCTACCCTTCTCTTATAGGATCCCTCATCCCTCGGCGAGAGCCATATTCAGCGGCCATGCTTCCCGATGATACCGAGCTGCTGCTGGCTCAGCTGGAAGAAGCCTGTAATCCCTCTTATACTCCTCGACGACTGAATGCCTACGGCAATGGAGCGGTCTATGGAGGTAGCTCCAACATCGCCTACAATAGCTTCGACAATGGTTGTGAGTACGACTCCAATTTTCTACCTCAGATCACATTCCTACTGGATCATTGGAAGGTCTGAGATGTATACTGACAGCCGCAGGCTTCAACGTGAGCGCACTGACCCATCACGGAGGAGGAAGGGAACACCAAACCCACTTCCCACCCAACTTCGTGTCTCCCGATCCCCCAGGTACGTCTCGGTTGTGCATAATCTCTACTCATGCATGACTGAGGCTGACCTGCTGTCAGATCCATTCACCCCAGTCCGTCATCAAGCAGGAAGACCCAACAAGATCGAGCACCCGAATCCTCTCCCGGTGGAATCTTCACCCTTCATACCTCCTTCCTCATCTCCCTTAGCCAAGCCCAATCAACGAGCTCAGATGCAAAAGGCCACACTGTCCACTGGCCAACGAGAGATGCTGCATCCGCACTATGTTCCTACTCGAGGCAAGGAAGAGGAGAAAGTTCACCTACCCACCCATGGGCCGTCGGTACAACCCTACGACGTCGATCCTTTCGAGAACGATGGGTGGAATGACGAGGATCTGGTTCGTCACGCCAGCTTCTATGACGCTCCTGCTATCAAGGACGAGGGTGAGTCATTCCATGGCTGATCGTCTCGACCACCTCATCATAGACACTGATGTAGAGATAGCTTCGGACGAACCGGTAGCAACTCCGGCTCTTATGGAGCAACGAGAGCAAATGGCTAAGAAGCAGGCCGAACAGGAAGAAAGAGCGAAGAATCCCGATGGAGAACCAAGAGTACCGGTAGACTCAGTTTGTGAGTCAAAGAGGGTATCAGTTTGGTCGACGACTGAGTAACGGCTTTCAGCTCCTCGATACCGCCCATTCTTCGGTGAATACACTCACTTCAACCGCATGCAATCCCGAGTCTTCAATGTGGTGAGTCACAGGCTGAGAAAGTAATCAGACTAATCGTCTAGGTTTACAACTCGAATAACAACCTAGTCGTCGCCGGTACGTCTAGCTGAGTCTTCCCATAGTGTTCAGCTGACACCACACACAGCCCCGACTGGTTCTGGTAAGACTACCATATTCGAATTGGCTTTTCTACGAATGCTGGACGAATGGAAACATCAAGGAAGACGGCTGGCGATCTACATTGCCCCCACCAAGGTATGTAGCTCGTCACTCTAAGTCATCACTGACTCTGTCAAAGGCATTATGCTCAGAGAGAGCTGGTGATTGGGCACAGAGAATGACCAGAATCAGCACTGGAGAGCACGAGATCGCCGAAGGTGCCGGTGGGCAGAGAGCTACTAAGGAGATCGAGCTGAAATGTAAGATCGACTTTGATCTCAGTTCCTACATACCGACCCACAAAGCTGATCATCTTACTAGGTCTCCTCGCAACTGGTGACACTACCGGTATTCGCATCAACACTGCCTGTAAAGATGTGGACTTGATCGTGACTACGGTGAGCACAGAGGCTGACTTTGCCTTACAAGAAGGCTGATTCTGCTTTAGCCTGAAAAGTGGGACGCGATCACCAGGAGGAAGCCAGATATGCAGCACGTCCTGAACAGAGTATCCTTGATCATGATTGACGAGGTAGGTCTTTTTGGCATAGGACCAAGCTTACCGACTTCAGGTGCACATCCTTCGTGAGGAGCGTGGACCAACTTTGGAGGTCGTGGTGGCCAGAATGAAGAGTCTGGGCAGCGGAATCCGCTTCGTCGCTGTCAGTGCATCGGTGAGTGAAGTCCTCGTGACCTATTACTGATTCTCAGGTGCCCAACGTTGAGGATGTAGCTCGATGGTTCGGCGATACATCAGCGAAGGAGGCGACTTTTACTGGTGTGTGGGAGTCAGGTGTGGATGCTTCTACTACCGTTGTTCCGCCTCCCAAATCACAAACTCCAAAGCTTGACCCTATGGCGAAGGTATTCAGAGTGAGTGAAGGGTGATGTATACCCAATGGCACCAGCTTATGTCTCTCAGTTCGGTGATAACTTCCGACCGACACCTCTGAAGAAGATGGTCAGAGGATTCGACTCGGCCAACGCCTGGGCACTACAGCCACACTTGGACAAAGCCCTCTTTCCTCTTTTACAAGAGGATTTCCAGGTGGAGGGGAAACCTGTCATGGTGTTCTGTCCAACCAGAAAGAGTGAGTCGACTAGAGATTAGGCAAGCTTGTACCTAACTGATTCCTGTTAGTGTGCCAGACGACCGCCGAGATACTCTTCAAGACGTACGAAGACGAGGCTCGCAAGCCTCTCTGTCGACTCCCATGGAATCGACCGCGAGTGTAGGCCACAAGACTTTCTTAAGCTTTGAACATGGACTGACTGTAGCAGGCCGCCCCATGAGAATGGTTTGCTCGATGCCAATGTTCAAGAGTGGTCCATGGCAGGAATTGCAGTGCATCATGCGGGACTCGACATGGAAGATCGACGCAAGATCGAACAATGGTATAAAGACGGCAGACTCAAAGTCTTAGTGTGCACATCTGTAAGTGATCGAGATACCGCATCTCAAAGGTGGCACTGACAACCACTCAGACTCTCGCTGTGGGGGTAAACTTGCCCGCTCATACTGTAATCATCAAAGGTACCCAGACGTGGAGTGGACCAGTGGATGGATTTAGAGAGTACTCGGACATTGAGGTACAGGTGAGTACCAGTTGCTTGAAGTCTGCTAACATGGCTCCCAGCAAATGATGGGTCGAGCTGGAAGACCGCAGTACGACAAGTTTGGTGTAGTGGTCGTCATGTGCGACATGAACAAAATGTCCAAGGTAGGTACCAAGACCAAAAAAGGGCGTATTACCCATAAGCAGTACTGGTAAACTGACACGACTCAGTACCAAGAGATGCTCAACTCTAAGACCATACTGGAGAGTCGACTACATGAGCATCTGACCGAGCGTAAGTTTGGCCAAATTGGGCTACCGCTGATTCTTCCAGATCTCAATAGCGAGATCGCTCGAGGGACAATCAAGGATCACAAGACGGCCCAGGACTGGCTGAAGAAGTAAGTCGGTATCTCCTGATAGACCCGCTAATCGAAAGCACCTTCTTATACGTCAGGGTCCAGCAGAACCCAGATCATTACGCTCTAGAATCCGATGGAGCACAGACCGGTGACGGATCATGGGAAGTCTGGCTCAAGCACTACGTCGATGTGAGCTTTCTTCCGTCGTTCCCCCCATTCTGGCCATAGCTTACCCAGTCTATAGGAAGCACTGGAGAAGCTGGAGGCGCACAACCTTGTCAGCATCGATTCCGACGATGACGACGAGCAAGGCCGAGACTCCATCGTTGCTACTGTGTAAGTGAGAGAAGATAACCGAGCTGATAATTCAGCTATGGAGAGGCTATGAGTAGGAACTGTATCGGTATGTCATCGACCAACTGTAGTTGTCGAGCTACACTGACTTCTGCTTAGCCTATGGAACGGTAAGCCAATCGAAGGCGCTTCGCCGTACGCCGCTGATAGTCACAGATGGCAAACATCATGCAGATCGACGATACTTTCAACCTCAGAGATCTCCTGGTACTGCTTAGTGGTGCTGTCGAGTGAGTGCAGCCAGGCCCATTCCGCGGAGTACTAGCTGAACTGGTGATTAGATTCAGAGACTTGCGTATCCGAGCTGGAGAGCAGCCGGTGAGTCATGAGTTCCGTGAGTAGTGAGCTTTGCTGATGCACACAACAGCTGCTCAACGCTCTGCGAGCCAATGTATCGACAAAGTACCAATTGGAAGCACCGGCAAAGTCCTACGCGTGGGTACATATAGCCGTGGGCGGCGCTGACCTTGCAGGGACAAGGTATTCCTCATGCTTCAAATGGCTTTCGCGAATATCTCCATAGCGCAAGACCAGGGTGGTCAAAGAACGGAGTTGGCGGCGCCGAGACAGACTCATATGGCCATCTTTGCTTCTGCATCGAGAATCGCGAACAGTGAGTATACCTACGAGAACGTCTGTACTCGTACTGACTCTTCCCAGCCATACTGGACGTGTGTAGTCAGAAGGAGCTTGGGTTCGCCACACTCAACGCCCTCGCGCTTGTGCATACGGTCAACGGGAGAGCGTGGGAGAAAGACGCCACGATCTTCCGTCAACTGACTCGGATTGGTGAGCTGATCGCCGGTGGTTGGGACTTTGGCTGAGTGGTGCAGGACCTAAATCCATCGTCCAACTTCAAGTCCGAGGTATCACAAGTGAGTGTCTCTTAACCCAATGAAGCTGACGTCGCGCAGGCTTTGAGGCACTGAGAGCTATGAGGCCGGAGGAGATCAGTAATCTTCTAATCAGAGACATCAAGTTTGGTCTGAGTGTGAGTGCACAATCTGGGAAGTGGAACTGACGAGATAGGTACACGCCGAGATCGACGCACTGCCCAGGTACAAGATCAACATCCGGTTAGCTTACAAGACTCTGCTGCTCTAGCATGAACACCGAGCTGACCCCAAGCCTAGAGAAGACACTCTCGAAACCAAGGGAATGGGGGATTACCCCGAGGTCACACTGACCATCTCCCTCGAGCCCAGATTCACCGTTCTCAAAGAGAAGGGAAAAGGCAAGGCCAAGTCTGACGTCTTCCGCAATGTATCTATCCTGGTCATTCGCTCGGATCACAAGCACATGGCTTATGTCAGGCAGAGGTGAGCTCCCCATTCCACTAAACCGAGCCTTGTGGAAAGCGCAGCTCACACCATGGCACTAGGGCATCTAAGGTCACCAAAGATAAAACTGTCCAAGTGCGCTGTGATTTAGAGTCCCCAGACCACAAGATCTTGGTCTATGCCGGAGGTGGGTCGCGCGCGGGTCATGATGATCTGAACACTGCCTGACTAATGGCTGATAGTCGACGAAATGTCGGGGACAATGAGCGTGGAGACCTACGATCCTCAAGTCCCCGCATTTCACTTCCCAGACAAGCCACCCAAGCGAAAGACTCCAAGCCCAGTGAGTTCAGTTGTAAATAATGCTTCAGTGTATCAGCTGACACTTCGTAGGTTGAGGTCCCGAAAACAAGGAAGGAGAAGGAGGTCCCGTCTGCCACCGTCACTCAACGGGCCTGTAAGCATACCTGCAAAGATCGCCAGAAGTGCAATCACGTCTGCTGCAAGGAGACTCCGGTCGTCGCTGCGGAGGGACCAAGCAGGAGCCGATTAACGAGTGCCGCGAGTCTGCCTGACCAGAACAAGGGTGAGTCCTTCGCTTGGAGGGCTGCTAGTCACATAGCTAATTGTCATAGATCCCCGTAAGGAGACTTCGAAACTTGACAAAGCCGCCTCCTCCAAAATAATCGAAGCCGATGACGATGTCGAGATGATCGACATTTCCAATGTCAAGAGCAAGTCTCAAATCCGAGCGAAACTCAAGAACAACGACATTTACGCGAAGAAACAACCCACACCCGAACCATCTCAGCCGGTCGCAAAAGGCAAGAACAAGTCTGCCGAGATGTTATTCCTCGGTATCGAGTCGGATGAGGAGGACGAAGTCGGGGAGGGGGATGAAGATCCGATGAGTCAAGAACTGGACGATATCGCAGCAAGCAAGAGCCCCGAACCGGTTCCAAAGAACAAGAATAAGAATAAGAGTCAAGACAACCAGCTCGACAAGAAGCAGAAGTCAAAAGCGAGACCATCGTCCGCGCCAATGCAAGACCCCGACCTTGGTCAAGACCCCGAACATCACCCTCCTGCCCCGAAACGCGCCAAACATGCCGAACCGATCAAGAAGTTTGCAAGCATCTTCGACTCTTCGCCCACCCAAGCCTCAAGCTCGGCTCGCCCATCGATATTTTCGCAGCCGATCAGGAGAGCCAAAGGTGAGTTGCAAGTCGAGCATAACTGGAGTCTTGATCCTGACGAGCCATAGTCGACCAAGAACCCATTGTCATCGATGGTGATGATGAAGAAGAGACGGGCGCCAATTTCCGATCCGACGACACCCAAGCCGAAGTCCTCGCTCTAATGGGACCTCTTCTGTACTAGACCACAAGCACTCTACCCAGGTTTCAGGCCGGAGTGATATGATATATGATCGAGTGGTGTTACATGACGAGTCGCTGAGTACAACTATGCATTCCTTACATGTGCAATGGTGCGATGTGAACGAATGATGGTGTGGATACTGAACAGATACATGGCGTGTAGATTATACCAGGCATGTCGAGGGTCTTGGTTGTCGATAAGGCTACAGAGGTGGGTTGTATGATCGAACTCTACGGATTGTCAGTCCTGTGCTAGTGAGGGTATAGGAGCCGCTGGTACTCACTTTGAGAAGAAGAACGGCTTCTGGTGCTTCAAGGACAATGCTAGGGATTCTTCGGTAGCGAGGTTCAAACTGCTATACGAGATCATCTCGAGTTTGTTCCATCTAGGCACTCGACGTCAGCATCCGCCTATCCGACATCGCTGCTGTGTGCAGTGATTGCAAGAGAGAAGGAGAAACTGCCCACCTTCCCCGTTGAGTCTCTTTCAACACGAGCTCCATCTCGAACTCGTATTTCGGCTCTCTGCCGGGTTCCGCCAAGTCCGTAACCACGATCCTGGGCCTTTTCTTTCCGTCCCTCGATTTAAGCTTGCCCTGAAGTGTTTTGTCCAAGTGATCGACAGTGTTCTCGTCCGAGTCTGATCGCAGGAGACGCCATTGTCCGAAGTGTAGTCCCTTGGACCGTAAATTGGGCTTGAGTAGTGGCACGACGTCACCGGGTCTAAACGTACATTAGCTCAACGAAAGGGAGAGACCATTGGAAGAGAGAAAGACGGAGGTGGCGTTACATACGTGTCAGTCGTCAAGAACGAGATGACGGACCCGTCGGGGTAGAACCGCAGGAACCGGTGATAAGTGACTACAAAGTGGAATCAGCATCAGCTGTGTCGGGCAACAGGCCGGGTTATAGTGTACTAACTAAGATGGGTAATCTGTCACTCCAAGTTAGCCGTGCAATCATCTTCAGTCAGATCAAGATGGACTCACCGCGACCTCCTGATCACCGGCTCCCGGTCGTCTATAGTGAAGCGTAAATTGTTGTCCTTCCTAGCACTCGATCGGCCACTCACACATAATGACAAACGGAGATGTAGCAACCATCGAACCGGACTCTCTCCTCTTCAATCATCACAGTCCTCCATTCACCTGCATGACGCTGTGCCAATTCTCCTTGCGTCCGCATCTGGGGCAATATCGCCGGAGGGATGTACAGGCTCTCCGCCAGCCGCTTCCATTTCGCCGACCGGCTCGTCAAGTATCTAGCCTTCCAACACGTCAGAGCGAGCCTTTCGAGGGATAGGACATCGAGGTGGAGAAGAATTTGATCGAAGAGTTCTGAAGGGATGGCCGAAATCGGCATCGGCAGGTTCTCCTCTGCTGGCAAGAAGGCCGCCTCGTCCATCGGGATAGAAGCGCTTTGCAGCAGTTTCGCGAGGGGCGATTGGCGAGTCGAGGCGCTTCCTGATCCGACCTTTTCGTAGTCTGGGGATACTTGAATGTGTCGTTGGAACGAGTATGGCTCTTCTGTCGGCGCTGACGCGGACACTATATCGGTAGTCGTGGGCGTGACGTCCTCCAATTCCTCGGGCAGATCTCTCCGCGATTGGGCGTACAGCCTATCAATCGAGTCTGAAAATATATCAGCTGGATCATATCTTCAGTAGACCAAGATTTGGGACTCACCGTCCATCTTGAATGCCTGCCGATATAGATTCAACGCTTCACTCAGCTGACCCGCCTGCTCCGACTCGACCGCCTGGGCATAGACCTGCAACGCGGTGCTGTTCTTCATCTTGCCCTTGTTCCGCCCTAGATACTTGAGTACCGTCTCCTGAGGCGTCAACGCGTCGCTCTCGCCAGCTGCACTGTCGGGCATATAGGATGAGGACGATTTGTGGTCTTTCGACCGCGACGGGGAGATGACACGGTGGAAATCGTTCTTTGGCGATACAGGTGCCGCCGCGTTCTTCACATCGCCCGTGGTATCCGACGGTCCTGGCGCTCTTGACCTCGATGGACCGGGTTTGGAGGTATCCTTGTCCTTCTTTGTCTCCACTTCCTTCTGCCATTCCAGCCTGAAGCGCTCCAGTTCCTCGTCGACGATGGGCGGCGCAACGAGTATTTGAGCGCCGGTGGATTCGGTTCTTGAGCCGTTGGGTCTCTCTGGCTTGTCGGCAGAGACATCGAGTCTGCTCATCCTCTCGGCGAGCGTTGTCATGATGTCGGGCGCAGCGAGTGATAGTGTGAACGTTCACTTGAAAGTATGACTCATTTGTAACCACTTTACTCGCCATCGCCATCGTCAGCAGTCGACCGACCTCCACTTCAGCGGAGTTCGCTATTTGGTTCCGCGCGGTCTGCCAGCAGGCCAGCTGCTGCTGGTGCTCCTGCCGAAGACATCGCTCCTGAGCTTGAGCGAAGTTCAGGCAAAGCAGTGCACACTGCAGCAAGTCTGGAGGAAGGTTGCATCCACTTCTGAACACCTGAAATGTCGCTAGCGCCGCCGCAACTCCCCTCGCCGGCGGCCACACCGGACCAATTATCGAGTCAACACCCATCACCGAACGCAACAGAAGAGGAGATCAGGGATCAAGTTGAGAAACGGCTCCTGTTGCTGAGTCAAGATCTGTACGAGCTGGAGATCTGCGCTGGTGAGGTGGTAGCGGGACAGGAGGATCGGGTACCGAACTTCCTGTAAGCCTTTGACTCTTATTCAAGGCTCAGAATCAGGATCACAGAACTGACTCTGATTCAGACAAAGTATAAATGAACACTATGTCGTTCTGAATGACTTGGGCCGCAGGATGAATGATACAGTCCCATTCCAGGTAGTCGAGTGAGTCAAATACCTGTATGCCAGACGAGACCTCGCTGAACAACGCTTCAGGAGCGTCGATATGCACCGGAATCCACATGGCTATACGAAGAATGCACTGTCAATAGCGACCGGAGAGAATCAGTACTCCCTAGGGCGAGTGCTGGGGCTAGAGGTGGGTTTCTTTTCGTGAGCTTGACATCATAGTCTGACACAGCGCTCAGTCTTTTCGAAGAGAGCTACACGATGCGCTGGGCAGAGAATTCCCCACTGTACCTCTGCCAGAGAGGCAACATCAGCCCAAAATCGACAGCGGCGAACCAGAACAAACGAAGATGGCTCAGAATGGCACGAAGGACGGGGTCATCAAGACGGAAACGTCTAGCTCCACAGCCGCTGTCAATTCAGCTTCTGTGAACCCCCCATCCGCCCAGGAGCCCACGCAGACGAACGACGCTCAGCTACCGCCATAACGGACTCTCAGGTCAAATATACCCCGCACCTCGATACCCTTGTTCCAGCTTTCCACTATACATTGGTTGTACTCCACGCCACAAAATGCATCGGTAGCTCTCCAGCTTGGACGTAAAGTATCGCTTTACAATGGAAGCCCCTTCATTCGGTTGGCAGCCTTGACGAAGAGGGTGAAGCAGGATCCAAGGCCGGCGAAATACAGCCCGGTACGGACATACGCCCATGTCGCTAGGAAACATCAGGATCAGTCCGGGTCATTGCCTGAGTGGTGGTCGGATCCACTCACGGTCCTCGATGAGGACATAGCTGAGGTTGTAGGCGACCCTGCTGGCGAGCCAGCCGGCGGCGCAGGCATGCAATGTCTTGACGTCTACACCAGCGATGTTTCCGGCAATCTACCATCGTTGTCAGCGGACAGCAACCGAGAGGATAATGGGCTTGGATTCACGATGGCAGCGGCGAAGAGGGGCAAGTTGCTAGTATATTCAGTACATGCTGCTCCTTGAATCATAGCACATGCACCTACACGTGATTGTTGTTGTTCGCGTCGACTGCCCTGGTGATCTTCCTAGATAGCTGCGTACGTGTAAATACACAGCTACTAAGAGTCAGTCATCATTGACTCACATCGCCCGGGATCTTGTCTCCTATTTTCGCCCATGATTCTTTTGGCATCTACCCGGTAAGTGTCCGTCAGTCCTGTACGAGCATTTATAAACTCGACGCACGGCGTTGTTGTACGCCCCAGGGGCTGACTTCTCCGTTCTCGCGATTGCCCACCAGAGTGGAGCCATCCTATCCGAGAGCCAGCAGATGAGCACCGATCTATGACGGTCGAACGGGAGGAACAGTGCTCACGATACGACCCATCCTGCTGGCACTGCGTAGAGCGAGTAGTTGAGGCTCAGGCCCGGGGCGGCGGAGTAGTGCTTGAAAGACATTATATGGTGATTGATGTATCTGTGAACGGACTCGTTGCAGGTTGACTCAGGTCGAGATGAAAGGGTTCGAGGTGGAGACGAACGGCAATTGAAGACCGGCGAGCGATCGGCCATCGGCTCCGGCAATTCCAGCAAACCCGTCTCGCCACTTGTCTATGTCCTTGCCTTGAATCTTTGCACTTTGGCTACCAGGAGACCGTGTCAAGTACGTCAACGCTCTGGTGCTGCAGGCAGGGTTGACCAGTTGTAGGGTCTCGAGCGATTGGTCGTGCATCACAAGGATTGCTCGGACCCAGTACAGGGTGAAGTGGCATCAAGTGAACCGTATGAGCATGTACGTCCATACAAACAAGACTAGCACCAGGACGACAATCCCGAGAGTCATACACGTCGTGCTCCGCCCTTTCTTCGATACCGCCGAGAGGTTCTTCTTCGAGGATCGGGTATTGGTCAAGTTATCTAGGGAATCATCAGCCAGATTACGGACATAGGAGGCACAAGACCCACTCTCGAGTGTATTCTGCGATACCTCCAATATGGCCTTTTCCTCCTCGAGCGAATTGGCGAAGTGCACAGCGTTGAGCTTTAGCCTGTGTGACATCTAGTATCTGTCAGTAGTGACCCTCGGGCGCTGAGGAATATACTCACGTCTGCCAATTGACCACCGAGCTCTTCGTGCAGTTGAGAAGCACCCATGCCTGTCCCGCCTGCACTCCCCAGTAGCTGGTCTCGCGACGATGGCCCTTGCTTGGGTGCTGGAGGTTTCATACGGACAGGCAACAATCCAGCGTCTGCTCCTTGACGATCCTCCTTCTCCCGCCTGGAAAGGTATTCATTCAGGTTCGGAATGTTCCTGTGCCGCAAGGTAGCTTCCGGAGTGTTTGCGTTGTGTTGCTCGGGAGGTGATTCCGCTGATAAACTGAGAATCCCCTGCTCCTTCTTGCCTTCGGGAACCGCAGGGGGAGCCTGCTCTTGGGCATCAACCATTGCGTTACGCTGTGACTTGTACACCACGGGCGAGGTCCTAGCGAGATCGAGCATACGCTCGTGTCGCAGCTCGGTTGACTTCAAGGATTTGTCGAGATCGCTCAACGTTCCTACAGTGGTCGACGAGCTAACCGTCAGCTCATGCGACACACTCCTTGACTCACCCTTCGTTGCTGGACTGTAAAGCCTGGAGCAAGGCTCTCGCGTAGCGGACATTCTATTTGCCAGTCAGCTTTATAAGTACCAGCGTTCAGACGAAAGCTGACCTGAGCATCCTTCTTCACTTGGCTCAGTTCCCCAGCATCCACTTCCACCTCCCATCCAAAGTCCGAACTGGCCGCTTCGAGGGATTTGACCAGGCGAATCAAGTTGATCAGTCCGTGGGGTTTCGACGCCGCATCCTGTGCCGCCTTCACGACCTGTGGAGCAGGTGCTCCCAATGCAGACGATACTGGCGGTGCTATCATGTTGAGAGTTGGGTTTGATGCATGCATGAGATCAATACAAGAGTTGATGCGTGTGCTGGAAGATGAGTCGTAGTGCCACACTCGGGGTTGACTCTCGGCGCGCGGTGGTATCACCGGCACTCTCCCGCCCAACCTCGATATCGCGTTTCAAACACTCGACCTATACGAAGACTCAACCTTCCATTCCACACTTTCCACCATCGAACCAGTCTCAGCCTCAAGAAAACCGGCGCGTACGGTTCTATAAGGTCGACAGAAGCTACTGGCTCTCAACGACCTACGTTGCTCGACTCGTCGACGAGCTCATGTCCTAGCTGCTCAACCCAAAAAGTGGAGGTTGTCCATTATGGACATTGATCCGCCCACACCATCTGTGGTGGTGACGCCAGCGCAAGATGATGCTCAACCTGCTGTGGATGCTGTGCAGGAGGCATCCACACCTTCTACGAGCACTTCAAAACCTGCAAAAAAGTTCGTCAGACCGTCTCTACCAGCTCGAGCTCTGCGTGCTCGTCCCTCCTTGCCAGCCAGCACCTCATCAACCAGCAATGGGGAATCCTCCAAGCTCCGGCCACCCACAGAGAAGGAACTGGCCGCTGTCACTGCAGGCTTAGCGCCAGAAGCATTGAGTGCGAGGCGAGAGGAGACGACCAAGAACAAGGAAAAGCAGGTCAAGGATGTGGTGGATGATCATGATGCAGCTGTCCGGGAGAAATTCCATTTGGAGAGATTCGTCAGTCTGCTGGAAAACTTTGCTCCAGATGTATGTGTCTCTCTTGAGTATGTCAATTGGCGCATGTGCTGATGAGATTATAGGAACGCAATACAACCGAGGTGTACCAAGATGTAAGCCATACTTAGAGGGCAATGTACTGACGATCGCAGTATAAACGGATGAACCACAACCTGCTGGACCTCATTCCCCCTACTGCGACGCAATCGGTCGCTGGTCCCTCGCGGCATCGTCCGGTGGCACCAGCTAGGACGACCAGACGGCAGGCTCACGAACGCTCAGAGGTGTTTGCTGCACCAGTCATTACCCCAGCGCCGGTCGCTACGACACCTCCCGTAGATATCAAGGGCAAAGGCAAGGCTAAGGAAGAGGAGGTGATCCAGCCATTTGTCGCGAAGCCGCGAGGAAGGGGACGACCTTCAGCTGCAACTCTGGCGGCAGAGGCGGAAGCAAGGTTAGAATATGAGCAGATGGTGGAAATGGCACAGAAGAAAAGTAAAGGCGGCAGGCGGAAGACCATATCTTTCCTCGAGTCGGAGGTCATCGAGGATGAGGGACAAGTGGCGGATGTGACTGAGGAACGGGCACCCATAGGTGGAAAGAAGAAGCGCCCTCGGAACTCGTTACCTAACTTACCGCTGTCTAAGAAGACCAGAGGGACTCAGCTGGAAGTCAAGGACGAGGTGGAATCATCACCCGCAGTTGAGACCCCGGTCGAGATCGTTGAAGAAGTGGAACAGCCCGGACCGGAAGTGGACCCTCTACCATCTCTCGCCCATATCCCGTTCCCGCCTCCGCCTGTCCGTCTTCATGATCGACGCTCTGGTCCAAACCGGATATGGTATACCGATCCGATTCAGCTGCCGCCTACAAACACCAGGTATCAAGGCGACATTCGATCGTACCTCTCATCATACATCCACATTGAAGACACTGGCCCCCAACCCGACCTCGCAACGCTGGAAGCCCGAGCAGCCAGGGTGGCCTTGGTGAGGAATAGGGTCAATTGGCTACATCACCAGGGGAGGATGTTGCGTCTGCTAGATGAGGAGGAAGGAGCGGGACCCGCGAAGACGAAAGGACCGGTTCCACCGCCTCGGCAGGCGGACCATCAAGAGCACTTGATGAATCATATGGTCCAAGTGCGAAACGCCATGATGAATGAGGCCAAGGCGAAACCTTTGGTGTGCAAGAAGGTGGCTCGGATGATCACTTCATATTGGGAGCATATCGAGGGCAGGGAGGAGAGGGAGCGAGCGGCTGAAGACCGTGAGATGAAAAGACGTCAGAAGGAGCTTGTCAAAGCGCTCAAGAAGCGGTGGGGCCTTGCCGTCAAGGTGTGTAGCCCGATGCCACATTGAGGATCTGCATGGCTAACGAAACCTAGATTGTACGGGCGAAAGTGCTTGAAGCACAGAAAGCAGAGCAAGATCGTTTGGGCAAAGTCCACCTTCAGAATATGCTACAACGGAGTACAGGTCTACTGGAGGCACAGCGTGACGATATAGTGGGGAGGGAAGGGGATGACGAGTCACAGGAGGATGATAGTGATATGTCGGACAGCGATGACGGCTCTGACTCTGGAGATGAGGAACAAGAGGAAGAAGAGGAAGAAGAAGAGGAGGAAGAGGAGGAAGAAGAGGAAGAGGAGGAAGAAGAGGTTGAGGAGGTTGAGGAGGTTGAGGAGGTTGAGGAGGTTGAGGAGGTTGAGGAGGTTGAGGAGGTCGAGGAGGTCGAGGAAGGCGGGGGCGAAGACGACGGTATGGACATCGATGTCAACGATGATCGGGCGCCAGAGCCGAGTGGACATCCCGGCAACGGTGACGAGGATGGTTCTGAAGACGAGGACGACATCGGTATCCAGGCCATGTTGACAGATGGCATAGAGGACGATAGTCACAATGGCGACACCGCGGAGCCGTCGCCTGCACCACGCACAGACGAGATCAACGACCTGGACCAACCCGAAACCGAAATCGAAACCGAAGCAACACCAGCAGCTCCCGCCCTTGCCGTCCTTAATGAGGAAGTCACTGTCGTGCATGGGGAACAATCGTCCATCACCAATACCGAAGACGCCCTGCTGGAGAACAGCAGTGTGCCTTCCTCACCCGCCGATGGCACATATCCTTCCGGCATCCCCCCTAGACGCCCTCATCGCCTGCGGAAGTCCGTTTCAGTCGACGATCTCACGCGGGGCGAAGATCCAGATGCCAATGACGACGAGTTTGAAGATGCCGACGGAGTCAGCGAGCAGGACGAAGAGCTGGACGTTGAGATGGAAGCGGTAGTCATGGATGAGGATGAGGACAGCGAAGATGCAGGATTGATGGCAGATGCGGATCTGCCTATCGAAGCACTACTCAAGCGATATGGTGTTCCTCAGCCAGTCACTAACGGCGAAACAACCGAACATTCAGAAGCCGCATCGGACGCCCAGGTGGACACAGGAGATGCAGGGATAGCCTTGACGAATGGCGGTGGCGATCGAATGCCAGGGAATGACCGGTCACTTCTGGACGAGTCATTGGATCAAGCCCAATCACCCGCCCTCGTGATGGACAGTAAGAGGAATCGCAGAGTCAGATCGGTCTGGACTCCCGAAGACAATCTCGCGCATCCGCCCAAACGACCAAAGATCGAGGAAGTGAACACAGAGGAAGAAGAAGAAGACTCTGAGATTGAGATGACGCCAGAGATCTCTAGCGATGAGGAGTCAGAGCAGGATGAGGAAGACGCAGAAGCGGGCGAGGAGGAGGATGGCGGAGAGCGCACGACGGCACCGGACGATCCCAATCGAGTCAAACCTCCGTTCCTGCTTCGAGGCAATCTCCGGCCGTATCAGCAAGCTGGTCTGGAATGGCTCGCCAGTCTTTACGCCAACAATATGAACGGTATCCTAGCAGACGAGATGGGTTTAGGGTGAGTAAACGGCTTCTCGACTGTCGACGGCATGCCGCTGATGTGGTGCTTTCAGGAAAACAATACAAACAATCTCTTTACTCGGTCACCTCGCTTGCGACAAGGGCGTTTGGGGCCAGCATCTCATCATCGTCCCAACGTCCGTAATCCTCAACTGGGAGATGGAGTTCAAGAAGTTCCTCCCCGGTCTCAAAGTCCTCACCTACTACGGCAACCAGAAGGAGCGAAAGGAGAAGCGAGTCGGCTGGCAGACCCAAAACTCGTGGCAGGTGTGCATCACGAGCTATCAAATCGTTCTTGCGGATCAACACATATTTCGGAGGAAGAGCTGGGTGTACATGATCCTGGATGAGGCGCATAACATTAAGAATTTCCGGAGTCAACGATGGCAAACGCTCCTTGGATTCAAAGCCCAGCGAAGGCTGCTCTTGACGGGAACACCGTTGCAGAACAACCTGATGGAGTTGTGGAGTTTGCTCTACTTCCTCATGCCGAACGGTGTCACGGCGGATGCGACGACTGTCGTTGGTTTTGCGAACCACAAGGAGTTTATGGAGTGGTTTTCAAGTGAGCAATCGAGTTTCGTCCAATGAAGTCTGAATGCTGATCTAGCCAGACCCCATGGACAAGGCAATCGAGACTGGAGACGCCCTTGACGAGGACACGATCGCTACAGTAAACAAGCTACACACGCTCCTTCGACCATTCATTCTTCGTCGACTCAAGTCAGAGGTCGAAACGCAACTACCTGGAAAGTTCGAGCATGTGGTGTATTGCCGACTCTCCAAGCGCCAAAGGTTTCTCTATGACGAGTTCATGTCAAGGGCTTCGACCAAAGAGGCCTTGACGTCGGGTGGCTATCTCGGTGTGGTCAACACCCTGATGCAGTTGAGAAAGGTGTGCAACCACCCTGATCTGTTCGAGGTCCGACCAGTTCGAACGTCCTTCGCGATGGATAGATCGGTTTTGGCCGATTTCGAGCCGTCCGATATCCTGGTTCGGAGAAAGTTGTTACAGCAGCAAGACGCTTTCGACGTCGAGAGCTTGTCCCTGGATATCACAGCGAGGGAGGATCAGTCCTGGTGGGCTTGCTACGCGCGGAAGCAGCTGGATGCTAGTGATCTATTGCCCGGTGCTACTGAGTTCAACAAGAGGAAGAAGACCGCCCCTCCGCCCCTGGACAATCGGACTGTGGACGGATGGCTTAGGTGTCGTGCGCATGTGGAGGAACAGGCTAGTGTCCAGCGATGGCAAGCGCTCCGCCAAGTCAACAAGAAGAGGTGTGTTGTTTCGCCAATCTACGGCTCGACATTCCTCGACATGCTCACCGACATCCCCAATAAATTACACCCTCACAGTATCAACGTCCACCGAAAATCCGACTTGCTTGAATGGCACTCACCACTCACAGCTCCGCTGATCCAGTCTTACGAGGATCGAGTCAAGCTGGTCTCGCCGATAGTCGACCTATACGCCGTTGCACCGCCTAATGTGGTTGCTCGAGATATGCCAAAGTACGCTTTGCCCGGTCTCGAGCCTACCTCGCATCCTACCTTCCTCGAACCTCACTTCGACACTCTGCATCAGTCAACTGTCAAGCTCCAAATAGCATTTCCGGACGCCTCGCTCCTGCAATACGACTGTGGAAAGCTTCAAAAGCTGTACGAGATGTTGAGGGACTTGAAGAGTGGGGGCCATCGGGTCCTGATCTTCACCCAGATGACCCGAGTACTCGACATTCTGGAAATGTTCCTATCGTACAACGGTCATCGATACTTGCGACTAGACGGATCGACCAAGATCGAAGACCGACAGATCATCACCGAGAGGTTCAACTCTGACGCCAGGATATTCTGCTTTATCGCGTCCAGTCGATCTGGTGGTGTGGGCATCAACTTGACTGGTGCCGATACTGTCTTCTTCTACGACTCCGACTGGAACCCCTCCATGGATCGACAGTGTATGGATAGAGCACATCGGATCGGTCAAACGAGAGAGGTGCACATCTATCGCTTCGTCTCGAGCCACACGGTTGAAGAGAATATGTTGAAGAAGGCGAACCAGAAGCGATTGCTGGATCGAGTGGTGATTCAGGAAGGTGATTTCACCACAGACTTCTTCGGCAAGATGGACTGGAAGGACATTATCGAGCAGCCGACCACCGCTCAGCCAGTGTCTGCAGCCGGAGACGGTGTGGATGAAGAAGACGATCGTATCGAGGACATCGAAGTCGAGGGCACGCCAGAAGCTGTTGAAGCGGAGAAGATCGAGCCGAGAGCCGGAGAGGAGCGGGAATTGGCCAGAGCTTTGGCTCAAGTTGAAGACGAGGAGGATGTCGCAGCGGCCAGGATCGCCCAGGGCGAGGGCGAATTGGATATAGCCGAGTTCGGGGATCAGAAGAAAGCGACGACGGCAACAACAGTGCAGAATCCCCGCGAGGCGCTCATCAGGAAGGAATCGGCCAAGGAGGGTAGTGGGACGCCCATGACACCCGCCGAGGACGTGGAGATGGAGGAAGAAGAGGAGGAGGAGGAGGATGTTGGAGCGGTGGATGAGTACATGTTGAAGTGGGTAGAGCTCAACTGGGAGTGGTTCTCAGGATGGTAGACGAGGCCGCAGGGTGTTGTACTACCTGTATCGTGGTATCAGCTCAGCATGTCATCGTGCTCATTGTGATTATCGACGAAGAAGAGATCTTCAGCAGTCCGTGTCTTTCTACTCCTGGCTACAGACTGTCACTCAAGGTTGTATCGCTGAAGATCGTGGTACTGGCAACGAGATTCGACACAGAACCTGACTAAAAGTTAGGATCAAAACCTAACTTTCGACCAAAAGTTGGGATTGAAATCGAACTCTGTCCAAGAAGTTCGGATTGCAACCGACGGACCGTGTATGATTCTATTCACTTTCAGTAGCCCGGGAGCGATATGCATCGTCCGAACCTTACACCTGGCAACATCAAGGATTTCAACGTTCAACGCTGCGGGTCCCTAAACGGATCTCGAGACACACTCTGTTTCGAGCGATATACGGTAATGTTTTTCAGGTCCACTTGACCGGGCACGCCGACTTCTGTCGAGTGTGTTGGGAGCTGCATAGTACTGACTGAGCGACCATTGGACCATCCTGAATGCGCACCGTCGCAAACGACGGAAGGGTCGTATATCGACTCGAAGGATTCCGAGACGCTGTGGCACCGATACGATCTGGATTGTTCGTGGCTAGCGGTCCTTCCCTCGCCGATATCATCGATCAGTCCGGGTACACACACCTCCTTCATCTTGCCAGAGGTGACGTGTGGCTTGGTAGGTAGGGGAGATCTGCGAGAGAACTGGGGCGGAGCAGGTTGGGTTGGAGACGCAACTCGACGATGCAGCGAGTCTACCTTGCGATGAGGTTCCTCCGAAGCGCGTCAAGGGCAGGAAGGTGACCGGTCCATGGTCCATGGTATATTGGCTTCCAAAAGTGATGGATTCAACGTGAGCCATGATTCAATGAATCAGATGGTCGAAAAGTTGGGGTTGGATCCGAACAAAAGTATGGATGGCATCCGGCATCCCAACAATTCCAACAGTTGCGTCGGAGTGCCATGCTTACGGGGACCTATTCCAATAACAATTAGGTGCACTTGCGGTGTTAGGCGATGCATAGCGGCATAGGCTCGTCTCTGCGGGAACAACCGGTTGACGTCATGACGGTCAGGGTGATTCCAGCGTTTGAGCATGCAAGCGTTCCAGCAAAAGGACCCACAACTCTTCCTTGTTCTACACTGACTCACTGCACCTCCTTGCTTCATAATCACAAACCAGAACAACACTACAACCCACATCACAATGGCTCAATCACCTTCCACCGACTCTGCCAAGCAGGCTGACCCCATGGCCAACATTGGGTCCGCGGGTGCCCAGACCGACGCCCAACAGCGACCGGGTAGGTGGTCCGGGCGAATTCAATCTGTATCTGAGCTGATCAATGGGGCGTAGACGTGTCTGGAAAGGGAGATGCTCCTGCTGCTCCCGGAACCGAGAACACGGGTGTCACTGACGCGGCTTACAAGGTGAGTGACACCGCCGTATGGTCAAGAGAAACGAGATAAGACGCTAACGAATCGTCCTTTAGTCTGCCCAGGTTAGTCATGACTCTGACTCTCTACACCCTGCCCTCACCACTTCCGATGAATTACTTTCATGACGCCTTCCTGGTGGAGGATCAACTGTCGACCCAGAGCTGACATTTGTTATTCAGGAATCCGCTGCCAAGGTTGGCGGTGATGACCAGCGACTCGACATCGAGACCAAGTGAGATCCGATCGATGTGGAATCATAGGCAGGACAGAAGATATAAAAGCACAATCATGATCATGTATCGAAGACTTTAAGAGAATGGTCGCCATCTAAAGTCTTGAGTAGCGCGGTCTCGTTCGGGGGGTTGAACCGTCCTGCCAGCACCCGACGCAGTCAGAGGGAAGTAATCCTGTGGATCCCTAAGCCCCTTATATCTCATCCCTCGCGGCTCTGGACCATCTCTACATATGCTCAACTCCAAGATATAATAACAACTACGAACTATACACCGAATCACACACGTGAAACACTGTCGTTGGAGACGAAACTGCCGACTCGATCCCGACACCTACAGTCTAGCCTTCGTTCCAACAGGCAGCATGCGCTCGTCTGAGTTCGATATGTCAACGTCGTTCTCCCGCGATTTTGATCTAATTACTCACAGTTCTCGTCGTACATGGTCACTCCGCCAGCTGGCCCGTGTAAGCCGGAAGTATCGACCATACTGGGCACCAAGTGTGCCAGCGTTGGTGCGCCCACCAGCCTCATGTTCATCTCAAACTCGTCCTGGTGACGGTCAGAAGATCCATCCTGCGGGCGGACATGCGCAGAGACTGTCTAAGAAGACTCACCTTGAGGATCTGGAACATCTTGGATACTCCTTCCTGACCGTATGTGCTCATGGCGTAGATTGTAGGTCTTCCAATACCGACAGCTGTCGCTCCTAGAGCAATCGCCTTCATGACGTCTGTGGCCCTTCTCACACCGCCGTCCACGAACACTTCGAACTTTTTGGGTCGAAGTGGGTTGTTCATGTACCCGTGAGCGGTTAGAGCAGACACAACCTGGGGCAGAAGTGCTAAGGGTGATGGAGCGAAATCCTAGAATGTACTGTCAGCTAGTCCGGTCTGGTACTATTCCTCGGTGACTGACCAGTTGACGACCACTTGAGAAGGCACGCATGTCAGCATGTCTCCGACTCTCCAGCATCGCTGTAGCTCACCCATGGTTACTATCAGAACATCAGTATGCCAATCTATGTCTACAAAGCGAAGGACTCACCTCAAAACAACACCATCGACACCCATCTCAGCAGCTTTGACCGCATCCTCCCAACATTGCACGCCCTTCAGGATCACCTTCATGTCCCCAGCAGCCTGCTGCAAGTCCTCCAGATCATTCCAGTTGAGCGTCGGGTCGATAAACGACGAGATGGCTCTGGCTGCACCCTGATCTCTCCTGAAGTTGTCTTTACCTTTGGTCTGCTGCGACGAAGCCGCGCCCTCGAACTTGGTTCGCATGTCCTGATCGGATGTCAGTTCAAAGGACGATCGTCGTATCGCTTCATATCCATCATACCTTTTCTCTTCTGCCCAGCTGAGGAGCATCGACGGTGATGAAAAGCGCTTTGACACCCCGCTCAGCGGCGTGGCTGATGATCTTCTTGGTCCGCGATCGGTCAGAGTTGACGTAAAGCTGCAAGAACTGGATTTGACCGGGAGCAGCAGCGTCGACCATCTCGTCGAAACCGCAGGAGGCTAGTGTTGGGATCTGACGAGATGCGTCAATCATGGGATCACGTTGCAACGTTCTCAAGTTGGTGCTAACCATCTGAATGACGTCGTGCTCAGCGGCGGCTTTGGTCAAAACGACTTCTCCTTCCGGATGACCCAGTTTGCCTGAGAAGCACTCGTCAGTATGACCTTCGTCAAGCAACAAGGAGCACTGACCTAAAGCCGTTGCCGTGATGTACACCGGCATGCTCGTGTTGAAACCCAGGATCTTTGTGGAGAAGTCGACCGTGCCGACGTTCCGCAGCACTCTCGGTCTGAACCATATCCTGTCATCGGACCGTTAACATGCTGCCGACTGCTGAGCAGAGAAGTACCCACCTGTGATACGCATTGTGGTTTTCTCTCTGTATCGCGTTAGCTCCGAGGCCCTTCGTAAGCGAGTCTTTCAGTGGCTACCATTGTGATCTCATCGTCCGCTCCCCTGGGCCAGATGAGCGGTAATTCCCGTCGCAAGGAGTTCAACACTTACGAGCTGTAGTAGTTCCAGCCCCGCCTGGTCATGGTTCTCCTTGCGACCGCCTCAAAGTCGTGCAAGGAAAGAATCTCCTCGATGTCGGGCTTGATGTACTCCTCTGGCTCGGGATCTCCGGACCCAGATGTCGTCTTTTGTGGCACAGCGATCGATGCTGGGGCTGGCGGCTCAGACTTGACAGCGGGCTTGGGCAGAGTGTTAGGAATCAGAGCTCCGAGATGCTTAGATGGATCTTGACAGCAGGCATAAGCTAGAGTATTGTTGTCGGGAGCGAACCTACCTAGATTCTCCTTGATGGCGTCTGGTGGGTGGATCGGCTGTAACCTTGAATCAGGTTGATCTTGCGATCTGTCGAGGATGCTCACCTCATACTCCTCCGTAGCGTCCATTCCGGCGTATTTCCTAACCGTCCGTCAGCTTAAGGTCACAGCTTGGTAGTATCGTGCGTAGTAGCGTACAAGATGATCTCAGCCCCGCCTACTCAGTATGTCAGCTTTGAGTGCAGGAGTTGGTCCTTCGTACACACCAGGATGCTCGTCCAGGAAGTCGGTCACATCGTAGACGTGTCCTGAAGTCTATGATCAGGATTCTCCAGGTTCATCCTGCATGTAGATCTCACCATGGACAACGATCCACACTCCCTACGGCGAGCAAGACCTTCAGCACCAGACCGGCGAATGCGAATCCAATCGCAGCACTGACCTTTTCCCGATCGTTATGCTCGGCGATCTGCTTGCCATCCACCTGTTTTTCCTGAGTCATTGTGGAAGATGGGAGTTGCGTCTGTACGTTTGCCTGTACCGAGTTGCCTATTCACAGTGTGGCCAGTCTCATCAGGCGATGTGACTCTTTAAGCAGTGTAGACAAAGATCGAGACCGGTGACAGCAGCAACTGCCGGTGGTCCGTAAATTCGGAGGTGTTGACCGGTCCGGGCCAATAACATGCCGGTAGTTTGAGCTAACCGCCGAGGCTGAAACGCGCAGATAGGCCTGGCGATACTGGGCAACAAAGGCGTGAGCATCTTTGGCTCGCGAGCCTGCATGTCCGTTGCAGATCACTTCCGTTATGCTACGTCATTTTCGCCAATGATTTGGAAGCGAAACGAATGGAAAGGTCAACTTAGGTTTAGTGTATTAGTAAAGACGAGGCTTCGCCATGCAACGCTGGCAACTCACGACCTGCAGCACATGTATGTACTTACAGAGAACGGAACTGAACAGACGAAGCTGTAAGATGCAGAAGAGCGAGGCAACGTCGACGCCGCCGTATATTGGACGAGTCACCAGATTCGTGTTTGCTTCGTTTCGTCTCGGATGCAATGTTGTCCTCGGACTATTCGTCATTTCTGTGACTATGCCCCGCGGGTGTTCGTAAGCCTTACCTTTCGAGACCTCTTGTCGACCACTGTAACTCCGATCGTCAGCTTGCAGAATCGCTTGCTGTCTCCTGGGTTTGAGCTCTTCGTTCCGCATTGTCCATCACATATCATACAGGGTGCGTGTACCAGTCTGTTCTTCGACACCGCCGTCGGCCAACGCAACAATCTTTGGCAGGGAAATCCACCCTATACACGTCACTTTTCGACCTCCGCGTCATCGACCTGTAAACGTATTACAGTTCAGAACTTCGCTTTCAACGCATTGTGGCATAGCATAGAACTGCACAGCGAGACTCGAATCGGACAGATCAAGACTCAGGCATCATCAAAACGCACACATGATGATTATCGCACTCTAGATTGGATCTACGAAGACATCTGCCCCCAACCGAAGTCCAAGAAACGGAACGCTTCGTACACCCTCTACTCGTCTCGGACAAGCTCAACCCAGAACACGCAGAGATGGAGGTCGAGGAAGCTGGCAAGGAGGATATGAAGCAAGATGGTCCCAACGAGGGGTCGTCCACCAATAGTCGACCATCATCGACACCTAGGAAAAGGTCGGCTCCGCCAGGGATGATCCCTCACTTTCCATCTTCGACAGTGCCTCGTGACCCACCTAATCAAGTCTCGCCTTCTCAGTCATCGACAATGTCCCCACCACCTGCCCGCTCGCCGATGTCATCTCCACCTTCAGCCACTGTATCGAACACCTTGTCCATGCCGTCGTTCTCTTTCGGCTCGGCCGCACAGTCGCCATGGCATTTTCTCGCCGCCTCATCGGGTGCGCCGACTCCATCGCTCGAATCGGGGCCTGGTATGGGAGGCGGAAGGACAAATAGTCCCCAATTGGGCTATCCGTTTGAGCGATTGAACATCGGCGGCAGCTGGAGTGGCGCAAACTTGTGGGGGGACGCAGGGCATTCTGGCGCTAGCGACTCAACGAGTGTACAAACCTCGAGCGGTTCGTCGGCGGCCACACCTTTCAGTCTAAATCTTCCACCTCCTCAGATATCGGCGGCACGCTCCTCGTCCGGTCACAAGGGGAAAGAAAAGGAGACATCGGCGCCGGCTGCACCTCCCGCAAAACCAACGTTGCCCGCCAGTCTAGCCAGGCGTCGTGCATCATTACCGAAGAATCTGTTTGGTGCCCTGGCCGGACCCTCGCCACTTTCTACATCGACATCGACATCGACCTCACCAGCCCCAGGAACCAGATTACGCCCACTGTCCACGATCGATCTAAAATCCTTGCTATCCGCCTCTTCGACATTGATCCTCGATTTGCGTCCACCTTCCCTCTTCCAAGCCTCGCATTTACCTGCATCCCATTCTCTGCCAGTGCCATCGACACTCCTACGGCGGCCTGCGTTCACCATGGAGAGAGTACTACAGATGCTCTCTCCGTCGTCTCAGGACGCCGTTTCTCAATGGCGTGAAAAGTCAGATATCATCTTGCTCGATGCCGAGTCCTCCTCGGCTCCACCGGCAAGCACGTTGGATGGTCTCGCCAACAAATTCGTCTCGGAGGGGTTTGCCGGAAACTTGTGGTTTGTCAACGGCGGCCACCACGCCGCAAAGGCTGCCAACGTCAGACTCGTGGAAGGTGGTTCGGCAGAGGAGGAGGGTGCTTCATCCGCTGGCTTTATGGTCGGACGTCTGGACAAATTCGCTTTCATGCAAGGTGATTCAAGCCGCGAACCCTAGTATATGCTGTAGCTGACTTTTCCACTTAGGCTCCACCGGAAGCTCTCTGCAGAACCAGCCAGCAGGCACATCTGAGGGCACTGCTCGGGAGGATCCTTTCTCCGGCCGATCGTCATCTCAGACCGAGAAACCACTCGTTGACAAATTATCCCTCAACATCAAGGGAACCGCGTCCGAAGGCAGTTCGACCGACAAGCAAAAGTCGCAGTCTTCAGGCGACGCTCGTTCGTCCGCGTCCGGCGGCACGGGACGACCTTCCCGACACCTAAAAATGCAACCCGCCAACCCGTTCTTCGACAACATCAGGCAGAATCTTGAGCTCTCTCATGGCGGAGGAAGGATAGAGCGAGTGTCACTGGGCCTGAAAAATGGCACTAAGGACCGAGCAGAGGATCTCCCGGCTTGGCTACGGGAGCTGACTCTCATGGGCGATGACCAGAGTGCCGAGCGTTTGGCAGAGGAGTTCTACCAAGTCGAATTGGGAGAGCAGAAAAGATTGCAGGCCGTCATGGACTTTCATTCGAAATCGTCCAGCGTTGTTGGAATCAAAGACGTGTCGATGGACGGTCTCACAGGCGACGACCCCGAATATTTCCCCTTCTCAATCACCGCTGGAGTGGAAAGAGGCACAAAGAATAGGTGAGGCCTTTCGCGTGCTTATTCCCCACTTTTGCTTACTGGTTTATCAGGTACAAAAACATCTGGCCTTATGACTTTTCCCGAGTCAAGATCGAGTCTCCGCCCTCCGACGATGGGTGTGATTACATCAACGCGTCGTTTGTCCAGCCAAAGGGAACATCTCGTCGATATATCGCTACACAAGGTCCGCTCGATACGACGTATAGAGACTTTTGGTTACTAGTTTGGGAACAAGGAGTACGAGTGATTGTCATGTGAGTCCGGGGCAGTCTGAAGGCAACGGCTGTGACTGACCCCTTCGGCAGGCTCACCAAGCAGTTCGAGGGCGGTTCGGTCAAATGCGGCAACTACTGGCAAGATCAAGACTACGGATCGATACACATCCGGCTTGAAGCGCAATCCGGCGGTGAAGAGGAAAAAGCGCCCAACGCGGCGTCCTCCGGCTTCGATTTCGGTCCAGCTGCACGCAACCCAGAAGACGAGAAGAACGCTGCTGCCGGCAATATCCGACGAGTCTTCAGCATCTATAGGGACGACAAACCAGACGAGCCGCCAAGAAAGGTTGTGCACATTCAATGTACCTCCTGGCCAGATTTCGATGTGCCCGATTCGCCGGAAATTCTGTTGGATTTGATGGAGGATGTCGACCAGGCCAGCAAAGAAACGGCGACCACCAATACGGAGGAAAAGGCAGATCAGCCTCCCGTCCTTGTTCACTGTGAGTCGTCTAGTGTTTCAGCTATTCACATACTCACGACTTGCAGGCTCTGCCGGAGTGGGACGGACTGGATCCTTTATCATTGTGGATGCCATGGTGGATGCTCTACGCCAGGAAAGACACCCGGAGCTCAACAATTCTTCTCGGGTGACACAAGCTGGACCAAGCGATGACTCAGCGTCGCGTCCTGCTCACCATCGCCTGCACTCAACAGTCCTGCAGTCGTTGACCAATCCACATCCCATCTCACCTTTGCCACGGACAAATAGCCATGAGTCGCAACCTGGTGCCAGCCCGGGAGACACTGGGGTTCGCAATGAATCCAATGCCTCGGGAGATTCCAGCAGATCCGTTTCGTTCCACCTACCAGGTCAGACCCCACCCGCTCCGATACCGGGGCGCGACGACGACGGAAATGCCGACAGTGCCTACCCTCCCGTCTTTGCCCCCTCGTCTCTCGGCAATTCGACCGACTCGGTCTCGGTATATTCCGGCCGATCTGGACGGTCCGCCGCATCAAGCGGATCCGTTGGCTCGAGCATGTCTGGAAGGTCGGGGCTTTCGATGCTGTCGAATGGATCACTCGAAGGCTCCAAGGACGCCAAGGCATTCAAGCTCAAGCTGCCTTCTCGCAAGCGATCTATCCTGTCGCCAGATGGTTCAAAACTCATGGATATCACCTCTAAGACAAAGCCGGATACCATGGACATCGACCCGATTCCTCATCAAAACATCGAAGCCAGGATCAACCGAGCTTCCACCAGAGGCTCGATTTCCCAGCCAAAGCCGACAGTCCTGCCTCCCATCCAGGAAAAGCGGTCGCCATTGCTTGATCCAGAAGCTTCCCATGGCACTACCAACGGCGCATTCCGCCACTACAGAGGAAGCAGTGTCGTATCCGTTGACAGCGACTATGGCGATCAATTCAAAAGGCGGCCCAGTATCACTACCACCAGTGGGCACAGCAGTTCTGAATTGCTCCCATCCTCCTTGTCTTCCGTTCCAACGTAAGTTCTTTTCATGATCACTCATATCACATCTCGCACACGAACAGCGATGTCAGAGTGATGCTAACCGACGTCAGATGGTCTGGTGACACCGGCAGTCATACGGTCATAACGAAATCCGGTGATCGACATCGTACACCCTCCCCGATCGACACGAGCAGCGGCTTGAGCCCTATCGCCGTTGTACTTCAGGGTATGCGGGTGCAGAGGATGAGTCTGGTCCAGAGTCTCAGGCAATACGCCTTCGTCCATCGCGGTAAGTCCATACTATACGAGAATGGAACTCTGTCGCTGACCGAGGAATCCCAGCTATCATCCAGAGCTACCTGAACATGGTGGACGATGACAGGAAAAACGGCAGAGATTTCGCACCGAACACACACAACCCAGCGTCCGCTGACGAGGAGATGCCGTTCAAACGAAGGGCAAGTCCCACCGAGCTCATCCCCGAGAACGCGGCGATCCAGATCGACCAAGCAGAGACCGGCAACTCGAGCTCGGAGAGCGAGGGAAGCAGTCTGAGCAAACGACCCAGCTTCAAGAAGATGAGGCCGGACATGAACGCCATTCTGACCGAATCTTCGGATGCTGCGAGCTCCGCCACCGATTAAGAAGCACTGGCTTCGGATTAATCTTGGCGATTGGGCAGCAACGGCGAGGAGTGAGAGCGGAGTGGGGAGGGAACCGCTGCTGGTAGGCGAGAAAATGCGGGCCTCGGCACGCAGCGAGGTAGAGTGGATAGAAGGCGAATTTGACAGCGAAGGAGGTTCCAGCTCTGCTTGGACTTGCCAGTGAGAGTTAGAGAGGGGTAGAAATCATGTAGCAACCATAGCAGTCATATCATGTGCATAAACAGTTTCTTTCTCGCAGCTATTATTTCTCTGTATCATCATCTCCGAAAGTCTCATCAGCCTAAGCCTTCATGTCGCTTTGCTCGAGGTCCAACGAAGCGATGTTGTTGATGACGTTGTCGAGGACTGGAAGGATGGAGGGCGAGGAAGGTTTACTGTCACTCTCTAGGGCGCCGTCGTCCACTAAGCCATCTGCGATATCCGCGATTCTCTTGGTTGTATAGGATATCGCCACGCTGCTCTTGTTCAGTCTGTCCACCAGGGCTTGTATAGGACCGTCTAGTCTGGCCAGGCAGGACGTCGTACACTCGCACCTCTTCAGACCCTGAGATACAGCAGCCTTTAGGAGGATTAACCAATGTCAGCATCGCATCTAAAAGGGGATCACCCAATACGTACGTGAGATACGACCCCGGATCCCTCAGCTATCTCGTCCTCCGCGGCAGATCCTGACGTTTGCGGTCTCGGGACCAAGAGCGGGGGATGTGTCCTGTCAATATGTTGGGGTCCGTTTTCTGATCCACCGTCGTTAGCATCTTGAGCGACTATGCTGTCATCGGTCGGCCGTACAGCGCCATGTGAATCCAGGTCTGCCTTTTTGGCCACGGAGGATGTCAGGGTGGTGTTCCGTAGCGTTTTCCGTACCACAGGCGCGACACGGCGTGTAATCCACGGCACCGGGATCCCAGCCTTTATGGATTTCAGTGTCAGCCTCGCGTGGGGAAGTTGGCCAGACGATACGTACGAGACGATCCAGTTCCCAGCCTCTGCGAGCGATCCTTGCTTGTGCGGTGGGATACCCGTTCATGTTCATGAAAACCAAGGAGGAGATCCATTTCTTTCGGTCCACCTCTGTTACACCGCACCGGTAGAACCGCGGAGGCAGCATGAAGCAAGAGTCCTGGTGTAGTTAGGTCAGTTGTGATCGTGATGCAGCCGTTGTAAGCGGTCAGGAAAGAGGGCTTACCGGTGTTACACTGAACGATTGTCTGATGTGAGATAGAGGTATACTGCCCCTCACAAACACTTCCGATGAGAGGCCTGAAAGATACCTCGCCAAGGCCATCTTATTGTCATCAAACCTAGACTTGGTTGAGTTGAGCATGTCCAGAGCTGATTCCGTCGAGAGTTCGGTCCCGCAGTCGTTTGTCACATTGGTAACATTCACCTCGGCCCTGGTACACCTGTTCGGGTAGCTTAGTCGGCGGACACACCATTCGAGGTTGCTGGTCGTGGACATGAGATCGGTTGTCCATGTTTTGACCTTTGGAGTAGCTTCCCAACCACTGTTAACATGTTCTTCGGCTTCGTCGGCGCGTTCGCTGTATGAGCCGTACGGTACCTTGGGGCGCATGATCTTGCTCGGATGTATGCCGGTCTCGGTACGAGTCGATATTGATTCGCTGGATATGACGGGGAAGAGCACATTGAGGGTCTTTTGTAGCTCTTCGAAGTCGAACTCTGTTGCCGGATTGTAGAGCATAATGGTGATAGGGGGGTGTTGAGACCTGAGGAGACTCTCATGGCTTGATGGATCACATATAATATAAGTTGCGACAGCTGCGCAGCACTGAGAGACGTGAGTCGGTATCGAAGGTCAGACTCAACGGTTGCCAAGGTTGCAAGTCCATCGAAGTAAATGATGATCTACCACCATCCCCCGAATTCATCGCCGGGATACCCTAAGTTGAGCTCGTCTCGCTTCGATCTTCTCCTTGGCTTCCGAGTAGCTATCGACCCATGGATCCCAGATGAGCTTGTCCAACCAGTCATCGCCAGCGTTCCAGTATTTCTTGGGTTGATAGAAGTATTCAGGTAGATCTAGACCTTCTGCCTATGACCGGTGACCCCGAAGTCAGCGAGACAATATTGTCCCAGGTCGCGTTTCGTACCCACCGCAGGAGTCCAGGTTGTCGTGTCCCACCTCTCCTTCTCGAAGATCCGGCCAAGAAAGAGCACCTCGCGCGACGTGGCTGAAAAATTGAGAGCCCTAGTGATCGTGTCCCGTGAGCACATCGAGCTCAACCCCCTTTTCCTGTCCCAGTGACTGATGACTTCATTGGGTTCGATGACAAAGTGTTTCGTTCCTCTGTACCGCGGACTGTACGTGCGGTGAATAACGCTCAGCTGGACTACAGGTCGTAGTTCCCGACCAGTCTTCGAGAGATTTCCCATACGGCCCAGCCGATTCCAGTCGTTCCCGAGATCCAATTCGACGCCTGAGAGTAGCTTTGTGTAGTGTAGCCGTGGGCGACATGCCTGACAATCTCTCGTACATGGTGCGCTTCCAGATCCGTCCAGTCGTCCCACAGGTTCTGGTATCCGCGCCAAGTGGCATTGGTCATCGACGAGTCAAAGAGGGCTGAGGTCGCGAGGAAGGCATTCCGTTGGTCGTGTTTGAGAAAGGGCGAATGGGAACTTGGATCAGATATTCGAAGGATGTATCTGCCTTCTTCACAGCCGTCCCAGATCCTGAGGAAAGGGTCTGAGCTCATTGCTCCTCCGTGAGTGTCGAATCCAAATACCAGAATGTGACTAGTGTATCGCCGCCCACACGCGTACAAAGTGGGAGAACTCCTAGGCGAGAGCGGACACCTGGTAGAGTCGTTTCTGTTCCTTGAAGCTTGAGGCCTGAGGATTGGTGTGCCTGTCCGACGTCGAGGATCGAATCTCCGGGATATGCGCTCAGACCTGTCTGCTCAAACAGTGCCGTGTAGCTAGCTGTGCCGCAGTCACACAAGGCGAGCGTTGGTCTCACATCAGTTGCGAGGCATGGGCGCTTTGACGTTCGGGGTGGGAAGTTGGGAGGAGTTGGGAGACTGGAACGACTTCAATCGGGGACATCAGGCCTCAGGGCTCAGCACTCAGGCCTCAGGGCCGCCGCAGCGCCGCATCAGTCCGCTCGGTCAATCGGTCAAGTTTCAAGCTTAAGAGCGACTGCCGCACTTGGAGGTGCTTGAGTATATCTGGAAGCAAGTGGACAAATGAGTAATGGATCTGGGCTTATATGGTAGGTAACAAATGACACAGTGCATGTCTACAAATATGACTGTGCAACCAGAGATTCCTTGTGCTGGAGCGCCATCTTGGGAAGATCGGGCCCCTACTTGCATACTGTCCGGATGTACTGGTGACCTGAGTCGGACACCAAAGCTCGTTGACGACTTGGGTTTCGAACACCATCTGTAGTGTTGAGGAAGGTAGCTTGCTCCGAGTCGTCATTGAGCGCTTGTGTTGAGCTAGGTTGAGCTCCCCATGGAAGTGTGACATCCTTCATCGGCGTAGGTGTATGACGGGTGTCGGATGTAGCTCGGATACTGTCTGAACGACAATCTGATACATTCTCTCACAGCTCTCAAGGCCAACCCAAATGGTACGATTGTCATCGTGTCTCAGCTGAGATATCGCTGGATAGCGAAACTATCGCCTGGATGTGAGGATCTGGTTCAGCCTCGCAGTGATTTTGGCCTCCGCTTCCGCAAAGCTGTTGGTCCAAGGATCCCAAATGAGGTTGTTCAACCATGTACCGCGCCAGTGTTTCTTCGCTCGGTAGAAGGTTTCCGGCAGAAGGATAGGTTTCGCCTATCCATAGTCAGTTCGAGGATACAGCAATGCCAATCACAACTGAGAGGCGTTTGTACTCACCTCTCTGGTCCAATAAGTTGTCTCCAATCTGTCCTTTTCAAAGACTCGACCAAGAAATAGCACCTCATTCGATGCCGCTGAGAAATTCAGAGCTCGGCTCATTGACCTAGGCGAGCAGACATAGGCCAAATCTCCTGTTTTGTCCCAATGATCGATTACTTGATGGGCATCGACGATGAAGGATTTCGACCCTCTATAGTTTGGGCTATACCACCGGTTGATGACACTCAGCTCGACCCGGTCCTGACTCTGGGTGGCTAGCCGTCGAGCAATCTCCCAGATAGCCCATGCGGGACTAGTCGTTCCGGAAATCCAGAGTGATGCCTTATGTGTTTTGTACTATCCATGAGCGACATGGTCGATAATGCCCTGAACGACGGGTTCGTGAAGGTGCGTCCAGTCGGCCCATAGATCCTGGTATTGTTGCCAATCTGCGTTACTCATCGACGGGTAGAACTGCTCCGAGGTGGCGAGAAAGGCATTTCGCTTGTCAAGTGCAAGCAAGGGCGAGTGGGAACTTCGGTCCGAAAGCCGAAGGACGAGATTGCCATTCTCACAGCTCTCCTTAAGCTCTGCGTAGGTGAACTTGGCCATATCTGCTGCGTCAAGAACGATGTGAGAGGAACCAAACACCAATCTGACATGTAAAAGATCGAAGAGCGATTGATCCAGTCCGAGACTGCAGTAAACAAGATCGCGAGAGGCCGCGAGTCGTCTATTGTCTGGCTGCGATAGCAGGCGATAGCAGGCGATAGCGAGCAAGCCGCAAGGTACAACGGGGCCCTGAAAAGCCCCGCCTCAGCAATGTCAAATCTGACACCGTGATCAGGAGTACGGCCCTGCATAGCCCAATAAGCCAAGACAAGCCCGACGACATAAGGAGGACCACCTCGCTACATACCAGGCAAGTCACTGACTCTGAATGTGTGGATGTATGTGCGAATTGTGCATGTGAGTGCCAACAATCTAAGGTATGTCTATGCTCAATACTCGTAAATGTCTGGGATAAGCAGATTGACAGGTGCCTTCCGCGCCCCTCTTTCTGCCAATTCTCCTGACCTCTTCAACACTGCCGAGACAATGTTCATACCGGTCATGAGCCCGCCCTCTGTCCATCCACCATTGAAAGAGACGCCATCACCACCAACATAAATGCCATTCTGGATCTTGAGCGGTGAGAAAAAGGCATGTGATGTTCCCGCCTCTTGACCCGGTTTCGTCAATGCGAATGCGCCCAAGGCCGATTCTTCCAGACTCCAGTGCACAATGTCAATGTCGTCCGGGGTCACGGGATCGAGGTAGTCGGCGTAGTTGGGATGAGCGGTTTTGCGCGTTACGTTTGCGATACGAGCTTTGATGATCCTCAACATCTCCTGCTTGTCGTGTATCCCCATCAACTGTTCGGAATCCTCTCCCCAGGCGTATAATAGCAGGACTACGCCGTAGTCCGGGTGACCGTAATCCAAGGTGTAGAGCTGGCTCGCGAGAGTGTCAGAGAGGATGACACGAGGGAAGTCGGCGCTTTGATCCTTCCAAAACTTCTTTGTCCGTATGAATACCTTCGACGAGGATATCATACTCGTGTTGTTGATCGCGGCTGAGACCTCTGTCGGAAGGACCGAAGTGTGTTCGTCTCCATAGTCGGTGAGCGAAGACATGGCGACGTTCATGGTCCGTGTGGTAGTGCAGACCACGACTACGTCGTAGACGTTCTCCTCGAAGCTCCCACTTGGGGAGATGGTTGTCACAGTAGTCTCATAGCGGTCATCGATCAGTCGAGGCGCAAAGTCGATGGCGCGTGTCTCTAATTGGATCTTGGCTCCTAAGCTCTCCGCTTTACTGGCGAGTGACTTTGCAAGGTTCTGGATTCCGGTAGGATGTGGTATTCCATCTTTACCGAGTTTGGCAAATGTCGCTTGCTTATCCTCCAGAGCGTTGGTCTCGAGGCGGGCCAGTTGATTCCAATTCTGTCCAAAGATCGCCTTGAAGCCTCCTGATCCGAATCCTAGCGCTCCAAAGAGGGATATGTCTTTGTCTTCCGCCCAGATTTGACCACCTGACTCATCAGCTACCTACGTATATTGACGACTCACCTGGCACATCCCACTCGTGACCGGGCCCGAATATCCGCATCAGTCCGCTGAGAAACGTATCTCGCTTGAATGTTGTCAAGTAGCTCTGCCACATGGTGACTACCTTCCCACGCATAAACGGGTCGGGCGACTGTAGCAGCTTTTTTATCTGGGCTAAAGGCGGAAGGACCTGTTTTCCATTTGACCGCAGCCCGTCGTGAACAAAGGCTACCCATCCTCGGTACACTTTCTCAAATGCGTCCGGTATCGCGTTCTCGTGGAGCCATAGTGACGGCTGGCCTCTGAAGGATAGTAGGGTGGGAACTTTGCCTGGATCTGGAAAGTCTTGGATGAAAGAGAAGCCAAGTGCCTATCGTCAGCTCCAGTCTGTGCAACTCTCACCCACCTCTGCGTAGTAATACGTCAGTCCCTCGGAAGGGGGAAAGCGCATCGCTCCACGCTCAAAGAAGTTGACCCCATCCGCCGTTTCTTTCGACAAAGTCCTGCCTCCTATTTCTTTACTCCGCTCGAGAACAGTCACTTGAGCGCCTGTCTTTGCGAATTCAAAAGCAATCTAAACGTCAGCGGCCGTCTGGCTAAACTGCTCACCTGACAGCCTGTAAGTCCACCGCCAACGACACAGATCCTAAACTTCTTGTCGAGACGTCCTAAAGGCGCGTCGATCCCTCCGCAATTCCGGGGCCATTCCGTGTAGACAACGTTTGGCGTGTCCACGAACGCTTGGGGTTTTGACGGTTGGACCGAGCTGAGCGGTGGTACCGTGTACATGACACTGAGCCTTTTCGTAGGCAGAACGATACCTGGGGTTGGTCCATCGTAGAGTATGCAGTGAGCCTGTAATGTACTATACTTGTAGTGGATGCAAAGAAAGAGGTGAATCGTGAAGAGGACCGCAGGTTCCGGCCGGCCGGATCTTCCGTTTTGCCTTTTGGCCTTTGGGCGTAGATGCCGCCGGCAGCCTTTACTTAGGATTGTACTTGTTCTCGTCGTGTGTTTGAAGTCGTGAGAGCTCCGTTCGTACAGCAAGATCTGATGGACAGTCGCATACTTGGAAAACTCTCGAATAAGTAGCCGAATCTCTGCTTACGACTTATACGGCTTATTCAGAGTGACGAATCTGGCGAGGACCATCGCTCCCTTCTACCCTAATCTCCTCCAGTTACTCCTTCATCTCCGGCTCAAAAGTGAAGACCACCTCGCCTATCATGCCTTCAATGTTCGACGGAAGACATACACGGAACCCTCCCTCCGTGATCTTCAATCCGGTGATACTTTTGATCAAGCTAGAAGAGTATTTTGACGCCTTGAGATTGACAAAGCTCCTCTTCACGTTTTCCAGCACCATATCCGCTTTATGAGGTCTAAATGATCCCGCGCTGACAATTATCCCTCCCATGAGTATGGCAAAGGTGTTGAGCCAATCCTCCAGTAGCTCCCTATCCGCAAGAAAGACTTGCGCCGCGGAAGCAGAGGGCGAAGGTCCGGATGTTGTGGGAGAGGCGGGGGAGGAATCGGTGCTTGAGCTCGAAGAATCGGAATCCACTTCGGGAGGTGCTGGGGCAGAGCCGGACCTGTTGATCGATACGTCGAGTCTGTAGTATGAGATGAGGCTGTTGGGAGGGTGTGCGATAAGGTTACAGGAGATTTGGGTGAGCTCGAATGGACAGATTACTGTAGGGTCGATCTTTGAGAGGAATGCCCGCTTGGAGAGTTCAGTCATGATAAATGTTGATTGAGTAGCAAGGAGGTCAGTAGACTCGCCAGGTGACCGACCTTAAGTTTTTCTGCTAGTGCAGAGCGTTGTCCACTTTTAGGTGAGGATCCTTTGTGACCGGATACAGAGGAAGGGATGACTCGAAGGAGTGCGCGCAGCCCGTTTTGATCAAGGTGAACCATACATCGTGATGTGTCGTGTCGCGTCGTAATGAGCCGAAGAGTCCGATAGAGCATCCTCACTACCTCCGCCTTTCCAGTTTCCACTTCCAGACCTTGCCTTCAAATCGCTTCCTGTCGCCATTTCTGTCCTCGGGCTGACTGGCATCTTCGACGAAGCCGGCCTCACGGACCTTTGTTGCTGCGCCCTTGCCCATGAGACCCTTCGTCGCCTGCAGCTTGGCCTCGGCTTGTCGCAGTAACCTCAAACGGGCAAGGTGGGCAGATAACGACGTGAGGAGGGTTATGCGATTGTCCTGGAGTATTGTCAGCATGATTTCGGATCCTGATTGGATGTCGTCTCACTCTTGCTTCCTCTATATCATCCTCTTCTGACGTCTGTGCGGGCTTGACAGATTTCTGAGTCGTTTTCTTCTTTGACGGAGAGGCCTCGGCCCATCCCAGGTCGAGCTCCGGCAGTTCTTGACTCTCGCTGGCGTTGACAGCTGTCGAGGAAGTCGATGTGCTCTGAAGCTTCTTGACTATGGAATGAATTAGTCAAACGAGCCCTGCGACATGAGAGCACAGTGCCCGACTCACACTCCGCCTCATCCTCCGCAAAAACGATGTGGCCAGCAGGTGTAGTGATTGCTTTGGCCTTGCCTTTTCCTTTGACTGTAGGCTCAATCGGCCTAAGCACCACGCCCATCTCCGCCAATTTCTCAACTTCTGCTAGCTCTGAAGCTGCAGACCATTCTGCTCCTGGGACCGCCGCTGGTGCCGTCACCTCCAGCTCCTGTCGCAATTTGCTGATCGCCTAAAGCATGATGAGCTTTCGACTCGACACCGTAATCCTTTCAGCTCGCCTTTTCATCTTTAGCGATCTGTATCCTCAGATACCCGACGTCCTGGGTCTTGAGCAGCTTGACCACATCTGCGCTCAAAGCTTCGTTGCCGCGATCGCCTATTGCCACCCCGCCCTTCGTCTTTCCCTTGACCATTCCCCAGTAGAACTCATCCTTATTCCTAAACGCGGCCTTTTCTCTCAACTTCCGGATCCTGTCCTGCTTCGACTTGTAGTCCTTTGCTCGATGCACATAATCTTTGTGCTTCTCCAGCAGACCCAGCCTTTGTCGGTGCAAGGGCTGAGCTCGCTCCTTGTGGTTCCGTCGAGACATGGCATCTGTGACAATTTAGCTACGTACTCCCTTCAGTTGTCGATCTACCCACTCTTGAGCGATGCGTTGACCATGATGGGCGCGCTTGATGAGTATGCGATAAGAACAACAAGTTAGATCAGTGAGAGTTCAGCTGTCTCTTGGAAGTAGGACCTTCTTGGACAACTTTTCTGATAACTCGGATAAACCGCTGGCTGAGATCGCTGGGCCAAACAGGTTTATCCGAAATCCTCCTGGGGTTTGTCAAAAAGTCCAACTGCTTCAGGTCATCGAGATTCGATCAGTCTATAGGAACACACTTCACTGACCTATCCCAAGCTACACTCGCCGGACGTACCTCGGCCTACGTTCAGCGCCATCAGAAGACAGTCGTTGTGGTCTCTGTCCGCTCGTCGCGATGGCCGTCGCTCGGGAAGCGTTGGGTCTGACGAGATGTCTTCTCCGAGCCGCTCCGAGGACATCAGGCTTACTCGGTCCACAGTGCTGTAACATAGCTGGGCCATCGACGATCCGGCGGTTCACCTCACAGGCGTCCTCATCTCCCAGCCTGTCAAAGCGACTGCCGGCTTCGACCTCGATCAGTCAAACTGGTGCTCTGCTGCGGAATCTGCGGCACAAGTCGACTGAATCGACGTCTACATCAAAATCGTCGGATTTGAAGAATGTCAAAGTCGACACTCCAGATCCATCGCCTCAACCCACATCCGATCCACCATCACCATCAACAACAGTAAGCACTCCTTCACCGACACAGGCGCCTCCACCCTCAGAAGTAACCGTCAAGCCAAGCGATTCGGCCGATGTATCGAAGAAGAACGAGAAGAAGGAGCCGGAGGGAATACCGGATGCCTCGTCAATCGTCAAATTGTTGTCGCTGGCCAAACCCCAATGGAGGCTTATCTCCGTTGGAGTCTTCTGCCTCGTCATCTCGACTGGTGTCAATCTGGCCATTCCCTGGGTTATTGGAAGGATCATCGATTATTTCGCGCCAGGGTCAGAACAGACTTTGCTCTTTGGACTGCCTATAGAACAGGCAGTTGGAGCTCTTGGAATCGTGCTTCTGATCGGAGCTGCGGCCAATGCTGGAAGGAGTGTGGCTCTGCGGTTATCGGGACAGCGTACAGCTGCGCTCATCAGGTAAGTAATAGCGTTTCAGTTCAGATGCTGCATGGAGACTGACATCATGACTCAGGAACAAGACATATGGAAAGTACCTATCTATGCCACCCTCGCACATCGAGCAAAGTGGCGTTGGAGACGCCCTCTCTCGTCTAGGACAGGACACTGGTATCGTTGGACAATCGCTCTCGGAGAACTTGGGAGAAGGACTCAAAGCCGTTCTTGGCGCTGGAGCCGGTATCGTCGCCATGTGGATTATCTCACCCACTCTGACCATGGTCATGCTCGCTGTTATCCCTCCCATCTCCATCGGTTCCTTCTTCTACGGTAAATTCATACGAAACCTTTCGCTCAAAACGCAAGAAGCCATGGGAAGCATGTCGAAACTCGCCGAAGAGAGGTTGTCAGCCCATCGTACCGTGACAGCGTCGAACACCCAGCCCTCTGAGCGAGCTCTGTTTGCTACTAGGGTCAACGGAGTGTACGACCTCCAGAAGAAGGAGACCTACGCCAATGGACTGTTTTCTGGAGCCAACGAGGCCGCTGGTGATATCGCCATGATTGGCTTGCTGCTGTATGGAGGTGTTCTGGTCAAACGGGGCGAGATTAGTGTCGGAGACGTCACAGCACTTTTCATTTACGTCAACTGGATCGAATGGTCTCTTAACAGTAAGTCCCTTGTCGCCCCTATTCGCAAATGTATACCAGCTCACCAATCTTCTAGCTCTCGCCGGCTTCTTCACTGGTCTGATGAAAGGTGTTGGTGCGTCTCAGCGAATTATCGGCCTTCACGCAATGCCTTCACCCATCCCGTTGTCGATTGGAGAACCGGTTCCACGAGATCGAGCCGGCGTTATCGAGCTGCGAGGAGTTGAGTTCGCCTACCCCTCCCGACCCCACGTAAAGGTTCTCGATGGTCTCAACCTTCGAATACAGAAAGGCGACCGGATAGCTTTAGTGTGAGTTGGAGATACAGCGTCCATCAAAGGAGAAATGCTGATTTGATGGACATAGTGGTGGTAGTGGAAGTGGTAAATCCTCGATCCAACTCCTTCTCCTTCGATTCTACGATCCGACAGCAGGCCAAGTCCTTCTCGAGGGTCAGGACATCAAGTCGTTCGTGCCAGAGTCATGGCGATCGAGAATCGGTGTTGTTCCCCAGGATCCAGTCTTGTTCGGCGGAACAATCCACGAGAATATCGCATATGGTCACCCGAACGCGAGTCGTCAGGATGTCATAAGGGCTGCAAAGGTAGCGCACTGCGGTTTCATCAACGACATGCAGGATGGCTACGACACCGTCAGTGAGTATCACTTTGTGTAGCTTATATCGGAAGATGACAGCTGATCGTGTGCAGTCAACAAGAACTCTCTTTCTGGAGGCCAGAGACAGCGAGTCGCCATTGCCAGAGCGCTGGTTGGAAATCCCTCTGTCCTGCTCATGGACGAAGCTACTAGTGCTCTCGACTCTGAATCTGAGAGCGCGGTCAATGCGGCTCTGGACAACCTGTTCGACAATTCCGACATGACCGTTATCCTCATTGCGCACCGACTCTCCTCGATCGCTCAAGCGGACCGAGTTGTCCTGTTGGAAGGAGGATCAGTAGCTGAAGATGGCTCCTACGACGATCTGATCTCGAGACGGGATGGAAAATTCAGGAAAATGGTTGAAAGTCAGATGGCCAAAATCGGCGAGCCAGCCAGTGTTGGTGAAGAGACCACCTCGGACCAAGAAACCAAAGAGGAGGACGGGGCAGCGCCCGCCCTGGCCACTTCTTCTGTCTCGAATGAAAATGCCGAGGCCAGAGTGGTCCAGGCCACGTCTTACACTATGCAAGCGGCATCATCGACTTCAGCATCGCCATTCACGACAGGAGGACAAAAACGCTCGATGCACACCCAAAACTACTCCCGTCGGAGCTATCACGCTCAGGCGATCTCGAAACCATTCTTCTCGGCCCATGACAGCCCATCGTCGGCCAAGGTATCGACGGTGTACGAGGCAGCTCAAGCGGCAACCCAGCCTTTCCCTCACCTGGATATACCGCCTCCAGCAGCACCAATGGCCCCGTTCGAGACGTACAGGCCCAACTCGCCAATGACACTCAAACGCCTCGTCGGACTCTACTCTCAGTTGTCCAAACGAAACCTGTCGATCCTCATGACATTGACCGCGACTACCGGTGTGGCTCTGTCGCCATTGCCTACCGATATTCCTTTACTGCTTAGCTTGACTATCGGTACCTATCTCACATCCGCCGCGGCAAACACTTTCAACCAGGTTCTCGAGGCGCCTCTGGATGCTCAAACCCCTCGAACGAGAGTGCGCCCATTGGTCACCAGAAGGATATCCCCTTTCCACGCTGCCATGTTCGGCGCTGTCTGCACTGTCCTCGGAGGGGCGATCCTCTATTTTGGCTGCAACCCCACCACAGCAGCTCTAGGACTGGGCAACCTGGTGCTCTACGCTGCTATTTACACCCCCATGAAGCGGTTTTCGGTAATCAACACTTGGATCGGCTCTGTCGTCGGCGGCATCACGCCCTTGATGGGCTGGACAGCTACCGGTGGCTCACTTTGGCCTACTTCGGATCAGCCCTTGCAATGGCATTGGCCCTCTTTCGACTTCAACGCCCTCAGCGCTCCTAATCCTCTCACTGCGTACGCTCTATTCCTCCTCCTGTTCTCCTGGCAATTCCCGCACTTCAACTCGTTGTCCCACCTCATCCGGGGGTCATACGCTCTGAGCGGATACCCCATGCTATCGGTCTTATCGGCCCGACTTAACGCTCTGGTTTCCTTACGCCATGCGGTGCTTCTTATCCCATTCACAGCGGTGCTCGCCCCTTTGACCGGAAGTGTCGATTGGTCTTTCGCCCTGACTAGCGCACTACCGAATTACATGTTCGTCAAGTCCGCTTGGGACTTTTACCGCAAACAGACGGAGAAGAGGGCTAAAAAGGTGTTTTGGGTCAGTTTGTGGTATTTGCCAGTCGTGCTGGGTCTCATGATGATCCATAATGCCCTGGCTGGGTGGTTGGGCGGTAACACCATCACAGTAGAGGACAAGGACAATGTGGTCAAGGAGGAAGATGAGCTTCTGGATGAGAAGACAGAGGGAGCAGGTGTCAAGCACATTGTCATGCCTCAGCGGATATGACCCGCGGAAAGAGTTTCGTTTTAGCATATCATCTTCACCTCAATCTTGTACATATAGCAAGCACACTCCATCGCATGAACCTCATCTCTCGCAGAACGATTCCAGTGTTGCTCTCGCACTGTCAGTATCTCAATCACAGGAGAAATCGATCGTGCTGCTAGACTGAAAACCGTGACACTCAATGCATTATTCCCCAGCCTTGTACTCGTAAATCTACTCGTTACTCCCGCAAATTGACACCATAAATCATGACCGTGTATGCCCAATCGCCTCTCCTATGCTATCTACAGGCTCAACGAAGGCTTTCAAAGCCCAACCATCATTCCTCCGGCGACAGCAGCCGCACCGACGAGGTAACCCATGCCAGTAGCTCTGGCGGGGAGGGCACCGCCGGTAGTGGAGGCGGAGGCCGAAGCGACAAGGGCAGAAGAGAGCGAAGAGGCAGAAGCGCCAATCTGGGATCGAGCCGAGGAAATGGCTCCACCGGCGGCCGACGTGAGCGAGCCGACGGCAGAAGCAGCTGAAGATCGAGCGGAGGCGACGGCGCCAGCAGCAGAGGATGCCTCGGCACTAGCACTGATCCCGACATCAGCGCTTGACATGGGATCACAGAAGATTCACTCACGCTCCCTGGATGGAGGAGACGGCCTCGGCGGCAGAGGCAGAAGCAGATTCGATGGCGTCACCAGCGGACTCGGTGGCACTGGCAATGGCCTCGGAGGCCGAGGAGCTGTCGAAAGTGGTCACTCCGCTGTCGGCGCACAGACTCTGAGCGGCGTTGACGGCGTTTGTGAGGTCATCGCCCTAGTAGTGTTCACAGGATATCAGCAAACTACTCTGTGAATCTGAATAGGGACTTGGGGGCAAGGGCGTGTTCAGTGAGGTAAAGCAGGTGTCTCTGAAGCGACCAAGTCGACTTCTCCGATAATAAGGAACGTTTAAACGTGGCATCACTTATGGGGTACCGGGTTGAACGAGCAGCGTGGGGAGAGACAGAGAGACCCGACTCACTTGGCAGACGGTTGGGAGACAGCCCTGGAGGGAGGCGATGGCGGCTGGGTCGGTGCAGTAGCATGCAATGTCGCCAAAGGTGCAGCTGCCGCCGAGAGAGCTCAAGCAGCCAATGGCGCACTCGGGGATGCTGCCGAGGTCCTGTCGAGAGAGTAGGCCTCTAGGCTGAGGAGCGGCAGTGATGACGGGTTGGGCTAGCCGCGCGTTGAAGGGAGCTGGGAGGTATGGCTCGGCCTGATCGATAATCAGTGATGGCGCTCTTGCGGCATACTCTTGATGGACTCACTGCAACGAGGGCGGGCAGAGCGAAGAGGAGGACGGCGGCTAGCATTTTGGTGAGTATAAGAGGTTTGGCGGGTGGATGGTATATTATTAGAGAAATATCTGGTGGGGTGAGGTCTGGTGAGGTGAAGAATGAGAGTGATGAGAAGGGTGAAGATGGGAGAACGTTGTCCTTTTAAACGCTTTCGCTGTAGCCAGTGCCCAGTTTCCATCCTTCCCGCATTGACCGTGAAATGATCGTCACTTTGGGTTGAGTTGAGTGTCCCTTTCGCGTTCTACTCCCACACACTCTCGCACTCTAATCCCGTGCCTGTCATTCGGTCGCTTTGTTTCAAACAGGACAATCGAAACGCGCAAGGCACCAAGCGGAAAAAAAATAGATCTGCTTCTGGACTCGGCCATCAAGAGCCGATCACGCTCGGATCGCCTTTGACAACCGCTTGGTCTCCCTTTCCAACGCTACATTCACAGCTCCCATCGTAGGTGACATTGCCTATGACCACGATCAGCGTACGCTCATGAGTCCGTACCGTCGGATCACTCACTGCCCGAACACGGTCTGCGCTGATACCCTGCGCTGTAGCAGTAGCCACCACTCCATCGACTTTACCCTCCGTTAGGCGAAGATATGCTGCCATCTTCTCCGCTTTGTTGGCTCGCGCTTGCGGGCTTGCAGATGGTCCACCAAGGGCGCCAGGTGGAAGTGGCAGTATAGCCGACCAATACTGCCTTAGGAATTCGGTAGCCGCGTTATGACACGATTTCATCTGGTTGAGCACCTGCTCTGGGAACGGGTCTAAAGGATGTCATGAGCATGGTCACAGGGGAGAAGGCGAGCGACCACTCACCATTGACCCCCTTTTCACTGTTGCTCAGTAGGTGCATCTCCTTGATGACCAACGATGCCGTTTCTGCCCCTTCCTTCTGCCTGGCGAATGCCCGATAATGTCTTGCCTGAGCCTCCTTATTGATAGCATCTTGCCTGTTCTTCTCCCATCCGCCGACTGGTGTGGGTATTGAGACTGAGGTGAAGTCGAGCTCATAGTCCAATATATTGGAAGCGTGCCGCGACGCCAAATCAACGAGCTCCTCGTCGGTCTTTCCAGGCATGATGCCTCGAATATCGCCCTCCCCTTTGCTTTCGGCTTTGTCTTGCGTATCCTGCACTTCTAGCTCGATGGTGGTGGCCTGAGCCGGGCCACGCAGGTCTTCGAGGTCAATCTCGTTGTAGATGTCCATATCCTGAGCCAAGCGTCAACACAATGGCAACGAGCAGTACCTCAGGACGACCGGATGACTCACCTCCGGTAGGATACGCTCGAGATCCTCTCCACCCACTTGCACCCCCCTGTCCGGTTCGTCAGCGGTGCTGCAACGGGAGTCGAACAGCTAACTCACCTTCCCCTCCGTAACAGCTTATTTGAGTGGTCGTTGAACCGTCTAATCAGAGGAAGCGCCGTTCTCTCTCTACCGGCTTGCATGGTAACATCCCGCTGTGTTCCAGACTACTCGATTGTCAGGAGCTGTTAGGACATCGGGCATAATCCAGCTCACCTCGCCATGATCCTCCTCTGTGGCTGATAAATCGAGGAACCGCTCGATGTGATCTGGAAGTGCTTTCTTTGGTTGTGGATCTGTCGGATAGTCAGACATGTCCCAGTGCTCATGTCAACGGCTGGTGACTCACTCCAGTCAGGCTCGTCCTCGAGATACGCATCAAAGATATCGTCACGCCGTCTGGCAGCTTCTTCGGACGTTGACTGTCGGACGGATGCTCTATGTCGCTCCCACAGTGAACTTTTGAAGTATCGGCCCCAGAACTCTGTTTCGCTGATCTGATCAAGGGCATCATCAATTCGCGTCCTCCGTCACGGCACCAGCACAATGACTGACTGCTGGAACATGCCTCGCATAGGCGTCCTGCAGGACCGGAAATTCCTCGAACAACTCCGAGACAAGCTCCTTGGTAAGGTTGATGACCGTAGTGCTTTCTTCGCTCTTTTGCTTGATACCGACTCCGGTTCCACCGACATTCTTGTTTGTCGAAGTTGAAGTGAACCGATCGTCCAGCAATCTCGATTGTCTACCTGGTTTCTGAGCTTGAGCCAATTCCTCAGCGCGCAGCAATGCCTAGACGAGCGGGAGTCAATTACCGTCTGGTTGATACTCAAGAAGGTAACGCTCACCTCTCTGCCTTCCCAGAATTCTGCTTCTGTGATGTGCTTTCCGATGACCAGCTCCCGGTACAAGAGATCCAAATTGGGATTCTTCTTCAAAACTTTGACTCTCAATCTCCAGTTCTCCGGTCTACCACTCTTGCCCGCCCCCGCCGAGCCATTCGTTGCACCTGGTGTTCCAGCTGCAGGTGTACTGGGAGAGGCGTCGCCGTCCATCGCTTTCCGCTTACCCGTCACCACGGCAGACGGAGTGCCAGGCGCAGAAGCTGCCGGTGCGTCGACTGCTCCATTGGCTGCCGGAGCAGCTGGCGCGGGAGCCGACGGACCTGCTCTGTTGACAGATACGAAGGGGATGAGAGTATCTTGGACGACCTTCCTGTCGTCCTCTTTGGAGCTGGGGGAGGTGAAAGTGAAATGTAGACCGCCAGCGGGTAAATCGTCCTTGAACAGCAATTTCAAGGACGTCTTGGCCGAACCAGCCTTACTCGCCAGCATGTCTACGTACATGTCATCAGCTTACGTCTATGGCGCTCTGAGATGACGGACGCTCACTCACTAATGACTCGAGCCATGGACTGAGATTGGCGATCCGTCTTGCCCGCTTCATTGGGTACCCAGGACACATGTGTCGCAGTCAACGACAGCATTCCTGGGACTTTCTTGAAGTCCGCTGCGAACTTCTGCACGCGGCCCTCGACAGACATGGCGATGCGTTTGAGTAGCAACGAGAGACAATCGTTGAGGCTTGCCGGCTGGAAAGACGGGAGTACAGTCAAGGCTACCCTCTGGACAACCTCTGGATCCTATGACAATGGCGAGATCGCGGCAACTTGCAGCATCCAGCGAAGCGCGAAGCATTGGCATGTCGGCGGCGATCGCCGACTTCCTAGCCAACTCACTTTGACCTCGCTCGATACATCCGACAAGCCGTCTCATGCTTTCATGAGCTGCTAGGACCATCTGTCCACAGTATACGACTGACTACTGTCGATGTACATGCACGAGCTCGCACCTGCTGTTGAATACGTACCGTCAACTCATCAAGACGTCAGACTGAGGCAACAGCTGTCCTGTCTCCGCCGGGAATTCGCCTGATCGACCTGATCGGCCAACCGCCACACTCGAAACCACAACAACCCCGGCTGATCCCGCTCCACCTGTTTCATCTTTTACCCCTGATCTATTTTCTGAACTCTGGCCAAGCAGGAACCGGGGTCCAAAGGGGCGAGAGGGGAGAGGAGGGAAGCTTGTTTCAGGGGGGAGCGGAAGGAGAACGAGATCGGGATTCAACGTAACAAACCCTTCTGCTCCTTCCCCCTTGCCTTCCCCTGAGCCATCAACCGCATCATAGGAAATCTCAATTAGGCCAGTCGGGCCAGTCGAAAATGCTATAGCATCCTCTAGCAACACTCTACTTGTTCAGATCAGTTCTACTTAGCTGTTCCCTCTTTACTTCGCCATCCGACCTGCTGAAGACATTGAAAGAACACCGAACATCACCTCACGCACAATGAGAGCCAACACAATCATCCTCGCGTTACTACCGCTCATCGCGGCGGTGAGTCTGAATGTTTGAGCTCATGAACAGGACGAGGTTGACTGACCTTCACTATCCCTTTAGACACCGCTATTCGAACGTCAGACATACTCTCCCGACGACATTCCAGAGTGTGCTAGGCAATGCTTCGCTCTTGCCGGTGCTCAGGCGGTGGGTACCCATTGACAAGCAGATGAAGTGTCCTGACACCGCGTTATAGCCACAATGCCAGACCATGGACATCGCTTGTATTTGCGCCAGGCCACAGGCTCAGAGTGTCGTAGCGGGATGTCTCGGAGCCAGCTGCTCGGTGGGTTGACTCGCCAAATCTTGTCACGACTCTGCTTTTAACATACTGACGATGTCGACAGACCCCTGACTCTCAGGCCGCGGCGGAGTACGGAATGTCTCTATGTTACGCCGCGTACCAGTCCACCAGTGCTGCAGGTGCCGCGTCAACAGGTCAGCATATAAATATAAGGAGAGCGAGCTTGGATACTGACGCTCCATACAGCTGGATCCTCGTCAGCCGCCCCCTCTGCGTCACCATCGGCCAACACCAGTGCGGCCGCATCGGCTTCGCCGTCTACGTCTACGGCTCCGGCTGCTTCGTCCACCGCTACGCCAGCTGCCACACCGGCATCCGTCGCTCCGGCTGCATCCAGCAGCGCAGCTCCTCCTGCCAGTAGTGCCACTCCACAAAGCGTAGCTGTAGTCACGTAAGCCTTGAAGCACATGCATGAGACAAGCGTCATCTGACATTGAGTATTAGTGAGACCGCCCCTGGAGTCGTTGTCGTCACGAGGTATGCCACAAGACCCCGCTCTGCATGTGCATAGTCCCGCGACTGACTGAATTTTCAGCACCAACACACCACCCACCACGATCGTCCAGAACTCTGCCACACCAGCAGCTTCGTCGCAGGCCTCGGCGGCGGCCAACTCCTCTAACAGACCCAGCTCCAGCTCCAGCGCTTCGCGATCGAACTCCGCTGCCGGAACCATCCCAAGTCCGACCGGTGCAGCCGGTCTCCAGGCTCAGTCGGGTCTGATGGGCATGTTGCTGGTGGCGGGAGGAGCCATCCTGGCTTTGTAGAAGCCTGTCATGTCTCCTTGCGGAGAATCTGTCGAGGAGCTTGGAAGAGTCAAACGGGAACAGGGGGGCTAGGGCTGAGCCTGACGCGCGAAACGGACACTGTATAATGTAACATCGCGGAAGGCTGGAAGGATCAAGGAAGAAGTTTGTTGTCCGTATACCCGCCTCGATGGCATTTGGGCTCTTAGGCGTCTCATGGATTGGGGCATGTTGTGTCAAAGCGCTGTGGCATTCTGGCATATGAGTACGTCAGTCATGAGACCCGTAGGGCTTTCTAGGTACCCAGGTACCTGCGTACAAGCAGCTACAGCTCCGCAGGCGACATGACACGTGACTCGGTCATCTCTTACGAGTACTCGGCTGACTCGTTCAATCGCTGATGACCTGATGGCTATTTTCACCACTAACTTGGACTCGCCACTACACAAGTGCATTTGCATTTACATCAAACTATTCGAATTGTCCTTGACTATTACTGGGGCTCGCAACTAGTCAATCTACCCGCGAGACGGTTGAACGCCTCTTCCTCGCATTCAGAAATCGAAAGGAAGTATTCACAATGACGTCTATTTTGTCTACGCCGAAGTAGTGACGGCTGTAGCGACACTGGTGCCTCCACCAGCGACGACGTGAGGAGCATTGGCGTTGGCGGTCGCGGTCGATCCGGCGCCTAGGGAGCTGCCGCTGCCAGCATGGACAGAGGGGGCGTTGGTAACGGCGGTGGTCACAGGCGATCCAGCTGAGATGGTGGCAGTCGACCCGTTGCCGCTGTAGTAGCCAACGCTGGCGGTCACAGCGGAGGGACCTCCGACGCTAGCCCAGACGGTGGAAGTGGGGGCGGAGATGAAAGTAGCAGTGGTTGTGTTGCCGTCGTCACCGATAGCCGCAAGGACGACGCTCTCAGCGGCGAGGACATCGAGTCCGCTGAGGACGATGGTGGGTTGAGCGCCGGCGACACCAGTCTGGTTGGCGATGATGGCGTGAACTGAAATGATGGCGTTGGCGGCACCAGTGGCACCGGAGCCATAGGCCCCAGCGGGAGTGGCGTAGATCGTGGGGATGATGGATCCGTCGATGTAGGTGGTCACGCCGTTGACAACGGAGGTGACGCCGTTAATGACCGTGGTCTCGCCGTTGGCGACGGATGTAGTAATGGCACCGGCGACAGAGGTGGTGATGGCTCCGGATCCAGAGCTGGCGCCGATGGTGGTGGTATCGGCCTGACCGGCGGATCCGCCGTTGTGGGCGGAGGGGGCAGGGGCAACGACGGATCGAGTGGCGGCTGGAGCTGCGATGACAGTAGCTCCGCCGTCTCGGAACTCGTGGTGGTGTCCGGCTGGAGCCTAAGAGATGAAGACATGTCAGCATTTGATCATTGTGCAGGCTTCGAGGAGCGCAATGCCGAGTTGGCAGCTCGCAATGCCAGTGAAGGGGAATAACAATGAGGAAGGTTTGGTGAAGTGGTTCGCACTGACGGTTTAAACTCACAGCTGCCACCAGGGGTAGAGCGGCCAGCACGGCGAAGAAGACGTTACTGAGCATGGTGAAGGAGTTGTTGGAGATTTGTTGGAGACAGAGCGTTCTGGGACTGTGCAGTGTTGGGTCTGGAGGGCTGTAGTGACGGTCAAACGGAAGATGAGGGTAGTTTGGTAAGAAAAATTAAGAGGAGCTCCCCGTCTTCTGACTTCTTATACCCGACCTACTGAGAGTCTGAGCCTACACCCATCATGAAGCCTCTGCACCTCTCGAGGAGGATACATGCGGCCCGAACGGATTGCGGTGCTCGTCAAAGGCAAACAAGCCAACGGCGAAACACCAGGACAATTGCAATGCGTACCATGGCTCTCCGGCCCACTCATGTCATCCTCGACGAGATACCTTTCGGCAGGAGTGGACCTGCGGGTCCTGCAAGTCCCGGGGTGTCACGGAGTAAGGACGCGACCTATCGCCATGTTCCATCGGAGGAATGGGAAGGAGCGTTCCTGCCTTCTGTCGGGATCCGGCGATATCGAGGGGGGAAATGCTAGACTTGGCGGAATGTTGTGCATCATCTTCAAAAGGACCGAGGAGGGAGGCGGTGCGATGTTGAGCCCCCGTTCCTATATCTTCGGTAGTCGTGACATGTGGAGCGAATGGGATTCAGTTCTGCAGCGTGACCGGTAATCAGCGTCAGTGCTCATTGTGTGATCAATCAGTCCGGTAAGATAGGGTAAGATGGCACACCGAGACTCGCGAGTGCATACTCGGATAAGCGATAGGAAGAGGCTTCCAGACCATGACGAGGAATAACTTGGCAAGGGCAGGTATCTCCGATACATGGTCGGGCATGGATAGGATGTTCCGAAAACCAGTCGCGAAAACGCCACAACCGTGGAAATGATTCACCTGGCGTTGACGGCCTGGTGAGGCGGTGCAAAGGAGTTTTGTGACTTTCGTCCGCCCTATGACCGGTCGTGGAACCGCGTTGGACCTCGAGGAACCAGCTGCATAGACACCATGTCGATCAACAGTTTACCATCGATTGTTGACTCGCCGGGATAGGATGCTTGAAACACTTCATGTGGATCTGCGTCCAGGCACTTCGTCAATTGTCGAACGGTCGGAGACCGGATTGACCTGATGGTAGCAATGTGAGGGTGGGGGAAGTGACATTTGGGCTGTGCAGTTCCATCACCTCCCTATTTGTCATGTGTGAAAGCGGTGTTGCGGTGCCAGCTGATCCCAGGTTCTGGACTTTCTGAGGTGGGCGCGCCTGGTGAGTGGTGAGGTGCGTGGCGTCTGCTGGTCAGGTATCTCCGAGCTCCTTCCTGCAAGACCTCAACCTGTTAAAGCTGCTGGCCCTCCGGTCAGAGGTCCCGATTGAAGTACGCAATGGGTATATTCGACGCTCACGAGCTGGCACTCGCCGATGAAGTTGAAGGATACCCCTCTACCAGCGGACAAGTCGATCGATTTTCGCAATGCGCAAGCAATTTCGGCTGTAGTTGTCCCGATGTGATATCCTCCTTGAATCGTTCTTGCGCATGGTTCGGGGCCAGTGTTACCCTCGAGAAGCTTTGGGTGCCCTCGACTTGTCTGCACTGCGTGGATGTCCAGCCAATTGACGCCAACTCGACAGCGAGAGCGTCACCGAGTCACCGACCGCCGACGGTCCGATCGATTCGAGATCCACGTGGATCTTTCCGGAGCCCCGCAACGTGCCTCGATGCGTGCATCATCGCGCTCAGCGACAGACATGACAACTTTCGCATGGCATCCTTGCACCCGCTACTCAACTTGACATACGGCGACGCGACGACGATACAGTAGCAGCTCAGTCGAGAAGCCATCATGAGGATCGCCATCGTAGGATCAGGAGTCTCAGGCTTATCGGCCTTATGGGTACGTCAGGACCTACACGGCAACACGGCCACGCGGCATGACTAAAGAAGGTGTAGTTGCTGAACGAGTATTCGGATCATGAAGTGAACATCTACGAGCAGAATGATTACCCAGGTGGTCACACCCATTCTGTCGAATTCAAGCGTTAGTGAACGCGTTTATGGCTAGAGCAATACTGATTGTAAGTATGGGCAGGCGATGGGAAGGAGAGTTGCCAGGTGGACACGTAAGTCACACTGGTCACCCAGTCAACACAGCCGCTGATCTTGAGCACCTGTACAGAGGCTTCGTGAGATACTCCAAGACCAATACATCGGATATCATCTGACCAAGGTTGGATATAGATCGTCTGCAACCCGCCTACATACCCCAACTTTCTCAACTTCCTTAAAGTACTCAAGATCCCGGTCTTGGAGACCGCCATGACCTTTGCCGTCTCCCGGGATCGAGGAAAATTCGAATGGGCAGGCGATGGACTCGGCGCACTGTTCTGCCAGATCGGCAACGTGTGAGTGGCAGCAGCAAAGCCCGGCTGATGGGTCACGATGAGCTGACATTTGGCGGTGGCAGTTTCAACCCAAGATTGTATAGGATGCTCTTTGATATTTTCAGATTCAACCTCTTCGCCCTAGACTTCCTCGAGGAGCAGAAGAAATCTGGAACAGATATGAGTATCGGCCAATACCTCACCAGGGAGGGATACAGCGACGCATTCAAGGAGGACTACTTGCTTGTCAGTCCGACCAAACGATGCTGTGTATGTGGCGCTAACATCGAGTATGCTCAGCCGATGACAGGCGCTATCTGGTCGACACCCGCGGACAAAGCAGCTCTAGACTTTCCAGCGGAGACGTTGATCCGGTTCTTCCATAATCATCACTTACTCCAGTTGACGGGCAAGCCAAAGTGGTTGACAGTCAAGGGCGGAGCGTGAGTCATCGTCTCCGCTAGGAAGGTCTATCTTCATCAAGCTGATATAAAACCTGTAGGAAGAAATACGTTGACGCGGTACTGAGCAAACTGCCAAAGGAGAATCTGCACCTGAATACCGAAATTGTCAGCGTCAAGTCATTCGAGCACGGCGTCGAGCTGCAAGAAGCTGGCGGAGCAACACATCACTACGATCATGTCATACTTGCGTGAGTCGGGTATTGAAAAGCAGGCGTGAAAGACACTAAATCATGGCCACTCAGCACACATTCCGATCAGACGCTGTCTATGCTTCGTAAGGGAGGTGGAGTGTCTGAAGACGAGGAGAAGGCGCTGGCACCGTGGGGATGGAGCAGAAATGAGGCAGTGCTGCATTGGGATGATAGGGTGGGTCCTGACTCGTCGGCAATTGCGAATTGGTGCTGATCGCAGAGATAGCTCATGCCAACACGTCGAGCCGCGTATTCTGGTAGGTGACAGCGTCTACGAACATAGATCCTGCTCTGATATGATCTCAGCTTGGAACTACCTTACTTCGTCATCAGCGCCAAGCCACGAGGCGAAGACAACATCATCAGACGTGGACGTTGTGTCATTGTGAGAAAGGAGCGGCTTGCTTCTCAATGACCGCTGAAAGCTGACGCTTCGATCAGGACATACGGCATGAATATCCTGCAACACTTGCCTGAATCGAAGCATGGCTTGGTTCTGGTCACGCTCAACCCTCCATTCCCCATTGACCCAGCCAAGATTGTCGGCCAGTGGACATATCACCACCCCATGATGACGCAAACATCTGTCGCGGCACAAGCCCTTCTACCTCGGATACAGAATACCAGGGGCATCTCTTACGCCGGTGCATGGACGAAATACGGATTTCACGAAGATGGCTTTGCTAGTGCGATGAGACTTGTCACATCGCAACCGTTCAATGTCAAGCCGCCTTTCCCCCTCAAACCCGCCAATCGATCTCTGCCCTCCCCGTCCTCGACAGAGACACTGGCTCGGTTGGTGGTCAGCTCGTTGGAGCAGCTGAGACGGGCTGGGGAACCGGTATGGAGGGTCATTAGCTGGATCACGATTTTGGCTCTGGTGTGGCTGGAGCAGGTGCTGAGTATAGTGGGGGCAGAGGAGGGAAAGTTGGAAGTGTCAAGGTTAAAGCGAGCATGGGTGGGGAAAAAGGCCCCGGTGTACAACAGCAAGAAAAGGTCATGACACATGGGTAGGCAGGGAGAGGAACAAGCAAGAGGATTCACATGGGGGGCACAGGAATGCATGGACCATTACCAATCGGCATCAGTCGGCACGTCGGTCTCTGTCATACATCACCCGGCTTGGATCGATTCCCCGCTGAGCACCATCGGAGGTATTCACCGAGAACACTCATATGGAGCGAGATGTGCGGGAATATGGCGAAATAGGGATGCCTTTCGACACACTCCACTTCCATTCTTAGCTTCGAACAGCTAGGAATATTGGTAATCTCGGTCCGATGCTGATGTCAACGAACAAGGCTCCTAGATTCAAGGTATGACTTTGAACGCTCAGTGCACAACAATGAGGTCATCCAATCGATCTCTGACGGCTCCTTTACACCCATCCACAGGCAACATGTCACTCACACAAGCTTATACACAGCTGAAACCCCCAGATAACATCCTTTGACGGTTCTTCAAGCCGGGATCTGACGGTGCGGCTTATACAGATCTTCCATCAGAAGGCGTGGAAGTGAGGTGGGGAAACGACGCTAGTGCCAATCTGGCAGTGGGTATCGTTTGATGTAAGGAAGGAGCCGTGAGAAGACTTCTCACGGATCAGCTGCTCTGATGGTAGATAAGAGAGACGGCGTACTACCATCTCATGAAGCTTACGCCCCATCTAATCTCTCTTCGCGCACCGAGTCTTCTGACCTAGAAGTACTGACCTGCCAATCGACGGCTCGAAATCACCATGAAGATCGCTGTTGTCGGCTCTGGAGCCGCTGGACTGTCTGCTTTTTGGGTGAGTGAGACTGTTGACCTATCGAGGAGATGGGTAGATGCTTATTGTCACGCTAGGCGTTGAACGAGCACTCTGAACACGAGGTGTACTTGTACGAGAAGGAGGGCCGGCTCGGGGGACACGCCAATGCCATCACGGTTCAAGGTGGGGAACTTGTCTTCATCGCTGCACGCCCATACTGACTGTTCTCACAGTGCCAGGCAAAGAGCCATGTTCAGTGGATACGTGGGTCGCTGCTGGTCATCTGTATTGGAATAACCTTGACGAGGTTTTAGCGCATTCATCATGCTGAACAAGGAGGGATACCCAACCTTCTGGTCGTTCCTCGATCGGCTCAAGATCCCGCTCGTCAAGACCGACACTTCCTTCTCGGTCAGTCAGGGTGCTCAGGCATGGGGCAGCAGCTTCAACGGCCTCTTCGCAACCCCAGGAAGCGCGTGAGTAGACTGTTCTGAAATCAGCTTCCTCGTGCATATCGGTACCGTAGCTGATAACATAGATGACAGGTTGAAGCCGAGGCTGTGGAGAATGATGTTCGACCTATTTCGATTCCATTACGCCTGTCTCGATCTTCTTAAGCCCGAGGTCGACGAGAGTGTGAGTGTGGGCGAATACCTCGACACGAACAAGTATGGCGATGGATTCCGAGAGGACTATTTGCTGGTGAGTCTCACTGAAGATAGCCGATTCAGAGTAGGAGAGCCCAAGCTGAGCGTACATAGCCCTTGGCAGCGACGTTCTGGTCATTGCCCCCCGAGAGAGTGGTTCGGGAGTGCCCAATCAAAACTCTGGTCCGGAATTTCCACAATCACAGTCTACTCCAATTATGGTCTCGGTTCACTTGGTACACTATCGCCGGGGGATCGTGAGTGGGCGTCAAGGTCAGTATCGTACTTGTTTAGCTAATCTGTCGTAGACGAAGCTATATCGACAGAATTGTTCAAAATGTGCCGTCAGAGCGAATCAGGCTGTCGACGCCGATCCAAAGCATGACGAAGACGGACCATGGCATCGAGGTGATCGAAGGCGATGGGGCTACGAACACCTTCGATCACGTTATCATGGCGTGAGTCACCGTAAGCTTATGGCGACATCAGCTGACGTGATATTGGGAGGACTCACGCAGATACCACTTTGCGTATCTTGCAACGGGGAAACCTGCTCACAGCCCGTGATGAGAAGTCGCTACTGGATGCTTGCGATTGGTCCCAATTTGAGATCGTCATGCACCATGATGAGAGCGTGGGTCGATGCTTCCAAATCCGATGGTGTATGTTGACCGACTTGGACAGGCGATGCCGGCCAACCAGGGTGTTTGGAGTGGTGAGTACTGGACCGCATTGCTCTGTCACTATTCGCTGATCGGGAGATCAGCATGGAATACCCTACTGCCTGACACCGACCGAGGTGTCCTCTCTCCGAACCCGCAAGATGATAGCGTTTCATGGTGAGTGGACTGCGATCCGGTTCAGAAAGCCAAGACTCATACTCTGATCTATAGCACATTCGACATGAACCTCCTACATGCCGTACCCGCCGGCAAACATGGTCGAATCTTCGGCACGCTCAACCCGCCCGAACCCATCGACCCATCCAAGGTGTTCGGTCGATTCAGCTACTCCACACCAATCTTCACGACCCGCCTGATCGACACTCAGCGACGGCTCGACGCTACGGCCCACACGAGGTTCGCGAGTGGCTTATCACTCGTCGGGGCGTGGATGGGTCTTGGAACTCATGAAGACGCTTGGGAAGGGGGTATAGCCGCCGCGAGATCGCTCGGTGCGGATGTATGCCTGACTAAGAGGGGGAAAGACAGGGATGTGCTTGAAAGCAAGGTTGATTGGGTGATTAAGTGGGTTTTGATCGTTATGGGAATGCTCATCGCCGAGCTGGAGGTCTTGCTGGTTGTAGTTGGGGAGAAGTTGGTGCGAAGGGCGAAGGACTTTTAGTTTCACCACTCCATTGTAGTATAAAGTGCGAATCTGCGAATCCCGACGAGGGTAGGGGTGTCGATATCTTCTGTATACTAGATGGTGCCATGATCAAGTCCGACCGAAGCCTGAAGACCTCATTTCTCCCGTCAGCTTGACTCAGCTGGCGGTTGGCTGGCGGCCTGGCGCTCCAAGAGTTCGCGACTTGGTGTCGCCATGTTGCCACCCAGCCCAGACGCGTGTCCGTTTTCGGCAATATCAGATTTGACCAATCTCATCCCAGGCTCGAGATCGTTTTTCCCAATGTTGTGACTTTTGACACAGCAACAAGCACTCGACACCAGCTCATCGCTACAACACCAGCAGCGAGGCGAGATTGGATCGCCGTGGGATCGCTGGGCAATCTGCATAGAACCACTTCAGGCGGGATACGGCTGGCCGTCCAGCGGGGAAAGACAACATCTTCACCTGCCCGGTCAGCCGACCACATCCCGACTCCCTGTCAACTATGCCTGCGTAGAACGGTTCTACCACAAGAACAACAACGGCGACACATCGCAACATCTTCGGCTACCGCGCCTCTTGGGGATGGGCTTAAGGCGTCGGATAGGGTCAGAGCGAATCGCAATGAGATAGGTAGAAAATCAATTCACACCTCGGCATCGGCATCGGCGCATATCGCCAGCGACGTTGAACAAAACAACTGGCACCCTCCCCCACCGCCACCAGCCAGTTCTAGATCGACAGCGGCGCCCGATCCATGGGTGGACTCCGGGGCGTCTCGCCGCAAGCCCAGCGAGAAGGTGATTGACGAAGCCTCCCACCAAGCGGTATCGTGGAACGATGTGCTGGGATCTTCTGCCGCCGGACCATCTACGCACTCGACGGCGAAGGCGACCGCTCAGGCTACAGTACAGGCCGAGGCGGATTCGATGCTGCCAGAGATCACCGATGCCGATTTCACCTCTACCGCCGTCCATGTGGACTTGCCCGCATACCCGGACAGTGGCAAGGTCACCAAGAAGAGAAACAGACGTAGCAAGAGACGACATGTCATCCCGGATATGCAGCCGCTACCTGTGGGCGAGCTGCCACCCGATGGTTTGAGTCGGTTCGACTGGAGACAGACTTCGCTCAACGTACAGCCCAAGCCGGCCGGAAGGAGATGGTACCCCGCCACGGATCGGAAGCGGGTCGCGGCAGAGATGACCAAACTCACCTGGGGCGACGACTATCATGACGAGCTCTTACGATATCAGGACCAGTGAGTCTGTGGTTCAGCTTGGTGGAGGAACATCACTGATGAGCCGTTCTCGCAGCTTCATCCCTATGCTGGAAGCAGAATTCGCCGAGGAGGAGCATTACTTCAATGCGAGGATATCAGAGTGGTCTTTGGATAAGCTCAAGCGAGAGGGATTCATGATGGAGGATCTGATCGCTGGAATGGCGAAATACCAGCCGCGACATTTGGGAGGTGGCCACGTTGTAGAATTGAAGCACGGCGGAAAGAAGGCAACCACCCCTTTACCCTTTCACAAGTTTGCGTGAGTGCTGCAGATGATCACAAGCTCAGAATTTGGCTCATCATCCGGTCAGTTCCGGAACTTGCGTCATACTCTCCCGCACCGACCCACTGATCGACCCGGTCCTGACCAACGGGCGAGTCCGAAGCTCGGCAGAGGACAAGATTCCTGTTCTCCGAGGATCTGTGTACACCACTTCGAGGGGTTTGATCAAGGTCTTCTTCGAGTCCAGTATCGAGGATTTGACAAAGGGCCAATGGAGGTGGGATCAGAGTCGTGCTATATAAGGGTTGAGATATACTGACTTGAAACTAGAATCGACATTGGGCTGGATGATCGCACGGTGAAGAAGCAGATCGCTGCCATTCGCTCCATGAACCTCGACCCAGTGCGACAAGACATGATCGACATGTACGCCGAGGTGGAGAGCAAGCAGCGGCAGGAGGCTATAGGGACGACTAAAACGACGACTAAAACCGGAGACCCATTCACTGACGTTTGGAACGACCCGCAGAATGACGCGCAGTGGGCGCAGAGTCGCAAACTGGAGGTCGATCAGACCATCCTCACTGGCACACACTTGCGAGATCTCATACTGAGGACTTTCCAACAGGACTACGTTCCCTACGCCTCGAAGAGCTCTGACGCGGAGGTAGCGCCTTCTGCAGCACATCTACCGCATGGTCCAGCGTCACATCAGGGTGCGACTCATGTCAAATTGGAAGATGTGGTAGCGCCGCCGTTCGAACTTAAAGCGTCGGATGTGGATGCCCTTACTGTCCCATCGAATCGTGCGAGCAGGGGTCCAAGCGGGGTTTTGGCTAGGAATCAGTTGATACAGAGCTGGACGAAGCGGTACCGATCGGACGGGGAGGTTGTCAAGAGCGACGGTGATCCTCAAGTCCCACTCAATCCGTCGCAGATGAGGGCGATTGCGATGATGCTGAGTGAGAGGTTGAGTCTGGTCCAAGGCGTGAGTGCGGATGCTGTTATAGTTGTGTGATCATTACTGACGATATCCACCTAGCCGCCAGGAACGGTGAGATTGCACAGCTGAGCTGCCTGGCACGTTGCGTACTAGCTGACGCAATTTTCTCTCAGGGCAAAACGAGAGTCATCATTGAGACGATCAAGCTGCTCAAAGTGAGTCAATCAGCTGGCAGTGTCCCTTTGATGGTTCACCGCTGATGCAACATGCAGAAACACTGGAAGATCCCGCACCCCATCCTCGTCACCGCTCACACCAATGTGGCCGTCGACAACTTGTTGTCCGGGCTGAACGAGCATGGAGTCAAGGCCGTCCGAATGGGAGCCACCGAGAGGATCAGGATGGACCTCCACCCACTATCTTTCGACGAGGTCGTGCGGGACCACCCACTCTTTCCCGAGGTCGAGCGTTTGGATTTGGAGTTGACGGAGATGAAGCGGGCTAATAACGAGGGTGAGTATCGTAGACCTTGTGGGCGAGGAAGGAGGTTGACACTGTCATAGGCTCCAGTGGTGATCGCCAACTTGGCAAGAAAAAGTCTTCGTGGAGCGATAATGCCACTCGAGCGAAATATCATGAGACCCTCCAACGTCTCCATGGTAGAAGGACACAGATGTTCCAGGATGTTCTGAAAGATACTGATGTGGTGAGTAAGAGGCTTCGCACGTAGATCTGGAGTGTCCGTGCTGACGCGTGCTAGGTCTGCGCTACTTGTCTTTCAGCGACCAGTGGCTATGTCTTGAGGCATATCGATTTTCCTATCGTCTTCCTCGACGAGGCCAGTATGGCCACGGAGCCATTGTCTCTGGTACCATTGATGAAAGGCGTAAGTCAGTTTCGGGCTGCAGAGTGACGTATTCTAACAGCCATTCTAGTCGTCGCACGTGGCTATCATTGGAGACCATAAGCAATTACCACCCGTCATAGTCAGTGAAGAGGCGAAAGCTGGAGGCTTGGCAACCTCGCTCTTCGAGCGTCTTATCCACGAGAAGCGTGAGTCGCACTCCCTTGCTAGCTTTTCCCAAGCACTTCGTATTGACGGTGCGGTTCAGACATTCCCTCTATCATGCTTGATACGCAGTATCGAATGCACCCCGACATCGCGGCATTCCCCTCGAAGACTTTCTACAACAGCGCTCTCCGGGACGGTACCGTTACAGAGACTGGCCGCGTCAAGCCTGGCTTCCTCCCACCAGTCACGAGCTACCTGACGGACGAAGAGGGACAGCTCCGAAACGTTATGTTCATCGACCATGAGCACCCTGAAAGCCCGGAGATGAAGAGTATAGCGAACCACGGAGACGCGGAAATCGTCACGGATATAGTGGTCGACCTGCTACACAGCAACCCAGTGAGCCGGCCGTTCAGTTGTGAAAGGCCTTGTCTGACTTGACTATCAGGATTTGAGCGGATCTGATATTGGAATCATTGCGCCATATCGCGCGCAAATCAGGGTATTGGACACGTATTTGAACAACGACCCTATCCGCTCTGGCACCATCGTCGACGTGCTGGGTTCGGATAGAGCGAGGGAGTTGGCGGATATCGAGATCAAGACGGTGGATGGGTTTGAAGGGCGGGAAAAGCAAGTCATCTTGTTCAGCACGGTGCGGTGCAATGATCGAGGCTATGTCGGCTTTTTGGCCGATTGGCGACGGCTCAATGTCGGAGTAACGAGAGCCAAGAGGGTGAGTCAGCAAGGATTCAAATTGATCTTGTGCTGATTGATGTGATAGGGCCTGATCATGGTTGGATCGGCAAAGACGTTGGAGAATGCAAGGATAGGAGAGCAAATGGAGGATTCGCTGCCGCAGGGCGGGACAGAAGTGTGGCGAGACTTTATTGCGCATCTAAGGCGGGACGGGGCCATCATCCAAGGATAGACAATTGGAGCCAAAATCATCATTACTCTAGAGCTCTAGCTCGATGCATACGCCGAGCGCTGTGATATAAGTACAAACAATGTGAAAGTGCTGGTGGATTGTTCGACTCGAAGCGTGAAGTCTGTAAGACCAGCTGGTCTGTGTTCGAGGTCGATATTATGGTGCCCACGGCGGGGCAGAGTACAATATGCGTTTTGGCGTTCTATGAGACACTCTCGTGTCAATTCCGTATGGCGTACTGACTTCTAGCTGATATTGTGACTCGACCACCGTTATCTCGTCTTGACTTTTGGATCTCGGAATGAATGCTTGCAGTGAGTGCAGTAAAAGAAGAGCGTCATATTTGTCGTTATTCTTCTCGCTTGATCCTGGTAGAACACAGCTCTGAAGAGGACTCGTGAGCTACTCTCTCGTAGGTCTCCCTATATGGACTAGCTCACCCGTTCTTGAAACACTGCGGACACTGGATATTGCTTCGCTGGAGTGTTGGGTCCGTCTCCAGGTCACGCGTTTCCCCAGCTTGTTCCCTATAGCCCATGAGGCTCAGCTAGCGGCCCTACAGCTAGAGCGCAGGGTGGAGGTAGCTGTGAGAAGGAGGATTGACCCACCTCGCGACTGTCAACAAATCGTTCTTGTACACTCTAGGTGCCATCCCAGGCTCGGGCTGAGCGTTCTCCGAGTAGTTGCAATTCCGGCATTGATACAGTAGGACTTTCGAGTTGTTGTCAGACTACAGCCGTGTCAGCCACACATATGAGGAGGACGAGTCGCTTCGTGCTGACTTTTGGATAGAGGAGGTTGTTGCTGAGTGATAAGTCAGCTTCCAGTCCAATTACACGGCCACAGATAGCTCACCACTCTCCACAGAACTTGAGGGAAGGCATGACGGGTAGGCCTAGGAGTGAGAGAATTGCGGATGATATTTGAGCCAGCAAGCAAGATTGGGGAGTTCAGCAACGAGGAGACGATGTTGTCGACTCGCTGTATGCTCTCGAGATCGCAACTCGCCAACGGCAACAGGCAACAGCTGAAACACGGCCCGGTTGATTTTGCCACCGCCACACCCGCTATATCGCCGGATAACACCGAACCGGAGCTCCCCCGCCAGACGTGGAGTGCGTCCTGCTCATTGCTTTCATTCCAGCCGTGTATGACGAACGCGTCGAAGATAGCAATATACTTGATCTCGAGCTGTGTCGAACCGCCAGTACGACACCGGCTCAAGTTTGACCGCCTCAAAACCGCTCACGGCTCCGCTTCCATCATACTCCACTTAGCGAGCGGGAAAGCTCCTCAATCACTGGACCTCCACTAGGACGGCTGGCTCATTGCGAATTGGACACACCAACTCCGTCTGCGCTCCACCTTGTACAGCGCGCTGAGAGACCACCTGTATCGACCTCCATCCGCTCACCATGAACATCTTCCGGTTCTTAGGCGACCTGTCGCATCTCGCCTCGATATTCATTCTCCTACATAAGATCCAGACGTCGAGATCATGTAGGGGCATATCATTCAAGACACAGGCTTTATACCTCACCGTCTTCCTGACGCGATATGTGGATCTGTTGACGGGACCCTACGTCTCGTTCTACAACACCGTCATGAAGCTCTTCTTCATTGGCTCGACGGCGTACACCCTATTCTTGATGAAGGTGCAATACCGGTACGTCACCTCTCGCCTGATATGTCGAGCGACGAGCTGATGTGGGGCATAGACCAACACAGGATGCGTCGCTGGATACTTTCCGAATGACATATCTCCTAGCGCCAGTCGCCGTCCTCGCCCTCATCTTCAACTACGCATATACACCCTTTGAGCTCACCTGGGCGTTCTCCATCTGGCTGGAATCGGTGGCCATCTTGCCGCAATTGTTCATGCTGCAGAGGACAGGAGAGGCGGAGACCATCACGACTCATTACCTTGCTGCTCTGGGGCTGTACAGAGGGCTGTATATTCCCAACTGGATGTACAGGTGAGTCGGGCCCGCTGCGGCAATAAGAACAGGCAGGCCGCAGTCTTTCAGGTTCTACCTGGACTGCGGCGTCGTCGACCTCAATGTCCTTCCCCAACACGAAACTGCCGGGCTGTCATTTGGGATGGGACTGACCTAACCTCCCACCTTATAGGTACTTCACAGAAGGAGCGTTCGACCCTATTGCCGTGGTCGCGGGCTTGATCCAAACGGCGATTTACGCAGACTTTGGCTATATCGTGAGTATAGCTGCCTGGCGTAGGACTCTCGAGCTGACCGAGTAATTTCAGTATGTCACCAAGTATGTCTTCCGTCCTGCATCATCAGGCTATCTACCTTCAAATATGAGCCAAGCTGACGTTTCCCCTTCATTAGAGTCTTGAGGGGCCAGAAATTCGAGCTGCCCGCATAGTCGGATGAAGGAGGAAGCGAAAAATTAGAAGTAAAGCTTGCATGGAGGTCACTGGATGGGCAGCGATCGCTGTCATCCGCAGTGGATTTCATCCGTGGAACCTGGCGGTGGAAGGCCGAGGGTGGGGAGGTTTGCCATCTAAATGACGTCCTATCCCCGCCTGGACGGACCACTGTATGGACCCCTCGAGACATGTCGTAGTGAAACGAAGTACCCTGCATGAAACGCCTACATGATGACAGAGAGTACGATGCTCGAGTCAGCTCGAGAAGTATGTGACAGGTCAAAGAGACATTCGTTGCATGGGCATTATTGGCACGACCGGGTATGAGTGACGAAAGCATGGTGGTATCGATTTCGTAGAAGTCTAGTAGGTACAAGCAACATGAGCATAAGGGGACAATGGGTATCTGATCGTAGAAGCAGCAAAGAATTGTTCCTTGAACGCGTGAAGGTTGGGGCGACTGGTTGGTAGCAAGACTGAGATCCAGCCGATATGTCCCAAACTGTGGATTATTGCGTGAATGTCTTCTCGAAGAGGGCGAAAATGTCGGTATCGCTCATGACAACGCCTTGTTGGGCAGTGGCTGGTGTCACTGCTTCCGTCTTGGACGATTCTTGCAGCAATTTCTGGACGAAATCGTCGAGTGTCGCTTGATCAATGTTCATCCCTCCCAACAGGGATTTGAGGTCTGCTCCGCCTTGATTCTGGTTCGCAGCCTGACCATGGGGCATGGGCGATTTGGACATTGTGGTCATGTTGGAGGCAGCTGTCGGAGCGGGAGTGTAGGCTGATAGTGATCCAGGGGTGTTGGAAGCCTTGCCCGAAGATCTAGCCGGGGAGACTTTCTTCGAAAGGGAGCCAGAGGATAGAGTGGTGTCGAAAGGCGAGAGATCGGGCGAGGAGAGGAGTAATGCCGAGTGAGGCAGGTCCGAGGGGTGACTCATCGGTGGTGAACTGGGTGGAAGTTGGGAAAAGTCGAATGGGATCGAGGAAGGTGACGACTCCATCATGACCGAAGAAGTCCTGTTGAACAATTGCGACAACACGTCGTCTTCATTCGCTGATGTCGCTTCACTTCGAAGATCATCCTCCCGGCCTGATCCGTACGCATTCAGTCTTCGATGGTGGTCCTGGGACGATGTTTGGTTCGTGGTGAAACCCTCCACGTCGAAAAAGGACGAAATGTCCGTGTTCCAGTCGTAGTCATTGTCCATGGATCCGCCCAGTTGCCTCGTGCGGCCAGCCGAGTCATCTTCTCCGTCGTCCGACAGTGGCATCTGGAGAGACTGGATGGCGGCGTCGGTACCAAGGATCCGCCTGATTGCCGTGTTTGGCGATTCGTCCACGCTCATCATATGCTCGTTCTTTTCTGCTTGACTCATATGTCGAGGAGACCGCCTCTTGGGTGTCGTCTGCATTGGCGGTGCCAGTTTCTTCGGGGTCGTCTGAGGTACAGTCGGTGCCACGGTCGCTGGGATCGGGTTGAAGTTGTCAGAGGGAGCTGCGCGGGCATTGGCAGTATCGTTCCATCCTCCAGGTGAGCTCTGCGCCATGGCGCTGTCGGTATTCCACTTTGTGTTCCTGACTCCCTTCGAGCCACCTCCGGGACCCCTGGGAGGCGATGTCATCGGCCCTGCCGCATGAGTGCTGGATCGGAGCACTGGCGAGCCAGTGATCACGCTCTTCAGACCTGAGGGTACTGCCGGCTTGTTCATCTTCATAGCGGCAATCCGTTTGGCATCTTGCTCGACGACTGTCGTGAGTGTTCGTTTGAAGCTGCTAGCGCCAAGAGAGAAGCCTGGGGCAAGGGTTTGCTTCGATGGTCCAGACTGCGCATCGATCCTAGAGGCGATAGGTGCTTGCTGGCCGGTCTGGTTCTGGGTCATGCTGTCTCTCTTCAATTGCTTGACATCCTCGTCGATCCCTTCCCAGAGCGTAGGCGGACGCATGGCTCTCATCTTGTTCCAATACAGGCCACAGGCTGAAACGAAGTTAGCTCATTACCAACGATACAAGAGCACACGTCTACTCACCGTTGCAGACTCTGACTGATTGACCATCATCCATGACCTTTGTCCTCCAAACGGCACTCTTTGTCCTTCCGCAGTTGTAGCACATGAGCGCGGGGGCCGACTCTGCCTCGACGGCTTTGACCTCGCCAGTATTGTCTCCGGCAGCCGATTTGCCGTTGACCTTGGCCTTCTTGTTGCCCGCCGCCTTGTCCTCTTCCGCTCGAGACCTCCTCTTTCTACTCTGACTCTGGGTGGTGGAAGCCGTGGCCGCTCCTGGTGGCGGCGGTCCAGTAGGTAATGGGAACAAATGTCCGGTCAATTGCGACAACCTGGACAGGAAGGCCGGGGAACCCATCAATCGCTCAGCCTGCTCCTTTGTCAATGTCGCAGGGTTGGAGAATAGCGTTGCGGGAACGTCGTCGGGGAAAGCAGATGACGATGACTCGGCATCACTGCTAGCGGGCTGGATGTTCCTAGTCGTGCGACTGGCGACCGTGGCGGACGAGGGGGCGGGAGAGGATCGTTGCAAGGACTGATCAACTCGCGTGACAGACGAGGCCAAATTGGAAGCGCCCCTGCGAGCGGGGGGTTGTGGCGTTACTCGAGACGGAGGCTGAGCGTGTGTGTGCGTCGTGTTCGTGCACTTCTTCTTTCGCGTTGATGGCCGTTTGCCATTGATTGGCACCGAGGGTTGAGGTAAGAGGTCTCTGGCTTTGGTGTTGGGTGTTACGGAAACGACGCGGGATGGTGACAAAGGTCGTGGCTGGGAGGAACTTGGCGCGGATACGATTGCAACCGGCGCAGTCTGGGCTCTTGATTGACTTGGACGAGCGGCAGGCACGATCGGTTGTTGATGTGGGCTGAACTGGCTGACCGCCGGTGACGACTGCGGTTGTTGATGCTGAGACAGGCTCGGTCGAGTGGTCGAGGGTTCCATCGAGATCGCAGATGCACGTCTTTGTTCGGTGATTGGTGCAGAGGCGACAGCAAGCGGGTTGCTCTGAATCCAGGATCCTTGCCCGCTCTTGAGACCAAGGTTGATTTCAATGCCCCATGTTTCCTCGTCCTGGTGAGCGCTGGTCATGATGAGCGCTTCTAGAGCGCCCATACCCTCCGTCGCGGACGACTGAGCGACGATACTGGAGAACAGTGTCGATTTCAAGAGTCTACCCGTGATGAGGTTCTTCCCTGATCCTGGCTCGTTCAGAGCCCACGATACGAGACCCTTTCCAGTCCACACTTCCTGCTGCTGCGGGGCAGAGAGATTTGGGGAAGCGGAATTCGACTGTGGCGACGATGCGGAGAGGGAACCGTGAGATCGGAGGTGAGGTGGGAAAGTCGATGATGACGACGCGTTCCCTGCTCGGGATTTACGCAGATACGTTTCTCGTGGGTCGAGGACGTAGAGCGACAGGTCGGGTTGCGAGGCATAATGAGGGTGAAGCTCGGGACTGGGGAGACACGAAAGATGATCAGCATGGGGGATCTAATCACGATACTGGTGTGACGACGCGCCAACGTACCTCGACATGAGAACCCCTTGGATCACCGTCTTGAGATATATGCTACCCCAGCCTTCTTCCTCGCCGTCCTCATGTCCCGCATTTGGATGCACATAGACCTGTTGAGATGAGGAGAAAAGAGTGGAAAAGGTGTTCGATGAAGCGGGAATTTGGTATCGCACCACCACTAATCCCGATATGTCAGCTGCCCAGCCCTTCGTGGAACAAATCTAGAGTGTGGACATCTCATGCAGAGCACGGTTCCTTGCTCACCCGGCAGAGAATGAATCTTGTTGGGTTCTAGCATTTGGACCATGGCGCAGGTATGGCCTCTAAGGTGTGACGAGACGACGCGAAATTTGTCGAGGGATCCAAGCGAGGTACCTGACTCGTCGTGTCGAATTGGCGAAATGCGTCCCCAAGATGCTTCACGGGCTGCACGCGATGTACTGCAGTACCTAGCCACCCAATGCGAACAGACAGGATGCCTCGAGATGCCTATGAGGATCGTAGAGGATGGGTGATGCGTTGCTCGAAGCCCTGATCGTTTCCTCCAGAGGATGTTGTCCGACGCGCCGTTACCTCGCTTCAAGTCGTGATGAAACTGTCCTTCCGTGTCGCGTGATGTCCGAGACAACGGGGATATGTGAAGACGCGGAGACCTGTATGGACGTATCGAGATGGTGAAGATGGGGGTATAGATGGAACTCGAGATGCTTGTCGACGGTGACTATTGGATGGACGCGAGGATGAACATTAGGTCTGTTGAAATGGCTGTGAGCTTTAGGGAACCAATTCACGCCCCTGGCTCGCTCACCGCGTTGGCACCTGTTGGCACATTTTCTAAGGGGCCAAATTAGAGTGACGTATATGGAAGCAAAACAGTCGCGTCCGAGAATCACACGTAAGCTGCGTAATGTCCAGTCGCGTATCAACTGCTGATACTGTGCTCATGAGTCTGATCCTATTGTATATGCATGGTAAGACGATTGATGATATTGCGCTGCAACGAGCGATGTGACTGGGACTGCTGATCTACTTCTACTTCGAATGATCAAGGATGATCCGATCTATATGACAAGTTTCGAAACGCGCGTTCAAGCCGATCCGTTGGTGCCGTTGGTACCGTTGGCCTTGTTGAGCGACTCTGGACCCTGGGAGATACCCAAGTCCTCAATGTGGCCAGTGGCCAGGTTGAACACCTGTCCAGATTTCATCAGCTGCGGTCTATCATATACTATCATATATACCAGCAGATTTATTACTCACCCATCCGTGGATGTAAACATCCTTCATTTGGCCGGCCTTGGCGCGTTTCCAAGCGGTCTGGATGATCTAGGCAATATTGTCAGCATGGCTTCACTTCATAGCCCAGACAATATCCCTCACCTCTGACTTGGCGAGGTTCTCAATGCCGACTCTGACGTTCTCCTTGATGAGATCGTCGACGGTAGAACCCTTTGGCATGCTGTGTTTGAGGTGGACGATGGGGTCAAGGAATCGAGTGAGGGCGTTGTGGGGTGGGGCGACTTTGGATGGGTCTGGGGCGTTGTATGCAGCGATACAACCTCCGCATCCAGTGTGGCCGGTGATGATGACTGCAAGGGGTCAGCATAGAGCTCTAGCCTTGCTGTCAGGCAGATCTGAATTTGTGCATAGTGCTGGATCACTCACCATGCTTGACACCGACAGTCATGACTCCGTAGTCGAGGAGGGAGTTGGCAGAGTCGTCATCTGGTTGGTACTGGACAGAATAGAGAGGTTAGCTATGTCTCAAAGTTGGCCAGCGTTACAGCCGACTCACCTGGTTCGCAATGTTTCGCTACAGCCAAGCAATGATATCAGCTGAGATGGCCTTGGCTGAGGAGAGACTTGGGAAGGCATGGCGAAGAGGCGGGCAGGAATCGGTTGACAAGCTAGGATTGGACCACTCACGTGAACAAACACCTCTCCTGGCTTGCAGCCCATGACCACGCTCTCGGGCACTCGAGAGTCGGCACAGCCAATCCACAGGATTCCGGGTTTCTGTAAGGGATTTGAGAAGACGGGCGAATAGAGGGATCAGTTGGTAGTGAAGGTGGGATTTATGAGTTGCACAGGTGATGAATGGGGCAACCAGGAGTAATGGCATGATCAGCATGTATATCCTCAACGCATACAGCACCATTTGCCCACTCACCTGGCCTTTGGCGAGGGTGTTGAAGAACTCTGGCTCGTCATCACAGGTCTTCTTCGCCCACGACTTGTTTTGGCCGATGACAGCATCGAGCTCTGGGAATTGGGAGACCTTGACCGACATGTTGACTGAGCTGGATGAGATGTTTCGTTTGATGAGAGGTGTGGAAGGGGGATGATGAGAAGAGAGCTTTGTTGTCGAGCTGGACGAGGTTATATACCGTCTTGCGAGCGACGGACAGAAGCGTGAGCTTGACCGAGAGACTCCGAAAGGACAGTTGGTCACGCTCGGGGCGGATGTGATGGACCTAGTGGCTGGGCTGTGCCCGAGGGCTCCAGGTAATCGCTGTATGGTTGTGAGGGCGAATACTACGAAGCTGTTGCTTCGAGGATGCGAAGAACTCTCCGGGCACAGGAAAAGTCACCAGAAGCAATAGGCCAATCTAGGGCGTAAGGTACGGTGAAGAGGTGGGGGTGATGGTTGTCAGGGAGCAGTGGGTTCGTGCTGTCGCCCTTACCGTCGGGGGTTGATGGGATGTCAAAGTTGTGTGAAGGTGATAGTCAACCTTGAAGCTGTCTTCCCGACCAACTCATTCTCGACTCGAGCACCCCGTCTTTGGACTGGCTGCTGCTGCTCTGAAAATTGGGGGCGGAGTTACGAGGAGGGCACCAGGCTGGAACGCCTCCACTTGAGTTGTCAAGCGGGCCTCGTGTTTTAAAGTGCAATTTACAGGTCTCGATCGCAACCCACAATTACGTCAGCGGGAAAGCGGAAACACGGAGCACCGAGAGAGACCAGAGCAGACCAGAGCGGGACAGAGATAAGGACAGCGGCTGCAAGCGGATCTGGGTGACTACCATGTCGCTGATTGCTACCAAGCTTGACTGAATCAGTGTCTAAGGGTGTTTACTCATGGACAACATACATCTGGCAAAAGCGAGTACTGATTCTACAAAGCTAGAAGGTGGTCGTACAAGATACACATACAGATGAGCCGGTCAGTTGGCTCGGTGGAGTTGGTATGGACACGCCCTAGCGTCAGGCCGTCACGAAAGGGTCTGTGTCTGAGAAGGTGTCGTACTGAACGAATCTGGACATCCCATTGATATCACCCAGAATGTCTGACAGCAGCCATTCCTTCTCACCCCCCTTGGGATCCCCTAGCCGTATCCTAGCGATAAAGTCAGCACCAACCTACTTATACTAATCTTCCATCGATGAGATGAAGAGATGTGGATTCGACAATCGACACTCACCACGCTTTCTGATCTTCCTCATTGATATAGGTCTTCACGACAGTGTAGTGATGACCCTCCCTCAGCTTCTGGGTGGTCGCCTTGGTGTCAAGTATGATGGGAGTTCCAGGCGCACGATGACCTATGTCGACTGTGATTCATGTCAGCCTCCATTTCGACGCACCGAATGTACTCGTATCACTCACAAGCCTCATCCTGGGTCAATGGCCTCTCCCAGATTCCCGAGCGGCCAGTCAAATGAGTGAGATACTGAGCGGCGGGGACATTCTTCACAATGTTCATGTCGCTATTCCAGAATGCCTTCATCGCATTCTCGTACCCACCCACCCACCAGACTTTGTCGTCGAACGCGCCACCGCCGTAGACATCTTTCCTCTTGATGTCAAACAACGACGGAGCCTCTTGTTTGATTTCCCAAGTTGTTTGGTCGATGGAATGTCCGTCTCCCGCCTTATACTGCGTTTTCATCTCATCTTTGAGGTTGAAGATGTAGAATCCGGCATCATCGAGGTCGGGGGCAGTGGGTTTGTTCTCGCAGCCAGGGAATTTGAATGCCTTTTGCAGTTGCTGAGAGCCACCATTCGCGAGAGCCACACTGGCCAGCGCTGAACGAGTTGTCAGCGGCTTTCCCAAACGCCCCGCTAGCACACTCACTCGCCAAGAGGGATGATGTGTCCCAATTACCTGTACGCCTGATCGTCAGTGACGCTCTCTGTACTACATAACGAGAGGGACCCACCTTGCTTGACGTCGTCGTAAGAAGGACCTTTGTCATTGTACAGAGGGTACGTCGGGTCTGAGACCGGTCCAGGCAGAATCATTTGCCTCTTGTGAGGTCCAGTAGGCAGCACAGAAGCCGTGCTCACTGCTCTGATTAGCTACTGGCATCATCCACTTGATCGGAGCAAGCTCACCCCCAGCAGAGACCAGCACCGCCAGGAGCGCGTACATCGAGGCGGAAGTCTGGAACATCGTTGCAAACCGCTTGAGTGAGAGGTTGGTTTCCTGGGAAATGAGCGTCAGTGACTTCGTTATATACATTACCAATTATGTGGCCTCCATCCTCAATGGACCTCCTCCCAGACCATCTCCTGGATGTCACATCAGACATCCTTTCTGCAAGTCCCCGCGTCACAGGGACTGCTACTAGAGAGGGAGTCGTCGATCCTTTCATGTCAAGCACAATCAGTCACTGACCCCAAACTTCGAGACTATCACTTGAATGTGTCTGACAGTTGGAAAAGGGTGAGCAGGATGAAACGAAGAAAGGGCTGTCAGTACGAGTGCATCATAGCGTATGATATCCACGATCAGCAGGCATGAACTGATCAATAGGAGTGCCACACCCTTGACCACGAATGGGTCAGCGGCAGTATGATACAATATCATACATCTCAACACCAGATCTATAATCTCTCACACACACCACTACTCCTCCACACCGAGAGCCTTGACGAGGCCGAAGGCTGCACCAGCTGCCAGACCACCAACGATCATCGTGCTGACCGCGCCGTAGAGGTATCCTCCAGCGCCACCCGTAGCGCCACTAGTTCCGCTATCAGCACAAGCCATAACTCGCAGGATGAACGAGGGACTCACGTGAAGTATGTCTTGAAACCACCAAAGATGAACAGAACGACTCCGGTGACAATGCAACTGACGATAAGACCGGTTTCGGCGTTGGAAGTAATCATGTAGGGGATGAGTGGAATGAGACCGCCAATGAAGTATGACAGTCCGATGGTCAAAGCCGAGATATATAGTCTCGAGCTCGGCACTTCCTCTGCAGTATCCTCATTAGCAACGCACACCACTCGAAGGTAGAAGCCAGCACTCACCCATGCCTTCACCAAACTTGAGAATGAACGCTGTCAAGCCCATATCCTCGTCCCTTTCTGGAGCTTTAGACCCTCCATCCTCCTCCTCAGTGTCCCTCTTGCCTCGCAGCTTGCTCAGCCATCCACCCTTCTTCGACTCCGTCTCCCGCTTGGGACTGGCAGCTCGGACGACGCCTTCTTGCCCTTGCGTCTCGCCGACTCGATCTCCCCAAACGTCCTCTTCCACTACTCTGAGATCCTCGGCGACAAGTCGAGACAATGCCTCGTTGACACCAAGCGGTCCCAGGATAGAGTGGACTTCACGCTCCATCTCCCCCGAGCACGACCGCAGGACTCGTGCAGCGGTTTGTCGGCGAAGGTAGTGGAAGTGGTCCATCTCAGCTTGCGATGCGACTGTGTGATTGTGAGATCCAGGCGAGATGAAGGAGCAGATGAGATAAAACGAGTTGAGAAGTCGTCGCAAGGCGAACATGGAGTCAGCGATGTTCATCCCTTCTGAACACTGCACTCACGGTATCCGCCGAGACCCATGGAGATGGCTCCAGCGCACAGCTCTGCCAGACCACCAGTGACGACCAGTGTGGAAGAACCAAGTGACGACAAACCCGCCGTCAAGGCAAATGGCACAGTCAGACCGTCCGACAGACCAATGATACTGCGTCAAGGCATTAGCTGACATCTCAGGATGTGTGCAACACAACTCACACGTCCCGGACGATTTCTGGAGAGATCAGGTGCCTCTCATCATCGCCCTTGAGATCCTTGCAACAAGTACCACGCTCGTGCACGCCGCATTTAGACGTGAGCGGGGCGTCATTATTGAGTATCTCCTCGAGTTGCTGTTGTCTCGTCAAAGTGTTGCTTCCCGTGCTGACTCCGCCTTGCGAGGCGCCATCCTCAGAAGCCGGGTTCAGCGTCCAGACGGTCTGGCCCTTCCCGCCTGTTCTATCGCCATCGTCTGTTGTGTGGTTGTTCTTCTTGGGCAAGGGCACAGCGGGGCCGGATGAAGCTGAGGCCTTGGAGGACGAGCCAGCTTGGCCTTTACCGCCGCAGCACTTTCCACCGGCATTTCCACCACAGCACGCCATGTCGTTCTGTGTGATGAGGGTTGGGTTGGGTTTGGGGTTTCAAGTGAGAATGGCTCGCTGTGTGGACAAAGCAGTGACTGAAAAGGAGGAGCTGACTGACTTGATGGTCTTGATAAGCTCCCAAAGTCTCCGTCAGTCACTCCTTTTAGCCTGAGGATGAGGTGCTCGGTGGCAAAAACGGTCATTTTTTCAAAGCTGTCGGCCGGGCGCGGAAGCGAAATTGGCTCGTATCTAATCAGCGCGACGAGATTGGTCAAGGGGTCGTTTGAGGGATGCGAGTGTGCATTAGGAGCGAGATCATTGGGCCAAGGTCGGGCTAAGGCTAGGCTGACCAGAGCTGACTCATCGTCCGGGAAGGGACAGAGCTAGTCCAGGCTGTATCCCGCTCCTGTTGCTTTACAGCTCCCACCCGCTGACGTTACACAGCCAGAGGCGCGGATTTGTGAGGTGTCGTCCACTTCGGCACGAGTACTGAGTCAAATACCGCTCAGACCAATGTAAAAGTACTGGGTCATAACCTCTCATGTGATCCCTAGTCCAGCCTAGTCCCTACTACAGTAGCTGACTAACTCCGTCCAGCTCAGCTTATAATCCTGACTGCTACTATGCCTATCGTTCGGAGTCAACAGTACGAGTACTCCCAGACCTTCAACTGCCCAGTCTTCTGACCACCACATTCGTAGTGATTAGATAGACCTCCATGCATCACTTCCCAGACAGGGCCAGACACTTGCCGCAGATGCTTTGTGCAGTGAGATCCCAATCGTAATAAGGCACGCGGGAGGCACAAGCTGAAAGGCCTCCTGTTGCGGGGCTCCCCATTCAACTACATCATCAACAACTGCTAATGAAAAAAGTGGGTCGCGCCCAATGCTCGTGTCGCCGGTGTCGCCGGCGTCGCTCACTCGTGCAACTTGAGTCTATCGATCTAAACAGTACATTCTACGGGTTTCATTGAACACTTGAGTCAATTCGAGATGCCGAGCGGTCCTACGCAGCCGCCGAGTGCGGCCTCGTCGTCCACGACGGCAAACACTGCTCGATCGGACTTGCGAAAGCGGAACAAGATGAAGTTGGACCCGAGAGACTGGGCCCACAATGCCGAGGAGCTCAACGTCAAGCTGAAGCGAAAGGTGCGCAAGGCTTCAGGATTATTAGACAGGAGGATTGCTGATCATACTCCGTCCGACAGGAAAACGGAAATTACAAGGTGAGCTGGCTAGTTTAGAGTCTACCGTACGCAGTAGCCATACTCATACCGCAATACCCTTCTAGCTGCTCGGTATGTGAAGACTAGGAAATACCTACCCATTGCGCTCCTTGATCATAACTAATCACTCTTCCAGCTCCGGGGACGCCGTTCAACGAGATCGGTGGGTTAAAATACCGCTTTCGCTTCTAGCCTCGAAGATTGCCCACTGACAAGTGTCCGCCCAGACCTCAGCGAATCGTCCTTCTTCAAGCATCACCAAGAACCACTATCAAAGAAGAAGAGCTGGAAGTCATGGGTCTTTGGTCGAAAGGTGAGTTGTTGTACCCAGCAAGTGCTTCCGTACGATCGTAGCTGAGGCAATCTCAGTTCTTCTTCCCAGCGTAGGTTTCCTGCATAACAGGACTACAGAATATTGGAATCTGACGCTCGCCTGCCTACAGAGGTATCGCCCTTGGAGCATGCCTGTGCTTGTTGTTCATGAAGGATATGACGGAGCTCCCGTGAGTTCATCCTCCTGCTCCTCGACACCCGCTACTTCTTCCACGTATCCTGCTCATACTCGTCTTTAGAACCGACTTGGCAGAAATCTGGGCCACAATGCCATCCACATATGACCCAAGGGAATTACTATCCAATCTGACCCTTGTGGAAGGTACGTGACACTTCACTCCCCTGCTCATTGTCAACTACGCTCGACTTGCTGACCTCGCCTCAGGTGCGAAGAAGGCCCTCGAATCCCGGGACTTCGCCGTCGGAGAGGAGATGCTGGCGAATCACGATCTGCAAAAGCATCATCCGGTCATTCTCATCCCGGGAATCGTGTCCACAGGATTGGAGAGTTGGAGTACAGAAGCCGTTGGCCGACCGTTCTTCAGGAAACGGTTATGGGTGAGCTGAACAATTCTCTTCTTTTTACCCAGCTGACGAGCATTCAAGGGAACGGCAACGATGATAAGAGTCAGTATAGCTAATTGGTCCACTCGATCGGTAGCTGACGACACATCAGGCCGTCATGACAAATAAGTAAGTCAAAGAAACCTGTCGAAGCGCATGAATCTGACCTCGCCACAGGGAGAGATGGCTCCAAGCGCTAAGTATAGACCCCGAAACTGGCCTCGATCCTGCTGGGTATAAAGTCAGAGCGGCACAGGGCCTTGATGCGGCGGTGAGTGCTGCCAGAGAAGCAAGATCGGAACGGGTATAGCTGAGAACATCATCATAGTCGGAGTTTATCCAAGGTCAGCTAGCATTCTTGCGGACGAGCCTAGCTGACACCGCAGGCAGGATACTGGATCTGGCAGAAGATCGTTGAGAACCTTGCAACTCTCGGCTACGACACAAATTCGATGGATATGGCCGCGTATGATTGGTACGTGCAACCTGTTCGGAACACCCCCGGTAATTGAAGCTAAACTTGCGCCAGGCGTTTGTCATACTACAATCTCGAGATCAGAGACAACTACTTCAGCAGGTTGAAGTCCAAGATTGAGAACATGCGAAAGCATAATGGCCAGAAGGTGGTCCTGTGCTCGCATTCGTGAGCTTCTCCGTCTTTTATGAAGATACTCCTAGCTGACTCGAAATCACAGTATGGGCGGAACAGTCATCGTGGTGAGTGTCAGATTGGGGTGCTGGCTACCTGAAAACAGGTGCTGATTGCTGAACCTGTCAATCTAGTACTTGTGAGCTGGATGCAACTGGGCCAAGCCTGCAGATCATGCTAACATCTACAAGCCTGAAATGGGTCGAGTCACAGCCTGATGAGAACGGCTTTGGAGGGGGCGGTGGTGCTCAATGGGTCGAGGTGAGCTGAAGTATTTTCCGTATCTCTGGAACTACACGAAGCTGATCATCCTATCACAGGACAACGTGGAGGCTTGGGTCAACGTGGCCGGATCGCTACTTGGTGAGTATTCGGTAGATGTTACTGGGCGACGGGCAGCGACGGGGCTAATTCACGGAATCAGGGGTCTCTAAAGCCATGACTGCTTTCTTGTCCGGCGAGATGAGGGACACTGTGGAACTGGTCAGTGCGAGCGGTGATACTAGGAGCCAAGCTGATTGATACCACGTAGCATCCTGCTGGATCTTGGGTTTTGGAAAAGGTGAGTCACTGTGCTCCGTGGGCGCCGAGACGTTGCTGACCATCGCTCAGTTCTTCTCTCGCCGAGAGCGTGCCAAACTCTTCCGTCGATGGCCTGGAGCCAGCTCGATGTGGATCAAGGTGGGTCAGCTGTATCGATCGTCCCGTCTCTAGCTGAGAACAGACCCAGGGCGGTAATCGAATCTGGGGAACCGAGAAGGCTGCGCCTGTAAGCGACAGCGACCCCCATGACGGGCCTTCCTGACCGATACATAGGATGACCCAGCCAATGCGACCGACACGCACGGTCGATTCCTGTCATTCCGACATCCTGGGGAATCCTCACAAGAAGAGAACCTGAACAAGCATACCGTCTCGCCCAATCTGACCTCCGAAGAGGCCAGCACGTATGTTCTCACCCACACGCCATCCAGCTTCCAAAGGATGATCGAGACGAATTACTCTTATGGCTTCGAGACCAACGAGGAGGTTCTGAAAGCCAACGACAGGGATCACAGGAAGGTGGGTTGGCTCGATCAGCCAGGCTTTTGCTGCCATAAAGCTGACGTATCACCAGTGGACGAACCCTCTCGAGACGCGGTGCGTCGTTGTTGGATAGCAAAGTGGAGTAATGTCTGACACGATACAGCCTCCCTGAAGCCCCGTCGATGAAGATCTACTGTCTGTACGGCCATGGCAAAGAGACCGAGGTGAGTTTTCTGGCGGCAAGGAGGCGTCGCTGACTGTTCCAGCGATCATACTGGTACATGCAAGGTGAATACGAGCAGGACGAAACTCGATCCGCCGCATCGGACGAAGAGGCTTTCGTAAGTGTCATTCAAGTTGCCCATGGCATACTGTGTCCTGACCGCGCCGGGGTTGCGTAGTGTGACGCCGCGGACCCGTCTAATCACTGCGACAACGCCACATCCAGTCGCGCCCCTCTTGACTTCCCCCTGGCGAGGAAAACTTGGATCGACTCGGCAGTGTCGGTTAAAGGATCGATACCGGAGGTCCGAAGTGGTGTCAAGTTTGGCGATGGGGACGGCACCATTCCCGTGCTCAGCCTTGGGTCAATGTGCGTGAGGGGGTGGAAGGGGAAGACGAGGTGGAATCCAGCGGGAATCGAGGTCGTGACGCAGGGTGAGTATCTTCCGCCCACATCGAATTGAGCGCAAGTGGACCAAAGCTGAGTTTGGTGTAGAGTATAGACATACTCCGGAGACATTAGACCTCAGAGGAGGAGCACTCACGTGAGTCCAGCGGATCGAGCCAAGATTTGGACAGTACTGATCAGGCGTGTAGTGCCGACCACGTCGATATTCTCGGTTCTTCGCCCCTAAATGCGGCGATACTCAAGGTCGCGGCCGGTCGTGGGGATCTGGTCACCGACAAGATCGAGTCGGATATCCTCAAATACGTCGAAAAGATGGAATGGGACTAGTATAGACATGGCGAGGAGGTTATAATCCATCAAGGATATTAGGATCGGCTGTATACTATGACCGGATGTTGATATCACGTAGGAAGCAGCACAGTAGAGTCCGAGAGGGGTTGCGGTCGTCGTACAAATATAGAGAAGGCATACAACGTAGAAGTCAGCATAGTTCAATTGGCAGGCATCGCATGATTCTGGTCCGATCCTCTCGCGGCAGAGCGAACATTTTACCCTCTCAGCGAGGAAAGACACAGACTAAATACGACAATGCGACTCAGATCGGCACGAAGGATGGTTTGCATCGACTTCCCTAGTATACTGCTAAAGTATCGAAAATCTTCCATCGTCCATTGTTCGTCCTTCTCCCTAAACACTTGCTTTGACACAAAAGAGACAAAAGACGAAAAACAAACAGCACAAAAGTGTCCATGGGTAGTCGTATCGTGACTGAGAATGAACTGACAGGCCATGCGGATTATAAAGCGTGAAGCGAATTGAGAAAATGTCCAGTGATGGTTGTGGGTGGGCTATGATACACGATTGGAGCGGGGTACAGTTCGTCATGGTCGTAGTGGAGCGGGCTGCGCCGGCCCTAGCTGGTTTTTCTTGTGAACTATTCGTTGTTTGGGTACTTCTGACGTCGACTGGACTCTGGGGTGTTTTGACACTTTTGGCATGACCATGACATTGACCTATCGCCTGACGACGGGTGCTGGCGTTCGCTTGGCGGCGGGCTCGGATCGTCGCGTTGGCTGGTCGAGACCGGCTCCACAGGCAGAAGCGGGGACGGGCAAATCGGCAGCAGAGTACTCTGGCGGGTAAGAGCATCCTGCGATTGGGGCATAAGCCTGTCTGTTGTCTGCGGGGTTCTGCCATCCGTCTCCAGCGTCGATGGAATCGCCGTTGGCTTTGGTGAAGGTAGGAGCGGGCATGGTGACGGGCGAACCGGTCTGAGTGTATTGTGGCAAGTTTGTCATTTGTCCAGCGGGGACATTGGTGAATGAAGCTGGGGGCCAAGTGTAAGCAGCGGTCTCGGCCGGGGCGATAGTGCCAGCGCCAGGTCCACCAGTCATGTATGGCGCAGAGTAGGTGCCGTCAAAGTTGGGACCAACAACACCATCCTCGGCGCAGGTACCAATAGCCATTCGGGGGTCGTTGGGGATCCATCCCTCTCGGAGACCGAGTCGGTAGTGCCAGAATGGGTTGGGCTCGGGGATCGAGCCGGTCGAGTTTCCGATCCTCCATGTCCAGAAGAAGAAGTTCTGGAGAGCGTCCATCTCAGCCATGACAAAGTGTCTCAAGTTGTCCTTTGTTGCCTGGTCCCACTGAGTCCAGTCGTTCCAGAACGCACAGGTCAAAGCACCTCGTGGTCCGGTGTAGCCGTCGAAGGTGCCGTCGTATCGAGATCCAGCGCCGACTCGGTTGACCCATTGACCACAGTCGTTGGAAGCGGCAGACCATTCACCGGCACTGTTGACACCAAACTGGTTCGAAGTTCGGTTCGTACCCTCGGCCCACCATTGACAAGGCGTTCGAGAGATCTCGGCGAAAGTGCCCTGGGGTTGATCACCAAAGGCCATGTATGGGTGCTGGTCAAGCGCAAGCCGGTCGGCTCCGGGTAGGAAGTCCTGCCACTGCTGGATACCGAGGAAACCGTCGTGCATCGACAGGTAAGGTCCGTTGCCCTCTCCGATACCGGTGATCTCTCGGATCATTCGGTAGGTCTCGAGGTAGAAGGCACCAACCTCGTTCTTGCCGATGGCTCCAGCATTGGGCTCGTTGATGAAACCGAACATGGGGATGACGGGAGCGTACTCGGGTTGGATCATGAACTGAGTGAGGGTTCGGATAATGTCCAGAGATCGCTGAGCGTTGGCAAGACCCATGATACCGCTCATCCAGTTGATCGAACCCAATCGACCAGAGTGGTTCCAACCGTTTTGCGAACCTGGGACGGTGTGGAGATCGAAGTTGATTCGGATTCCGTATTTCCTTGCCCAGCCGATAGCTCGGAGGACATAGGTCCAGGAGACTCGCTCGAGGTATGGCTCCTCGCTCGAAGTTGCGACGGCCCAGTGGCCAATAGGCAGACGGATCCAGTTGAGACCGGCAGAGACAATCTCGACAAAGTCACGCTCAGTGATGAAAGTCTCGTAGTGCTCCGTCATGGCGGCGGCGAGGTTGTCGCCCATGTTCTGAGAAAGGGTGTACTCGTCGATAGCAGTCTGGCCGTTGGCGCCAGTGGCGTAAGTTTCGTAGAGACCGGGAACAATGAAAGGCTCAGTGTCGAGCCATCCACCGAGGTTGACACCGTAGATCTTGTCGACACCCCATGTCCAGTTCTGGTTCAGGGCAGGAGACCAGGATTGAGCCTGAGCTTCGTTCTGGAGAGGGATGGTCAGCTATGTGATCCGGTGCGGCTAAACGCAGCTGACTCACGTTGAAAGGGTTTTCTGGGTCGTATACCCATTTACCGCCGTGAGGGTTGTCGTAAGTCATGGTCGTACCGTCTGCAAGGGTGATGAGCGAGCCTTGGATACCGGTCGTCGGTAGCGCGGAAGTGGTAGCAGAAGGTCGAGCAGACTGCGTTGGCGATCCGGATCTTGAGCTTCCACCTCCGGCAGCCGCACCGCTGTTGCCACCGGCGTTCGAGCTGTTGTTGCCATCCTTGCCGACGGTAAGACTGGGAGCGATAGTCAGCGAGAGTGTCACACGACCTATAACCTAACTCACCCGACACCCAAACCGACACCGAGACCGACAACGATGAGAGCCGCTACACCGAGACCAACCCAGAGCCATGTCCTGGACTTCTTCTTGTAAGGACTTGGAGCCCAAGCTGGCTTCTCGCTCAGACCGGCGGCGCCAAGACCGGCTGCTCCGCCAAGAGCACCGGCAGGGGCAATGTGACCCTGTCCATCGTCCTCCTCCGATGTTGATAGCCTGTCGTCGGAAGCGTTGTTCCACCCGACAGATGAGTGTGCGAGGTTTGATTGGCCACGGGGAGCACTGGGTCGTCGACCAGCCTAAGGGTTGAATGATCAGTCCAATGATTCTCCGGGGACGGCATGCACGAACACTCACCTCGCCTGCGGCGGCACCTGCAGCGGCAGCGAGAGCTGCGTTACTTCCCCAACTGTTCCTGTTGCCACCGGTTGCTAACGAGGAATACGTCGAGTCTCTCGAGATGATGGATGGGGCGGGCATGAAAGAATCTCTGTTGCTGAGCATTCTGGAAGTCTCGGTCTGCTCGGGAGAAAGGTAGGAAGAGCTTGGAAGGTTTCGACCTGATAAACCAGAGTAACCTTCACCTCCTGCCGTCTCGCTGAGCGAGGGCGAAGGTGGGTTGAGCCGTGGCGAGGTGGATGTAGCATTGGGTACTGCCGAGTAGGAGGCTGCCGAGGCGTTGATGGGAGAGGGTTTAGTTGGAGACACCATGTTGGCGCTTGTCGACTGATCGCGACGGGAGGCTAGGATGGGGTCTTATCCTAGGAAAGTGGGAAAGAAGGGAAGAAGAGGGGGCGGGGCAGGGTTGCCAGCGTTGTGAGGTTGTTTATATGACGAGCCCGGGAAGGTATTGCAATGTCGACCAGGGTTGCCTTTTTGACCCCGACGAGTGGTACCGAGAGTGTGAGAGCCTCGTGTTTCGACTGGGCTAGCTCGTGAAATATCACGAGGCAAGGGAAGACCTTGTTGTTCTAGTAGCAAGGTCAGCTATAGAGTTTTTCGCTTCACGACGATCACAGTTGAATCATAGAGGCGGTGGAGATGTGGAGAAAGGAGTCTAGCAGAGTTCTGATCGTCGAGAAGGAGCAAGAAGGAGGATGTGATGCGGGGTTGAAAGGAACGCTCAAATGCTCCGAGTCCGGGGCGTCGGATCAAACACTGCTCCTGGTCGCCACATGTCGCCACATTACTCACAGTCGGTGCCTTTGGTCGAGCGATGCTATAGTTACCGTTGCGGCGAGGAATCTCGATGTCGATGGTCGACGATTACAATGTTTCGAAGAGAGGTGAAAGCGAATGTTTACGCTGAACTGCCAAGTCGTCTGCTTTGACGGACCGATCTGATGTTGTGACTTGTGACCGTGTATGCACTCGTCTGTTCGACGTTGATGTTGAGAGTGTTGTCAATGTTTCCGAACGCCCCGTGATCAAAGCATGACGAAGAGACTCGGATTGACACCCGAGCTCGTCTTATAAGATCGCTTGGTATGTCCTGATCGATGGGTTGCCCACTATGTCTTGGCCCTTTTTTCCATCCCGCATAGATATCCGAAGCCTAGGGACACCGGGAAGCTAAGGCAAAGGGCCGAGCGGAGGCCACAGCCCACAAGGTTGGCATTACGGCTTGCATACACTCGGGATGTCGTACTCTTCGTGGGCTATGCAAGTGGGAGAGTGTTTGTTACAGCATTGAGCAGGATGAGGAAGGGGGAAGGACTGAGGAGGACCGCACTGGCGCACAGAGTCGCAGAGCGGCCGAAGGAGGGGCACTCGGCGCGTGCCCTGTTGGCGTACAGATCCATAGACGTTGTTTCAGGCCTCCATATCAAACAGCCTCAAACAGCAGCACGAGTGACCATGGGCCCGGGTGCATAGATGCTGGGAAAGCGTCCAAGCGAGCTTTGTATGGCCGGCTGTAGCCTAATAGTATTCGTCGACACTCGTCGACAGCTTCTTTGACATTGGACTTACGGCTGCATGGTTCGAAGGACAAACGGCTGAACGTCCCTCGGCCTGCTCCTTTGGCCCCCGGCTCCCCTTTTCGACTCTTGAGAAAGCGGTGCTCAAACTATTTCACGGCCTGTTACGGCCTTGTATCCCCTTACACTAGGCAATTTAAGAGTTCATCTAGTACGGGGCCAAGAGCGTCTTGGTCTTCTCTGTCTTCTTCTGCAACAGGGCGCGTGATCAGAGGAGTCGTCTTCACTGATCCTCAAACAGCTCAGGTCCGACACATCCCGCTCAGGCCCGCTCAGGTACACCGTATCAGGTTGCGTCGGCCTTTTACTCCGGGAAGACGGGGCGTCAATTGGCGCCTATTGGCATTGGATAGCTGTCTCATCACAATACCTGCTGCAGTGCTGAGTAAGGCTGAGCCGCTTCACAGCTGCAAGGCTGAGCGCAGACTGCAGGGTAAGGAATAGCAAATGGCTCTCTACAGCTCTCTATATAGCACAGACCGGCATGTAGGCAGAGGCAGCCAGTACAGGTCGGTACCCGGTCCCATGTCCGAGCAGGCCCGAGAGCGTGAAGAAGATGCATGTTCAGCGGGATCTCAATTTGTCAAGTGGGGATCTCAAGGCGCTGCACGACTCGCATGTGTACAATGAGGGCACGAGAAGAAGCCTATCCTATATCAGGTACGGGAGCGTACACGGGCGATTGCAGCGCCGAACGAGCGGGCTACAGCAGGCTGCAGCTTCGTCAGGAGTCTACGTAAGACGGCGGCCCGAACAGCACCTGGGTCGATCGGATACCTCGTCGCTGGAATCGGTGTCCTCGCCGCATCGGCAGTGTGCCAGTGTTGGTCATGTCAGCGATTCGAGAGGGAGTATGCAGTGAAGGGCGACGGCAGCATCAACAGTTCGCCCTATCACCATGCCAGCAGCATCATCCCAAAATCCAAATGAGGTTTCTTCCAGCTGTGAAACGTGAGATACTTAGCCACTGCCCAGGGTAAGCGCAAGCCGTGCCAGATTGTTTAGACTGCTGAAAGTGAGAGAGCCGTTTCGCTCGCATCGATCTGGTATGGGCTTACACTCGCTGACAGTGTTGATCTAGGCAGCATCTTGAATCACTCGGCCCACTGATCCAGTCGTTATTGGTTGTATCCCGATAACGCGCTGATCGACTCGACTAACATCAATCTGCTAATGTCTCCACGGCTGCTACATACCATTTAAACGGACCTCTCGAGGAGCTTGACATAGGTCACGACTGGCGAGGAGGTTTATAAGTCAATGGGGAAACTTCACCTTACTGACACGAGACCGGCAGCACCGCAGCAAGACATGAAACCCAAGCCTGACTGCAGCTTGTTTAGGTTGTTCAATGCGATTTTCATCTGTTCGATCCCTATCACACGAGTACGACTCGATGTCGCACCACACCCCGTACTGGCCATCTTCCCGCTATCACAACACATCCGTCTCAACGCCTCCTCTAGTGGTGGTGGTCGTCGTGGTGCTCTAGGAGGGACTTGTCACCCTGGAAGTCGAGGGTGTAGACTATTGTCGGGGGTCAAGTGTTAATTACATGTACTCCGCTAAGACGTGACGGCGTTCAACTCACCACAGCCGCATTCGTTGCATCGGTTGTGCTTCCTCGAGACCTCACATCGGATCCAGTTGGTGTCGTGCGAGTCGGCAGGGAAGCCAGTGCAGCCGACAATTCGTTCAGGGTACTGCGGGCCAGTACATATAGTGGATTGGTAGGACATGTAAAGGTTGGTGAATGGTGTGTATGGGAGGGTTGGTGAATGATGTGTTGCGAGGTTGTACAAGATAGCGGAGATTAAAGAAGAGCGAGAAAGACACAATACATCAATATATGCCTTGTACCCAGACAGGATCACACTTACCAGAGTGAAGATAGGGATTGGCGACTCGAGTGTGCCCATTCTCGTCATCTCGGGGGCCTTGTTGTCGAAGACGTCGACACCGAGCAAGTCACCCAACAGCTCCAATCGCTCGATACCGGTAGCCTGCTCCTCGCTAAAACCCATGTGTTAGCTGCGTGCATGATTTCACTTGAGTCGCATATCCGGACAGAGGAATTGTAGGGCAATCGCTCCGGAGAGCCCTGATACCGAGCGTCCATGCCTTCCATCTTGAACATGATGCCAACTTTGCCAGCGATTGAGACAACACCTGCACGTCTCCACATTGCGTCCTCTTGCTCGACCAATATGGTTTACGAAGCCAGTCCGCCATCATATCTGATTCCTCATACTCTACCGTTTCGAGCCCCCAGTGCAGTTCTATGTTGGCTCCTCTAGTGACACTATACTCACTCGGTTGGAACTTCTCCGGCTTTACCACCTGGACCATACAATTGAGGAGGGACAGGTCCTCCAGCTTTCCTCAACATGGTGGACGCAAATGACCTAATTGGCATAGCCTTGGTTGGCCTGACGGGAGCAATAGCTCGCAGAGGCAGCGCCTTGAAAGATCGGAGGACGGAAGCCATCGTGGGTGGTCTTGAGCAGTAAGAGTTTGTAGATGGGCAATAGCTCTATTATGACAGGTTGATTTTGTGATAGGCTACTTCGTAGGCTGACTCCGGGACCAGTCGCGACGGAATCAAAAGATGGTGTAAGCTCGGAATGGGCGGGGGCGGGATTATCTCTGGGCAGAGTGGGTGAAGCCGGAGTTATGATGCATGTGGCAGTTGACATGATCCCCTCGCGATCCTCGATGGGATCGAGCGAAGCCGCGCCTGTTTTGCTTTTCGACAAAGTCAATGTTCATCGCGTAGAATCAGCTCGACATCGGTGTGCTCGATACCAACGTCGACAAGGGCCAGGCTATCGCTGAGGCACTCGCCGAGGCACCCTCCTTGGTCCTACCGTGAAACACACAAGTACAGTCACCCCAAAGCACCATGTCGAGGACGCCTTTTCAGCCCGATCCCTCAAAGTGGATCGACACAGCGCCTCGCACTAAGAAGGGTCCGACTCATCGACCCTTGGTTGGTTTTCAGAATTCTTTCGCCACACCGCCTTCCAGTACCAAGCGTGGCTCTCCAGTACCGAGTGAGTAGGACTTCAGTCTGGGAAGTGCCCAAAGCACTCTAACATATGCTAAATCCTATGACAGAAGCGCGATTAAAAAACGATGACACCCCGACGGTCGGTTACAAACAATCCAAGTTGGGCGGCTACCTCGACACGCCTCCGACCACCACGTCGGAGCCCAGACGTAAAGGCTTGGAAAAGCTCAGAAAGCCATTGACGGACGAATCGCACTCCAGTCCCAGCGTGTCGACGAAGCCTATAGTGGAAGCGGCGAACTTGCGCTTGAGGCGTTTCGAGAGAGCTGCGGAGGATCTGGGGAATGACAGTGATCTCGGAGATATCGAGGGTTTGGATCGGACACCATCGGATGAAGCGGGGCCAAGCTATCGGCCAATGAACGACAGGGAGAGGGCTGTGAGCAAGTCGGATAGTCGCGGACGCGTCGAGGCGAGCGGGATGCGAGGCGCCGGATCGAGAGGTCTACTGCATTACAACAAATCGAGGACGACGTCGCCTGATGGAGATAGCCAGAGGACAGGAAGGATAACAAGAACACCTTCTCTCGATGTCATGAACGAAGAGCCGGTTCACAGCATCCCATCGGTCAAGGGTGGCACAACAGCAACACAACGCACCCGAAAGGCCATTCGAAACTTCGACTCCCCTTCGAATCATCAGGGGTCCGCACGGTCTTCCCGTCTTCGATCACATTCTCCTACGCCTGATCAACATCCTCCTACACCCCAACGAACGCCTGTTCGGCAAGAAGGTCCCCAATCCTCTTCGCCCGATCTCAGAACACCGTTGCCTCCCGAAGTCATGCAGACGCATCGACGATTGTGTGGACTGAAGCCCAAGCCGGAGCACACCAAGTCTCCCGCACGCAGACGTCGCTCCCAGCGCAACGTCTCGTCGCCGGCGGGGGCGAAGGCCAAGATTGTTGCCAATGATAAGGAGAACACCGCAGCGCCTATCCGCATACCCGCCAAACCGCCAGGTCCAACAAAGCCATTGGTTCAGCTCAGTGACGACGGTACTGGTCAATCGCGTACAGCTCTCAGCCGACAACAGCCAAATATCCAAAAGCTATCGAGTCGTTCGACTGCATCTGTAGCTGGACCCGAATCACCATTACGCACGAAGCGCATCACCATCGTTACCTCTCCCCACGGGGTGGAGGAGCTTGATGCGAATCTGGATCTCGACACATCCTCTCCTCAAGCCATTGCACCGACCACGCCGTGTGTATCGAAAAAGGCACAAGCGCTGTCGCCGCAGATCATCACCAGTGTTCGACGAAGCGCTCGCATTCCGCGCGTCACTTCGCAATTGGACCCACATATAATGACCACGCCTAGGAAAGCCAGGGCTAAAGTGTCCCCTCATCACAAGGTCACACCGCCAAAGAGCCGAACGAAATCGCCGTATGAGATCAAAATGCAGGATCATGCGGAGACGCTCTTCGCTTTCCCGGCTCCCAGACAACCAGTCTTTGTGCAAGAGGTAGGGGCAGCCCAGCCAGGACGTACTTGGAAGCCAGTGCAAATGGAGGCGGAGACCATCCTCACATGGAGTCTAGGTGGTGGAGGGAGTCTAGGTGGAAGTGCGGGGGTAGGAAGCGCAACCCAAAGCCGGTACTTTCCTCCGGAACTGGCGAACTCGCAGCCTCAATATGAGTCTCCGCTGGAAATGGAAGTCGACGAGAAGCACCCACAATTCTTTTCGCGGTCAGGAGGAGGTAGTCAGAGGACATCAACACCACACCGCCCGGAGCCTGTTCCCCTGCAGCACAGCCAAGCAAAATGCCCCTCGACACTCGCGAATCTGAGTCCTGGGACTGCCAAAACGGAGAGTGTGAGTGTTGCTATGTCGGGTAACACTGCGAAGCGATGATGCTGATCAGACTTGGCCAGCTTCCGCAAACAGTCCCTTCGCAATCGTTTCACATGCTATTGCGATCGTCACCTGGACAGTCCAGCTCCAGTTTCGTCGCATACCCTGTCCAGCCTCTCCAGGAGGAGCGTATCATCAAGCCCAGATCGCCGACATCTTCCCCACTCTCGTCGCCTCCGCTACTGACGGAGCCCGCGGACGCCGAGCCTGACGCGGATCCCAAGCAGAAAGCTACACCGACTCGAATCCCAACACCGCCCATGCCGCTTTCCAAGCTGGGTTCTGTAGGTCACAGGTCGACGAACAAAGCTACGCCTAAAGGTGGTTCTGGTTTGAGTAAATGGTCCACCCTGGATGCGGGTATCCTCTCCGTTCCGATAACCACCCCTTCACGCCCTGCACCTCCTCAAACGGTGGCTACCAGTTCAAAGGGCAAAGGCAAGAAACGCAAGGTAGACGATGGAGACAGAGAATCACAGACGAAACTCGCGGCATACGGGTTTCAGCGTGACCAGCACAAGGGGAAGAGATCAAGGGCTGAGCAATCATTTGACAAACTATGGGAAGAGGAAAAAGATCTTGATCTGGACGGGGATGACGACACACCGGTCTCGAAGGACGACAAGCAGGGGAACACGACACAAGCTACATCTGGGAAACCACTACAGAGAGTGCCTGAGCCACCTTACCATCCATTATACCGAGAGGCCGGGATAAGGGAGTTGAAGAAAAGGGATCAGCAGACTCAAGACTCGTCACAGGCTGATCAAGCGAGGAGCGTTCCGCCTAGAACGAGCGACTCGCAACGCAAGACCACAGGTCACACTGGAGCGGTTGGAAGCAGCGGAACCACTGTCGACTCGAGCAGTCTCTCTTCCAGTATGTCGAGTAGTCAGCCGTTCCCTGATGTCACCCGCGACTGGATGGAGGGAATAGCCGAGAGGCGGTTGAGTGAATATGGGAGCTACAACGATGGACCCGGTAGCCAGGACAGGAGCATTTGAAGGATTCACGACCTTGTACATGACCATCACGAGGATTAGACTATTGTAAGGCTCACGACCATCAACCATGTATCAATAGTGCCAGGCTGCAGCTCTGAGCATCACGGGTACAGCCATAGTCAACTTACAAGGTGGTCACTCCACCACGCCAGCACACGCATCACCAGGAATCACCCATAGGCGGAGGCCTGCCGGGGGCTGCTGCTACATACAAGTAGCTGCTGCTGCCGGGGATGACCATTGTCACGTGATGTTGTTTGACTCCGTCGGCCGGAACCTGGTAACCGAAACGCGGGACCCCTCGCTTATCAAAGGCTTGGATCTCATGGAGAAGGGGGGATCGACGCAATCGAAGTCCATCTATCTTGTTCTGCAACCTCAACTGTCATCAACTCGCCTCTCTGTGTATAGTCAACACAGTACTGTCGATACTTCCACTTCGATCAACTATCCATACAACTTATAGCTCAACACCATGTCGCCGGTCGCCGTGGACAATCACAACGGACGTGTCGGAAAGGCAAAGTTCTCCACCCAAGAGGTTATGGACCTGGAGCACGAGTACTCGGCCCACAACTACCACCCTCTTCCAGTGTGAGTGATACGGTGCAATGATCCGTTGAGCCAGTCTGACCGTTTGCAGCTGCTTCGAACGGGGAGAGGGAGCTCACGTGTGGGATCCAGAGGGTAACGAGTATCTCGACTTCTTGGCGGCTTACTCGTGAGTCGAGAGTGCATTGGGTGCGCCGCTACGGGACACTGATGTATATGCTCAGAGCTGTGAATCAAGGCCATTGCCACCCAGAGATTCGTAAGCAGCTTGATCGATCGACAACGTGGCAGTACTGACTTTGATACCAGTGAACACCCTGATCACTCAAGCATCCAAGCTTACTCTGTCCTCGCGAGCATTCTACTCCTCCAACCTCGGGCCATTCGCCAAGAAGGTCACCGAGCTATTTGGCTTTGACATGGTCCTACCCATGAACACCGGAGCCGAGGCTGTCGAGACGGCGATCAAGCTCGCGCGTAAATGGGGTTACGAGAAGAAAGGCATTCCAGAAGGCAAGGCCAAGGTCCTTTCCGTCGAGGGCAATTTCCACGGAAGGACGATCGGTATCATCTCGATGAGCACGGACGAGGAGAGCCGGAAGGGCTTCGGTCCATTCTTGGAGAATGTCGGTCCAGTGTGGAAAGAGGCAGAGACGGGTGTAATCAGGTACAACAACCCTGGAGATCTCGAGAAGGTTTTGGAGAAGTATGGTGACGAGGTTGCTGCGTTCTTGGTCGAGCCAATCCAGGGCGAAGCTGGGTAAGTGATATCCTCAGCTGGTATTGTGGTCGTTTTACTGATTGCCGCAATCTAACAGTATCTACGTCCCAGACGATGGCTACCTTGCTCGATGCCAGGAGATCTGCAAGAAGTACAACGTCCTCCTCATCTGTGACGAAATTCAGACTGGTTTGTGCAGAACGGGTAAGATGTGAGTATTGCCGAGTTCAGAGTCCAGGGAGATCGCTGATTCCAGCCAGGCTTTGCTACGAGTGGGACAACATCAAGCCAGACATGGTCATCCTGGGTAAAGCGCTCTCGGGCGGTAGTGAGTGAATGTCGTATGTTCAGTGTGGGATACGCCTGAAGCTGTGTACCAGTGTACCCTGTGTCGTGTGTCTTGTCCAGCAAGGAGGTCATGCTGTGCATCAAGCCCGGAGAGCACGGCTCTACGTATGGAGGGTATGTCGCAATCAGTACGCGTATTATAAGCTGTACCTGACGACTTCGCCCAGTAACCCACTTGGCTGCGCTGTCGCTATGACCGCACTCGACGTCTTGATCAAGGAGAACCTCGCCGAGCGATCACAAAAGCTTGGAGAGATTTTCAGGTCGGAGCTCAAAGCCTTGAACAGTCCCTTCATCAAGATCATCCGTGGACGAGGTCTATTCAACGGTGTGGTCATCGACGAACACCAGAGCAAGAAGGGAAGGACCGCCTGGCAACTGTGTCTGTTGATGAAGAGCAAGGGGTGAGTGTACAGCCTGCTTGAAGCATGGTCAATACTGATTGATTCGACCTAGGCTGCTCGCAAAGCCTACACACGTTAACATGTGAGTTGTTTGTGGCTGCACAAAGAGTGTATTGCTGACCGACGCATAGTATTCGATTCGCACCACCACTTGTCATTAGCGAAGCCGATGTGAGGAAGGCTGTGGGAATCATCAAGGAGTCGCTGGAGGAGTTTGACACGGTGAGTATCCAAGATCCCGCTTGTGGCCAGCTGGCAACGCAGCTAAACTACCACGTCCAGATCGACCACATTCCAGGAGACGAGGGAGATGAACACGACACCAAGATCGAGCTTGAGGATTAATACTGGATACGCCGAGTTGTAACGCCTGATGCTATGCTTAGCGACAAACATCTCCTCGCAACGAATTTATGTGCTTGACAACCATGCATCAATGTAACTTAACCCAATGTAACTCGACGACGGAAAGACTGACTGTAGCTATGTTTCATCGATCAGCATGCCTACTCCGCAACTTCTGACCAACTCATATACATACCGTCTCCCTGCCTTTGTCCTAGCGGCCCCTCCATGCACGCTGGAAGATCGCTTACTATGCCACGACGAGCACCACCCTCACATATCACCTTGCTCCCAGCTCATATCCCAACTCCTCGTAAGTGCCGCCACAAGCCCCAAGCCAATTTGAAGCTGATGTAGCCAAATATCAGCACGAGGAGCGCCAAAGTACTTTCTACCACTCGTTCCCATTCCCCTTCCCACCAACCCATCCATACCGAGGAAGCACTCCTCCCACTCTGATGGGAACTACGGAGTTGGCCCCACAAACGACCTCGGCGACATCCTTGTCAGTTCAAGTCTCAATCTGGCAACAGGCACGAGTAGAACAGGAACGCAGGTACCATCACAAGCGCCGACGCCTCCGTGGCTCCGATCAGGCGGATTTGATCCGGAGCACAGAAGGAGGATATCAGACACAATTCAGCCGCCACCCTTGGCAATCACAGTCGCCAACGCAAATATCCTCATGGAAGCCGGACACACCAGGTCAAGGCGATGATGTATGCCGGGCGCTGTTGTAGAGTCGACACCGTGAAGTAGTTGTACATTTTCAGAGTAGTTGTTTCTGCATACATGCGTACGAGTATTCGCTTCGCCCAGTATCCGGCATACTCAATCCAGTGTCCAATGTTCGCATTCTTGTACGATGCTCGAGCTTCCAATTTCGGCATCCTTTGCGTGCGAAGTGCCATACTCCTCGACTGCTGCCGCTCAACGTATTCAAGGTGGTGATCCCACGGTGGTAGCGGCCTTCTCCTCCTGTCTCTGTTTGTAGGCGGCCCTCTGTTTCTCAGACGCCTCAACGTAAGGCTAAGTAGACCGATCAGCATCACAACGATACGCGCCCATGACCAGCAGGGACCTTCACTCACCGCCTTCTCCTCAGCGGTCATTTTCTTCCACCTGGCGCCGAGCTCGGACGCCTGTTGTGTCATGGGCAGGCCGTCCGACTTGAAGTTCTCCTTGCAGAATACCAGATATGGCCCACCTGGTCTTCGGTCCTCGGCTGGAGTAAGACCGCGGGGACGAACAAGTCGAGACGATGGAGGCAGAGCTTCGTTGAGTTTGGCAAACTCGCCCCGCTTGAGCTGACTGTAAAATGCTACGTATGTCTTTTTTGCCTCCTCTTGAAGCTTGGTGGCAGTGTCGACGTATTTCTTCTTCTCGGCAGCAGGCAGCTCTCGCCAAGCTTCACTGCATATTGAGGCGATGGCGCTGATACCGTCCGACACATCGTGTTTGTCCTTGTTGGCTTGCCAGTGGTCCTTGACAAATGCAGAGTAGGCCGTCATTGCCCGCTGCTCAGGAGGAATAGGAAGACCGAGTCCTGAGAGTTGTAGATGGTGTGAGCTGCCGGCTAGCAGGTCAGAGTCTTCGCCCCGGGGACCGGAAGATACGAAGCAGACTCACGATTGAGCTTCTCGATAGTCTTGTTTGACAGAGGCTTCTGGGCAACTTGCGTGGTGCTGAAGGACCTGACGGCCTTGAGGCCGGTAGACAGGGTTGATCTGGTGTTCAGCATATTGTGGATGAGGCTCGAGTGCTCAGATGGAGATGTCACATGTGAGACAGATGAGATGAGTTTCCATTAGCAGCAGTAGTTCATGATTCAAGATAGGCAGTGGCGCATGTTGTTGTGACGCGACAAAGTGGGCGTTCGAATAAGCTGGCTTAGGATTTCGGACTGCCATTAGTTCCTTGGCGAGTGGATCATTACCGGCACATTACAATCTGCAACGCTTAATAGGATAGCCGCTTGCTAATACCGCAACACATCCCGGCGGATCTCAATTCTCAACCGAGATCCGAGATCCGATTTGACCGTTAAGGTGAGGCTGAGCGACTCGTTTCATTTGCCGTCGAGTCAACGTCCAGTTCACTCAGGTACGGTATAAATACCCATCGTTCAGCATGTCCGGGTCTACTCCCACCACACCCACCACTTACATCCCGTCATGTCCACAACGAACCTCACACTATACTTCCTCAACTCGTCCAGAGCCATCCGCACCGCTTGGCTGCTACAGGAGCTCGGACTCGAGTATGATCTCGTCGCCGCGGACCGAGCCCCCAACGGTCTCGCTCCTCCAGATTTCAAAAGCAAGATACCCGACTCCCTGGGCAAAAGCCCCACTATTCTAGATGGCGATGTGGTCATGAACGAGTCTGGCGCCATTGCCGAGTATCTATGCGACAAGTACGACACCAAAGGCAGCTTCCTCCCTCGGGGTGACGATCTGCCTGACCGTGGGCAGGTCATCCAGTGGCTACATGCCGCCGAGGCCACTTTCATGGTACACGCCATCGCCATCATCTACACTAGATGGCACCTCCCAGAGACGGCGAAAGACGCTTTACCCGCCATGGAAAAGGCCATGAGCAAGAACATCCACAACGACCTGAACTGGTTGGAAGGTCAGCTCAAGGCTCAGAAGGAGAAGGGCAGTGACTGGATCGTGGGCGAGAGCTTGAGCATCGCCGATATTCAGATGCAATTCGCGTAAGTGGGCCTGCTAGCGAGCTATTCGTTCGGCATTCTGACAGACTTGCTACTCCTTCAGCATTGAATTCATCTTTGAGCGCAAGTTGGGCAACGACGGTCCTGGAAACGGACAATGGCCTCTGGTTGAAGCTTGGCTCGAACGGACCAAAGCGCGGGACGCATACAAGAAGACGGTCGAGAGGACGGGCTACACTCTGAAGGGTTCGTTCAAGCAGTAGAAATCGATCGGTGATGCGATGTAGTCAGTTGTCACTACGTGGAGTGAGTGGGGTGCTTCTCTGTGAGTTTGTCTCTGCCCCCCGCAGAAGCCAGTGACATGAATCGGCACTTGTGAGTACCGTCCAATGCAGTCGCGACATCGATCTGGCAGATCTGGCAGATCCGCGTTCTGTGTCAAACCCGACATTCCATAAACGTCTATTTCCACGAGTTGGATGGAAGTGACAACGCGCTGAGACTTCTGGTAAGGTCAAAGGACTGAACATTCCACGATGTGAAAGGACAGACCCAGCGGCTCCCAATATCAGCAGGTATATATACCGAACAGATCCGCGCCATCCTCTCTGCTTCACAACACAAATCTACCTTCGTCCAAAACTCCCACTTCAGGCCAAAGACCCATAAAGACGATGTCTGCCAAATCAGTCGCAAGCACAGCCAGGACCGACTACCGTTCCGCACTCACCAGCGATGCCCTCAAGTCCCGTGTTAACGGTTACTTGAAGCGACACCCGGCAGAGACTGTCTCGCAGTGCTTCAGCGGACTCTCGAGTAATGGCGCCCTCAAGGAGGATACCATTTACTCAGACGACAATGTCGATTACGTGAAGAAAGATGGCACAGTCGGCCGCTCAACATGTGCCAAACTGTTCAAGCCCAAGGTCGGGAAGAGCGCTGTCAGCAGCCAATCCTCGATCCCCGCATCAGAGGCGCCGACAGCGATCTCAGTCTGATAAGCTGACACATTCGGCTGGTCAGAGGCTAGAAAGACGGATGATCACGTCCACCGGACTTCGTTTCCTAGCTTTGCTACTTCGTTAGGTGGCCATATGGCCTTGGCGAGTCGACATGCATCGAGAGGATGGCTTAAAGTCTGACTTGATTGTGTTCTGGGCTACGAGCAGCCGTCAACGATTAGAGTCTCAGACCGCGTCGTCAGATCACCATTGCTGACTTAATCGTACTTTCACTAATTCTGGCTGTGCTCTTTTCTCCATACATCCACTTGTCCACCTTACAGTCTTCACATGGTAAGGGCTGACTGCGCAATAGTGCAATTTGCACGCCAGTGGGCATCGACGATCAGAAATAGAGCAGCTTGAGTGTATCCCCATATCCCACTCATCGAAATCGAGTTCAGCCTCCTAGAAAACGTCTGGCGTGTGATGATCCTTTTTGCGTGAACACCCTCAGTGCTCACTAAAACGGATAGCTTGCATGATAGCTGCAACAAAGGATCTCAGTGTCGGTCAGCTCGACGTCTCAGACTCATAAGAGCACGACGGTCATAACATTCTCACCGATCGTATCCCTCGCCACCCTTTGAATCTCCCAATCTTCTACGAGCACTACCCGCGAACATCCAACAATCGAAGAAATCACATCCTCAGGGTCCAACATGTCGGGCAGAACCTACAGAGTGATTTCCAAGGCCGAACTCCTCACCCTCCTCCAAAAAGACGCCCCATGTCCCATCGAGGTCACGCAAACCTCTTGCGTGCACCGAGATGTGTCGGAGCGATCACGGATCCCAAACTACCACCTCGAGCTGCTGATCCATCGATACCTCCCAGCACTGAATGACGAAAACACTGTCGTCGTCCTCGACGAGGAAGCTTTGTCTATCTGGCTGGACGACTTTGGTCGCGTTACCGCCGAGATCCAATTCCCCCGTTGGTTCATGGAGGCATTCTCACACTCATCATCTCATCAACAACCTCAAGAACCACTTCTCCGCCATCACGAGGAAAGCCAGATCGTCTACGGATACCTTTGGCAGGATGTCATCTGTCAAGCTTGATAAAGGTCAATATCACTTTTACACATCGTCCAACGTTCCGGATTATATTGGCGAAGTGACAATCTCCTTCTGGCCACCCATCAAGGAGGATGAGAAGATCGGGGATGAAGGGATACTTGAGGATGCTCCGGCTGCGCAGCTGACGGGAACGGCTTGAGGTACTTGGAAGGACTGGGCTGGGTCAGAACGAGCCAGATTACCAAGTATTAATACATCCGATTACTGATTAGGTGGTAGATTTACCTTGTTTATATGGATCTCGACGAGTTCGCGAAGATGAATGACACTCGAATCTCGATTCAGGATTTCCCCTCGACGCTACCCTCCGTGCTGGACCTCACAGTCGTTCCCTGAGTGGTAACTGCCTGGGAAGTCGTCTCCTTCGTCTCGTCCTGTGCGGCCAGTCGTCGGCGTTTGCTGCGCTGCCAGATGAACGTATGATCAGGAGATCGCCAGGACTCTCCTTTCCCTACAACGGTGATTAGCATACGACAAGTAGAGCTTCAGCACGGAGGCGTGCTCACATATGAGAAGCAATATCCCTCCGGAGGACATAGCCAGGAGACCTGCCAGAATCGTATACAGTCCTCCGTCGCCGATCGCTGATTGAATTGGAACGGCGACTTGGGAAAGAATGGCTCCAAACGTCCCACGAATGAACGAGTTACACGATACAGCCGAAGCGCTTCGGCCCTTCAAATCAAACGTCAGTGACGATGTCGGAAGCCCAGATATCGACACTCACAGGATTAGCATCGACAAGATACGCCAAGGTGCTCGAGTAGATCAACCTGTGGTTCGGGGTGGTCAGTCATCGATATGCTGTCAGAATACTCTGCCGCACTCACATTAGAGACAGGCCACAGAGCAGCAGGGCAATGACGATGCCGGAAACATGGACCTTGTTCCCCGCAGTCCAAGCGTAGATTAAGAAGGCAGATACGACCAAGGGCATGGCCACGATCGTGCTTCGTAGTCGCATCTGCAGACGACGATCAGACTCGACAATACTCGCTTGAAGTCTGGACTCACCTCGGACTGAAGCACCCCTCCATTGGCCTTCTTCAGCTTTCTGAGAACCCGATCACTGTATCGGCCGCCGAGAACACTGCCGCAGATGGAGCCGATACCGAAGGATAGGACGATGAGGCCGATATACAGCGCATTATAGTTGTACGGCGCCCTGGATTCGGTCAGCCTACTGCGGGTCCAAACTAGCAGGGCACTCACTTTGCCAAGGTCACCGAAGCAGTGTAAGGAATAGTATATTGCGCAGCAAACAAGATACCTGAAGTTGAAACAGAGACATTAGTCACTGTTCTCGTTACATTGACACCGAGCTCACCAGAAGAGAAGAGAATGACAGCGTTGGTTGGCTGTCTGAATATGCTGAGCATTGTTGGGAACGGATTCACGTCCCGTATACTGGGTTGTACCTTGGCATGTTCTTCTGCCGTCTTGGTCTTCCGAAAACCTCGTGGGTCGTACCATTTGTGTTTGAGCGTGACCTCGTTTCGATCAGGTTCGACGATGATCTCCTCCGTTGACTCGATACTATTTCTCCTGGTTGGGGGCTTAGAAGGAGGCTGAGTGGCCGGTGGGGTTGGAGCTGAGGACGAGAGGCCCTTTGCGAGTTTCCTCTGTCGTTTCTTCTCCTTCGCTTCGTCGTGGTGCATCGCTCGCTTGATGGCTTGTTCAATTGCCTTCTGATACACCCGAGACCGCTAGAGGCCGATCGATGAGTAATGTCTTCGCTATGCTGAGCTGGGGGAAGGCTCACCTCTTTACGCCATGTGTCCGGGAAGAAGAGGAGCATGCAGAAGACTGTACCGGCAAATGCGGCCAAGAAGTAAAGAGCACTTCTCCAGCCAAATGACTGAGCAAGCAAGAGTCAGCAGGTTCGCTCGACGACTTCGTGAGTCCAGCACGTACGTTTCCCAAAGCACCACCGATCAATGGACCAAGAGCGGGTCCAAGCAGAGGCATACCATAGAATAGTCCCAGCTGAGTAAAGTTAGTGATAGCACATAAGCAGACGCGATCCATACGTTCTCACCTTTTGTCCACGCTCATGGACCTCGAAGATGTCCGCCAGACTTCCAGCTCCGACGGCCACGACTGCAGCGGAGCCAGAGGCCTGGAGACATCGCATTCCAATCAGAACTTCAATGGTGTTTGCGCGCGAGGCTACCAGAGAGCCAACGAAGAAGATCTGCAAATCGAGTTAGGGTTAGGGGCGTGTAAGGAGCAAGTGTATAACCCGTCACTCACTGCTGTCGAAACAAGATATACGGTCTACTTCGTAGTCAGTATCAGAGTTTTCGATGAGTCGACACGTCAGTGGATCTCACCTTGCGACCTATGATCTAAGGATAGTCGTAAGCAGCTGTGTACACTGTGGGATCTACGGTACGTGAACACTCACTTCCGCGGTGGAAGCCCATATGACAGGCATCCAGCCTTGTAACCTGTATCACGGCAGTGAGTTGAGAGTTCCTTGAAGAGGGATTGTACTCACAAGATGTACATACTCAGACTCAGACCGATCTGAGTATCTGAAGCGTTGAGTTCTGCTTTGATCTCATCGATAACGGGGTTGTAGATACTGGGCGCTATCAGAGGACCAAGCTGATCAGAACTTGGGTCAGTACTGGCAGCTACCTAAAGCATTGGACACGACACTCACGACTGCTATCGTCATCATAGCTAGCACCATGCTCTTCTTCCTGTCGCTCCATTCCCTCGGATCGTCGTCACACGGCACATGCTCGATGTCGACCACGGGCGGGTGAGCAGGGGTGCCTACTGCTGTTGACACTCTCTTCTCATCCTTATCAGCGCTGCCATCGTTCATGTCTACCAGAGAATGAACGGAACCACCATGGCTTTCTGGGCCTTCGGGAATGTCGAAATGGGCATGGTGAGGCGGGTGGGCGTCTGTCGATCGAATCAATGTCGACCTGGCGGACTTGGCGGAGGTCTGCCTCGACAGGCTAGTCGATGGACCTGGGTCACCGGTCTTGACCTCTGAGCTCATCTCTTCGATCTAATCAAGTAACCTGGAAGTGTATGGGTCCTTGGTGCGTATCGTCTGACTGATACCGGAAATTAGAGCGAGGAACCGGTGAATCGATAGCTCGACGCGGGGCGGTTTCCAAGGGCTATACACAGATGTGAAAGGGATTCAAGAGGAGGGGGAGCTAGAGACGCCTAGATCTGTGACTGTCGTTACATATAGCTACCCAGACACCTCGTGCTATCCTCCTCTGAGATCTGAGTATAGGTCACGGAACTCCACTTACGATCGAAAACCGCTTGCAAAACATCGTCGGAAACCGTCGGCTTACTCCGAACCGGAATGCGGATTGAGTCGTCGGAATGACTAATCGGCCGACTTTCTTCGCAAAGGTCGGCCGATGGGACTCGATTCAGCCAATCCCATAGGCGCTGTTGCTAACTCGCTTCAGTCGATTCGGCCAACCTGCGCGTGTGGAGAACGGGCTATCTCATATCTGGTCGCGTAAGAGCGTGCATGTACGTTGCATGTGTGTGCGCAGATGAGATGTAGATGATCATACAGTGAGATCCAAAACAATTCTAAAGTGTCCGTCGCGAACGTCATCATCGTCATCGTCTCGCAGAGCCCGCATTTGGTCCGGGCTGGTCAGCCGGTACTGGCACATCGTGCAAGTGTGCTGGCAGGTTGTAGTCCTAGAAACGGTATCAGCAATCGTAGTGAAGCTGTCTGAAGCTGGAGACTCACCATCTTGCCGTTGTCCCTGTCAGGACTAACTGCACGAGCGTACTCGAGATACAACCTGTACATGTATACTTGCAGATCCTCTCTTCTCCAAGCTGTACAGACGAATCAGCGTGATTTGTTATGAGACGCTCGGACGTGACTCACTTCGCTCGACCCAACACTGGCCGTTGAGAGCTATTCTTCGGGCGACCTCGTCGTGACCTCCTTTCCCGCTGGGTGTGCCTCGGAAGCTACGACGATGTCAGCAAGTCAATGAAACAAGGAGTAGCGTAGACTCACAAAGACATGATGGAGAAGAGGTCCGAGTAGTCCATCTTGGAGGGCACATACGCGTACCATTCTGGCAACGATTGCGTATCTGCGGAGAGTCAGCGTATACTCAGACTTAGCCCATTTGCGGACTCACTCCATTCGGGGAATACCGTCGATTTGACGACAACGCTAAAAACGGGTCAGCTTCGGTCCACAGGAGGGATAAATTAGCTCACTTGTTGCTCGCCATCAGCCGAGGGAATCTTGAGCTCCAAGCATTGCCGTCAGTCTATGGGCAGTAAGTATTGACTCAAGACGCGAGCATATCGGTGGTCTGTACTCACATCGAAGACGTATTTGAAGTCGTTGCTCCTTTGGGCATCATCCTTGCCAGCGAAGTCAATCTCATCGTCCATCTCCTGACAAGTGCCATCTCCCCAATCACACTGCCAGTGACCTCCCGACAGCTTGACGTCCATATAGTAATCGCCCAGCTCTTTCAGAGGGTATCGCGCGAGCTCCGCCTCTCCCGTTGTGCCTACTGGCGCAAGCACTTCTTGATAGGCTCCAGTCTTGTCGTTGGCGAGGAAATGCAATCGCTCTCGGTGCGAGTTCCGCCATTTGGCGCCTACGCCCTTGTTATGAGCCAGGCCAGTAGCGAGTCCACGCTACGGCGGCTTGTCAGCTAGAGTCTTGGTGTTTTGTGGCGGGAACGACCCACCCAGTATAGCTTTGGAGACTTTTTGCTCCAAGAGGGGTCGTCTCCGACATCATCTCTCCTTCCGTCTTTTCCAATTGGCGTCACGGGGATATCGCCATTCAACATCGTTTTTGACTGGACAAGCAAGGGATACAGCTTAGTGTGGGGTTTAGGATGTGTTTTCTCGTCTTTCGTCTCGATAAACATGCCGTGGTTGTCGAGGTACTGATATGGCTCAGTTAAGATAATATGCGACATTGTAGTGTCAGACTCACGCTCGGATGCTCGCAGACGTCCATGGCAGCACCGTGAGCGCTGATGAACGAATCCGGTTGCGCTAAGGCAAGTTAACCGTGGAACGGGACTTCCGTCAGAGGTTGAACTCACGAAGCTCCTTCTCCCCTTTGTTCACTCTACTGGTCTTGGGACAAGCCTTCTTCCAATCCTGCTCGAATCTGTCTTCCTCGTTAGGGTGGTTGGAAACTAGCAAGTTAGTAACGACCAGTTCTAGCTAGACATACCTTTCTGTTGCCGGGCAGCAGTCACAAGCTCATCTAGCCTCGAACGATCTATCAGAACGGAGGGTTGATCATGTACGGAGAAAGTGGCCCTGAGGCACGGTCAGTTCTGCCCGTTTAGGTTAGTCCGTGTACCCACCTAAAAGACGGCAGATCCTTCAAGAATGGCTCCATGAGGTTGATCTGGGCATCGGCTCTCGGTCTACTGGCCCACCATGTGTCCCTAGAGTAGTCGTCGTTCCATTGCAGCTCGACTTTGCCATTGTGGACGATCAGGGTGAAGGTCTCGGTGATGTTCTCGACCTCGATCAGACGCTCCTTCATCGTTGCCAGTGGTAGTCCGTAATAGGGCAGGAGTGATTCCATGATTCTGACCAGGTGTCACTACACTGGACCTCACATGCCACTGACTACTCACACATCAAACTCGTCCGGTAGCAAGACATTGTTGTTCTGCGCGAAATGCCACCTGTAAAGTGGGTCAGCGGAACTTCGCCCCTGATCCCATAGCCTGCCTTACCATTGATCGAATCCGTGGGGTGGCTTTCGTCCCCATCGCTCCGTATACGTCTCCACAGCTTGCTGCAGTGTTTTGCTTTGCCGGGCTACCATATCATTCCATTTGACTTCGCCATCTCTCAGCAAAGCCAGTATAGGATTCGAGAGACCTGAAGGTTTGGTGCTATTCGACATTGGGTCGTCGTCAAAGTCTGGGTCGTCGTCTCTCGCTGGTGCACCTGGTTTCGATCTCACAACTCCGGGAGACACCTCCTCCAATTCTGCGTATGCCGCTCTGGCCTTTTCAGCCGCTGACAAGGCTTCGAACGGCGATAAGAAGAGACACTGTCCATCTTCATCGAATTCTGCCGGTCTATCTAGGGCGTTGGGGTTTAGTATGGGAGGCAACCACTTTGAGGGTGAGAAATACGAAGCATCCGGTTCGTGGTGAGGTAGTGATGGTGTGAATGCGGGTGGAAGGGTCGTTGGGGCGAATGTGTGTAGGAATAGTACCAAGATGGCGGCAGAGAGTCCGACCAACAAGAACCGCCGTGGTACTGGGAGTCCCAAGGGCGAGGAGAATGGCAGGTTCAGAGGCATGGCCAATGTCCTATGACCGGTTGACGGTCCAGACGGTAAATGAAAAGTCGGCCTCTATGTCCCGTTGTACGCGTCGAAGATGGTCTGGCAAACAGTCGTGTGGTGTGTCGCTACGGCTCGCCGTAGGTGTAGTGTCTGCTGCTACAGCGACTGTCGCACTCTGCTCGGGATCGGCCAATGTGTTGAGTGGATGTCTGGATTGTAGCTAGGAATATTGACAACTGAACAGCATGGGTGCTCCATCTGCTTTCTCTCTGTGTCTCAGAAGGACCAAACTCACAAACGAAAGAGTTGAAGGGCCGTCGCGCGTAAGCTTAATCGCCCTGAATATCAGGCACCACGTGCAGCCAGGCCAGGCATCGCCCTGGAACCAAAGTGAGCCTGATAACGGCGGCCTCTTACCTCCACGCCTTCACGCTGCCGCGTCCAAGATTCCAAGATTACTGTTCTTTGCCGGTCCATCTTCCAAGCTTCCATCCTCATCCTTGCCAATTCCAACCCGCTCGTCCGTAATATGTGAGCGATCAGTCAAGGGGGCTCAAAATCCAACCGTGTGCGAACATCACTGATTCCATGTTCAGGACGACTCGACCTGGGATCGTCTCGCAAGAGATAGACTCCATCTCGCTTCACAATCCTATACCTCTGCAGTGGAGGATCTACGGTCTTCCCTTCCTAGGTAAGTGGGACCTGGGGCCTTGTATTCGCGACGATTATCATGAGCCTGTGGGACTGACCCTTCGCACAGCTTTCTACCCGGTCCTGTATTACACTTACTACTACCGATATGATGATTGGGTCAAATCGGAGGAATGGTCCTTCATCTACTGCGTCTTGCTGTTCGCCGGTCACGCTCTGAGCTTCCTCATCACCGCCTGGAACTCTGCTTTCAACGCTAGAGTGTCTTACACGAGCGTAGGTGATCTTGAAGCTCGCAAGGAGCCCCAATTGACCGATTGACCGATCTGCGTAGGCGTCCTCGTTTGAAACCGCTTCGGAAGTCAGGTGTATCCCAAAGAAAGGCAAAGGAAAGGGTGAATTTGTGCCATTGGACAGAAAGACTGTAGGTATTGGTATGGTACAGCTTCGTCATGGAGCTAACCGAGAGGTGTGTAGCCTCCGGGAGCCGACCGACCAACCTACTCTTTCATTTACCAAAGAGATACCTACGTGTACTCTCGTGAGTGGCGATGTGCCGATCGTAGATTTGGTTCGTTTTGCTCATCTGGTACAGCGGCTACAAATCAGTTCACCCCTATTCCCTACCCATGCGATGACTCGCCGCCCTTGTCCACCTTCCAGTCGAGTAAAGGTGTCCTAACCCACGCACCTACCTCGACCAAGGCTTCGTCTTCTTCCACTACACTTCCCACCCTGGATGTGTTGAAGGCTACGTATGGGAACAACGAGTGCAACATCCCAATCCCGAAGTTCACCGAGCTCTTCGCTGAGCATGCCGTTGCTCCGTTCTTCGTCTTCCAGATGTTCTGCGTAGCCCTGTGGTGTCTCGACGAATACTGGTACTACTCTCTGTTTACCGCCTTCATGTTGATCGTATTTGAGTGTACCGTCGTCTTCCAGGTAAGCCTGCCCCCATCGAAGAGTCGCATGATCGGGGACTGACAGCGACTCTTAGCGAGTGCGTACTTTGACCGAGTTCAGGACCATGAGCATCACCCCGTATAACGTTTCAACCTTCAGAGATGGGAAATGGCAAGATGTCGTCTCGTCAGATCTTGTTCCCGGAGATCTCGTCTCGATTTGTGCGTTGAATCCTGTGTCTTAGGGATTCTGACTGATGCCCCTCCTATAGTGCGAACTAAGCCGGATTCTGGTATCCCATGTGATGTCCTGCTACTTCGAGGAACGTGCATTGTCAACGAAGCGATGCTGTCCGGCGAGTCGACCCCGTTATTGAAGGAGAGTGTCGAGCTTCGGGAGGGCGACGACCGACTGGATATGAACGGCACAGACCGGAACAGTGTCCTGTTCTCTGGTACCAAGGCACTGCAGGTGGAAAAGGCTGGAGACGGTGGTATGACCAGTGAGTTCAGACAGCATTTCCCTCCGACGGGGTTTTGACGACACAATAGCCCCCGATGGCGGATGCCTTGGAGTTGTCCTCAAGACCGGCTTCGGTACCACCCAGGGTCAACTTGTCCGAACAATGATCTTCTCGACAGAGCGAGTCTCGGCCAATACCATGGAGGCTTTCCTCTTCATCGGTTTCCTGCTCATCTTCGCCATCGCTGCCAGTGCATACGTCTGGATCAAGGGTGGGTGTTGCTTTGAGCGCGAGAGCCAGTCCGCTGACAGACCTAACAGGACTTGAGCGAGGTATGGCCAAAGGCAAACTCCTACTCGACTGCATTCTTATCATCACATCTGTCGTCCCGCCCGAGCTTCCCATGGAGCTGTCGTTGGCAGTCAACGCCTCTCTGGTCGCTTTGCAGAAATACGGTACGTCTCGAAGTCCGCTCTTTATTGCGATAAGTACCTGACGTCTTGGACAGCCATCTTCTGCACGGAGCCTTTCCGGATCCCCTTTGCAGGTCGAGTTGACGTCTGCTGTTTCGACAAGACGGGTACCATCACAGGCGAAGATCTTGTTGTGGAAGGAATCGCCGGAGTGAAGTGAGTTCACTATAATGTAAACTCGACGGTTCTCTGACTCTTTCACAGCTCTTCGGACCCTCGAAAACTGGTCGACGTCAAGGACACTGGCAAGGACACCACTTTGACACTTGCTGCTGCCCATGCTTTGGTCCTCCTCGAAGACGGCACCGTCGTTGGAGATCCAATGGAAAAGACCACTCTTGCTGCTCTGGACTGGAAACTCAGTAAAGGTGGGTAAACTTCTCTACACATTCATGCTCAGTGCTAATCTCGCTCATCAGGCGACAACATCGCCCCAATTTCGAAGGACGCCCCTCACAAATCTCAAATTCACATCCGACGAAGATACCAATTCTCCTCTGCGCTCAAGCGAATGTCAACGATCTCTGGCGTCACGGATGGCAGTGGACGAAGATGGGTCGCCTCGGTTAAAGGTGCTCCCGAGACTCTCAAGACAATGTACAGCAAGTTGCCTCCCAACTACGATGAGACCTACCGATGGTTCACACGACGAGGTAGTCGAGTATTGGCATTGGGCACCAAAGTCATGCAGATCAACGGCGACAAGGTCAGCGAGACATGCAGTACGTCGAACGATACTGATTCTCGAATAGATCAACCACGTTACCCGAGATGAGGTTGAATGCGGTCTTGAATTTGCTGGATTCCTTGTGTTCCACTGCCCCTTGAAAGCGGATGCCGTCGAGAGCTTGAAGATGCTGGCAGACTCCTCGCACCGAGTGAGTCAAAGCAGCTGTTCTGTCCTTCCGGTGCTGATCGAAATAGTGTATCATGATCACTGGAGACAACCCGCTCACAGCCGCCCACGTCGCTCGTGATGTGGAGATTGTTGACCGAGATGTCATGATTCTTGACCTGAAGGAAGGCACGACGACCGACGAGCTGGTCTGGCGAAACGTCGAGGAGACCAAGATCATCGATGTCAACCCAAGCGATCCGTTCGACAAGTCCATCTTTGCGGAATACGATCTTTGCATCACCGGTGCGGCCATGACACAGTACGAGAAGAGATCGTCTTGGCTCGACCTCGTGCGACACACCTTCGTCTACGCCCGAGTCTCTCCTTCGCAGAAAGAGTTCATCCTCAACACCCTCAAAGAGCTCGGCTATATCACTCTCATGGCTGGAGACGGAACGAACGATGTCGGGGCGCTGAAAGCCGCTCATATCGGTGTCGCCTTGTTGGACGGATCTCCTGATGACTTGAAGAAGATTGCGGAGCACCAGAAACTGGAACGACTGAAGAAGGTCTACGAGCAGCAATGCAAGATCTCTGCTAGGTTCAACCAGCCTCCGCCGCCACCACCTCCAGCTCTCCGAGAGGCATACCCCGACCTGGTCAAGACGCAGCAGACTGTCGCTGCCGATCACCAACAGGCCAAGAAGAGGAACCCAATGGAGAAGGTCAGTTTGCTTATCGTACAAAAAGTTGAAGAAGGCTGATTTCGTGAAACCAGTTCGACCTGACTACGATCACTTCCAAGATGGCTGAGATGGACGAGGATACTGAAGTACCCACGATTAAACTTGGTGATGCTTCGTGCGCTGCACCATTCACATCCAAGCTGTCCAATGTCGCTGCTAGTGAGTGTACCTCGCCCTTACGCGGGCGTTAGTTGCTGATATGTCCCGCAGTTACCAACATTGTCAGGCAGGGTCGATGCACTCTGACCTCGACGATCCAGATGTACAGTAAGTACTTCGTTCTCCTTACAGCGGTCTACTCTGACTGGTTTGCAGAAATCCTGGCTTTGAACTGCTTGATTTCTGCGTACAGTCTGTCAGTCCAGTACCTCGATGGTATCAAATTCGGCGACTACCAGATGTCTGTCACTGGTGTTCTCATGAGTGTCTGCTTCTTGACCCTGTCCAGGGCTAAGGTATGTCTGAATCGCTCTTAAGATGGATGAGTGAAGCTGATGGTGAGCCATAGCCCGTCGACAAATTGTCCAGACAGCGACCTGTGTCCACCGTGTTCAACTTCTATGTCATCCCATCGATTCTGCTTCAATTCACCCTCCATGTCGTCACCTTAGTCTACATCACCCGACTGTCCAAGAGCATCGAAGAGTGAGTGGTGTATACTCTCGGGCATCGATGGCTTCGCTAACTTGTGATAGTCTCGGCCAAGGCAAGGACCTCGACAAGAAGTTTGAGCCTTCTCTTCTCAACTCGAGTATCTTCCTCCTTGGACTATCGCAGCAAGTCTCCACCTTCGTCATCAACTTCATCGGCCGACCCTTCAGAGAGGATATCCGAGAGAACCCGCCATTGTACTGGGGTCTCCTTGGAGCCAGTGCCGTTGCGTACTCTGGTGCTGTCAACCTCGTGCCGGAGCTGTCATCCTGGCTGCAACTGGTCGACATGACCGCTGCCTTCAGGTACAAGTTGACCGTCGCCATGGTTGTCGATTTCGCTGGTTGCTACATCGTCGAAAAGGGTTGCAAGTACTTTTTCTCGGATCTCGAGCCCACCGAGTTTGTCACGCGAGGCAGGGATAGAAGAGAGAAGAGGAGGGCTTTGGAGGAGAAGACCAAGGCGGATGCCGCTATGCCAGAGTTGACCGATGTCCTCAAGAAGACTCAGTAATCCTGCGAGCGGAATAGACCCAGGAGAGGGGTCTGGATAGGCGAAAACAACATGAGGAGGTTAGACCTTCATTGTCTCTACGTTTACAATTCCCACATGATCATACATATACACTCATGAATACAGCCTGCACAGACCATGCGTGACCAGCACTTCATGAAACGCCAGGGCCGCTGGCGCAGGTTTCGGACGATATCGGTCGCTGTGTCGTCTACGGTCACGCCACTTCGAATGATCACAGGACCAGCTCGATGTGTAGGTTGTAGCCCCTCTTCAGGTCCTCGTAGTGCGCGATACGTCGCTGTCGAGCTGCCAAGGCGTCCTGTATGGTCTGTCAGCTGGGTCCAGTCATGTATCACTACAGCCTTGATCATGACATACCTCGCTGATATCACTGTGTTGGGGGGTTGCACTCGCTCTGCTCTTTCTCTTCCTGGTGCGCGGTCGATCCTCCTCTTCCTTGTCATCCTCGTCCTCATCGGATTCCGTGCTGTCCATCGTATCACTGCGCCCAGAGACGTCGATGTCATTTGGAATCCCCTCGGTCATCCTCTTGAGTACTGCAGCGCCCCGCCACACCGCCTTCGGCGACATAGCTTGTGTGCCCCTCGGCCTGCGGCCAGTCGCCGCAAATACCACAGGCGTCTTCGGGCTGATGTGCTGGTGTGACCTTTTGTCGATAGGTGAGGACGGTGGGGTCAGGCTGAAGAGCAACGTCGACTCCGACGGATTCGGAGAGCGCGGCGTGCCAAGTTGCGAAGAGGGAACAAAGGGGACCGGGGTTGTAGAGCCTTTGACGAATCGCATGGCCGTGTCAGTCAGGGAATCGTCAGCCCAGTCTGCAGAATGGGCAGATACCTGTTCTTGAAGGGCAAGATATGGCGAAACCGGAATGCCATTTTCGAATGGCGTCGATGAGCTCTTCGGACGTGGCGAAGTATGGAGGAAAGGTGATAATGGAGGCAAGTCCATTTCGTCATCGATAGCGACTGGCGGTCCGGAGTAGTTATCTTGCGCCAGATCTGCTTGGTAGGCAACACCCGGGGAGAAGTCGTTTGACCAGCCCCCGGTACGAAATGGTGAATGTCGAGCAAGTTCGACGTCTTCCAGCTGACCCGCGATGAAGTCTGCTTGAGGTCCGGATACATTGTCACTGGCATCAAGCTGGTCCAAGGAGCCCAATTCCGCGTTACGCGGAGTGCGGTCGAGACCAGGTGTAGATTGGCCAGCAGCAAGTATCTCACTTGTCGAGGTCGAGTTGGAATTGGTAGGGTCTGTGTTCAAGGCGCCTTTGTGTCGATATGGAGTGCTTGGTCGACCATGAACCGAGCTTCCACCTTGACTGCTCCACCTAGTGGTCTTGATGGCTTTGGTCGTGGAGGCCGAATGGGTGGAAGGGGTCTTGGAGTCGGTGATCAAGCCGTGTACCTCCTTGAGTGAGACGAGAAAGTCTTCATGGCTTATCGACGGTAGCGTGCCGTCCTGTGGAGGGCCTTGAGGTGAAATCGTCGAGGACGCAACACTACCCTTGAGCGTCATGAGAGTATCGTGATATCGAGGCATGGAGACGGATGAAGAAGAAGGCTCCTTGTTGACGGACGAGGAGGGATGAATCGGTACTATCGTGTCCCTTCGTCCGGGAAAAAGTGTCTGTTCTCGGCTGGATTCACTGGCGCTGTCGAACGATGTGGCCAGACTACCGCTCTCGGGATAGTCGTTTCGGGCTCGGCCCGTGATCGTCCTTGGATCGATGAAGCGAGTGACGCCAAAGACATCTTGTTCATCTCGCAATATGGTGTCGCCGCCGGGAGAGAAGTCGTTCAGAGCGGGGAGTATTGAGGGTATCTCAGTCTCATCGGGATCAGGCAAAGATGAGAGGGGAAGCGAGGAGGAAGATGCTGAGTGGTCCGCGTTGTGGTTCGATGGGGCCGGTATACGGCGGGCTTTGGGAGTGGAATGCAAGCCGATGCTCTAGCAGGGAAACGGGGTCAGCAATCTGGCACTGATTGAACGGCAAGGAAGCGTGGTGTCACTCACTTTGCTCTTTGTGCTTCCTGATTTCTTCCTCCTTGCTGGGGTACTTTGCATCCCCATACCAAGACCTCTCCTAGTGCTTACACCTGCACTTGATCCATGGGTAGCTCTGCGATCGAGGGAGGGTTCACTCTTCATATTCCCGCCACTGTTCTTGCTCCTACCGGACGGCGAACTGCCTTTTGTTTGAGCCTGGGACATCGACTTGGGCCCTCTATGCCAGTTGGAAAGGCCTGTCGCCGTGACGTATCCATGATATGTGGAGGACGAGTTGCGCTTCAATTCTCGACGCGACTGCGGGTCTTTGCTTTGAGCTAAAGGTGTAGGATGAAGGGGAGCGAGGTATGGCGTAGGTGAGGAAGATTGCTGGAAGGGAGCCATGGTGTGCAATTCGACCGACGATACCTAATTCGAGGTGAATGAAAGGTCGTGAGGCTGGCTATAAGCGTGAGTGTGAGTGTCATACAAAGCAGCGTAGGAAGAGAGAAGGAGAAAGAAGGAACTTGAGGGTGAGGATGCCCAAGTACGATCACGATTTTTGCCGCTCGAGGTGCACGGACCACCCTACGGCCGTGACCAAGCGTGAATTATGATGACAATGATGATGCAGAAAGTGATGCTAGTGGTCGGTAGTATACAACTTATGATAGTAGAACATGCTGCTCCTCCTAGAAATGTAAATCGTTGACAACAGCCTTGCTCGTCAGATGGCGTACTGAGATTGTAGTCAGCTTGTTGATCACGTTGAAAAGCATCAAAGAGCTTCCTAAAGCTGCCTCGGACAGACTCACTCTGTTGAACGTTCTACCGAAGAACTCGGCCGCCCCGCCCCGCTTCTCTTCCTCCTTTGGCTTGAACATCGCTTTGACGGCATCGCTCATTCCAGCTTGCGCCGCTAACCGCTTTTGCTCCTGCTCTGCCAATTTCTGATGAACGGATCGATGTAGCGTCGACTTGCCGTCCGCTGTTGGATTCGATGCGGGCGACGCTGTCGATCGATGTGGCACCTCACTCTTCCTGGCTGCTTTCTTGGGTATATCTCCGTCCACAACTCCATCGCCGTTGACCTTCTGAACGCCGTCCACTGCTGTGTCGGCCACTGCAGCCTTCCTCTTCTTAGATGACTTCGCCGCCGCCCGCGATATGAGCAATTGATCCATCAAGGCGTCCTGGACGTTTTTGCTTGGGTTTAGAGGCAAGATGCTGTTGGCGGGTGTGGGGTCGAACTCTTTGGTGCAATTTGGGCAGGCGACTTTATCTTGCGCCTCGACGATGGGTTTGGCCTGTTCCGCCTTGTCGTCCGAGATGACAGCAGAAGCCGCCGTGCCGCGGGATAGATTTGGCACTACCGATCGGATGGCATTATCGGAGAAGACGCATCCGCAATTACGAAGAGCGATGAATGGGATCGCTCCGTTCATCTCCTTGAGGGATAAGGGGCAGATGAAGGGTGCTTTATCTGATGCAAGAGCCGTCGTCGAGGTGGAAGTAGCGACATAATGCGGGTTGTCCGTCAAACTCAGAGTCAGAAGATCCTGCAACCTGTCAGCTCCCATTGGTCGGAGACGAAGCTATCTAATGTAGCTGACTCACCTTGACGCCTTTCAGATGTCCGCAGATCTGGTCGCCGTCACCGTACTTGCTCTTGTCCAGGAAGTACTCGATGAGGGCATCTTTATTGTACAGCTTTCCAATGGGATCCAGGACTACTGGCCTGCTCAACAGGTTCTACATGGCGCAGTCAGTCACCTGGATCATCACCTCCAGCCCATTTCGTGCTCACCTTGCTCAGAGCACAGAAGAAGAACAGCTCTCGCAGCAGTGCTCGGTCTGTGATCTCGGCTTTGCCTTTTGTCCTCACCAGGTCTCGCCTGTCAGGGATTGATCCTCCATCGGCACCCATCGTGAAGCCGACAGTGTTGTCTGTGGTCAGAAAGTCGCTCTTCGCGTCAACGATGCTTGTCAACAGTCCTGTTGAGTCCTGTTGCTCCCAATCCCAGCTGAAACGTCGGATGGGTGGCAAATCAAGCGAGGGCCGCCGGCGATATCTCGGGATTACGATTGAACGGAATCAAATTCACGACGCCAAAAACCTCTCATCAGAGGTAAAACACGACACAGCGTCCTCGCTCTCCTTCTCATTCTCTCCTTGTCCTTCCCGTTCAAATGCGCTGAGCATCCAACTGCATCTCCTCGTATAGGCCTCCAGCCTGTCGAGAGAGTGGTTATTGTTGTAACGACCATTGTGAGTAATCTGCTTCCTTCCTGCCTCTACAACTCATCCCACCCTTCCACTATTGTGATGAACAACATTATTCAGTTCTGCTACCGAAAGTACATGAGCGATAAAGTAATCTTACCAAAAATCATTTCTGAGCCTACAATCCCACCTCCGTCCTCGTTTTCTATCGATCCGTGAAGATTGATGCTGATTTGAGACGCAGAATATCATCGGCAGCAACGTGAGTGGCTTGATCAAATCGCCGCCCCCTTCGTTCCTTATGAACCTCTCTCCCTTGTTATGATTCAACTTCAGCTCAATCCATTCTCTGATCCACCCCTGTCCCGTTTCACGCTCTCACTCCCGGTGCCTCCTGTCTTTGATCTACCTTAGCCACTTCTTCCGACGCGGTTGTCTCGACTAGCCTTTCGGGGTGAAAGGACACTGCTGTCAACGAAGATTTGCGTGATGATGGGTGTTCGTACCGACTTTGGCTTTCGGTTCCACTTGTGGATATCTCAGATGATCTTTACTGTCGTCTTGACGGGACTGATCGGACGGGAATGAGTGTTGAGAATGATCTGCGGACGGGCGGTTGGTAATGCTTATATTGGCTTCTATGAACCTCTTTTTACCCCTGTTTCCTTCTCAGACGTGGATGAATAAGTATCAAATGTTGACCATGCACGTTCTTCCACAGGACAATGTCTCAATTCCCTCATGGCATGAATCCGCAAGACTTCTTCGGTCTTGCGAATAATTCCGGCAGCGTTGACAATGGCAGCCAGCAGCAGCAGTTCCAGAACCAGACCATAACTCCTCAGAATCTGGCCGCTCAGTTTCAGCAGACCAATAGCGCGATTGCGATGCCCGTTGGCTCCTCTGTGCCGACTACGTTCAACCCGAGTCAGCTTGCCCAGCTCACCAATTTCCACATGAACCAGTCGGCGACTCAGGCCGCGCAACGGCCAGCGAGAGGTGTGATGCCGACTGCCGCTATGCAGCGACAGGGGTCAGGTCCCATACAGATGAACGCCCAGCAGGCTCAGCAACACGCTCAGAATCGACAAGCCGCCTTCAGACCTACGCCAGGTCCTGGAAGTCCGGCCCCCCTTGCTCCTGGGGCTCTGCCTCGAGGACTCAAGTTGCCACCACAGCTCGAGCTCGCTTTGATGAGAAGCAACAGCAGCGCCGATCAGAAACTCCAGGCTCTGCTAGGTTTTTTGGGCAAGGTCGAATTCAATGGTCAGAAATTACACCCATCACAAGTCCTTCCCGTGGCCCAGATGTTCATCGCTCAGCTCAACCAGAAACAGCAACAGCAGCAACAACAAGGTGGCCCCTCCACGGCCAGATCGTCGACCCCACAGCCCCCACAATTAGCCCAAACCGTCATACCAGCGAATCCACTACAACAACCCCCTACCATCACGCCTGCGCAGATGATGAGGGCGGGTGGTTCCCGAGGCGGAACACCACAGCCGCAGTCCATGGTGCCCAATGCCGCTGCTGCTGCCACGATCCGACCGGGCGCGCTCAACATGCAGGCCTCTGGTTCCGGGTCCAGACCTACATCATCATCAGGACCAGTCGACCCGAATCGCAGAGGTTCGCTTCCCATGGTGCCAGGGTTAAATCCCTCGCTGTCGGCGAACCCTTCTTCCAATAGTCCAAGTCCTGGTGCAGTAGTGCTTCCAATCACCGCGACTCCACCCCCGCAGCCACCTAGCCTTCCCCTCAATACTGGATTCAAGCTGGACGAGTCGAAAATGAAGAAGAAGAAGACTAGCCCTCAGCAAAAACAGCCAAAGGCGCCTGTCTCGGCAGAAGAGAAGAAAGCTGCGGCCGAGGCCAAGGCGAGCAAGGCAGAGTCCGCTCAGACGCCAGCGAGTACCGGTGACGCTCCCAAGAAGGAGGGAGAGGGTGAGAAAGTCGTCCCGGAAAAGAAGAAGAAGGCCAGGGCAAAGAAGAAGGCACCACCTGCCCCCGCACCGGTCTACTTCGCTGCCGTAGAACCGAAGGGCGATGCCTCCACCGCAGACAAGAACTCGGACACTGCAAACGTAGCAGGGTCATTGAATCCCTCGGATCCGGCATCCGGCACCGCGACATCGCAATCCGGCGCTCAATCGGCTTCTCAGCCTGGCGATGCGACACCTGGTCAAGGAGGTCCAGGGCCTCACGCTCAGTTGTCACATCATGCGCAAGGCCAGCAGAACGCGAGTGATCGGAACGCGATGGATAAGAAACGTCCAGTGGAGAGCATGAGAGGTATCATGAAGCCAGAGCGTGAGTAGCTGCTTATCGGTACGGTCGTTAGCTAACATGTCCTTATAGTTGTTCGACTTATGTGGGCGTGCGGTGATGTGCAAGAGCCCGACGCCGACTCGGTCGACACGCTGGAGGATCTCGTCATTGATTTTGTGGCAGATCTGGTGAGTATCCATTACTGCTTTAGTGACCCTCGCTGACTGAGATCATCAGTGTCGACCAGCTCCGCCCATCAAGTTCGGCAAGGACAGAACCCCAAATTACGCCGTCGGTCTTCTGACCTCGACTTTCCTGCGACGACGCCTTTCCTCGAAACCGGCATTCCGAAAGTACTTGAATCGATTCGACGCAATGACCCATCTGAGCAAAGTGATCAAAGCGCAGAAACAGGTTTTGCAAAATTCAAACGACACGACTTATCACAAGACCCTGATCCAAGATGTCGGCGAGGACTTTCTCGAGATTGACAACGAAGAGCCGGCCGGTGGAGTCAGGCGCAAAGGTCGACCTGGCCGAGGAACCGATGGCAACCCGCTCAAACGCAAGGCTGTGGGTGATGACGAGATTGAGGGCGAGAAGAGGGAGAAGAAGAAGCCCGGTCCGAAGGCCGGATGGAAAGAGGCAAAGAAGGCGAGAGAACTGGCCGGCGTCGAGAATGGCGAAGAGGCGATCCCTGTGGTGAAGAAAGAGAAGAGGCCATACAAGAAGAGAGACAAGGAGAAGAAAGGGCTAGCGGCGGCGACGGACAATAGCGGCATGTCTAGTCCGTACTAGACAAAGTCAAGCCAAAGTCAAGCGGGACATTGTGGGTATCATCAAGCAGTTGTACCAAGCGGAGCGAAGTTGTACAGTAATCACATATTGATTGTATGAACGAATTTGATGACCACGATAATCTCAGAGTGTTTGATACGTTGCATGCGGTCCATAGATCACTTAGGCATGATCGCGCTGCCTGTATACCACGTCCAGCCAGCTACAGCCCCCAAACAGAACACTGCGCGAGTGAGCGGCAATTGAACTACAGTCAGGATCCACAATGTCCCAATGGGGGGAGCCTGTGATTGTTAGTGGAGGGCGCAATGTGATCAGTATGGATCAGACTGACCTGCTGGGTTGTCATTGACCATCCGGCATTGTTGACCAGCCAGATCATTCTCGTTCCCGATAGTATCGACGCCGCCATGAGGAACGATATCGTCACCCTACTGTCCGAATGGCGATTTGCTGTACAACGTCGAATCAGTTCTAAGTTTGCGTACATCACTGCACGGAGCGACCTACTGTAGAACACTAGAACGCCTAATGCTGACGAGCGGTTGGTTCAGCGGACGTTGTATGTCATTCTCGCAGGACAACATGAGACTCACTAGGAATCGCTTTCAGCATGTCCGCGACAAGCTCATCTAGCGTCGGACGATGTTGATACTGCAAATGGACCAGGCTGCCCATTCATCAGTTCAGGTGTCCTCAAAACGCATTGCGAGTATCGCATCCTCGTCACGGCTCACTTACATATTCAGTAGGAGGTAGAGGAACACGAAAGGCACAGTGGTGATCAGGCTGTCGAACACCTCATCCCACCATTTCTCATTATCATCCCTCTCGTCCACCTCCTCGCTTGCTCCTGCTCTCGCTATAGGCACTCCCGCCTCATCATCTTCTTCGTCATCTTCGTAGTCGACATCCTCCTGGCCGTCGCGGCCGGCAATATCGAGGGCTTCTTGAATCACGTCCGGCTGGAGAATCTCATCGATGTCCAAGAGAGGTTTCGTCGTGCTCTGTCTTGCAGCACGCGGTGATTTTAGCGGTATCCTATTCCGCAGAGTGCTCGGCTCGTCCGGTATATCTTCCACTATAGCCATGGTCGGATATGATCTGGCTGTATGAAATGAAGTGCAGGACTATCCACTTCTTGCAAAGTCCCAATACTGTCGCGGAACTCTGAAACTCGGCGAAGTGGACGCGGCACGTTGCCGAAGCCGAGCGTTTCATGTGACGACTGAACTGCTCCGAACGCTCTCTGTCCGGGACGCTATACATGAGGCTGCAGACACACTGTCAGACACGAATCAAGAGTCATCAAGGGATAGTACTGGCTATGGAAGATCGAAAGGGTTGGAGTGGTAGTTGTACATAATGTCTAAATGTCCGTAGCTCAAGCTTCCTCGGTATCACCGTTGCTCACTTGCTCGACCTGCTCGCAATGAAGACTCCGATGATCACCACGCCCAAAAAGCCAATCGCCGCAGGCAGAGCCATCTCCTTTGGCAATACTCCAGCGATGAGATCCTCCTTGTGATGCGAGTGCACGACACCCTTCTTGCCGAAAGTCGGTTCTGTGGCAGGGTCTGCCGACGGCTGCTCCATCTTCTCTTCCTCCTTTTCGATCCCCTTGACCTCGTGCTCGACCTTGAGGAGTTGCTCAACTGCCTTGTCGCCACCCTGGTCCCTGGCGGCCTCTTCCCACGATTTGCCTCCGTCGACGAGTAACAGCACTCTGTCCTGTTTCTGTCCTCGGGCAATCTTGACAGCATCGGTCACGTCGCCGTCGGCAGTGATGGTGACTAGGTCGCCCTCGTCATCGGTGTAGCTGAGCGAGAAGTTGTTGGGGTCGGGAAGGTGAACCTTGACGACGTCCTCCGTCGAGTCCGAGGTCGTGGGTTCAGACTGGAAGAAGGGGTCGGTAGCCAGTTTTCCAGCCACGATGTCCCTCAGCAACTCGTACGAGTCATGTCGAGCTTGGAAACGATGTGTTCTTCCAGACGGCGTCCTGAACTTGAAGATGTACGTTCCGTCGTCGACAGGCAGGTTTGGTGCGGCGACAGAGCTCGGCGCACCTCCCTTGGCGACCTCGGACCCGTTGTCATCGGCTACTGACGCAGAGTCGTTTGGCATGACCTCGGAGATGGGAGAAGTCACGCTAGACAGGCCGCGAGAGTGATGCGGTCGGGACGGCGTATCAGGTCGGTCGGACGCCGAGACCACGGAAGCAGTGTCGTCGTCACCACCAGCGTTGCCGTTGATCGCGTCGAAGAACTTGCCCCACATAGGGCCACCACTCGAGTTGTTCTGGTCCTCGTTCATCGTCTCGATCTGATAATGCACTCAGCTTGGTTCGCAAGCGCTAGATCAAGGAGCTTACTTGTTCGAGAGTCGCGTATGTGAGCTTGAGAACATCAACTATGCCAACCAAGCGACCATCCTCCTCGACCACGGGAAGGTTGAGGTAATGTCCAGCTGTTCGTCATGTTAGCTTGCTTTCGTCGTGACTTGGCTCTACTCACTGTGCATCTTCTTTAACGCATCTTGCACAATCATGGTAGGAGGAGCGGTGTCGGGGTGAGGGGTCATCACTCGGACCACACTGCATCTTCCGGCGTCCAGACCAGCGGCAATCACTCGAAGCACAATGTCTTTCGAGGTGAAGATACCGGCAATCTTGGGGATACTGCCGTTCGTGCTCACACCAGATACTGCCGAGGTGCCAGAGTTGGTCTCCATGACGCAGACGGCTGTTGTCCTTCGCTCCTTCATGAGTCTGGCGGCTTCACGGACCGAAGTTCTTGGTGTGACGGTGGGTGGGGATGAGCCTCGTTCCATGACTGAGGTGAGGTCTGGCAGAGCCATTCGGTCTCTCAGCGCATCAACGTACGCGAGCATGGCCGCGGCCTGAGGGTTGGAAGCGAGACCCGGTCCAAGTTCAGTCTGAACACCGGCAAGAGCGGCCGAAAGCTGGGAAGTAGCGGTCGATCCTCGTTCGACCTTGGCAAGAGCCTCGTGGAAGACCTTGGTGATGTCGAGAAGACCGACAACATCGCCGTCATCATTGCAGACGGGCTGATAGATGTCAGCTATGATTACAATAAGCAATTAGCTATTACTCACTAAGTGTCGGAAGCCTCGAGACACCATAAGTTGAAGGGCCTCAGTGGCAGAAGTCGAATCTCGGGTCACCATTGGGTTCTTGGTCATGATCTGGGAGACAGAGGTATTTCTGGGGTCCAAACCCTCGGCAGTGACCTATGTGGCAAGAGATCAGCAAGATTTATGGACGGGAGGCAGAAGACGTACCCTGAATGCAAGATCCTTTGCTGTAAAGATACCGCTCAAACCCTCCTCGTCATCAACGACAAGGACACAGTCTGTCCTCTTGGCGGCGCAGAGCTGGGAGGCATCGGCCACGCTCATGCCCTCAGGTACGGTGAGAGCGGGCGAGGGTTTGAGCCCTGCGACAGTGCCCTTGATCGCCTTCTTTGAACCTCTCTTGCCGCCTGCCGCATCGGCAAGATTGTTGTTGGAGACGGAAGTACCGCCTCGTTTCTTGTCAAGGTTGCTGCCAATCTTCTTTCGCAGGGCCTTGAAGGAGGAACCCATTTTGGAGGCAAAGTTGGAGGTGGATTCGGAACGAGACAAACCAGACACGTTTGTGCGAGACACGGACGAATGGTATCGTGGCCGAGTAGGAGCGTCGTCATCGATCACAGTTGGCAGCGGTGTTCCGTCAGTCGGAATTGCAGGTAGTGTAGTTGATGATGGGAAGAATGCAGATGCCCGTTTTGACATCGATTTGGATCGTTGCGGTGCAGGTACAGGAGGTGGAGGCATAGATGTCGATGGTTTGATGTCAGATCCGGATTTGGTGGTAGTTCGAGTCAGGTTGGCAGATGTAGTCGACGAGGGTAGGCCGATTGGAGGAGCAGGAGCATCGTTGGGAGAGACGGATCGAATAGAGGCAGGTGGTGTTGCCAGGGGAATTTGAGTCGTGGCAGGGGGTTGGAGTGTGTCGGTGTTTGGGAACGAGTCGGAAGTCGACATTGGCGGAGTGGGCAGAGGAGATGGAAGGTCGGTCGAAGCGAAAGAGGAGGTCTGAGCGTGGGACATGGGAGCACAGAGAAAGAGGATGAGCGGGATGGAGAGAGGGAGAAGAGGTTCCGAGCGGAGGGCGATGCGGCGGGATGCAGACAAAGGAGTGAGGAAGAGGGATGTTTTTTCCGTGCCCACGTCACCGATGGACATGTGGAAAGACGGTAAGAGAAGGCAGGTAGGTCCTCCCAGCCACACGCTACGGGTACTCCACCGGCGAGGGCAGCAGCCATGTTGACATGCCTTTGCGTGATTGATGGATCGGAAGGGTGGAAGGGTTGAGGCAAGGAAAGAAGGTGAAGTGATGGGGAAGATAGATGCCTCATTGGACACCGTACTCACCTCGTCTCTCTTGCTCTGCTTCCTTCTAGTGTCTGCCGCTGGGCTGCTGTTAAAGCTCATCGCGGATGCTTGCGGATTGGGCGAGGCTGGTCTGTGAGCGGATGATGAAGGTGAGTCAGGTGTAGAGTAATGTCTCTGCAATCCGCTTGATGGGACTGGGATGCGGGACATGAAAGTACCTCTCTTGAGGCAATGTGTGATAGATGTTGTCGAGGAGCTGGTGTTGATGAAAGCTCTCAATCCTGTTTGCCTGTCGAGGTTGTTGATGTTGTCCCGATTAGCTTGCTCGCAGAATCCTGACCTCCTGATTGTCAAAAGTGAGACAACGCGTTGGACGCGTCAAATCCTCGATTAGGACTGGTTACGGCACCACTAATCCGGGCTCTAAGCTTGGATTGCTCCCGTTAATGACCGTTTCATCTTGATGAATACCACGTCAGTGACTATAGCCATGCATCGGCCAGGCTTATCAGGGGTGCTTCGACCTCCACTCCAGCCAGCGATGTCCATCAACTCATCAGGCTGCAGGCTATCAGACTATGCCTTGACCACATCATCACCAAACAGGGTCAAGCGCAACGTCATGAGCTTAGTGAGTATGCTGAGTGAATATGTAGCTCCAGAGCTCACCGTGGGTCTAGCTACCGCCTGAAGACGAGGATTCGGACGGAGTCGAGGTTGCCTGGGGTGAGCTGTCTGCTCTGCACTTAAGCTGGTAGCTCATACTGTGGCAGAGGATCAGCAACGCATAAACACATTTTCGAAGTTAAATAACAGGCTTTCCGACATCCAAGACCAGCTCAAGTCGAAGCAGGTCAGTTAGCTGCCGACGCGATCGTCTCTGCGTCCTGATAGCTAAACTCCCAACAGGAGGAGAAGGACTACTACGATGATCTATCGACGGAACTTGAGCTGGCAGATGAGGATGAGCCAGTGCTGTATAAGCTAGGAGAGACTTTCTTCCATTTGCCCCTGAGAGATGCTAGGCGGCAGCTGAAGAGCGATATCAAGCGGTATGACGGGGAGATTGGCAAATTGCAAGAAAGAGCAGAAGAGTGCGAGAAGGGTATGAAGGATCTCAAGGTCCAGCTGTAAGTGTAGCCAAGGCCTCTACGATGTACGAAGCTGACCATTTGATAGCTATGCCAAATTCGGCAAGCAGATAAACCTGGAAACAACACCCGAGTAGAACCCTTGCCTGCCTGCAACTATCACGACTTGTGCCATCTAGACGATGCATTGATGATCATCCTGCAGATCAGCGTCATTTTGTTTTATCACTGGCCACCTTCAGCCTCTCCGACTTCTGCCTCGGCGTCTCGAGCCTTCGCCTCAGCCTCTTCTCTCTCCCTTTTCTTCCTCTTGTGCTTTTTCGCCTTGTCCGCGTTCCTCGTCTTGATCCTGGCAGCTTTTATCTCCGCCTTGGAATATAACACGCCAATCTCCTTATCTGCAGCTGCCTTCTCTCGTTTGGTTCGCTTTTTGACAACTTGCGGCCCATGTCCTTCGAATCCTTCTGGCTGCGTTTGCCGCTCCGGTTCCTCTGATGGAAGAGCATCTCCTTTGCCGGCCTGCTCTGGTAAGGGGTAGGGTTGACCAGGGATGTACTGTCCTAATGCACGTAATTGATCAAGCCTCTCTCGCAGGATCCGCCGCGCAGCTATCCTGTTGGTCTCTCTGGACCGGCTCGGCTGAGCTTGTATTCTGATCCCCGTGGGAATATGTTTTAGGGACACCGAAGTGTTGAGTTTATTAATTGCTTGACCGCCCGGTCCACTACCTGTTCTCGCCGTCAACATCCGACAACCTTAGTCCTTGAATCATCGGACTCACCTCGAACGAATTGCTCCTCAATCTCAGAGTCTGGTATGACGATAGGATTATGGACGGATAGAAGCTTGTTGAGGCGTTTGATCCCTGATGGCAGTCTGGGTCTCTGTATCGCTGGCGGGGGTGCGACCTTATCTCTTCCCCTGGCATGTTGGGTCTGTCATGGAGTGTCAACGAGATTCTCCACGCGAAACGTCCAGTGCCAACTCACATTATCGTCTTCTGTCAGGTCTTCCAATTCATCGAATTCACCGCCATCCTCGTCTGCCATGAAGTCGAACGAATCCTTACTCATCACCGCAGCTTCTTCATGCGAACCAATGGTCTCGCCCGTGTCCTCGCTCTTCGCGGCTTTCGCGCTTTCCTGCGCAGGTCGCGTTTGCGCAATCTTTTCCACTTTGGTCTTCTTGGGAGGCTTTGACAGTCTTCCGCTGCTGGCGAACTCCCGTCGGGCAAGTATCTGCGCGACACTCCAGGTACTGCATCCTGCGAGGTAGGTGTGATCTGCCGAAGACTTGGGGTTTCGTAATAGGCCCCGGCTCGTAGCATGCCCAGCGCTGATGAACGCCCTCGAGCTGAGGACAGCTCCTTTGATGGCCGACATGATACTCTTCCAGCCGGTAGAGCGGGCGTTCCGAACAGGACTGGCCAGGACGAATATCGGTGGAGATTGGTCTCGGCAAGATATACGGAATGCTCAAGGCAGGAGGACTGCCCTGTTCTGCCTAAGCTCAGCCAAGCCTGGAGGCGTGGCTGCGCTTAGTTCTGCCCTGTTCTCTGCGGCTCGGTAGTTGCTCAGTACTGGTAAGGTTTAGTGACAGTACTTTTACATCGATCTGAGCGGTATGTACGTTTCCGGGAAGTCTAAAATTGTAATCCTCTTTCCAAGCTCCGCTAACAAAGCAATCCTAATTCTAAACGAAGATCCGATTAGGAACTCCTTCCACCAGCGTCCGGGTTATAGCTCTTCGCCTAGCCAGCGAAACGCTGACCGTGGTGACGAAGTGGCCGTACGCCCCGGGCTGTAACTTCTTCTTAATCCTCTCTAGAGTCCCTCCTGTGCCTCCGTCCATAAGCCCACCCGACGAAAATACGATTGGGTGAAACTGGCCCAGCTGTAGTATCCTCGAGCCCGTCACAGCAACCCCTGCTATCTTGTCCGAGGCGGCTTGTTTGAGCTTCACCAATGCAGTGAGTCGTGCGCGATCCCACATTGTTCCACCTTCTCCTCGGTAGTGACAGTACTTAGGGAGAGCCAGGAGTTGCCTGGAGTTGTAGCTGAATCTACCTCCGCGCTTAGACAGATCTCCGAAAGACGGACACCGCCGCTTAGCGCCTAGCGCCTATAGCTACGTCATCATCGAATATCGAGAGCCGCCAACTCATTTCTCTCGTTCGACAGTCAGCGGCTATCGATTGTCTGATTGCGGGAGCGGGTTTCACCTCTAACAAGTTTTGCAGCTCGAGGTCAATAGACTACTTTAGACGCAGCTCAAAATGTCCTTCTCATCTTGGTACACCTGGCTGATCGTCAACATGATCCACAAGTGGGATCTGATCCTGCACTCTGGTGCCCCAGCCTTCTTCTGGGTCAGACCGAAATGGACAGTCGCCGAGATTCCCGATCAAACAGGCAGGGTGAGTCACCACTCCATTGCACAACACGTTCCGTGGACCGTATTGGGATCATGCTGATAGGAGACTCAGGTGGTCATTGTGACTGGAGGCAACTCGGGCACAGGATACGCTACATGTAAAGCATTATACGACAAGGGTGCCAAAGTCTACCTAGCCTGTCGGGACAAGCAAAGAGGGGAGGAGGCTATTGAGAACATAAAAAAGGGAGGCGACTTCTTCGCCGTGGGATTCAAGTTCCCCAAGTCGCCGCCTAAGGACACGGGCAAAAAGGGCGAGCTGGTCTTGATGCAGCTCGACCTAGCGGATATATCCAGTATAGACTCCTTTGTCAAGGACTTTGAGAGGTGAGGGGAGCATCAGAGCTCGAAGGCTGTTGCTGACTGGGGATCAGTCGCGAATCCAAATTAGACGTCCTCTTCGGCAATGCAGGTGTCATGGCTTCGTGAGTTACTCTACAGATACGTTCATCAGAAATCTAACTGGGCGTGCCATCAGGCCAGGTGGTCTATACACGAAACAAGGCTACACCCTGCAGTTCGGCACAAATGTGAGTGTGTTCAGGTGCAGAGCACAGAATTTTGAGTCTGACTTTTGCGATGACAGGCTCTTGGCCATCAGCATTTGGTATCTCTCCTGCTGCCGCTTTTGAACAAGACGTCCCAGGCCAACCCCTCTGATCCACCTAGAGTCATCATGACCTCATCAGCTGGCCATGCTACCGCTCCCGCCGAGGGTGTCAAGTTCGAATCCGTCATTCGGGACAAGTCAGTACAACCGAACGAGAAGACTGCTGGCGACAAACCCGTCAAAGGCGCCAACGAACTGGGTAAATGGCCAGAGTACGGTCAGTCGAAATGGGGCAACATAGCCGTGGCTCGTTACGTCCATTGGGTGTATGGCCCCAATGAGGGTAGGAAGAAGGAAACTGTCAGTCTGGATAAGAAGGCAGGCAACGGAGAAATCATCAGCATCGCCCTTCACCCTGGTCTTATTGCTTCTGGTCTAGGGAGACATTTGTCAGGGACCGACTTTGTCTTCAAATGGATGCCTTGGATTGCTGTGAGTAAATCCACTCGGGATGCGGCAAGAGAAACTGACTGTCCGTTGTTCAGTCGACTATCACCAAAACACCGGCGGATGGAGCAACGAATCAGCTATGGGTGGCTACATGTCCTACTCCACTAGCTCAAAAGTTGAGTGGGGAGTACATAGTCCCATTCCAGAATGTCGGAGCAGCAAGACCGGATCTGGACGACGGGCCAAAGGTCGAAAGAGTCTGGAACTGGTGTGAAGCGCAGGTTAAGCGCAATGAGTAGGGCTCGCACAGTGGGATATGGACTTTGCGATCATGTATCATTCACCATGGCACATCAATGTACGATTGATGCGTCCGGCGATGATGCTGAACGGTTCGATTAGGTCGTCTAGATAGTCGTCGTCGTTCTCATCGGGAGCATGGCCTATTGTAGCTCATTAGTCTTGGTTTGAGCAGAAGATTAGTGATACTTGACTCACTGGGCGGGACTTCTAGCGTGAAGGACGGTTGATAGGCCTCATAATGGTCGTGATGCGGTATACTAGCGGCATGCTCCAAGGGTCTGTCCAGCTGTTGAAGGTCTTAGCGAACCTTTCAGACGTGCGAATGTTGGCTGTGTTACTTACAAGGGCACTGGTAGCCATTGCCCATGCTCTCGCCGTATTGGGGTGATCATATCCCCCACCTCCCAATACACACAATGGCACCCTCCAGTTCTTGGCCTTCTGTAGACACCATTCCATTCCTCCGTCGCCACCAAGCGACCAAGCACCATACTGGCCGACCCTGTCACCCGGCAGTCCATCCATACCAAGCTGCAACACGACGTAATCCGGCCTGTAGGCGACTCTGGCAAGCTCGACCATTTCCCACGCTCGCCAGTACGTCCTCCTTCCAGCGTAAGCTTTTAGGGGGATGGACAGGGTGAATGGGTTTGGGGTATCGGGGTCTGGAAATCCCGAGTGTGACGTGTGCGGTGGAAAGAATCCTGGAGAGTGGTGATGCATCGATAGAGTGAGCACTTGTGGTGCCTTTGGCAGTCTCTTGCGTGCAGTCTCAATCGTTTGATCCGATGCTTGATGGTCATTGGGGTATTTCGTTGGTGAGAGAAAGGCTTGAGCGACGCCATCACCATTATGGAGGTCTAAGTCGATGTACATGATCCTCGGACGGTGTCTTCGCCCGTTATACCCCACTCGTCCAATTCCCTCTTTGCGGAGGAGCATGATTCCTAGGACTATGTCCGCCACGTAGCAAAAACCCGAAGCGCGGTTCCGCATCGCATGATGACGTCCACCGTCCCAGCAGATGGCGGTGCGGTGAGTGCCATTGGCCAGCAATCGGCATGCAGTCTGCGTAGCAGCCGCTATCATCGAGGCGTATGTCGGTAGCTCGGCGAACTTAGGACAATCCTCGGACATATCAGCGTGACGTTGGCTTCGACACGAGACTCGCTCACATGCTCTAATCCGTGTATGTCCCTTCGTTGCCGTTTGGCCGGGCGATGCGAGGAAGAGTCAGAGCTCGAAGTAGAGCTCTGCGAACGCTCATCATCGTCTGATTCGTCTTCGACGTATGGTTTCATCAGGTAATCTAATAAGGAACTCAGTCTTCCTCCCGTAACCACGCTTTGACCGCCGACATACCTACATAATCGGCATCATGGTATCGTTGTAGGGCCTCCGCGGATCCCAGTTCCAAATCCGGGCTAACTATGATCGCTCGCTCTGTAGAATTCTTGACTTCGCCCACGTCGCTCTCCTTATCGCTGGGAGGCTTGTTCTCGACTGACTCGTCTGTGGTCGGACTGCCGGGATTCACTTCCAACAGGTCGAATGACTTGACGAGCTCATGGACCATCGATGACCGACCGAGGTTAGCGGGAAGTTTGTCGGCAGCATCTTGGAGCTCCTGGCTCCATATGTAGGCGACCGGCGGGGGGTTGGCCTCACGGCGGATCTCCTCTAGTTCTTCGGCGGTAAAAGGTACGACATGCAAATCTAGATAGTTGGGATCGGTCAAGTCGTCCATGACTGTTTTGGTGCCGACACCGTTCTGACACAGTGAGAGAGAGTACACAGAGACACTGAGGGGTAGGAGATCACTAGCTAATTCTCTACTGTAGTATATCGGTGCTGCAGCAAGGTCAAGGTCAGAGCAGTCAGAGCAGTCAGAGCCTCAGAGGAGCCGGCCTCGCGGCCAGACATTACAAGAACACGGTAAGAGCTGGGGCTCCGCAATCCTTAATCCTATCGCGGCAACTTGCCGTCAATGCCTTTGATCCATCGAGGTCCAAGTCCAACATACAAGTCAACAGCCTGTCTACCGTGCTTCAACCACTGACAGCCTGCGAGCGTGACCACAGCCCACACGCGACAGATTAAGGCGGAGTGCGAAACCCAGAGTTCTTGGTTATGGCACCCACAACACTCAGGCCGAAGACTCAAGGATCCGTCCAATCCAAGACGAACGTCCTCGACCTCGCTGTCTCCTTCGTGAAAGCTTTACTCCTCAACCGCCAATACTTCTGGCATCTCACGACATGCCTCTTGCTTGGGGAGCTAGCTCTGGGAGCCTTGATCATATGGAAAGTTCCGTGTGAGTATGAGCTGTTGAGCATTTAGAGTAATTCGTGAGCTGAGGCCGACATTGCAGATACGAAGATCGACTGGCCGGCGTATATGCAGCAAGTGGAGGGCTTCCTCTCAGGAGAGCGGGACTACTCGAAGCTAGAGGGGGATACAGGGCCATTGGTGTAAGCTAGGAGCCAGGCAGACGGTCATGATACTGATTATTGACCTTTGTGTGCAGATATCCCGCTTTACACCTATACATCTATACCGCGTTCCGAAAGCTCCTGCCCTCGGTGGAGGATGTTCGACCGGCTCAATATGTCTTCCTCGGGGTGTATCTGGTCAACTTGATCCTGGTGGCGACAATTTACTACAAGGCGAAATACCCTCAGGTGTTGTTGATCCCCTTGACATTGAGTAAACGCCTACACTCGATATACCTCCTCAGGCTGTTCAACGATCCCTTGGCGATGGTGATCTTCTACGCCAGTGTCGTCGCCATTATGTCTGGTGGAAACAAAGGCTGGAGAGTCGGCACTGTGCTGTATAGGTGAGCTGGATCCCCATCTTCGTGGACTATTCAGCTGACTGAGTGTCACAGTCTAGCTTTGGGTGTAAAAATGAACATCCTGTTGTTCCTCCCCGGACTGCTCGTCCTGCTCTTCCAGTACAGGGGTGTCCGGGGGACTGTCGAAGGAGTCTCCATCATTGGCATCATACAGGTACGGCATTACTCCCAGGCCTCATGACTACTTGGCTGATCATTTGTATCCACAGCTCCTCCTTCCCGCGCCATTCTTCCTTTCGGCGACCAATTTCGACCTCGGCAGGGCATATTTCACTTCTGCCTTTGACTTCTCCCGGCAGTTCCTGTATGAATGGACTGTCAACTGGCGCTTCATCACAGAGGACACGTTCCACAGTCGAGAGTTCGCCACGGCTCTTCTTGGCTCTCAGGTCAGTCGTCTACCTGTTCTCAGAATCCCAGCTGACTGGGCGATCTATAAAGGCACTCCTACTGGTGCTGTTCGCCGCTACCAGATGGTCGCCAATACCTGGTGGGACGTGGCAAATCCTCAAGAATGGTTTGAAGTCGCCTAGCAGACCAGCAACCAATACAGCTCTTCTACCAGCATACCGTCAGTCCCCCCTCCACAACACTTCCTCCAGTATGGGAGAGTCATTGACATGTGCTTAGATATCCCGCTGGTGCTGTTCACGTCGAATCTGATAGGAATGACATTCGCCCGATCACTGCATTATCAGTTCCACTCGTGGTACTTCCATCAAATGCCTTTCCTCCTCTTCTCCGGCGCTGCATGGGGAAAGCTTGCTTTTGGGTGAGCAAGTATCCAGTCTAAATGGAATGTGTGCTGATCAGTTGGGTAGCATCGCCGCGTTGGCGCAGCTGGAGGTCTCGTGGCTCACGGCACCGTCGACAAACTTCAGTTCTGGTGCATTGTTGATCTTACATCTGGCGATGATAGCTGGTCTGTGGTTCAAGGCTCCTCAAGGTGTACAAGCACCAGCCAGCAAGACAAAGGTCCGGTAGAACCGGGCGTCGTACTTGAAGAGACCTTTTAAGATCGAACCTGGCAGTGATTATGATATTGATGCTGTAGAGATATAGATTGGATACAAGTTGCTGCCTAAGCATATTCTATGTATTCGTGTCACTATCGGGCAATCTGATCTGCCCCTGCTGTTCTCCCATGATACCTTTCCACCAACTCCGCCTTCTATCCGGCGACTCTGTCGTCGTCCTCGCTTCACCTTCCGCCTCGGCGTTTGTGTCTGGGTTCGGCGTACTCGGCTGACTGGAAGATCCTCTCATTATACCGAGCAATCCTGCCTGACCCTCACTCTGCGTCCTACCCCGCCTGTGACTCCCACTAGGCCCGCTGATGGAGGAAGAGCGCAGTACGAATCCCGGAGAAGCGGCTCCTAGGCCAATACTGAAGCCAGTAGGCGCGATATGGGAGTGGTCGTAGTCGGGGATCAGGGTGCCATAGCGCGGACCCCGGTGACGCCGACGTCCAGATGGCGAAGCTGGGGATAAGGGGGATTGCAGTGCTTGGTCGGGGTGTGGGGATGATAAAGACCATCGGCTACGATGGTGAGTGGGGGACTGGGTTGGCGATGACGTTCCAGGTTGAGGGTATTGTGCAGGTGGGGAGGGTGAAGCTGTGTCCGCTGCCTCCATCGGATCAGGTTCTTCAGACATTGGTCCACTCTCGTGGCCGAACTGATCGCCTTGATCGCCGGCTAGGGAGTCGCAGTCTGAATGGGAGTCCTCTTCTACCCAAGTGCCGACCTCTACACCGCCAGATCCCGTGGGTTGAATAAGCGATACCACCCACACGCCCAATAGCAGTATGGCGACTCCCACAGACACCAGGGCGATCTGATACGGTTTGAGCTGTCCAATCTGGTCGTAGAATACGAGGCCATCTACCCGAGAGTCAGCAGTTGTCTCGAAATAGCCTAGATATCATCTTACCGAATATGGAGGACATGTTGAAGAAGCAGAATGCCAATGGACAGACGAGAGCTGGACTCGCGAAGGTCAGACTGTAGTTGAGGTAGACAAGCTGCAACAGCGCTCCAACGACCAGGCCAATCACCAAGAACCAAGTTTGGATCTTGGCAAACTCGTTTTCTCCCTTTCCCGTCCTGAAGTGGTCTATGGAGATGACCAAAAGCTCGACAGCCGATTTGGCCAGAACCAGCGACATGCCAGATAGAGTGCCTGCCGCGGCGGCGAAAGCAAGCCCGACCAGGGTGAGCGTTTTTTGCTGAGAGACAGTTGGCACAGGGACATATGGGTCGCTGGGAGGGAGGGAGATCGAAAGGTGACCAGGAGGGGATTTGGAAAATCGTACTCCACGTTTGGCCTGTAATAGCGGTTCGTCCGGTGATGATTCGCCTGTGTCATTCGGTAGTGCGATATTGGCTACAATGGGCGACGACCATCGCCTTGATGTGAATCCACCGGACGGTTTGAACGGGATGGCGGGAGGCGATCGCGGAGAGGCATAGTTGGAAGGGCAAATTGAAGATGAAGGAGGTGGTGTTTCGTCTCCTGGCAAGGCTATGCGTCCTGTTCTCAACTGCCTGCTCACGTGCCATGAAGCGATGTGAGCCTACAAAACGCATCGTCAGCATATTCCCAACCCAGGTCGACGAAGCTTGTGACTCACCGAAATGAGCACGATGACGGTACTCGCGCACATGATACTGAAGAAAGCTAGGAATGGACCTCTGCTCCATAGTCTCAACAATTCCTCCAACGGATGTTCCTCCTCCTTTACGACTCCAAAAACTGCGATGAGAATCGCTCCTGCGGTGACAAGACCCGTGCCCATGATGGCGGTACTGCCGAATACATCGCCCAGAATGACTTTGGCCAGCAGTGCGTTGAAGATGAGAGACACGGCGCCAAGCGGCGCTAGAATGACAATGGGTAGAGCGTCAAGCTGAAAGATCGTGGAGAAGATGTTCGAAGTGATATAGATGAAGAATCCTATCAGCCACAGTGGCCGTCGTATGGGTCGTCTCCGTGATGGTACCGGCAAAAGATCCTCCTGTACGTGCGATTTCCGCTGAATCGTGAGACCTGCTCGCGTGAGTGATGTCTCTTGTTCTGCATTTCCCATGTAATTGTCACTCACCTAGCGACTGGATGAACGAGCATACTAGCCCGATGACGATCGCAGCAGCGACCGGAACGCCCATTACTCCGGTATCATAGATCCGCCCCACCCGCAATCTGGTACTGTCTAACGACTAGATCCTCTCCCAAGCGATCCTCAAAGTGCAAGAGCAGTGCACGACGGACCAGCCGTTGTGGATTCTTTAGTCGTCGCGGCAGATAGCTGGGGAACCGGGATGTAAGGACTCGTGGATGAACGGAAGGTTGAATACCAAGAGCTGGGGGCGCAAAGGAAGTGCGCAATCTCAGGATGCTGATCGCATCTCGCGACTGCCTTTTCCGGTGAAACGCGGTCCGAAGACTGGGGGACTTGTTGGCATCAACAAGCAGAGGTGAGGATGAAGCAGCTTGCACTGCGCAGTGGTGCATCACTAAGACACTGGCGACTGTAGGTCTTCCAGTAGCATGCTGCATGTGTACTGCAGAAGGCAAAGAACATGCTACATACCCCTCAAGCACTCATTGGCCCCCAGTTGGCAGTCACCCTGTAGATCCTCACGCGCTCACCAAAAGATCCTGCGGTCGAGCCAGCTCTTCCACCTTGAGAACCTGGATCTCATCCACCCTCGGCTCCCGCTCGCCAACAAACCCAAACGCCCATCTGTCCGCAAACGTTGAATTGGGTTTTCCCTCTATGACATCTAGGATCTCTCGGCCTATGATCGGGGCGTATTTGAACGCATGGCCCGAACCGCCCGTTGCGATGAAGAGGCCGTCGCAATCCGGATGATAGTCAATAAGCCAGTCTCCAGAGTGAGTATCGCAGTACCTGTCGCACAGTGAGCATCACGCCCTGCCCCTACTGTGAAGTGATCTGGGAACTCACCAGCACAGCCTGGTTGACATGAAGTCCTTCTTGGCTAGTTCGGGGTAATAATCCGCTAAGTACCGTCTCAACATGTTCACCCGCTCAAGAGGGATCATGCCGTCTTCTGCGCCCGGAGTGAGTTTCGTTCTAGGCACCGAGATGGTGGATGATGAGCCAGCTTGTATGGGGTTCGTATATCCTCTGCCGTGCTGGGCGAACTTGAAGATCCCTTCGGCACTCGGAGGGAAGGTGTAGAACCCGTCGTCCTTGTTGAGGATCTATCAGGACCGACGTAAGCTGTCGGTTACGAAGACCATGTGGGACACTTACGACTGGTATCTTGCTATATGTTTCCACCTCTTCCGGGGTTAGTTGTATGTGGGCAACGGTTTGACTAGATGTCTACAATGAGTAACCCAAACAATGCCAGCGAGACCACACCTCTAGCTCACCCGCTGGCTACCACTTCTGGGAATCGAGCGGCAACACCTGGCGAAGAGAACAGTGCAGGCGTCCTATCGTGTTCAGCACAAGTCAACCGCTTTCTGAAGCAACTTGCCATCACTCACCAAGCGCCAGCTGCGATCTTCCGAGCTTCGTCAGCTCGAGATCGACACACCGCTGTCGACTCACCACTACCAGATCCGCCTCGATCTCCTCTCCTCCATCCAGTACTACTCCCCTGACCTTCCTGCCGTCCTTCACAAAACCCACAACCTCAGCACCGCCTCTGATGAGACCGCCCATTTGGCGTATCCGCTTCAACCCCACTTCCACCGCTCGAGACGCCTCTGCCCATCCACCTATTGGGTTTGAATACCCAACTCGGCTCTCAAAGTCGCCCGTTGGAACTCGATCACCCAGTTTCCGCTTGATGGCTTGCGAGTCATCGAGGAGTTGAGCCTCGATGTTCAACGAGGCGAGATTCGCTTGAGCTAGGGATACAGCGTGTCTACCCAGCTCCGAGTCTCGAGTGGTCAGCAGCATCACCCCACTCCTGTGCGGGTCCGTCATCAGTATGGCGATCATGATTGGCCAAGGTCACGCTGTGACCTACTCGTGATACGTCTCCTCCCATTCGGGCTTTCGCCATTCTTCTATCGCTTCGATAGACAGTGCTGCGTATCCCGGGTCATCGTAATCGCCGGCGCGAATTATCTGGGTAAAACACCGTCAGACATCACCCTGTACGATCTTGGCCGCTGGGACCTACCTTGTTCAGATCTAGGTGTCCTTGAATTAGCCACGCCTTTCATGTGAGATGGGAGGATCTACTTACCGGTACTAGCAGCGTCCGGTGCGGGCAAGATTCCACACTTATCCAAAACAGTCACGTTATAGGATCCACTTTTGAGCATCCACAAGGCTGTCGACATGCCAAAGATGCCTATAGGAGTAGTGATTCTGTCAGTATACCGCCCATTGCATCCGACCGCAGCCCCGGCACGGCATCGGTGGGGGAGAGATTGTCGGCGTAAAGCCCGAAATCGACCCACCCGAGCCCACGATGACCACATTTTTCTTGCTGCCTGCCTCCTGAGCGTTTGTCATCTTCAAGATCAGTCCTCAGCTCAACGCGATGCATGATAGACTCTGGTGTGGAGTTGTCTGTTGGGTAGTTGGTGACTGACTGCAGTTAGCGAAAAGTCCGGGATCTCGCTTAATCTTATCTGCGGCTCGAGCCGAGGATCCAGGAACGTAAAGCCGGCCGCCTGAGAACACTTGCAGACACTTGCATTCCAAGTTTCAACATCGTACCTTGACTTTACACGACATAGAGCAAGTCGCTGGCGACTGCCATACGGTCTTCCGTGAGATCTTCGACCTGGTCGGTGCGCACTCCTTCTTCCCGAACGTCTTGGCGGTTAAATTCGAATGTCCACCTGTTGCCGAATTTCGGATTCGGCTTCTTCTTGACGACGTTGAGGATCTCCCGACCAATGACGGGGGTGTACTTGAACGCGTGGCCTGATCGCTCGCCAGTCAGCTGCTGACTGCGTCTGGATCCGCCCACTGTCACAGCCCCCACTCACCCGAATCGCCGGTCGCCACGACGAGATTGTCGAAGTCGGGATGATAGTCGATCACCCAGTTCTCGTTCGCGGTATCGCTATACCTACAGATTGACCCCAGGTGTCAATATCCTCAAGGTCGAAAGCGGGCTTTCAGTCTACCGTTCAACTCACCAGCATAATCTAGTCCAAGCGAAATCCTTCTTGGCCAACTCGGGATATATAGCACTCAAGGCTTGTCTCAAGTACTTCAGCTGCTTCAATGGAATCATATTCCCTTGGTCGCCATACTCTCTGCTCCAAGCCGGGGGCGCGCTGACTGTCTGCAGATCTCCAGCGCCATCCCTTGATTTGACAACGGTCTTGGCGATGGATCCGGAGGAATGTTGGGCAAATTTGACGGCACCTTGAGCGGTAGGTTGGAAAACGTAGAACCAGTTCTCGGCGTCTATGAACTGCAACATTCGTGTCAGTGGACTTATCTGGTAGCAAATTATTTGGGAACTTGCCACAGGAGCGGAAGAGTACTGCTTGACTTCATCAGGGGAGAGTTGGATAGCAGCAATAGATTGACTGGAATCAAGGTCATTTGTAAGTCTGATGCTATTATCGCGAATGAGATAGTGGAGCTCACGCAGTCGATATCACAGGAGGTGATAGGACCTTCGACCCAAAGGTAGCGAAGAGCTTCGTAGTCCTGCAAAGTAATTAAGCTAGCTGAACAACCACTTGAGCAGGTACTCACCACGCTCCCACAGCGATCTGAAGCGTTCCTACACTTTAGCACTTTCACCTTCCAGCATGCAAGTCATACCCACCACGACGATATCAGCTTTGAGAGACTTGGGAATGTTGCCATCTTCCAACTTGACTCCTTCGACCTTTCGACTGTTCGTCTCGGACACAATCAATCCATCAACCTTGCACCCTCGGCCAATGGTCCCACCCAGCGCCTCGATACGCTTGAGCCCCAATTGCACAGCCCGGGTCGCCTCTACCCAGCCTCCAAGGGGGTTCACATATCCCGAGGCTTGGTGGAAATCGGCAGTGGGCACCGTACCGGTCACCTCCCTGAAGGCAGCTGGACTGTTGAGGAGTTTGGCCGAAATACCCATCGAGATCAAATTGTGGTAAGAGTCCTCGACATGTTTCTTTCCAGATGTAGAACCTTGACTCGCTACTTTGACCAGACCTGTCCTGCAGCAGGCTAGATCAGTCGACGTCCTCATCCTCGACCTCCTTCGAGGGCAGAAAGACTTACTCATGATACACCCCTTCCCATTCAGGTTTCCTCCACGCCTCCACAGCCTCATATGCAAGCTCGGCATAGCCTTTGTCAGAGTAGTCGCCAGCTCTGACAATCTGAGCAGAACGCATGAGCTGTCATTATCATCACCCAGTCGAGTTTTCCTTCTACAGACCTTGTTGATGGCTACGTTTGTTCGATTAACCTTCACCACTTCACACTTCTCTGACATACCATTGCTCGCTGCGCTTCTGGCCGGAAGCTCCGGGCTCTTATCGAGAATCGTGACGTCGTATTGTCCATCTTGCAGCATCCACAGTGCCGTGGACATGCCAAAAATTCCTACACGTATGTCAACATCAGAACCTCTCCCGCCCTTAATCGATGATCAGATACCTACCAGCGCCGACTATGATGACTTTGGTCTTGTCGCTGACCACGTCAACGATGGTAGCGTTGCTCATCTTTTCTGGTGTTCAAGATGTCGCACGTAGATGGGTATAATGGACTGATAGCAAAGAGATAGCATGGAGACATGGGAGACATGAGAGAATACCTCGTGGCTTCACGAGCTTGTCCATCAGTAGTGTGTGCATCAACCTGCATCAACCCGAGCGGACGCCAGCGCCTGACTTGTAACATCCTTGTCCCATGGTGCATGGAGTGTATCCGAGTACATGATATCGTGAGGCTATGCTGCATGTTAAGAGTGTACAGTACATATGCGTATACGATCCTACTTGACGGTCTTGGCCTCCGCCCTCGCCAACCCATCATTCCTGGCCTATGTTAATATCTCCTTACCCCCCTTCGCTATCTGTTTTCGAAGGCTTTCGGCCCTCTTCTTCTTGCCCGCTTCTTCAGCCTCCGCACGAGCCTTCGCTTTGAGCTTCGCGATAGTCTCTAGGCCAACCAGCTTTTGAGCATAAGCCAACGTGGCGTCCTTTTCTTTCCTAGCCAGCATGGTAGCTCTCTCCATATCCGCTCTAGTCCTCTGTCTCCTCTTGCTCAGGTGCGTCCGCTCCTTCCTCGTCGACAACTCAGGTTCTCTGCCCGCCCAGCCTAAGATATCGGCCTCCTCCCTCAATCCTCTCGAATTTTTCCCATCCCTGCCTTTTTCCAGCGCCATAGCCTTCGCTCTTTTCGCATATCTGGCTTTGGCTGCTTCCATATGCGCCACGGCTTCCCCTGGATGTGTTCCGTTACACAGCTGATCCCAGTGTTCCTGCACAGTCCAGCCATCCATCGCTTTGGGCCTTCTCGGTGATGTCAGAGCCCAGTGGAATGATGCACCGGTCCGTTTGTCCGGATTGGGCCCGTCTTTTGTGCTGCTTGATGACGAATCCGGTTGATAATTGTAGACTGCAAGTAGTTGCTGCGCTTTAAGACCTCGCATCACACGTGTCTTCAAGAAACTAGTTCCAGGTTACGATCAGTAAACGGAAGTCTGGGAAGGCTTGGCCACCAACTATGCGAAGAACACTCACACTGCGGATTTGAAGGGATGTCCATCAGGAAATCTCTGAGACACTTGATTGTCTGCATGGTCTCTGGCTGATTTCTGAGAAACCTGCCGTGCCGCTTGCAACCTTTCTTTGATTGTTGAAGGTGGGGCGACAGTTCCAGAATCGCTCCGGCGAGGCTTGACAGCCATTGATGCAGTAGTTGTCGATTTGGATGTCGCCGAGATTTGAGCTGCCCTCGATCCTTTCCCGATATCTGCTCCTGAGCTGGTGGCTAGCCCGTTCGCCGCTGGAACCTCTCCCTGGTGACGTCTCAATCCCTCCTCGACGATTTGCTGGAATGTCATGGGCTTTGCTGATAATATCTCTCGAAGCAATTTGTATGCCTCTGGTAGGCCGGCATCGCTCAACACCTTGCTCTGTTGAAACCAGGACATATTGGTGCGAAAGATGAAAGATGACACTGGGGGTAGCTTGGACCGAGTGTGTCTGTGTCGAGACGGGTATGCGATGTTGCTGATAGGGCGAGCACTGTTACATCGACCCAGCTTGAGCTGAACATGAAACACTGAACCAGATCAACTTTGGCGTTAATTCCGATAATTTCCGCAATGTGGCACTGACTTGCCCTCGTATCTCCAAGTCGGGATCGATGTTGTCAAAAGTCGAACCCGTATTCATACATCGCAGCAGCCCAAGTCACACAGACGATATCAACACCTGCTAAGCTATTGACGACCAGTCAAGATGCGTCTGCTGGGAAGAAACCTACCAAACCACAAGGAAGTCCGCGTAAGTTTGGAGTCAGGTCAGGTGGAATGACAGAACGCTCATCCTCGACTCAATTCGTCAGATCGCACTTCGAGCCTTCTACGGGCTGGGTCACCAGCGGTCACAACGACTATGCGCTCGACTTCAGATACACCCCGAGGCCTTGGTTTCTGACCTGACAGAACCTCAAGTCACTGCGCTTTCAGCCTGGCTCTCTGCGCCTTCGACGACACAACCACCCGCTCGCCCAGCTCTTTCGATACCTGCCCCTCCTCCAGATTGCCTAGTATTACCCTCGTCGCCCGCAACGGATGTCAAGGGCAAGAAGAAGGTGGATATAATGGACAATCTTTTGATCGAGACGGACCTCAAGAGGAATATGCTGGCGGATATCGCCCATCACAGAGAGATCGGTACTTACAGGGGAAAGAGGTGAGCATTTTCTCAATACGTGGATGCGTTCTGGCAGTGGTCCTGATGCTTGTATAGAACCGCAGGTGGATACCCTGTTCGTGGTCAAAATACGAGATCCAACGCCAAGACTGCGAGGAAGCTCAACAGGCTGGAACGAAGAAGGTATACTACGTGAGTTGAGGGATCCCGCGGAATGGACTGGCGTAAGCCTGTGTAGTCAGTGCTGACCCGTTTGTTCATCTCAGCGCTACCAATTCGACTTCTTTCAGCTCGAGCTCTTCATCACAGTCGTCGCCATTCTCATCGTCGAACGTCCTGGCAGAGATCCGTGCAAGAGGCTTGGTCTGGTAGTGCACCGACTTGTCTTATGCAGCATTGTACAGCACGACTTGGACCGGTGTCGTGCAAGCAGTGGTCGCTCGCCCGAGTCACTTATGGTCGCAGGGAGGATACCGAGAGAGCTTGATCTTGCAGCATTATTTTCCCAGCACCCCCGCGGATGGGACAACGTGTACATCGCTTCTGACATTCTCATCGTCTCCCTGACTACTTCCTACCCGTTGATCCGCTGTTATCCCCATAATCCCTTTTCATGGCTCGTAGTCGCTCACTTCCTCACCACGCTGCGTCCTCCAGGTGCGTCTCCACTTCCCGAGACCGTCTGGTCATTCTCCGCTCTACCGTCCTTCAGATCTCCGTGCAGAGCGCGGTGGGCCTTGTTCACATCTAGAGCGTGATCGGGGACGCTATCGCCGGCGGTGTTGTTAGACGTGGCGGCAGGAACGTCCTTGAGATCTCGAGCGGGAACGTTCGAGTCGACTGAGAATTGAGACGACTTGTGGTCAATGGTGGAGTCGGTGGGCTGAGGCCGTTAGTAATGTTCAACCGACACTATGCTGTCATGAATATCCTCACCTTGGACATTGTATGCGTGTGTGACTAGGTGCAGCTTTTTGCTTAACAAGTATGGCTGAGTGTGAGAGAAGGAAGACGATCCCTCTCGATCAGTTGTGTGACAACATATGTATGCCGACAGGACTTTGAGTTTGCTGGAATCACCTACCCTATGCGATGGCATCTGACATCACAAACTATTGCTCCCTTGGTCGCCATCGGTCACGATCGGGCATGAGTCGATCATCGGACGTGATGTCATATAAGCACGGGCCAACACTCAACAGAGCTAACGTGTTACGGCTACGGCTGATCGCAACTGGCTAGCCCTCGATCGGCGCACTACATCTGCATATCTCAGCAATCGCAGGACGTTCGATCTCCATACCATGTCTGGCAGGCCTCTAATACACATTAACCCATATGCATTCAGCACATAGACATATAAACAGTATGATCGACATGTGTACATACCCTCCTCTCCAATCGTTTGTAACACGCGATGCTCAAGTACGAGCCGTAGCTCTATTCACATTGTCCGTCGTTCTCAAAGCCCCCTGGCCGACCCGGCTCCGCCCTACCTCGACGTATCGACCGCGAGGGTTGGTCTGGCTTTGTTGTCGAACGGCGAGGACTTTCTTGGTGGAGGCAGAGGCGAGATCTTTCCTCCATACTGATGTCCATTTGTATAATCGCTCATGCCGTTCAATCCGCTCACAGAGTTTGAGTGGCTGAGGTATGGCGTGCCGGGTGCGCTGACACTATAGTACCCCGACGAGTTGCCGGGCGTCGAGGGGATCGAGGTGAAGCTCAATTGACCATTGTTGTTCCCCATCGACCTCAGATCCGTGGCGCTGGGTTTCCGGGATGAATTTGCCGACGAACCACCGAGGCGAAGGAGGTTGATGACACTGGAAGCGCGCGAAGGGGGTTCGGGTTCGCCCAAGATAGGTGCGGAGGTGGGGATTGGCGAGCCGGGCGCGACTCCGACTGCTGTCCGCGTGGAGGTAGATGAAGGTGATGGTGCTGGAGCGTTGTACATGAACGTGGCGGCCAGCACGATCGATGATCCCACCACAAAGGCGAGAGTAATGGGGTAGGAGAACAGAGCGACCGAGGCAAGGAAGGAGATGATGATGGATAGGGAAGTAGCAAATCCTTTCCTATAGTCAGGAAGATGTCAGCACGAACCCTGACACCTCTCGGTTCACTCACATGATGTTATCAGAGTACCTGATGACCACAGCAGTGATCAATCCTCCGAAAGTCTGGGTGAGAACAGTTCCCATGGCCCATCCATTGAAATTGCTAAACTTCCCAATGACTCCTGATATCCAGCTTCCTCCTTTTCCCTCATTCCCCCCGAACAAAATAGGGACCAACGCCGGGAGCAGCGAGAAAAAGGACAGTTGGGTGTTCCTCACCCACAAATCGGGTGGGGGCTTGGCGTTGGGGCCGCTGTTGGAGGATTTGAGGATGAACTCAAAGTATACACCAGCGAGACCACTGGTGAGACAGGCCATAGTCACGGCAATGAAGCCACGCAGGGGGTGCATGACCCGCTCACTGGACATGATCGATTCCGTTGGTGTGGATCCTCCATCGGCTCCCTTGGCCATGTGCCCGTTCTGCGTTCCCGTCGATTGGATTTGCACAATTCCCACTCCGATGGCCAGCAGGATCAACGCTGCCCACTTGCTCCGCGACAGTCGTTTCCGCAAAAGTAGAACCGAAAAGAAGGCTGTCGTGAGGATCTTCATTTGGTAGGTGACCTGGAATGTGGCGACATCGAGATTTGTTGCGGCAACGTATTGGAGGTTGTTCTGGATCACATATAGGACGGCAGGGACAGCAAGCTTGTAGCAGTCGGAGGAGAAGACCTGTCCTGAGAGATTCTTGATACGGGACGAGTGCAAGTATGAGGGCAGGATTTTGGATGTTGGCCGGGTGAGGTGTCGAGAGTCCTTTTCTGTCCAAGACGATAGTGGCATGTTGGCCATGTCAACGTCGATTTTCCGTAAAGCGATAATTATCGATACAGATCCTTTCAAGAGTTCGTTCAAAAGCACGGCGGCAGCGGCAGAGTATGTTTTGTTGGGAGCGGTCGTTATGCGAGAGTAGTGCATGATTATAGTGAGGAATGCGTTTTGAAGGGCCAATGTGAGGAGGCTAAAGCTCGCTCAGCCATGGCTTTCAGATATTTTCTCTTGCTGCACTCACGAGATCCATTTCAGCTCTATACCCCATATACGGGGCGGTCCACTGGGAGCAGCCGACATGGTTGTGTTGCTAGTTGAGTACAATGGTTTGTCGTCCACCCTGGGCTCTGCTGATCTGGGATGTTGAGTTCGATTATACGCTGTCGAGGTGACACCCGCTAGCTGGTGGTGTAGAGCTTGATACGTCGATTGTGGATACACTTGACTGATAAGGCCGCCTGGTGAGATTGGAGGCGAGGCAGCTGCGTTTGACATAGCCCTGTGGGAGTTGGAAGGGGACGATCCAAGGAAGGGGTGAGGGAGAGAAGGCAGACTTGACGTCAGTTAGGACGTGACGCTGCTTGGAAATTGTACGAAGATGTGGAGAGCGTCAAGGCTGTCGAGTAGTAGCAGGATAGAGACAGTCTGTGAATGGCTTTGACACCGCAGAACAGGCTCGGATCCAGGCAGACAGGATATTGCGTATAATCATTAAATGATTGAGCTAGCCTGTCTGCCCTCCTTTGCCAATCCATGGAGTCGACTTGGGACGATCAGGAGGTGTTCGGGGGGGTGATACACAAGGGAGGCCCGGGTCTCGAGTACGACGGTACGGGAATGCAAGCACGTTATGCCTCGTTGGACTTTCTACTCACCTGCTGAGGCGGCGCTTTGGCCGTGTCACGCCGACGTCCACACCTCCAGACTTTCCTATGCTCCCGTTCTGACCCTCCCGGTCTTTCTCTCGCATGACCAGTCCCTCATCATCGTCCTCGACAAGCGCAGCCGACGGTTTCCGCGAGCCCCTTTGAATTGGCGACGCGCTAACAGGAGACGAGGCGTAAGAGCCAGATTGCCGCCGACTCATTGCCAACAGCTTCCAGTGGTGATGAGCAGAAGGAGTGCTCCAAGCGGGGTCGTAGGGGGTTGAGGCGACGGTAGGATTGGAGGTATTGAGGTTTTCTACCTTGTCATGGATACCAATGTGCAACCAGACTTGCTTTTTCCTGGGTACTTTGCCTAGGTGTGAGTTTGTTTTAACGTAAACACCCGGACCGGAGGAATTGTTGGCGGCTAGCGTGTGGCTGCGACAGTGCCCGGTGCTTGGTCGAGACGGGTGACTTCTTTGGTTTTCGAGTGCTGGGTATGCGTAGCGGTGAGCGAGACAGTAGTCGTGAAGGATATCAGTAGCTTTGGGTGTATGAGATGAGTGCTGTCTGTCGGAATGTGTGTGAGAGAGAGTTGGAGCAACTACCGAAGAGCAACCTTGGGTTCTTTAGTGACGAGTGAAACGTAATTGGTCCGACGGTTAAAACAGGCGACTGCGGAATTTGACTCCAGCTTCTCCTGGCTGGACGACCCACACGCGGCCAGGCGGTGGCGCTGGGGTCTCCCACTAGCTCACTCCTCCTCGCTGTCGACAAGCGCTCTGACAGTCAGACTGCTGCGCATGAACAGGGAATCGCTTGGCAAGATCTAATCTCAGTCCGAGCAGGACCTCGGAACATGACATTTGCGGCATTTATCACTTTGATGGAAGTAGCGACGAGCCGACCACTACTCTCCTGTCGCCATCTCCGGTTGGATATGCACTGGATTCACTTCCAACGCGATGCTTCGATCTGGTTGCTAGTGACTCATCTGCATGCTGGTGAAAGGATCAAGCAGCAGCAGATCACTCTGCACTGGGTGCACACTCACAGTGCACTCTGGCTTTGCAGCACGCAGATCAAACATCAATTGATGGCTAGCACTTGCCACGTCATGTAAGAAAAGCCGGGATTGATACTCATACTTCCGCCTCCCCACCGGCCGGGGATCAGCGGCACGTTTCAATCGTCCGATCCAACTTTTTGGGTCGACCAAGGGGTCATAGAGAGTCGATACATAGCAAACGAGCTGCGTATAAAGTCATCAGTGTCTTTATAGGAGAGCGACACACCCATTCAGCTCGAGCCGGATCAAGTTCCCAGAAAAAAAAGCGCTTGCCTCGGAGAGTCGACCAGGGCCACCGAGTTGAACACTTCGGATCGAACATCAACTTTCATCGACTAGAATACTCAGCCAAGATGAAGATCACGGAGAAGCTGCAAAAGGCAGAGAGGGAAGGCAGGACGTATTGGAGTTTCGAGTTCTTCCCACCTAGAACAGCTCAGGTGAGCTAAGCTATCCAGCTAACTCGATTTCCGGACCGATCTGATCGGAATGTAGGGCCTGCAGAACCTGTATGACAGAATAGAGAGAATGCGGAATCTGGGCCCAGAGTTCATCGACATCACATGGTAAGTCAGATATAGCGAGCACATCTGCAGGTCGACTAACCTTTACTTTAGGGGTGCGGGAGGTAAAAATGCCGATCTGACATCGAATCTCGTTCAAGTCTGTCAGGAAACCATCGGGATAGAATGTTGCATGCACCTGTGCTGCACGGAGAGTGAGTGGGGTTCTGAGAGGTGTTGAGATCACAAGCACTTACCACTCTTCACGTAGTGCCAGAAGAAAAAGTGAAGTCAGCCTTGGCGGTGCGTTTGAATTGTCGATCAGACGACTGTTGCTAAACACGCCCGCAGGAGGCCAAAGCCCATGGATGCCAGAACATTCTTGCGTTACGAGGAGATCCGCCCAATGGACAATCAACGTGGAAACCTACGCCCGGCGGCTTCCACAACGCCATCGATCTCGTCAAATACATCCATGCCACCTACCCCGGAGAGTTCTGTGTCGCCGTTGCCGGTTTCCCACAAGGCCACCCAGAATCACCAGAGACAGATGAGGGCAAGGAGCAGGAGATTCAATGGCTGAAACAGAAAGTCGACGCGGGCGCGGATTTCATCTTCACTCAGTTGTTCTACGACGTCGAAATCCTCTTTGACTGGGTCAAGAGAGTCCGAGCAGCTGGAATCACCGTGCCAATCGTCCCTGGAATCATGCCAATCCAGAACTGGGACAAATTCCAGAAATGGGTCGAGAGAGAACGGGTGGCTGTCCCCGCGCACTTCTACGAAGCTCTGGAGCCGGTCAGGGGTGATGATGAGAAGGTCAGACAGGTTGGAACGAAGCTGGTCGCGGAGATGTGCAAGAAGATCTTGGCAAATCACGAGTGTGGCATCAAGGGATTGCACATCTACACCTTGAACCTGGAAAAGGGCGCTAGGATGTTGTTGGAGGAGCTACAGCTGGAAGGAAACAGGGAGCAAATCGCCCCTCTACCATGGAGACCATCCCTCACGCCACATCGACGAGGGGAGACGATCCGACCTATATTCTGGGCCAATCGGGTGCAGAGCTATCTGTCGAGAACGGACGAATGGGACGAATTCCCGAATGGACGATGGGGCGACTCCCGCTCTCCGGCTTATGGCGATCTGGATGGATACCCCGTTTCCTTGGGGATCAACCAAGCTGAGGCGTTCAACCTATGGGGACACCCTACGACATTCGAAGACATTTGCACCTTGTTTGCAAACTTCTGTAAAGGCTCTTTGACCAAGTTGCCCTGGTCATCACAACCCCCCGCCAGCGAGACGAGCGTGATCGATCAGCAACTGGCCAAGATGAACGAGATGGGTTATCTCACCATCAACTCTCAGCCGGCCGTCGATGGAAAGCGGAGTGACGACAAGGTTCACGGATGGGGTCCTCCTGGAGGTTACGTCTACCAGAAGGTAAGCTTTCCGTCGTCTCGTAAATGGGTTAGCTGATCGATGCCATAGGCCTACCTCGAGTTCTTCGTCTCTCCTGAACTCCTGAGTCCTCTCATCAGGCGTATCGAGCGGGATCCCAGGATCACCTACTATGCCGTGAACAAGCAGGGCGATCTGAGGACCAACACGCATAGCGAGGGGCCCAACGCTGTTACGTGGGGTGTCTTCCCGGGCAAGGAGATTGTGCAACCCACAATCGTCGAGGCCGTCTCCTTTATTGCATGGAAGTGAGTAGTTTGTCTAGACTTGCGACGGATTTGCTGGTCACAATGCTGACGATCTGCCAGGGATGAGGCATTTGAGCTGGGATGTCAATGGGCGACGCTCTACCCCGAGGGTTCACCATCCCGAGCTTTGATCGAGGACGTCATGAACACATCGTACCTCGTCAATATCGTCGCAAACGACTTCAAGGACGGCGCATACATCTTCGAGCCGTTCCTATTGGACCGAGACGGAACAGCTGCGACTTCGCCGGTCGCCCAAACGAACAACGGCTTGGTCGACGGCCTCAAGTCTGCGCTCAACGGTGCCAAGGAGGCCATCGGAGGTATCCTGCCTAACGGTGACGGTGCAACTCAGCCGAATGGCCACGCCGTTCAGCCCTCCGCATGATGGATTCTTCTCTCTGTTGCTAAATTTTGATCTTTCTCTCGGTATTTCGAAGTAATTGACACTTTTATCCCACTTGTACTTGTCCTCAACGGACCAAAGATACGTTCAACTCGTATCCTCATTCCCCTTGACTCCTGCACATATACCCCGCTACAGATACCCACGGATCCCTTAGACACCTACTTGTATACGGCCAGGAAGGGAACAGTAGACCATTAGACGAAACAAAACGATTAGGGAATCATTGCATTGCAGATCCACCATCGACGGCCTTCAACACCGTCGTTCTCATGAACATTACTAGCATTTCAACATCCATGCATGCATTGTGAAAGACTGTTTGTGAAGGCTCTACATTGTGATGCGCCCACACACCTACGCCAACCTCAGTTCCAGCATTGAGGCTTATGCCATGCCCCCGCCCAGCCTCAGTTCCAGCAGTTCCTCCGCGGCTAGCTTCCGCTCGTACCACCGTCTCACCTCGTGCAGCCCCATGCTCGTGGCTCCGAGCCCTAGCAGCATGAACAGGTCCCGTATGCTCAGCGATTCCGTCTGGAAGATATGTTGCAGTGGTGGGATATAGATGAGTGATAATTGCGCGATAAACGAGATTGAAACTGTGGTGAATAGCATTTTGTTTTTGAACATCGGGCACGTCAAGCCTCTGTTCTGCAGCGCAGATACCAGGTCCAGGAAGACGAAAACGGTGAATGTCTGGAGTTGCACGCGTAAGCTCAACTTCCCCTTTGACGGTCAATCACTCACCATGGTTTGATCCCGCCTGCTCATGCTGCCATCACTGATCTCGTGTCCGTAGATAAACAATGTTCCAAGAACGATCATCAGAGCTGAGAACCCTATTCTGCCCATCAACCTCCGACTGATGATATTCGAGCCCTTCTTCCTCGGAGGCCTCTTCATGATCTCCTTGTCGACCGGGTCGACACCCAAAGCTTGAGCGGGGGGGCCATCCATGAGAATGTTGATGAAGAGGATCTGCATGGCGTTGAGCGGGTTTGGAAAGCGCAAGAAGGTGCTGAGGGTGATCAAGGACAGTGCGGCAATGGCGGTCGAAAGTTGAAAAGAGAGGAAATTCTGGATGTTGTAGAATATCGATTTGCCTTCTTCGACCGCAGGTAAGATTGAGGAAAAGTCGTCGTTGACCAAGATGACATCGGCAGCTTCTTTGGCAACATCGGTACCGGACTTGCCCATGCTGATTCCTATGTCGGCCATTTTGAGTGCCGGCGAGTCATTGACACCGTCTCCCGTCATCGCGACCACTGCGCCCCGCATCTGCCACGCCTTGACGATAGCCATTTTGTGCCGAGGAGTCGTCCTTGCGAACACGGTGATCGATGGCACTCTCTCGATCAGTTCCCGTTCGGATAGTTGATCGACCTGAGTACCGAGCATGCAGCTTGCGGATTCAGATGAACCAACTCCATTTGACGGTGTGACCTTGAGACCCAGTTCTCTGGCAATCGCCAGAGCGGTTGGCTCGGAATCACCGGTGATCATGACTATTTGGACTCCAGCTCCGTGTAGCGCTGTTATAGCATGAGCAACTCCTCGCCGGGGTGGATCCATCATTGCTTGGAAACCGACAAAGACAAGATCGGTCGCGTCCTTCGAAGGGTCTTTGGGTGGGAAGCCATATGCCATGGCTATGACCCTCAGTCCTCTTGCTGAAACTTCATTCGCCCGGTCCACGATCGTTTTCGATGTAGCAGAGTCGAGGGAGGGCGTTGACGAGTCGGTCACGTAGTAATACCGACATTTTGCAATGACGGCTTCGACCGCGCCCTTGACATACACCATTTCCGATCCACCGTCAAGCGATCCGAGAACGGTCATGATCTTCGTTTCAGAGCTGAATGGGATTTCGTTCGTCCGATCAAATTTCTGAGAGGATAAGTCAACGTCATCCGGAGAAATTGATGGTTCAGCTCACTTTCCGCTCGTCGTCTCTGCTCAATACCGGCAGCACGTTCAACAAAGCTACTTCAGTGGCTTGACCGACGTTGACTCCCTGCTCGTTCTTGAAAGCATTGTTGCAGATATTGCCGATCACGGCAGTCTTGTTAAGCGCAGCGGAAGGGGTGAATTCGGCGTGGTCGGGATGTCGCGGTTCGAAAGAGTGATGCAAATGTGGGGTGAGGTCGACCAGGTCGTCCACGGTGTAGACATGCGTGACGGTCATTTCGTTTTTCGTTAGAGTTCCTGAGGGGTGTCAGTCGGGCGTTTCGCTATCGGCGCCGAAATACTGACCTGTCTTATCTGAGCAGATTACGCTGACACTGCCCAATGCTTCCACACTGGGCAGCTTTTTAACTATAGCCTGTCTCTTGGCCATTCGCAACACGCCCAAAGCCAATGTGACTGTCGTGACGATAGGCAGGCCTTCTGGGATGGCAGCGACAGCAAGGGAGACTATCGCGGCGTTTAGCTAGCACGCCTGTTATGATAGGGGACTCGACGCACCTCCTATGGTGAACATCTCCAGCCAGTCCCGCTTCTGCCAGACACCGAGGAGGAAGATAACACCAATGACACCGAAAGAGAATATGGACAATCGCTTCGCTAAATCGTCCATTGCCAGTTGTAGAGGCGTCCGCTTCTCCTCGACCTATTGGCGTCAGCGGCAGCTCATACCGAGTCCACTCACGTCTTGCATCATCGAGAAGATGACACCGAATTCTGAGTCTTTACCGGTGCCGACGACGATCCCGGACCCGTGACCTTCGAAATCCAGTCAGCTTCTGATTGCCTTCCGCCTGTACTCGCAAAACTTACCGCTTCGGACAAGGGTGCCCATGAATGCCATACAATGCCTCTCTCCGAGCGCCTTCCCGCCGCCTTCGCCGTGCGTATCCTCACCTTCGCCGCGCTCACACATTTCAGTGTTCTTCCTTGCGGGTCTTGTCTCTCCCGTCAAAGCCGACTCGTCAATCTCGAGTGAAACGGCGGTAATGAGTCTGATGTCCGCCGGTATACGGTCACCAACGGAGAATGTCACCAAGTCTCCTGGGAACAAGGCATTGGCAAGCGGAGTGACGGGTTGACCGTTCCTATTCAAGGTCAGAAGGGCACTCCGGGCTCTATGCTTCGGGTGAGTCGAGACCCACCTTATCAGATGGCAGTAATGCGGTACCAGCTACTCTCGATGTCAATTCTGCTCCACTCCTAGTCTGGAACAACGGACAGACCTTGTTGAGGGCTTCCAATGACTTTTCCGACCGCTGTTCCTGTACAAAACCAACTGTTCCAAGTATGAGCACCTTGTCCCGCAATGGCCACCGTTTACTCACCCGTAAGAACGATGATGACCGTGATGATCACACAAATGGCGTCGTCATATTGACCCATGAGAGCGCTGACCGCTGTACTCCCCAACAGGAGCAAGATTAAGGGGTTCTCGTATATCTGCTTGATGAACTTGAGGTACAGTGGCTCCGAGGGCGGGAGCTCGAACTCATTGGGGCCATATCGAGCCAGCAATGCGCTAAGAGCCGATGTGGCCAGACCTTGGGTCTCGTGCGTGTTGAAATGGGATATCGTTTCCTTGATTCCAAAGTCAGTTCACTCCTGTCCGTAGAAGAGCAATGGAGTGACGTACCTGCACCGTCTTGTGGGCATAAATCGCACTAGGCGTCTCCCGAGCTCGCCTCTGCCTCTCCTCTGCCTCCGCTTGCTCCGCCCTAACCAGTTCGTATCCATCATCGCTGGGCCGTCCAAGCATCTTCTTCCCCCAAGACACCAATCTTCCCGTATAACTGCCCTCATCGTCCATGCTCCCCGGGTCCAGATCAAGACCGCCTGGTCTACGACTCGATGATGGTCCTTCACCATAAGCTTGACTCGATCCGCTGAACCCTCGTAACCTGTGAGGGGCATGCGAAGATGGGAAGGGTGGAAACGAGGGGTCGATCGAGGGCTGTCTTCGTAGTGTTGTTGAATAGGCATACCCACCACTGGAGTCGGAGACTGCTCTTCCTGCACCTTCCTCAAACCCAGTCAGACCGTTCATCGTATTCGGTGGTCGACTGCCGCCCAGTCCAGGGTACTCTTTGGCTTCGGGATGCGCAGTGACCGAGCCTTTGGCTTGCGCACCATCATTGTAGATCGCGGTGGTGGGGTCATACAGCGCAGCAGACTTCGATACGGGCGAATTGGGTCTACCACTCCTCACTTTTGCGGAACCCCTCGCTGCTCCCGTCGAACCGACGAACAAGCTCGATGATCCGATACCCTCGCTGCCCTCAACCTGACCTCCGTTCGCAATGCCGAAAGAGCCAGGTGATTGTGTCCGGTTGGAAGAGTTGCCATTCGAGAGTGCACTCGCGCTTGGAGGTGGTGATCGTCGCTTGTGCGGGCCGTTGTATCCATTAGTCGAGCTCATTACAGGCGAAGGCGGTCAGTGGGCCATGCGGTATTGCCGGGAAAGCTTTGGGGCTGCGTGTCGGGCCTTATTGGCAAGTCCGGCTCCTGCCAGGTGTGATACCTCTGAGTTGGGTGGCAGAGCCTTGCTGCTTGAGCGATGACCCGACCAGATGTTGTGGACGCTACACGATGGATGTCTCGGCGCTTTGCATTCGCTAATTTGGTAGTCGCGTCCAACTAATCGCGCACTCGAGAATCTGATTCCGGCCAATCCCACCCTATATTCGACAAGTGTAAGGTGTACTCTGGTGTAACTGCTCGAGCGTCCCGTAGGGAATCATTTCTCGACTTGACAGGGCTCTTGTAGACCATACAGCCTCGCGTAAACCGTGCATACGATATGTCATATGAACGGAGACCATGCTACTACCCTCTATGCCGCGATCCTCACGCGGGGCTTGGGCTGCCACGCGCCCGACTTGCCCTCTGGCTTGCCGCCAGCGTTGCCCTGGGGCTTTTGTTGTTGTTGCTGCTGCTGTGGTTTTGAAGCTGGTAGGGGTGCGCTTCGGATAGTGTTGAATACTCGCTGGGCGTGCTCGGCATTTCTAGTATCAGAGTCAGTCAAAGCACCATCGAGTGGGTATTGATCACGCACCTAATGAAGAAACCGGCGAAACGTCTGTGCGAAGTTGTCTCCTCAACGTGGACCATTGACTAGGCGAGTGGAGTTTAGCGATTTCCTCAATCTGACAAGACTTCTAACTCACGCCATCGATCGTGAAATCTAGGTTGTTCGTAACAATCCTGTCACCGTCCAACATGCTGCTGCTGGCGCTCGTGCTGCTCTCGCCAGCAGAAGCGGAGCCTCGAGCATACGTCCGGCTAGCAGCCTTGAGGACCATGAGCTGCTCCAGAACCTTCTCCTCGTCATCGCTACCATCTCCCAAGAACGCCGAGAGCTTGACGGCGTCGATCGAGGTGTACAATTTGAGCAGGGTTCGGACACCAACAACGCCCTTGACGGCGGCCACGTCGGACAGGAACAGGTCGAGCAGTCTGTGAGTGGCGTCCTGGGGTGGGTTGGCTGTGTAGGCCTCCAACAACTGTGCATCCTCGTATGGTGGAGGGTTGACCGAGAGGTAGCGAGGCGATGCCGACAGGAATAGCTCCTTGTACGTCTCGATGGCCTCGTCACTAGTGATAGTCAGTCAGCATATTCACCAGAGCCGCTCAATGTACTCACCCTCCACGTTGCAGGATAGCCAGCTGGTCTCCGTAGTGCTCCTTGACTATCGACATGATGCTCTCGTCGCTGGGGCCGGGCGAGAGTGTCGTGCAGATGGCAAGAAGGGCGTACATCCTCTCGCAGGTCTTCGTGATCTAGGCAAAGTCAGCTCAATGTATTCCCATAGCAACCGTCTGCCCTGATTCACCGATCCGTACTGGTAACTTCTGGTGTGGTACTGCTTCATTCTGATGAAGAAGATCAGCACCGACACGAACGTCTTGATCGCATCTGGCCATCTTCCAAGAGCCATGTAGGCGCATCCAATCTGCGACAATCAGTCAAGTTTCCAACAGGTGCATGAATCTTTGCACTCACGTGGTAGTAGGTGGTAACGTGACAAGCGGTAATTCGCGTGAGAAGAGCACCACCACCAAGCTCGACATGCTGCATGGTCTGAAGAGCCACTATACAGGGTGTCAGTAGAAGTCCAGTCCTTCAGCGCGTCGTGACTCACGCGTTGGGTCACCGAGCAAGACGTGAACTCGCAACAAGCAGATCAGGGAGAAGTATCCGAGATTCCTGTACAGTGGTTTCGAGCCGTATTCTCCTGCAATCTCGCTGTTGTGGTCGGTCAGCCCCCGTACTATAGTGCCAAATGATGTACTCACGCAACCTCCTCTGGGGTTTTGCCCTCTTTCTCCGCCTTGAGCTGCTCGTTGATGCCAGACTTCTGGACCAAAGAGTACAGAACGTTCAGAACACTGTAGCACGACCAGATTTGCTGCGCCTCGCTGAGCATCTCCAACTCCTCTTCCGACTTGTTCTTCGGGTTGGACCGCCATTGAGCGAACGACTGGAACTGGTAGACAAACTCGTCGAGCATATCCCATAGCCACTGGATGGGTAGGTCTAGGGGAACGGGCTCCTCCGAGTCTAGCCAAGTAGGCGTCAGCTTCATAAACCCAATAAGATAGATCGTGCTCACTCAAGAGGTAGTTGAATAGCTCGCAGATGTTCTCGTACGACTGGAATCGGTCATCGATGGTGGGCTGGAGCTTAGCGTAGACATGTCGGAAGTAGAGCTACGGGCGGGAGGGTCAGTCGTGATCTACTTTTCGGGACCTCCGGCCTCACCTCTCGGTACAGGGTCAAGAACACTTGGTCTATTCCAGGTCGTCAGTACACGGATGCCCTTGACCAGTTCTCGCTTGTCTCACCATTCTGGACCAATGGAGAAATGACTTCCGCCTCAGGCCATTCATTTTGGGAGTAATGGGCCTGGGTAAGCTTGTTCCATCCGGACTCGTACATGTTGAGGATGGTAGCCTGGTCGTTCTCGATGATAGCCTGGTGGAACAAGACGAGGAACTATCACCGCAAGTAAGCATATGAGTGACTGAAGGGTTGCTGGTTGCCCCGCGTTGACGTGACTTGTGTGATCCAGCAGTCGAACCCCACTCCAGTTGCGGGACGAAGATAACCATCCTCCACTTCGAAACGTAGTGCACCAAAGTATCGCAATGGAACAATCCTGATCAAGCTGTCACTCACCCTCTTGACATCTTCGGGCACCATCTCCAGGAGCTGACTCTGCTCGGCATCGTCCCTGTCGTTTCCAGACGCCTGCTGCTCGTACGCATGTCTTTCCAGCTCCTGCATCCTTCGGTATTCGTCCTCTCCGTTGTTCGAGGTCTGGTACGTTGGGACCGCGAGGGACGACAGAAGCTCATCCTCCTCTGGCTCGTAGAATGCTGTTGGGTCGGCCATCTTGTCCGTGAGCCTATTGATAGACGATGTAGACGGTTGTAGCGAGTCGGAAGTGTAGTGTATAGCCAGCCCATGAAACAAAAAGTCGAAATGAGTTGGAAGGACGGCAAGACGTCGCGCCACATTGCTGCGTCAGGTGGAAATGCCGAAAACGCCGACACTGCCAGACGCTGCCAGGAATCAGGAATCAGGATCTATCAGGATGCATCTGGGCTATGGCCATCCGGTCGGTGACTCGGTTGCTTGTGACAGTATAGTGCTCAGTACATGTGTCAAGTCTTAATGCGTGGTATGATCCGACTCGAGCAACAAGATACAAGCTGTAATCACTTCTCAAACATCTTCTCCGCGAGCAAATCACCTCTTCGCCTTGCATCCTCGCTCAAGGATGTGTTGCCCGAAGACGCGGGGACTGGATCTGCCAGCCGTCTCTGTACCTCAGGAACCTCTGAGAATGCCTCTCGAAGCTTGTCCGTGGCAATGCGTTTGACCTGTAGACTGTATCAGCGGATGCTCATAACTCAGTGGAGCTTTTACTGACCTCTGTGAGAACCGTTCTGGTGACCTGCAAGATGGGTCCTGCGAGACCTAGCTGAAGAACGATATACCTGTCTCAATGTCAGCTGATGGTTGGTGATGTCAGCTATAAGCCTTGATGACTCACGCTGAAGCAGCCAAGATGAGTAACATGGCGAAATATAGCGGATTGAAAAGCACAGCCATGGCCTCGTTCCAACCCAAGACGACGAGGACACCGTACATCCACAAAGGTATCTGAGCGACGGAAGACACCATGCTTCGCTTGGCCTCGACAAATGCGGCATCGGCATCACGCTTGAAACGGGACTCGAGCGAGACGAGCTTTGTGGGGGAGAGGAGCGTGTAGGCAGTTGTCGCGTCGAATGATACTGGGTCGGCGTCGGTGTCGAACGTGGCTTCTGGTTCTGGTAAAGCTGGAAGCGATCCGGTTGGGGCGATAGTTGAGAACTGTGGAAGCAAGTCGAGCGTCTAAGCGGTATCGGTACTGGTGCTCAACAGGTTCTGTCACCAGCTCACCTCGTCTTTGGCTTTCTTGAATGCAGACTCGATATCGTCCTCTGGCTTCCACACCCGTGGTAACCCTTGCTCGTCATACCTGAAGCGATCCTCGAATGTCGTTCGCAAAGTGTTAAGTATGGTGGCATCGGATGTTTGCTCCTCTAGCTTCTTCCGTAGTCCCAGCCAGATCCGCGCTCGCAGTGTCGATAGTGCCGCCGTGTTCTCCTCATCTGTGCAGTTGTAGCCTGGCAATCCTGTCAGTTGGCCACCTGTTGATGTCAGTATCGGTCTGCAACGCACTCTTCGCTTTGACCAAATAGGCATCTGCACCAGTCTCGGTCGCGGACGTGTAGGTCTCCAGGATGTCGTCCCACATGGAAGGCTTTGGGTGACTCATGGCGACCTCGACTGGTTCCAAAAGCTGTCGCTTCACGGCTCGCTAACGAGTCGACGTCGTCAGCCTCGGAGTTCAACTAAGACTCGCTGACTCACCTCTGTCTGGTTGACCAGCTTCTTCGTCTCGTCCGCCCGAAGCTTGTCCGCGATCAATTTCAGGTCCTCGTCCACGGAAGAAAGCTCCTGTTCAAACTCCCAATCTGTCTCCTCTATCTTCACCTCTGGTCATGCACGTCAGCGCGGCCAAGACGTTCCGAGACTATTTACCCACCTCTAGCTCCGACCAAGAAAGCCGAACGAGCCTTTTCTGTCCCTTGCTTGACCACCTCTGCAAAGTCGTATCCAGTCTCCTTCAGGCCAGCGGTGAGATCCTTTACGTAGGTGGCGGCTACCTGTTTGTGCAGGTTTTTTAACTGTCCGAGGTATATTGGCGATAGAGTCGAGTGTAATGCGGCTAGAAGATCTTGTCTCTTCCTCTGGTATACACCAGCATGGTACCGCGAGGCGTCTCTGTCGAATTTGCCTGGAGGATCATGTCAGCTCGCCATCTTCGTGTCGCGATCCGAGACCGACCTAGTGCAGTTGTCAACCAATCTTGCATCATGGCACCAAGTCCAGTCACCACTGTGCCACTCTCAATCGGCTTCCTGATGATCTTGGAGCTAACGTTGAAAGCTTCAACGACCACAGCGGCGATCTCATCACATCGGAATTGAGCGAGGAGCTCTTGTTGGGTCGGCAGGTCGAGGTCTTTGTTGGTGAGAACTTGTTGCTACCACGCGTCAGCCGTCGTCACACCGTCCGAGTATTTGGCCAACCTACCCAGATGCCGTCCATGTAGAACGAGACACCGTCCGCGGGAATTCTCTTGTGATACGATGGCTGGAAGACATAGTCCTCTCTAGATCTATCCGTGAAACGCTTCCTGAGCTCGAGCACCTCCTGCTCGAACTTCTCTGGCATGAGCACTTTATGCGGCAGTGCCGAGAAGGACAGGTCAAAGTAGTTCTGTAGCGTGGCATCTGCCAGGTGTGGGGGCTGGTGGACATCAGCTCTATATCGCGGCTTTACAAGCATCTGCCTACCTTTGACAGACTGGCCCAGATCTTTTCCATATCCTGCGTCAAAGTCGCCGTCAAATTAGACATTGGTGTCGCTCCGACGTGATCCCGAATAACGAAGAGGATCAAGGTCTTCTCCTGGTGTCTAGAGGTTCAGTCAGGAAGGTACTCTGAAATGTCCAGGCTGGCCTCACTTCGGCTTTGTGTCCTCGCCGCCTCCTCCGAACAGCCCCAAATTGACCTCAAAGACGGTCTTGAGCAGACCCATATTCGCACCCTGATACAGTCCAATCTGGTGTTCCCTGACGATATCTGGTCAGCTCGAGCTCTAGCCCCTGTCGCACTTGCTCACCAGAGATTGACAATGAGAACTTCGGTACTGGCCAGACTGAAAAGCGCACTCTTTCGCTCAAAATCCTGATCCTCGCCTCGCTCTCTGCCGTCTGTACCCTCGACGTCCATGACCAACGTCGACGAGTACGCTGAAGGACACATCCATATTCCCTTTGTTGTCTGCTGCCTCTTACTCTCGTCCATCACGTCGAACGAGGTACCGAAGAGTCTGTTAAGCAGCGTCGACTTTCCAGTCGATTGTGATCCGAATACTGCGACCACATCATACGCGAAGCCTTTGTCCAACATTCCCCATTTCGCGAGGTATGGCGATAGCTCCTTCCTGCGAAGAACGTCAGACGCGAACATCTGGCAACGTCGTGATCGGGCAACTTTGCACTCACGTGAACTCCTGATGCTCGTTGACAATCTGCAGTCGGCCCTCTCCTGCTTTGTTGGATTCATGATGGCTCGCAGACGCCCCATTGGTAGGTAGTTGCGTCGTCACGGCCGACACACCGGCTAGGGGGGCGGCGGCTGGTGCGAGTTCTGGCGTTGACATGGCGGGGKATACTCTTGATGGCACAGCTTGTACACGCTGATCGCCGCGAGATTAGCTCTGCTGGCTGCTGTAAACGCTACCTTGAGGCTTGCTGGATGTAGCTGTTCGTAGTGGGTTCGAAGGATACTCACCATCGAGCAAGGGGGTACGGCTACTCCGTCAACACGATTCGTTGAATCCCGTTACGTAATTGGGTGCCCACCTCCCACGTCATCTGCTTCTTGGTGGTCCAGGCCCCAGGTGGTCGCTCGAAGAGGCTCGAAGCAGCTTGAAGCCTCGTTGGATGCATTGTTACTGACTTGGCCTCGGATACCTGCGCCGTGGGCTGCTGTATATGGCCCGATCGACTACAGATAACAGCGCCCCAATTCCAAACGTTAGAGCCGACAAGCTGATCGTCTCGACTCTCCGAATGACCGAGATCTGGCCTCTGGACACATCTCACACCCCGCGAAGTCCCGCGGCCACCCACTCGGCTAGCACTTGGATCCGCGCGATATCGACGGAGGGCTGACATACCAGCTCGGTACCCATCTTCCTCTCATACAGCACCGGCCGCCCAAAGCTGCGAGGGCTGATTGTCGGTCGTCAACGAGCTCACAGGAGACGAAGTGGCAAATGAAGGAGACGGGCTCAGATGGCACGTAACCTCCTCGCAAAGCGTGCCGCGTCCGACCCGACCTTTCAGAGCCCATTAGGTACCCTCAGGGGCACAAGAAAGACGCTCTGCTTCGATGTCGAAGTGGATGTGGTTGATGGAGATGCGAAGACACAAGACTAGTTGACCGTCAGATTCGATCGTCGTAGGCTGTTTTCCAAGCGCTTATAATCAAACAATTTGCTTCGAGAGCATAACAGCTATCTGGATTAGTATATCGGCTAGTATAACCGCCTCTCATCTGTTAAACAGTTGATCGCGGTAGAGCGGGGTTCGATTCCCCGATCTAGAACTTACATTTTTGCTTTTTGCGACCACGCCCGGCATGGAAGCGGCCGACTCTACCCTCTCCAACTCCAAGCAGTCTCCGAGTGAGCACACCGAAGCTGGGCTGAACTGTGCAATGCATTGGATCAGAGCGGGACGACGGCGGTGTCAGTGTGCATTCGCAGGGTAATTACTTTTGCAATACGACATGTGAAGATGCCAAGTGGACACACGACGCTCCATTTTTTGGCAATCGACTCTCCCGAGTACATGGTTCATCTTGATGAACCGAGGCAGCTTGCGACAGACGACAGGGAGCGGAGTCTGCCCCTGTCATTCGAGTTGCACTGCTCCTGGGCTGATTGAAGTGGCAGGCAAGCGGGTATACGATTCGAAAGCAGTCGCGGGTCAAGCCATTAGCCATGTACGCGTACAATACGCTCGGGCTCAGTAATTGTCAGTCTATTATCGAGACAACTCAGGAGTGATGAGATCGAGGCTGGCGACCAGTACCAGGAGTCTAGGATAGTCTCTGATAACTCGCCTATATCATGTGGTGGTAGTTTGGCCTGCTCATCGCTCTCGCTGCCGAGCGGATAACGCTAAACGGTCTAGCCTTCTAGGTCACGGAGAGACTAGTCACTTGGATTCGGCCTAGACACATTGCCGCCGTGGTCCGTCGACATTCAAGGAGCTGGATAGCCACTAGTCGGAGATGGCTAAAGCGATGAAGGAGTCTTGAAGTAGGGGGCGCGACGTGACTTGACCCGAGGCCATCATCGAGAACTGCAGGACCGTGACCTCCATTGACACAAGTTTGACCGCGCCGAGCGCTGAGATCTAAGGTATGCATGGTCGCCTGCGTGTGGGGATCGCTGCTTGATGCGAGGCGGGTCTAGTCATGAGCAGGGTATGACATGTCGGCTGTAGCTTGGGCACTTCACAACCCTCATTTGTCGGGGTAGGGCTTCTTTGTAGGTGTTGAGGCGTTGAGAAATTGACTGCAGATCGGTTTTGTCTGTCAAGCATGTTACACAATCCGCCGTAGATTAGGATCTGGGCATTATGGCTGTTCAGCGAGGGGCGGTCTATCAGACGGGAGGAAAGATGATGACTGAATGGGCGATCGGTAAACGACTGGAGTTAGCCACTCGGATGCTCACATTTACACAGCTCGGCCCCGTCCGCAGATCACATCGAGGGGTCCGTCGTAGCAATTAAGCTCGCCGCTAGTCTGCGTAGAGTTACCGAGCGGCGTCTTTCCCACTCGATCCTGTAGGACCTCTGCCTGTTCCCCTCCTGGACGACCCCTCCGGACGACCTCCACCGGTACCTCCCGCTTGATTCTTGTTGTGAAGTACCGCCCAGCCCAAAGGAGGATAAGGTGGATGCCGGAACATATCGGACGAGGGCCAGACACAGCAGGATCAGCAAGCTATAACCCGTTCACATCGTTAGCTGGCGAGGAAGGCCACTGCCACTGGATGGTCCAAAGCGAGTATCGGCGGAGAGCTGTGGTGACCGGTTTGCGAAACCTGGTGCTCCGAGTTAATGTAAGTGCTGGAAGTGTGCCTTGCGTACTTTCACATTGGTCTGTGAGGTGTACTCGAGTATGTGTGCTCATACTGGCGTCGCGGGGTGTCTGAGGCATCTGGTCGGCCGATATCCGCACACAAGTGATAGCAAACTGGGCTTGCAAAAGGAATAAGGCGGCGAGACAAGTGATCAGTGTACTTGAGTGAGTCGTCGGATCGCCGTTGCCGGGTGCAGCAAGCAGTGGAGCAACCCTGACGCTCGCCCGTCGGATAGCAGCTTCAAAGGGCTGAGTCAGGCGTAGAAAAAGTAAGTTCTAGATCGGGGAATCGAACCCCGCTCTACCGCGATCAACTGTTAGACAGATGAGAGGCGGTTATACTAGCCGATATACTAATCCAGATGTGGTATTTGGGTGAAAACAACGATTATAATCACTATTGCACTGTTCCAGTCCAACTTTCCAAACCTCTCGTATCCTACATGCATTACATTGACTCTACGGTGGGTTCTGCCGTCGACAGCTCTCGTCCAGTGTGAGCAATTCTCAGGGGAACATTGGAACTTACCGCAGGTATGAGGCGAAGCGGGGCAGTGGAAGCCGTCCGCTTGCTCAGCGCTCACCTTTATGACCACCACATCTCGCCGTCCCTGGTGCTCAGGTAATCTACAGCCGCACTTGCTCGAGATCCTTCAAATGCACCTCAACGCTCGTCCGTCCCGGTAGATGGGTGTCTCGAAGACTGAGTTCCAGCCCGACTCGGTCCGCGGTCAAGCGGTAGGCCCGGTCAAGAGCTGAGGGTACAGATAGTCCGATCGCGGGGACGGAGTCGAGAGTGATTGACCCAGTTGGTGATTCTCGGGTCGTGAGATTGCCACGTTGTAGAATGGGGCTGATGATTCATGGAGCAATGGCAGCCATTCACGTCGTTCACATCATGGAGACTGGACTCGCATTAGGATCCCGCGCCATCCGACATGGCGTGAGGATGGTACTAACTGGTACTAACTACTATGACCACTGATGGAGCAGCGAGTGTAGAGTGACATGACGACCGGGTCTTGTGAAGTTCGACCGTAGCTGATATAGCGAAGGATCATGTGGAGGGATCTTGGTCCACACCACCGTTTCGATGCAACTGTTTCCCCAGCACACGAAAGTTGAGCCAGGACGGAAACAAACCAGTTTGTATAACGAGCGATGCATGTGTTTATAAGAAACCTCATCCCGATGACGAGGTCCGGGGGTGTCGTATCGTGGCTTTCCAACACTACTGTCCATCCGTATAGAGTTTCCGGCCAAATTTGAGGCGCCGCGGACTGGATCTACTAGGCGGCGCGATCGCCGTAGTTGATGATCGCTTGGGTGGAAGGAGAGCGAGTGAGCAGTTGCGATTTGACTCGATACCGCGGTTGACCGTTGGCGAGTCGGAGAAACCATGGTGTCGAAACAAAAAACTGAGCCTTCCTCCGTTCCCGTGCTATTGAGGGCGCTCGAGCGGAGGCGAAGGCCGGGTCGAGATTAGGGTGTTGGCATGTAGACCGTGACAAGCATCATCCGCTGCCGCCCAATAACTCCGGCGCTATTTCGGCTGCTATCCTCTGTGCCTCCATTTCCATCTTCCACTTGTGCTTCATATTGCCCAGATCCTGCCGCGTCAACATGACATCGGGGAACTTCTCCGCCAGCTCGTAGCGTATGTTCTTGGGCGTTGTGCCAGAAGCGAATGATTGCATGATGAATGCGAGGCATTCCGGAGTGACAGAAGAGCGTCGAACCGAGGGGAGGTCGCTAGGCTGGATGGGAGGATGATTGTGAGTGGAAGTGGACTGCGAACGAAGCTCCCAGCGTTTTGGTCGAGGGGCGAGCTCTGAGTGCGGACCGTATTCGCGATAGGAGATCTTGAGCTCCACTGGACAGCACAGCTTGATTGACTTGGACGCCCTCCCCGTGGTCCCGCGCGGCGGTCGACGCTTGTCTCCCAGTATACACCGCAGGTCGACGTATCTGCTTCCTAAGCCGGTGAGATTGCTCCGGCTCACCACCAGGGCAAAGTGATTCGCCGCTGCCCATGGTTGAAGATAGTCGTTGACATAGACGGAGTGGTCGGTGATGGTGATATCGGGCGGAGTGAAGGGATCGTGCGTGAGCGGCTCTTCCGATCCCAGCGCGATAGCGCTCGAGGAGGGTACGGGGGGTTCGGGAGCCGGATCTGACTGGGCTTCGGGGGCTTCGCGAAGTCTCTTTGCGTAGCCGCGAGAGAGATCGCGGTTGAGCTTGTTTATTGCGAGAACCGAAGATGGCATCAATGAGGGCTGGGACGCCGTCGCAGACACGTTGGTGAAGTACATTGTTGCTGGAGTCAAGTGTGGGTGATGGATTGTTTGAACAGCCACACGAGATGTGGGTGTCAACGAGCGAGGATCTGACATGACCCAAGTCACCCAACCCGACGCGTCCCAGGTCGGCGTTATGTGAAATGCCGGAGGAGATGGTGGCCACGTGGTTGTTCGGCCCAGTCTGCTGGAATCAGCTTGTTCCCCCGCATTCAACCCCGCACGAGACGGACGTCATGGATCGAACTCTGCCAGCTGCCAGCAGATGCAGCAAGATCAAAGCAAGATGCAGACATGACTTCGAACTGCGTATCATCATCCTCCTAGCAACAACCATCTTCCACAGTAGCCCCCAACCCCCTTGATATCATGTCGTCCGCACAACACTCACACCTGATGGCCTTGGCCGGCAAGATGATACCGCCCCTATCGACCAAGCTTCACAAGGGTCAAGCAGGTTTGTCGATCTATCATCACAGTGAATTCAAGCACTGAATCGGATTTATAGGTAGAATAGGTGTTCTAGGAGGATCAGGAGAGTGAGTACCCCCCGATATGTATGTCTAACAAATGGCTAACGCATTACAGCTACTCTGGCGCCCCGTTCTTCTCATCCGTTGGAGCGCTTAAATTCGGAGCCGATTTGGCACACGTTATCTGCACCCCAGCAGCCGGAGCGGTCATCAAGACATAGTGAGGCAACGGTTTGTCTAGAGAGAGAGGGAGTGAATGCTAATTTTTTGGTCTAGCTCACCAGACCTCATTGTCCACGGTATTCTAGACGAGCAACGACCTCTCAATGACATCAAAGCGGATTTGAAGGGTATAATGGAGCGGCTGGTGAGTTCCAGCATTTCTTGTCCGAGGGATCGTGGCTGAGGGCCACTCAGCATGTCCTTGTGATTGGTCCTGGGCTAGGGAGAGACGAGCACATGCAGGCCTGTGCGAAGATCGCCTTTGAGCTGGCCAGAAAGTTTGACCAGATGAGCGTGGTTGTGGATGCCGACGGGCTGTGGGCCGTACAGGTGAGTCATGATGTCGGTGCAGGATGGACCACGCTCATACAGACATAGAATGACCCCAATCTAGTGATGGACTGGCCAGGCGTGTCGAGAATCATCCTCACACCAAACATCATGGAATTCAAGCGTCTCTGCTCGAAGATGGTGCGTAGCGGACAGGCATGAGCGTGAATCTAATATGTCACAGAAAATCGATGAGAACGCACCACCTCACGAGCTGTGTCCTCGCCTTGCCAGATCTCTGCAAAACCTCACGATCGTCCAGAAAGGCTCAACTGACATTATCTCCAATGGACTGCCTCTCCTCCCCGAGTTGTTGTCAGGCGAAGACCAACAGGACGCTGGAAAGAGGGAGATACTGGAAAGCTCGGTAGAAGGTGGACTTAAGCGAGTCGGCGGACAGGGCGACATCTTGAGTGGGAGCACAGGCGTCTTGTTAGCTTGGGGAAGCGAATGGGTGAGGGGGAGTTACGAGTAAGTATAGGTCCCTCCTTTGCCTATCATCACTGACTCCGTACAGACACGTCGGCATGCCTCCTCCATCGAGCAAAGCCATCGCCCAGAGCGTCCCCTTGCTGGCGGCTTATGCTGCTTCTACTTTCAATCGGACAGTATCGAAGCGAGGCTTTGAGGCGAAGAAAAGGGCCATGGTGACCCACGATCTAATCGATCTGGTGGGACCGGTTTATCAAGAGCTCTTTGCACAGTACGAGGGGGGAGAGGGCAAGGGCAAGTTATAGATCGGCAATACATATCCACATGCAATATGTAGCTTTACTTTTGACCTAGTACATTTCCAAACTCTGAACACCGACGAGATCAGCGCTCTGCATCTGAGCAGCACAGTCAGTGGTACTCACCATACCATCGCTGATCTCATAGTCTTGTAGCGATACGTGGTCTTTGTACGTGGTGTACCTGTAGTATCCCGTCAGGCCAGTCCTGCTCTTTTGGTTACAACACATACCATTTCTTGAGCTGTATCTTTTGAGCAGTGGTACCCGTCTGCGCGGCGATGAGCCGCTTGAGATCACCAACTGTGTCTGTCGGAAGACACTTTATGCGCACTTGTGCGATGTCAGCTTTGCCCCAACCTCCGGTCAGCTCCGGCTGAACTCACCTTTCCTCCCTGTCCTATCGTTTGCGATGACCTCGATCAGTCTGTACCCGCTACTCGAAAATCAGCTACTTCTGTAGCACAGATACTAGATCACAGAGCTCACCTTGGCGCCGCTTTAGGCACAGCCACTCCAGACTTCTCCTTATCCATCTGAGCTAATCGTTCCTCACGAGCCTTGTCGCCATCCCTCTTCCCGCCACCTGACCCAGATTCCCTGTCATATCCACCACCACCACTTCGTCTCTCGTCGCCGCGATATTCCTCTCCTCCCTTCATAGGCATCCTGTCCAGTGGATCGGTGCTCCTCTTGAAACTGCCCATTCCACCGGGTGCAGTTCCGACAGGCGCATCTCTCGACATTGTATTTCGCACTCCGTGCTCCCTTGTGCCGCCGAATCGAGATGGGACTTCTCCTCTATCTCTCCTCTCCATCCGCTCCTTGGCGGTTTCTGGCATCTCGTCCAATGGATCTCTTCGATGCGAGAACGATCCAACGGATGATTTCTTGTAGAATGACAGTTCCTTCGGTTTGCGCGGCGCATGACGGGGCGGCGAGCGTGATCGGGACCTGTCCCTTCCTCCTCCATCCCTGTCTCTTCCATAGTCTCGGTCCCTTCCACCATCTCTATCTCTGCCGCCATCTCTATCTCTGCCTGCACTCCTGTCACCTCCGCCTCTCTCTTCTTTACGCCTGTCCTCTCTATCTCTGTCTCGAGGTCGATCATACCTGTCATCATCTCTCCTATCCCTCTTGGGCGAGGGCGACCTTCTTCGAGGACCCTTGGGGGGAGAAGGAGATCTTGGCATTGTCTTGAAGGCTGAAAAGCGGTTGTGGGTGCTGGGTGACAGAAGCCAAACAGAAACCAATCCGACAGTCGACGGGATTGTCAAGTTCACGCTCTGATTCCTAAACGACCTAGACTGCGGGGTCTCCACATGATTACCACTACCGGGAGTGCTCTGACCGTGAGTTGCCAAAGCTATACCCGAAGCGTCCAAGCCGGTCAGCTGTTCAACTCTCGACTTCTGTCTCTCATACCAGTCTGTCGTGATTCGTACACCGAGAGCCGAGACAAGTCGCTTCCTGTCCTGCGATATGGGCCTCAGCAACATGCTCAACCATGCGTCGGGGAGCTCCAGCACAGGATCATACAGCCAACTTCCTCCACTTGCAACGCCGGAGAAGCCTGCCAAAAGAGCTCGTTCATATGATGAGGATGAAGACGAAAGAGAAGAAGATGAAGGGAGGGATGGAACACCTATCGAGGAAGATGAGGCGAGTGCGCTATATCCCACCGTACTGAGTACTGACTGGAACAGCTTTATATAACCCTACAAACCCAGGTCGTCGGGGTTCAATATTACAATGGCCTGGTCGGCGCAGGCGAGTATGTTATGCTCCGCCGACAGCCAACCAACCAATTCGACTCGAATGCTATACAGGTATGCGTGGCATCTCACTTTAGGCTGCTCAGCTCACGGGTGACTAGGTAATTAACTCGAGGGGAACACAAGTCGGGCATATCCCGAAAACGGTAGCTTCTCTATTAGCATCGCTCATGGATAAGAAGCTCGTCAAGGTCGAAGGTCGTATGATCGGGCAGAACCTCGATGGATTCAAGCGCTTCAAGTTGAACATGGACATATCCATCTACGCGAGACCGTCACTCCGCGAGGTGCTAGAGCCGGAACTGGCATGGGCGACTCCTGGACAAATGGGTTTCAAAGCCATGCGAGAAGCCGAAGCTCAAGGACTGTTGGACCAAATAAAGGCGGCTAGTAAGAACAAGAGTCCAGCAAAGAAGCGCGGCGGAAGGGTTGGGGTCAGCGGCACGGGCGGCAGCGACTCTGGACTACAGCAAGCTATTATTGATCCAGAAATCCGACGATTGCTAGATGGCCTGAAGAAAGTCGGCCAGGACGAGAAAGAAGCGGCAGGTGTCATGGTAAGCTATCATGAGTCTGTGAGTGTGAGTATGAAACTGATCACAAGTTGTCGCAGGATTCCCTCACTGCGGATATCGATGTCAGCAAGCTTCCCCTTCACCCATCACCGCCGGGCACCGACTCCGGAGAGCTGTTGGTGGATCTGCTCCCCCATCAATCGCAAGCTCTGCAGGTGGGTACCGTCAGTCTTGTCAAGACACAGGCTCACCCGAATGCAGTGGATGATATCACACGAGAACCCCAAGCTCCCAGCCACGCCAGAGGATCCGGCGGTTCAGTTTTGGACCAAGCAGAAAGGCCAAACCCCAGGCGGGGATTATTGGCTCAATGTCGCGACTTGCTCTCCTCAGTCCACTGAGCCAGTTCTCGGCAGAGGTGGCATCCTGGCAGATGGGATGGGCCTAGGAAAGACCTTGACCACCTTGAGTTTGATATTGGCTACAAAGAAAGATAAGCCCACCGGGGATTACAGCAACGCGACACTCATCGGTACGTTATAGCACTCTAGAATGACTGGGTACTCGCTGACCGTCGTACAGTGTGCCCATTGTCAGTCCTCAGTAATTGGGAGAAGCAGATCCACGATCATGTCACTCAGGGCGGGCTCACTTCATACACCTATCACGGTGATGCAAAAAGCGTCACTGCGAGAACGCTGTCCAACTACGACGTGAGTAGCAGTTATATCTTCTCATCAGTCAGGCATAGGCTGGGCCGCGTTGATCGTTCCATACTGTAGGTCGTATTCACGACGTATGGAACAGTCAGCAACGGTGCCAACCTTCCTCCAGTTTGGCACACACCTTCAACACCAAAGAAGCTCAAAAGCCATGACGGGCCTCTGCTTCAAGTCAAGTGGAAGCGAGTCGTTGCAGACGAAGGACATCAATTGAGGAACCCCAAATCCAAGAGTAAGTTATCTCCGATACGCGTTTCCGGTGCGTACGGTGACTAGTTGACACTGTTCAACAGTGGCTCGAGCATTCGCCGCCTTGCAGGCTGAAAGGAGATGGATCTGTACAGGTGAGTCGAGCACTTTCCTTCCCGATCGGTCTAGCTGACATATTCTAGGAACACCGATCGTCAACTCGTCCGCCGATTTCGGCTCTTTGCTTACTTGCTTGAAGATCTGTTCCCCGTTGGACAATGCGAGTCTGCCTATTCTTCACACTATCATGACTGACCCCTTCGGGATAGCCCGACTACTTCAGAACCCTTCTTTCGCGCCCTCTGAAAGATGGCAACGCCTCAGCGGGCAAAGTACTCCAAGCCCTCGTCGGCCAGATACTCCTCCGTCGAACCAAAGATTCAAGGGACACCGATGGAAGACGTCTGGTGGACCTCCCTCCAATCGAGTACTTCCAGGTGCCAGTCCAGCTCGACGAGGAGACGAGAGACCTGTACGATCAGATCCAAGAGGTTAGCACGGAGGCATTGATCACCGGTCAGGTGAGTGTTTGTGTTACGACCATATTCTCGTGTTAGCACAATGCTTATGGGTGCAAGGGTACGGCCAATGTCCTGTCCATGGTGACAAGGAGTGAGCTGTACGATTTGGTATGCTTCTTGTCGCTGACACAATCTGATAGTGCGACAACTCTGCTTGTGCAAGAGCCTTGTGCCGCAGAGCTTCTTCGACGAGCTCAGACACCCTCCGCCTGTCAAAGGGGCAGCGGTTGCCGTCTCGGCCATACCTGAGGAGAAGAAGCAAGAGCTACTAGACAAGCTCAGGCAGAATGTCGCAGATAACGAGGATTGCTCTGTAAGTCGAATCAGACCTCAGGCCTTTCGGGACTGACAGTCCCAGATTTGCTTTGAGGCGCCGATGAACAATCCAAACATCACAGACTGCGGTCACTCGTGTGAGCTAGGCATCTCGAGTGCGGAGTACTCGCTGACTCATACCACATCAGACTGCTTGCCGTGTATCGACGAATGGCTTCATCGTGACCAGATCTGCCCATTCTGTCGACATGCCATCACGCTCGCCTCCCTCCTGGCCCTGCCACCGGACGAGACATATGTCGAACCACCCGAGACGCCTGATGTGACAGAGCATCGATCTGCCAAGGTGAAAGAGCTGGTCAAATACCTCAAAGTCTTCGATGCCAAAGACAAGACATTGGTCTTCTCCCAATTCACCTCGTTCCTCAATATTGTCGCGGGGGCGCTGAAAGAGGAGGGAATCACGCACTGCCGATTCGACGGGACCATGAGTGCTAAAAAGGTAAGTATCGCATTCGTGACCCTCAGGAGCCGTCTGACCCCCGAAACAGAGACAAGAGGTCATTGCGCAGTTCCAGCGACCGGTGACGGAGCTGAACAAATCCCACACGCCGAAAGTGATGCTCATCTCGCTCATGTCCGGCGCCGTGGGACTAAACTTGACAGCGGCCTCGAATGTCTTCCTCGTGAGTCGGTGCTGGAGCTGAATTTGGGTCGATGTCTGACACTATGCAGTGCGATCCGTGGTGGCAGTCGGCTATCGAAGCTCAGGTAAGTCCTCTCTGACTCAGATGACCTCATGAGGGTTCTGACTCAAGTGACAGGCGATCGATCGAGTTCACAGAATGGGTCAGCGAAAGACTGTCCGAGTCTTCCAGCTCATAGCAGAAGACACGGTCGAAGCGAGGGTGCTTGATATCCGTGAGTTGTGTGTGATACATTGGCAAGGGGTACGAGCTCATGCCTCATGTACAGAGAAAACCAAGGACGGTATCGTGACAAAGGTTCGGGACCTGACTCCATCGGGTGACACCAGCTGAGATATGTTCTATAGGCTTTTGAAAAGACGAGCAAAGAAGAGAAGAAGCTAAACAAGAAGGAAGCTCGATACGAAGAGCTCAAGTTGCTCCTTGGAGTGAAGCCAGACGCAACGGCAGGGGCAGGACCCAGTGCTGCTGAATAACTGTTCATACGAAGTGCTCCAAAGTGTTCAGGTGCTACAGCAGTGCAGTAAAGACGACATTATGAAGAATTGACGAACACCCCTGGTTGCAGCATGGCGCTGATTCACTTTAGACTCAAGGTGAAGTGGGGTAAAGGACCTATCGGCGATCTACCATTGTGTAGCCGCCGAGGGTGATCGCTGAAAGGAAGGGTGGGGCGATGGTGCTGACTCTCACGATCGATCTCATTGGACGATATATGTCCTGACATCTACCCATCCTACCACTCATCGCCTTGACTGACTTGATATCCTCGCGATGCCTTCTGCACCTAGCGTGTCGGACGAAGAGGCCAAGAAGATCAAAGACGCTCAAGATAAGAAGAGGAAGGCGGAAAAGGCAAAGAAAGAGGCTAGGGCAGCATACCTCGCACAAGCAAAGACCGATACCGTGGAGGAGTTGATCGGTGCTGGCGAGCTAGAAAAGACTTGGTTCAAAGAGGGCGACTGGAAGCCGGCATGGGGTAATGTGGAATTCGTGAGTCGCCCGTAGCAAGCTTGAGAACGAATGGGTGTTGACCATTTCTGAACTATAGGACGACGATGCTTGCTTGAAGAATGTCAGTAAGGACGGTAAATTGGCAGACGGGTTCTTCGTTCCTGCTGGAAGGTAAGCACTCGCGGCCAAAGCGAGGAGGTCTGGTCTGACGATACGCGTTCAGCATCCTGCCGCTTGGGGCTGCATTGCCACATATGACGGTACTGAAATATGGCGGGTGAGCGATCCAGACCGTCACTTGGCGAGATCACGGCTTGATGAGTCGTAGCTACTTTCCAGCGGGGACATCATTTCAAGGCGGTGTTATGATACCAATGCACGCCAGAATGGTGAGTAGGGGAATGTCGGTCAGTGCGTTGATCGCGGTGATAGGTCAACATCCTGCCGCAAGAGACGAAAGATGCGAAGAGGTTAGCGGAGGAGAGCCTCTGTCTGGTGCAATGACCGCCGCACGGCTTGCCCTATATGTTGCCCGCCGCATCGATTGGAGCACATGTGACATCGGCTCTTTGCAGGCGTTCACACTTCATAAATGTCATGTACAGTTCGGAACGGGTAGTTTCCGCAGAGCACTCGAGTACTCATCTGACTAGCCCACAATCAAGAGAGACGAGGTCGTGGCTTCACCACTTCGACGTATCAGCACGCATCGCTCCAAGCTGGAAAGACTCACGCCATCAACTAGCTGAGTCACCCAGACCGCTTCACTCGGATCCGATCCTTGCGCCTCACAGGTCTTTGCTACACAAGACACTTGACGCATACCTTCCAGAGTCGGAGCGTCCAATTCCACGAGAAAGGAGCTGCCGGCTTGACGAGCTTTCCAGTATTTTGTTTCCGCACTGAGAGATATCATGCTGATCAGTTCGAGAGCGGCATTCCGAGGGAAGACTGTAGTACTTACGGCTGATGAAGTTCAGACCCGCAGGTACCTGACAACTGGACCAACGGGAGGAACTGGCCTAACAGTCGGCGGGCCGGTTTGTCCTCCGTCTCAGTAGTCTTCAACTGGTGCTGATATACCCTGATCAACATGCCGGTGAGGGATTCGGATCCATTCAACGGGACTTGATCCGTGCCACTGCTTGGCCGCATTTCGAAGAAGGAGTCTTGATAGTGCTTCAGGTTGAGGTTACCTTTGTCCCAGACGTCGGCGCAAAACTGCCTATAACGATTGGAAGCGGTGTACCATCTGCCACCATAGGCCACTCGCTGTACAGGGGTGCACCTTAAGTTGAGCCTTGGTATGCTTTCGTCTGTCCCCGTTCCCCAAGTCCTTGTCGCAACGCCGTGCCGACGATACCATCCGCAGAGCATTCCCGCGCCATTCCAGAAGACAATGCTATCACCAGTGCCATCGAGTCGTATGGATGTGGGCTCGTTGTCGTCCACGGGTGGAGCATTGGTGGATTGACTGAAAGGCCCATCTCCACCGTGCTGTCTTTGTCTCGCTCTCTGCCTCCTCTTCGCCGGAAAGTATGGAGGACCGGTGACTCCCTCTGTAACTTGATGCCCATTCCTGAGGTTCTCCTCGGCCCGCAGCTGAGCCATCATATGGCGCCTGAAAGTATCGCCGCTGATTGGCTTCAATTCACATGATCGCATCCGCAGAACCCTTTGGGCCCCTTGAACTGATCACACAAAAGGATCGTCAGCTCGGATATCATGCTCCTGGATCCCTGGAAACTCACGATGTCCTGCAAGCCTCTGAGCGTACCATCCCATTTGGCATGAAAGTCGATGGCGTCGAAGGTGAATGGTCTGGCTGGTTGTCTGCGTGCTCGAGCTGTAGCTGCGTAGCAGGAGTACTGATGGGGTCCGTAGGCTCAGTCTTGGGCATGATGATACCGTCGTTTGCTTTCTTCGAGAGTACAGAGTGTTACCATCGAGCTGACACCCGAAGTTTCAGCCGTGACTGATGAGAGTGGAGTGTAAATATGTCAGTAAGGTCAGTCAGTACTACTGGTCATTAATCGTTGTCAAGACATCAGAGAGTTATAAAGCAAAGGAGATGCTGAGAAGATCGGTCAGTATCTTCGCGACTGGTCGCTTGGAGATGACTCCACTGGGTTATCCAAGGCTGGGAGTGTGGTGGCAGTGACGTCAAGGCGGTTGACAAGGACGAGACTATTGAAGCGTCTGATGTTCCAGCTCGCTGAAACTTGACGACGGTTGGCCAAAGTCACCTCAGCGAGTCCATCACGCGGTACGTAACTTACTTACGCTTACACTGCATGCCTGCGAATCTTCAAGCTTCAAGTGACATGGCCACCAAGGATCCTCGTGAAGTGTCGCATGTCGCATCAGACTTGCGGATGAAAGACTCGTGTACCGCCTCAGTTTCCCAATGCCGGTCTTAGAGCCGCCTTCGAGATTAACTCTTACAACTCTAGCCTGGGCGTTAGCCTGAGTCAGCCGTGTATGTACGGCCGGAGTCTACTGTAAGTAAGTATGCACCAAGCTGGATTGAAGCTAACGATTCATCCGTTGCTCCCAAGTCCCAGCTGTCTCACTCAATCTCGTCCTGTCCCAACATCCTCCCTGACTCTGTGAGCAGTGACAGAATAAGGGCTGGTGAGGGCTGGTGGAGGCTGGTGGAGGCTGGTGCAGGCCTGTGCACTGTGCAGGCCACGATATCCGAGATCCCGGTTCCGCGCTCGATCGATGCCCAATTCCCGGTTTCAGGATCGAAGTCAGCAGTCACCAATTCGCCACGTGGGTATGACATAGCTAGGGGCGAGACCAGAGGACTGCGTCAGTGGGCTTGCCAGGGCTTGCCGGGAATGACGGCATACTTTCGAGTAAAGTCACTCACCCAGGCGCTCTCAGGCGTCGACTAGCAATTCCTTATTCAGCCTTATTCCCACAAACCGGTGCTCTGCAGATCATTAGCAACTATTAGCAAACTCTTCTAGCTTTCTACCTGGAGCCTGGAGGCAATCATAGTCTAGTGATACCCGTGAAGTACGACGTCTTACTAACTGAGTTCGGAAGGGGCGCAGGCGGGCCAAGGCGAGCAGCGATGGAGTATGTAGTACGCGTCTTCGCCAGTCGATAGGGGAGAAGCCTGGAGAAGCCAAGCTGCATTAGACGCGAGAGGACTTGGACGTCCTCAAACGAAAAGCAACGGGCCGTCAAGCCGGCTATGCCTAACGTTACCATTATCAGAATTGAATGTTGAATAGTCGTACTCCATATCTGAGATGAAACCTAAGTTCTGCATTAGAACTAGTGCCAGGTTGTAATGCAAGCGCGGCGCTCCGCGGCCTACTTTCAAATGGAGTGTTCAGCCAGAGCCAGGGAAAAAACCAGTCCAATTCAATTAATTCTTCCCCCCTCTCCATCCTCCTCTCCTCCCCGGCCGGTCCTGCTCACTGCCCCTGACGTCTGATCGACCCGGCGTATGATCACAACTTGTCATCCTCGACAGTCGACATCCATCTCCGACATCTGACCCGGGGCGCTATACAGAACATCCTTCATTCGACTTTCGAGCATACAATCAAGAAACACAGGAAACCGCTAAAACAGTCGCCAGCTTGGGCCCAAAGGAAATACCACCACACGAAATCCCTCAAACCGATACAGAGCTACAGTGTCGACTTTGATCCACTCGACTCTTCCACTAGACCTCGGTAGTGATACTTGACAGAAGAGAAACCTGTATAGTCCGACGCAGTGTCGCCCACGCATGGACCAGAGTCAGTCTCAGTAAATAATCCGCTCGTCGCCTCGTCTGGGAATCACGTCGCCACTAGTTCACTCCACCACCCAGCATGTCCTACCCTACATCTCGACCTTCGCCGAATACAGCGCCCGGAGACAATGGCAACGGTCGTCCGTCGTCTCAGCAATCCCAGTCTCAGTCGGGTGGACAGGGTCAGTCTCCATTTGACTGGGCCAACTATATGAGTTTCCCTACTCCACCAGTTCACACCCCTTCTCAGTCCAACCAGAACCATGGCGGTAACGGCGTACCGACATACAACGCGCCAGGTCAATCCGGTCAGGTGGATCAACGTGCAGGAGGGATGTCCCAGCTTCATGCACAGCCATCTGGTTCGGCCGACAGTTATCAGTCTTTTGCTCAGGGTATCGCCCTTTCGCAGCGTTCTCCATCCAACATATCGTTCCAGCACCCCTATCCAGCGGCATCGCGTCCCCCTCAGCAGCAGCAACAGCAGCAGCAGCACAATAATCAACAGTCGCACAATCAGCAGAGTCAATATCAGCAGAACTCGCAATCGCAGACGGGACTTCTGCGGTCGCCAAATCCCCCGATCAACAAGGGTAAATCCCCTGCAAACAGGAATGTGAACAATGATTCGGGTATCGAGTCCAATAGCAATGTCGACAATGGACTCAGCCTCGACCCGGATGCCTTCTCCAGGGATATCCGGTTCCAAGTCCCTCAATTCTTGTCCAACCAGATGGGCGGAGCGCCAACGTTCCCACCTGGTGGAGAAGCCTGGTCAGGTTTCGGTGCCAACATGTTCTCCAATGATAATAGTGGTGTCAATCAACTCACACCTGGGTCACTGTTCGCCAATGCCTTCAACCCCGTCGGCCAGAACGAGCAGGCATACGGAACCAGCGGAAACGATCAGGGCGCAGGTCGAAATGTACTCGACGGCTTGAGCGGGTTCATGAACCAGAACACCTGGGATCAATGGTCTGACCCGAAGGACAAGGACAGCAACCAAGGTGGAATGAACAATATTGGAACGACCTTTTATGTCAACCCGAACCCCAGTTCCAATGTCCTTGCGCAGCAGGTATCTCAAGCTCAGCAACAGAACATGAACCAACAGAGTTCAGTGGATCAAAGCGGTTCCAATCCGAGATCACGTGAGCTCTCTGTCAGCACCAACAATGTCAGGCCGAACAAACAAGTATCTCAATCGCCTCGAACGTCACAGCTCAATTCAGCTACCATGCCTTCACCTCGCCCTAATACCGGCAAAGCTTCCACGAGCTTCGGCCCTCCGAGCAATCTCAATCCCGGCAATCAGTTCAGCTACGTTCCATCCTTCTCCACTTCTGGGTCTAGTCGCAACTCGGCTTCAACAGCCAACATCGCGTCGTCCTCGTCCCAGCCATACGCACCTCCTTCCAACACCAGTGCTCTCTTACAGGAGCCGACGATGCCGCCCAACCTCATGGGTCCCTCTCTCACAGACGGACCAGGCCTGTACTCGACGACAGGATTCGATATGGTCGGCGTGCTGTCAAGAGTTGCGAACAGGAAGGACCCAAAGACGGTGCTAGGGCCAGTCGACCTGAGTTGTAGTTTCGTGGTCGTCGTGAGTGATCTTCTGCCGGAATATCGGTGCCTCCAACTGACACAAATCACAGGATGTAAGACGGTACGACTCGCCAATTGTATACGCCAGCCCGACTTTCATGGCTCTTACGGGCTACGACTTGCCACAACTGCTTGGCAGGAATTGCCGATATCTGCAGAGTGAGTTGTCCATTTAGAGGTTTCCCTGAGCGTAGTGCTGATGCACCTGCCAGGTCCTGACGGAGACGTCGTGAAAGGTTCCAAGCGAAAGTACACCGACAACGTCGCTGTTGCACATCTCAAGCGCATGTTGAACGCAGGCAAAGAGTGCCAAGCTTCGTTGATCAACTACCGACGCGGTGGAATCCCATTCATCAACCTGGTCACGGTCGTGCCAATCCCTTGGGATGGTACTGATATTGTGTACCATGTCGGATTCCAGGTCGACTTGGTGGAGCAGCCGAATGCGATATTGCGAAACATGCGGGATGGATCGTATCAGGTCAACTACACAGTCGCCAATCCGCCCCAGATGCCACTCAAAGTTCCGGGTCGAGAGACGAACTTGGGGTTGAGCCAGGAGATCTTGGAGATACTGGGTCCAAGAGTCAACATGCCAGGATTCGGCCTCGGCGAGGAAGGTGGAAAGATGGAGTGGCTCAGGATGGCGCTAGAACAGTCAGACGGTGAGTAAGGTATCTTCAGGCGGGCAGGCAGAGACTGAACATTTCCCCTGTTAGACTTTGTGCACGTCTTGTCCCTAAAGGGCTTGTTCCAATATGTCTCGCCATCAGTCCGTCGGGTATTGGAGTACGAGCCAGAAGATCTGGTCAACAAGAACATTTCGGATATCTGCCACCCATCCGACATCGTCCCCTTGATGAGAGAGTTGAAGGATTCGACACACGCCCAAAATGACAACAACTCGTCTCGACGTGTCAACCTGGTCTTCCGAATTCGAAGAAAATTGTCAGGCTACGTTTGGATCGAATGCTCTGGCCGTTTGCATGTTGAGGCTGGAAAAGGCAGGAAAGCGGTCATCTTGACTGGTCGAGCGAGGGGTGTACCGACAGTTCCCTGGGACCAGATCGCTCGATTCGGTGGTCTGGCCGATACGGAAGCTTGGCTCAGGATTTCGTTTGAGGGCATCATCCTCCATTCAACATCGATGATCAGCGAGTTGACTGGTCTGTCGGCAAATCGAGTGGTTGGACGCAGCATCTACTCGCTGTTGCCTGGAGGCGACAGCGGTCAACCGTCTTCCGCCCTGTTTGCCAGCGATGCCAAGTCGCCCATCTCCGAGTTCGCCTCTGCCATCAGACGTGCAGCTACCGCGAACTCTCGTCATGGGGCTGTTCAACACCGACACCAGCTACTGCGTCGGAACGGCTACCCCACCGAGGTGGTCACCGTGTTCTACCCTCCTAAAACCGCTTACTCGAATCCAAATCGCCCTTCGGATGCCGATCGATCGTCGCCTTCTTCGGACAATTCGAGCCCTTCGTCCTCGCAGGGCGGCCAGTCTTCCGAGACAAGGCCTGTCGCTCTCGTCCTTCAGATCAAAGCCGTTACATCAATGAGGAACCCTCCTCGACCTATCGTACACCCCTTGTCGTCCAACCTGTTCGAAGAACTAGAAACGACACGCGGCACGTCATGGCAGTACGAGCTGCACCAGTTGAGACTGCTCAATAGGCGCTTGAAGGAGGATATCAATGCGGCCAAAGCGAGAAGTGCCGCTGGAGGCGGTGGTCACGCCAATAAGATGAAGAAGAGGAAGGCGGGCCACGCTGCTCCAGGAGGACAAATGGGCGGAGGCAATGGTGGAATGGGGTATAATGCCTCTGGCGCCTACAATTCCAATGGAAAGATGGGCCCACCTAGTATCCAGCAACAACAGCAGCAACAGCCGGTACCTGAGCAATTCCAGGCCGCGCCACGACATCAACTTGCACCGGGATTCGGTCTGGTCGCCCCGGGCATGCCCAGCCCATACTATCAATAAGGGTCCACTTCGAAAAAAGAAATCAGCCCCTCGGATACGGAGTAAAAGTCTAGGATCGAGAATGGAAAATAGAGGTCGCGTTATAGTGAAAGAGCAGGATGCTCATACTGAAAAAGCGAAACAACACCATTGTACTCAGTTTCTAGACACCAGTCCTGTAATACTGTAACTATATTGTAAAACGTGGAATGGCCTCCAATATGCAAAGACTGACATGTAACAGAGTCGGACGGGAGAATAGGGTGTTCATGATGCCGTCCATGCGTGATGCTCGTCGTACAAAGTACTCATTATAGTTATACGTTTACCTAACTAATCTCTCGTCCGTCTCGTCATTTCATATCTCCACTCCTCCATTGACCTCTCCGCTAGCCCCAGTAACATCCTCTCATCCGACCCAGAACTTGGCAAGTGACCCGGCGAGGTTCTTCATACTCTTCTCCGACTTCATCTTCGGTTTCACAGGCGGCTGACCGGTCGAGGCAGTCTGTGTGCCAGCATTCGGATTGGGATTGGGGTTCGAACTGGGGTTCTTTGGCGTCTGCACCATTTCCGACGACTTGCTGTCCGAGCTCAACTTTGTGCTTGAACCATTCCTACTTGCGCTCCCATTTGACACGGCTTTACCCTCCGAATCTCTAGCGGGGGACGGAGCGCCGCGCCTATTCCAAGAGGATCTGTCGGGTGGATCCAGAGGACTGTCCATGGCGCCCCAGGATACTGATCTAGAACTGCTAGACAGGAGCAAAACGGACTGATCTCGAATAGCGCTCGGAGGACGTCCTCGGCTAGACGAACCAGTATTGCCAGGTTGAGCACTGGATGGTGATTTCGTTGCATAATCGGAATCGTCCCAGAAAACCGTTTGTGCCCTGGTCGTTGTTTGTCGGACCGTGGATGGCGCCGAGTCGGGATGTGGATGTCGTCTGGTATCGGGAGGAGTGCTTGGCTGTTCGTAGGTAGGAAGGCCTGTCCACGAGGTACCACTAGTCCGTCGAGGCGAATACGAATAAGCCGAGGGAGCTGCTCGTTCTGATGAGCCATGTCGTGAATGGGCAGGACGAGCGTATGGTGGTACTGGTGGTGTCCAGCTCTGTACACTGGGATGACCGAACAACACATCTGGCAGCCTCGTCTCGGCCATCAAGAGCTTTTGGAATGCTAGGACCGTGTAGAAGGCGTCGTTACCGGCGTTACCCAATGGTGCAAAGTGTGGAACGGGGATTTGCAGCGTTTGCAGCAGAGCTGCCAGTGAGGGCAATGGGTGACTTCGGGCGCGGGGGTCGTGACGACGAAGCAACCGGTGTTCGAGGGCCAGGACGTCGAGGTAGAGGATATTATTGGGTAGAGTCGAAGATATTGGGACAGGCAGAGGAAGAGGAGGGCCCGCTGTCAACAGGACCAAAGTGTTGGGTTGAGAGTCATTCTCCTGCGATGCTAGCGCGCCGACCGTCGCACTGAAAGATCATCAGCTATTATCCGATATCCGAGGGGCTCGGGAGACGACCTCGACTCACTCTACAATTCTCTCGATATTCTTCTCCGCGACGAAGCGACTGGATCCAAATGCGTAGGCTCTTGGGTAGCTCGGTGGGCTGGCATTGGTACGCTTATCCACCCATTCCTCCACGATGAAGTGAGACTTCCGGTAATTTTCCTGGGGTACAGGCGGCCATACAGACTATCTTGAATCAGCGCATTGAAAGGTTCTCGCCAGAGAGACACTCACGACTGCTCTCAGATGGGCACAACGAACCACCGCCATCCCTACTTCCAGCACCAATCCTTTTGATCTCGCTTTGGTGAACCCAGAGCCCGGTATGAAGCCCGACGGAGGACTTCCCCTTTCCCACCAGGTTGTTGAGATGCAGGCCCACGTATACCCAACTCCATTGTCCCTGACTCCAGCATGCCTTCTTTCATTGTCCCCGGCGTAGAACAGCTGATCGGCAACGTCGACCTCTCCAGTTCCTACCCTTGTCCGCAGATGAGCCAGCTCAGCTGCAGGCAGTGTCGCCGCGAGTTTTCGATACGCCGCGAGATCTGTGATGGAGACCAGACGACGAAGTGATTGGTGAACCACAGGTCGGAGCGGGAGCGTGGTGGGAGGATCCTTTGGTAATGATTCTCCGAATCTGGCATGCCGGTGATCAGTTCCGACATTGGCCACGATTCGATCAACGCTCTCACCTCGTCCTGATCATTTTGGCGAAAAGACCGATCTGATCGCGTCGCACCGCAATATGCGCCCGTCCCGTCTCGCCATCGACAACGACTGTACTCGTCAGTATTGCCGTATGCCACGACTTGGCATAAACTCACCCATGACCTCCCAGCTGAAGCCTAGGAAATCGCCAAAGGAGGTGAAGTATCCTCCCCATGATTTTTCCCACCATTCGAGTCCCGTGCTCTCGAACAAGCCCCTACAGAACGATGAGCTCTCAAGGTTAGACGATAAACTCGCCTTACTCACAGGTATGCGGCAAAGATCGAGTGCAGGTCGACGTCAAAGTCGGCCGCATTGCCGTACTTCGTGTTGTCAGCCATCGTACCGATCGCAGTGCGATTGTTGTCAAAAGTGCCAAGGCGATGAGCGGCAAGTGGACGATGGGTGAGATCGTTTAGCCCAACGGTTTTGAGGTATCTGCCTTATGCACACATGAAGTCGACCGTCGGCGATGACAACGAGCCCGAGGATGAAAGGGAAGGAGAAGTATACAATGTCAAGGGTATGTACTCGACAGCACTAGACGGAAGTAGAGAATTGATCAAACGGCGGGAAGCTCTTCGGTGCTCGGTCACCCGCGGGAGAGAGTACTGACACACGGTATCATCGCCTCCTCACCCTGCGATCAACACACGATCAAGGGTGAAACAATCAAGCATAAAGCAGTCACAGACACCATGTCAGGACCGTTCCCATGCATGGTCTCTACTGCGACGACAGCAAGATGTTCCCCTAATAGCTGTTCCCAAGGGAGACCAAGGGGTTGGAAAGCGGTGAGCTGAAGAAGGCTGAAGAGCTCGGATATTCACCTCCCCGGGGAATCAGCCACCGCCGCCCTGAGCGCGTTCCTGGCCGACCAGGGCAATCTTCGTCCTAAAACTTCTAGGCGATCTTGTACACCAACTTCCGGCCGGACACCTTGCCAGCCTACGCAAATGTCAGATGCATATAGCTAAAGCAACTCACCTTGAGATCCGCCAGGCCAGCGAGAATACTGTCCAGCCCACCCCTCTCTTCGACTGGGTTTGCCTTTACGCCATACTTGGAAATCAACTCGGGAGTGACCTTTCTGAATCCTTGGTACCACTCTTTGTCCTCTGGCTTTGCTGGAAGAGGGGGCTTCCCCGGCAGGAACTCGAACGACTAAGGATGGATCAGCTTCAATAGAAGGTATGCATACTCACGTATCCACCGATGGTGTACATGAGGATTCTGTCCACCTTGACCTCTTTGCGGATATTGTGTACCTCATCGGGAATGATGAGGAGTGTTGTCAACAAGCCGCCCTCTGGTTTGAACGAATTGATAGACAGTCGGTAGTTGTCATCCGTTCCAACGCACTCCAGACCTCCAACAACACCTCCACCGGAGACCTCCTTGATCTTGGAGATGGCGGCTTCCACGTCATGATAGTCCACGGTTACGTCCGCGCCAAAAGACTTGACCAGGTCATCGGATCGTGGAGAGCAAGTAGCAATGACCTTGTATCCGACGACTTTGGCAAGCTGCACAGCGAATAGACCGACGGATGTGGAACCGCCTTGGACCAGGAACTGCTTTGTCAGCAGGAAAGCTATCAAAATCTCACTTACCCAGTCCCCATCTCCCTTTGCTGGGGGATACTCATTCTTTTGATGATAAAAGATAGCCTTTCACCGGATCAGTCATTGTCAATCAAGGTTTGACTCACCATCGCAGCGGTGATGTAGCCAATACCGAAGGTGACGCCCTCTTTGAGATCCACGCCGTTTAGATCCAGCAACATGTCACTGGGGACTTTGGCATACTCTGCATAGCTCCCCTTGTCCTCGAACCTTCCACCATGGACAAAAGTGCCAACTTTGTCGCCCTTAGAGACCCCCTTGACGTCCGCTCCGACCTGTACGACCGTGCCGGCAAAGTCGCAACCCAGAATGGCACCTGCGGGCGAAAGGGAATCGAGGTGTTTCCAATCTGTAGGGTTCTTTACCTTAGCTTTGTACATTCGTGCTGACTTACACTGGCAGCATAGGCGATTTTGACCAGGACCTCGTCGGTGGAGATGTTGGGTAGGGGAACGTCTTTGACTTCGGCTTTGCCCTGGTTTTCAGCGCAGGTTTTGCAGGCATACTCACAGGTCCACCGGACACCACTGCCTTCATGGTTTTGGGCAAGGACATTTTGGTCACGTGAGATTGGAGTTGATGGTAGAGTATACAGTAAGAGGATGTAAGAGTTGCAACTTTAGGCAGCTCCAGGCGACCACATCAACCGGGCCACCGGCGTAAGAGACGTCACAGAGAACTGACTGAGTGGAGACCCCGGAATTACGTGATACAGTCTCGCCACCCAGTCGCCACCCGAGCTAATGAACCTCCAGTTGGTGGGAATTCAGCTGTGATTTCGGACTCGCTCCACAACCTCTAAGCTCATCCATCAACGAAGATGACCAGAGAGACAAGGTCCAAGACTACACAGACGGCAGTGGGATCGTCCGAGGATTCCATGCTGAGCAAAACTTCATCCGCTGCTCGAGTCGCAAAGGCGGCGACGTCGCAAGCGACACAGAAGGCTCCACCCGCTACAAAGAGAAAGCGCACAACGAGCGCTATCACTACCACTGCCGCTGTGAGAGAGGAGGGATCAACGGTGAAGAAAGCAAAACCGACTGTACCATCAGCCTACACTCCGACATTGCTACCGCCCACTTTGTCATTCTCTCTAGGTGATGCGAAGTACCACCTATCCCGGCATGACCCTCGGTTCGGCCACATGTTCGACAATATCCCCTGTAAACCCTACGCACCGCCAATAGAAGCGATAGATCCGTTCAAGACATTGGTCACTTCGATCATAGGACAACAAGTGTCTTGGATGGCGGCGCGAGCGATCAATAAACGGTTCAAGGAGCTCTTCGGGTTTACCGACGATGCCGATGGGTTCCCAAGTCCTGAGCAGGTGGCTTCGGAGGATCCCCTGCGGTTGAAGTCTGTCGGTCTTAGCATGAGAAAGGCCGAGTATGGTGAGCCCATGATCAAGACAACATGTCAATTCCCGTTTCGTAGAACAGTGACTGACGCCGCCAACAGTGATCTCCCTCTCGCAACACTTCATTGCAGGGAGTTTGTCAACAGAGCTTCTGCGCGATGGCTCGGATGAGGATATTGCAAAGGGACTCATAGCCGTCCGCGGTGTTGGACAGGTGAGTAAACCTTGCAAGACAAGACTGACTTGCAGTGGACGGTCGACATGTTCCTCATGTTCTCCTTGCGCCGACCCGACGTGCTGCCCGTGGGTGATCTAGGAGTGCAGAAAGGTCTACTACGATGGGCTCTGGCTGCACATGGAGTGCTTCCGACGCCGTCAAAGGCCAAGGGCAAAGCTTCAGAGGCGAACAGGAAGAAGTATGGCATTGGGAAGAAGGAGGAAGTGGCCGAGCTGGATACTACCGCCATCTCCACCACGCGAGCATTTACCCCAACGCCTTCATCCCAAGTCAACGGCGCTCCTCCTACACCCTTGACTCCAGGTGCTGCACCCCATACCGCTACACTACACACGCCTCAGGATAACATAAACCAGGGGAACATCGGTCTTCCGCCCATCACACCGAATAGTCCCACAACGAGACCTGCGGAACATTTGGTCGTACCCAAAGATGAGCTTCCACCGTCGTTTCCTGAGCCAGAAGTGCTTCTCAGACCTATGACCGAACACAAAGACTGGAATCCTCATGCTGCGGCGCCTTTGGAGGAGGGGTTGTCGGTGGAGGTTCTCAAAGCGAGGTTGAGCGGTAAAAAGGCAAAGTGAGTGTTTGAGGCGCAACAGACCTGGGTTCCTCCTTGCTAATACCGAGCTTGCTATCAGGGGTGGTGCATACCTGACGCCCAAGGAGATGGAAGTGTTGACCGACGGATGGCGGCCGTACCGGTCACTCGGGGTGTACTACATGTGGCCAGCCGGGGAGGATTTCTAGTATATTAGAGTATACCGCTATGCAGCGTCATGCCACGGTGCGGTCATTGCACTGCAGCTCTGAGATTTGAGAACCGTTCAAGAACTGGCTAATCGCCTCACGGACGACAGCAGTCAGCCGAGAATTGATTGGCTGAGCTGCGGTCATCCGCCGCTAACCGTGATTTGCCACGTGCCGACCTAAACGCCCACCCTGCACCCTGGCTTCTCAAGCTGTTGCTCTTAACCGCCCTCTCCTTCTGCCTGAATATTGGACAATCACTCGCAAGCGAATACATGATATGGGCAGCAAGCCGTTCGCGATCAAGTCCATCCCCAACCTCTCTATTCTACTGTCTCCTTCCTAGCGCAACGACATCATGAGTAGCCACTCAACGCATAGAAGCTACACCGGGTTCTTGCTATCCCTCTTCCTGCTTGCCAGCTCGGTACAGGGCCACGGCTCGCCCTCGCACGATCCGTGGCAGGAGGAATTTGGCAAAACGGCCGACCTGAGTTTCTCCGGAGTGACCACTTTTGCCCATCTCCCTCATGTCAAATGCCTAGATGAGCCAGAGACGCCTTATGACATTGCCCTTCTAGGCATTCCCTTCGACTCTGCCGTTTCGTACCGCCCAGGTATGTAGCTGATATCCCCGTTCCATATCAAGGTGGGGCTGATGATTGTGCAGGCGCAAGATTCGGTCCGTATGCTTTGCGAGCGGGTGAGTAGCCGCTATATCTGGGCTTCCAGAGGTGGTGATTATGCTCATGTTGCTCCTTTAGGTTCCCGGAGACAGCGGCCAGATCGTGGATATGGACTCAAATTGGATATCAACCCATATGACAACGGCCTATCTGTGGTGAGTAGCTGATGTGCTTGCTATAGTACCGAGCTGACACCTCTCACTGTATAGCTAGACTGTGGGGACGTCCCTGTGACACCGTTCGACCAGGTTGTGGCTATAAAGCAGGTCAATGCCGCTTATCGGTCCGCCCTGCGGCACCCAGTAGCCAACGAAGACCGATTGAGGGAACTCGGAGTACAGAAAGGTCTGGATAATCGGTACCACCCCAGGATTGTTGCTCTGGGAGGTGACCATACGATTGTCAGTCCTCTCATCACCACCCTGAAGATGCGGGCTGACCTGAGTCAGGTCTTGCCTATCCTCGAAGCCGTACACGAGGTGTATGGCCCAGTGTCGGTGATCCACTTTGACGCGCATATCGATACCTGGAATCCGAATAGATACGCAGGTAGCGTCTCCGTCCAGTCCCAGGTCAACCACGGAACGTTCTTCTGGGCTGCGTACGAGAGGGGGCTTATCAAGCCAAACTCGTCAATCCATGCGGGTATCAGGACGCGTTTCTCAGTAAGTCGGTACAGAGTCTGGATACAATGCACATGCTAATCGCATTTACGACAGGGTCCTGAAGACCTAGATGACGATGTCACGGCGGGCTTCGACTTGATCCACACCATGGACATTGACGATCATGGTGTCGAGTGGATCGGAGAGAAGATCAAAGCTAGGATCGGGGACGGACCAGTCGTCATCAGCTTGGACGTGGACGTCATGGACCCGGCCTTCGTCCCAGCGAGTAAGTCGTCACCACCAGTGTCTTCCTTCTACTCCTGACCTTTCGTAGCGGGTACACCGGAGTCCGGAGGGTGGACATCAAGAGAACTGCGTCGGATCCTATACTCGATGGTCGGGCTGAATATCGTCGCTATGGACATTGTCGAGTTGGCCCCAGCTTACGACACTAATGGTACGTGCAACCCAAGACCTCGAGCTGATATTGTCTAGGTGAGATATCAGCTATTGCTGCGGCGGACATGGTGTTTGATTTTCTGTCGATACTGGGTCTGGGCGTGGATGGGAAGCCAGGATCCGGAGCACCAATCACACTGAGGGACGAGCTGTAGCCTGTAGAGGTAGATACACTTCCCGGTCATATCATCACATTTCTATCAGTCAGAATGCATAAGATCAATCATTGTCACAAAAATCGCCCGGGCATCAACCATGCACCGCGATCGTCTTTCTTGCGTCCCAGCTACGAGCCAGTACAGACATGAATGGCTCCCCTATCACTGCACCCCAAGAAGTCCCTCGTCGAAGGTCAATATATCTATGTGGCCATGTGCATGGACACACTGACCTGCGAATGATCATGGTGGAAGGCAAGAACAACTGCATTGATCGTACAACGACTACCAGACTGATACAACCAGAGACATCAAAGCGCCGGCAATGACCAAACGGATCAACCTCGCTGAGTAAGTTCATTGGCGTTCGGCTTGTCCGGGAGCGGCTGGTCGTTCGGGACAAAGTGCCTGTAGATCATGTTCTGGCGTGAACGTCAGCAACTCAGTCACGCTGGGATCACTGTGGACATACCTTGAGATGGTCAAAGTACACGAATGGCTTGATGGCCTCTTGGCCTTCCGGCACCATCGACTTGATTGGCACGATGGTCATGTCCCTTGGGGGCTCAAAGAAGAATGGGATCGAGACTCTGAACTTGCTGCCTCGGTGTATGACTCTGTGGTAGGTCGACTTGTAGGCGTGGGAAGTAAGGGCATCCATGATGTCTCCGATGTTGACGACGAACGCCCCGGGGACGGGATCAGCCGGGATCCAAGATCCGTCCTTGGCCTCGACTGAGGTGTGGGTCAGCGCAAAACCTCGAAGGTTAAAAGCCTTGCCCACCTTGAAGGGCACCAGGGAAGTCGTCTGCCAGGAGGAAAGTGAGACACCCATAGTCGGTATGCGCACCGCAGGATATGCCTTGGGTGGTGTCGAACGACTCTGGGAGAGGGGGATAGCCAATCACCCTCAAGACCCAGTAGTTGTCCTTTTGCAACTCGGCGAATATCTCCTGCTCTCCCAGAGCATCGCCCATAACGCGCATAAAGGCTTTGCCGATGACTTTCCTGAGGCACTGTTAGGTCGTTCTTCTTGGACCACGAGGCTCACTTACATCTTCTCAGAGTACTCCAACATGGTCTGCTTGAAACCCGGCACATCCTCCTCCGCAGGCCAGAGCTGACTCCCCTCGAGTCTCTCCGTGGACGGGCTGCTTGGCTCGGGATAGATGTCGATCGCCTACACGTAAGCACATATCTTGTACATTGTGCTCACCTCCTGCTGGTCCCGCTTTGCATAGGTGACATTCTCACCGATCTTCTGCCATCCGCGCACCTTGTCCATTGACTGATGGATGTGGATCTTCTCCTTGGTTTCGACGGGCAGGTCGAAGAAGTCATGCCCGAGGGAGAGTAGGGACTTGAGATAGCTCAAGTCCAGCCCGTGACCGGTAACATAGAAGAACCCTAGTGAAAGATCAGTACATCGTCCTTACTCCTGATCCCTAAGAACGATGGTCGAAAATGTCAACATACCGAACTGACGACAGGCATCGTCGAGGGTTTTGGCTGTCTTCTGTCTCTCCTCTGGAGTCGAGCTGTCGGTCAAATAGGACGCAATGTCGACAATGGGTAGTCTCTGGGAAGAGATGTTGTCATCGACAGAAGGAGCGGTGGTTCCGTCGGGCATTCTTATCGGTGAATCTCGGTGGCCAAATTTGGAATATCGGAGGTTCGACAAGCTGTCGGGTGATGGTCGATGCACGATGGATGGTCTGTACTCTGTTCAATGGTGTTCTAGATAGACGGTCTCAATGGAGTCCGCTCTCACAACTTGGACTGCTGACTTATACCCCAGTTCGCACACCACAAGCCTGGCTCCGCAAGCTGGCCCCCGCCACATGCACTTCGGACAAGCGACAAACGCTGAGCGCTCAGACCCGAAAGTCAGCCGTAAACGCTCACAATGTGATTCGCTCCCCGGGTTATTGCAGCAGCGCTTAGAGATAAGCTCCTTCCGAAGACTGTCTTCCTCCCGTGCCAGCCCTTCCTCTCTGCTCACCTCTCATGCGAGTCATGCATGGTCGGGGTATTGTGTTGACGATCCTGCTGAACGCAAAGCGAGGGCAATATTGGTATTAATTGGCGGTTATGTCAGGTTCGAGACTGACGAGAGCGATAAGCGATTTTCTATAAGTACTCCAAGGTATCCGACCAGGTCTCGGTATGCCAAACTCGACAGCCCCGACTCTAGAGTCCACAAACCGCTGCCACCATGTCTGACTACGACAAGAAGGGACCTATCACCGACGACGATGCTGTACCGACAGTGTCGGTACAAGACGCTCAAATCTCTGAGGAGGGTTTGGCGCTAATTAACGACCCTCACAGGTGAGTGACCACCGCCTCGACCTCAATAGTGCAAATGCTGACCTGTATTCAGAGGACTACGGATGAGACATATCCAGCTCATTGCCATCTCTGGATCCATTGGTTCCGCCCTGTTCGTCTCCATCGGCAACCCTCTCACAGCAGCGGGTCCCCTTGGACTCCTGATCGGTGTCATCATCTGGTCATCAGTGGTCTGGGCAGCTTCAAATTGCCTTATCGAGATGACCACGCTGTTACCCCTTGACGGAGGGTTTGTTACCTTCGCTGGCAGATTCGTCGACAAGAGTTTCGGCATGGCTCTCGGCTGGAACGTGAGTGCAGCCTCTTTCCCCACATACCTGTTCGTATGCTGACTTTGGAGCCAGTACTTAATCACTCAGTGGGCCTTGGTCTGCTTCGAGCTCACCGCCATCAACGTCATTGTCGAGTACTGGAAGCCGTTAAACCCCGCCATCTTGATCTCGGTCTGTTTGGTCCTTTTGGGTCTGCTCAACCTTTGGTCCGTTCGATGGTTCGGTGAAGCCGAGTTCTGGATCAGTATTACCAAGATCTTTTTGATCATGGGCCTCACATTGTACACGTTTATCACCATGCTCGGAGGGTGAGTCCCCGCTAAAACGGACCTAGATTTCACTGCTGACTCCTCTGCAGCAACCCACAGCACGACGTCTATGGCTTCCGATTCTGGAAGACTCCTGGTCCATTCACCGGGACCAACTTCCGGGAAGTCATCCGAGGCATCTTCGACTCGGTCTGCTGGGGCACATTCGCGTAAGTTCATAGTGTACGGTCTGGATGAGAGCCGGTCACTGACCTTGTACCAGCATCGTTGGCCCCGATTACATCTCGCTGGTCGCTGGTGAAGTCAAGAGCCCAAGGCGAATTTTGCCCAAGGCTTTCAACAGCACAATCTACCGTATCTTCTTCTTCTACATCATCGGCGCGTTGTGCGTGGGTATCGTCGCATCGTCCGACGATCCCAGTCTACTTGGTGCCATCAGTGCCGGTGCGCCAGGAGCTGCCAAGTCGCCTTATGTGATTTGTGAGTCCCGTCTGCCGTTCAGTGTATCTTCTCAGCGAGGTAGTTGTTGACCACGGCCGCAGCGATGAACCGATTGGGTATCCCCGCTTTGCCGTCTATCGTCAATGCTGTCGTCTTGATCTCCCTATTCTCCACCACCAACTCTTTCGTCTTCGCCGCTTCACGATCCTTGCTTGGTCTCGCGCAAAACGGTCTCGCTCCCAAGATCTTCACGAAGACCAACAAGCGGGGTGTGCCTTATTTGACAGTGTTGATCACTCTGGTCGTTGGCTGTCTTTCCTACCTCTCCCTCTCGCAGGGTTCAGTCAAGGTTCTCAACTGGTGGATCAACCTCGTCACCGCGGCCCAACTCGTCTCGTGGACCTGTATCGCGATGTGAGTTGCTTCAGTGTCTGTCTCACCAACCTGATTCCTCATACTGACTACATACAGAACCTGGCTGCGCTTCAATGCTGGACTGAAAGCCCAGGGACTTAGAGACTCCGGTTTCCTACCCGTCAAGGGCAGGTTCCAACCTTGGTCCGGGTACTGGCTCCTCTTGTGGTCACCCATCGTGTTCTTGTTCAGCGGATACTATGTGTTCCTCCCAGGAAGCTTCGCCCCCGCCGACTTCATCTTCGCTTACGGATCCGGTTTCCTCTTCCTCGCCATCCTTCTCGGCAGCAAGGCGTACGACTTCTTCATCAAGCGCCAGAAAAGGTTTTGGTATGCGCCAAAGGAGATCGACTTTGTGTCGGATATTGCCAAATTCGAGTTGATGACACAAGCTGCCGAGATTAAGAGACAGAACAAGACTAGGACTGGGGCTCAGCGAGTCTCAGACTTCTTCTTCTAGGTGTAGGTTGGGTGAATTTTGTCAAGTTGGATCTTATTTACAAATTGTATACGCCTTTGATGGATGCACCGTGATAGATGTCAGACAACACCTCGTGGCCCGTGAGGCGTGACAGTGTCGCCAGAGGAGTCGCACATGTGTTACGTCCCTGATCCATTGCGACCACTTCCAGAACCTGAGATCGACAATGATTTTTGTGTCATCTATATCATAGACTTGAGGGATCGGGCATGAGAACAGGAACGCCCGACGGCGACGATCACCCCACATTCCGGAGGCCTCTTGGCCCGATATGATGACAACGCGAATACATATCCCTCGTCGATGTAAAATCTGTAATATCCTGAATCAAGCCTTGTGAGCCCCTCCGCAAATCTCTTCGACCATATCGAACTGCAACACGTCAGCCCAGAGCAGCGTATCTTCATAGCCACCCCACTCACAAATGCGATCATCTCAAATTTGCCGGCCTCTTCGGTGCCTGTAGCATCGTAGCTGAACTTTGCGACGTCTGCAGAGATCTCCAACGGTCTGCTTCCCGTCATGGCCGCAGCTGCTTCGGCCTTTAGCACACATTCGCATTCCTTCTCGAGGCTATGTAGGTGGTCAGCAGATGAGACTACGTGGAAGAATTAAGGGCGTACAGGTAGAACCATGCGAGCGCGCTCTCGATCGACCCTCCCGCTGTCAGAATCCCATGATTCTGTAGGACTATGGCCTTCTTGTTCCCCAGACTCGACACGATCTCCCCAGACTCCACGTCGTCGAGGACCACTCCCCCGTGCGAGGCATACAGGCTGATATCGTCGTAAAACACCGCCGAGTCTTGAGTGTAAAAGGGCAAAGGGCGACCAAGGGTGGAGAAGGCTTTGCCAGCGGGCGAATGGGCATGAACGGCCGATTGGACGTCGGGTCGCGCTGCGTGAATGGCGGAATGAATGACAAATGCGGCGGAGTTGTATAGCTGCCTGTCGGACTTGCCTCCCCCGACGATCTCGCCTTTATGGTTCACAAGGAGAAGATCCGAAGCTGTCATCCGGGAGAAGTGAAGACCGTAGGGATTGACCTACATATTTAGTGGTCAGTATGCACAGGTACATATATACTTCAAAGTCCAAGGTCAACCCAGTGAACTCACCCAGAAGCATTCTGGGTCGACGGGGTCCCTACTCGTCAAATGGCCCGAGGAACCTTCGCCTACAGGTCGTTCAGCCTGTTCTCGACGTACCAAATGTCACACTCACATAGCTTTTCATGAGCTAGGACTCTGTAGGCTAGCGCCAACCGCTCCTTGACACACTCTCGCTCTTCGAATTTGTCCTTGAACTTCCTCTCGGACACTGCGAAGTTGAGAGCCATAGGCTTGTTATCCGGTGCGCTGACCATCTTGCTGGTTCCAAATCTCCGGGTCTATCGCTGGAACCTGGACTGTGCTACGACCTTTACATACCGCCCTTCACTCTGAGTCTGAGTACCCAGCTTGTGAAGATAAGACTCAAGAGCTCAGGAGTTCGGGTGCATGAGGGCTACCCTTGGCGCTGGCAGGTCTTAACGCCCGGAGCGCCAGGCCCGGACGGCCGGATTTTGATCCCGCCCGGCCCCAGGGCCTCAACGCCTCAGCGCGCCCAGCGTCCTCGACCCGAGACAAACCCGAGAGGCCATTCTGACTCTTGAGTGCCAATAGATAAGGCGGTCTACTCGACATGTTGCCAGTTGAACGTATGCAACAATGGCAGCAGTGAGAGCATCTATTCGAGTGTCCATATCATGGAAGGGCGCTCCGGCGTACGAAGACACCGATACTCTGGTCTTGACGATACACGACTTATCGCTGGATCTTCGGGTTTTCACCTCGGGGAAGCAGAAGGGGGAAGTTGACTGGTCGACCGTGGCCAAAGTCGAGCAAGGAGAGGGATCCACCAAAGGTGAGTCTTGGTCCATGTGGATCGAGGAAACGAGCTGACGAAGGTTAGAACACCCTATACTGCGCTGGAACCACATTATCGATTCCCGACCGCCCAGCGGAGTGGACGATGAGGGAAAGTTCGCAACACTGCCCAATGGAGACGTAGTGGAGTCTGGGGAGATGTTCAACCCTTCCAATGGGAACATAGAAGCGTACGAGGAGGTCTGGAGGAGGCTGGATACAGCTCCGGGGGAACCATACTTGGTCCTAGAGCTGACAAGCGGCGGTGAGGGAGGGACGATCGCGTATCTGGGCAGAGTGGGGAGCAGAGCGTTGGGACTGGCCAAAAAGGCAGATGGATCATATCTCGCCTGGAGGGATGAGTACAAGGATGGGAAGGCTTCGAGGCTGTACACCTTCGGCGAAGGGGTAGAAGAGATCCTGCCCTGTCTGCCGGTCGACGTGCCCGAGAAGTGGAAGCTCGGCGAGACCTTAAAGCTGGGCGGGAAGTCTTGGACCGTGCGACAGGCTGGGACGATATAGCCGGTTCAGCCAGGAGGTCTGATAATGACCTGCATGCATATTGCAGACAGACTCTACTTGGCCAAAAAAGTGATTAAAAGGTTGTGGAGGCAGATGTACAGGTACAACGTAATGGAAACGAGCGATTAAAATAGCCTGCTGAGACCCGCTTGTGGACCCAGCGGGGTTAATGGTTGTTGAACGATGGGAAGAACCACTCTCAGGTTGGAGACTGGACTGGTCTTCACTGACGATCACCCGCCAAGCTCTCTGATACGCTCCTTCAGTTGGGCGTTCTCCGCTTCCAGACGGATGATCCTCTTCCTGAAGCCCTCCTTGGCCGTGTCGCCGGCCTTGATCAAGCGGTCTTGACGGAAGAGATACTCAGACACCTTCTCGAGATTGCCGAGACTGGGGGTCAGGGCGTGATGGGGAGGCGAGCCATTGGCCGAGGAGTTGGCTCCAGGTGAGACGAATGGGTTCTACCAAAAATCATAATCAGCTATATCTCGGACACGGAAGAGGAGATAACTGACTGAGCCACTAGCCGGCACCGAGAGTGCTGCACGCTTTGGCGTGATTTCGGAAACTTCCTCCAGTGGCCTCTTGCCCAGAACGGATCCGCCTGCTTGACGCAGTCGGTCGTTGAAGGTAAGGCTGTCCACAGGGGTGGAGGTGAGGCTCCTGATGGTTCTTTGTGAGTTGTTGGGTGAATTGACAATAGCCTCCCGCTCGAGAGTATCCGTGTCGACTTGTCCCCAATCGATATCATCGTCTAGTGCCTCAAAGGGGGGAGTTCGACGACCAGTCAGAGGGGTGAGCATTGAAGCTGCGTTGTTGGCCGACCTGGGGGTGGTGACAGGGCGACCGTATGCAGCAGTAGGGCTTTCTCCCAGCCTCTGACCTGCTCCAACAGATGCGACCTTGGCGGCAATAGGCGTCGCCGTGACGCCTTGGCTGGCTTTCAACTCGTCGGCCCATTTGAAGAACTTGCAACGGTCGGGGTCGTGCTGAGGACGAGGACAAGTATAGAAAGTCCTGTCCAACATATCAATACCAAACCCGAGTCAGGGACCTCATCGCCTGAACACTCACCTTCCAGGGTTCTTACTTGTCGGTCCAGCAGTTCTCAGTATTGATCGCCTCTTGTGCCCCTAGATTCGACAATCAGCATATCCCAACGCTCATCTATCAACGCGAGACTCACAGTGCATTTCGGTTTCTCGTCCTCTTCATCCGAGGTACTCTGCACACCCGCCCTTTGCGCAGTGTACGAGTTTGTAGAGGGTCTGACCCGGGTGTAAGACGACATGTTGCTGAGGTAGGCGCCCAGGATGGCAGTCGAGTGGGTCTTCAGCCCTCCGCTTGGTGTAACGAGTCACAAGATCAGTCTTCGTTGTAGTTTGCGTCGAGGGTTGACTATGGCGTTTGATGTGAGCTGTGATGTCTATCGAAGAGGATCCCTCCTTCCCAGCCTTGGAGGATAGCTTGTACCAGCTTCTATCCCAGCGAGATGACCACTTCTGGCAGGATGAGGAGTGTCGGTGGCTAATACGTGCTCGCACAAAAGTGCACGAATATGGCAACTTCAGGTTCTGTGAACTGAATTACGTTATTTACGTAAGGGGCGTCCCACATTTCCAGAAGCTTGGCTCTTCGCAGTCGTTCGGCTCAACTTTCGATAGCGACCAGCAGACAACTCAATACTCGGTTTGCTTGTGGATATCTTCGCTAGAACGATACACGAACAGGTCCCACACGATCATCTCTGAACGGTACGAACATTACTGGACGACTTTGACGAAGTACCATAATCGAGCGAATTTCCGAAGAGCCTGTGCAATACTGCTCAAATTGCGAGTAGAGCTCGACGATTCTATCGATTCTATCCGACGTACGAACACCAACGACTTCGACTTCGACGGACAGCAGTTGTAGGACTCAGACGAAGTCTCTGCTGAGCGATCTGGATCGACACCCGAAGCCTTGATCTAGAAGGTCAGATAACGACCTCATCCTCTATTTATAATATCCATGGTCTAAATCAATCATGATCCAACTACCAAACGTCCTGTCTGCCAGGAGACCGCACCTCTTCCTCGCACTTCTACTCGGCGTGGCTACATTGCTCTTCGTCCACAATGCTCTGGATCCATCTGGACTCGGGGTCCCGCAACAGCCGGTGGTACTGGAAGGAGGGAGATTCCACGATAAGGATCCGAAAGTGGTTCAGCGGACGGAGAAGATGGCAAGCTTTTGTAGCGCAGAAGACCCGTTCGAGAAAGAGTTTGGAAGGACCAATCTTCGTCTGAGCAGGGGCTATGAAGGTGAGTCCGGGAGCGCAAGCTCATTCACACTGGGCGTCATGTTGATTTGCTCAGGGTCGCACCATCGTGTGCGGCAGTTCCTGCACAAGATCCTGCGAGGGGAACAAATCACAATGTCAACGATAGGTGGCAGTGGTGAGTATGAAGCTGTCAGTGGGATAGGATCCAGCTGAGATATCGCAGTGACCGCTGGCCATCAGGTCTGGGGCAACGAAGTTTGGTTCGTCAAGCTCGTCGAGTGGATGCAAAAGTACATTCCAGGCGATGTGCATCTGGAGTATGTAAATGGTGCCGCACCAGGTGAGCTACTACCGTCTTCTATCCCCAGAACGCCATTGACATCTCTCAGCCACTGGATCCGACTACTTCTCCTACTGCTTTCCTCTGCACATTCCCAACGAGTCCGACCTCATCATAGTCGAGCTTGCCGTAAACGACGAGGGTATCCCGGAGCATGTGGAGAATATGGAGAACCTCCTCAGGGGTCTCATGGACCTCCCTCACAAGCCTGCCGTGATCCTTGTCGAGGCCATCGCTTTTAGTAACGGAGGTATGGCCGGCGGCGGCGGAAGGATGCACCTGTAAGTTGGGAGCGAGAGTTAAAATACCTCGACTAACGTTGACCTTCTTCCAGACCCATCGCAGAATACTTCGATGTGCCAGTCATTAGGTAGGTTCCTCCCTTAATGCTCCTCCCGAGGGGAAAGCTGACCTGCTCAGTCAACGGCTGCCCCTGTCAACTCATTTTGCTCGCCATCCCGAACTGATACGTCCATACTTCTCCCAAGAGTGAGTGTCCCACATCTGACAGACACTGACAGGGGCAGCTATTGGGGCAACCCAGACATGCGGCACATCAATTCACATGGTCACCGAGATCTTGGAAAGCTCATCGCCAGCTTCCTCAAGGACGTCTCCTGCACAATGCTGGCGGAGCCCCAGTTCACCGTCCCACCATCGAATGCCGTTGTGGTCAAAGACTTGTTCGAGGAGCTCACGCCTGTGGACTCTGCCGAAGCGGCAAAGGCGCAAGATGCTCGGTTGGTAGAGGAACAACTTCAATGGCCAGAGCAGACCCGAGTTTGGCGGAAAAATCCCGACAAGGAAGAGACCGTGGGGCAACTCATGCCTGGTATATGGATGAGCCCGAGTGAACTTGGCCTTATACCCCGTCTTCGAGCTCTGGACGGGTGGAACCCGAATTTGGACTCCGTCGTACCTTCATTCCGCCCGATGTGCTTTTCGACACGCAGTAAAGAGCCTCAGTTCAACTTGACACCGACTACCAACGAGGGATGGGAGTATTGGGCACAGCCGGAGCATCCCGATAAGCTGTATCTGTTGGCTCGTCAGCCCGGAGCGCGGGTCTCGTTCGAGTTGGAGACGATTGTGGGCACCATTAAGATGTACTCGCTGAGAAGCAAGACATTCGGTCTGGGGACAGTGGAGTGCTGGATAGGCGATGCGAGAGATCGAGCAGTCAAGGTCGTCGGCTGGTGGGACAATGGCAATGCGTGAGCGATAAACGGGATTGAACGGGAATGTCCTGAGCTGACGTCAATTAGCAATATCGGCCGGTTTGAGACCTTAGGCGAGAATATCCCACCAGGAAGGCACACCGTGACTTGTGAACTGCTCGAGGAGACGAGCGACGAAGGGGGAGGACACGAATTTAGAATGATATCTATCATGAGGTGAGTCGAAGGACGACGTGGGATGTGACATCGGACTGACGGTGAGACTAGTATTTAAGTCTGCAATAAGTTGTATATCTCGTCCATTGGCGCTTTATCTCCCAATGATCTCTTCGTGGCATTGTGCCCCAATCCACACGCATTACTTGTGTCTTTCTGACAGACCTGCATACCTGCATCACCTATACCCATAGTCATACTTTGCCATGCACCATGAATTTGATCCCGCGGCGAGGCTTAACCCTCGCGCTGGCGCGCCTCCTCGGTCTTCGACTTGCGATTGATCGATTCTCCGTCTCTTCTCCTATCCACCGCTCACAAAGGTACCTATGTCGCTTGAGATAAACGCGCATCGGTGTATACTTCGAGCACAAATCGAGCTACCTGAGACTCCGGATGTCCATGCGTGGGGACATCACGTTTGACTGAGCGCACGGCCAAAAAGGTGGATCAAGAGAAAAGAAGGCTGGTGCTATCGAAAGTCAGGGTGGTGCCCTCCTGGTGTACCATACGAGTCGAGGTGTAGGTGAAACAGTGAGCAAGGGGTCTTGGAGAGGTATCGAGCCGACCAGGAATGGTCGGAAGCGAATATGCTAGCTATCCACGTCGAACCTCTCTTCCAGAGCTCACATACATTTTCATGAAAATCGGTACCGATACCAGGTGGACTGTCATACCATATGACGCTATACCGGTCTACTGATCCGTGAGACAACACACGGGTACTTGACAGACTCAGGCAGCGACAAACATACTGCTGGAGCCCGTTGGAGCCGAAGTTGTGACCCACTTGGCCATGTTAGTATGGTGATATCGGCTGTCTCAGATAACTGGCAAGTCGAAACTTGTTTCAGACCCAACTCAAATACAATCGACCCAAAATCCACCATGATGACGGATGCACCAGGCTCATCGACTAGACTCGCAGGCTAATCGACACTCACTCATACCCTTACACTGATCGGCTCTCTTGATCTCACCTCTTCCTCCCTTTCAGCTTTCCCTCATCCTTCTTCTCATCTCGAAGTAAAGGCTTGACGTCTTTACCTCTTTCCTTTCCAGCATCTTTCCTTCCGGCACCCTCAATCCTGAACGTACACGCAGAGCGACAATGTACACCTCGACTCTCTTCTCCGTCCTCGTTCTGCTGGCCGGAACGACGATGTCCCGACCACTTCCCGAAGAGGTGACCGCCTCGGCTTCGGACTCAGCTGCCCCCTCGAGCAGCATATACCCGTCCTCGGCGCCGACCATGGAGTCGGTACCTTCTTCGACGACCATCGCTTCCTCTGCGACATCCTCAACGTCGATTGGATCTGCCAGCACGACCAGCTCGATCCAAATGAGCGAATCGTCCACGCCTCAGTACGTGCTCAATTGGAATGACGACGACGAGGAGTCGATCGTCCCGAGTCCGTCACCGACTCCATCACCTACGCCTTCCCCTGTGGGCACCGAAGCTGCAGCAAGCAGCAAATCTCCATTGGTCATAAAGCCGTATGGTGGACCCGCACCAACAAAGACCTACGCCAGCTGGGCAGTCGCGCCGACCTTCTCCAACATGGACACCTTTAGCGTCTCCACTTTTGCAGCCGGAACGACCAATCTCGCCATCTTGCGTGGTTCGCCCGTCAAGTACACCTTTGCCAACGAGACTTACACCTATGCCAACGAGTCTCAAGCGATGACCCAACAAGGTGTCGACAATACCGTGGATCAAGCCCACTCTGAGCCGTGGGACAACAGCACAAACGCCCTGCAGATCCTGTACCCACAGGGTTCGATCAACCCCAAAAGCTCGCCCCAGGGAGGATCTGAGTTTTACGCCCACCCTCTTGATCTAAAAAAGGCGACCAATACCACGTTGCAGTATAGCGTGTACTTTCCCCACGACTTTGACTTTGTCAAGGGCGGGAAGCTCCCCGGTCTCTATGGCGGTCACAAGGGATGTTCAGGTGGTGATGCGGCAGAAGAGTGAGTATAGCTCTCTTGTGAGGCAATCCTGAGCTGACCGTATTGTCCAGCTGCTTCAGTACGCGAATGATGTGGAGAGCCAAGGGCGAGGGTGAATTGTATCTCGTGAGTTCAGCTTCTGAGCTTGTAAACGAGGCCAAACGAAGCTGATTCGCGGCCCTATCAGTACGTGCCCAAGGACAAGCAAAGTCCTGGACTGTGCTCCACCCCTCCAAAGTCAGTCTGCGAATCGACCTACGGTCTTTCTATAGGCAGAGGAGCATGGACTTTCGCCAAAGGAGATTGGACGACTATCCGACAGGACATCTGGCTCAACACGCCTGGTGTCAACGACGGCGGGTTCAATATCTGGATCAACGGCAACCTCGTCCTCAACGCCAATGACGTCCGATACCGGGAGAACTTGAATACTTGCGTCAAGACCGACTCTTCGTCAGAGATTCCGGTCAACGAGGAAGACTTTGAAGATATCGCAACTTCCACATCGGCCTCGATCTCGAGTTCCTCGGCCTCTAGCAGTAGTTCGACCAATGCGATCATCTCGTCGATCTCGACAACGTCATCTGGGTCGACCAGCACTCCTGCCAGATCAGCGACCATCCTTTCCAAGACCAGTGCGGCGTCGACGGGTGTAACCAGCAAGTCCCTCGTTGTACAGTCAGCGGCAGCTTCCACGGTCACTCCATCTGCCTCAAGTGCATCTGCCAGAACCGGCTCCGGTTTGACCACAAGCTCGCGGGCCGCTTCGACGTTGTTGATTCAGTCTGCCGGATCACCCTCCGCCTCCAGTATCCTCACCACAAAGGCTAGCTCGAGCTCAGCGATGACGAGCCCCTCAGCCTCGGCTTCGAGCGGTCTGGACCCGAACGCTGCACCAAATCTCCTCCAGTGGTTCAAGCGACATGACGGAGAGGTTACCTCATCGGATGCCTCGGCCACATCAACAGCTTCTCCCAGCGATTCGTCGTCCTCCGCGTCGACCGATTCGTCCACGTCGACCGATTTGTCCACATCCACTGATTCACCAACATCCACTGTATCCAGCTCTTCCGCCGCACCCTCTGAGACCAGCATGGCCAGTGGCGGAACCCCAGCGGACGCGTTCCAGAAAGAGGTCACCAAATCGGACTCTTGTGCTCCAGTTGGCTTCTTGGGTCTCTTCTTCTCAACCTTTTTCGGAGGCCACACTGCCGAGTGGGCGTCTCCTAAAGATCAACATACATACTTCAAGGATTTCGCCATGTGGGTCAATGAAGAAGCAGCGGTCTAAGGATGCAATCAGTGTGTTTTGTATGTGACTGGTAGATAGTAGCTGTGATCGCTGAGCGATGTTCTCGAAGTGGGATTGGCCAAAATTATACATAGCGAGCGAATAATGAGTATGCACATGGTTGTAAGAAGAACGGGACTAGAAGACTACGTAGATGTCAACATGTGCACCCAGGCGTTTGCGAGAATTCCCGGCTTACTCTTGTTCACCAGATTGGAGGCGATCGAGGCTCCGAAACCGAAACCGGCTCCGTGAACAGCAGAGTCTCCGAGCTGAAGCTAGTCAATACGTGATTTCTCCAGTAATTAGACAGGAACTCACCTTGGAACCTAGTTTGCCAAACTTGTTTGGCTTGTGAGGATCCTGCTGAGCTACAACCGTCGTACTGGAGTTCTGATGTTGCAGCTGTTGATGCTGTGGGTGGGGCGGAGGCATCACTTGATACTGCTGATCATGTTTCTGGTCCTGGTATCCGCCTCCGTATGGCGCAGGAGGACCTTGTGTCTGATATGGTACGACAGCTTGTGGCTGTGGAGGGGGGAATTGCGAGTTCGTTTGACTGAGATGACTGGGTGAGCGTTGTCTCGACCACTCATGACATTGAGACTCACATCTTTTCGATGTAGTTCGAGGGGAACAGACCTGAACGGTCAAGAGCATATGTTTGACCTTGTGGTATGACTCGTCCGCGATACCACTGCTCGTTTACTGTTCACCTTGGTTAGCTGTGCACACGGACACGATGAATCCAGCTCACCTTCTTCGTCGATTATGATGGTGTCATTGGCGCGGAATGCCAAGTCATCGGCTTCCTATCGAATGAAGTCAGTCGCCCTCCTTCTTGCTTATCATTTGATAACCGAACCAACATACCGTTCCGCTGTAGTCCCACAGGGCGCGCGCCCTCGACTCGGGCTTGCCTCTGGGAGGCAGCGCTGGAACTACAGAACCACTTGAATGGGGCTGCATCTGATGACTCGGAGGCGAGGGATACTGTTGAGGCTGTTGACCTCCATAAGGGCTACTTGCAGCACCGCCACTGACATTCATCTGCCCAAAGGAACCTGACTGATTCTGCTGAGCGGCATGGAGTGATGGGAATGGACCATTCGGCGGCGGGAGCTTGGATCGAATTAATTGTGCATCAGATGCGCTGATGACTGACAGTGACTCCAGAGTCGCGATGGACGAGAGAGTCTGGTTGATGAGGTGCGTAGCGAGGGTATGCGCATGCGGTGTAGCCATTCTGCAACGGTGTTGCGAAGGTTGATATTGGGTCTCTGCTGGAACAGGCGGGAATTGTACGGTCTCTGACGAAGCCGGGACGGAGAGATGTACGTGAAGGTGGTGCTAGACGCCTCTCCTACGCAATTGCTAAGTCGAAGAAAGGTATACAGTATAGAGTTGAGAGATGTCCTGATCGTTTATAGCACTCGTCTCTCAGCCCTGCTGCGGGCCGTCGTCTAAATCTGAAACACGGGCTCGGCTTGATTACAAAATCAATTCTAGTCAGGGGATTAATCGGACATCGCCGCCGTTCCTGCCTTCTAATAAATATAGCCGGTTAAGGACAGTCGCCGGCCGGGCGCCCATGCCAGCCAGGCAACAGCCAGGTCACGATCAGCCGCAGGTCAAGTGGGTTCAACTGCGTCAGAACAACTCGAGTGGCAGATCTTCTCGGTGCTCAATCCTTGAACACAGCCCAGAGACTCGAATCGATGAACAACGCTATCCCTCCACTGCTCCAGGCCGCCTCTGGGGCCCTAGGGTAAGCTCCTACTCTCTTCGACCCTTGTTCCAACCTTGTCCTGACGTCAACTTCTCCCAGGTCGATTGCGGGAAATGCCGTGGTGTTCCCATTGGACCTGGCCACGACTAGGATGCAGCATGCTAGACCTCGAAGCAAGGCTTATAGGTGTATGTCCTTGCGCCCGCTCTGATCTATACTATGCTAACTATTTTCAGTATCATTGATTGGAACCCTATACCGCTTGATCCAAAGCCGGAATGGTGTCAGTCATCTCTATGCTGGTCTAAAAGCAGATACGATATCCACGTTGCTCTCGAGCTACATATACTTCTATCTCTACTCGACACTACATCAACTGGCAATCCGTCGACATGCAGCCATGTCAACGGTACCACTTGGTGATAGCCCGGCGCTCAAGGGTTCCAAGGAGAAGAAGGCCGCGGTTCTGGGCACAGCCGAAGAACTGCTCATTGGCATGCTAAGTGGGATCATCTCCAAGGGAATCGTTCTGCCAGTATCGGCAGTATGCCGAAGACAGCAAATGGAGGACGACGACGATCATCATGGCCATGCCGCGGGTCAAGCGGGCCCGAAGGAGAAGGTCTCTCTGGTGGAGAGCATCAAAGCCATACACAGGGAACAGGGCTTTTTGGGACTGTACTCTGCCCTCCCACCATCAGTACCACTCGCTCTCCTCCCTTCTCTCACACTGTACATCCACACAATACTCCTGCGGGTTATCGTCCCAGCCAAACACAGGACCCATCCACCTGGTGCTGTCACTTTCCTCATTGGCGCTCTATCCAATGCCCTAGCGACATTGCCCCTGTACCCCATGATCATGATCAAGGCCCTCTCGCAGACAAACGCAAGCGGCCGAGGCGTGACAGCGGCAATCAAGGACGCAGTTGGTCGAGAAGGTACCGCTGGGCTGTATCGCGGTTTGGAGGGTCAACTTGTCAAGGGGTTCGTTCAGCAGGGCGTCATGATGCTCATCAAGCAAAGGTATGTGCAGATCGAATAGAAACCTTGGGATCATTACTGACTCAAGTAGGATCGAGGAGGGAGTGGTGAAAGCGTACCGACGATCCGTGACTTGAAGTCGATTCAAAGTACTCGAAAACAGCAATTGCTAAGATACACGATGCGCCCTGTTGTAATCAATATGTCCGCATGCATTCAGTCCTGTATGAATGATAGCTGATTTATAAACCAAGCTCGTCGCTAAATGGAAGGCGATCATCAGTGGGATGCCCTTCGGAGGAGAATCAGGAGACTCACGCGTATGGCAGGACTTTTAGGTCACCGATGGCGGCAACCGATGGCTTAACCTTGAGAAGGGCGTTGATAGCCTGGTAGGAACGTCAGCGAGTCGTCTTGATGTATCATGCACACGGCTTGCTCACTTTGTCTAGAGAAGAGGCAGAAACCTTGTCGAGAGCGGCGAAAGAAGAGTCGGCGGCGGGAAGTTCACCGGAGAAGAGAGCGGGGGCGGCTATCGAGAGAAGACCCTCGGCGGTCTCGAATTTGGTGGCTTCGAGGACCTTTGTCTTGGCAATGGCCTTCTTGACCTCATCGGCCTTGACGCCCGAGACGTTCTTCACAGCGGCAACGACATCCTTGGCGAGCTGGGTGATGGACTGACTCGTAGGGGCGGTGATGGAGATAGTGAATAGAGAGGCATCCGAGTACGAGTGGACCTTGGCCTCAACGGCGGCTCCTGGCACCTTCTCGACGACCTGCGCGAGGGGCGAAGTTCCAGTTCCCCATTTGACCGAAGTCTTTCCTCCGAGCAAGTTGGCGAGAACTTTCAGTTCTGGCGTAGCCGAGCTGGTTGTGCCAAAGCCGATGACGACGGTAGGCTGAGCGAATGGATTGACGTGCGTGTCTAGGGGTAGTCGCTGCTCTCCACCGTAGTACTGAGACGAGACGGTCTGCAGAGTTGGCGCACCGCTAGCGGATCCCGAGCCGAATGCAGCCTGGACGGATTTCGACAGAGCCTCGGTCGAGATACCACCACCGAGGACGGCGATGTTGCTCTTGGCGTAAGCCTGCTGAGCGTACGACTTTACGTCCTCTGCGGAGATAGGGGTGTGGGGCGAGGCGTACAGGGAGTATCCAAGTCCGCGTCTGAAGGCGAGGTTGTGAACAATGTCCAGGGCGAGTGATGTTGGGTCAGAGAGGGCGGCCGTGGATTCCGACTCGATGGTGGGGACGATGAGCTCGGCGTACTCGTGGGGGTAGTAGTGGGTAGAAGAGAGAACAGAAGCGATGAGCGAGAGGAAGTGAGCCCTAATGTTGTTTTAGCCAAAACGACACTAGCCCAGTTACATTTTGTGAACCCACTCGTCGCCCCGCAGGAACTCGGCGGTCAAGAAGAGGTGCTCTCTCGACAAAGCGGCCGTAAGGACTCCTCCATATAGCTCCGCTTCTCTGACTGTCTTCAAGGCGGATCCCGATTGCGTCGACTGTTTTTTTCACTACGTCAGTTGCCGTTTCCCATGTAAACTCCCAAGAAGCTCTCCTCTCGAACGCACCTTGAAGGCAAAGTTCTTCAAGACGTGGGCCACACCGGGCTTTGTCTCATATCTGCTTCCTGCCTTGACGACGACGGTCAGGTTCTGAGTTCCGGCTGGGGCGCCGTTTTCGATACCAGCGACTCGAACTCCAGCAGCGTCGGAGACCGAGGCGTAGTTTCTGGCCAGGGCGGAGACAGCTCCCCTTCCTCTTACAGCTTTCGTGAAGAGGGACATGGCGGGAGAGGGGTGAAAGGGTTGGATGGTCGAGGTGATCACAGGTTATGAGGTGTACCCTTCACTAGTAATGACAGCCAACCAGGACGCTCGTAAAGCATCGGAACGACGAGGAGGAGCCTATAACCAACGGAGTTTTACGGGATTAAGTCGAATGTGGCACTCGTTCATGCATCGAGTTTCAGTGCGCGTTTCAGCTTGCTCTCTAAGGTTATAACTCTCTACATCTTCGTCGGCCTCCCCTTCTACAATGCTCATCGGATACAGCTGGCGGAGTACAGGACACCCTATCGCGAGAATACCTGGCGTTTGCCGGATACGATACATGCAGTAGCTACTTCGAAGCAAAGGATGGATGCAGCAACGCGATCACTTTACCCCATCCAGCCGCGTCCAGCGAAATCCGAGGTGGTCTGTGCGAGGTCTACTGTTCCCACCGACCTCCACCTTCTTTGCTCTCGATAGCATACCTAACCTGATCCACATAAATCTCTTATCCTCCTTCTTCCTCTCCCATTTCTTCGTCTATCTTTCAGAGCCGACTTCCTCATCCTCGCGGTCACAACATGCCACCCAGCTGGAGATCTGTTGGTAGTGATCGGCAGGTATACGGCAAACCTGCAACCAATGCCTCCAGCACTCGATCCAGGGGCACTGGGAGATTGACTTCTATGGCCTCGTCCGTTGTGTCCGATGCTGAAGCGACCATCACTGCTGTCATTCATCAGAAGGGTGGGCCATTGTCCGCCATCTAAGCTGATCAGAACCAGGCACCAAGAATCTCGTCGGCGCTGCCACCATGAGCCTCACGACTGGTACTGTGAGTGATGGTTCACGTCCACTGCTGGCTTTGATGGCTCACACGGGTGCAGGTGATCCTCACACAGGTGGGCTTCATCCTGACATGGAGTGTGCTCCTACTGATCGGAGGTCAAGGTTGAGGATACGCCTGGTCAGTCTATTGACCCCAGCTTATCGGCTCATAAACTGCCTCATCACACTGACGTTGTGCAGTATTCACACGTACTCTCGCTCACCTACGAACACACGCCCCAGCAGCTGTAATCATTCACGAAGATGGCTTTGAGCGGGCTCAGCTCGGCAACCCTCCGACCCTCAACGAGAAAGTCAAAGCGGAGCTTGCGGTCCCGATCCATGTCGTCTATTCAGGTGATTGGAACGAGCTGAAAGGTGAGTAACGCTGGCATCCTGCCCGCGGTCCGTAAAGGTTAATTGATACATCCAGGTCTGGAGATGGTGGAGCGCCTGCGAGTTAGAGACGGGACCAACGAGGCATCCATGCTATCCATCTCCGACCAGTGAGTCGTCCACATTCAATTAACTGTTAACGACCTGGTAGTACTCTGGTTTTGAGAGCAATATGTGCCCTGATGACTCATCTGGCGAAGGAAGAAGACTTCACTGCCAACGACCACAGCCTCCCCATTCGCTTCCAAGCAGCTGAAGGTAAGTACATATGGCCCGGATAGGATAGAGGCGAGGCTGATGACACCGAAGGCTTAATGTTCATCGACGCCCAGACCGCTAAGGATCTCGAGCTCGTTGCCAACTCTGCTTCTCGGAAGAAAGACGATACCTTGCTCGGTATGTTCTGCTCTTGCTCCAGTAGGTGCTGTACGTGCTGAACCAGCACTTCAGCAACACTAGATCACTGCCAGTCACCTATGGGCAAACGTATGCTACGGTTGAACATCCTACAGCCATTCAACGGTGAATAGCTTGCTGAGCACTCCCATCTGGGATGTAGCTAAACAGTCCGCAGACCTTCAGTCAATCCAGCTCCGACAAGGAGCTATCCAAGGTGAGAAAGCAAGTGGATGAGCGAGCTTTGCTGATATCATACAGAATTCATGGGTTGGGGCGAAGGTGAAAAGCTCAAGGAGATTCGGTACGAGCTGAGAGCTCTAGCGAAGGTACGCGAATCTTCATGCACCCCAAGCTGATTTCAAGGTCGACATCGATCGGATTCTGGTTGCAGTGAGTCGTGTCCAGCTCGTCGCGCTAATACGTTAGTGCGCTCGGATCGACACCTCACGAGGAGGAAAGCGAAATATCGAGACTAGCGTGGCGCTCCTACTACAGATCCGATCCACCACGCAGATCATCGACAACATCAAGAAGCGCTTAGCAGGTTGCAATAGCGACTTGCTTCAAGGCACGCTCGAGGTACGCCAAGGCGATGAGGTCGGGACTGACGACTTGTTCAGACTTTAAAGGACGACGCGCTCGATATCATCAGCTTCAACATCGACGGTGAGTTGGGCGCCCGAGGACATGATGCAGGACTGACTACTTTTCAGAATACGTTGAGACAGACCACGCCAAAGTGGGACAGCGACAGAGTGGCTATAGTGCCAAGTTCAGAAAGCTGTTTGCCATCAAGGAGGGCGTGGACAAACTCCTCGACGTGGCTCGAGTCGCTTATGACGACTGTCGAAACGATATACAGCAGAGTGAGTTATTCGAACTCCATCCGGCAATGCCTGCTAACGGCTTTCTAGTCTGCCGGGACTTTTCTTGTGAGTAGCTGGGCGGTCTAGCGGAAAGAGGAACCTGCCTCGAGCTGAAACGACATATAGCACGAAGTGGCCTTCAGGTCGACCAGAATTGGGTCGAGGGGGGGTTCAACTTCTGCACTAATACCGACGACCTCGCAGAGCTCGAAACTGAAGCGCATATGAGTGACGATGCGGACATGAAGGAAGTCCTCCGAGAGATGCTCTATAAGGAGCCCCGAAGGGACAAGTGAGTTATTTACTGTGGACAGAAACACCTAGCTGACGCCATTTAGGACTACGTTCAGGACCAAAAACTTGGTCAGTGAATATTGAGATCGATGGCTGATGTCGCGGTAGATTGAAGCTAATAACCGTCTACATGGTGCCGAGAAGGAGATTTTCACTCTCAGCGATCAGATCGTCTGCAAGCTGTTGGACGAGATACACAATTACATCGGTAAGTGCTCAGCCACGATCTCCCAGCTGATCTCGAATAGGCGTTCTGTACGAGTGCTCCGAAGCCGTATGTCAGGCGCAGTCGACCCAGGCTAACGGGTCAGCTGGCTACGCTCGACGTTGTCGCAGGATTCGCCCATGCAGCCAAAAGTACGTGCAAGGGAGGCTCTCATACCTGACTGGCAGCTCATACGAATCGATAGCCAACAACACCTGGAGTGAGCTATCGACATGACCCAAGTCCCTCTACCCCACTTACTTCGGCTGTAGGACAGCCAGAATTTTCAGAAACGCTGGCGGTGAGTTCACTTTGTCGTCTGTGGACTGGGAGAAGAACGCTCATGTCTCCAGGTCCGCAATGGCCGACATCCGATCCTGGACAAGCAAAGCAGTTTGGAATGTGTTCCGAACAACATGTGAGCACGGCCATCTTCCTTCCGAGAGGTTCAGAGACTGATCGTGGGATGGTGCAGCTACGCTAGTCACGGTTCTTCTCACTTCCAGATCATCCGAGGACCCAAGTGAGCCTCGCATCATGTGCTACTATCCGCGATGACTACTGATCGTCTGTAGCATGTCCGGCAAGAGCACATACCTCCGACAGATCGCTCTTCTGACTATCCAGGCTTCGATCGGATGCTAGTTAGTTGGCTCCATACGGTCAACTCCCGCCCAGCTGACTCAGTGATCCAGTGTCCCCGCAGATCATGCCAGCTTCTGCCTGCATGACTCGTTGTTGAGTCGACTGTCCAATGACGGTGAGCTCAATGTCTTGTTCTGGTGCGGTCGCTGATGCAGTTAAAGATTGCATGGAGCGATCTTTGTCCACTTTCGGCGTCGAGATGGCCAGTTCGGCTATGATATTGAGTGAGTGATACGAGATGTAGTCTCCTATGGCTGCTGAAATCCTATCGTCTCAGATCTGGCAACTAAGAACTCGCTCGTGCTCATCGACGAAGTGAGTAACATCCGTGGACAACGCTAAGAAGGAGCTCGGAAGAGGCACTTCCCCACAAGAGGGTATAGGCCTTTGTCACGCGATAGGCGAAGCCCTTATCAAGACCAACGTAAGTTGCGGTGTGGTGATCCTGTTGACGGTTTGCAGGCTTTCGTCTTTTTCGTCACTCACTTCTCGGAGCTCTCTACCACTTTATCCCCACTTCCTGGTGTTATATCGTGAGCTCGAGAGCACGGAGACTACCAGTAGACAGCGCTGATCCTGCCATAGCCTCTATCTGGCGGTCGAGGTACGTCTCTGCACCCAAAGACTTGTTGATGTTAATGGGGTCGTGACAGAACCGTCACATCGTCGAGAAAGACGATTTTAGCACTACCTTTCGATACAAGGTCGTGGACGGTGTCGACACCGGCGACAAACACTATGGTAAGGGTCCGCTGCATAAGGACCGGCTGACATTCATGCTAGGTCTGGATACTGCCAAGCTGGCCTCGCTTCCGGATGGTGTGATGGCGAGGGCGAAGATGGTGGCCAATAGGCTCAGCGAGATCGAGGAGGAAGGTGAGTGTTCACGCAAGGAAAAGGTACGCGGTCTCACCACGGCACAGGCCAGAATTCGAGCGTTGCGAACGCCATTGCCAGCAGGAGAAAGACACTGCTCGAGGTACGAGGGTTTTTTGACCGCTGTCCGGACTCTTCGCTCCAAGAGTCCTTCAGCTGATGTGTGCCCACCTGACTAGCTTCGAAGTCGACTCCAACAGATCGCTGACAATTCGCGACTGAACGATGCTGATCTCGCAGCTCTTCTTCGCAAGACGCAAAATGACTGTCTCGACGTCCTGAGCAGAGCTCTTCAAGTTGAACAAGCAAGACTTCAAGCGGAAGCACAAGTGAAAGAGGAGAGGGACTGAGATCAAGGGCTAGACGCTACGCAAGGAGACGGAGCCTATTCACACATGTACAATGCATCACTCTATCCGTGTTATTGTAGCAGAGATTCCCAATCTAACTTCTTCCCGGGCCAGCCTTCTCCCTCAGCTGTCAAGCGCCGTCTCTCGGGGATAATCCTCAGCTCCCTAAGCTTCATCCTCTTTGCTTTCCGCTTTGGATCGCCCGCCCTCGTCTCCATGGAATCCAGCTCGTTGTCGGTAGGGATGACCGCGGACGAAGCGACTGGGTGGTGAAGCGGTCTGGGCGTGGCTGTACCGGCATCCGAGATCTGAGAACGGGATAGGGAGTGTAAATGCGTCAGTAGCAGTATCTGCTGTACAGCCATTAGAGCTTTCGAAACGGCATAAGCCAGAGGACTGAGGTCGGTGCCACCGGTCGACGAGGGCCGCTCGGGGTCGAAATGCGCCAAGACCATGGCTGAGAAGAGATCGCCTACGCCGGCAAAGTATCCGTGAACGGTAGGCAGCGCGAATGCCCAAGTATCCAGTTGTCCCTGGTTCGTCGGGGAGGATGAGCTGGCGAAACAGACTAACACGTCGTCGTCGGGGGTACTGCTCCCGGCGGAGGTATACCATGGTAATGAGCCATCACCGCCTTGAGGCAAGAGCTCGAGGTAGGACGCCGGCGGGGAGGGCAGGGCGAGCTGAGAGACCAGTGAGACTGGAAGGGGTATAGAGGAGAATGCAATGTGGGCAAGATTGTTGTCGTTGTGTAACGTGCTCAGAGCGGCGTGCAAGGTGGGTAATGAGGTGATTGATATGCCAGACAGGAGCCTATAGTCGGAGAGATATCAGTTAGCCACGGGAGGATCTTATTCTCGTGCTGGATGGCGAGTTCGACTCACTCGACTTCGAATTGATTCGGGGTGATGATGGTCGCCAACTTCAGCATGTCCTTGTAGATGGGCACAACGTCCTCTGAGACGTATAGACCTCTTCCAATGTCTCCCATCACCGCTACACCAGATATGAGCAACCGTTCGCCTCGGCTTGCGGTTTGAGTTTGGGCTCACGGTCTAGAACGTAGATTAGATCCGGATTCTGTTCTCGCATATCGCTGATCTGCTTAGCGACGACTTTCAATGCCTCTGCGCCTGGGATATAGCCCGTGAGGGCACGAGTGTGCGTGACCAGGCCATTCGTGATGAGACCGTCGAAGACTGCTTGTAGCTGCTCCGGCGTGGTCTTGTGTCCATTGGTATGACCGTAGCCTGATTGCCCAACTGTCAAACTCCATCCCGTTGACAGAAATGATCCAATGCTCACCGGTGTGATTGGAGAACTGGACCGAGTTCACAGCGTCCACCTCGTATCCCAACGTCTGGAGAGGAAACGTTGCAGCTCGATTACCTTGTTATCAAAGGTCAATTTTGCTCCGTCCAAAGGTTCTTCCAAATGGAAGGTCGCTAGCTCACCGACATAGCCCGAGACAACATGCGATTGGATTGAAAGCACCCTTTGAGGTTCCGAGTCCGCCATCTTGCGCACAGTGTGGGGTCAAGTAAGTTCAAGTTTACTGAACAGTGCGTATTCGATACCACCAACAGTGATAGTGACCGCTCACAATGCACGAATCTCGAACGCATGTTCGCCAACTGCCAGTGCCCGGAGACCGGAGTCTCTCGGACATCACCGTCACAACAATCTTCGACTCGTTCACCGCACTCGACTCGTCGCAGCAGCCTGGCATTTGATTTGGAGCAGTGAATCTATTCATCGTACAAGAATATAATGTGACCCGTCATGCAACGTGGACTAAATGCTAAGATGCGATTCAGGGGAGTTGTGAATGTAATACAGCAGGTATCGTGAACGTCCCCTCGAGCGTTTCACTAGATGTACCTCGTCCTCGGTTCTTCGTACTTGTTCCTCTTATCTCGTCCGTCTTACTTCTTCTCCTTGTCGGCATCGGCCTCAGCCTCGGCGTCGGCGTTCTCGGTAGCCCGGTTCTGGGCGTTCTTCTTCTCGTAGACTTTCTGGAACAGACCCATCGATGCCTGCTGGGCAGCGTCCATGGCGGCCTTGATGTCGTCTCCCTTGACGCTGGCGTCACCGGCAGCACCCTTGGCGGCAATCTCCCTAAGCTCTCCCAACAATGTTCGGACCTTGGTGGCCTCGGCAGCGTCCAGCTGAGCCTCGAACTCGTTGAGCGACTTCTCAGTCTCTCCGACAAAGCTCTCGGCTCGGTTGGCCTCCTCGATCACAATTCGTCTCTGCTTATCCGTCTCGGCGAACTTCTCGGCATCGGAAACCATGTTCTCGATCTCCTTGTCGGAAAGACCAGACGACGAGGCGATGGTCATGCTCTGCTCAACGTTGGTGGCCTTGTCGACAGCGCTGACGTTGACGATACCATCGGCATCAATGTCGAACGAAATCTGGATCTGGGGGACACCCTTTGGCGCAGGTGGCAGACCGGTAAGCTGGAAGTCACCGAGCAGCTTGTTGTCTCGGGTGAGCTCTCGTTCTCCCTGGTAGACCTTGACCTGGATGGCGGTCTGTCCGTCGGCGGCGGTGGAGAAGACTTGCGACTTCTTGGTGGGGATAGTAGTGTTTCGGTTGATCAATCGGGAGAAGACACCACCGAGGGTCTCGATACCGAGGGAGAGAGGGGTGACATCGAGCAGGAGGATGTCGGTAACGTTACCGGCGAGGACACCAGCCTGGATAGAGGCACCGATGGCGACAGCCTCATCTGGGTTGACACCCTTAGATGGCTCTCGGCCGAAAATGCTCTTCACGGTGTCGACGACTCGAGGCATTCGGGTCATACCACCGACAAGGATAACGTCATTGATCTCGGATGGCCTGACACCGGCGTCGGTCAAGGCCTTCTTGCATGGGTCGATGGTTCGGTCAACCAATGGCTTGACGATCGACTCGAACTTGGCTCGCGTCAAGTTCATGTTGATGTGCTGAGGTCCCTCGGCGGTAGCAGTGATGTAAGGAAGGGAGATGTCGGTGGCACCGGCGCTCGACAGCTCGCACTTGGCCTTCTCAGCGGCCTCTCGGATTCGCTGGATGGCCATTCGGTCGTTGGAAACGTCGAGTCCAGACTCCTTCTTGAACTCGGCAAGGATGTGGTTGACGAGGGCGATGTCGAAGTCCTCTCCACCGAGGTGGGTGTCACCGTTGGTCGACTTGACCTCGAACACACCCTTCTGCATCTCGAGAATGGATACATCGAATGTTCCACCTCCCAAATCGTAGACAGCAATGACGGCAGAGTCGTTCTTGTCCAGACCATAGGCCAAAGCGGCGGCAGTGGGCTCGTTGATGACTCGGAGGACCTCGAGACCGGCGATGGCACCGGCGTCCTTGGTAGACTGACGCTGAGTGTCGTTGAAGTAGGCTGGGACGGTGATGACTGAGTGAGGGTCAGCGAGACTGCTCATTTTGGACGGCAATGGCAAATCGCGATTCACTCACCGGCATGCTTGACTGGCTTGCCGAGGTAGGCAGAGGCGGTATCCTTCATCTTGGCGACAACCAGGGCACCGATCTGCGATGGGGAGTATTGCTGACCTCGAGCCTCAACCCAAGCGTCACCGTTCGTGTGGGCGACAATTTTGAATGGCACATTCTTGATGTCCTTCTGGACCTCGGCATCTCTGAACTTTCGTCCGATCAATCTGACAGGGCATGGTTCAGTTACTACACGGTGTGACCGCCGCAAAGTGCTCACCGTTTCGAGGCGAAGATGGTGTTTTCACCGTTAACAACAGCCTGTCTTCGGGCTGGCTGACCGACTAGTCGCTCTCCATCTGCAATGCCAATCAGCTTAGACCCACCGGGCGAAGGAAAGCTGGACAAACCTTTGGTGAAGGCAACGACCGATGGCGTTGTCCTGGCACCCTCGGCGTTCTCGAGAACCTTGGCGCTTCCACCCTCGTATATCGACACACAGGAGTTTGTTGTTCCGAGGTCGATACTAGACGCTCCGTCAGCAATATGTCCTTCATCCCATGATCCGCAAGTTCCACACACCCGATCACTGGTCCGTTGACTTTGCCACTGTTGAATCGCTGTCCACCGAGGTATGGGGTGGCGGTTCGCTACAAGATCAAATCGTATCAGCGACCTCCTCCCAACAATTTCGGAACAAAGTCCAAAGTTAGGTGGCCAATCGATGATGCGCATCGGCCGGTCTCCTGACCATCGGTATACTCACAGTAGCGGCTCGTAGGGGCGATAGCGTGCTGGCGGTTCGGAGGGATCTTGTGATTCCGTACATGATGCGAGAGGTTGGATGGGATGAGCGATCCTTTTTAGAAGCGGTTGATGATGATGAAGAAGTGGATGTCGATGATGGAGGTGGATTATATGACAGGCAGTCGAAAAAAATCGGGCTGAGCGGCACACGGCGAAAATCTCCCATTTTGCGGAACTTGCTAGCAAACGGAATCAGATTGGCTGGAGTGGGTGGCGATCGGATCACGTAAAGTGGGCGGAGAGTTTATAGTGTGGAGACATGGGTGAGCCAGGCAGACAGGCAGATACCGAGCGCTATACACGATCGATCGCGATGCATACTAGGCTACTAGCTACTCTGGATAGAAGCGAGCCGGCCATGGCCTGGCCTCTGCGCAATGGTCATAATCATAATACAAGAGAGGAGTGCCGGCCTAAATGGTATGCGACTCGATACCGATGACCTAGGAAAACGGTGTCAACCAAGACAGCAGAAAGTGAGAGAAGTCGACTCACCTTCACTCCCTTCTTGCGAGGAACAGCGTCCGTCAATTGGTTACAACCTGTCAAATTCGTCAATTAGGCTCATTCTTAATCGATCTCGCCCATGCTCACCCCATACTCTCATGGATTTGAGATGTTCACAGCCGTCCAAAATGTCCTTGATCACGAAATCGGTTACCTCCCTACACCACCCAATGTTGAGTTCCCTCATCGCCGAGCACTTTGCCAGCTGTTCCAGAGCGCCCTTGGACGCAGTTCTCCATCCCAGAATGGACAGGTTCTCCACTGTACTCCCCGAATGTTTGATCACCGCCTTGAGCGCAGCGTCACCAAGGTCGTGACCCTTCTCCAGATCGATGACCGATAGTCCATGCCTACCTTTTGCGGAGAGAGATGTGAAGAACTCGGCAACGGCTGTATCCGTCAATGCCAGATTCTTGAGATGAAGGCTCCTGAGCTCCGTGCAGTGATCCAGTATCGCCGGTAGTATATCGTCGGAGAGTTCCGTATTGTCATTTAGATTGAGGTGCTTGAGGTTTCCACCGATTGATGATAAGAGGGCTATCACCGCCACGTCGTTGAGGGAAGTGCCTGGTGCCGAAAGATCCAAACTCTCCAGCTTTGATAGTTTCGCAAGGGGCGCCGCGAGCTCGTCACACATTTGGCCGACCTCGGATAAGCGTAGTTCGACCAAGTCGGGGCAGTTGTCGACAAGGGTCTGAATGACTTCAAGGTCTATACGAGGCGATTGGGTGACCAGTATTCCAGTCAAGCGACTGCCCACTGATTGGAAGAACTCATTCCAGCCGTCTTTCCTCACAAGGAAGGGGCCGAGTAGCTCCAGTCGATGCAATTGTTTGAGATTTTGACCCCAATGCTTGAGTCCATCAGTCGACAATTGTCCACAGAGGTCGAGTTTGAGGGTCTCGAGGTTCGGGCAGAGATTCGCCAACGTGAGAAAGGATTCAGGTAGAAGTCCTGGTTGTCAGCCCTAGCGTGTGGCGATAGACTCACGAGTACAGTCGTACATGGCCAGATTTTTGCGATCGATAGAGTAGAACAGGCCGGCAGTCTCCGGCGCTCTGGTTGTCAGCCGGGTGCACTCACGCTGATACTCACAATTTTCGGCTCTTCGAAATGATCCTGCAGACTTTATCTAGATTGACACTTCCAATATCTCCCAGCTGATCAACATCCTCGATGTATTGACCGATGATCTGGAAGTCAGCCCAAAGTCCTTTTAAGCGTCACTCACGTTGATACAAATCTCGCTTAGAGCTAAAGTCCCCTTCTTCGCATCGTAGTGAACGATCTTTGCTCGATCCTCCTTCTTCTGAGGTGCCGCCTTGGCCTTACTCTTCTTTACCTTCTCGAACGGGTTGATACCGAGAGCATAACAGCATTGTACGCAGAGCCATGTGGAAGGTTGTTTCGGGTGTTCTTTAGTATACGCGGTCTGATATGGGTCAACTGACATGACACTCGAGATTACTTATCATACTCACCACAGTGAAGCGTTTCGTGCATTCGCCGCATGGCATGAACTCTCCAGCTGCCTTTAGCGGTTCAGGTTTGACGCCAGCCGATGGTGCTTTGCCGTTGCTTCTCGCCGGCGCGGGTGGTGTGGGTGGGGCGTCCGCATCGAGATCGTCGGAATCGACCGAAGTGGCTCTGGCTCGCTTTGTCGGTCGATCATCGATGTCGTCCTATCATTAGGTCAACTCATAGTGCTGCTATCGGATGCGAGAGTAGACTCACGGTTGCCACTGATCCCGTCCCACTGGGTCCTGCTTCAGGAGTACCCTCTCCGACTTCCGTAGGTCCAGCTTCGACGTTTCTGGCAGTGACAGCACCAGCTGGATCGACGACATGGTCTGGCTGCTCATTCGCTTGAGCTGTGATGTCGGAGGTATTGCCCCAGGTCGTGAGTCCAGCGGCTGGTTCAACTCCCAATCCCTGCGATGGATCAGCTTCAAGCTGGACTCTCACTTCAGCCTTGACTTACAGCCAAAAATGAGGTAAGCGCAGAGGCCGGACCTCTGACACCTCCTTGACGTCTGTTCCTAGACATCGCTAATAGTGTAAGGAAGTATGGCTGTGGGCTAGCAAGCCGGTATTCAAATACGCATTGAAGTGATCGAGGAAAGAATTCTTGTCGCTGGCTGGGTGATGCCGGTACGGTGGTGCACTGGTGGGTGAGCAAAGTGGAGGGGTTGACTGGATTTACGCGGGGCTCCACCGGCCACCCATTCACCCACGCTCATGTTGGAGACAGCTTGCTGAACTGGATGGTGCGGCGCGTCGAAGCATCGACAAAAGTCAGCTATGAGCATGCCACTACCAGCAACAACGAAGCAGCACTAAAGGGAATCGCCATGTCAGCCGAGTCATCCACCGCCCCACGCAGAGGAGCTTTCATCGTTCTTGAGGGTCTAGACAGGTCGGGCAAGTCGACACAAGTGGCCAGATTAGTGGAGAAGCTGGAACAGAATGGCAAGCGCGCTCATCTGCAGAAGTTTCCAGGTGAGTCAGTCGTCACCAACGAAGTCCCTCTACTTACACTAAGGACTGTGTACCTAGATAGGACCACGTCGATTGGCAAGATGATAGATAGCTATCTCCAGTCCCAGTCGGACCTGGATGACAGGGCCATTCACCTTCTTTTCAGCGCCAACCGATGGGAGTGTGTGTGAGTGGATGCTCATATTGAAAGCTGGGCTGATACTGACTTGCTCTCAGGGCATCGATAGAGAAGCATCTGAGTGAAGGGACGACGGTCATAGCGGACAGATATGCCTTCTCCGGGATAGCCTTCTCAGCAGCAAAGGTGCGCTCCTTCTCACTGTTAACAGAATGAGATATGCTGACAATGCTCAAGGGTTTACCGTTTGATTACTGTCTCCATCCTGACAAGGGTCTTCCCTTACCCGATTTAACGCTGTATCTCACTGTTCCACCAGAGGTCGCGTCGTCGAGATCAGCCTACGGAGTGGAACGCTATGAGACGTTGGAGATCCAAACTAGGGTCCGAGCCCAGTTTGACCTGGTTGCCGAGGAGGTCAAGCGGCGGCAGGGAATGTGGGAGAGCATAGAGGCTGTCGGAAGTATAGAAGAGGTTGGAAAGGGGATATGGAAGCTGGTCGAGCCGAAGACAACGGCGGATCTCGGACCTGTAGGCAAATTGTGGACATAGAGAGCCCGATCTTTTGCAGTGTGCACGGTCTTTATACATCATATTCTCAGCATCATCTTTAAACACATCTGAATGCTATACATACCCCATGCCAGAGAGGCTTATCATGCAGGCCATGCGTCATGGAGGACGGGTTGAGGCATGATCGACGCACCGCGCACCGCGCACCGCGACGCGTCGCAGATCCCAAAAAATCATTTCATCATCTTCCTCCTCCTCACTCGCTCCTCTCGACCCACTACAGCCCGCATTGTATCATGGCGAACGATGCTTCGTCGTCATCGACCTCCCTTCCAGCTTTGGTGACGCCTCGAGATCGACTGCCCTCGCCAGCTGACTCGACCGATTCTGCACTCACTGCACTCTCCAGAACGTCGGACCGCAAGACCAACGGACATTCCGACTCGAAAGAGGAGGACGGGGAGAAGGGGGTGTATTGTCATCAGTCAGTACCCACCGGACCTCTCATACCCTCGCTCTCAGCTGATCGATTCGCAGATGCAGGAAGAAATGCGACACGCAAGGTGAAGCACCAGACCATCCAGCTTGATGTCAACGCTGATCCCGATGCTTGGTAGAGGTACTGCGATGTACGAAGCTCAAGCATGTCAGCAAGCACAAGCCACCAAGGCCTTGCAACATGGCATACTGCGATAGGGACCTCATAAAATGGTACGACGTCAAGCCCAGCGATGTACGCCAACAGGATCCGTTTGAATTTATCTGTCCTTGCTGCAAGGACGAGTGTAAGGCTTCGCCATGTAAGTGCACCAAGGAAGCGTCCAGGACATAGCCATCAGGCTGATCTTATTTAGGCCGCAAGAAGAAAGGTCTAGATCCCGTCGGCGCCGTCAAGCCGAAAGAGAGCCCTTCGAAGCCAGATTCCGCGCCAACACGGAAGGAGAAGAAGGCGAAGAATGGACCTGCAAAGGTTGACAAGTTGAAAAAGGAAGGAACCAAATCGACGTCCAAGGTCAAAAGACCCACCGGACCATCCACGTTTGACATGGACGATGGTTCCAGCTTGTCAGCCATCGAATCAGACGAGGAGCGACCTAAGAAGAAGGCTAAATTGGATAAAGCCGGTGCGACCAAGCCAAGGAAGAGCTCGACGAACGGAAAAGTCACAACTCCGATCAAAAAGACATCTGCAAGTACCAAATCAAAGGCCAAGGGTGCTCAGGATGAAGAAGGGAAGACGAAGAAGTCTTCGAAGTCGGCAAAATCGAACGGTACGACCACAGCTCCCAGTACACCCAAAGGCAAGGCAAAAGCGGCAGCCAAACCTAAAGCTAAGACCACACCCAAGCCAAAAGCAACACCAAAGCTCAAGCCGATTCCTGTCGTGCCGCCACCAGACTTTGAGAGAGTTGATACGAGGCTGAGCCGTACGGAGGTGGAGCAGCGTATTGCAGTGAGTTGACTTATAAGCTGTAAGAGAGACTTGTACTGACGGTCTCAGCTGCGCGAATTCTTGTGCCGATTCCGAAGCGCTTTGATGATCCCAGAACGCAGCTTGATCCCCTTGGACGACTTTGATAGACCCCTGACGGAAGCCAGTGCCAAGCTGTTTGCGGGATCTATAATGGATGCCATCAAGGAAGAATTATACGATGAGGACGTCGAGGTGGGTCAACCTATGCGGCTGCTGGCTAATGAACCAGTTGTCCGATACGATATCCCAACTTCGAGAAGAACTGCGATACTATGCCGATATGGCTCGATTCGCCAGTATATACCAAACACTCAAATCGTCACTAGGTCTCAGAGTGCCCAGGGGCTTCGCATCCGACGGCGTCGTTTCAGAGTTCAAGCGTGCAGCCTCGAGGATTCCACAACCGACTGAAGTGGTCGAAATGCTGCTCGCCTTGTCGGAGCGAGCGTTGATCACGCCTCGGATCAAGACGGACCTCGATTCGAAGACGGAAGAGACTGAAATACATAAGGTTCATGCGGTAAACGTGAAGAAGGAGAACACGGAGTACGAGGCGGAGAAGAAGAAATTATCGGAAGCGAGGGTCAGGAGCAAGTCGGCTGCTGCGACCAAGACTGCTCAGTCAGCAGTGAGCACTTTCAGCTTTAATGAGCACTGTTGATCCGCCAGCTAATATGCCCATCTCAAGCTCAATTTCGCCGAGCATCAGCATGGGATGAGGATGGCTGCTCTGGGCGTAGGTCTGCAATCCGCTCTGAGTCGTCGGGCGGCTCGATACGAAGAGCTCGGCCGCGACGCCGATGGGAGGGTATACCACGCTCTCACGCCTAGACCGGTGGAGGAAGATGGAAGGCCGCCTATTGGCTGGGCTTCAGGTCTACTCATCTACAACCCGGAAGACAATTGCTGGAGTCACTTCGGCAAGTCGGTCCAGGTCAAGGAACTCATCTCTTGGTTGGTGTACACATCGACGGTCATGTGGCGGGAGCTCCCCAAACAGCCTCCTCTAGTGAAGTCAAATCTATTCAAGATCAGTACACCCAAACGATCGGGTTCCAACCTGTTAAGCTCTCAACGGAAGAGGCAGAGGTCAAACTCCTCAGTATCCAGTATGTCTAGCGCACCGTCGTCCAGACTGTCGACCCCGCCAACCGACGAGGAGATTCCCGAGGTAGCTCAGGCGTACTTGGCACAACCACAGGTCAAAATCGACCAGATCCATCATCTTATAGGAAAGTTGAGCATTGTGCTAGAATGGCTTCAGGTGCTAGAATGGAAAGGCCAAGGGGAGGTCAGATGATGGGTCATTCACGTGCATCAAATATCATAGTCAACTGAAACATAACATACGATCGATCAAGCCTCTGGGCAAGTAAGCCAGGCATGTGTATAGCACGATAGCATCTACAGCTGGCTTAGCACCATGCCAGAGCCCGTCGCTGCCATAGCCGCTTTGGCCTGCCGCTTGCCAGATTCGGAATTCAGGCACGGCGCGGTATCGTCGCGTCCCAAAGTGAAACAACGTAAATGTTGACGACCTACTTTTGCGGCGCTGTTACTGGCATCTTTCTGTAATCAACAACATCGGCCACAGCACAGACGATTCCAAGCCTATGAGTGCTCGGCAATGGTGCTCATCTCGCGATCCGACCTCGACTCTAGCATGAGCTTTGACTCGCTAGTCTTTGTTGGCGTCAGAGTGGTCTACGTCTTGATCTGCCGGCGGTTCCTGTTATCAGCGCTCAATCCGACATTACGGGACTTATCCAAGGACGAGGATGCTCTACCGACCCTCGCCTCAACACGCCTACGGCCGGGACTAGAACGCAACAATAGTCTGGGGCTCGGCGATGAGCAGAGCGACTTTGATACGGAGGACGATGGGTTACTGTCCAGAGGATCAATGACGCCCAGTGTGTCGTACCCCTCCTCCCCAGCGCATGGGCATCCCGACCTTCCGATAGACACACCGACGAGAGCTTCTGGATCTACACCGGTGGAAATGGCGGATCTGGGACAAAGACTGAATGAGCATGTAATCAAGCTAGATCACGGTAGACCAAGAGGTGGTGGTCTCAATGCCCAAGCGACAAAACGTGCCACGAGGGGTCTAGGCAGGATATCAAAGTGAGCACAGCAGCCAAAGCCCATTACCACCAGAGTGGGGAATTTACTGATCTGATCCTCTTGTATAGATACCTCTTCTGCGTTTGTTTCGCCGAGTCTTGCAATCTCCTCACTCTGGTCGCAACACACGCCATGCAGATATTCCCTTTCGCCTCCCTTCGAGCCAACTTCTCCTTCTCGCTACACGCCCTTCTTTCCCTTATACTACTCGTTGTGCCAATGGTGCAGTGCATGCTGCTCACCTACCGGACCACCGACTCCACCTCTTCTGCGACTAAGAGGACGAGCATCTCCCTTAGGTCGAGGATCCTCGTCGGGTGTATCCCCTTCGCACTGTATTGCTTCATGTTCACCTTTATTCCACCCTACGTAACCTCGGCGTCGCCGCTATCAGCCGACGTACCGGTCATGCCAGTCAACGAGACAATGGGCGATATCACTGGAATGGATCTGGACAACGTAGACAATCTCGCCGACCTCGATATGGCAGAGGGCTGGGAGGGAGAAGGCTGGTTGGCCTCGACGCTGGGTCGGGTTGTGGTGCTGGGAGTGGTCACTCTAGCGGGTCTGTCGGGATTCGGAGCTATGAGAACAGCTTGGAACTTTATCGAGCACAGGCGACATGGCAAGAGGTGCGTTGTCCCGATCTATAACTAAGAACTGGTACTGACACTGCATGTAGCGAATCGATATCCGACGCGGATGTGCAAAGAGCAGAACAATCGTTGTACAGGGTTCGACAGGAACTCACGGTCAAGCGCGACGAGCTGAGTCGTCGACGCTCTGGACCGTCGAGCTCATGGATGGTGAACAAGCTGTTCGGCAATAAGGGCGATCCAGGTGAGCGAATCCACAAACCCGAAGGGAAAGCCCGCTGATCCATGTCTGTAGAAGTTCACGGGCTCGAAGCTATGGAGATGCAGGTGACGAGATCGCTCAAGGGGATGAAGAGGCGTAAGGTGTGTCACATGCTGTGCAGATGACAGGAGTGACTGGCTGATCCTCGCATAGCGACAACAAGAATTCAGTCAGACCCTCGTTGGCAGATTGTACAGCCTACTTGGATATGCTTTCGGAATATACTGTGGCGCCCGTCTCTTGATGGTAAACTATTTGCCCTGCGAGATTGAACCTCTTGCTGACGTTCAATCCTTAGTGCGTGCCAACTTTGTTCTTCCCGCCTAGATCGAATTCTCAGCCTGGACGTACGACCAACGGCGATTGGATATCGTACCTGATAGCCCTGGGACTGAGCCATCTACCCGTGGACGTGGATATAAACGTGTCTATGTGGAGTCGAACAATTTCACTCGTCTTGACGGGTTTGCTCATCCTCTCGAGTTTGGCGCAGATCTTGAGGAGTGTGAGCAAGATAGTCAGGTTGACGAGTCGGACCGCCGGAGCGGGGTTCTTGATCCTCAGTCTGGGCCAGCTGTTTGTGAGTGATAACGTCCCCTCACCGTTGGTTCTTGGGGAGAGGCTGATGACGGGTCTATAGTCGGTCTACGTGATCTCTCTATTGGTCCAATTACGAACTTCGCTCCCGACACCCACCTCGCTGGACCCTTCGGTTCCCGATCCGACTGCGAGACAATCGCTCTTATCGACATTGCCGGACTTTCAAACCTTTGGACGTTTGTTCGACATCACGTTCCTGCTTGCTTCCGGAGGCACGGCCGTATATCGCTATATAGCACTGAAGATCAACGACATCGAGGACGTGCCCTACAGAGAATCATAACGAACGCGAGCATAGATCGGGGATAGACGGCAGGATCTTGGGCTTTGTGTATACAACATGCATGATCGTATAGATGGCAGGCGGTTCCATCGCATTAGCTGCGATGGGGTCCTCACACGTCTGGTTTGAGCTCGTCATTGCTCAAAACCGCGGACGCATCAGATGGCTTTCTGTTCCAGATATCTCCCAGCTCCTGGATCAACTCATCCTCCACTCCGCTCGTCGACCCTGGCGACCCGACCTCCTCGTCAGGCACCTTCGCTGATCCGCTATCAGCCACCAAGGGTGACGTGACATTGAGAGAGGGTAGCCCAGCTGACTGAACTTTCTGCCTAGGAGTCGAGAGGTCCTTGTCCCCATTAACAGCGGCGTGGTCGATTGAATGTAGATGCGCACTCCTAGCCAGCTTTCTTGACACCGATACGCTATTCCGATGCCGTCCGTCAACCCAAGGATCCGTCGTCGCCGAGAAGGACCTATGCGAGGGCATGGCCAAAGTCGACACAGGTCTCCGATGCCGGAGGTGGTTATTCGGCGTCAGGGGCCTCCGAGCTGTCCCGGAGGCGAGGTAAGCGTTGATCGAGTTTCGCTTTTTGTGTACTGAGCCCAAGGCCTGAGGCGTAGTATGCGCAGAAGGAGTCTGCGGGGAGGGTGAATGTGGGAACTGCTTCGATTGCGAGAGTGTAGGAGGAGGGGAAGTCGTGTCGTAAGGTTTTGGGGAACTCGATCGAGGGGATGAGGCATCGTGGGATTGTGGCGACTGTGGAGATGATGGGGATTGAGGCCGTCCTTCCCCAATGACAGCAGGCGGTCGATCTGCTCCCAAGTCGATTCTGAGACCGGCCAGCGGTCCATATCGCTTGCTCCCGTAGATACTCCTTCGACGTCGGGCTTCTGCAACTAGTGGCTTGAGCACTGCTTCAATCGTGCTTCCTCTTGAAGCCACTCCTAGGCCAATCACCACTATCATGATGAGCAATTGCGCGATTCCCCTTCTGCGCTCGTAGGACAACTGCTCTGTCATCAGCGCCGATGCCTGAAAAAAAAATCGCCTTCTAGACCTCACTTGATCTGACATGATCCGGAATTGAGCGTCCATAGATCGTCGGTCGAGCTCGAGCGTTACTCGTTGATGCTCCAATTGCGATATGACCCTGCCCAGTCGGTCTTCCTGTCTCATACGCTGAAGCAGGGGTCAGCTCCTCAAAGCAAAGCTGTGCAGGTGACTCACCTCTCGTTCCCATCGAACCCTTTCCTCGCTCTCTCGTTCGATCCGCCATTGATCCCATTCCCCTTCCAGCCTTCCTAGGGCGGTACGCATCACTCGACTCTGCTCCTCGATGTACCGAGCTATCAAGGAGGAATTGCCTTCGAGAGCATTCAGCCGTCTGGTGATGAAGGCGTAGATAGATTCTGAGGAGTCGGACTTTGGCACCGCTCTGACAGCTGTACTGCTGGAGGACGTGGAGGACGTGGTTCCGGTGAGCACACTCGCAACAGACGTTGTCGGCTGGCCGTTGATCGAGGTCGCATTTGATGGTAACGGAGGTGTATCGGCCACAGAGTGCTTTGAGCTCTCAGCCGCATTGTATTCCAAGTGACTTTGTGTCGACGCCGTAGTGGTGTAGACTGGAGCCGCGTGTGGTTGGTGACCGCCCCTCCGAGCTTCCTTCTGAACCATTCTTTCCAGTTCTCCCAGCTCTTTCTCCCTAGCCTGCTCCTTTTCCCGCCTCTCCGTCTCGAGTCGATGCTTCACCTGTTCCTCCTTCTCTTTGAGCGCTTCCAGATCTTGTTGAGCTTTTTTCCTATCATCCGACTCTACAGCCCGCAAGTTCTTCTGTTCCCGCTTGAACGCCTCCATCTGGTTCATTCCAAAGACTTTCAGGTGTGAGACTGGGCAGTAGTACTCTGTCCCGTAGTGGGTGGGAAAGTCCAACCGGAGAAATCGATTGAAGGAAGTGGCTTGCGGTAGGTTGAAAGTCTGAACACCTCTGACGTTCTTCCCCACGAACGATCCGACTTCCTCCCACTGCTCAGGATCGTCCTCCCCGCCTACACTCAGCTTGACGTCCCTCACGACTCCGCTGAAAAACTCCCATATACCCAATTCAATACCCTCAATCCTGATCTCATCGCACAGCTCAACTACCACCCAGTGCTGCTTCGCTTTACACGGAGTGAGCATATATCGGTCTCTCGATTTGTGCAGGAGTGAAGAGGCATGTTGCGTCTGAGGGGAAGCGGAGTGTATTCGCGCGGAGCAGTCCGGCGAGGCGTAGTTGTATCGATTGTGCAAAGGTGCAGCGACAGGCGGAGGCGGTGTGTCCTGCTTCGTGGTTTCACCACGAGGGAGGGCAGACTCCGACGGGGCAGATTTCGCTGTTGCGTTGTCCTGCTTGTTGCTGGGGTTATCACCTGAATCTCCACCTTGGCCTTGATCCTTCTGCTCAGGCCGAGGTTGTTGAGTCATCTCGTCTGAGCTAGTGACTGGAGGGGCCTGTTGGCCTTTGCTGCTCTCTTCCTCGGCTAACTTCTTGCTCTTCCACTCTTCAAAGCTCTCAAAGCTGTCGTGGGTCTCGTTAATTTGAGGTGGTCCAACCGTATCTTTGACCGCATCCGGCGTGGTACCACCTGTATGTGTGTCGGCAACTGAAGATATCGCGGCCTTCTTGCCTTCGTCCACGTTCCTTTCTAGCCCTACTCCGTCCCTGTCTTCCGGTCTCACCACACCGATACCCTCGTCTTCCGGTACTGGGACCAAACATGCTTCCTCATCTCGTAACGCTTTCCACTGGTCTCGCAACGAGATACCCACGTCCCATAGCGTGAGCAAGGTTGTTGCTGGAGGTGAGGCCTCCGTCCTGCTAGCTAGAGAGCTGGCATCTTGGGCTGGTGTATCGACTGACCCAGGGGTGTTTGCCGAGACGACAGCCGAGATTGAGAGGAGAAGGATTGACTGGATGAGATGGTGAGGGAGCTGAATCAGCATCTCTCGACCTGCCTCCTTTGATGTGAGCTATGTTCGAGCTCACTACCGGCAGCTTATGGGTTAGTCACGCACGATAGCTCTGTTGCTGCACCTGTGCAGACTGCAGATGGTGATTTCGTATCGGACGTCACGACATGAGCTGTCGACGCTCGAGGTCCACGTGGCTTCAGTCCTCTTTAGTCTGGCCGAGGACAAAGGAGCCCCGCGTGCAGGCCTCCGCGTCTTACGGCCCGCACCGGATGACCTCGGCCGAGATTAGAGTTGACTCCGCTGGTAGTGGAGGGGTGGAGGTTGTCCATGTGCCGCTGCTGTAAGTGGACCACCTGTTCTATCACCGGACATGTTGCTGACCGGTGAATATGTCAGCTGGACAACTGATGACACGGTGAATGAACCGGTTACTATGGTGTGAGCGCCATACGAGAGCTCCAGCAGGCTCCAGCCTCCAAGCGACATACAGGGCAGCACATCCGCAGATGCGGCGTACGTGTCTTGATGCGTCTCCTTGTCGCAGTCACGTAGCTATAAAGGCTTGACCGAGAACAGCTGTTTCAACCCAAGCAGCTCATCCCTCTCTTCATTTCTGTCTCACTTACCACAACCACACATCTATCACAATGCCGTCCAAAATCATGGCTGTCCTCTACAAGGGAGGCAAAGGTGAGCGAGCACCAGCTATACCCCATACTGTCTTCTCTCAATCGCTGACCGCTCTCAGCTGCCGAAGAAGAGCCAAGACTCTTGGGCACGGTCGAGAACCAGCTGGGTATCGGTAAATGGCTCAAGGAGCAGGGTCACGAGTGAGTCTTCTCAACGTCCCATCTTCTACTGTTTGCTGACCTATGATATAGGTTCATCGTCACCGATGACAAAGAAGGTCCCGATAGTGTCTTCCAGAAGAACATCCAGGACGTGAGTGTACACCGGATTCCTGAGATCCTTGAGCTTACCTTTCCACTAGACCGAGATCCTCATCACGACCCCCTTCCACCCAGGATACCTCACCGCGGATCTGATCAAGAAAGCCGAAAAGCTCAAGCTCTGTGTCACTGCAGGTGTAGGCTCCGACCACGTTGATCTCAACGCCGCCAACGAGAAACAGATCACAGTCGCAGAGGTGAGTCATGAGTCCCATACTGCCAATACTGTAGCCAATGCTAAGAACGCGAACTTAGGTCTCTGGCTCCAACGTGACCAGTGTAGCAGAGCACGCCGTCATGGCCATCCTCACTCTGGTCCGAAACCAGATCCCAGCTCACGAACAAATCATCAACGGTAAATGGGACGTCAGCGAGGTCGCCCGTAACGCCTTCGATCTCGAGGGCAAAGTGGTCGGTACCGTCGGATGTGGTCGAATCGGATATCGAATCCTGCAGCGTCTACAGCCTTTCGACTGCAAAGAGCTGCTTTGGTTTGACTACGCCGATCTCCCAGCGGGTCAGTCAGCTGAAAAAGGTCCATGGTGGGATACAGAGCTGATTCGATACAGATGCTGCCTCGAAGTTGCAAGCCAGGAGAGTGGAGAGCCTCGAGGAGATGCTCAAAGTCTGCGATGTGGTGACCATTGTGAGTGGCCCTTCTTCGGGCCTGCCGGGATGACTTCGTTGCTGATTTCTTGACAGAACTGTCCGCTGCACGAGCAGACCAAGGGGCTATTCAACAAGGAACTCATTTCCAAGATGAAGAAAGGCGCTTGGCTGGTCAACACCGCTCGAGGTGCTATCGTCGACGCTGATGCGGTCGCGGAGGCCCTTGCCAGCGGCCACTTGAGCGGCTACGGTGGTGACGTCTGGAGTGAGTCAGCGAACGTTGCGTTTAGAATCCATATTGATGCTACGACAGACGTCCAGCCGGCTCCCAAGGATCACCCATGGCGAGACATGAGGAACCCCCTGGGTAAGTAGACAAGCCGCGTTGATGATGATCTAGGCTGACGAAGTTGCAGGCGGAGGAAATGCCATGGTCCCACATTGTGAGTCATATTAACTCAGTGAACTTAGCATATCATTCTGACACCGCCCTACAGACAGTGGAACGACGTTGGATGCGCAGAAGCGATATGCCGATGGTACCAAGGAGATCATCAGGCGATACTTTGCCGGTGAGGATCAAGATCCAGTCAACGTCATTGTCGAGAAGGGACAGGTGAGTACACCTCTACTTCTCCAGACCCAAGCTAATGCAATTTCACCATCACAGTACGCTTCCAAGGCGTACGGACAGCGACAACCCAAAGCCTCCGGCGAGCGAACCGGAGAAACGGGTCCATAAATTGTTCATAGTTGTATGCGCTTTGTGGTATTGTATGAGAATCCGAATGAAGCATGGCATGAATCGGGTATATGTGTGCGGGTTATACTCTAGAGACTTCTGTTAACGGGGCTCGGTATGGCAGGTCGTGGCGAAGTCGATGCCAATGACTTACGGGTTTGATGATAAGACAACGTGAATGCCCTCTCTTCTCTACAATGACCAAAAATGTTACAACTGACTTGACTGCACGGATGAAGGTCAGCTTGGAAGGGTGAAGTACCTGGCGCAGCTGACTTACCTTGTAGTATGCGATACAACGTCCTAGACCCCTTCGCCGATCCAAACTCGATATTTTTGAAATTTCCCCTCACTTCTCCTCAATGAACCTCCGCTTGCCCCTTCCATTCATCATCACAATGACCTCCTGATTCCTCGATCTGCTTTCTGGTGATGATGCGATGTCGTCCGATCCCTCGAGTCTCGCATATGGCCTGATACCCTCCGGTCTGACAGGACATGGGAATGCCACAACTACCACTGCTCCGAGAAATGTTGCCGTGAATAATGTCGAGAGGATCGACCGCTGTCCTCGGGCAAAGTACGTCCGCAGTAGTGGCGCCATGATGATGCTTTACCGTGGCTTGACACCTGAGGTCTTTTGGCTGTCGAGTGCTGTTGAAGACTTGAAGTTGAACACAGTTGAACAAGTTGAACATTCTCGGTATTGCAGCATTGCTCGAGTGACATCGAGCCCACACGGTATTGGCGGAAAAAACCGCATGGCCGCAGCGGAAGCAAAGATCGGAGACTTCAGCCGTAACCGCCATACGATTCCGACCTATCTGGGTATACGCTACAAGCCAAGGTTTTTGTGCTAGCTGTTACCCTGAAACGTAGACTAACGTAACGTTCACGCTCTTCTTGCCAAACGCGTCTTTACAAACCAAACAGAGATAAGTCGGCCAGGATTTCGACCACGAGCAGGAGGTTGGGATTCCAAGACGAATGTGAGCTCGCCAGTAGACGTAGTGGACAAAGTCACAGACTTGATGCAGATGGTCATGACTCATGATCTGAGGCCGGACTCTAATTGCGAAGCTGAAACGCGGAGATCGCTCCTTTGATTGATCCATCAAACGTGGCCGCACTGCCCGAGCCGAACAAGCTTGCAGATCCATCCCGTTGGTGTGCACTCCCGGAGCCTAAATCTCATCACTCACTCGACCCCCTCTTCCGACATTTTGGAACGCTGCAACACTCACTGTTTGTTCTTCCCGCTATTCTCTCGTTGGCCAAGACGGCCCATCTCCTCAACAAACATGGCGATCGGATTCGGGTCACTCGGACGAGCACGGGGAACGGCGCTGTACTCGTTAACGTTTTTGATCGCCCTTGCTATTTACTGGTCGACGACGACATGGCCCAGCAGTAACGACTTCCACGGCGCAGAAAACTTCAGTGTCAACGAAAAGGCGAGCTATATGCTGGGTGTGGCGCCATGTCCCAATCCGAACCTCCCGCTGCTTCCCGTCAATCGGCCTCTCGACCCAGCGACGCAGACATGCTCGCACATCGATCTGGTCGAGGATTCCGGGTTTCAAGTGGAGATTTGTCCCGTAAAAGCGACGTGTAATCGATTTTCCATCATCATCACCCGTCAGGATCAGGACTTCTGCAGCGAGATGGAGGCCAGGGAGTTCAACTTCACCTTGTCTGCGGAAAGGGAAGATTGGATGAGGAACAAGCAAGGACCGGATAGTTTCTCGATACGGACATCAGGAGCGCAGAGATGGGCTGCAGAGGACAGTGTTTACCAGGGAGATTGCAAGTACAAGTTTGACGTTACGTTGAGCAATGGTGGGCCTGTGTGGCTGCAGCTATGGCACCTGTACGAGGTGAGCACAGATTAGCCTGGTCGAGTTGACAATCGGCTGACAAGATCCTCTCAGAACTACAGCTACTTTGACGATGGAGTCTACTTTATGCCCACCAACCTCAACAAGGATCTCCTCACGGCACCACTCAAGCTCAACCTCTGTCCTGAGCGTTGCCCAATGTCGTACGCTCCCCGGATCAATGCTCCTGAACCCGAGTTCCCGGTCGGTGCAGTCAACACCATGGTGGAGATTCCAGATCTGCCAGAGTGCCCAGTGGAAGGACATCTCGACGGAATCTGGCTCCAGCGTCACCCCATGGACGTGACTGAGCCTCCCTCGAAATTGGTCTACAAGATGGTTCCTCAGGCCAAACAGACACTCATGGGGCATTACGAGTATGTTGCCGGGTGCAAGTGGACGCACAGCGGTCGTCAGTTTGTCGACCACACGCCTTGCACCAAGAAACCTTTCAAGATCATGTTTGCCGGCGACTCACATACGCGATACGCCATGCAGCACTTTATTTGGAGGATGAACGGCAGTACCGACGTTTTCCCATGGCGGGGACCAACATTCGATTCGTATCACATCGACTATGATCAACTCTCCATCGACTTCAAATGGGACCCAATGGTCAGGGTACTATTGGGCAGTTGGAGACCGGAGCAATTCCTCGAATACGACTCTATCGTCTTTTCCGCAGGCAGTTGGCCCACAAAGTTCAACCTGAACATTGAAGACTGGATGACCAAGACGGACGAGTTTTTCGAAAAGATCCATGATGCCATCTCCTCGAGCGCCAAGCGGCCGATCTTGACATATCTCATGCCAACCCCATTCCCACCTCACAATCGGACGACACAGCGGGACGAGGAACACAGGACAAATATCCAGCTGGCCAGATGGAGGGATGGGTTCATGGCCCTTTGTGAGAAGTATGGCTGGAGAACGGTTGATCAGTTTACGATAGGAATGCCGGTCAACTTGGAGATGTCATCGGCAGACGGGTTGCATCTGTCACCAGGTCCTTCTCATGCTTGGATCGTGGATGAGCTCGTTGGCAAAGCTGGGCTATGCCAATAGCGGAGCTCAGGAAGGAAGAGGACAGGATGTCCAGACTAGAGGGTCGAGGATAACCGGGGGCGTTGGGAGAAGCTGCGGACTTGCGAGAACGAAAGTGGCTTCACAACTCACCGTACTCCACGTCCATACGAGATTTAGAAGTCTCTTGTGCATTAACATACAATTCTACTTTTCGGTATAGATACATTTCGAGGCATGTACACAGATCGCAATAGAGCTTCACGCTTCGTCCAGCGCCAGGGGTATATTGTTATACAACATTGCGGTCCGATCGTAACGGTGGTCGTATAGTCGTAAGAGGAGCCTGCACGTCTTCTGTCCCATCCCACCTCATCCACGTAGCCGCTCGTCCCTCGCTTGCTCATCTGGGCCGAGGCTTTTTCGCTGCTGGCTGGCCCAATTTGACCTTCTTCGGACTGGGCTTACTAGCGTCTGCGATGGCATCGCGATTCAAACACCAGTCGATGTGGTCATTCAGCCCTTGATTCGAAGTGCCGGGACCCAGGGCCTTGGTGCATATCGGACAAGTCGGGCCTAGTAGGTGCGTCCGAGTCGATGCCGGAGGCTCTGATCCCGAGGACTTTCGCTTCACCGGTGCTGGCTTGGGGGCTGTACTAGCTGCCGCAGATGCTGTGCCTTGGTTTGGCCGCGTAGCTGAGCTACTGCCACTGGGAGCTGCGATGTTGGCGGAGGCGTTTGTTGCGAGGAGGGCGTCCTTGGTGATTTGCTTTTCGGCCATTTTCGCCGATATGATCTGTCTAGGAGCTGGGATGAAATCCGTTTCTTCCCAATCGGGTTCTTCATCCTCCTCATCCTCTAGTATCGCAGGTACGGGTGTGCTCTCTTTCGACGAAGAAGCGGGTGCAGAGGCCGAGAAGAACTGCGAGTCGGTCAGTCGGCGGTCATCTACAGGGGAGGTGGAGTTGGCTTGCCTTTTTGATACCGGTATCGGCCTGCGTCAGGTCTTTGAGGTTGGACATTCGGATACCCAACAATCGGATCCTCAGTGGTAGTTCCTTCTTCAAGAGCTCTGTGGCGATCTGCGATACAAATCAGCTACAGTCACTCAAGTGCTGAGCAGGCTCACAGGTAGAATCTCCTCCGCTGTGGTGAGGTACTTCCCAACGGAGCGAGCGCGGGTTTTGTCTATAAATCAGTACCTGCCGAAGCTTCCCGAACTCACTCTCGAAAGTGTGCATCTGACGTTAGCTCTCGCTCTGGATGTAGTGACTCACCTTGTACTTGACCGTCACGGTCTTTCCGGCATATTGCGTCCCTTTCAAATCCTTCTCGAGCTCATCCGCGATTTCCGCCAACATCGCCAATATATCGTCCTCCTGGGATTTATCCCGAAACGTCCGTTCCACACCCACACTCTTCCTTTCCTCTCGTTTGCCCGGAGCGACCTTGTTGTCAGAGATCCCGAGGTATGATTGGCAAAGACCCCTGAAGCCAAACCAGTGATTCATGGCAAGTAATGTTGCTCGATGGGTCCAAATGTCGCCGCAGGTTTCGACTCCTAGACCCTCAAGACATCGCTCCGTCACACGGCCATATCCAGGGATCTTGCGGACGGGCATGTCGCGCATGAACCGAGTAATGGCGATTCGGTCGCGTTCGAGTTCATACTGACCATTCGGCTTGTTCTTGTCGGAGCAGATCTATCGCAGGATGAGCACGAGGCGTTTCATGAGGCGCTCACCTTGGCCAGCATCCTGTTTGGAGCGATTCCAGCGGATATCGTCAGGCCAGTTGCCTCCTCTACTTCCTTCCTGAGCTGGCTAACGACGTCTCCGGCCGACATGTCATGTTCGGACATATATGGAGTGATGCTGAGTATCAGCACAATTCATTACGGTACCACTCACTTGAGGTAACCCTCGTCCAAGCTGGCCATCATCAGGTTTTCGTCATACTGATTTATCAGGTCCGCTCACAAAGACTCGCTCACCTTCAACAATACCTCTCGAACAGACTTCGAGGCTGCAATGTAGAGGTCGAAGTGAAGCGGCGTTCTACCATTCAGCCCTTTCTCGCAAATTATTGACCTACAGGATGATATGAGGACATAGCTTCTTGGCGATGAAACCTGGCATGGCAGATCGGCATCCGAACTTCCTCGCTTCGTACTTCCGGTCAGACCAGTCATAGCAACATCCACTCACAGATGCCGTTGTCAATACACCTTCCCCCACGCCGAACGGTTTGCCCTTTAGACTTGGATCTCGCTGGACCTCCACTGAGGCGTACTATGAAGACGTCAGCTGAGTGAGGCACACCAAGAAATACCACAAAGCTGTACTCACGAAGGCATCCATATCGACGTGGATGATGGTCTGGGACAAATCTCGAGTTGCCTCCACTTCGGCAAGCTGACATCATCAGCATATGTATCAGTCGGAAGACATACTATTGTCTCGGCTTGCGCTTCCAAACGTGCTGCGTTCGCTGTGCGCATCACCTCATCTCGCTGATCAAAGTCAGCTGCAGCTCTGTAGCTCTAGACTCACCTTGTTCTGGAACCAAGCGATCTTCTCGTTCAATATTTCATCCTTCCTGATTTGATTCCGGTAGAACCTGGAGTCAGAAGTGCTTCAATTTGGGGAACCCACTTGGAGCCCTAGCGTCTGATCAGCTTGAAATTCTGTGCATAAGGTCGCAGCTTGCAGACCGATGCAGATCTTTGTGTCATCACTGCTCACCTTTGACGCTTCGGCAATGACCCGATTGATCTCTACGACGTCAGAAAATCTGAGGGAGTAATCTCGACGCACCAGTCTGATCCAATACCAACCCTATCATCGCTGTCAGTCCCTGCTTCAAGATTTGTTTACACCGGTTTCCGGCCTACTGACCTGCTTTGTTGACACTCTGTCCCGCTAGACTCCGCTCAAAGCTCTTCCTCTTCTTCTCCGCTGCGTCATCCTCGCCCACTGCTGGACTCAACAAGACCCTCTCCTTGCCCTTCTCCATCATCGCATGGCTGTGTTAGTGTTCGATAGGTGTCAGAGTGAGTAACCTCTTCGACGACTGCAGGTCAGGCAAAGTGGAGGCAGTCGCGTGGTATATAAGTGAGGGGATGTGTTAAGATCTTTTTCGGCTCTCCGTCGTTGCGGCTTTGGCTGGGCGGCAAATCCGATCGGCTGGTGTCGAGATTTCCAATGTTGTCCACTCGATTGGACACCACATCCTATCCTCCTCCCCATCTTTTCATCCTCAAGGTAATCCTCATCGACATCGACTCCCCGGATAGTATCACGCGCCAGTAATCTACCTGCCATGCTCGTCAAAAGAATAGCACAGGGGTCGTCCAGGGTGAGTCGCCCCAGTAACAATATTTCGGATGGTGTTGCTAACACACAGCTCTAGGTCCACTTGAGGACTCTCGCCACTGCCGTATCTACACCCCCACAAGCCTCCTCATCGGCATCGTCGTCGACACCCAGGCGATTCCCAAAGCTCGACGATGGATTGACATTCGAGGACTTTGCCTCGGGGGAGGAGCTACCGCAGATCGAAAAAGTCACAATGGGCAATACATCTCAGTAAGCAAAGCGCCAACGATGTCGGAAGATCATTGAACTAACCACGATGTGTGTAGACCTCGACTTCCTTCATTCCTCAAACACCCGATTCCAACTGGCGCGTCGTACAGCGGGATCAAGAAGGATCTCCGAGGTCTAGGGCTCCACACCGTCTGTGAAGAGGCCAAGTGCCCGAATATCGGAGAATGCTGGGGAGGAGGCAAAGGCAATGCCACGGCCACTATCATGTTGATGGGAGACCAGTGTACACGAGGCTGCAAGTTTTGCTCGGTGAAGACGTCACGGGCTCCCCCGCCATTGGACATTCACGAACCGGAGAACACGGCAGAGGCAATCAGCCGATGGGGTTTGGGATACATCGTCTTGACAAGCGTGGATCGAGATGGTGAGTGGGTATGGGCAACTTGATGGGAGCTTGAAGCTGAGCTACTATATCTAGACTTGGTTGACGGAGGTGCGGCACATATCGCGTCGACAATATCGAAAATCAAGCAGAAAGCGCCAAATATCCTCGTCGAAGCTCTGACGCCCGATTTCGCCAACAAAGGCCCCGAGGTCATTCACCAAGTCGCAGTTTCGGGCCTGGACGTGTTTGCACACAACGTCGAGACTGTGGAGCGATGCACGCCTTTTGTGCGGGATAGGCGAGCCGGCTTTGAGCAGAGTTTGAGGGTCTTGGAGGAGGCAAAGAAGGGCGCTAGGGCGGCTGGAAAGGAGCTCTTGACGAAGACTAGTATCATGCTAGGTGTCGGAGAGAGAGGTGATGAGATCGAGGAGACACTAAGGCGTGAGCTGTGCAAGGTCTGTATTTGGAGCAAAGCTGACGTGGAATCGTGCTTCAGGCCTACGACAATCCGACGTCGACGTTGTTACTTTCGGTCAATACATGCGACCCACCAAGCGACACATGAAAGTAGATCGATACGTCGAGCCGGTCGAATTTGCCAAGTGGAAGCAAGTTGCCGAAAGCATGGGGTTCCTCTATGTCGCAAGTGGACCCCTGGTGCGATCGAGTTACAAGGCAGGAGAATTCTTCATCGAGAACGTGCTCAAGAAGAGGAGAGCGGCGGCGGCCGAGCGTGCGGCTGCGGAGCTCGCTACGACGGCAGAGCAGCAGCCTTCAGCGTAATTACAGCGGGAGGGCGACTTCAACAGGGAAAGGGGATCGAGATCAGTTCAACACGATGTACTCAATTTGTACGATAGGCAACAATGGGGTTTCCGTTTCCGTTCGCATCATGCATTTGTGCAGCTTAGCACACCGGGCAAGATCGTGCTTGGACATTGTAATCTGTAATCTAAGACCGCTCTTGGTCTGCATTACTCCTGCTCGATCTTGCTCAAGCCACTACCGCTGGTGGAGCGACCGAGGATTGACCTTCGCCCGGCCTTTAACCGCTCCTTCTCCTTCTCCCTCATTGGTGGACTTTCACTGGCCTTCTTGATGAAATGCAAGGGCACAAGCGGACTCGCCGGGCTCGACGGGGACAATACGCTAGATTCAGGGTAATTCTTCGTCGGAGTGACAACGTCGAAAGGCTTGCCCGAGGGCAAAGGCAAACTTTGTCGCGAAGGCGTAGTGGTATAACTCGATTTTGCGGGCGTCGTCCTCGACACTGATCTCGTGGCAGACATCGGAATGGAGCGATACGCCTTGACAGGTGTATTGGCCGCCAGGGTGGCTGAGGTTATGGGGATCGGGCTGTCGGAACCAATACCCTCCATCGAGGCGGCACCAGGGGGCGGTAGCCAAGTCGTAAACGTATCTGCAAAGTGGTCCATCAAGAACCTATCATGATCAGATTAGCAACACTCCACGAGGATGGCGGGGACTCACTTTGACAGCTCTACCCAGCCTCCACCCACTCGAACCATGACAGTTCGCGAACGGAGTATCCGGCAGAAACACAATTTTGCCCGACCCTCCGCTCCGATCCAATACCTCCCCGACTCGTCCCTCCACTCGTCCACCTTGGTATCAGAGCCGACCGGTCGGATGGGCACATTAACATTCAGCTTGTTTACGATTTTGCCCACTGCCACATCGAGCTTGTTCTTCGGGTTGGGGATATACCCCGATGTTGAAGGCTTCGGTGTTGTGGACAACCGACTACCTCGTCTAGATTGATTAATACTGCCCATCCGAGTCATAGGCGCAGTGGGTGTAGTCGGTCTCAAGCTCGGAGACTGGCTGCTGGCAGTGGGCCCCGAAGCGGGTGATGTGAAGAACGGGTTGGACGCCTGTGAGACCCGCTTGGGACGCGGCAAACTTGAAGACGTGTATGGACTCAAAGGCGGAGGTGACATTGTCCCATTTGCCTTCCCGGTGCTCGACGTTGATCGCATCGAAACCTGCCGAGATCGAGGCAAACTCTGGTCGTGGGTGCTGCCAACTCTGATTCGTGCCGGAGTGTCAGATACAGCGCGATTCCGCGGCTCTAGCACCGTCGTTTGTCGCGGCAGTGCGTTGGAAGCAGATCGATTGATGGATCGCAAGGAGGTGGAGACCGGCAGTCGCGACACCGAGGAGATACTCCTGACGACAGATGGGGCAACGCTACTGACAACAGAAGCGGCGTCGTCTGTGTCGTCCTCTTCTAAACCCGGATTGAGCTGTCGTTCCGCAATAAGCCGGACATCTCGCCAAGCATGGGTTATTCTGGTGACCTCTTTGACCACCCGGCGATCATCCTCGAGACCAGAAGAGGCCGAGGTGAGGGCTTGAATGGTGGTTTCCCCTGCGTCGAGTTTGCGGCGGATCGCGTCGTTGTCCGCAGCACCATCGAGGTCGTCCAGGATTTGGCTCTGGAGCTCCTCACACGCTTCTGCCCGTTGTGTGACCGTTACGAGAGCCTCGAGTCTTGGTGAAATCGACTGTGCGGAATCGATCGCAGTGGTGATTCCCCCCATGGCTTGATCTTCCTGTGATGTTGATGTCTGAGCAAAAATAGATTCGGAAGAGGCCGCGATCTTCGAGACCTCTGCGATGAGGGCTTCCACCTGGGCTTTGGTTGGCAGCCTGAGCAGGAGAGGCGACCGCTGTATCTCCTCGGCTGTGGGGTATGCCAACTCCCGGAGGTGAAGCGCTTCTAGACGGGTCTCCAGGGCTGTAATAGCTGCTGACCTCTCCTTCGCCTCGCGTTCCCGTTTCTCGAGCGTTTGATTGAGGTGGTAGATCGCCGATGAGACCTTTGCCGATGCTTCATTCACCCGTCTCCTAGCCGAGTCGTCCGAAGATGTCAGACTGTTCTGGTCGGCGGACAATGTCGGCAATGATGTAGAGCCTAATGTATCTGATGCTGATTGGTGGCCTTTCGAGGTGGAGGGCGACTTCGGTGTTCGGCCATTAACCACTGTCACCGGGGAAGAAGCTAGATAGACCATTTGTTGAGGAATCGCTTTCAACCAGATTTCCACCGATGCTTCCAAGTGCTTCACCTGGGCGTCTTTCGAGTGTCCATTGACCGTGCCGCGATCATCAGGCATCGTGAGATCTGATTCATTGCTAGCGATGTGTTCCAACCGGGCGCGAGGAGCTTGCGATTCATCAGTGACAGTATGCTGCACCTGGGTGATCTTCTCGATCCACCCCTGTGCTTCTTCCTCTATCCGCTTGACCGCCTCCTCTTGCTCCTCGATCTTCCGCCTTAGACTGACCATTTCCTTCGCCTTGCTCAGCTTGTGATCCAGCTTGCTGTGCAGATCCTCCAAATATCGCTCCAAGTGCTGATGTCGCCCGTCCGCCTGGCGTAGAGTATCCCGCCATTGGCCCCTCGCTGTGGCGTACAGCCCATTTCGCTTCTCCTGGGCATCTTGCAATCTCCCCGCCAGCACATCCGCGTTCCCTCGGCCTTCTGGCGTATTCTGGTCCAAATAATCGAGCTGACGGTTCAAATTGTCGTATAGCTCGAACAAGACCTGAGATTCCGAAGCTACCCGAAGATCCAATTCTGAAGTCTTGCACTCTGACTCGCATTTCTGCTCGGTCTCGAGCCCCTCGTCGATCAAATTCTCCAAAGCGTCTGCGGGACTCATAAGAGCTTTATACATCATCGAGCTGACGATGGACTTGGGAGGCGCTTGCGCCATTTGCCGATATCGCATCATGGCTAACATGGCCTTCTGACGTGTTTCCACCAGCGTCGATGCCGATGTACGGATTGAAGTGATATGGCTATCCGCCGTACTCCGCCATTTGGACAACTGTTCGTCGGTCCCGGGTTTGCGAAGCCGTGAAGGGTCGGCCAGCTGTGCGTGTAGAGCATCAACGACCTCTTTATTAAGGGAAGCAGCGGTCTGATCCATGTCTGCTCTTGTACCCTGCAGCTTGGCAGTATATTGGTCGACCTGATCGGTGATCTTGACGAGGTTGGCATACCACCGCACTCCATCCTCGGCGGACGATAGCGCGACTGAGCTTTGAGTTCGAGTCTTCTCAAGAGTCGCTATGGTCTTCGTGGTATTCTGCTCGACTTCGGGATACTCCGGATGAACGGGTTTTGGGAATGTCTCGTCGATAGCAGGCGGTAGCAGTACTTGGGCAGACCGTAGTGCTTCTTCCAGCTTGGCGTGCTGAGCACTACTAGCCGGCGTGGCGAGGGCCTGATTGAGATCCTCGATCACTGACGCGGCCGCTGCCGCCGCGGCCAGTGAGGCAGAGTGATGAGCGTCCGATCTGCAGAAAACCAATCAGCCGCTGTCATTGGATCAAGTTGACAGGGACTGTACTCACCTCTTCCACTGCTCTTCTAGTGCCTTGGACCAAGAGACAAGTTTTGTCGTTTCCTCGACTTCCACCTCGAGCTCATCTTGCATGTCGAGAAACTCATCCGGCACCGCACCTCCAGTATCCTCAGCCGTGGGACCGTGGGCCCCTCCGAGCCCTTTGAGCGGAAGAGCTACATCGATCATCTTGTCGAGCAACTTGCCGGACCGCGTGACAAGGGTGGTAGAAAGGGTTTTCTGTCGAATTTCGAGGTTGACGATGTGGGAGTGGATGAGAGGCAGTGTTTTCGCAGGACTAGCAATGTCCCTAAGAGATGCCGAGGAGACCCTGCGATGTGACCGTTCGGATATCGAGGCTGCGGTTGGATCCGGCGGTGAGTTGGCATTGGAAGCCAAAGACTGAGATGTCGAGGATGTTGCAAGAGTCCTACTAGAAGTCTCGGGATGACCCTCATGATTGGAAGTACTATCCCGTCTGGAATGACGGGCAGGTGAGCTCCCGGCCAAGACAGCTTGAGGTCTCCATTTCGCCTTTTCACGAACGATGTGGGCGATCTCGCTTCGAATTTTGTTAGTCTCGTCCACGATCTGCTGTCGCATAGCGTCCCATTGTATCCGAAGAGCAGTAAGTTCGAGCAGCTCTCCTCGATGTCGCAATAGCTGTAATAGTCGGTCTACCAGGACGACCAGGTCGAGCGTGATTGAGACGAGATGCGTGGACGGCTGTGTCAGTGGAACAAGTGTGACAGCTGCCCAATACGATCTGTCAGTTTCCTTTGTGTAACATCGAGCCTTGAGGGACTGTCACCCACCCCGGGTCTTCTCTTTGATACGTCCAAGGTCTCCACCGTCAAAAGCTAAAACCTCCTCTTCTAGAGCCAATCGCTCATCCTGCCATGTCTTGATCTGATCCGCTCCGGGTAGGACCAAGTGGACATCCTCGTTTCTCTTTCGACTACCATTTTCGCCTTCGCTCGACCTCACGAATGGGAATATTGAAGGTACAGATTCCAAGACCTGACCTCTAGAGTCAGCAGTGTACATCCATTGACGATTGCCTCGACTCACCGTCAATCTGCTCTCAAACCACCGCCTCTTGTCCAAGAAAGCCCGAAGCTCGTCCGCATCCTCCACCGATAGATCCCTCAGCTCTTCATCACTAGGCACCACAGCCATGGCCCTATGAACGAGCTCTGACTCTGCAGCTAGTCGCTGCTTTGGTGGAAGAGTTGTCAACACGACTGAAACTGTTTCACCCGAAGGATAACTGCAGTTACGACACGTGCCTGACGTTAATCCTATTCCGCGCGTGGACGATAGATTCCAGTGCGGTCAGCATGTGCAACGGCCGCACGACTCCAAGCGTGGAACCAAGCTATCTCTGGATCTGATAGCTTGTTCAGGTGATCAGTATAAATCATCCCATCCGAGGACGGTTGTCAACTCGGGGTCGCAACTCCATCATGGACAAGAGCACGCAGGTCATGCTCACTTTGGCCAAGTCTGGTCGGACTCACAGCACAACCGCTGCCAGGAATTATGCCAACTTCACATCTATCGGCCCAAGCCGGATGACACCAGGTCGACCTCTGCTCAACATCAACCCACCCAGCAGGAAAGGCAAGGAGAGAGAGGTGTTCAGCTTTGTGCCAGGACCAGGAAACTTGGTTCACCCGGCATGCACTGTTTGCATCAGACAATCCCTCTCACAGAGGCGATACTTCCATGCCTCGTCAAGACGGGATGCACTGCCCCTCGTCCCAGCGGCTCTGGGTCTGCTCAAGGTGCGTACCAGAGCGCAAGAGCCGTATCTGTGCTTACTATGTCACAGTCCACATCCATCCTCGCTGCTGCAACGGCAATATCCCGAGTCCTGCTCTCGCTCTTCCCGCTGGGCACTATTGCTGCGTTCAGGATGAATAAAAGGGTCAAATACGTCCAGCGAAACTCCAAACCAGAGGCGAGTGAAGAAGCCGAGGACTTTTGGAGGATGTGGTGTGATGGCGAGCGTCCGAAACGCTTGACCAAAGAGGAAGCCAGGGGTATTCTCGCCGGAACATCTGGTGATAAAGACAGCATCATCGACAAAAAGGGCAGGGTCGCCCATCTGGCAATGTACCCTCCTGGGACATTCACCGACGTGCACGAGGAATACATCACTCGACCGAACGAACAAGTAGAGAAATGCGGGAGAGCGTTTAGAGGCAGGTTGACACACGGAATTCAAGATACTCGGTTCTTCCTCCCGGATCTACCGCCCGACTCTATCCCATACCACGAACGCCTATCGCCAAAGCAGCAGGAAGAAGTGCAGTCGTTACGAATATTTCACATCAGTCTATGGATGTTCAAGCGAGGACTCTGGTGGTCGAGGCGGATCATGATGACCATCCTGGGTCTTCCATGCTTCTTGCTCATTGCAGTCTATCTGTGTGCGCTGGAGCAGGTCCCCCTGACTGGTCGTTGGCGAATCATCCTCTTGACGCCGGAGGAGGAAGACACCATATCATCCAGTCTGGCCGGCAATAACTGGTACAAGAGCGTCATCAACCTGCTTACCACGGCGGAACAGCCCGCACCGCCGATAGTCCCGATAGAGGATTGGCGCTGGAGATGGGTGCAGGACACGCTCAGAAGATTGGAATCGGCTATCGTAGCGGAATGCCATGGACAGCCTCAACCATCAGGTCCACCTGTCATTGCGATACCACCAGCTCAACATCCGCTCAAACCTCGACCAAGAGTCTCATCCATGCTGCACTCGGCGCTACCTGGAGGTGAGCCGAGTTCCGGCAAGGAACACCTTGAACTGGGTCCGCCATACAGCTTGATGATCATGCAGAAGGACGAGAAAAATGCGTTCTCTTATGGATTCGGGGGTAAAGGCGCTGGAGGAATCGTGGTCTACACCGGGCTGTTGGACAGTATACTCCGTCAACACGCAGCGGCCGTACCCGAAGAACCAGCACCGCAGCCTCCTGCTTCAGGTGGTTTCTTCTCCGGCCTATTCTCATCGCCGAGTCCTCCGCGAAATCACCCTGTCCAACCTACCGAGGCGCAGACACTACATCTCGCTTCCATCCTAGCTCACGAAATGGGTCACCTGCTACTCTCACATCACCTGGAAACGCTCTCGCAACAGCAAGTTCTGTGGCCAAGTATCCTGGGCTTAGCTATGGATTTCACCCGAGCATTCATCTGGCCCTTCACGTGAGTGTACCTGATCAAAGTTGCCTGATCACCACCGAGCTGACCGCCCACGAAGCCTCTTCCTAGGTCCGACCATCAACGACGCTTTGGCCAATATGGGCAAGACGAGCGCAAACGAGATGACGCTCAAATACGGACACATTGGTTTCCAGTGGAAACACGAGTATGAAGCGGATCTAGCGGGCATGAGGTGGGTCCCACCCGTGTCATCAACAGTGCAAGACTAATCTGTCACCTCAGGATACTCGCCTTGGCGGGATTCAACCCAGATGAGGCAGTTGCGAACTTTTCCCAGTCGGTCGCTGATCTGCATGAGATTCCGCCACTAGAGGGAGAGGAGGATCGATCGTTATTGGGTCGATCGTTCAAGTTGTGGACCACAGCAACTCATCCCTCGGCGGAACAACGCGTTCTTGCGATCGAAGCCGAGCTAGAGAGGTGGAAGAAGGAGAGTAGAGTGGAATAGAGCAGTTCAGTGACATGGTTTGGGATGAGATGTGCGTGGAGTTGTACTTGTATGATAGTTACACTTGTCTATAAACATGATGCACCTCTCCACTTATGCCGTGGCGGATTGTTGCTCAGAGCTCTTCGTGGGCTCACCCTGACTCGGCAGGCCTTCAGACCAAGTAGGTCTTACCGCTGGCGATGCATCGCTGCGCTGCCTGGAATCGACATTGGACTCAACCTCGCTCAAGCTTTTGCGAGCACATACAGTGTTGTTCAGGAATCTCATGCCGGCTTGCCGACTGCAAGCGACTCTAATGGTCTGAGTATCAGTCTCCGCAGTCCCAAAGGAGCAACACCCACCTTGCCCAGGTCTCATCTAGTCCTCGTCACTAGCCTCGGCGCGTCTCCTATTCCTCCTCAAGTTCAAGCCTTGCAGACGATACTGAACAGTCCTTGGGGAGCACCCCAACCTAAGCGCCATCTCATTTGCAGTTAGTCCCGCATTGAACAGTCGTATGATCCGAGCCGTTTTGAGCTCGAGGCGCGGTCGTCCTGTGTTGAAAGTTGAGGGATTCCCATTGGAGGAAGATTGCCGCTCCCGAGCGAGCTCCAGGATCCGCCTGTAGGCCCAGGGTCTTGATGCTTCGATCTGTTCGTTGATACATGTGAGGTGTAGCTGGATTATGGGCCGGTTGTGGCTATCGAGGCAATGTTTGAAGGCTTGGAAGGCTTCCATCATCTGGCGAGTTGTGATGAGGTGAGGACGGAGGCAGGATGGGTCGCGAGCATCGATAGGGCAAGTCAAATAATTCTCGGCCGGGCCAAGACGCTGGAAGGCGCTTTCGCGAATCTCAATACACTCCGCCGCATTGAAGGGACTGTCCATGGTGATTGTTTTCTGGCACGTCAGGATGATGTGGTGGGATGAATAACTGCTGTGGAGCTCGACGCCCTAAGCAGCCCTAAGCAAGCGACTGGCTACGTCTGCAAGCAACCTGAGGCAACCTGTCTCAGCCCAGTCTCAGCCCAGATGGGCCAGCAGCTCAAGCGCCTTTGCTGGAATCGACGCGGGGTCTCCGCTCAGGCACAGGCACGTGACACGGTGACGTCGGGTCAAATGGTCGGCGGGCAAAGATCTATCATCGCGATGTCCGTGATACGTCTTGCCTTGTCTGTGTCACCGTACCATTGATACCCCGTCAGTGATCGTCTGCCTGTGGCGTATCCACAAGAGATATCAGGTTTCTGTTCGACAAGCTGTTTGCTCGAACCCGCTCCGGCTTCGACATGACCAGGGATGCCTCATCGCCCGTCCTACGAATCGGTCCCTCACTCATCGTCGTCGCAGCTCATCGCTCATCAGATACCTAATCTCCAGAGGCTGTACCCCTTGTTCGCCCGATTGACATTCTACATCATACCTGGAAAATTGGATGGAGAGCTGGAAAACCTGTATAGGATTATAGATGAGCTAGGCGGAAAGGTCGTATCGTTGGAGCACGCCAGATTCGTCCTCACGGCTATCAGGGGAAGGCCTCGGTTGTTGAGAGCTCTTGGCAGCTACACAGTGAGTGTCCTTCCTTGCAACGTTGATGATCGTATTGTCATCGAGCATGCTGAGCTAAGCAACGGGTAGGACAGCAAAATCATTCTCTCGGTCGAATTCGTTCATGACACCTATCAGAGGTGCCTCGAGGCCGTCGAGAGCCCGAGATGTACTCCACCTAGTCTGCCCATGAAGGATCCGTACTTTGTCAAAGTATCGAACTCCGCTTCCAGCCCAGCATCAACACCGACAAAGCGACCTCGGGACGATGGGGATGATTCTCCCGGGCCTAACAGCCAGAAGAAACGGAAGATCGAGAATGGCGAGGTGCAGACGTTTGCATTGGAGACTCGGGGTGAAGAACAGTCCCCCGCAGTGATCAACGATGAGCTGCCTGACATGGAACTACTGGATCCCGAGGTCAAGTTTGAGGATATCCCTCGACTCTGCGTTCATCGCGCTTGCCCCATGATCAGCGTCAACCAGGATATAGTCAGTCCACGATGATATCTAACATCCATCAGGGGCTTTGAATCAGACAGGTGCTGACCACAGCCCTCTTAGATCAATGCTATCAAGCCGATCTACGATGACAGGGAGTTTGAAGAGCAGCAGCAGAAGAACACGAATGTGCTGAGCTACCGGCGCAGTGTCAGCGTGAGTTCACAAGCTACCCCGAATGTCGCAAGTTCAGCAGGAACATGCTGACTTTTACATAGATACTGAAATGTGAGCTCAGAAGATATATGCTGCATGACTCTAAGACTGACTGAGCCAAGCCGTTCCTCGGCCGGTCAAGTCGGGCAAAGAGGCTCGCAAGCTGCAAGATCTAGGCGAAAGGGTTGCCGAACGAGTGAGCTCAGAACGCCAGCTCTATCTCTCCAAGCCTACTGACTCGGTCCTGGCTAGATTGACGAGTTCCTCGAAAGTGGGCAGATTCAAGAATCCCAAGAGATCTTGCAATCGGCACGACATCACACCCTGACCGATTTCGCCTCTGTATACACTATTGGACATGCGACCGCAAAGGAGCTATACGACAGGCATCACTGCAGAAGCTTGGCCGACGTGAGGGAGCACTATCTCAATATCGCGGAGGAAAGCGAGGAAGTGCGACTCAAGGTCAAAGCGAGACGGCAGAGGGAGGGCGGGATGACGCATGCTGATATTGTGGAGGAGTGGATGAAGGTGAAGGACGAGCTGGATACCAAGTGAGTCACTATCATGGAGTCGTGTTTGGGGGTCTGGGAGTGGCTGACACAGTCGAGCAGAATCCCCCGTAGTGAAGTGCAGGAAATTGCGGACCTGGTCATGGAGCATCTTTCGGCATTTCTATCTGGGTGCAGGTATACGATATGTGGAGGGTAAGCAGATCGAGGCAGAAGCAAGGACAACCGGAGTGACTAACTTTTCTTTCAGGTACCGCCGTGGCAAGACCCAATGTGGTGATGTGGATATTGTATTTTGTCCACCAGAGGAAGGCCAGGATATTGGCCTTCTCAAGGACTTGTATCTTCGATTGTCAGACTTGAACATCATCACCCACGTCTTGCGTGAGTGCAAAGACGTTGATCTTAACCTACGCTCCGGCTGATTGGGTCCCTAGATGTCACGCAGAGGTCGGCTAATGCGCCGATACATTCATCTGCCAATAACTTTGATAATCTCGACAAAGCGTTCGTCATCTTCAAATTGCCAGGTCCGGGCAGGCTGCACCGCCGTGTCGACCTGATTAGCGCTCCGAAAGAGCGGTACGCCGCTGCGGTACTCAGTTGGTCCGGATCCATGATGTTCGAGCGGGATCTCAGGTCAGTCGCTCACTTACGCTGGACCCACAAGCAGACGCTGATATCATACTCAGACGACATGCCGAGACCATGTGAGATGAACTGACAAGCTGCCTCCCCAGGAAAGAATCGCTGATGGCTTGTTCTTAGGGGCCTGAAGTTCCGCGCGGGACTGGTAGAGGCGAAAACAGGGCGGGAGATTCACTTGGAGACGGAGAGAGAGATCTTCCATTACCTAGGACTGAGATACGTACCACCCGAGTTGCGCAATGCAGACGCATGAGGAGAGTGCAAGTAGCGTCACGAGTTGCCTCCTAAAATCTAGAGTCAGGCGGCTAGTCCTGGATCTCCAGCATCGCTCCTGCTTGCATCGGTCGCAGCGATGATGGGGGCGCTGAAACGTTAACGCTCATCGATTGACCGATGGTAAGCTTGTCACTTGACCATTCTTAAGGGCTATCGCATGCGATCGTCATAAGATGCATTCAAGTGGTATCATCTATCATCTAATCTACGAAGTAGGACATTGAGATATTATATTGCGAGATACCAAGTCTGCGGAGGTCGGCGTCGCACCTGGCTGGCCATGAGAAGATGGTCCAGCCGAGAGTCGTGCGATATCTCCGGTGAAGTCAAGTGCCTTTGAATCACCCATAACCACTGGTACGGTATTGTGGCTGACGATCAACGTTCTGCCGAGAGTCCGATGCATGGACATGGCTTGCTTTTCTTTCTTGCCCTTCCCTTGCCCCAATTTCTTGCCTTCTGCTGCTTCTTGGTGCCGCCAAAGGCTTCCAATGTTGTTTGGACGAGCGAGATCCGTTTGTCTGCAGACATACCGACGTAATAGTCAAGTTCTCGTCTGGCAAATGTGGTAGGGCTGTTGTCGAGAGATAAGAGCGACTGGGGGATGAGACCTGAGGCCATGATGCGATTCGTCTGTGTTGCTAATTAGGTGATAAGGCGTACCATTCCGGTAGGTTACAAAACTTTTCAGGTCGAAGCCGATCTTCCCCAACTTCTCCGCCACGATATCCATCCCGTCTCTCTCCGTCGTGGACTACCCAAGCCCCAGCTAACCCTGCCAACACCCTTCTTTCGAACAATAATGTCGCAAAAGTGAGTTCGTTGTCGTCATTGTTGGTGATGACCGCACCCACTTCCTCGGCTCTTGGCCGATTGTATCGTCTCGAATCCGTCGCATGGGGCTCATTTGCAAACAATGACCAAGCATTGTTCGATTCTCCAATGGCGACCGTCCCCAGAACCTCTGAGGGGAGGCTTACGCTCGAGGATGACGAGCGCCTTGGACATACGTGGAGGAGACGCTCGAAGTGAATGAAGGGATCCCGGTGTCGAAACCCTAGCGAGAGTGGTCGGGAAGCAATTGTCGTCGGCCGTCTTCCCCGTATACCAAAGGTGAGATTATATCTCGCTGCACGTCGGGGATGGGATCCACGAACGAGAAGCGAGCCTCGATGGAAGGAAGCTCACCGAAAGAGCTACGGAACGGCGTGCGAGCGGCGCTTTGCTGGGTGCTGTCCTCCGAGACGTTGATGTCGTCGTCGACCTGGGTCTGCAGTGTGTCCAACCGTCCCATCATCTCCGACACGAGTGTGTTGAAGGCCTCCTGCTGATTGTCGGAATTTTGCATGAGCGATGCCATTTGGGCCGCAAGTCCCGAAGTGTCGCCGGTATCGTCGATTTGAACCGCATTCGGGCCGGTCGTCTGCCCGGCCTGATCTTGAACGTTGGTGGTAGCACCTCGGGTAGATCTGGCTCCTGCCATGACGTGCGTGTGTGCGAATGCTGGCGTCGTTGAGCAAAATGAAAGGACGAGCTGCTGCTTGGGCCTAAAAACCTCCGAGTGGTGAGAGGTCTCAAGATTGCTGCCTCCACTATCGAGGCCGATGAGACGTGATTGTCGGTACTGTTATTACTAGCGGTCGCGAAGTCCGTGGGCCCAGACGCTTATCATGATGGGTATAAGCGGGGACGAAGACGTTTCCATGTCCGCATATCACCATTCTAGTTTCCTTACCTTGCACCAGGGGCGTTCCTGAGTTGGTTCGTAGAGGATGTATGAGTGAAACTAGATGCCGTGTTGGGATTTGAACTCGTCGAGAGGTTCTTGGCAGTTTTCGAGGTCGGGTTTTTGCAGCCACTTGGTCTCGTTGTAGTCGAGGAGTGAGGGGCAGAGTTGTAAGCGAACTATGCTAAGGGGAGGAGGCTACACCAGTCGGTTTTTGGGTAGTTGGTGTAGATCCGGAGGTACTGTTCGAGGACTTGGTTGACGCGTTCGGTTTGACCGTCGGTCTCGGGGTGGAATGCAGTGCTGAAGTTGGAGTCAATGTCGAGGAGTTTGGTGCAAGATTTCCAGAATGAAGAGGTGAATTCTGACCCGCGGTTAGAGATGATGTTGTCGGGGGGACCATGTTTGGAGAAGACGCGGGTGATGTAGAGGCGAGCGAGTTCACCCGCTGTAAAGGAGGTTGTCATGGCGATGAAGATGGCCATCATGGTGAGTCGATCGACCACAACCAGAATGGAGTTCATGTTGTCGGAAGTGGGTAGAATTCGCTAAGCAGCTGGGCCTAACAGGTGATTATGGACCATCCAGACTCGTTGAATGTTGGCGGGATTGTCGTCGCAGTAGGTTGGTTTTGGAGGTAGTGCCTTTCGAGCGAGTTGAGGAAGCGCCTCAGATCTAGGACACCGTCGAACAAAACGAGTCGAACAGAACGTTGCGTAGGGTTACGGATGATAACTTTGGTTACGTGGTGTCGCTGGCCGTTTATCTGTTGACCAGAGTAGCGTTGTTGGCCAACATCATTGAGCTTTGGGTGGAGACCATCTGATCCTCGAGGAGGGTAACAGTGTCGGGGTTCGGAGGCGGTGGTACTGGTGGTGTCTGTCGCGACCCGTGACGGTCCTAGAGGCAGCGGGGTTTATACCCGGGGGGTAAAGGTGGAGTTTCCGCTCATATATGTGGTGTACTGCTGGGGATGTCCTTGTTGCCGGTCAGATTGTTCGCGTTGGAAACGCTGTGATCGTTGTGATGACATGAATTGAACGAGTTGTTGTAGGTCTTTGTATGGGGAACCGGAAGACGATTGATACCGCCAATAAGTGACGGAGGCAAGTTGTCCGTCTTGGAATCACAGTGATCTCGGCAAGGACGAAATGATGAGTTCTCCAGCTGTGTTGGAGGATCACGGGAGGGCTCCTCCCTTAGACGAGAGGCGTGTATGATTGCATAGTCAACGACAGCTTATCAAGAGACCGATGACCTCGTCTTCGGATTCCGGACCCATTACCAATTGCGGATCCTCATCCCTACTCTCGGGTCGCAGCTGGGAGAGATAAATGCAGTTGGAAAGGCTGCTCGACGAATTCTTCGCTCGGCGGCGAATGCGTAGAGGCCGCTTCCCACCTAGCCCATCGGAGAGGTAGCGTGGTCATCAGAGTGTTCGAAACACCAGGCGCAGCGGCCGGGCTGAAGTCGATGTATTCAGAACCATTGCCATCCTGGATGGAGTGACAATGTGAACGGCTTTGACCAGAGATATGCGGCAAATCTGATTGAAGGCGTTGATGATACGGCCACCAGGTTTTTGTTGATCTCGGGACTCGAACGCAGCCAGCTGACCGACACAGGAGCCGTGCCGGCCCGTCGTCACCTACCGAGAAGGCATGGCGAGACAACTGACGAGGTGACTGTAACTATCGTAATCGAGATCCGACTCCGCCGAGATAAGCTATCTGGCGGAATCAAATCTCGAACAATAGACGACGAGGACATTGAGCCATCTCCGTCCAAAAGTCACCGTCCGAGTCGAAGCCAGCGAGGGCCGAGAGCCTCAAGCTAGAGGTGTGAGCAAGGGGTGAGTCGAGTCTCAAATATCAAGAGTGACCTCGTTGATCCACACTTGCTGTATCGTTCAACACCATCCAGCTGTATCTGACTGCCGAAATTGAATTGTACAATGCCATCTCAAGCCTCGACTCCGGCGACTCAGCCGGCTGCCGCCAACGAACCCTCGTCCAGCACTGTACCCGGTATCTCGAACCCTTATGCCGCCTTGATTAAGCAACAGATCGCGGTGATCCCCCAGTTTACGCTAGAGTCCGGCGTCCAGCTTTCGGAAGTACCCGTCGGATACATGACATGGGGAAAGCTGAACGAAGCGAGGGACAATTGCTTGATCATCTGTCATGCTCTGACCGGCAGTGCCGACGTCGAAGACTGGTGAGTCGGACTGAATGCGAGGTGGACGGTCCTGATTGAGATCACAGGTGGGGACCTCTCCTCGGACCTAACAAGGCATTTGACCCAACGAGATTCTTCATCTTCTGCGCGAATGTCATTGGATCGCCATACGGCACAGTCTCAAGTGTGACGATCAACCCGGAGACTGGTAAGCCATATGGGCCTGAGATGCCCGGGAGCAGTGTCAAAGATGATGTCCGGTGGGTACCAAGGAATTCAACTACAAGTCCCGCTGATGTTGGATTAGACTGCACTACCAGATCGTCAAGCAGCTCGGAGTCAAGTCTGTCGCAGCGGTAGTCGGTGGATCCATGGGCGGAATGACGGTCCTAGAATGGCCTCTCAACTCTCCACCCGGATTCGTCAAAGCCATCATCCCACTAGCAACATCTGCGAGGCATTCAGCCTGGTGTATCTCCTGGGGAGAGGCGCAGCGACAGTCCATCTACTCGGATCCAGAGTACAAAGACGGATACTACTTCGACCTAGAGGACGGCAAAGTTGATTTCCTGCAGCAGCCATCGAGAGGATTGGCGGCGGCGAGAATGGCCGCGCTGTTGACTTATAGAAGTAGGGACAGCTTCGAAAGTCGGTTCGGGCGGAAAGCGGGCTTGGGCAAGTCGAGCAAAGTTCCCAAGGGCGGAGTCAGGATCATGGGAGGAGTGGAGACCACCAATCCCTCAGATCCGTCGGAGACCGATTTGAAGAACGCCACGCCAAGAGAGGTTGCTTGGAGGGAACACAATGATGGGCATAGAAGTTTGTCCAGGAGGAGCAGCGGTGCTAGTCAAGATGGATCCACGAGATCACCAGCGGAGAAGGCACAAGCGGAAGCGGAGAATGAGATTCTGCCGGGACAAGGTGGAAAGCAGCCAAAAGTGTTCAACGCACAGAGCTATCTAAGATATCAGGGCGACAAGGTCAGTTCTCCACGCCCACTCTGAGGCTTTACATTACTGACTCTGCCATCAGTTCACCGGACGATTCGACGCCAATTGTTACATCCACATCACCCGAAAACTCGACACGCACGATCTATCTCACCCTTCCATCTTCAAGGACCTAGCTACGATCTCATCCTCTCTGCCACCCATAGACCCGGCGGCGGACGATGAAAAACTGGCGGAATCCCTTTCACACGCATTGTCCCTCTTGCCCCCAGCATTGGTTATTGGTATCGAGTCCGATGGGCTATTCACCACTTCCGAGCAGAAGGAGATTGCCGCGCACATCCCCGACGCAGAGCTGGTCCTGATCCCATCGCCAGATGGGCACGATGGGTTCTTGCTCGAATTTGAGGCCATCAACGGCTGGGTCGACGGTTGGCTCAGGCGGAAGATGCCACAATTCTTCAAGGAGAGTGCGAGGTTGTTCACGATAGAAGAGTACGATTCGGCGGATGGCTTTGGTGTCAAGAAGGAGAGTGTGTTTGGAGAAGCCGAGGCGGACGTGACGAGATGGTAGAAATCTCTGGTCTATGTATCTGCATGGTCGCCGGGATCGATCTACTGTCGGATGGAAGACCTGTGGTACGCCATGTGAATGAAGTAATGTACAAATAGCCGACTAAAGGACGCACTATACGAGAAAGTCTATACATTAACGAAGGGAGTCTCTGAGCTTGTCCATTACTGTTTCTCAAGCTTGATCTGTGGCTTGACCTCCTCGTTCAGCGACTCCTTCACCTTGTCGCCAGCACTTCTTGGAGTAGCGGCTCCATCTGGCGCGATGGTGCCGTTGGACCTCCATCGCGAAGAGGATGGGAGATTGACCGAGCTCAAGTCAAAGGGGAGGCTTGGAACTCGATCGGTCGTCTCCTCGATCCAGGCTTTGACTCCCTTGGAGAGATTGTCGTATGTCGCAGCGGTGCTGCCGTCTTCAGAGGCGGTGTGGGCCGTGACGTTGAGGTAGAGACGGTGAAGGAGGAACAGCGAGACAAGGAAAGAGAGCAGAGTGAGGGAAATGAGCGAGGTGAAGAAGAGTACGGGAAGGAGGATGGAAGCTGTGAACGATTTGCGTTAGACACCTTCCAGATAGTATGAGATTTCGGACTCACCTGAAAACACAATGACAGTGAGGAGGGAGACGCAAATGCCCACAGCGGCGACGCCAAGGATGAACAGGGTGGCAGAAACCACGAAGCCGCTGTAAAGCAATATCAGGCTGAATACTAGGAGAAGGGGCTTGGACTCACATGCAGCAGCACACTGGAACGATACTGAAAAGCGTGAAAAGGGCGACGTAGGTCTGTCATGCTGTCAGTATGGACATCATTATAGAACAATCACCACTTACGAAGAGGACTGGTCGGCGCTCGGCAAAGGATCGAGTCTTGTCGGCATATGGCATTGCCGCAGCTTGCAATCTATCCCACTTGTCAGCACAGCATCCACAGGCATACTTCCGGACACTTTGCCCACCGGTCGCTCTGCTCTCGAACTCGCTTGACTGTATCGTCCATCATGCCCTGCAAATCGACGTCGGCTTTGAGCTCGATGGAGCGCTTGCTGCCGGACTGCTTGGTGGTAACTTGACCAGAGACGTGGTTGTTCTCCATCTTGACTGAGTCGTCGGGTGTTGACACTTTGACGAGATCTTCGTCAGAGTCTTGCCTATCGGTGCGAGTGGCGATGGGCATCAGATTGAGGTTGATGAATGGATGTCGGAGCTCAGAAGCAAGAGGGAAGAGGGGTGTGGTCGAGATAGACGGTGTGAATTTCTGGGAGGGTTAGTTGCGGACAGGATTCAATCGAGAGACCTGAAACGCGTTGCGCGTGCCTGTATGACGACCTTGTCCACGTGGGAGCGAGGTCAGTGCCCTGATCGGCACTATATGTTGAGTAACTACTCGACCGTACTCGCTCAACCTGCTCCGACTCCGGTTGCTTGCTATCATGTACATTGCTGTGGCATAATAATCATATACAGGTTCGTAACCAGAGCTCAAAATCTCGACCTCCTTCGTATCTTCTATTGTAGCCGCCTTAATCTCTTCGTACCGTTCTTCAAGATCCTATTCAAGCCGTCTGTGCGCCGCCAAAGATGGACAACAGCTGTGCTGCGGCGTCCAATACCTCCTTGTCCGTCTCGTTGCCTCCAGAAGTCCTCCTGACGTGGGTGGCCACAGCAGAGCTGTACACTGTCTGACCATGCGGCTTGCATTGGAGTCCACCGGAAAACGACGAAGACACTCGTCGCACGCTGCCGTCTTCCGGACTGGTGTTGACCGGTGTCGTCAATGACGACGGGCTGGGGGTCGAGCTAACGTGTCCGCGTTCCTCCTCGTACGAAACATCTATGGCAGACTGGGAAGTCGATCGCTGGAAAGAGTCCTGGGCTCTGTAGTTTGCGACCACGTTCGACATTGGGGTGATCTTTGGTCGTTTGGTAGTACGATGGTACTCTTCGTCGTTGCTGCTGTGTGTCGGGACAGCTCGATACATCTTGACAGGCGCCTTGACGCCAGACTGTCCGGACACGGCCCTTGGCGGATGAGGATGAATCAAGTGTCGAGCTCGGGTACTGGCGGCGACCAAGTCTAGGGAAGTGGCTCGACCCAAAGTGGCAAGATCTCTACGAGGGGGTCGAGCAACCGGATGGCCTAGTCCGATAGAGGCTTGAGAACGAGCGTTGACAGAGCTGGAGCCGGTGGTTGATCGGTCGTCCGCCTCAACGTCGGTCTCGTCGTCCTCAAACACGTCATCGCCGGCGGGGCGCATCTCGCGGATAGCACCCGAGGACGGCGGGGAGGACGACATGAGCGCCAGCATGTTCTGGTTGCGCTCCTCGCCTTCGCCCGAGAGACAAAAGTCGGAATTGCCCCTGCGAGAAGCTCTGGGACGCGCAAAGGGAGCTTCTCGTGCTGACAGGATGTCGTCGAGGGAGCTGCTCACCGTGCGGCCGACGGTGGGTCGCAGATGCTTGGCAGAGGTGATTGTTGGGTTGGCTCCCTGTGCGATCGAGTCGGAACCTCCGTTGTTTCCGTTGGACGATGGGAACCAGGTAAAGTAGTCTTCCCTGGTCACGTCGCCCACAGCGATGGCGTTGACGGCGCGAAGCTTGACTTTGGGAGGGGGTTCCACGCTCGAGATGCAGGACAGGGGTACCGGTCGCCATTTGCCTGTGATTGGGTCGTACGTGCCTCGGTTGGCTCGAGAGGATGATGATGGGGGATTGCTCTTCTCTTTGGAGAATCGCTTGGTGTCCTGCCTTCGGTTCTGGAACTGTCACGAAGTCAGTACGGTACGCGTCCGTAGCTCGCGACTCTGCTCACCCAGACCGTGATGTGCTTTGTTGGGCTAAGAGTTGATCAGCGAAAGTCGCGTCGCGTCGAGGTCATCACTCACACTCCGAGCCATCCACCTAGCCTTTGTCGCTGATACTTGTTCGGAGACTGGGATATACTCCACAGGATCTCCAGCACCTGCAGCTCAGAGTTCTGGAACCTCCTCCTTTGCTTCTCGTGTTTGTCCTCGACGACGTAATCCCATGGGTTGCGGCTCGATTGGCTCTGCCTGTTGGTCTTCTTGAGATCACTTGGATCGCCATCCTCAGCCTCATCGTCCTCTACCTTACTGCTCCTCTTGCCCTTTTTCAGCTCTGGAACGGGGCCGCGTCGGTTGTACTCTTCCGGGTAGTTGCCTGGAAAGTCGGCTGGCACCTGGATGCCTCCGAGGTTGAGCGAACCGCCGCTGTGGACCTTTGGGATGATGACGATGGGGATCTCGTCCTCCTGCATACGCGCGAGGGTTGGACTGTCGAACACGCTTGGCGTGACCAAGACGCTGCTTGCGGGCGTCTTCTTCATACGCGACGAGGATGATGGGGTTGAAGAAGTAGGGGTACTCATCTCGGGTAGATGGTGATCAACTGCTGATTGGGGGACGTGCTTACGCGCCGGAGGATAGGCGGGAGAGGGAGTGTAAGGGGGATGCAAAGGGGGACCTTTGACACCTAGGTCGGCGCGTGAAGATACGGATGAAAGTGGGGGGAGTCTGATCGAGTGGTTTTCTGAAAGTTGACGCGAATAGTGTGATATAGGTGGGAGAGTTTGTGAAGGGTGAGGGTAGTGATGGGTAGAATGGTAAGATTGACTCGGAGTCATGTTGTACGAGCTTGTGGTTGGCTCCGGAAGGCGAGGCTGGTCAAACGGTCGTGGCGGTGGTCCGGTTGATTTGTTTGCGGCCGAGGGCACGGTGGTGGACCGGTGAGGGGTGTTAAGGGACATGGTGTTGCCGTCCGGATAGATCGAGCCCAAGGGCAGACGCGTGTTGACGGGTGGCTGGGGCAGCTCGGACGGAGGTGTGACTGATGAGTCTGGTTTGGCCGTGAGTGAGGGTATAGTGTGTTGGTGATAGCTCGACATTACGCGTAGTGGTCCAGGTTGAAATCGGTTGATGGGAGTCAGGGATTGACGGTCGTTATCGTGGGAGGTTCGTTCGAGTCAACAAGAAACTTTGTATGAAGAGCCAAGAAGTAGTGCTTGCTGATGCCAGTCGACAAGGTCCTCGGGCGTGAGGGATCGGGATCAACACCACGAGACAAGAGGATAGGAAGTGGGTGGGAATGTCGATGAGAAGATGAGATTGGAGTCTTGGAATGAGTGAGTGGTGCTGCCCCGGTGGGATTTTCTTCGGAGAGCGCGTCAGCTCTGGGCGTGAAATTGATTACATAATTACCGCTTTGGGTGAACATTATGCGGGGAAATCTCATTTAGGCGGTAAGGGACAATGCGGGGTTGCGGTCCGAGCACACCAGGCGGGAGGAGGTCAATCGCGTTTCATCTACCTCGAAACCATGACCAGGTCTCACTTCTGCAACAGAGTCGTGGCACATCATTAGGGCGAGATCTCACACGCGTGACACACGGGCCAATAGATCTGTGATACATCCAGCATCACACATAACGACCGGGAAAGAAGCTATTGACCTCGTGCTTTCCTGGTCCGATGGTCATCTCGGGACTGCCCAAACTGTCCTGCCGGCTAGTCACCTCGACAGCGGGCTCAGCCTCATGAATCTCGCCCTGCGGCCAGCTCGCTTCGTCGTCGGCCTTTTCTGCGTCGGCAGCATCATCGCTGCCCTCATCCTCCTCCTCTTCCTCCTCGGCGGGGACGAAACTGCCGCCGAGGCCGATCACCTCGAGGACGGTCTTGCCTCCTATCCTATCCATCGTGACGCGGAACGGCTCCTTGACCGTCAACTCGCTCTGTCGATGCAGTCCTATCCGAGAGTCAGCTGGAGACATCGTCGACTCGAGATCTCATCACTCACCCTCAATCTCGTCAACTCGATCCCGCGTTTGGTCCAACATGTCGTCAAAGCCTTCTTGGGCGATGACACGCTGTACAGCCCTCACCAACAGATGCGAGTCGATCCGCACGCGATGTTGGAGCTATTAGTCAGCAATGCCAGTGGACTCAACCCACATCTATAGCCACAATCTGCCAGGGATTAGCTACACCCATGACGTGCGACTCACCTGATAAGCATCTAATGGATCTAGGAAATCGGTCCTAGTCATAATTCTCCTCGCCTCAGCATACGATACCGTCGGGAGATCAGAGTCATCGTCTATCGAGGGCCCATCACCGCCTTCGGGAGTGGCTTGAGACAATGGTGGGAGCGGAGGTGCCAATTTGGCCAGATGCCGCAACAACAGCCAAGAACAGCTCGCCCACTTTTGCTCGTCCCTATAGTCGAGTTAGCAAGGCCACTTCAATCCACTCACATCACATCATCGTCCATCTCTGGGATCAAGCCAATCTTTGCCTCGAGCCAATTTTGCTCTCGCTCGACCATTGCTTCGGCCTCCTCCAACATATCGTCTGCGCGAGCTACCCGGCCCAAATGGCTCATCCGACCGCCAACCAGATCAAAGACCCTTCTCAACACGGTGTCATTTTCTACCTCGACCAATTGTCCCGGTCTCGCCAGCGACAAGGCTTGTCTCCTCAGCTTTCGTAGAGCTTCGATGGTCTCGCTGGCGGAGAGATCATAGACCGACAAGACCCTCATCCGCGACGAGTTCTTCTTCATCATGTCCAGGCACCCTATTACGGTTAGCGAGATCAGCTTGGGTGGACTCACAAAAGTCGTCTGTAGAGAAGATCATGGTGCAGATCCCCTGCTCGTCAGCTAGCGCGGACGGACGCACTCACTCCTTCCGCCCAGGCCTCGGCTCGCTGCTGCAGCTGATGCAGTAATGCATGTCCCTCGCTCTCGTTGGGGAATAAGTGTACATCTATCAGATGTCAGCGTTCGAGAAGCTCGTTGTAACATACCGTTAAAGGCGAGAACGAGCGGCCGACCGTGCTCTTTCTTATACCTCAAGGCTACCTTTTCCAGCTTATTCAGAGCCCTTTCAACGTCCAGAGCCGGACCAGCGGACCGTGGATCGGCTCGTGAGAACAATGATCCCTGCCAATCCTCAAAGTAGTCAAAGTCGAGCGCTTTACCGAGTCTGAGACGGAACACCTCCAGGTCGGGATGCGCTGTCGATAATCAGCTTTTGCAGGTACGTATAACATCCTGGGCCCACCTTCACAGACGGATGCTCCCTCGGCTGAGATCTTCCGCATGGCACTACACTAGATCAGCGCTGGAGAGGCAGAACATTCCCATATGCACACTCACTTTAGGATCATTGTGCCTTTTCCGGTTCCATTTGGTCCAATCCTGGTAGAGGCTCAGCTCATCCCAAATCTCCTGCACGCACGCCTCACATCAGGAAGTATGACCCAGCATGTTCTCCCCTCACTATACTGTCTATCAAAGGTTGCTCTTTCCGTAGAATGTGCATGCTATCCTGTGCGTGCATCTCTAACGCTGGGTCCTTGAGGATTAGCTATGCCTATACCAAACACTCACATAACCCGGTTCGAAGGCTCTGCCAATCTGTGCAGCTCATCAGTAGCCTCCTTATGCATGCCATGTCATTCGACCTCACCCTATGCAAAACATGGTGCTTGTACCATTCCAGATATCCTATTCCCGCTCCGAACACCACTGCCAGGCCCACCACGGTTGTGAACGCAGCTTGAAAACTGGGCGAGTTGGTCCATTGATGCCAGAAGGACTCTTGCGACGCTGGCTTCGACTTGAGCGGTTTGAGATCGTCCGAAGGGCCAACTGGACCTTGGGGCACAGGTGGAGATGGCCATGAGGGGATATTCCGTAGAGCGCTTGAAGTCTGTAGATGCCGTGTTGAAGCAGCCTGAGCGACCTTTGCAAGTGCGGTGCTGGCCCTCGATACGCCCCTGGTCGTACCGGTCCTTGACCGACGGACGATCGCCCTGGCCAGTTGGTACGAGTACATGCTGTCCCAAGGTCAACCGCAACTAACTGTCAAAATAAACAAGGTGGATCTCTGGTAGAAGAGGACAGCGATCTCGGAGAATTCTCGGAACTTGGCAGTGCGAGGATGTGAAATTGAAGACTGTAGAGTAGAGTACAGGTATGGGGAGGAGTCGTTTGGTGAGTTGTGAGGAATTGCCTTTGTTGACCTGCAGAGTTCGGCGCCATATCACAACAGCTAGCGTATGTCTGCGAGGTGCGCGCAGTGGGGGCGAGTGACCCACGTCGGACGCTCGGCTCGGTAGAAATAATCCATTTCACGCATCGAAGTCTGTGAGCATGCGAGTATCCTGAAGCTCAACGGCGTGCCGAAGCTTGAAGGCTTGACTCCTTCGCCCCCTCGAGCAAGTTCAAAGCGATCCCAAAATGCATCTAAAATGTCCTGTCTACTCCTGCGACACCTATGTGTCTGTTGGAGCACGGTTGAAACCATAGACTGGTTTGGCGTTGGCGTTGGGGGCATTAAAGTCGCCCGCAGAGTTCTCGCTAAACGTGACTCGGCAGTGCCACTGGTCGTCCGACTCGTCAAAGTAGAAGGCGGCACTATAGTATTCGCCGCCGAATGTGCCCTGACTCCATGCCAGGTCGACGCAGCGCTGAGCAGCATCTGCCGAGGACACGCTGTTGGGGTAGGTAGCGTACATCGAGGGACTGGACGAGTCGTCGCCTAAGACACGCATTGTCAGCTCAAATTGCAACTCGGACCGTCGGCGGACGACACACCGGAAGGTCTGTCATTCAGGATAAAGCCGGATCCTGTGTAGAATCGCTTGAAGGTGGCTACATCCTTCCCCTGCATCTGAGAGGTGATGACCGTGTCAGGCGCTCCGCCTGATCCGGACGGGAGTGGAGCTCGAGGCTGTACACCCCTTTTGATTCGACGGACAACCTAGCAGCTAGTCAGAGCCGAACCCATGTTGATTGACTCCAGACTTACTTCTGCTCGTGAGGCTTGCTTGAGCTCGCGCGACGGAGTAGGCGTCGCTATGACCGTCGAGAGAAGGGCGACGAGAGCGTAGGTTGAGATCAGCATGCTTGGGTGGTCGACTTGACAGTAAGGATTGAGATGAAGAGGCTGGGGATGAAGTAGACGTTGTTTTTTTGGCCAGATGAGTTACACATGGTTCTTTATACTCGCCAGTCTAGGCCACCAGCCTCTGCCTGCTTCTACCCACATGGCCACCGACCGCCGACGTAAAGGAGCCGATCAGAGCCGATTCCTGACTCAAGCCGATCCCGGCCAAGGCCTTAGTATGGCCTGGTATGGCTGTCGGCCAGAGGCCGCTATTTCCTTGCTGATGCCTCCTAGCTACGCAGTATGATCTAGTATGATGCAGGATTGACTAGTATGGAGGCTTGTTGTATGTACCGCCCTACAACGGTGAACCTAGGTGAACGACCTTCCCGAACCTCTACGCATAGCATTTTGGACATCGAGCTCTGACAAATGTAGCCTAATGTGACGGCAGGCAACGCCTTGTACTTCATCCGTAGGGAGAGAGCAGCAGAGGTATGGAAGTCGGTACGGGGTTGTTACACTTTTGTAAGCAGGAGTAACGCGGTAACGCTGTGTAACGGGCAACATGAATCCTAGATCGATTATTATGGCATTGCATCATGGCCCATCTTGGCCCATTCACGGCGGCCTATAGATTATGGAGGCAGATGGAAACTGTAGAAGTTCATGGACAAACAAGCTGGCAGACATGTGCGGACCGGTGATCCAGTGAGGACAAGTATGGAGCGCCACGGAGTCGTGCCAGCAGTCAGGTGCTGCAGGCTGCTGTCAGCTGGTCGTGGCGCCAGCATGCCAGCACAGTGCCAGCAAACCAGAGCACACCAGCAGACGAGAGCAGAAGGCAGCTCACTGCCACAGCTGTAACCTACTACATAGACTGTGACCGCTATACCCTGATATACCTCGATCGATATGCCAATACGTAAGGCGGACAATCTATCCTGAAACACAGATCTGCCATGTCCCTCGAAACTACACTCTACGCTAGTCTACGGTAGTTTGATAGTAGTAGTGAGTCATTGACCCCACCAAGTGCCTGACCTGGCCTGAACTGTTATGTAACAGCATCCGTGAAGCCGAGGAATCATCGGGTGGGAGGCATCAGGCCTCGTGATTCGTCGGATGTTCATACTTCATGGTGCTCTCTACTACAGGCGGTAGGGATCGGTACATAGGTCAAAGACCAGACTACCTAGCAGGCGAAGACCACTCACGTTCGCTCGTCGGCTCTGCCGGACTCCACTGAGCTCCGCCGCTCCAGTCATAGAGTACATCTACCACATAGTACGAACCAGTCCCGAGGTCCGGCAATCGCATGGCGCGTACGGGTAGGACAATCCGGTTCGACTAGGCAGTATCACTGCCTGCGGCTCGAACATGTTTCCTCCCACCATGCGCAGAGATCCAGAGTCCAGACTGGGCTTGATCGCCGGGATGGCGAGGTCATCGCCATAGCTCCTGTAGGCATTCCACCATCTCAGGCTTCAACTCGTCAAGCTTTGCCACTCCCATGAGCTGCATGGCGGTTACAATCTCTTGCTCCAGGACTGGACATCGTCAGAATCGCCCAACAACACTCTAGATCGACTTACTCCTCACAGCACGTATAGTGCCCTTTTCACCATATGCAGCTTGTGCGTAGAGGAAAGATCTGCCAAAGCCAACTCCTTTGGCTCCCAGAGCCACTGCCATGAGCACGTCGCTGCCTCTTCTCGCACCCCCGTCGACGTAGATTTCCAGCTTCTTCGTGAGTTCTGGGTCCTGTTCGTGTATGCGGCGCAGGCTGTCGAAGCCTGTTCGAGCGCTATATCGAAAGGCCTGGTCAGCACTAAAGATCCAGCACTACCACTGAGACAGTGAGACTCGCCGATCGAGCTGTCTTCCCCCGTGGTTTGACAAGATGCAACCTTTGATTCCATGATCAAGCGCAATGTGCAAGTCCTGAGAACCGTCAGGGCCCCCTTTTGTCTGCTAGTACTCACCTCTAGACTGGATACACCTTTCAGATAGATCGGGATATCGCCGGCGATCCCCTTCAACCACTTCAGATCATTCCAATTCAGGTGGGGATCATGGACCCCATGGCCAAAGTCGGTGAAAGGTTCCATGCGCCGACCTGGCTCTGCGCTCCCGGTCGTCCCTTTCATCTTCTCCACACTCTGTCTGAAGTCGCCGATATTGGAGTCTACCGTCAGAAGGAGCGCCCTTGAGCCGGTGAGCCCAGTTCGTGTAGCGGAACAGACCTTCACTCACTGGCATCCTCCGTTGATTGCCTGGCGCACACTGCTAGCCGTCTTTTCCCGATCTGTTCGAACATATACTTGGTAGACCATACCCATTGGCTCTCCCGACTCTGCATCCATCTTCCGCTTTTCCGACAGTATATCACCAAGGGGATATGAAGCGACATAAGAGATGCCCTGAACGATCCCAGTCCTGGCAGCCTGATGACCAGTCAGCTGGTTGAGTAGGGAATCAGGAGATAACCAGCTCACGCCTCGGGTCAGATTCAGCTCCCCGTCCGGATGACCCAACACAGCGTTGGACGCCGGGGATATGTAGATTGGCAAGGCAGATGGGAGACCGAATATCGTCGTTTGCGGCACAACATGCGAAACGTCTCGCATCACACGAGGAACGATTCGGCATTTACGAAAGCTGTCCTTGTTGTTCCTCATAGAGACGCCATCTAGTGAGCCGGTCTGATAGTAGGCTACGGATTCCGGGTTCATCACGCTGGTTGCCGCATCCTGCGGTGGTCAGCAAGCGGTGGAGGGAGCTTGACCCACCTCGAACTCGTCCAGCCCGAGTATAGTCTCCACAGGCGCCAAGGCAGCCCTTGCACCGGCCACTCTCGCCTTCTCCGCCACATGGACTGCACTCGCCTTCGCAGAGATCGCGGGGTCGACATATCCTTTGAAGCTTTCCCGGGGCAAGTTGTTCTCGATAGTCCCAGGTGGATGTAGCGGGTTGTACAGTGTGCTATTGCTAGTTAGCACGATCTCGGCGACATCTACTGTTGCTTACGATACATCTGTACCCGCATTCGAAAGGATCACGCTGGCGCCGCCCGGATGATGTTCGTGAAACTCCGTTACGCTGGATGTGATCAGTCTTCCAATCTCATTCACAGCTACTCACTCGTAGACTTTACCATTGATCACTACCCAGGCATCTTGCGACAGATTATGCTTGGCCACCTCCTTCAAGGTGATATACTCGTTCGGTTCGCCTTCACTATTCAACTTCCTCGAAGGCGATTTGGTCACCCTTTTTGACGTTTCGACGGTTTCCTCGGCATCGAGCAAGAGTGCTGGTCGTGTGATGGCATAGGCGGCCTACAACGCCTTTGATCAGTGCACGACCTCTTTTTTACCTGACTCACCACCAATATACTGATGCCCGCTGCGACTTGGTATGCATGAATTGGTCTAGCCAATCGCTTAGAGCTGGTTGCAAATCTTCGGAATTGTTTGCTGGCGGACGGACCGGCTTTTTGGCACAGATGATTGATCATCCCGTGGTGCTCCGACTAGCTGCCTGCAGGTGTCGAGGAGGCCGACCAGAATGTCGATATATCACTTGGCTATTGGGACGCTGTACGGTCTGCTAGCCACGAGCTCGTTCGTCACGGTACTGACAATCATGGAGCGCTGGCTTCGGTGTCAGTTCGTGCCGGTATACGGTAAGTCCGGTGCCGATGGTCCGAGAACCAAATGGTTTCCCACGGTAAAGGCAGTATGGAACCCGCCTTGGTGCAGTCCTCCAGCCCCATGTCAGGACCAGTTTCGCACAACATTGTGCCCGAACATAGGTAAATATGAGCATGAAGCAATCTATGCGGTTATGAGCCTGATCTGGACTGCAAGCATCTGCCTTGCAAGTACATGACCTCGCAATGGCACGTACGAGGATTTTCGGGAGCCTGAAGCGATCCCAGCCTGAGCAGAGATTGCTCGTGAGGTAAGACGAGGATGGGTAGCTCGGTGTCCGCATGCCATTGATGTGTCTTACTCCCGCTGTTGGCAGGTGGCCCAAAGGTGGCCTGGTGCGGAGCGCGCCATGTGTAAATGTGGAGTAACAAGAATACTTTCACACGGCAGTTTCACCGCGCGTCCATAGACCAAAGTCAAAATCAAACGGTCGCGTGGGCGGATGAATTTGGTTCCGCTCCCCGATGTTTCTTGTAAACATTACAACAACACCATATCGACGGGTAGAAGGGTATCTTTCAACCCTCTTGTCTATCAGTCAACGCTCGTCACACGCTTCGTCGATCGTTCTGCTATACACCCAGGTGGATGTTGACCGCGATGTGTCACATCCAACATTGACACTATACTCCACGAAAGATCGATGTCAATATCGCCAAAGAAGCACCGTCCCTTGTCTCGAGTACAATCATCGCCTTCATTGGCCGTTGGGATCCCGGTACCCTATCCCGACTTCGACATCATGAACCCGTCATCATCAACAAAGAGCCTCAAACGGTCTCGCTCAAAGCCACATATACACCGGGGTGACGTCTCGTCATCCGCAGCGTCTTCGCCGTATAATAGCGAGGATGAGGACGTTTTCAATACGCCAAAGAGGAAAGTCGTGGGTGTGATCGAACCTGCGACTGTGGGCAGGCAGAAGGCAGGCTCGAGAGAAACTCTGCAGGCTAGACTACAGCAGGCAGCCAAGCTCAAGAAGTCAAGGTCGATTGGAGATGGACTCGGATCATCGTCCAGCATCACACATATCCTGGAGGCCAGCCAATCAACTACAGCAAAGGTGAAGGCTACAACGCAAGTTCATCATGGTGGGGAGTCATCCGACAAGTCAGACAAGGTCGTCGTCTGCGTGAGGTGAGTGGACGTGCTAGTCTGTGAGAAGAGCTGTGTTCTGATTGCCTGTACAGGATAAAGCCAACGAATTCAGAGTTCGCTACAAAGGCCTACGAATGCACCGCAGCGTCTTTGTCACTATCAAATTCCCACCCCAATGTCCAGAAACGAGGCGGGAAGAGTGGCAGAGAGGATGAATACACCTATACCTTTGGTAAGTAGGTCGAGAGTTCTTCGCCGTTGCCATGTTGACGTCGAAACAGACAAGCTGCTGCAGTACCCTTCGCGCACTCCGGATTTGTACGAGGCTAAGATCGCCCCATTGGTGGAGAAGACCATGAATGGTTTCAACAGTACCATCTTTGCGTGAGTGCGAAATGGCTTTTTGGTGGCCGGCAGCTGACAGCATGGGCAGATATGGACAAACAGGATCCGGCAAATCGCACACCATGGTCAGTACCGAGAGACATGCACACCATGAGAAATGCTTACCTACTTTGCAGACCGGTACGGATAGCGAACTTGGTATCATACCGTGTGCAGTCGACGGTGTCTTTGATTCGATCAATGCCGTGAGTGCTTCCGCTGAGGATATCCGCTGACCACGGTTAGGAACTCGATCGGGCGTATCTCCTCCGCGTCTCCTACATCGAAATCTACAATGAGACTCTTCGAGATCTTCTGAACTTCAAGAAAGGGCCCCTCAAGGATGAGGAGAAGCCGGTCATACACACAGCCAAGGTGGGTCCATTTTTTTTCTGCTACAGCGCCAGGGCTTAGGTTCTGGATGCCAGGGCAAAGTGTATGTGGAACCGCTAGTCGAGCAAGTGGTATCAACACCTCAAGAGGTAGTGGAACTGCTGGCAAAGGGAAACGCCTGTAGGAAGACTGGCGCAACAGACTGGGTAAGTTTGACAGCTTCTGAACTGTCCAAAGTAGCTGACCTCTGCCTAGAACGAACGCTCTTCTCGGTCTCATAGCGTCTTCACCATCACTGTAGAATCACGACCCAGAGATGGCAACGGCGATGATGATATCAGAGTGTCCAGACTGGTGAGTGATTCTGTACCTTCTGCAATGTGACTGCAGCTGACTTTTTCACCCCAGAACCTCATCGTGAGTGAAGTAGCACAAGCAGTATACACCTTCTGAACATACATAGGACCTTGCGGGATCAGAGAAAGCAGTGTCTGATCTGGAGCGAAGAGGGGAAGGCAAGCATATCAACAGGAGGTGAGGTGGCCGCTTTACATTGCGACGCAAGCTGACTCTGTTCAGTCTACTCGCCCTGCGTGAAGTCATCAACAAGCTCACCGAGAAGAAGAGGTACGTTAACGTCCGCGGCCAAGCTGATACCCGACAGAACGCACGTCCCCTATCGAGACTCCAAGCTCACTCATCTGCTCGAAAATGCACTGGGCGGTGACTCTAACATCTGCGTCATCTGTACGATGTCTGCGGATGAGGAACACAGCTCGGAGACCCTGGAGACACTGAAATTTGCCGGTCGCTGCTCGCAGGTAGAGACAAAGGCAAAGAAGAACATCGTACGTTGAACCACCGGCTACCACCGGAGACGATCACCACAAAGAACTAATCTATGCCCTAGATCATGTCCGACGACCGGGCTTTGATCAAAGCCAAGGACCGGGAGATTGAGGTCTTGAAGCGAAGATTAGACGCAATCGCCTCCGCATCGACATCGACATCGACATCGTCCGCTCATGACAGCGCAGAGCAGATTGCAGAAGTGGGTTGCAATCTGGACTTGTGTACTGGAATCGCTCGCTGACAATACTAGCTCGCTGACTCCGTCGCTGCGATGGAAGCTCGGAAGACAGTCTTGAGCACGAAACTAGCCAGATTGAACGCAGAGATCATCACATCCGAAATGCCTCGCTCCGTCGCTGGACTGTCCGCAACGCCCATCAAGCCAAAACGTCGCCGAATCAGCGAGTTCGCGGGACCCCTCGGCCTCGGCAGCCCGCGGAGAGTCGTCAACGATCGAAGGGCGGTCAGCAATATGTCTCGCCTGACGGAAGAGGTAGAGACCACAACGGCCACCATCACCACCCTAGAGTCGACGATCAGCGTGTCCCAGTCCAGTGTGAGTAACCTTTCTTGTGTACATGTCTGACAATCAGCAGTCATTCGACCTAGAACGCACGATCGCCTCGCTGCGGCGTCAATTGGCAAGCAAGGAGACCGAGCTCGAGACGCTCAACGACGAATTGACCCCTGCCTTGGGTCGTCTCGGCGATTTGCACGAGATAAACCTCAGGATTGTCTCGCTCGAGTCGGATATCGACATGCTTCAAACGGATCATGCGGCTCTTCTCGCTACCAAAGAGGCCAACGAAGAGGATCATCGCTCGCAGATGAGAGACTTGCAGATTCAGCTTGAGTCTACCAGGGCAGAGTTGGTCGGTACTATCAGCGACAAAGCGGCAAAGATGGATCAACTAGAGTCTGCAATTCTGGACCTCAGGCAATCTCGCGAGGACTTGCTGGTCGAAGATCAACAAAAGCTCGACGAAATGACATCGCGTGTGGAGCAATTGCAACGGGATAAGTTGCAGTTGGAGGATCAACTCAAGGAAGGTCTGGGGTCCAAGGTGGAACTGCAATCGAAATTCGATAGCCTCGTTCGTGACCACTCGAGCGCAAAGGAGTCTTTCGAGCGCGAAGCCTCAGAGCTCAGGAGCACAGTGGAAATTGTTACCCAGGAGAGAGATCAAGCTTCGCAAGTCGTTCTCGGCCTCCAGGACACCAGGACCAAACTCCAATCCGAAATCGATACCTTGATCGCGACCACCAAATTCACCAAGGGTCTCCACCAGACCGAGCTCGCCCAAGCCAAAGACGCGGTGGCCGTCGCCATCAGAGAGAATGTCGACAAGTCCGAGGTGATTCGTGCTTTGCAGGAACAGCTCGCTCGCCTCCAGGAGGAGCATAACGCTTTGCAAGGAGCACATGAGACGTGCCAAGTCGATAAGGATTCCCTACGTCACGATCTCGCGCAGTCGATCTTGGAGAAGGAGACAGCACAACGAAGTCGACAGGAGGCCCAGGACGATCTCGAGCGGTTCCAGCGGGCGTCCATGGCGGAGGAGACCAAAGTGGTGGCTGAGCTGCGGGAAGAATTGGCAAAGGCTCGCAAAGCAAGAGAGGAGGACACCGCCAAGCTTCAAGCGGACCTTCACGGTCTTGAGCGCGCTATCGAGGAGGAGAAGCAACTTGGAGCTTCGAGCTTACGCGAGGCGCAGAAAGACAAGGACGCGGTACTTTCTCAACACGCGCTCGAGCTGGAGAGAAGAGATCAGCTGGAGAAAGACTCGTATCGAGATGCGGAGGACCTCAGGAAGCTGCTCAAGGCCGCGACAGACGAGAAAGCTGCCGCGGCAGGCGCCCTGGAAGCGTACAAGCGGGAGGTGCAGGCGTCCGAATCTGCTATCATGGCGGAATTGAGGAAGGAGCTGGCGAGTGCTCAAACAGCGAGAGAGGAAGCGATGGCTCAATTGGAAAAGGCCGAGTCGGCATCGACAAACGCCTTACAGTCCCAGGGCGAGCATCAACGTCGAGTCGAGGAACAGCTACAGGCGTCGAAGCAGGAATTGGAGGCGGAGAGGAAGCAGAGCGAGGAGATGGCCCAAGCGCATGCTTCGGAGATTGCTTCACTGAAGGTCCTGGTGACGGAAGGCGCAGCGGGAATCGACCAACTACAGCAACAACTCAAGCAAAGTCGAGAGGATGGCAGTCAACTCTCAGCCCAAAGCAGCAAACACCTCAGCGATCTGGAGCGACTCCGGAACGAGCTCTCGACAAAACTCGTGGCAGCAAACGAAGAGAAGGAAACCCTCAGGCAGACCATGGAAGACGTCAAAACCGAGCTACAGCAGGCTCAAACAGCCCTCGAGACCGATCGATCGAGGCTTGCCGAAGCAGCGGAACTCAGCGATTCTCTGCGTCAGAAGCTCGAGTCACGCGAGCAGCAATTCATCACCAATCTGCAACAAATCCAACAATCGGTTGAGAGCCAAAAACGCGCCCATGTCGAAGCTGAGCGTCAGCTCGAGTCCACCAAAGCTGTGCTGGCGGAAGTCTCGGGCAGCAAGGACGAGATGGCGGGCAAAGTCGCCGCACTGGAAATTGACTGCGCTGCTCTCCGTGGTGCTCTAGATCGATCTCAAACCGAACTTGTCGAATCACAAAAGACGGTCGCCGAGTCCGCCGAGAAAGCCACTGCACTCGCAAAGCAGGTCGCAGAACTACAAGCTTCGATCTCTGTGACGACTACCGACACGCGCACGAGGCAGACTGTATCGGCCTCCGAGCCTTCGATGCGGTCGACAGTTGTAGTGGAGACCTTGCGAACACCAGCGTTGACCACGGCCTCGACTGGAGACGGGGCGCACTCCCCCGCGGCCATGTTGCGCACCAAGGAGAACGAGGAGATTGACCGACTGGAAAAGGTGGTAGAGGCACAGAAGATCGTCATAGAGGAACAGCGGGAGAAGATCCTGTATTGGTCAAGGGTGAGTGGACGTCACATTGACGCGTCCGGAGGCTGATATTTGGTGACAGGAGCTCGAGCAACAGCGAGAGATCGTCCAGCGATTGACGCAAGACCCCAATGACCGGACCCCTCCTTCACGCCTGAGAAGCTCGCCAAGGCTGTCACACTCCAAGTCCAGATCTGTGGGAGGCTACGACTCCCCCTCGGCCCTGCCAGCGACGCGAAAACCCTTCCCGTCGACATTCACAGCCTTCAACTTGGCTCTGCCGACAACTCCGACGCCACTCCCTGCACACCCCACACAGATCAGCAATTCGTCCAGTAGGAAGGGCAGGAGGTTGACCATCGAACATGACATTGACAAACTTGCCGGTGAGTAACCTGACGTGGGTCCATCGGTGCTATGCTGACGATAGGTTGCAGACTCGAGCAAGGTCAACTTGGCCCGAGCAATGTTTGACCAGCCTTCCCTGCAACCGCAGTCGCCAACCAAGACACCGACGGGTCACAAGCGGACGACAAGCTTGCTCGCTTCGGCGCCGAGGCAGCGGAGGCCGTAGGAGGATAGTTCAGGATCGAGCAGCCTGGAATGCCAATCAGGGCTATCTCCACTGTTTAACCCTGCCAAGTTTCGGCATTTCGACGTCATCCGCTTAAACGCCGCCCAAAGATCTCCTACTTTCTTCGCACTCGCTGCTTTTCTTGTTGACGACTTGCAATGGAGCTACCTACCATACTTGAGCTGCGCAGACATGTACATAGATATCATGCAGTTGGTGTAATTCTACCTTGTCCCGGAGAGCAACAGAAGATCTTTATGTCGGACCTGCTCTCCAGCACGAAGAAGCGATTCCGCCATACGCAATGGGCGAAAGCGTGGGGATGGCAGATGTGAGTCGCTCGCGCGACCTCAGCTGAAGAGAGCACGCTCGGCTGATGACACAACAGGTTCAACGTCAATCTGGGCACAGGCGCCAGTGAGTGACTGAGTAGAGGAGCCAGATAGCTGAGAATCAGTCTCCATCGTGATTGGAACCGAGCCGTACCCGTTCAACGGCCAACATGCCATCGGAACCGTCTTCTTCATCCTCAACATTGTGCTCTACCTGATCAATGTGGCAATGATGATCACCAGGGCTATTCGATATCCTCGGCAGTTCAAACAGAGCTTCTTTGATCAGGCCGAAGGCGTTTGGTTTCCGGTCGTTGCCGTTGCAATGTCGACATTGCTCACCGCGACGATCATCTACGGTGTGCCTTTCTGCGGGGTACGCATTCGACTAGGGTGAAGGTTGGATTGGCTGACAATGCTGATAGGACTGGCTGATCGTCGCATGTGAGGTCTGGTACTGGATATACATTGCCTTGGCCGCTATCACCGCTCTCGTTGTGCAGAGTACATTGTGGGTCGGCAGCTACCGTCAACTGACGCCTAGCTGACTCGAGCAGACGTACGATGCCGAGAGACCTCAAGGACATAGCCCCGTGTGATGCTCTGGAGGTGTATCCCTTGATGTTTGGCGGCGTGGTGGGAGCGACGCTGGTTCCCGAGCTCGTCAAAGTTAGCCCGGAGCGGGCTTTGACAATGTTGATCTTCTCGTTCTGCATGCAAGGTGAGTACAGCAACGTCGACCGCTGTTCTCGGCTGACGGGAGTCAGGACTTGGGTTCTTCATTGGCGTTCTCAAGCTTTCCGTCTGGATGGTACACGACATGACTCTGCCCACTGCTGATCCGTAAGCGAGACTTGGTACCAAAATAAGATAGGGGCTGAGATCGCGGCCGTAGGAAGCAGCTGCCCGGATACCTCATCTCAGTTGGTGTCCCAGGCTTCACAGCCTATGCCCTTGTCGGCCTTGGCAACGCGGCTCTTCAAGTCATCCCGGCGAACAACTTCCTGTCTGGACTAGGGGACTCGGCGATCAGCCCAATCTTGGTCGCGCAAATCATCTTCGTCGCCTGTATCTGGTTCACGTGGCTGCTTCTGGTGAGTTTGCTGACAATACTTCACCATGGTAGCTGACGTTGGGCGTGACAATAGGGAATGGCTAGTACGTCCAACATCTGAGTACAAATGCAGGACTTACTGACCCCACGGTAGCGTGGTTCATCCTCGTCTTCGTATTCTTCGTCTGCAAATCCTTTGTGATGGAACCCACCAAGCCATTCAGTGAACGGTGGACCTATGTGAGTCCCGCAACCTCCCTCGAGCAGCTTGCTCATCCTGCCAGACTTGGTGGGCATGGACCTTCCCTTTGAGTGAGTGAAGCTTTGGGCAGTACGGTCCGCGGCGCCTGGTAGCTGACCTTCCTCCAGCCGGAGTGGTAATCACTTTCGCCCGATTCGCAACCTACTTCCCCGCCAAAGCCTTCGGCGTCCTCAATGTCGGGTTTATACTCGCCATGACTACGGTGTGAGTAGACTCTCGGGAGATACAACTCCGAGAACTGAACATGTGCATCTGCAGCTGGTTCATCAACGTCTTGGGGACTGCCAAAATGGTCTGGGCGGGAGATATGCCTGGGACGACCAAAGATCTGGATATGGACAAGATCCAGAGGCTGCGAAGGGGAGAGACAGTCGACTCGGAGTGAGCAGCAGTGTAACCATTATCAAGGTGTATCCATAGTCAATCGAACATATCATGTTAATCATAAGCATCCCACAATGTATCAGGCAATGAGCAACATATTGGTACACTGCACACTGCATGATACCCCCAAGATCGTCATACAGACATAGCCTACTTCTACTTAATTCGATGGGTCAATCTCTTATTTCTGGCAACAGGATCCGTTCGTTGCACCAGCGCCGTTGGCACTACCGTTCGTTCCATTCGGGCCATTCGTCGTGAGGACACTCTTGTTGAACGCCTGTGTGCTGCTTGGGACGTCGATCGCCGGGGATGTGGTGAAGAAGTCGGCTGGCTTGAGGGACAACATGTGAGTCTCACAAGGCATCTAGCCATATCGTCAGCTGCTGTAGTCAAGACGTGAACCCGAACCAGGCTAGCAAACTGACCACAGGGAAGTCTTCGACACGTGGCTGTAATGTGGGTCAGCGGCATTCGCAGTTGAGAATTTCCCATTTGAAGACTCGTTACTCACGTTGTGTGTCAAGCCGAACGTATGCCACAAGACCAGGCTGACAGGTAAGGTAAGCAAGACTCCTCAAGCCAGGATCGATAGAACTCACTCCTCATTCTCGACAGTGTCGTCCCGCGCGACCCAAGTCTTAATGCCGCCAGCGTTACCGGTACTCTGGTTGGTGTATTCACCTCCGGAGTAAAGCTCGTTATCACGGTGTTTGGTGACCCAGATGTGATGTCCTCCACTGTGCACTGTCAGCAGATATCCCGGTCACGAGTGTGACGAACTCACAATTCAGCTCTAGCGTAACCAACACTGTCTGGGTGACAGAGCATAAGCTGGGAGGGTTGTGGCACCAGCTTGTAGCTGATTGGTCGCTGAGAGACTGGGTTGATCCTCGAGGGGTTGACAATCTGTCCTTGTCAGCACGGTAACAAGGTGTCAAATCCATACGACCTACCTTGAAGACTCGGTTCTTGAAGGGCGCGGCATCCGCCCAGCCGCTCTTCTCGATGACGGTCTTCTCGACAGTGTAGCCAACACCCCAGGGATTGTTGGCCGGTGGGTCGGCACGATCGAATGGCATTGGGACGCTATCCTCCTGAATGACTGTGTTGCCCTCTCCTAGAGCGCCGATGGCTGGGTCGATCCGGATCGAGAAGAGATGCTGGTGATTTGGCGCCAGGACACCGGGGTTAACAATGTTTCCGTAGGGACTGGTCTCTCCGGGCATGATGAGATGAGTGGACAGGATACCCGTCGCTCTTGTCTCCAAGTGGATGTTGGCGGCTTGATCCAGTTTCCAGGCGAACACATACTGGAAGCCGTCAGTGGCCCGAGATCTCACGGTAGTCAATACGACTCACCTCGTAGTTGGCAACCGTGATGACCATCTGGACGACCAAGACTCGGTTCCTGGTTACTGAGGCGTTGCCAGTCCGATAGTGGGTGTCTGGATGGATGATCAGCATTGTAGGCTTGCTCCGCCAGGGTAGCAGTACTCACGCTTCCATCCAAGACCCTCGTCCTGTTCGTGGAGACAAACGACGTTCTTCTGGTGCTGCACATGACCCTTGGAGTTGATGAAATTGGCAGAGAAGTAATGGATTGTGCCAAGACAGTCACATCCCTTGACGCTCGAGTCAGCGAGAGGGACGACTCGTGATCAACGGCCTACTTACCAGACTCAATTCGTTCGCACAAATGCCTGCACCGACGTCTCCGAGGTCGAAGGCTTGCTTTCGGTGGTATCTGATCGTTAGTGGTCAGCACAATGGTTTATGCTCGCGGACTACCAATCTAGACTCACGGAGTTCTGGGGTCACCATATGGAACGGTCCTATGATATGTGGTCAACGAATGACACGTCAGAGTTTCAGCCCAGCGGACAAACTCACATATCCGAAATGGATAACCTGTGAAACGTGTCCCGACCTTGGTATTTCACATCATGCAGAGTCACACCTTCTCTGAACTGAGGCTTGATAAGCGCGTGCCGCATGCAAGTCTGCACAACTCACGTTGAAGCCGATTCTAAAGTCCCAGTTTTGCCATGTGACTTTCTGGCCATCGACCTGGAAGCTTGGGCCTTCGGGCTGGACCACCTGGTAAGGCTTGAGTTCCGGTCTGCTTGACGCTGCTTGTAAGTCGTGCTTGTACTCGCTGGCGAAGAGCTTCTCCCATGGGAAATTCTCTCCTTTTGCCCAGAGGTCTTCGATGGTCTCGGTCGACTCTCCACCAAAGATCGGAGTAAAGTTCATCGCTACCAGTTTCATGGTGTGTGGGTCAATGGCGGGAATGAATGGAAGTGGAAGGGAGTAGTGGTTGGAGTCGGGGTCAGAGGACAACCGGCTATATGGATGTTAGCTGGATCTCAGATGGTCATGCTCACAAGTAACACATGAAGACGATCCATCGGGGGTTATGCTCTGCTTTGTCCGCACCATACTAGTTGCCACATCAGTAACGCCATCTCCAACAGGTACTTCAACACTCACAGGCCAAGAGTCGGCGAGAATCTGAGCACCCTGAGGGAGCTTGAGCTTGTCGACGACTTTGATGAACTCGGGGTCCTTAAGCAAGATCTGCTCGGCGAGCAACATCTCATCCACATCGAATGGGGCATGGTCGGTGTCCTCGGTTGTGCGTGTCTTGATCACCGATTTTGCAGATAGAGAAACCACATATTCGGTATAGACCGTCTTATGCTCGAGTTTGAGCGAGATGAGAGCGGTACCTCGGCGATCGAGTGGGTCGACAGATCCTTCCCGGGACTTCAAAAGCCATGGCACTAGTTCCGCTTTGGGAGGCTCCAGAAGAGTGAGGTGCTGCAGGAGAGATCAGCGTGTGCCGTCGTTCGAGGGGTACTGCAGCACATACCTTGAACCAAGGTGTTGCTCCAGGGTGCTCTGAGGCCACATGGGCCTTGATGAGCTCGACTCCCAATTCGAGTTCGGCTGGAGTGAGGGCGTCCAGAGGGTGTGGTCGTTCTCCTTTCCCAGATCCGGATCCCAGGAGGGACAGCTTTGTCAGATCGAGAGTCATGTTGTGGTAATCTCAGACAGGTATGATTGTGTGGGGGATGGTTGAGGTGGGAGCTGCGTTGATCGCTGCTAATAAGTACCTACTCGCAATCAGAGTCGTGGACAAACTCACGGAGCATTAGATCAGGTGGACGAAAAACACGATCAAGTTGAGGCAGAATCCCCGGATGGTTGGAAAAACTCGCTAAGCGATAGGCAAAACTACCCAATCGATAGCAGCGACGGTGATCAGCCCGGCAGCCGGTCCTCAACGCGTCAACGGTCACCAGTCTCAGATCTCACCAATCACGGATAGCCAACGTCCATGCATCATGGGCGCAGCTTGAACATAGACCGCTTGATAAGAGACATGCTGGGATACATGCACACTCAGAGGGGGACCATACTGGGATCACGGAACGGAGAGAAAGAGTTTGAGAGACGAGGAAATGAAAACGCATACGTACGGATACGATATCCTGAGGACACTGCAAGCCGGTTAGAGGAATCAAGACAACTCTGGTGTCTGCACTGTGCGCCACCCCAGCCAGATCTACGAAGGAATTCCGCTGAAAGCACTCTCCACGGGTCGTTGCAGATCCGTGTTATCTTGCGGCCCATCCGATCCCTGGTCGGCGGATGGGCATGGATTCCCCCCGTCCGGCTTGTATCGGCACTGATACTTGGAACCGTCGGAGATGATGTAGCGCCCGTCGCCACTCCAGGGGACTAATACTTTCTGACCGTCCGGATGTTTGGTATCGTTACACACGGTGCCGCATTCCAGTCTGATCTTCCATGGGAGCTGAAAGGCTTCGTCAGTCCCTGACAAGAATGACAGACTCTGGCTGTGAGGGTAACACCTTCTCACCTCGCTGATGTCGTCCGAGAATTTGGCATGGAGAAACACTCCGTCATTAGCTGGATCGATGTCGAAGACGAGAGAACGGAAATGGTTCTGTTCCGGTTTCAAGTCGAATCTGCTGGGATAGAGAGTGAACTGTAGACGGCGTGAGCTGGGCTCACGGCCGACAAGACACTCAGCAACGACAACTCACTCTGGTAACTCCGTCTGCTCCTGACACATCAACCCTCAAGGTCTGATCTTCTGACCCTTTCGCAATCAGCTCGTCGAGGTTGACGTCGGTGCACCAGCTTTCCTTTACGTTCAGTCTTGATGGGCCTTGTGTCATGAAAGTGGAAGCGTGACCAGCGCTCAGCCAACTGGGGTTCACTCTAATATCGCCCCCAACGAAGCAGATTGGCAGCAGTTTGCGAGTGGCCTTAGTAGGAGCCGATGGCTCGGGCACTGGGGAACGAGATGGCGAGTTGTCGGGCACTGATGGATCGGATGGCGAGCTTTTGTGACTGGCAAGGACAATGGTTGGAACGCTAAGCACGATGCCGAGGCAAAGAATCGCCGTACCAAGCACCCTTCCCTTTCGCCCACTAGGCCACCATGAGGAGTTTCGCTTGCTGTTGTCGGGGCCGTCACTGACTGTCATGGGCTCCAGTGTGTGTCGCTGCGAGCCTTCGGAGTCCTCGGATGGCCTGAGCAAATGATGGTCGTCGGCGGCTTCCTCACCTAGGTGGGTGTCATCACGGTCAGGCGCGCCATCATTGGCGATCCGGTGATAGATCGTTTGCTCGGTGCCTGTGGTAAACATTGTGGAATGGGGCATGTACCGTATCTGTGCGTTGGCGGGCGTCCAGAGATAACTCGGTTGCCGCTTTATGCTAAACCCAAGTCAGCTTTCGTGCGTCAACGTCTCCAGTCGACTTCGAATAGTATCAAAGGATGTTTTTTACGATGGTCAAACGCGTGTCACCGTCCTTCATAAGCCAGCTCAGATGACTAGAGGGATCGATCGACTCTAAATTGCATCAACGTTGTATCTTTGCTGTTTCGTAAATGAGCTAAGAACAGAGGTGCATCAGTTCTATCAGTGAGGGTGAAACGTTGTACGTGTCGTCTGAACAAGCAAAACACCTTATCAATCTTCGATCTGCCACGATTCAGGAGCACTCATCAGCATCGATGAATAGTCAGTCGGAAGACGTGATCACGCCGTAGCACGGCTGAAAGAATTCTCTATGGGCTGTTCCAGATCCGACCTTCTCGCAGTCCTTCCGTTCTCTCGGCTTCGTTGTCAGATGGACACGGTGTAGTGTGGGCCGGCTTGTCGCGGCATTGGTAGTCCGAACCGCGACGAGTGATCTGGCGATCCCAAGATATCGGAACCCGCTGGCCATTCGGATGCTCGGTATCTTCGCACACGGTGCCGCATTCCAGCTCTGTGACCAGTGGCAGCTGAACGGATGTGTCAGTCCTCATTCGAGGCTCGATCTCTGATTCACTTACCTCCTTGATGTCACCCGAGAATCTGGATTGAAGAGTGACCTTACCGTGACCTGGAATGATTTTGAACTGTAAGGATCGGAAATGATTACCTTCCGAAGCAAGGTCGTACCAATGCGGAAAGAGCGTGAACTGCACTCGACGTCAGCTTGGCTCGTATGATTACCAAATTTCACAGTGTGGATCCTACTCACAGTGGTGATTGCGTCTTCCTCGGACACCACATCGATCTTCAGTACTTGATCAGGTCCTCCCTCGTGAAGCCAGTCGAGATTGAGATCGGTACACCAGCTTTTGTCCGCTCTTGAGCCCGAGGGCCCCTGTGTCATGTAGCTCGAGGAATGCCCCCGCCCGAGCCAAGTAGGATCCACGCGAACATCATCGCCTCCGACGAAACATACTTGTAGGCTACGGGTGTTGTCGGTGGGCGAACGGTGCGAAGAGCCAGTATGGTGGCGGCTGGCAGCGATGATGGAGGGGACGGCAATTATGATGCCCAAAGCACCGATCGTAGACAGGATGGCTTTGCGCTCGTTCCCGGTAGATCACCATGCGGAGCCTCGCTTGCTGTGTCCGGGACCTGTACTCATCGTCATGGATTCCAAAGGTCGATCGCGTTGCGTATCCTCAGAGGTCCTCAGCAGGTGCCGCCCGCCAGCGATCTCGTCATCCACATCTGAGTCGCTAAACTCTGGTGGGTCACCTGATATAGGTTCGTATCCTTGTGTGCTCGTTGTGGGAGACATGGTGACGTGTGGATTGATGGCTAGAATCAGCTATGGGGTTTGAGCAACGATTGGGGGTCAGTCGCATGATATACCATCGGCGAGGCCGATTCAGCCGTTCTTGGAGGCTGCCGTCTTCTGGCCGAACGTAAAGATCTCTGCGATGGGCTCCAAAACTTGTAAGACTGTACATCAGATACCACTCACAGATATGACCGCGTGTCATGAATGGAATCCGTACGGAATCAGTCCTTCAAGTGTTTCGGGCGCTTGAAACGCTCTTTTTTCGGCCTATCGGGTATCATGTAGCAGTTTCATTATGCTCATGACGTCTGCATCGCCGATAGCCCGCGTTACAGCCTGTGAATCTCTTCTGGCTGCCTCTCGAACCAGACTTCCACTGGCGCACTGTGTCTCGCCTCGTCTCCCTCGAACCGGGCAGGGGTGTAGTAAAACTCGGGCCAGGTAGACCAGAGATTGCCGCCTAGACCAATACCCTCCGCGGTGATGATCGCCGGGCCGGACGCGTCTATCTTCACTCGCCGATCGTGTTTTGGTGACGAGTGATCCGTGTTGATCTGTACAGCGGTCCAGTTGAACAGATTCCGATCCCAGTGCGTGAAGAGCAAGTGCGGAGCCCATATCGACCCGCGCAAGCCGGCGAAGAAGGTCGAATTGGGGTTTTTGTTGAAGTGTTCCGGTAATGCCTGTAGGATAGACCGTTTGACGGGATCCGAGAATCCGATTTGCGAAAGCTGTATCTTGCCATAGGCATCAGAGTGATAGGCCCCAGAGATGAGACTGGCGGGTCGGGTCGCCGGGTGAGGGTTGATAGGAAACTTTTGGCTAGGCAGAGGTGGAGTCTTCAAATGTTTCAGAAGCCTTGTCTCCCAGTCGATCGGTTTCAAACCCAGTAGATCGTCGAAAATACGGTATGCAGCGATAGTAGCCAAATCGTGACCATACACCTCTTCGTTGGTCATTACAGCCACGGCGATTCCTTGATCGGGCAGCCTTGCGATCATCGATTGTTGGCCATTGAGTGTCCCAAAGTGGTACAGGAGGTTGTGACCTCGGTACGTCTCCACCCATTGAGCGAGACCATATTGCGATGTGCTGCGTTCTGGGTATTCGGGAGGCCGGCCATCACTGATCGATATAGCGGTCGAGCATTGCTGTAGAGCTTGCCGAGAGATGAATTTGGCGTCGAGCAGTTCTTCAAGCCACCGCGTCTGCGAGCATCATGTCAGTGCACAGGATAGAGAGTACCAAAGCGAATGTCAACTCACGACGTCTTTCGCGGAGGAAGTGAGGCCTGCCCATCCGGCAGCATCAAGTCCATGATCCCCATTCTCATTCCTCCACCAGCCCTGATCCCATACCTCTCCGACACAACTCTTGTCTCTTCCAGTCACTCCTTTCCATTTCTCCGCACACAACGTCAAATTCTGATGAGATCTGAGGAACGTACCACTCCGCCTGCCTGTCCGCTTAGCTTTCCGGAGGTCGTAGTATGTGTCGTTCAAGCCCAGGGGGTTGAGAATGGTGTCCTGGACATACTGGTGGAAAGGCTGTCCTGTTAAGAGGGCAACAATGTGATCCAGGACGCTGTACGCTTGGTTACTGTAGGAGTAGGTATCGCGCAGGGGCTTGAACGCGGGAAGATAGGGGAAAGACTCGGCGACCTTGCCCGAGGATTGGTTGCTAAGGATGGTCAGCTCTGACCCGTATCATGATAGTCTGTCCTCGCTCACCTAATATGAAACACATGTGTTGGGATACCAGTACGCATACCTGCAAGTCCTCAGTCAGTCAGAGATCATGGCTGCAATAATCATCTCCCACTCACTGCCTAGATCCTTGAGAGTGACCTCCTTCAGAGCGCCACCATTGGCCGTAGCCCAATCAGTTATAACTTGTGACACTTTCGTATCCCACGTCAACACCTCTCCATCCTCGAGACGCGTTCCATTTTCGATCAGACCACCCAAAGTGAGCGTTGTGAACAACTTTGAGTTCGATGCCAGGGCAAACAAGGTCTAACAGATCGTGTGGTGAGCTCCCGTTCTTCAGTCTGGTTTACGGGCCAACTCACATCTGAATCGACCTTGTCCCCAGCTGCATTTGCCCTACCGAGGGTCACGATTTGTTCGGCCCATTCCCCATCTTTGTTGTACTCTGGGGAAGTGACGACTGTAATTGCAACCCCGGGCACAGTCCACCGGTCCTTGACTTCTTCGATATATCCAGTCGTCGCGGTGGAAAGGATGGGGGCATGCTGACGAGGGCTAAATCTGGACACGGGAGTGAGTAGGAGACCGCTGATCAGCGCAGTGAGTGAGATCATGATGATGGATGAAGACCGAGGCGACTTATCCATCGCGTCTCGAGAAGGCGATATATACCTGTCCAGCTCCACATCAGACGCTCGTCCAGGCGATCAAAGCGACATTCTCTAGCCGAAAGGCCGAGTAGAAGCACTCCTTTCATGTGTTGACCCCTTGACATCCTCCGGCATACAAGTGAGGTGTGAGACATTTGAGCGCGTCGAGTGTGACGAGTCGAATGAAGATGACCATTCGGCAGCTGCGAGGAGTCAGCTGAAAGCTGAAACGTGAAACACAAGCACACAACATGGATTGAACCACAGCATCCTCAAACTCGCACGACACACGGCAAACTTTAAAAGGCGCGACCGCGGCATCGTCGCGTCGAATCAGGTCGATCTAGAGTACATAGGCCTGGCGATCGAGCGCACTTTTGACACCTGCAGGCTTCAGAGCACGGGTCACTGACCTAACATGTCACAAGATCCAGCTAATGCATCATTATAAGTCGCCTTACAGGTATATAGATAGATGTCAAGATTACTTCTTCTCATTGGCATGCAGACCCTTGTTCGCTTTCGCGACACTCTGAGCATCCCACCGGGGTGCGGGTGACTTGATAGGGTAGCTGTCGAGCTATCAGCACAGTACCTGTTTCAATTCTGGACTCTGCTCACCTGACAGTCTCTCCGGCTCCAGGAGACTTCTCGACTCTAAAGTCGAAGAGCAAATCGCCAGTCTCCAGATACTCGACGGATGCGTAATTACGTCTAGCCTGGACGATCTGGAACGACAACGGTTAGATCATATTGCGCCTTTTAGTTTGATGGACGAAGATGACTCACGTCCTTCTTCATCTTCGAGCCGTCCGTGTCCTCGGTGAATAGCGGGATCATGGTCTCATCCGTCTTCTTGGCTGATAATAGGTTAGTGTATTGTCGGTGTTATGCTTGATCTCAACGACTCACAGACTAAAGAAGGGGTCAGCTTTGGCTCTCGACTGGATGTATCGAATCCAACTCACACAAAGTACGGTGCTTGTGTCCACCGAGAATACCCACCATCAAGGCCGCTCCAGGTGGAGGAGGCGTGTTGACGATCGCACTGGTGATAATGTTCAACATGTATCGATAGTCCTTACTTGGCTCGATCTTGGGTTTGCCCTTTCCGACTTTTGTGAGCAGACATCCCACGGCAGCCAAGTGTACGTCTCCGGAGAGGAAGGTGATTCTGGCGTTCAAGTCCAAGGCGAGCTTCTGGACTTCGAGTACCAGCCAGTTTCGCTCCTTCTTATGCGTGTTGGCGCACCAATGGTCGTTGAGATCGTCCAACAGCTCGGAAGCCTGGTTGAACTTGTTGACCATTCCTCCGAGACCGAACATGCCGTGTCTGGCTAAAACATTGATGGGGTTGTATTTGAAATCCAGGAAGTGCTCGACGAACGACATTCGGGGATATGCTAGCAGTAACCAAGTCAGGTGGCTGGTCTACCTCATGCCTGTCATGATCACTCACCGATTGGCACTCCAAGGAGAACGACCAATTGCTCGATACCCTTGACTTTCCTGACCTCGTTGAACAGCTTGCTATATGTCTGCGGAGTAACGATCCGGTTGAGTTTTCGCTCTGCTCGACAATCGATAGCCAACATTGTGACCTTGGGACCAAGGTAGACAAGTAGCGAATGGGATGGGAATGGAATCCATGCACCCGGTTCTCCAATGATAACCGATTTAATAGGATGCGTTCCCGGAGTAGGGTTGACGCCATCGATCTCATCGTTGATGAACAGCTGGAAGATCAAGAACCAGAAGTATCCTCGGCTTCCGATGAAGGAGAAAACATCTGCTCGCTGAGTCTCGTCGTCGTACGTGCCGAAACCGTCGATCAAGTCGTGGTCGTCGAGCATGTTCACCATGGGAACGGAAGAGTTGGCCCGACCAAAAGCGTTCGACCGGAAGATCTTGCAATAATGATTGAAGTAGAATCGGTTGACACAGTTCTTCATCTCTGGCGTCAAGGGATGATTGATCTTCTTCTCCCTGTTTGGCGCATTGATCCAGGTTTGCAATTCCGGCTCTCGGGTGATTGCATCGCAATAGATCTGGTCACCGCCACCAACCATGCAGTGGTAAGGCTTCTCGTGGTGCTTGAGCAGCAAGTCCTCCCAGACTGGGTCATATCCGGACGAGTAGTTGCCCTTGAAGTCGTCTGGGTTGACACCCGATGAGAAGCCTGACAGAGGTCAGCGGGGTACGTAAGGGCTGTATGCAGCATTGAGCTCACCGTTACAGCTGTGCGCCGCCCATCGGAAGTTCTGTCCAACAGCGGGGATGACAAAAGTCATCTCGGCACCGCCGTTCAGTCTATACCTGACAGTCATCTCCACATTTTGTAGGGGAACCTCGATCAGGAATCGCCAGAAGCTTGACATCCCATTGTCGCCGTTGTACTGGTAGAACCTCTGAGCCGGGATCGTGACACCCTTCAAGAGTGGTGCATTGGCGTCGAACAGGCTTGGGTCAGTCTCGGTGGGTTTGGTGTAGGCGTGGAATGATAGAGCCAGAGAGGGCTCAGGCGAGTAGATGCTTCCCCTGAGGAACATACGGGTCAGATCATGGACTCTGCTTCCTGAGGCATTACTCACTCGTCCGCCGTGACTATCATCGCGGCACCTTGCCAGATGTCGTCTTTGGTGGTATAGTAGGACAGCAACGGACCGCACCTGGAGAGGGATCAGTTGGATTCTGGGTGGGAGAAAGCCAGACTCACATCATCTGCAGATGTGGCTCCATCGCCTGGGACACGCTGTACTGTCTGTTCATTCCTGGACGACCCTCCCCGGGCACCTGCAGACCTTCTGAAGCCGCACCGTCGGTGAAGCCATTCTGGCCCCGTCTACTGTGGTCGTTCCACTGGCTTTGAGTCTGCTTGAACCTCTCAACATCTTGGGCTGAAGGTCCGGGACTCGTATGTGTTCCTCCTGCTTCACCGTTGATCTCCCTGGCACCCTTGTCAAGTCCCGATGGCTTTCCGGCGTTCTCCTTGCCACCTTCCTCTTCTCTAGTGCCCTCGGTGCCGATTTTGCCGATCTGACTGTCGACATCGGGAACCATTTGCGATGGTGCTGCAGGTCCGTTCATCGCCTCCACTGGACCTCCCTCCCGATCGGGATTGACGGATCCATTAACGCCTTGACCCTCGCTTTTCATGTACGAGTGAAGGTGGAGGGATGGATGGGCATAGTAGGTAGCATGCGCATTGGCAGCTGCCTCTCTCGACAAGTGCTCGGCTCGTCTTCTCGTGCCGAAAGATGTGTGATCCCTACAGATCGGTCGATTCAGCAGCTAAAACTGGGAGATACAATAGCTCGACAATAAACGAGCTGCTATGCGGAACTCACATGACGGGCTATGATTGTTGCACCAGTAGAATATGCGATCAAGTAAGACTCGATATGTCTGCAAGGATCTGGTGAGCAAAAGTTATACCCGGTGAACAAGCTCAAATTTCGCAACACAGCGCCGATCTAGCTCGATGTGTTTCGCCAGTAGGAGCTAATTACTCGAGCGTCCGAGAGCGTCCGAGAGCGGAAGTGAAACAGGGATTGAGACTGCGCAAAGGACGGGTCCAAGACCTTGGCTGAGGGGTTTCCAAGTGAACTGATCACTCACTGATGCTTGGACACCTTCGAGTGAGACGAGGATAGTAGAGTGACTTTGTCTCGACCAATAGATCGATCTTCATTGCATAGACTTTGCATCGCAGTAGTGACCGTAAACATTGCGAGTTCGGCAGCCGCCGCGAGGAACCAGGAAGTTTTCGGCTCTGCTGATAGCCCTGGATGCATGATGTCATCAAGGGCATGCATAGGTGGTCTGTGCTTGGCACTAGCAAGTCCTTAATCAGCCTTAATCGTCAGCGGCGGAAGATAAGAAGAACCTATTATAAGAACGTTGGTAATGGGTTGATCATTGGCGTGGGAAGGTAGAAGGACGGTTGATTCAATTGCTCCTCTCACATCCAGCTGTCTGATGCTCCCTTGTCCCGAGAAACTATTCGAATCATGTCAAGACAGCCGATAATCGACATGTCCTTTGACATGAATATTGGCTGAAGAGGGCTGAAGGGAGGTAGCGAGACCGACATCCCGAGACGAGAAGATAGTCTCGAGAGGGACAAAGGAGCGCAAATCACTGACCATACCGTGTTCTGATCTCGATTCTCGCTCACTCCAGTGTTGATCGTCGTCTCTGCTCAAGCTACCAATCACGAACTCTCAAACATCAACACAGGCCGATCGCGCAGAAGAAACACTGGCAAGATGGTCAACATCAATCCGTGGATGATCCATCATCCGAATGTCAATCCCGCCGAGTAAGCCACATCAAGCAGGATTAGGAGTACCATCACTCATCCTTATACAGGATGCCAATGCCGACTGTTGTCCTGCCTGGCGGAGGGCGACTAGCCATCTATCCGACCGTCAAGACCCGATATCCCGGTCCAAACGTCGGGTTTGGCGCAGGCGTGAGTCATAGTCCAGTCACGTGCAAACAGTCACGTGCGGAGAACTGATGCGATGTCTTTATAGCTCATGGGGATGCCGCACCCCCTGGGGACGCCATTGGCCTTTGGAGCGGGAACTGGTATTGACAATACCGCTGCCGCTTACAGAAGGTAGGTCCACAACTGGTGAGGTCGTGCCGAAGACTAACAGCAACAGGTACTACGGTCTCGGAGGGTGAGTCGTATGAGACTGCCCCTCACCGTGGGATGAGATCACTGCGAGGTCTTGATACTAATCCCTGCCAGCTTCTTGACTGGCTATCCCGCTGGCTATAGACTGCCTGGCCGACCCGGTCTTGGCGGATACTGGGGTGTCAGTGATGTAGTAAATCGCACTCCGACCACATTGCTGACTCTCGCACTAGGGATGGGAAATGAGAGATCAACACCCGAGCTACGACTGAGCCTACGAGTACTCTCGAGTCTCCGTGTCAGATCACCGAGCTGTGTACGTCAGGAGCCCGTCGGTCGTATACTGTATACACAGATGTACAAGTTCGTCGCAGATCCGCCGTCAAGGGATTACGTGCTGATCAAGACGGGACCCTACTTCCTGCCTCCGAGTCTACCCGCTAGCTCGGCGCGGAGCAGGTCCTCCTTCGATTTAGCCTCGAGTCCACTCAAGCTCCTCAAATCGTTGATGACGTCTTTCGTCTTCCCAAAGTACACCGATGACAGCGAGTTTCGCATCTTGATCCTATACCGGGGTCAGCCTCCCCCTATACACATTCCTGGCGAGAAGTCCGCTTTGTTGTACGACTCACTCCATGTCTTCGACCATTTTGCCAATGTTTGGAATATGGCCCGCCGAGTTGGCCAGTGGATAATCGACCTCGGCCTGGATAGAGTATAGTCAGCTGACCGTCAAGTACCATGTGCTAGCTGTACTGTGAGATGAGAAGGTTCACTCACCTGTCTGGTCATGCTACCGCTGAGCGTTACTCCTCCATTCCCCTTTGTCTCCGAAGCGTCCACCCCTTTAATGTCGGCTTTGGCCAATGTTCCCGTCTTCAACACAAGCATGACCGTAGATGTAAGCTTGTACTTTGCCGATCTTCCCCTCTCATTGCATTCGAAGACGTGTAGCGAGTCCCATGAGCCGGATGGGATTGGTGCTTCGCCTTCTTTTGTCGTTTGAGGGGGTAGTACTGATGGATTAGGTCAGCTGGAGCGAGAGCGTGCAGCTGGCTTGTGGAGCATCGTACCTTTCTTCATCACCACGACACCCGCAAAGCTCATCTCTTTCCTGCTTCCAGCACCGGAGTCCTCGTCCAGATCCCACAGATAGACGCTAGAAACACCGCCCTCGAAATACATCTCGCGGTAGGTGTCAAAGGCCGAGTTGAGCGATTGCTCGATCTTCCGCAGAGCGGTCGAGGGCTGAGGACCTGACGTCGCTTCGGGGATGTATGAGCTTGTCCAGGGCGATCTATGAGGAGGTCAGCTTGGCTCATATGGCCCGGGAAGCGAGACCAGGTGTATGCCATTCGGACGGTTATCCGCATCTCCATCTCCAAGATCTGATACTCTCGATTTCCCCGTGCGAGTTGACGGGGTCCACGATGTCTGGCACTGTCTCGTATGTAGATCATATGCACTCACCGGAAGCTATCCCCATCTCTATTGTAGTCACAACCCAGGAACTCCCTCCCAGCCTCATCATCTCTCAGGACTTTCAACGGTTGATCGATGTTTCCCAGCAGATCATCCGCATATTCCGGCACTAGATCACACAAGACATCGACATTTGACTCGACATTGGTGGGCGGCAGCCGACGCAGTAGGTCGAGCAGCGAGTCAAAGGCGGCTGAAGAGGCCGTCAGTATGGGATCATTATCAGTTTCGAGGGACAATCCTTGCAGGACAACCGGCGAGAGTCACAGAGGAAGTCGGAAAGACGAGGCATCGTCCCCGTACTCACGATCAGACATTGTGCTCTGGATATCTTAGCTGAAGGTAGGTCAGCGTACTCTGGGATACAACTCCTGTTATCATGAATGACGGTCCAGCAGCTCGAGGTTGCTCAACATGGCGGGCGAGTCGGCGACGGTCGAGTACGTCGACGGTCGGTGACGCGCACCGCACCTCGGCCACGTCGTCACGTGACCGACGAGTTCACGATGTATAAGGTACCCTGGTCGCCTCAAGACTCTTCAAGATGTAGCCAGCGTTGTATGTCCTGGTCATACTACCGAAGAGCCCTCAGACAAGCATACTGTGCTCCTCGTTAAGTGTTACATACATGATACATTCGAAAAACAGTCTAAGAAGTCCGCAAGCGCAGACCGATTATAAACAAGCGGGGCATTCACCCCATTCAAGCCAGCTACTCGTCTCTATACTGGGCTTTTACCATCATGTTTCGCCAAAGCGGCCTGGGAATCCACTGCCGGTATCCGCTCAGTAGTGGCTTCCGGCTGAGGTGCGACTGCGGCAGTAGCCTCGGCCCATCCTGCTTCCTTCTCCTGCTTCGCCTCGTCCTCGGCCTCCACATCCTTGACAGCGGTCTCATTATCGCCGGCCTCTTTCTCCTTGGCAGCTTGAATCGCAGCGTTCTCCTCCTCTTTAGTCTGCATCTTGGAGTTTTTGATGACCAGCGCAGCGAGGAATCCAAGGAAGGCGAAAGGCAGACCGAGGATGTACACCACTCGCAGGGTCTCGGTGTATGCGACGAGGACGTCTTGTTGGAACTCCTATCATCGCGGGTCAGCGCTCAATACTTTCGTTATCGAATCTGCCAAGGAAACGGGGACTCACAGCTGGAATTTCATCCCAAATCGCCGTAGCAGAGTTGACGACCTCTTGCACGAGATGCTCGGGAAGCGTCGGGACGTACTTCTTCATGTTGACTTGTATCATGTTCTCGAATACAGATCCGGCGAGGGAGATGCCGATAATTCGACCGGCAAAGCCGACTAAAAGAGGGGTCAGCATGTCTATGATCTCTCGACAGTCCGTATCACTCACTGAAGACGGCCGTTCCAGTTCCAGCGGAGATGAGCCAAGGCTCGGATTTGAGCTCGAACTGAACCGCAATCATCGAGTTCTGCAGTCCGAGACCGATTCCGATACCCAAAAGTACTTGGAAACCGTAGAGGTGGGATATTGGCGTTCCGTACTTGACGGTGTAGAGGAGACCACACGCAAGGCAAAGGAAGCATGGTCCAGCGACGATGACCCATTTGAATCGACCCAAGAGAGGGATCACTCGAGAAGAAGCCATAAGGACGAAAACCTGGACGAGGATGAGCGGGAGGAGTCGGATACCAGCGGCCGTGGCGGATAGGTGGTAGGCGGCCTGGAAGGCGACAGCGAGATAGTAGACCTCGATCATGAAGACGGCGAACAGCATGAACAAGACGATGGATGGCCCACTAAGTACCCTTTTGTCAGCCTGTGACACGCGGGATTCTCACCGATGGACTCACACGACAGATCGCCTCTTCATCAGATGAAGCTTGAACATGGCGTTCTCTCCGATCCACCATTCGTAGAGGAAGAAGACCACGGGGAGGACAGCGGAGAGGACGATGGTGGTGATGACAGGGCCGCTAGACCAAGATTTGGTCACACCGCCCCACTGCATGAAGAGGATGATGCAACAACCCCAGCCCATGACGATTGCGGCACCCAGCCAGTCACACTTGGCCACTTGCCAGATCATGGCTCTGTTGTAGCCTTTGTAGGTGGCAGCTCGACCTAGTGGAGGGGTGGTGGGCTGGAAGATCAAGATGCACGCCATGGCGATACCACCAAAGGGTAGGTTGATGCTGAGTGATGGTCAGCGAGATGCTTCGTCATGTAACACTTGCAGACTTACTAGAAGCACCATCGCCAAGATACGTGGTCGGAGAAGGCTCCTCCAACAAGAGGGCCGATAACCGAGGCGACAGCGAAGCTGGTGAGAAGTCAGCGTTGGTCGGACTGAGAGACGTCGAGGATGGAGACTTACCAGACCCCAATCAAACCAAAGTATTGAGCTCGGTTATGCAGCGGCGTCAACTCGGCAACAATGATCATTGCTCCAGAGAAGAGTCCTGCTGCACCGAGACCGGCGATGGCTCTGCCGAGGATGAGGACGTCCATGTTGGGTGCGGCACCGCACACGACGCTGCCGACCTCGAAGATGAGGATCGCCAGGAGCATGACATGCTTCGAGGGGAACACCTGGTTGAGCTGCGAGTAGATGAGGTTGAAGCCGAGGAGTGTGAGGAAGAAACCGCTTGCGAGCCATGATAGCTTGGTCAAAGAGCTAGCAAAGTGTCAGAAATTCTTGGGTCATCGAACAATGCACGATCAAACTCACTCGAACTCGGCCGTGATCTTTGGGATTGCAGTCGCGACGATGAGCTGATCCAGGGCGAATCTGGAACGTCGTCAGCGATCGGTCCAGGTCGCATGGTGTGATATTGACTTACAGGAAGATACTGAACAGGATACTAATGAAGATTGCCCAGAAACGCCATTTTGGCAATTCCAATGGCGCCTGCATACCACCAACACCAGGCGGTGGACCGGTCACCTTGCCTTTGGTCTTGACCTCCTTCTCGTGTGTTGATGGCGTAGGCGAAGAGGCCTTCTTGGGATGCTCATCTGTTGATGAGCGTAGGGTTGGGGTCGGGGATGACATTGTTGACTTGGCCATCGAGGCGACGATAGGGCTTGATGCTGAGGGTCGAGGGTGAGTGAGGGCGATCAACCAAGATCAATCTGGCTTGAGAGCGATTCGAGCAGTTGTGAGTCTGGGTCTCTTTGCACAGATACTTGACCAACCCCCCAGCTCTATATACCTTGTCGAAGCTGACATGCCTGTGCTCCTTTCGAGGATTGCTAACTCGACCGGCACAAACCTCGGTGGCCGTTGTATTTGTTCGAGTGCAACCCAAAGAGTCCCGGCGGAAATACAGTGTTCGAGTGCAACACTGTGATGCCCGAAGCCGAGGCAACGGGGGAGATTGCAGTTTTATGTCTAAATCGGGAAATTATCAGCTTGCAAATCAGCTCGGCAATGCCTGGCAACGCGCTCTCACGCGCTGCAACGCGCCCGCGCCCTCTATGAATAGAACGTGCACATGTCCGCACATGCCCGAAGCTATCTCGCAACCCTCGCTCCCTCGGGCATCGATTAATTGCGACCCCTCCTCCGTTGTCTCAAAGCTGGGATCAAGACAGCTTAATAAAACTCAGATCTAATTGAACATCCCCGCCAGCTCGTTCCGCATATAGTACTAGCTGTCTCCCGTTGTGCCCTGCATCTCGTTCCACTCGGAGTCCGATGACTGGTGTAGCTTGAGGTCAGAACGCTTGCGAACGCGAGTAGGCCGGCTTGATGGGACTTGTTTTAACCAGCTGCACATGCGTGAACCTCTACTAGTGGACTCCGCCATGCCTTGCCAACCAAAGTGGTCAAGTCACGGAGGACACTGAGGAAACATACCCTCAGGCTCTTAGAGGTTCTGAGCCATGACAATATCCTTCTTCAAGAGAGTAATCTTTCTTGTCAGACAGAGATCCAGGCAGCCTTGAGGCAGCCTACAGCGCGAGCGGGTCGAGCTTGGCCTACAGCCCTACAGTATCGGCCCGGGCGGAGAGCACGCAGTTGCACACGGTGCTGCGCGCACGGACAAAAGGGTCTTAGGCCTTACGTAATCTGACCGGTTATCGGGTGGCATGATCATGACCCCGTGACCTGCAACCTCGTGGCCTCGTGGTATGCAGCCACCAGCCCAGGCAGGCCCAGGCTGTCCACGCTGTTCTTTGCCATGTTGGCGTTGCAATGCAGCAGCACATTCGCACACATCCTTTCAGTAGCACCTCCCTCACTACATCATCGACTGGCTTCGCATAGTGCTCCAGTCGAAGCTTGCTCTCCACCCTTTCAGCCCATTTGACCATGGTCCGAGAGTTCTGTCTCGACCTGCCTTGAAGAATCACGCCAAGACCCGACCGCGTACTGGACTTTTCAATCTCGACTGCACAGAGTCGTGGTCCTTGTCGGTATGGCGAACAACCGCCCCAGTCCACCGCCTCCGTTTCGACGGCAGTCCACATCCAAGCCAGGTCGATCGAGTTCCCACCACAGACCATCAACGTCTTCCAATCGCATATCCCAATCACCACCTGATACAGCCTCTGCAGTGGACTTGACCAAAGTTCGCGCTCACGCTGCGTGCAAGTCCTGTCGCACAAAGAAGATCAAATGCCTTCCTAATCTCAACCAAGCCAGCTCGATCGACGGTGGCGCAAGCAGCACCCCCGGACCCTGTCAGCAATGCCTACAGACGAGCACAGAGTGCGTCTATCCTCCAACCCGCGACCGAGCTGCCTACTCGAGACAATATGTGGCCAACTTGGAGAACAGGGTACAACAGCTCGAGCTACTCCAGAACCGAATGCTGCCTCTCTTGGAAGCGTATGAATCGGGTCAGAGCGTCCCTGGGCCTAGCAGAGGCAGGACCACAGAGCGAGCTGTCCCTACCAACGGGAACCAGCAAAGCTCCAACGACTACCTTGGCAACGACAACACTGCACATTCTGTCGCCAACATGGACTCGGATGCCGAGCCTCACTTCCACGGTCACGGCAACCCTTCATCCGACAACGAGGATGACGATGCTGGTCAAATGACCCAAGACGAGCGAGGCAATTACAGATGGATTGGCTCATCGAACACTCTTTCCATTCTCGAATCTTTCTCCCATAACAATAGGTCACCGCACGAGCCCACACCGCCCATCAACAACACCACCGATGGCAACCCGTACTTTGGCCCAGTGGCGGGAGCAGGTGTTGTCAAAGCGTTGCCCGAAGCGGACGAGGTGGTGTATCCATCTGCCGAGGAAGCCGCGGATATGATAGACGCCTTTTTCCAGGAAGTGCATCCCATCCTGCCCGTCATGGAAGAGAAGCAGTTCAGAGAGGCTTACAAGGCTTCGATGGACCGAAAAGCCAATGGTCAGCCTGTCAGCCCGGGAGGGGTGAGTCGCTCTTGATTTGGGTATATATCGAGCGGCGCTAACATATCTGGCTGTAGTTCATCTCTGTAGTCTTTGCTATCTTCGCTCTTGGCGAGAGGGCTCTGGTATCCAATAGAGCATGGCAGCGGGAGAAGTCGAAGATCCGAGAGGGGCAGGGTCAAGCAGCCGACACCGAGACTGTGCTTCCGGGCGAAGCGGAGGCGGGAGTCATTTGGTATGAACGGTGAGTTAAGATTTCAAGCAGCACCGACGAATAGCTGACACAACCATAGAGCTCAAATACTTCACTACACCACCCTCAAAGATGTCACCATACACCAGGTCCAGTGCCTCACACTCCTCGCCGCATTCCAAGCAAGTGTGAATGCGATGCCAATGTCGTGGATGCTAGCAGGGCAAGCGATTAGGGTCGCCCAGGATCTTGGTCTGCACGTGAGTGGAAAGCGCAATCCGTAAAGACAGGAAGCAAACAGTGTTGACATGTTTTCATAGAGATCGACAGCCCGTTACAAGCTCGACTTTACCACCAAGCAGATCCGCTCTCGCTGCTGGTGGGCTATCTACGGACTTGAGCGGTCAGTCACCATCATCCAAATTTGCACACTCCCGTCGCTGATCTCCCTGCAGTCTCGTATCGATCGGGCTCGGTCGCCCCCTCGGCGTTGAGGATCTGGATATAGATGTGGCGCTTCCAGTCGCCATCGGGGACAAAGAACTCGCAGACTTGCCCGCTGATCGGTACGATGCGCCAGATAACTTCGAAGAACCGCCAGAAGGTACAATGTCTGGTTTTATCGCCCTAACCAAATTGTGCAAGATTGCAGGCAGAGTCGCTCAGGTCTTGTATCGGCCGTCGAACGGAAGATCCGTGGCGGATGCGTCTTGGGCAGTATCTCAGCAGAACACGATCAACAAGCTGGATAAGACTCTGAAAGACTGGTTGGTGAACGAAGTGGTGAGTGAAATGTCTTACGGCTACAGGCCAATCGTAGCTGATTATTTGGAAATAGCCTGCCAAATACAAAGATCCATCGTCAACTGCTCGACCAATCCAGTTGGTCTCGGCGGTTCTGTCAAACGCCTACTTCGTAGTCCTGTTGACACTTCACCGAAACTTCTTGCCGTCCAACCCGGACTTTCCTCGACCTCGTCCGCCATCCAACTCGCAGTCATTATCGCACTTGGTGGAAGCCGCTCGATCCGTCATCCACGTCGCGGCACAGCAGCGTGTTCTGCTGCCCCCATCGCACCACTTGTCCGCAGCTTGTCACAACCTTTGGTCTTCAGCCATCATCCTGCTTTTGTGCGAGGTCCAAGCGAAGGATCAAGTTGTCATCGACGCAGTCGGTTCCAGCGTCGAGTCATGCCGGAACTCCCTACAAGCGTTAGAGCCCGCATGGCCAGGATCTCGCAAACTGAAGGAGTTGCTCAACAATGTCGAGATCCGGACCAAGGAGGTGGCGGTGAACGGACCTCCGATGACGCTCAAGATGAGAGGGAAGAACAAACGCAAGCAGTCACAAGACGGTCTACCCAGCAGTAAGCGCATCATGTCGACAAACAGCATGCCCCCTCCAGCATCGACAGTGTCGCCTAGGCAGCAGCAGAACAGCGACCCATGGCAATACGCCCAATTCCCCTCATCCAGCCCGGTCAAGTCGCACTCTAGGGTGTACGAGCTGTCCGACACGAGAACGATAGTGCATGACGAGGAGCCAGCGGTGAATGTCAGTAACGGTAATAATCCTGCCAACGCTTTCCACTCTCAAGCACTGGCGCCTGATCAGATTGCTCCAGCGAATGCCCAGACGCAGCAGCCATTCGCGTTTGATACTGCGCAAATGTTCGACATTGGCGGCGTGACATTTGACGGATTGGAGATGTTACAAGGGTTCGACTTTAACGCCGAGTCTACCTCCTTCTGGAACACTTTCATTTCGCCCACCGCTGGCGGTCGATACGCTCCCAGTGGAAACACGACTCCTGGGTCGGGCGGCGGTGGACCCAGTCCGTCCGGATGGAACAATCAGCCAGCGCAGCAAATGGGCTCGGGGAGCAATAGCACCGAAGACGTCCTGCGGGGACTGGGTGGAGTCGCGGGCGGTAACAATGTCGGTGGCTTCTGGGATCAAGTCGCGCCTAGTGGATACGACTGGGGAGCAGACCCGAGCGTGCCTTTCAACATAGGATGAGAGGGATCAAATCAAGCTCGGTCTTTGGGCGGGAGAGGGTTATGTGACTGCGTGGTGGAAAGAAGGGAGAAGTCAAGTAGTCAAAGAAAGCAGGAAAGACTCGGAGCATGTATTGTGCATAAGAGATACCAGACGTCATAACGATGTGCAGATCGAATGAATCATCACATGTGCATTCACGATCGAAGCCATGGGCGCGATGTATCACTGTGTTCCTTTTGAGCCTAACCACTCTAGTCATACAACTTCCTGACTTTCTACGCTGGAATTCGCTCCGCTACTCCAACTGCCACTCCTTCCTCAAACCGGCAGCCATCCTCTTGGCGCCTTCTTCCATTTCGTCGTCAGTGGGCAGACTGAAGCTCAGCCTCAAATAAACCCTCTTAGCCTCCTCTTCCTTTGACCAAGCAGGTCCCCCTGGAGCTTTGAAGTACGTGCTCGGTGAGACCAGGACCAAGTTGTCAATCAGGCTCAAGAAGACTTTGTGCGAAATCTCCTCTGGGCTCAGTTGAGGGAAGGAAGGGTGCGACTCGACTTTGATTCGGATCCAGAGGAACATGCCTCCAGAGGGTGGAGGGAACTCGACCGTCGAAGCAGGTAGATACTTCTTCAGTAGGTCCAGAAGAGTGTTGCATCGTCGACCATAAAGAGCTGAACGGAGGTAAAGTAGTCAGTTTTATACACTGGTGCAAGCTAAAGAAGCAAGCTGACCTGAGATGTGAGGTAGGTAGTTCCTCTCAAAGCCCTCGTGACCTCCCCATGCCCTCAAAACAGATGAGATGGCGGCGACTGTGAAGCCACTTGGAGCTTGCTGTAGGCCGTCGTCAGTGTCATGGCGATGACTGGCCCAATGAGCACTTACCGTCGACCCCTCCCGACTGTTCATGATCTTCTCGATTAACGGAGCGGGTCCAGTGATCCAGCCGCTTCGCGATCCGGGAGCGACAATCTTGGAGAACGAGTCGACTCGCAGAACCCGTCCATCGACGTCGAGCGACAGGAATGAGGGGACAATTGGGGTTTCGTAGCCGTTCTCCCTCATCTGTAGGTAACAGTCTGCCCGCGGTCAGCCATCGATGTACCGGTCTTACCCAGCCTCACTCACATGGATCGTCTTCGACAATCAGCACGCCCCACTTGCGACAAACAGAGTAGATCTCCTTCTTTCGGTACACTGGCATGGTCGCGCCAGTAGGGTTGGAGCATGTCCTGAGCGCCTAGTCAGCGATGAATCAAGATATACACGAGTACACTCACGGCACAAGGATAAAGAACTTTGGTCGGGATCCACCTCTCTCCTCCTCATTCCACTCGGACAGAACCTTCTCCAGTGCTTCTGCCTGGACTCCATCTTGGTCCATGGTCACACCAAGCGGCTTCATGCCCATGGACTGTGCGGCGGTCAGAGTTCCAGGGTAGCCTGATAGAAGGGATCAGCTTCGGCTGCAAGCAGGAAATGATAGTAGCTGACCGAACTCTTCCACAAGGAAATAGTCCCCTCTGTCCAAGCACGACCTCATAATAGCATCTACACCGTCGGTGTTGCCCGCGGTCGCATGTATGTTCCAGTCGGCATAAGGAGGAGCGTGCAGCCTCTCGACGTGCTCTTTCATCCATTGGACATAGTGGGGGTGTCCGTACGTAGCGGAGTACTGCAGCTCGTTGGCCAGGTCGGGTCTTAGTGACTCGGTCTTGAGTGGAGCTTGGTATGGCTCGAGCGGAAGGAGAGCCTTTTCCGAGCTATCTAGTTGAGCAAAAGCTCAGTCACTCGCACCCAGGGCATTGCCAAATCTGAACTCACTTCCAAAGCCGGGCACGAAGACAGACTTGTTCGCGAAAGGGATTGACAGAGTCATTCCGTTGACTGGCCATGTCGAGGCGTGTGGGTATCCTCCGCCAAACTGAGCCTGATCAGCAGAGCCCGCAAACAACGACAAAGTCCAAACATCAGCACCCACCGAGATCATGCCGGGAATGTCAAAGTAAGGTCTGAGCTGCTTGAGCTGTGACCTGACTCGGTTCCGACTCTCATAGCTGAGGTATTGTGAGTAGTCGATAGCGACTGGTGCCGGGTCGACGGAGGGCATTGTGGGCTGTTGTTGAGAAAGAGGGTATGTGTGCTGTTCTGAGATGTTGGTCGTCGTGAGGATGGATACAGTACTGCAGTGACTATGCGAGTAGAGTCGTTATAATCACAGTCGACTTGACATGACTCGAATCGCGATCGACTGCTGTCTTATCGGCCCGGTTGGCGTGATTTGCTGTTGCTTGATCGACTTATTTTCGTTTGCGTCGGATGAGCCCGATGAGCTCGGCGTATCAACGGGGGAGCCACTTCTGCCGCCGCTTATCTGATTCTGATCTCTGGAGCTCGGAGTCGAGCTGCGAATAGACCACATGCATCAGGTTATTCAGGCCTGGTGGCCTGGTGTATGACTCGGCTCAGCAGCATGGGCAATGTTAGTGAGGACCCGAGCGTTCACAGGCAGGTCTCACGTGACCTTGCTGAGGATGAATCCATGATAGGAGTGGGAGAGGATAGCAGCGGCGGAGCCGTGTCTCGGATCTCGAGCTGACACGTCAAGAGATCCAGCCTGGGGCCGCCTCTCTGGCTTTGCGACCACCTAGCTGTATGTGCAATACTGTGCAGTAAGCTACCCGTTCACGGTCAAAGTACACAGGCTTTGGCGCAACATTTTAGGGGCATCTCGACTCTTGAGCCGCAGCAGAGCCAGCTAGCGCTGGGCCGTCGGCCATCCACGATCGATGCATCTGAATCTTTCGCCCGCCTACAGCACCCCAACCTTCGGCTCGCGCACCTAATCTCTGCACGGAAGCAGGCTTCTCGAAATGACTCGTTAAACAGCCATTTCAAGCTGAGGATGCACGGTTTGAAAAATGACACGTGGCAACGGTTCGACCGTGGAGGTCGCTAGCCTATCCAGAAACGCAACCAGGGAACCTAACTGGTGCCACCCGTGTAGGCTTGTGAAAATCCTGTCTAGTGCTGCAGATTACAATCTGGATTGCACTTTTTTCATGGGTGTTCCTAGCTGGGTATTTTGAGGAGCCTGTCGGGATCGGACCAATTATTTAGGAACGCCCTCCCTCATGGACGTGTGATAGGCGAGCGAGGGCCTCCTGGTTCAGTTCCGTTGGGTCGTGTGACCTGAAACACGGGGCAGACTTTGCCGGAAAAAGTCTGACGAGCGTGATCAACGTCATCGAATTGCTCCTTGTACAGTCTCTCAGTATCTCCTTTCATCGCATAAATCTACTGCAGCTCTCTGCCTCACCTCGCACTAACGCGGTTCGGAAACTTGGCAGCGAACACATGTCCCGGGTCTGAAGCTCGACAGAGAGCGAGATGGGCCTCGAGACCGCGAATGCTATCATGGACGCCTCGGACTGGGGTGAAATGACAGCGGAGGGCATTCAGGCGCTTTGTGTGAGTTGATATACGGTACTGCCATCATCAGTCTTACATTCGCTCATGCTGATGATATTCTCCGCTCATAGCTCGCCTCCGCACCATGGAACCCAATCCTACGACATCCTTGGTTTCGCAGGGTGTACCTAGTCTTCTTCGTCTTGTCGACATTGCTGGTATTGCTACCTTACTGGACCCTGCTATACCTGCCCAAATTGAACCGGCCACGGAAGTCTTGGACACTCAAGCGGTGTCTGCGAGTACGCTGGGGACGACGGATATGCTCAGTAGTGGCCAAATGCGAGATCGACTACCTGGGCAGAGATCTGTCGCACCAAATGGCAAGTTGTGTGCCACCTCCGTACCGAGCGAGTACATGCTGACAAGCTCGTAGGATCCTCTCAAGCTGACCCATTCTCATCCTATTGTCATACCACCCGCACCTCAGTCATACATCGTTGGTCATCCCAAGGACATGCTTGAAAAACTCCATGGCTCTCTGGATAATTGGCAGACCCACTTCATCCACCCTCGGCGTGACAAGTACGCCTCAAAGTCCGATGTGCCGTATGACGTCGCCCCAGTCACTGGGTTCTGGTTCATCGGCATGAAAGCCACGCCGGAGTCCCCCTTGATCCTTCCTACCGAGGATGAGCCAGTCATGCTTCACTTTCATGGGGGAGGGTATCTCTGCGGCACAGCGGCGGAAACGGATCTTACGTCGAACATTCCAAAGACGCTCGTTGACCATTCGCCAATCAAGCACGTTCTCTCGGTGGACTACCGTCTGTCACCAACCGGTCCTTGGCCTTTGCCCTTGATTGATGCAATCTCGGCGTATCACTACCTTGTCAACGAGGTCAAAGTGAAAGAGCGAGACATTATCATCGGAGGGGACTCGGCGGGTGGACATTTGGCTCTAGCTCTGACTCGATGGATTAGAGATGAAGGAGCAAAGTTGAATCTGGAGGGGCCTAGGGGTTTGGCATTGCTGAGTCCTTGGACGGATCTAGGATTCTCTAGCTATTGGGGCCCTGAGGCATTCGCCAACAACACAAGCACTGATGTTGTGAGTATGTGCCACGGTTCGAGGTGACAGCTTTGCTAACATTCATTCAGATCGATTCGACATTCGGACCGTTCGCGTCATCGCTCTTATGCCGGGCACTCCCTCTTGAAACGACGCATCACGATCCCTACCTCTCGCCTTCCTCGCTGTTTATTACCCCGGAGGCGACTGGACCAAAATCGATGGAATCCTTCCCATCTACTTTCTTGGTATATGGCGATGCTGAGGTTCTATCGCTACCTATAGTAGACTTGTGGAAGCGGTTGGAGCTCAGTCGGCAATCGGCAAATCCAGCACAATTCGACGACGAACTGATTGCGATGCCAGACTCGGTGCACGACTTTGTCATCTTCCCATGGCAGGCGGAGGAGGCGTCCATTGTATACTCAAAGCTCGACGAGTGGCTCAGGACAGTCTTGGCGAAAGCCGATGATGGAGATGATGAAGACACAAAAGAACAAGTCTCCCAAGAGCAGCAGCAACGAGATACTCAGTGGGCGATGGAGCAGAAGATCAGGGAGCAGAGGAGGAAACGACGAGAGAGTCGACAATCGTTGCGCATAACCAAGAGTCCAGTTCTGCAGCCGAGGAAGGAGCGCGGCGTTATGCGCATGGTTGGCGATTGGTCTGAAGAGGGTCTCAGGTACGTTTCACCCGCAGTACATGGAAGTGCAATGGCTGACTTGGATTACAGCATAATCGATTCTCCATCGCTCGAGCTCGACTCGTTCTCCCTCCCAAGTGCTGAGACTACGAGGGAGATGTTATCGCCTTTCACATCCCAGATGGAGAAAGGCGACTGGGACATCGAAGGAGATGTTGACGGAGACGGCTTGGATTGGTTCGAGGGAGGAGGAGATGTATCGGAAGGCGAATCTGATGATGTGGAGCCACGGAAGGATAGATGATGGGACCATCTCCAATAGGTCAATGTTGTTGTAAGATACCTAGCACATTTGCATTCCCCAATTTGCTACCACCCAGACTGCTCAGCACGTGCTGATCATCGCAGAGGTCAAAGGAGGTGATCGCTCCTAGCAGACTCACCATACGCGAGACTGACGACTTTGGAAAATGTTGATATCAGTCCTCTATAGCAACTACCCGGGTCATGAGTAAAAAGCCGGACGAGCTGCAAGCTGGGGCGCTCAATGCCTGGACGCCACTCCAGCAGGCGGCCTTGTACCAGAACTACCTATCGAAAGTCAAGGAGAACGAAGAAGGGGAAAAGCTCAAGGCGTACGAGACAGCAGAGGCTGAAAAGAAGAAAGGACCCAAGGTCAAGCCAGAGGCCATCAAGGCTGGCAAAGTCATTGATGACCTGGTGAAGGATTGGTGTCCGCCTCTATTTGCTTTCTTGGACGTCTTTGGTCCGCCGCATCTGGCTATCATTGGGTATCTGGGTGCCCATGCCGCTTTCTGGTGAGTAGCCCGACAGGTCAAAAGTCGACTGGATCGAATCACTCGCTGATCATGCGTGTGATCTTAGGTCAGTATCCCCCTGGTATCTCCATCATCTGCTCGTATACCCCACGCTTTACCTCATCCCCCTGTTCAACGCTTATGTCTCCATATCGTCTCGGAAAGATCGAATGATCTGGTAAGTCATATGGATAGACAGCTTTGGAGAACTTGAGTGAGGGTGCTAATGCCTCCCTCCGAATCTAGGCAGGTATGGCTGATGGAGTTGTGCTTGGTGGAATACCTCGAACAGCTCTTCTTCCGTGACTCAGCTTCCTCCCTCCTCTGGTGGCCCAAGGTATTCTAATCCTCCAGAAAGATCGGAGTCTAAGCTGACTCGGTGAGGTAGATGAAGGCGCTCATCTTTGTGCTGCTATACTGCCGCATTGGTTCGGAGGAGGGCAAGACCGATCCCAGAACAAGAGTCAGAGAAAAGGTGAAAGTCTACGTGAGTCCTCTTCTCGCGTCGCTCTCAAATCTCAATGCTGGCCCTGACTAAGTGTTGGGATATAGGGATGTATGCTCGTCATCAAGCCGTGGCTTGATTCGATTGAGAACGAGCACAAGGAGAAGGAAAAGGCGGAGAAAGAGAAGAAGGAGAAAGAGAAGGAAAAGGAGAAAGAGAAAGACGGCAAGGAAGAGGACAAGGGCAAGTCTAGTAAAGACGGCGACAAGGACAAGGAGAAAGCGAGAGCGAAGGCCAAAGCAGCCGCAAAGGCGAAGGCATCAGGCAAGTGAGGGACAATGGCAATGCGAGGCACTGCATCTTCGACGCTGGCACGGATACATCTTGTCATGTTTGTATATACAATAGATCGATAGGTCGCAGCTAAAATCACAATCTTATTTACATACAGCACACATGACTGATCTGATATCGATGTGGACATTCCTAAGGTTGGTGCTAGATGGTGAATATATTTGACAACGGTGTGTTTGAGTAGTGCCCGACATGGGTTTTAGGGTTTACAGAGTTGTCTTGTCGTCTCGTACAAGTGTCATTGTGAGGGACAGCGGGGGCGAGGGTATAACGGGTCGTCATCCAGATCCAGGCAGTCGAGTCGGGATTCGAGATACAGTCGAGGGTCAGGCTCTGATAGCGTTCCTCGCTCGGATCGCGAGTTGCTGAGCTCGAGCTGCCGCTGCGTTGTATGTATCGCCGACGGCGGCGCTGGGTTCCATATCCTCGCCATCCGACATCTCGCTGATATCGTCGTCGCAGAAAGAGGCGAAGGAGAAGGTCGGTGATGGGAAGGCAGAAGTCGCAGGTGACCCACATTCGAAATATGAGCCCGGATATCGTGAGATGATAGGAGTGTGCGATGCGGCTCCTGTTCACGTCAGCATCGTGACATGTGGTCGGGTACCACGACAAACTCACTGGTGATATCGACGTCTCGCCAGTCCTGTTCACCGACCAAAAGCCTGCAAACCTGAGAGGGTATCTGACCTCCGCACTCGTACCACATCTCATCCTGCATCTCGGCGTGGGTGTTCACCTCGATCTCGAAGAGTAGGTTGTTGGGATGTAAGACTCCATGGCCGATATACACCGTCTGCTCAGTACCGGTATCCTTGGACTGGCGGAGCTCCGTCTCCTGCGTCGTCAACGTGTTCGACGCCAGACTGAGGAGAAACGCCCCAAAATTGTTGTGATTGGCGTGACCGTTATGGGCGGGTCCAGTGACCGTGCTGACGCCAGCGTATGGATCGCGGTTGAAGTGGCCGACCAGCTCTTGTCGCCTTCGCAGAGATCGTCGATACTCACTCGAACCCTGTAGCACGCTTAGAGCAGTGCACCCCCTTGGCAATCGTACCCTGATGTGTGGGATGTCCAACTCGCGCCAAAAGTCCAGATCCGGTGCCCTGACCATTATACCAGCCGCAGGGTCGAGCAGGACCAGGGATAAAGCCTGCAGTCTTGGCGACCAGCCCTTCAGAAGTTGGAGCAAGCCCGCTCTTGCCTCGTGGGCATAGTCACCGCTGCCGGGCGAGGGTGTAGGTGTGGATGAGGCGAGTGCTGTGCGGGTCCTCGTCGACCCTGGGTGTACGGCTGAAGTGTAGGCCAGTGCCAATCTCTGGCTGCCGTGAGCGGGCGGCGGCGGATTGAACAGTGGTGAGGTGGTGAAGAGCGATGTAGAATCAGGAAACGACTGATCCATTCCGCTTATTCCAGCCCAATCATGAAGTACAACGAAAGACTCTTGTGGAGGCACATCTGGCGCTGAAGGTACGACTTGCGGCTCCAAGAAGGGGGTGTTGAGGCTGCCTTCGCCCAATATGCCGTACAGGTATCCGGATTCGTCTGACCAGTCCATGTCTTCCCCTTCCTCACGAATCGGGATGGCGGATATCGTCGCATCATCCAATGTGAGCGAGGATCCGCTGGCCCAAGTCGTCGCTTGTTGGATTGCTGAGGAACCAGATTCAGCGGCAAAACCAGTGTTGGCTATGAACTGATAGGCGGATAGAGCGACCTCGACAACGGGGTCGCCTCGGCGCATTCTCAGAGCTCCCCACTCAAGCGTCACACCTGGAACACCGGTAAATGGTAGTGGAAGGTAGTCTGACATGTCGATAGCCGAGGATCCGGCTTGATCGTCGATACCAGATGCCGGGCTTGCAAAAGAAGTTCGAAAGGTGTTGAGAGAAGTACCGGTGGACGACCAACCCGCCGTATAGGCTCGTAAACGATTGACGGCGGAGGCTGGGATGATGATCTCGTAGTCCTCCATATCTGGATTCGGAGTAATGTCGACCATCGTTCGAGGCTCTGCTACATCCGACTCGTCATCCGAGTTGGAAGTTCCACCCAGGCTGACCACCGGAGCAGTTTCCGGAGTTGGATCAGGGGTTTTGCGCTTGGGGTCGATCCAGTGCAATGGCATAATCATCTCACCACCGCTTGTGAGGGCAGCTTTCCACGTCTCCAGCATGACCTGGAAATGAGGAATGGCTGGAGAGCTGAAAGGCCGATCCGTGTCTAGTGTGTCTTCGATATCTTTGTGAGAGACAAACACGTCATTGTTGAAATCTGCGTGCACCGAATGAGTGGTTGCGGCCCTCAACTCTAGACCCGAGGCTGAATGAGTCAGGTCCCAGAGGCTGAGCTCGAGTTGTGCTTTTTGGGGTTTCACCTGCGACAGAGCTTTCTGAAAGGTGACCCAGTCCTTCCAAGTTGTGAAAAGAGCGTCTCGGACCGTCAAAGAATCGAGACTGGTGAAGGAGCGTAGCAGTTCCGGTAGGAACTGGTGAATCGTGTCCTTCTTGGTCGCGCTTGCCTTGTGCGTCTCTCCATATTGGGAGTGAGCTGAAGCGGGGACTGGTGGCGACGGGAAGATGGTGAGATGTCGAACCATTTTCGCCTTTGACAACGGGCCGACTGTACCGTGTCGGAACGACGATTTGAGTGAGCCAATGAAGCGCTCAAAGGCTCTGTAGGTGATATGAGGGTGACGATACATCGCTTCGGCAGAGAACGTGGCGATCTCTCTAGAGATTTGGAGAGGCGCTGTCGTGTGGAGCACTCGATTCCCATGGGTGACATCTACGCGTCAAGAAGTCTAGATTAGCGCTATACACCCGAGCGGTCAACGAGTAGGCTTACCATAGGCAACATTATCATAGAAGCACTCGAAGATCCGACGCCAAATGGTCTCTGGCAGGGAGACAGGAGGTTTTGCCCTCCCTTTGCCTTTGTCCTTCTGGGACAAGGCGATGAGAGGCATCGCCGAGTCCACGTCGATACACGTGTCTGACATGGCAACGTCAGAGTCGCGATTGAACAAGTCGCCAGCTGCCGATCTTGAGCAGATGAATCTCTTGTAGCTGGAGATCACGCTGTCGTTATGGCCGAAGAGGCGTGCTTTGCGAGTGTCGCTGAAAGGTCGGTGCTTCTGGGTGCTCATATGCGGTAAAGGAAGGCGTGTTATCGATGAAGCGATAGAGCTCGAGGCAGCCGTACTTATAGCGGGGAGCTACAGGCTGCTGGGCTTGGATTTCGATCCGAAGCTGTATTCTAGTCTGGACTTGGTGTCGCGGTTGAGACAGGATGCGTACGAGGTAAGGAAGTGTGAGAGCACGGGGGCGTATCGAGGCTGATATAGGTAAAGGTGTCCTGTGAGCTGGTTAGGGTTGCAATCGAGTACTGGGTGGGCGCAGGTGGGCAGCCGGGTTGGGCCGTAAGTGGCAACTGAAACGGTGGGGACCCCTCAGTGGCAAAGGGATCAGTTAGGCTTACCTGCTTGTCCCTGATAGGTGTGCGAGCTGAAACGTAAGGGGGCCTTCCCAGGGCCGAGGACGCATTTCGCATTCGTCGATCTCTCGCTCCTCGATCTGTTTTCTCCAAGTTTTCTCTGAACCCCCTTTCCGACAGGCCGAGTTCGCATCAGTCTACTCACGCTCCTTTGTGTTCAGTCTGTGAAGATGATCCAAGGGCAGTCTGAAAGGAATGTGGTTGACCAAGCCCTGCGCTCTGCATGTACGCCTTGCAACCGGTGGGAGCCAAGGATGAAAGGGTGGGAAAATAACGGTACAGCTGGGTGCCGCTGGGAGCAATAAGGCCAGACTGTGGGAACTGACGCTGCTTTGTGAGGGGAGCAGAGTGGTGACCAGGTGGTAACTCGGCGCTGCCTCTAGACCAAGACTGACATCCATCACCAACGCTCGAGATCAACCATCCATTCTGTCTACAATATTCCCCCATCATCAATAAGGGGGTTCGGTCTCTGTACATGACTCCAAACGCACCCACTCATCTCTAGATCGACCGACCTCCGGCGTGGAGTCGCTGTATGACTGCAGGATTATGGCGATGGACACCACTCAGCTCTACCACCTCAAGCGGCAGCAAGCCACGGAGTCTGGATCTGGTACCGACTTCTACATCGCCGACACGTAAGCTGGTCTTGTTTTTACGTTGCGGTCGTTATCGCTGACACACAGCACTGTAGCTCCCCCTTTCTGTCGTATGCCGATCCATCCTCGTCGTCCTCGCTCTGGACGAGCGGGTATGCACTCCAGTCTGATGGGTACGATCAGACGCTGCATATGACTTCGCGGTCCAATGCCCAGATATCCTTCAATATATCTGGTGAGTATCTCGCATGGAGTGTCGTCAAGCACTAACACCTTCTCTCGTCGTAGCCACTCTATTGACCTTTCTCGTCCCCTCTTATCCAAGTTGCAAAGCCACTGTTGCCATCAACGGCTCGAGTCCCATTGACGCTTGCGCCGAGGCATCCTCGAGTGGGGATGTCCCTTTCTCACTATACAACCTTCCTACCGGTACACATCAGGTCACTTGGCAAGCAGGCCAATTATCGAGCACGGACCGAGTCATATTTTGGGGTATAGATGGTATGCGGGAGCCAGAACCTAGCGCGTCGACCAATGTGACGATAGACGATACATACACGAAAAATGGGATCGTCGATCTGGAGTGGGACGGTGCATGGGATCTATTACAGCCTGGGCGGGCGAAAGAGGGTTGGAGTGAGACCGATTATCTGGACGCAAGCTTCAACAAGACTCTACATGTCACCCAGAAACAGGACGCGGCTTTCCGGTTCTCCGGAGAAGGTGAGTTCTGTCAACCTTGAGGAGCCGACCGGCACTGATGATGACATTAGGCACCGCTTTATACCTATATGGTATGATAGGTCCGGATCATGGCTCGGCTTCGGTCGAGGTGGATGGTCAGATCGTAGCTCCCCATCTTAATCTCACTGTAAGTGACGACAGTGTCTTCAACAAAGTGACCGGGAGCTCAATGATTGTTGCAGTCCGCCTGGTTACTACCGTACCAGCTACTTTGGTTCACTACTGGTATGGCCGCAGGCAGCCACAATGTGACTCTCAAAAACCTTGAAGACAAGAAAATGGCTCTTGACTTTGTCATCCTCACCACCTCAGACTCGAACCTGTCCCAGCTGTGAGTGTTTGCTATTATCGGTCGAAGATCGCTTGCTGAGCGTTACAACAGAGGCGGGAGCTCGCCTGAGTTTCTGTCCACTCTGGCGGGGAAGCTAGTCATCTTCCTGGTCATCCCGTCAATAGCTTGCCTGTTGATCGGTCTCGCCGCCTTTTGTTACATCACTCGTCGTCGGGACAAGAGGCGCAGAGCATCGCGCGACTCATCGTTATCGCTCCGGCCCAATCTCGGTTTCATTACGGCCCCTCGTCCTGGCCTCGAAAAGAGGGATAGTGAATGGTCCGCCCACGCCAGTCCGTTCGGTGGGGAGATGTTCGTTGCGTACGATCTGAGAGACAGCCAAAGTAATCCAGATCGATGGTCAAATCCAATTTCTCCAACATCGCTTCGATCCATGTCGTCCGGGGAGATTCCTTACGGTGGACGCTCGACTCCTGGACAGAGGACAATGTCAGCACTACCCGAGTCGTTCACCGACAGCCCGATGCAGCGAAGTCCTGATACGGATGCGAGTGGTAATACCTGGACCCGACCGATCCGCTCTCTCCTCGGGTCAAGCTACACCCGATCATCTCGAGCCCCTTCTAGGAGACAAACAAACCTGACAAACCTTCCGCCATATACACCTGGCGACAACGGGACATATTTGCCGGATAACGAGGAGAACCGAGATGCACCACAAGCGTATCCTACGGCAATTCAGGAGAAGGAAGCGCAGCTCGAACATCTTCGACGGATCAACGCTCATACTTCGAATGGTGCATCCAGCTCTACATCACCTCGAGGTCTCACCGCTGCTCCCGTCGTAGCGCCCGCTGAAAGACCTCGGCCTCCCAGTACCGCGGCGCCAAGTGAGATCATGTCAGTCTACGGCCAGCCTCCCTCCGAGAGGAGGGACAGCGCGATGACCAGCTTTTCCGCACCCGGGCTCCCATACATCTACCGTCAGCAACACATATCCAGCCTTCCAACAAGATCCGAGATTGATGAGGATCTGGGTCAATCACCAATTCCGAGTCGGAGCCCCAACGGCCGACCCACTCCTACCGTGGACACGAGCTTCCTAGATCGAGCTGGACCGTCAAGACCGTCGGCCACTTCGTCAATCGCCGCCAATTCAGCTATGCCCTTACTAGACTCTCCCCACAGGGCCCATGTGTGGAACAGCCCCTTCCAAGACACCAGCCGCTCTGGAGCGCTGACTCACAAGAGGAGCATGACAGCCATGAGTACACGCTCGGCTCAAAGTGAGGCTCAGAGCGCGGCGAGGCCAGATTCCGATATTATCCCGTTTGACACCTTCTTGAGCCAAGGTCCTCCATCCAGTTGGCGTCCGTAGTTCCAGGCAAATCCCGTGTGTCTTGTCAGTGTGTATCTAGCCATCGTTCTGTACCTGCATGCATCCATAGGTCTTTCGTTTCACTTCATGGATCCATGGTCTATAGCCACTCCAGTACAGGAGGCGGAAGCAAATTACGCTCTGTTGACGTATCGACGTTCTCGCGATCCGGCATCGATCCGGCGACGTGTTTCAACGTGTTGCCATCACTAAAACCTCGGCATCACTCCCAATGAGCTCGTAGCATGTCGGGGCCACCAGCAGCGGACGAGAATGGCCCAGCACTGGCCTCTCCGAGGTCTCCGAGGCCGACAGCGGCGGGTCTACCTCCTCGACCGAATGTCGCGCCCGGTACACTCCCCCAGCCAATGTTCCTCGAAGCACCTCAACCCGCCCGACCCAACCTCGGATCGATGCTCTTCCTGACGGCGTTCTTCTTCTTCATGTCGGGAAATAACCAGATGCCACCACAGACTATCCAAATTGGACCCGATGGCGAGTTTGTGCCCCGTGTGACGGAGCTGGATATGAGCAGGGAGCATTTGGAGGAATACAAGGGGTTCTTGAATGGAACTTCGGGCAATTGGACAGAGGTCAGTATAGACATAGAGCTGGACCTGTATAGACAATTAAGGCTGACTTTAGCGGTAGCCGCCGACGCCTGAGCTGCTACCATCGACCATTCTGCCCTCGAAGTATCAACATGAAGTCACGAGGCCTTTCTTCCGGAACATCACTGGATTCTACAGGGAGGCCACGCTACACCCTGTCGACTTGATATCAGATACACGGATCATACCCGACTTCTTCGCTCACAGCAAAGTTCCTAATCTCAACCAAACGCTTGGCACTGGGGTGAATACTACTAGAGGCTATAGCGAAACGCTTGCCAAGGAGCTTAGAGGAGAAATAGACTGGTCGAGGCTCACCAAATGGGAGATGAACGTTAAGGAGAGGAATGTCACTGGAGCGTCACATAGTCTTCTGATGAATCCCACAGAGGCGCAGTCCGAGAATCCGACAATTGCAACAACGTCGGAACGGAGTCCGGACCTGGACGACTGGGCTTGGGTCAGAGGAACTGCCTCCCTTTCGTCGGACGGGCGAGAGAATGAAACGTACCAAACTGTTGACTACAATTTCTATGGTCTTCACTTTATCCCAGACGGCACTTATCATCTACTTGGAGTACCAGAGGGAAAGCGAGTGGACATCCGACAGATACCTGCTTTATTCGCCAACGATCCCGAACGGCAGAACATGTCTAGAAGTCTGATACTTGGGGAATTGGAAAAGGAGTTCAAGATCCAGAACGATGAGCTACTTCTGACGGACGTCAGGCCGGAAGGTGAGGCGGCGTTACATGTGGAGGATGGCCAATGCTGATATCCGCGCGGTGTAGATTACACCTTGACGTCGTGTTCCCTCCTAATTCACCTTACAGTACCACAGTTGCCTTGGGGCATTGACCCCACCGCAGTAGAGGAGTACGAGCGCGAATTGCATGACCCCTCGGGTATCGCTACCAGTCTCACACATCCGCCAAACTACTGGGATGGAGTGGGTCTCGGCGGCGTGATTGTCGCAGAGCAGTGCGGATGGGCGATGGGCCTGGAGGGCGGTACCGGTGTTCGCTTGGACGAGTTCTGGCGCAAGTCTGTCAACTGTAAGTGACTCGTCCCACGTTCTGACTGGTTTCCAAGCTGATCATCATTGCAGACGCTGCTTTCGCATCCGCTGCCCAGTTTCTGGTGCTGATACTGCTTGTGCGGCAGATGGAATCGACAAGGACGCCATCCACCCTTACCAAGGTCTCTCTCTGGACGATCGCCATGATGGGTATTGCGGACTCGTGGATCTTTTCTGCACACGTGGTGGTGGGTGTCATGTCGGACAACAGGACCAGTCTGCCCATGCTTGTTCCCGGTTTCTTGTGCTTGTGTACGGCTATAGTGTTTGGTCCGGTGAGTCTACCGTCGGTCAAGTTTGAGGTCTATACTTTCGTGCTGACTGTCTCAGCGGTATGCTGTCCTGCTACACCGGATCCAAGCGCCAGAGCGAGTCTCCACTAGACCTGCTCCTATCAGAAATACGATTCCGGCGACGACATCGACAGACACCTCGGAAGGTGATTCAATCACCACGGCGCCAGTTGCAGGACCCTCGCAGTCGGTATTTGGCACTATCCGCAACTACATCCAGGATCATCCTGGTCTGCAATGTGAGTTGAACAGATCCGCCAAATGTTTGAAGGAAGCTAATCCGAAATCAACTTAGGGACCGTTGGTCTGATCTCACTATTCCTCATCTTCCAAGTGGTCTTCCTTCCATCAATCGTGCCATTCTTCCTCTTCATACTGTACTCGTTCTGGCTACCGCAGATCTGGAGGAACGCAAGAAGGGGCAACAGTCACTCGCTACAATATCGCTTCGTGATCGGCACATCTATTGGCAGGTTGGCGCTGCCCTTGTGTGAGTCCGCACCTTGTTTTACACTGGATACACTGACGAGTACTTATAGACGCTTTCGGCTGTCCTGATAACGTCTTCTTCATCCAGAACAAGCCGTGGGTATGGTCGCTCGCGGCTTGGCAAGGTGTCCAGATCCTCTTCCTGTTCGCCCAGGATCGATTCGGACCTGCATTCTTGTGAGTCGGATTTGATCAAATTTCACATTTTGTAACACTTGCTGATTCGCTCCCTTCGCTTTCTGCAGTCTGCCCAAGAGTGTGAGTCCAGCGGGTCTGCTACGTATGTTATCGAAGCTGATTGATACCCTACATAGTACGCGCCAGTCGAATCGTACAACTACCATCCGACGTTACCCACAATCGACGCCGAGAACCCGGAGAAAGGGGGCGACGACGAAAAGACATGCTCGATCTGTATGGAAGAAGTGGACACTCGACCCGGTCCATCCAGCGAGGTATTGCTGGGCATGAACCCCAGGCGTGCTTATGCTTTGGCTCCTTGCCACCATCTCTTCCACACCAAGTGTCTCGCGCAATGGCTCGCTATCAAGGTGAAAACAGCTGCGAGGGTCATTGCAGAGGTGCAGAGCTGATGTGCCGCGTAGACTATCTGTCCACTGTGCAAGCGGAGTCTTCCGCCGCTATAGACACTCTGATCGTCCTCGCATCCGGTCATCCAAATGCCAAACCATGGGGCCACTGTATCTGTTGTAACGACAAATGTATCGCATACCAGCATCCGATCCCGGTCACTGACTGCCAGTCGGTGAATGGATGTGATCCTTTCACATGTATGATCCCCAAGATCATCACAAAGTCAAAGGAGTTTGTTTGATTTTGCGAGCTGTGAACGGTGGACCGGCCTACAGTACAGATCATGCCCAGCTTTGTCGAGTCTGTGAGTCTAGAGATCTGCGACTCTCCGCATGCCGAGGTGGCATACTAGCTGACCCACAGGTCTGCATCATCGACACTCTCGTGCTTCGAGAGCAAGTGGGGCGGCTGGCGCACGATGACTGACAAGCGCCTGGCTTTCCAACGAGCGGATTCGGACCCCCCAGTCTCGCCTGTCGACCATAACCATCGAACTTCGCTCAATGTATTCGAGCAAGCATTCAGCCAGAGACCGATACCGATCGCACCCGACCCTCAACACAACGTCCCCGGACCAAGACCATTCCTCCCGTCTCTCCACCGACAGTCCACCTTAACGCTGTTCAAGAACGAATCTGGGTCACAAGTCCTCCTCCCTGACTCGTATCCTGGTCCAACACTTGATCAACACCACGAGACCGCCAAGCCCCTTCCTCATGTACATCAAGCTGCTCCGATCAGGGATCCGAGTTCGGACCACAATCAAGACCCTCTCACTGGGGTCGCTTCATCGGTTCATCTTCCAGCTCGCGTAGAGCCATTTCCACACCTAGCGCCAACGACCCACTCAGGCTTCATTTCACATATACGCCGACCAATCCTGCCCGCCATTCATCTACTCCTGATCATCACTCATTTGATACTGATCGTACTGACCCCCTATTTCCTCGTCAAATACATAATCCAGCCGTTAGTGCTCTGGCTGATCCTTGGAGTGATGGTGGTCATGTCAGCGCTGTATTTCCTTCCTGGCATTTGTCTGGAGCTGGTTGGGTTAGTGCGTGGGAGACCTGTGTGAGTAAAAACCCCGGGAGACAAAGGTGCCGATGCTAAAGGGATGGTAGGGGAAGCTGCTGGTTACAGAGTGGCCTTCACCTCACCTTCATCTTTATCAGTCTCATACCTGCCGCTCGTGAGTCTCTGACAGCGGTACCTGACGAGGCTGATCGTAAGCGCAGTGACCATCTTCTTGCTTATCAAGAGCGACCAAACTCCTCTTTGCTCCTCGCCATGGTTCTACAAACGACCCGAGTATCCCAATTTCATCGCCTACCGTCCCGGTTCAGCGTGTGAAGGGTTGCCCAAAGTACTAGTAATGGCTATGGTGGATACAGTGCTACTGCTCCTGGAGATCACTATCACTTCGATGGCTATCGGCTGGGATTACAGACTACGGAGAAGGAAAGTGACCAAAGCGCAAAATCTATTCAAATTCCAGGGGGAGAAAGGTGAGAAGCAGAGCAGGCGAGCGACGCTGGTGTTGGATGTGATGAACGATCAAGACAATCAGGAACCTGGTCAATCGGGTCATGGGATGGAGATGAAGGTGGATAATGCGGCGAGCGTCACTGCGGCCATGAAAGTCGAGGCGAGGTGGCAGACTGGAGTGGGCACACTGTTATGGGAGATTGAGAGTGACATGGTGAATCGGTACCACCGGCATACGGCCTAAGGCTGTATCAGATACTGGGCACTGGCTAGGTCTGGACAGATGAAGTAGTTCGGAGTACGCCACAAATCTGTTCATGGTGAGTGCGTTGAATCTCAGGAGTATGAAAGCATGGGCTAGCGATCAGCGATCATCAGCCTCGACTTGGCTGTGTAACTTATGAAAGTGTGACGGGAAATTGACATTTCCACGCAGTGACAAAGGAATGAGTGACGATCAGCACCATCCTTCTAGGCTTTGTCAACAGCCTCGACTCGCACATCAAAGGAACCAGCTAGTCTGTGTTGAGTGTGTTCGTCACTTGTCCAAGCCACAGCGTTCTGCGGACAGATCCATTGAACATGTCTTCAAACTATACGTGACACCTTGAGCCGTCATGTACATCAATTCTACCTGGATGATGGCCCAAGTCGTCACCAATGCGATTGTCACGTCGACCAGTACATCTCACGGGAAGGGTAGCGGGAAGGTGAGCCTGCTTCAGTCGCTAAGGTCTTTGACGATGGAATATCAGCTGACATGTTGTGAAGGCAGGCCTGTCCTGGCCTCAGCAAGAACGCACGATTGTCCCGGTGATCCAGTTCTTCGGCAGCAACTCGACCCTAACGTGGTGGTTCAATTGGAACAAGAATTATGGAATAGACCTGTTCACGTTCGACAAATCCAACGTTCGCATTACTGCAGATTTCGTGCCCATGCAGTAAGCTATACAATGCTACCTAAAACTGATGAGTACTATCAGCTGACGTCGCAACAGATATGATTTCACGTTTCTCAACAACAAAGATTACTTAGACGACTCATGGGGTTCGATCATGGGATACAACGAGCCAGGTTGGCGAGCATCAGAGATCTTGGAATCTGTTGGCTAACTTCACAAGACCTACATAGTTCCACCAAGATCTCAACAGCGACACCGCCCTTGGATGCAGCGACAAAGTGAGTCTTGGTGCCGGTGCAGTGCGATGACTACAACCTGGACTATGCTGACGCTCAAACCAGCTGGAAGATCATGTACTCGAGTCTTCGAGCACAGAAACCAAATTGCGAGATCTGGTCGCCTGCCGTTGCTGGAGACAAGCAGTGGCTACATGTGAGAGCGAAGTACTTACGGCTAGTCCAGCGGATGACTGACTACGTCCGATAGACTTTCTTTTACGCGATCTGCCCAGATGGCCTCATGGGCTGTGCACATGCTCCAAGTCACCTACAGATCCACGTATTCACCGCCTCAAGTGACGAGTTTATCAAGCGCGTTACGGATTATCACAACGAGTTTCCAGAGTTGAACATTGTGGTATCGGAGTTTGCATGTTACGTGGGTCTTTCACAGTCTTCAGTCGGATTGGGCTGATCTCATATGCGGTTAGGACTATGGCGATGCCGGTCATCAGCCATCGATAGAGGACGTGACTGATTTCATGGACAAGACGACAACATGGCTGGACGCAACGCCTTGGATATAGTACGTTGAAGAGTGTTTACTGCCCATGCTTGAAACTGACCCCTTTCTCCAGTCGGTACGCCTGGTTTGGCGCTGCCAAAAGCTCTAAATGGCTATGGGGTGTATCGGACACTAATAGGCTGATGGAGCAAGATGGCAGCATGTCACCGCTGTGAGTCAATACCAACAGTGTCTAAGCGGGACTATGAGCTCACCTCGTTCGTCAGTGGAAAGCAGTATGTCTCGGGCGGACGGCGGTCGGCTAGTCAGTGATGGATGATCAACAAACATGCAAGCCTGGTCTGGAGTCGAAGGTCACGCCTGTCAAGAGAGTCGTCATCATCGACTGCTGCCTTGAATACACGGGTGATTGGTCAATGAACCGTCAAAGGTGTCGCAGCTGTCTTAACCGGTGTTCCGGCTGAATGCTTGCGATGAACGGACCAGGGTGTCCTGTATCAGGCGTTACGAGCTGATCACCTCCCTGTTGGATGAAGTCTATTGAAGGGATGGTCGGAAGAGGCATAGGCAGGTATGAGTATATCTGTCAACGATATAAGTCGAGGAGCTCAAACGCTGCACCGAGTCCGCGCCTACTGCGCATACGTTGCGAATACATGTCCTGCATGTCGTGGCGATAGCTACCTTGGTGCCTGTAGCGACGAGTCTAGCCCTAGGAGTTGACACCGACGGCGACAACGGACGTCGGAGTCGGCTCGACCTGGCTCGACCCGACGAGACCAAGCGTTGGCGACGTTGACGTCATCTCGCTCGCCACCTTACCGTAACTTCTATTTTCAGACGGCCGATGGGCGGAGGTGGGCGGCGGCAGGGGCGGCGGAGTTTAGCTTCTGTTTAGCGAAACGAGTGCCGCGGACAACGTAGGCGACGTGAGCTCAGTCAGTTTTTAACAGCTTGTGAAGGATTGACGTGGGCTGACTAATACTACTACTGACTGATAGGGAAGGTGAGACCAGCACACGAATGCAACAGGCTAGTAGTCTCTGTCGGTCGTTGTGGGAATGACGATCTTCTCGATAAGAACGGTTGCAGTCGAGTTTTGACGTGAATCTATAACTACCTATTTCCCTCGCTGCAACTTTTAGTATCCTCTGCCAACACACATCGATAGACAGTACATCTGTCCCACTACAGCACCAGCTTGCCAACCGATACCACCTGACTCAATATGGCGCCCGTCATCTGGGGTTTGGACCTCAAGGAGATCCATTACAACAAGTTTGGCCACAAGAACATGTGGAACACGGTGAGTATATGCGCTGAGTCACTACTTCGCTGAGACCACTCCTTGGCTGACTAAATATCGTTTCAGCGGTACCACATGAGACGTACAAAGTTCATTGTGTACCAAATTGCCATGATCTTTTGTGTCTGCTCGGAATCCGTCGGTACCGCTGCTCTGGACGGTGAGTACCACATTATCGGCTCATGTCGTCTCATACGGGAGCCGAGGCTGATTTGGCGCAGACTATGTTCACCAGCAGAGAAATTTCGAAAAGTCCTTCACGCCTCGAGGCCCGTCCATCTTCAATAACGACTTTGTCGGTATCGCCTCTTATAATATCTTTGTCGGCATCGCCGTCGCCACAGTATTCGGTGCTGCATTCTTCTTCGACTTGATATGGCCAGAGAGATTCGAGCCCCTCTGGGTGAAGAAGGCGTGGAAAATCGCCGCTGTGACCGTTTGCGTAATGGTGCTGGGAGATGCTTTGGCCTTCACCGTCATTGTCGCTAGGAACACGGCGCACTTTCTGAATGTTGAGCCATCGGTCGGACAGGCGGTGTTGGACTCGCCAGATTTTGACTCTGCCAACCCCAATAGAGGTTAGTTTCCAACTCATGCTGGCTAACTGCCACCATACTATGGACAGCTAGCTGACTGCACCGCAGTCTATCGCCACAACTCTTATTGCGTAGCATCCGTCGTCCTGCTATGGCTGGGGTTGGTGGGAACATATGTCAGGTTAGTTTGAGCTGTGCAGAGGGCGTCCGTACAATCAGTGCTGATCTATTGATCGTATAGCGCATACATCCTTTTCACCGTTGCCCACTATCAGCAGAAGCACGGCGTGTTCTCGTCCAGGCTGGTCAAGGACCCCACTGAGAAGGATCACGACGAGGTCCGATTATCCGCTGCAACTCGTGTTGAAGTGCCATCAAGCGGCCAATCTACGCCATTGACCGTTTGATCGTGCTAAGTGAGCAGAATCTGAGAGAGGAGAAATAGAACGAGTTGCAAAGGAGTTGCGGTAATACCTTTATAATGTTAGCATATGATGACGCGCAGAACTTGCATGTAGCCCTATTGATACGCCTCTTCGGTTTCGAAGTTGGTCCCGTACTTGCCATATCGCATCTGGCATCGGCCTGCAGCACAGGCCAACTAGTTAAGCCCACCTTTCCCCACCTGTGTTACCAATCCGGCATGGACAGGCGGCGCCGCGGCGGTGGACAAGGGAGCTTGCCACGTGGCCCGGGGTGGCCAGACCCGGTTCAGATCTAACTTAACTTACTCGTACGACTAACTTATCAGCTCTTATCAGGCGAGCAAACGGTAAAAGAATTAGAAATATTTGTAATCGCTAGTGCGGAATCAAAAAGTGAAGCCCCCGAAAGTAAGTCGGGGTTTTTGCTGGGCCATAGCCGGCGCGCGGGGCGCGCCGGTTCACTTATATTCTGTTGACGTCATCCATATATTCCATACATCCCTTGTTCCATCTCGAGTTGCCCGTTGTGGTCAGCTGATCTTTCAAGACCGGGATCTGTTGCCGCCCATCCCAGTCCTTATAAACAGGAAGATCGACACGTTGGCGTTGCCTTCTGCTCACATTCGCTTTCATTTGCTCAATCAAACTAAGACTACCCCACACCGTCACAATGTACATCCCCAACGTTGCTAGCTTCTTCACCGCCGGTCTGGCCATGACCGGCGCTTTCAAGCGTGAGTTTACCGGTGGCGGGACTTGTCTTCTGCTCCTGCCAGGTCGATGGACTGTCATCGATGTTTGGCTAACCCAGTTCGTCTTTCAGCTAAGCAGGTCTCTTCGGGATCGATCCTCGACTACGAAGTCGAGAAATGTCTCGATGACGACAACAACCAACGATGCTCTACCCCTTTCCTCGTGTCGAAGAGCACGTGCTACAACTTGTCTTGGAAGACGGATGGTGCCCTCTCTCACACCACGATCGAGGTCAGGGATGCTGGATCGAACGAGATCGTCTACTTCAGGGACACGGACGGAGAGTGGACTCCAGAGAAAGGCGAGGTGAGTGGCAGTTCGTTGGCTGAGATGGCCATGTTTGCCTCAGTGGCTGGTCTTCGGGCATCCATGTGGCGTATCCTATTGTCGTAGTGTCTTGATACTGACTCCCGTTACAGCTCGTTTACGTCGACTTCAAGCCCAAGGTCTACAAGCAAGGCAACAAGACTGTCGACTACGAGATCACCACCTGCGCTTAAAGTCAGGTATATACCACCGTGGAGCCATTGTCAGACGTACGAACGGATATTCTAGTTGTGCTGTACTCGAACTCGATGTAATATGTTGAAACCATGTCGCCGTCCTTCGCCATGACACCGTTGTTTATGGACATAATACATAATGGCATCAATATAAAAGCTAGACGACGGAGCAGGGGGACCTCGTGAGGCAAAAGTGTGTTGAGATGTCACCTGAGCAATACTGAATGAATGGCACGTGAGTGCATTGACCTAAGGCTTCTAAGCCTTCCTCTCCCAAAGCTCTACATCGTCAATTTGCCCAGTCTCGAGCTCTAGGCCATTGCTTTTCGGGTTTGAGTTTCGTCGGAACCCTTTCAACATGCTGAACTTGGGCGTAGTTGGACCAGAGGACTACGATAAACAGTCAGATGACGCCCAACATGTCAATCGGGCGGCTCTTCTTACTTCAGCACCCATAGACGATTGCGATGACAAGCCAGGAATGGAAATATGGCTCGAGCCATTAGTCTGCTGCGACGACGACGATGTCGTTAGCTGCTGGCTGTATGCTCTTCGAGGGGATGGCTCACGTTAACGTAAGTTGTCGGAATCTCGCCTTTGACTCTCCAAGCATGTCGGAGGTTGACCATGGCCAGACATCCGATCATGAATACCTTGGGGTGGACAATACTGTGAAAGGTATCAGATCCGCTAACTAGGCGCAGCGAGGAGAGAGGAAGCTCACATGATAAATGGAATGATGGGCGACTTCACATTGACGGCGATGGTGATCATGGCGACGAGGGCACTGCAGTGCGTTAGCTCTGGTCTGTAGCTTATGCGAGCGGTTGGTAGTACTCACAACAGTGTTCCCGGGATCTGGGCCTCAAGGCATACACTGACGACGGTGATCAGCTGACTTTACAGATTTGGAGAAACAAGGTGTGAGACTCACGCCATGAGTCTGTTGATGAGCTTGTTGGCTCGTTCGACCCCGGTTCTGGTTTTGGAAAGACCGTAGAGGATACTAGAGGTAAGGAAGACGTGCGTGGTGGTGCAAACGGCAGGCTGGGTGACAGAGTCAGACAAGTGACTTCGGCACAGCGGTCTTGCTAGGACATACCCAGACGATCATGACGACTCTGCTGAAGTTGCTTGGGTCGACCATAGTCTGACCCCGTGTTGAGATGGTCACCATGAGCGCAGCCGCACCGGTACTCAAGCTAAAGAAGATCTTAGCAATGCGCCGGTCGATGGCAGACAGTCAAGTGGATCACTGACATCAAGAAGGCATCGGTGAAGAGAACAAACTTGTTGTTCTTGTTAATGCGCACAGAGCGCTCCGCGAAGAATATCTGAAGGTGGGTCAGGGATGGCAGTTCATTCGTCCTATGCGTATACTCACCTGGACGGGAATGACCGTAAGGACGTCGAGGAATGCGTACCATCCGAGCACTGAAGGTGTCAGTGGGGTGGGTCCAGTGTACCGTGATGGGTCGCGTGCTCACTGCTGAAAGAAGCGAAGCGTTCGAGCTTGCCGAAGTCATAGACGAAGGCCTGAAGGTAATTTGCCCATGTGCTAGGTGTGTGAGTGGGGGAAGAGTATCACGGAGAGGAGTTGCCGAAGCTTTACTCACAACGCGGTCGTACCCAGTGCCGCAGTGACACCGAAGGCCACGAGACACTTCACGAGCGTTGTATCGTGTGAAGCCTGGGTGACCCAGTGCGTCATCTGGCAGATGATGACCCCGCAGAAGAGCGCGTCGAAGATGGCTCTGGAAGACGGAGGTCAGCTTTGGATACTTTATGGGGAGGATGATCATTGGATTGAGTGATTGGAAAAGGTGAAGGGGTCCCATCACTCACGCCATGAACTGACTGCCCAACGCGAAAGTCAACTCCTGCGAGAACAGCTTCTGCGCGGCCATCTCGGCGTCACTCATTGTCATCGACATTATAGAAGGGCTGAAAGTGGGTAAAGACGGCGGTGGGCGAAGCAGAGATTATAGAGGGAGGTTGCTATTCGAAAGACTGTATGGCGCGGGGTTTTGATTATACGAGGATCGAGTAGGGTGGTGATGGGAGTTGGTCAACCTAGATCCGCCCAGAGCGTAGACACTCTTGGGCTTGGAGCAAAGGAGAGGATGTTTTGGTTGGCTGGGTCACGGTCTGGAATTAGTGAGAAGAGGATAGGTTAATGAGCAGGAAAAACGCGCGACCGAGTCAGTTGTACTATCGATGTCATTTGGGGGTGACAGAAGAAGCATACCATACCAATCTGGGCGAAGTGCGGAGATGATACCAAGGATCTGGAATTGGGACCTTCAGTGCTCCGATACCCGACACTGGTCTCTCGCCTTGCTTCGCTCTCTCCCTCTCCCCTGGCCCTCAGCCTGGCTAGCTTGGTTGAAACATCTTTTCTGCTTGACACAAAGTCAGGCCCGGATCATATGCCCAGTTCAACTCCGGTCTAGCTTGACGACGAGCTTCTGGTAGTGCTTTCTGGTTGTCGTCATGGGGAGAGTACTTTATGTATTCTGCGGATCATGGGCGCAGGAGGGCGCATGAGGGCGAGAGGAAGGTTTGGTTTGGGCGGATCAGTGTGTATTCGTACTCCGCTCGCCCTGGTCGGTGCCTCGCGTCAATCGAGCAAAAGATGCCGAACCGAGTATCGGGATACAGCCTGATACAGCAGTCATCGCTCTCCAATGGAACAGGGGTATCGAGGGATGAGAGAGGAAGAGGACAAGGAGGGAGAAAGCAGCGCACTTACTGACTAGTCCAGTCATCGCGCTCATACCTGCTCATAAGTGCCTGCACATTGTAAAGACGACTGGAAGAGACTTTCTTCCGAGACAAATGTACCTCACTCCGTACTCCAAGGCACCGCCAGATCAATCTGTTCTGGAGTGACTGTAGATGCGGGTTCAATTAAGTTGTTGCGGGTCGTGAGACTCGTGACAACGTATCATGAAGTACTGTGTAGCTGTTCTTATGCCTATCATGGGCATGGAGAGAGCTTCCATCGCGATGGCCCCCGAATATCCCTCGGACTGACGTTCCGATCCGCTTGATTGGAACGAGTTGCTCAAGGACGAGGATGGCGAACCCGTTATTCGTCCCACGGAACCCACCAGGGCGCACAGGACTCACACCATCTAAAACATCAGTCGGGCCAGGTGCTAGAGGATAGCAGACGATAGCGCAGATCTCACTAGACCGCTCCCAGCGATGTGCCCTTTGCTCTTGATGGAGTCTCGACTCTCGATGCTCTCATCGTTACCGGTGTCCGGCTCACCAGTCTTCACCGGTGGGATCTCAGTTCCAACTTCCACGGACCGAAATCTCCGAGATGTCGCTAACAAGGCAGGGTGTCGGGCATTCGCCCGTCCTGGCAGATATCCTCAACAATCTCTCATTTATCTTCATCAACGTCCTATCCTGTCCTACCCGTGTCCAGCCTGTGTGGTGACAACACTCTTACAACCATACCAACTCGATGCAAGCGAGACCCTCTGGCTTCTGCACTCCTCCGCAGTGAATCGAAAGTCTGTTAATACTTCCGGCAGTAGTCACGTATCGCAATCTCATCTCTATCGGAACGTGCTCCGAAGGACGCACACCGGTCTCGCCGAAGGATGCTCCCAGCAGTTCGTACGCAGTCCTCCATCTACAGGAAGTACGTGCGGGGCCAAGGCGAGGACCGAGGTCAGCGACCGGTGTAACGGACCGAGTCATTGCTCCACTTCATTGAATCGACATTACGCGACATTGACACCCGGCGCCGCTTGCTCCGCGGACAGGCTAAAGCAGATCAAGGATCTTCGTCTCGAAGCCCTGCACCGGAGATTGAACAACCACAGGATGATTAGGATGATGAGCTGGATTATGACACCCGCTCGCATTAGCCGGCGGCTTGGCGAAGGACAGGGGTTGCGGCTCTGCGGGCCGTTGCCTGCCGTTGCGGCAGTTTGCAACAGCATAGTCATGGAGTGTGGCGCAGCTGGGGGAGTGGCGCAGAAGGAGAGACAAACTCACATGCATGACGATGAGGTCGAAACTTCGGCGGAGACGGAGGGAGACGCAAGGAGAGACGCCGGGGGGGAGATGCGTCGGGATGCTCAAGGATGCTCAAGTAATGCTCAAGGATGCTCAAGGATGCTCTCACCTGCTCTCACACCTTCTCACACTCTCTCAGAACGCTTCAGCGCTCGGGCTAGGCTCTGCTCTGCTCAGCTCCCGACCGAATGATGTTGATTTGGATATTTGTGCCAAGCGAGTCCAGGGCTAATAAGGGCTCATCGTAAATTTCGGGGCTCTCATCCGCTTTCCCTCCTTCTCGTGGTTCTCCAGGGTTCTCCTCCTACCTCCTCAAGTCCCCACTATGGGAGTTGACGGAGACTCCACCCTGTTCGTGATACATGAAAGTACGTGAAGCAGCGTGAAGCGCTGACCTGCGCTGACGTTGGCAGACGTTGGCCCCCTTCTGAATCTCCGGACCGACGAACTGCATGTGAAGGGGTCCCGGGCCGTAGGACTTCTCGGGGCATTGTTCCATCGGGCTATGTGTTGGGTTCAGGTGGGCGTGTCCCGGAGATGTAGGTATATAAGGTCGCGGGAGAGAAGAATAAGAAGGGCGAAGTTTGCCTGATAGCTATCCACAAACAAAATCTCACCATGTCGGCACCTACAGCTTTCCAAGGCGAGAAGAACAAGCCAGAGGCAGAAATCGCCCACACGGAATCACGAGATGCAGATGAAGCAACTCTTGGAGGAAGACAACCCGCTGCGACGGATAGTGATCTCGGTGCTAAGTGGTTGGCCAACTACGAAGGCCATCGACCCGAGCTCACAGATGAGAACTCGAACCTCGTTCGAAGAAGGGTGAGTCGACAAGGAGGATCTGTGGGCATAATAGGAGCTGATCAGACTCCACAACGCAGATTGACACCTTCCTCATGCCAATTTGTTTCTACATCTACTTTTGTCAACAGCTTGACAAGTCGAGTGTTTCGTTCGCGGCTGTCTTCGGCCTGAAGGAAGATGCAAACCTCAGGTGAGTTGACGCTCAAGGGTCGCTTGGTGATATGTAATCTGTGATCTGTGTATGATACTGATCTATAACATCAGCGGTACCGAATACTCGTGGCTTACGTCCATTGTCTATGTGGCTCAGCTTGTCTTCCAGCCTCGTGAGTCTGTCCCCCGTCCCGTGGCATGATAGACGGCTGATATTCTGCTAGTCTCGGTGTACGCATTGGTCAAGTTCCCCGTCAACTGGTGGATCGTGATCTGCTTCTTCGGATGGGGCATCAGCTGCATGATCTGCACTGCCTTCACCTCTGGTGCTGGATTGCTCGTCTTCCGATTCATCCTCGGTGCTTTCGAGGCGTCCATCTCGCCGAGTATGTTGATTATCGTATCTATGTGGTGGACCCGACGAGAGCAGCCCCTGCGAAACTGGTAAGTATTTTGGTCCAGTTCTTTTGGCGATTGTATCTGACATCCAACTACAGTATCTGGTACTCTGCCAATGGTATCGCTCTCATCCTGGGCTCGCTCCTCGCTTATGGTCTCGCCAATATTGAGGGCACCCGACTCTACACCTATCAATGGATCTTCCTTATGAGCGGCGCCATGTGGGTACTATGAAGTCCAAGTCGGAACACGCATCTGACCCTGCTTAGTGCCGTCCTCTTCGCCATTCCAACAATGTTCATCCTGCCTTCTCACCCAACCAAGGCCAGATTTCTCAACGACGAGCAGAAGTATATTGCCCTCGAGCGAATCCGGCTCAACAACACTGGTACCCAAAACACCGAGTTCAAGTGGTCTCAAGTCAGGGAGTGTCTTTTGGACCCCAAACAGTGGGCGTTCGCCCTCATGGTCTTCTGCGTGTCGTTGGTCTCGGGTGGTATCAGTGCTTTCGGACGTGAGTATTCGCCTACGCTTATCTCACCTTGGCCAACAGCTGACTGTTGCTCTTTCCAGCTCTCGTCCTTGCTGGATTCGGGCTTGATCAGTTCCAGACGATCCTCTACAACATGATCCCCGGTGCCATCGGTATCGTCGCCAATATCATTGCCGCCTACATCGCCACGAAGACCGCTCGAAAGATGCCAGTCCTGCTTGGTATCGCTATATTCCCCGTCGCTGCCGCCGGCGCTCTGTACGCTCTTCCCCGAGGTGATCAATACCGACAGCAGCTCCTGGCTGTGTACTTCCTCCTTCAGATCTTCCAGCCCCTCACTCCAATTATGTTCTCGTGGGCATTCTCCAACACGGCCGGACACACCAAGAAGACGACAACTACGGGTATGCTTCTCATCGGCTTGACCACCGGAAACATTGTTGGACCTCAGCTATACCTCTCCAACGAAGCGCCATACTACAAAACCGGTCTTACAGGCAACCTGGTCGTCTTGTGCATCATGTTCGGCTTGATTATTCTTCAAGCCATGTACCTCAAGTACCTGAACAAGCGAAACGAGAAACGACGCCTCGCAAGCGGAAAAGTCGGTCGAAATGTCGATTACTCAATGGTCAACTCGAGCCAGTGGGCCAAGATGAAGGCTGAAGAGAAGGTCGCTGCTGGAGGCAAGGTTATTGGAGAAGACGCTCAGATCGAGGGAGAGGCCGTCATCAACAACAAGGCGTTTGACGATTTGACCGATCTTCAGAATGAGGACTTCATCTACACCCTGTAAAAACGTGTAGTTCAAAGTCAGGACAGCTAGATGGCAATGTCCTTTTGTAGCCATTATTACATAGATGATGACATAGATGATCACTTCTTGGCGATGCGAGACTGCATTGTTACCACACAACTGCTTCGCATGATCGTAGGCAGTCTCCCCACCATGCCCACCATTGCCTATTGCCACCAAGGAGTTACTCCCGAAGGATTCGCTCGGCGCGTTTTCGCTGAATCGGACCGCGAGTATCCGGAACAAAGAGAGAGAAAGCATTGTCGACATCTTGAACCCGAACAACATCAAGTACGACATCTATAACGACATCTCATCCTATCTATACTCTTCGCAAGACTCGCTATCACTATCCTAGGACCACTGGTTCGAACGTTGGACGCGATGAATCGCACAGAGTCCTACTCGAGTGCAGAGAACGGGACGGGCTTGGCGGAGAACACTGCTTCGGGTTCCGGTTCAACGGCTCCAGCACCGTGGAGAGCTGCGTTAGCGTGAGCATCCAAGGCTTAAAGAGCCTTTAGATGCTGCCCGATACTGATACGATGCAGATGTGAGACGTGTAGAGCGAGTAAAGTGAGTTCTCAGCCCGAGCTGACGTATCTCAACGCTCATCGCCGTAGGTCCGATGCACTCGAGCTGGATCCGACACTGGCCCTTGCGACAGATGCTGTGAGTGCTACAAGGACGGCTTGGGTGGGTAGCTGATGCGTAGACAGGTCGTATGGGACTCACATGTAGCGATCCACAGGTCAGAAAGAAGCGAGGACGGCCTTCGAAAGGCGCAGGGTGGGTCCATCTCGGTTCATTCTGGGACCAAGGCTGAGGGATTTACCATGCTCTAGGAACTATAGGCAATCGGTATCTTTTGCGGATGGGGATCATCACGGAGACGATCTACCACCACCGCACCACCAGTATCATCTTCCAAGGCCTTCGTTACCGCAGATCCCACCGAGTCATTCAAGATCAACTATCACAGAAACATCATGGAACCGCACGAGTAATGGCGGAGTATCTATCCATCCATACAAAGCGAATCAATCTCCCGGCCAGCAGCATGATCAAGTGACTCCGGGATCGTCATCGCATACAGGTCCATCACCTCAAACGAGCAATTCTACGACTACCGCCGCCCAGCTCAGATACAGTTCCAAGGGTGACAAGACTCTCACAATAGGAGAATTTCTCGATCCGGGAGATAGAATGATTCATGCGGAGGATCCAAAAGCGCCGTTCTACCTGACCAAGCCCGAAGATTCGGCCAGGAATGAAGCTAGAGATGGGTCCCAGGAGCTGGATCCGGACAACCCCGAGCGAGATGATCCTGGTAAGTAGATCCGGATTGCGGGCATCGGCCTTCGTGCTAAATACTGAATCAATCAGTCGCATTACGCATCGTCAGCCTGGCGGAGAGCCAAGAGCTAGTCCGATTGTGAGTCTCTGACCTGCACTCCCTGACGGGCGCTGAACCCGCTTTGACAGATTTCACGAACGTCTAAATCCCATGGTCGCCGTACTCGATCCTCGATGTGAGCCAATGTCAAGTTGTCTGGAGGAGGAAGGTAATCTGATCACCTTTCTTCAGTACATACGGTTGATTACCTTCGACGTACATCATCTATCCTCTTCACCTCGGTCTTGGCTGCCGCAAGCAAGTTTTATCGCAAGAATCTACATCAGAGTCTGCTATCCCATGCGCAAACACTGGTAGATCGAGCTTTGACATCGGGCATTGCAGACATTGGCCTCGTGCAGAGCTTGATGTTCTTGACATACTGGAAGTCACCGCTGGACACCTCAGCTTGGAGAAAGATCGGGATTGCGATGAGAATGGGATATCAATTCGGGTGGTACAGGCCTCGGCGACATCCGTTGCCGTCGGACGACTTTGAGGCGAGACAGATATTGGCGAGTTTTCCGCTGTTGCTGCCTGAGATATGACTGACCGAGATCAAGAATGCGGAGCGTACCTGGATGTGTGAGTTCTTAGAAGATATGGAGCGAGATGACGAGACTAACGAAAAGAAGGCCTCTTTTGTTTCGACCGAGGGTAAGCTGACGGAAGTTGCATTATACCAAATCCCAGCTGACTTGGCTCAGGCTAGCACATACTTTTGGCTTGCCCACGACAATTAAAGTCACCGAGATGATTGACGTGAGTCGACAAACGCTATAATCTTCACCGTTGACCAAGATACCCCTTGTAGGCCGAGACTTGGGCTAGAGAACACCTACACCTCGGTTGGAGCGTAGATATGCACTTGGCGCTATCGCAAGAGCTGTGTAAATGGAAAGACAATTGGCGAATCATGCTCGACGGCGTCGGGGAGCACCTGAATCTTGCATCGACGTCGGCCATCGACAACGCTGCTCTGCAGCTAGATGTGCTGCTGAAGAAGTGGTACGGGGGAAGTGAGTCAAACTATCAAACCATGCGAAATGAGTGGATAGCTGATCATGACGCCCAGTTGCACTTCCTGGTTTCGACAGTGAGGCCGAGATCGTGGTCAAATGGACCGTTTTGCATTGCCGCTTCATCGTCAAACGGCAGCAAATCGAGATGGCATCGGAAGGCGAAGAACACGCCACGAAGCAGGTGCCCTACCTCTTGGATCAGTGCTTGAACGTGATATGCGAGATAGTGGATCTGGTGGAAGAGGTGGCCAGAAGGGGGTTACTTGTCGTCATGCAGGACACGGGGTCGTGTATGACATCGACCATGGTGGTGTTTCTGAAAAAGGTGAGTGCGGTCAGGGTGGAGGTACTGCATCAGGGCATTCTGATGGAAACTCGCTGTAGGCCTTCGCCGAGATGACGTCTGGACAAAAGTCATTAGTGGTCTCGCTCCTCTGGCGACTACTGGAAGCGAACCAAAGCGTATCGGAAGGGGACCCCGACGCTGCAACTGCCTTCGCCGCGAGGTTCATCCGGAGGATCCTTGGAGCTATCGGCACGGAATCGCGACATGCCTCCCCGGGACCTTCGGGAGCACAGAATGAGCCTCTCGACTTTGACTTCTTGGCCGGTTTGGTGAGTGGCTGCGTTGCTTGCGCGGATGTGTCTTGACGGTTTACCAGGACGAATTCATACAGAGTAGTGAGGACGTAGGAGTGGAGATAACACAAGACGCTGTGTATTGGTGAGTGTACACGTAATATAGCTCATTCATAGTGAGAGCTGACACGAAGTCAAGGGCACCTCTGTTCTCGGTAGACCCGTTCAGCGATGTCAACGGCGGGTTTGCGCCATTTGGCTAGTGGAGAGCGGTAGCTGGAAACTCATCGTCGAGGGGTTGGTGTGAGAGAGGCGATTGGCTGTAGCACGGGATAGATGGCCTGAGTGAGGGATCGACTCAGCGGATTGCTGGGGACAGGGCGAGATAAGATATTTGTAGACTCGGTTTTGGTTGCCTGGGGATTTCGGGCTGTGCTGATCGTCAATGTTGTGACGTGTTGTGAGGATATGGCGATGTACAGATGGAAGATCAGACCGAAAACGTCGTCCCCCGATCCCATGATATCTGAGACCCCTCGTGCGCATGGACTTTGGCCGGCTGGCGAGATGTTCCGCGGATCTACCGACCTCCAACCGATGGATACGAATAAGGATTCACACGATGCCGAGCGAATGGGTAGCGTGTCGCAACGGACCAACGGTGGCCCGCTGGCCCGGAGCTCCGAGATCGTCCGCCTCGTTACCTGTACTTAACCCAGAGCTCTGCCGGCTGCCCTCGGCTGCCCGCTTGGCCTTCCTGCCAAGTGTGGAGCTCAACCCTGCTCAACAGTGCTCAACCCACTTCAAAGTAACTCGAACCCTTACCGGTACAGGGAGGCGCTGGGAGGCGTAAATGCGCATGCCCGGACCTGCCCGGACAGGCCCGGACCTTGACTGAAAAAAGGATGACCGACTCTTCCAAACCTGCTTCAGCAGACGACCTGATAATCTTGGCTTCGTCAGTCTCCACCCGCCGAAGGCTGTATCTCATTCTCCCTCGGAAGGATCGCCTCGACCATCTAGCAGCCACAGTAACCTAAATGCAGTGGATTACATTGATGATCGGCGCTGCTCTGCGCTGCTGCCCTCCGATATCTCCACTGACACTGGAATCCAGTGCCTGTCCTCGCTCGGAGCCTCCGACACATCTGCCGGGAAAGCCGGGAAGGACGCAAGGCATGGAACCCCCTGGGGGATCAGACCGATCATCAGCTTATCAAGCAACTCCGTTGGGCCTTCGGGCTTGGTCATGCATAAGCAGATAATGTGGAGGTGAGCTCGTGGACAGCTGTTTCAACCCGCCCAAAAGGGAGCGGAATACCGTTTCAACAGCCTCGTCCGAAGCGGGGTTCCGACCGCAATGTGGAGGTGTATTTGTCGTATGCCGGATGGCCTGTTGATAAGACGAGAGCCTCAAGCATGATGAGAGGGACCTTTTCCCACCACAGACTGCTCCTTTTCACTCATCAACCCTCAAGAGTATGTCTCCAACAGTCTACCTTGGTACGTCTAAACACTTAACATCGCTGACTGACTCGTAGTTACCGGTGCTGGTCGTGGTCTCGGCCTGGAGTTCGTCAAGCAGCTCGCTGCTCGCCCTGACACTGTCGTCTTTGCCGGTATCCGGTCTTTCCCTGCCACAGGCAGTCTCTCCGAGCTCGATGCAAAGTACCCCGGGACTGTGGTTCCAGTCAAAATCACCTCCGGTGACGAGGCTGATAACGCTGCTGCCGCAAAGCTTATCAAAGAACGGGTCGGCAAAGTGGACATCATCGTTGCGAATGCAGGTGAGTCTCACCCTCTCGAGACTCGCTGATCACATACATAGGCATCAATCATGACGCAACGACTGTTGCCAATGAGACCGTTACGCAGATGCGAAGGCAATTCGAAACCAACACCCTCGGTCCGCTCGTGCTATACCAAGCCTTCGCCTCGCTCATGGGTCCGGGATCCAAGTTTGTCGCGATAACCACCATCATCGGCAGGATCAGCGGCAGCATACCCTTCAGCTACATCGCTTACGGCGCGAGCAAAGCTGCGGCCAACTACATCACCAGGAAGCTGGATCAGGAGGTACCGGATCTCGTTGCTTTCTGCGTTCAGTGAGTCGCTTCCCTTGGGATCGAGCTGACTTGTAGTCCGGGTTTGGTTGATACCGACATGGGCAGGAGCGCGTCGGAGGGATTGGGAACGTCTGTCGCTCAACTTGGCGGTGTCTCTGCAGCACAGAGCGTGAAGGGTGTCCTCAAGCTCGTGGACGAGGCGACTAAGGACAGCCACGGCGGCCGATTCTGGACGTTCGAAGGCGAGGAATGGGATTTCTAGATCCCTTGTTGGACCAAAATGCTTTCAAGTTCCCGAGTAGACTAGTAGAGTTTTACCAACGCCATGACTCGTGCTCACAAGAAAACCCTCACATGCATCTGCATTCTGCTGCCAGGCCAGGCCACGGCCTGCAGTCAATCTTCGATGCCGTTGCTCGAGCCGCTTTCCGCTTTCCGCTCGTGGACCGTCATTCCGTGCCTGACGGAGCGGAACTTCGACTTTTCGAGTTCGAGTCAGTCCGACTTACATTTGGTCCTGTGATTCCAAACATTGCTGTGACAAACTCTGAACAACCAATCTCATCCACAATGTCTGGATCAGCGACTCCCAAGCCAGCCGAGCTATCGGCTTCGAATGTCTTCTTCCACCCACTCCCACCTGCTCACGCACCCGCACCTGGAAAAGAGATCCACGGGCGGTACATGCTCACCGTGCCCTGGTCGAGGGTTTCTGGATGGGGACAGGCAAAGATCTCACCGAGAGCTGATCTGAGCTTCGACCCACTGGCTGGGGTGCTGCAGTACGCAGTGACTTGCTTCGAGGGTATGAAGGTGAGTGAAAAGAGACTGTCCCAGGGATGTTGTTCTGAGAGAGTGATGTGCTGATGAAGTGATAGTGCTTCAAGAACGCTGCTGGAGAGCTCACCCTCTTCCGGCCCAAGAAGAACTCTGAAAGATTGAGAAGCTCAGCCGCGAGGATCGGTCTGCCGGTATGTGGTATTTGTCGAGCCAGGATGCTTGTTTTCGATGTTCATGGACTGTTTTAGTGCGACTGGGACGACGAGGTATTCGTGTCGCTGCTGTCGAAACTTCTTTCCCTCGGTGAGTGTTCTTGTATCTTGATGAAACGTTCCGGTCATACCATACTAACGCTTGACGATTTCCAGAGGAGCCCCTTGTGCCCACTGAGGACGGTGCAAACCTGTACATCCGACCAACGCTGCTGGAGACATCTGAAGGCTTCGGTATCAAGGAGGATGCCTATGCTGGCGAGGCCCTGCTCTACATTGTCACCACGCTCAATTTGGGAAAGAAGATGTACCCATCTGCGGAGAGTCAGGAGAACGGAATCAGACTTGATGCTTGCAAGGAGTACATCCGGGCTTGGCCAGGAGGCACAGGATGCTACAAGCTCGGTGCCAACTACGGTGAGCAAGTTCGATCGACAGGCAGGTCACAGCTTTTAAACTGATCGTGGCATCGACGCCCAGGTACTGTAAACATCGCCAAGAAGCCAGGATTCGCCATGTCGCTATGGCTGCACGGACAGGAGGACTTCATCTCGGAGGCCGGAGCTATGAACGTGTTCATCATCAAAGAGGCTGAGGATGGCTGTGAGTTGATGCGCCCACACGCAAGGCAAAAACCCAAACTTACTATAGCGTCTCAGTCCTTGAGTTCGTCACCATGTCCCTGGAGAACGGTATCGTCCTTCCTGGTATCACCCGAGACTCCATCATCACCATGTTGACCGAGCACGCCGAGGGCAAAGCCGAGTACCCGCTGCCCGGCATGCCAAAGAAGATCAGGGTGGTCCAGCGAGATTTCAGTATGCCAGAGGTCGTCCAGGGCATCAAGGACGGGTCGCTCAAAGGGTGAGCGGGTGGCAGTAATGTAGGCCAATGGGACCTCGTGCTGACGCCTGACTTCAGCATGTTCGGCTGTGGTACCGGTGTCGTGACCGTGTCTATCCGTGAGGTCCAGTACGAGGGACAACTACACCAAATCCCATACAACCCCCTCGTGCTGCTCATCCGAGACACCTTGACCAGTCTGCAAAAGGGCAAGGTCGAGCGTGGTGGATGGTGCTACAAAATCCCAAAATGGAAGGGTGTGCAGGGTGAGAAGCAGGCCGAAGGCCAGGAGGCCTACGCCTAGTTCCTTACAGGTATTGGTGGGATCACGACCATGATGTATCCATCTTCAAGACTCTCCTGGAGTTCGTTAGAGGGCAGGTCAGTGTGTCAGTTTTTCGGAAGGTCTCGGGAGTCGGACGTGAGAGCGTGAGAGATCGCCGTCCCTACTGTGTGAACGACCTCCTTTCGATCGTTCCTGGGCTCGAAGATGAAAGGACGGTGGATCTCATGCGTCGTCGTCGCCCTTCATGCTTCTCGGAGAGGCGAAATGCTTTCAAGCCAATCGTGCTCACGGCGATTGACTCGACCATCCTTCCGGCTGATCTGGAGTGATCGAAGAGTACTAGTGGTACTCTCAGTGACCAGCACTTTATACGGGCCCCAGGCGACAGCTACACGCGCTGACGGCTTGCAGCTAAAGTAGTGAGATATGCATCGGCAACGACCGCTTGGATGGCTGCGAGACCTATGCGACGCTTATCTCTGCCGCCTCCGCGTTTGAGTGTTGAGGATGAATTGCGGGATGGCAGACCTCGCTAAAGGGCAAGAGCAGAGGAGGGATCAGCGCGATCAGCGTTTACCTCGACCTCGTTTAGCTCTGGAATGTGGAGCACCCGCCCGGAATATCACTTGCGCTTATCTCCGGGGAACAAGGATGCGAAAAGTAGAATGACAGCAACAGAGTGGTTGACTGGCCGGCCGCTGGTCTCGAGAAGCTCTCTGATACCTCCTTGTGTACAGATCTGCCATCTGGACTCTGTCGTAACACGTCTTGCCATCACTCGCCATCCCCTCGAGCGCTTTTTTCCCGCATCAAACCAAGCCGCACATCGATCCAGATAGAGGAGATCGCTTAGGAACCAGCTGATCCGTGATCCGTCAAAGAACTACGACAGGCCAATTTTAAACGAACCTCTTCGCGCCCATCATCCGACCCATCCTAATCGCGCCCGCCCTCGATTTGTTCACCAGACCCCAGACTATATAAAGGTAGCGACATAGCCCAATCCTAAGAGGCCCCTTCCCAGAATGTCATTTGCATCCTCGTCGAGAAGATTGTTTGCCAATCCCACTCGAGTCATCAACCCACGTTTGACCCGTCAGTTCACCAAGACTGCCACTACGCCCGGTCAGCCAGCCTACAAGGAAGTCGAGCCAGCTACCAACATGTCCGAGTCAGTCAAAACAGCCGCCGAATGGGTCAACTTTGGTAGAGAGCACGTCACCCACGGTCTCGGTAGACTGAGGGATCACGTCGTTGTGAAGGGAGAAGGATGCGAGTTGATCACCGCCGACGGCAAGAGACTATTGGACTTTACCGCGGGTATTGGAGTGACCAACCTCGGACAGTGAGTCGAGAGCGCAGATTCTGGTTGCAAATGGACGCTCGCTGACACCTCTGCACCCAGCTGCCACCCACATGTCAGTGCCGCCGCCGCCGCTCAGGTCAATGAGCTCGTCCACCTGCAATGCTCTATCGCTTTCCACCAGCCATACCTCCAGCTCATTGAGAAGCTCCTGCCAACGATGCCCCACCCATCTCTCGACCAATTCTTCTTCTGGAACTCTGGGTCCGAGGCCGTGGAGGCCGCCATCAAAGTCGCTAGAAAGGCCACGGGCAAGCAGAACATCATCTGCTTCCAGGGCGCTTACCACGGTAGAACGTACGGAAGTGGTGCTCTGACCAAGTCCAAGACCATCTACATGCAGAACAACGGTCCTGTCATGGTGAGTCGGTCAACTTGCATACTGGAGACGAGGCGAAGCTGACTGTTATGGCTAGCCCGGTGTCTTCACATCCGCTTACCCATATTGGCACGGTCTGGGTGTTACCCCTTCTACCTCTGAGGAGGAGCTTGTTAGATTGGCCAAACACCAGCTAGACCTCGTGCTGCGTCAGCAAGTCCACCCATCGGACGTTGCTGCCATCTTCATCGAGCCAGTTCAGGGAGAAGGGTGAGTGCACTGGCCTAATCAAGCCGAGTTGTGCTGATATAGACAACAGTGGTTACGTACCATGCCCACCTGCGTTCATGAGACACCTCCGAGAGGTCTGCGACAAGCACAACATCTTGCTTGTTGTCGATGAGGTCCAGACCGGTTTCTTCAGGACGGGATCCTACTTCGCCGTCGAGCGAACCGAGGGATTGCGACCCGACATTATGATCTTCGCCAAAGGAGTGGCAAACGGTTTCCCACTTTCCGGTATCGTTTCCACGAAGCAGATTATGGGCACGCTCGACAAGGGCTCTATGGGCGGAACATACGCAGGAAACGCTGTCGCCTGTGCTGCCGGCATCGCTGCCCAGGAGGTTTTCCAGAAGGACGACATCGCTGGAAACGTGCAGGCCAGGAGCAAGCAATTGTTCACCTTTCTGAACGAGCTCAAGACCTCCGAGAGGACCAAGCACCTCGTCGCGGACGTCAGAGGCTGGGGTGTGAGTAACGCTGGGTCCAAGATAGACTTCTGGCAGTCGCTGATGGATGCTACAGTTGATGACCGCTCTGGAATTCCGAAACCCAGTCGACCCATTGACCCTCGAAGGATTGCCCGAGGGCACCGACGTTCCTGTCAACATTGGCAAGAAGGTTCAGGACTACTGCCTCAACAAAGACCTCCTACTCCTCACCACCTCGTGCTTTGACACTATCCGATTCATCCCACCTCTCGTTATTACCGAGAAGCAGATGGACAGCGCCATCGGCATCATCCGAGAGGCTATCGAGACTGTCGTTGCTGAGGGCGAGAAGGGTAAGGGACTGAGCAACGGCGACAAGAACGCTGGCAAGAGCAACGCCGGTTGGGATTAAATCTGTCCTGGGCATCTTCGAGGTTGGAAATCAGAAGCGAGCATAGAGTGTTTGTATTATAGTGTGATTTAGGTAAAGAGGGAAGACGAGTATCATATCCTATCTTCGGGTTTCAGCTTGCGATGAACTTGACTTGCAGCATGAAGCCATTGGATGACCATGGAGATTGGTTCATGGATGACAGAGAATCCACCAAGAACAGCCACTCCGAAAGAGCGGACCAAAATAGTCGCCTGACTTTTGCTACTCGTGCCGGAACTCTAGCGGAGGAGACTAAGGGTAGTCATCGTGGCTTACTGACTTGTCAACGACTTGTCAACGAGAAGATCTAGGGCCCTCTGCACTACCGATGTCCAACGAACGCAGTCAGACTTGTGTATAGGTGATTTGCGTGGTTATCGATTTCCAGCGGCGAGGGAAAAGATCGTGTCAACATCCCGCCATGACCGCCCTCCGCTCCGACCAGGTATCGGACGGCCACCCTCAGGAATCATCAGGTCCATCCGTCGAATTGTCTAAGGAGGCTCGAGGCAGCCAGTCCGGCGTCGACCATGAAGCACAGCTGGATCCCATTGCCTTACCGGACAAGATCCCCGATGGCGGGTATGGCTGGGTTGTCATGTCTTGTATTGTGGGCATCAACGCCGTGACATGGGGTAAGTCGCAACGTCTTCTCGCAAATAAGCACCTCAGAATGGCAAGGACAGTGTTGACGGACAGTATCAGGCGCCAACACTACGTATGGAGTCTACTCGGCGTACTACCTCCAAAACAATTACTTCGATGGCGGATCAACATTCCGCTACGCCTGGGTCGGCGGTCTGAGCGTAGCCACCGCTCTGATATGCGGTCCTTTAGCAAATTACCTCTCTAGGCGGTTTCATTTCCGTGTTCCAATGACTATCGGTAAGTGACACCCAGGTATTGAAGTGGGTCTTAACTGACTGATCTGGCAGGCATCATTGGCATCGTCCTGGGGCAGTGTTTGGCGGGTATCTCGAGATCGTTTGCCGCTTTCCTTGTGTGTCAGGGAGTGGTGTTTGGAATAGGTGAGTCTACTAGACTGTTTGGCATGGTCGATCACTGAGTCGATCATACTTTAGGCCTAGGCATGGTATGTGACTGGAAGCCGCCTAGATAGAACCCTGACCACGAACAGACTATGGTGCCGTATCAACCCTTACTTTCGCATTGGTTCGACAAGCGACTTGCCCTGGCTCAGGTAGGCTAAAGCTTTCCGCATAATCTCTGGCTATAGCTTACTCAGCTCATAGGGTATTGCTGGAGCTGGCTCTGGGTTGGGTGGCCTCGTTCTCGCAAATACTACCCGAGTGGCTCTAGAGTCTGTTGGAGTCAAATGGGCGCTCGTCATCAACGGTCTGATATCGCTTGTCGTCCTGGTCCCCTGTGTGGCGCTGTTGAGAAGTCGGAACAAGGCCGTAGGGGCGAGGTATGCCCCGTTTCAGATCAGCTTTGTAGCACACAAAGGATTCTGCTGGGTCCTACTCTGGGGCGCTTTCTCCAGTAAGTCTGCTGCCGCCTACAGTAACCGAAGCTAACGATATGTGCAGTGATTGCCTACTTTGTCGCGCTGTACTCGCTAGCCTCATTCGCCACCTCTGGCTTGGGATTGTCACAGACCAAAGGCGCCGCGCTACAATCTGTTCTCGCTGCTGGGCAGATGATAGGACGTCCCGCATGGGGTCAACTACTGGATAAGGGAGGAAAGATTAACATGACACTTATCTGCTACCTTATCGCAGGAGGATCCTGCCTGGCTATCTGGTTACCATCCAAATCTTTCGGTGTGCTCATCTTCTTCGCCTTGGTCCAGGGTTTGACTGGAGGGACGATTTGGTCCGTCGCTGCTCCCATCACTCGCGCCATCGTAGGCGTCAAAGACCTCGCTTCGGCCCTCAACATATTCTGGCTGGCGACGTCAATCCCAGCACTAGTCGCTCAACCTATAGCAGTCGCTCTGCTCAATTTCTCGGAGCAACATCTGGGGAGAGAAGGCCCGAGCAAGTATTACATCAGTATAGGCTTTTGTGGCGGGGTCGGTATGGCGGGAGCCGTGTTCCTCTTGGGAGCGAAGCGGTATCTTCAGGGTGATTGGAAGGTGCTGAAAAGGTCATGATCTGCCATTACACGATCTGAAGGACCGCAGTTGTAATAGTATAGCTCAAATGTACTTCTTGTGAGATTCGACTCATTCCTTATTCCTTGTATCGCTTGACCATACCCCAACATGGCCGCGAGCCAATCTCCCACACATCTACATCATCTCGTATTGTCACTTCCAGGCCCAATCTCTCGTACCAACGAGTCTGTCGAAGAATCAGCAACTTGCTCTTTGACTGTCCCCTGTACACTGACATTCTTCTCCAAATCGCTGATCAGGGTGAGGTCGACTTTCTGCTCTTTGGCCAACTCCAGCATCTTCTTCATGAGAGCATATCCATATCCCTTGCCTTGAATCGACGGGTCAACGCCCAGGAGGTTGACATATAATGAGCCTTTCATCGAAATGCCCAGGTCGTCAAATGCTCTATTGCAGAACGAGTCGAACCAGGGGAAGTACTATCAAGTATGTTGTCAGACTCGTCAAGCAGTCAGGACGCCCGGTGTGTCCTACATACGAAGGCTTGGTGCCATTCCTTGATCTCAGGTCGGACCCGTTCTCTAAACTTCGGTGGTCCCCCAGGTGACGATGGCCTACGGCGCGCACTTCAGACAACCGCTGGGTTGTAGCTCGACGGGAGGGCTCACGAATCTCCGTAAGATGACCCAGCAGCATTGATGTACGCTACTCCATCTATACTGTCCTCGGCCTTCCCTATGACATAGACCCAGCCGTCTCGGCAGCCATAACTGACCCTAGCGTAGAAGTTGTCCCAAAGGATGGACCGGTCGAACCCACAGCCAGCGAGCGGCAGCTCGTCTGTGTATCTCAGATGGTAAGCTTGTAGTCGCGGCTTGGACGCGACCTTGAGACTCGCCATATCCGACTGTCTCGAAGAGCACTCGCGTCGCTCGCTCGAGCTGAGCATCTGGCGAACATTAGCAACAGCTAATGTCTAGCAAGTGAGCCGACCTCACCTGTGGGGTTGAGCAATTGGCGGACAAGCATCTTTTGTCACTTATGCTGTTGACGCTGACGAGCACAGTTTCTGATGCGTATGACCAACGTCAAAAACAGCATCGATGCATCGAGAAGGAGAGTGTCCGATGTCGCCATGTCACCATGCGAGTCGCAGGGCCGAATGACTTCTCAAGGCCGAGGCTAGATCGCCGTAAGCGAGTCGAGATCCGCGCATTGCCGCAGCCCCGGGGCCGGAAACATCCTGCCGCCGCTTGCCCTCACTGAGTCTGAACTGAGTACTGAGGCGATCTGTAGTCGTTCCTCAAGAAACAGCGGCCTAGGCTGCTCTGCCATTCGCTCACTCGACATCTCTGCATGCATATCATCAAGCACAAAGCTCTTTACTCGATCCTGTATCCCACACTCGCTGGCCTGCTCACGGCTCTCACTGTCTAGACAGTCAGAACCACTTGGGCAACCAAATTCGCCTCTTGGTCTCCCAGTCCCCAGTGTCTTGCGACCATTTGCTTTTACTGGCCTTCAAGGAATCGATGAATGCAGCCGTTTTGTCCCTGTACATGTCCGAACGCCTGTCGATCATCGCCTGGGTCTCTTGTGCCCCGAGCAGGATCCTCAACACTGCCGTTTCGGGCTCGGTGCACGTCATAGCAGCGCCCCAGCTGTCGACAAACGAACGGAACTCGGCTTCGTTCTCAAAGCCTTGGTGCGAATAGCAAGTGTTCTGGGTGGGCATAATGATGGTGCCGTCAGTGTATTTGATATAGGTCGGTGTGAGCTCTATGGCCAGTCCTGCAGATGGATTCTTGAACTTGAAGGTGTGCCCGGTCTTGGGGTACAGTCGGGGCCAAGTACTCTTGCCTATAGTCACTTGGTCTTTCCCGAAGATGTACTCATACAGCTGCTCGTTCTCTTCTTCGTCGTCTTCATTCGGGAGGGGTGTGGAGCCCGTGGGCGACAGGTGCTGCACCGGTGTATATGATTTCACCATTGTCATTTCCCTCTTCCGCTTCGTAATATCTCTGGTCGTCATCCTCTTCCTCGTTTTGGGTTGCATTTGGTCTTTCATCATGAGCCTCGAAGGCAAAGACGTCCAATTGGCGGTCCATGTTGGTAGTGTGAGGAGGATGGTTGCGGGATAGTTCGAAGATTCTGTCTGTACTATGAGATTGTGGGCTTTTAGACTGTTCTGACCCCGGCGGGAGCTTGTTCAGACGGTCAGAAGGAGCATGAAAGGGTGGATGTCAGCCTCGCCTCGTACGCCTACCCTTGTAAAGCTCCTCGTCTGAAAGGAAGATCTTTCCGCGTCTCGTTTCAGCAAACTCAGCAGCAAGCTAATGCATCGTCTACGTCAGCTGCAAATCCTTTATACTCTGCGTTGGCTCAGAGTCCAGCTCTGCCTCCCTCTCGACTTCTGCTGGCTCGACATTCTTGATCCAAGCTCCGATAGCTCCACTATCGCCGTCTATCAGCTTATCCCCAAGTAAAGACAAGAAAAGAAGCAGCCGAAGCTGTACTCACAGGAAGCCCTCATGACGTAGGAAACATGCCCGCATGGTACCCTTACTCCAGAACCGAATGGCGTACGATAAAGTGGAGATGGTGGCGGCATGGCCTCGGATGAAGCAACCTCCGAAGAAGACTCGATCTAGGCCATATTTGGCTGCGTTCATATATCTGCGCAAAAGATCAGCCGAGTCAGGTGAGAGTGACTTGGGGATGTATACTCACGCAACATGGCCGATGTTATTACTGATTGCGTAGAGCAGACTTCTAGCAATATCCTCCTGCTTGAAACTCTTCTTCCTCTCCTCTGGACTGACACCTTTTCTGAATACCTTGCCGAAAGAAGAGGCGATGGTGGATGATTTGAGTCCGATTTTGGAATAGTCTGACCCGTAGATGTCACCGACTAGCATGTCGACGGCGCTGTTGTCGCCAGATTCAGACAGCAGAAGCATTTCTGAGGAATCAAGCATAAGTTCTAGGTCTGTTATCTTCGAGAGCCACAGCACCCACCGTCAAAGCTCCTCGCGTCCGTGAGCAGACTCAACAGACCCCACAAGGTTCCACCTCCCAAACTCGTTCCGGACACTCGCTCAAACTTCCCATCTTCGTCCACTTTGACTATACTGACGCCACTACCGATGTTGACGAGCAAACAGGGAAAGTTTGGCGTCTCCCCTCCGTCATCGGGCTGTGGTGCGAAAGTGACCTGATATGCTGGCGGGGTCGGGCTCGGTCGCGGAAGTTCGTCTGCTGGGATAGTCCGTTGAGGCAGATGTAGTTGCTGATTCGGGTTACTGGGTAATGCCTCGGCGACAGAGTTTGAGCTGTGGCTGTGATCTAGATCCCGATGCGACACTTTGTATACCAGTTCCTCCGAGAACCAGAATACCTCTTGTGGTACTCTGCTCACAAAGCCCAGGCCTAAAATCAAACACTCCATCTCCTCCTCCCGCCTCACTTCCACTCCCAAGTCCGTCCGCAAGCGGTCATAGTACATGTGTGCTCCACCGCCAGTAGCCATGACCTTGACGTTGGTCTTCATCGTCTCGAGGGACACTCTATTGGCGGCCGCAGAGGTCGATATGAGATCCTGGAGGAAAGTGATCAAGTCGTCAATGTTAGCCGTTTCGAACCGGGCGAAGTTGAGCAAACCGCCAGGTAGTGGTGCAGGCAGGGATGACCGTCTGAATCGTGGATGTGATCTGATTCCAGAGGATGCTGTCCGCGGGACGGGGACAGATACCTCTTTGGTTAGCACGCCAGGCGTCAAGGCCCCGTTGACCGTCGGCCGTCTACATTCTGGAGGAGAGGGGTCGAAGGGCGCGTGTGAGTGGGAATTGAGAGAGGGTGATTCTGGCGAGTCATCCGAACAGGAAGATGAAGATGCCGAGGGGGGTAGTTGAGTGGACTGAAGTGGGGGCAAGAAGGGGGACGAGGGGTTGGTTGCGGGTGGTGTAGTAGGTATGGGCTCGGAGGAGCGCGTGAAGTAGATGACTTTGGCTAGTGATCCTCCAATCTAAAGCATCGTCAGAACCCATGCCATAGCTGGCTCATTTTTGGCCCCTGTACTCACGTCTATCGCGATGTGCGAGACGGGCTCGATGTAATGAGGCAAGTAGATACCCCTAGAATCCCGAGTCTGGGGTACACCTCGTCAGCCACAGGCAACACAACTCAGAACCTCAATAGCTCACCGCCGGAGACTCCTCTTGCACGATCTGAGCACCCGTCGTGTCCACTACGATCCGCCTCGCCTGGGGAATCGAGATGTCGGGCATACTAGAGTGTGATGACCAATATCGTTGCTGGCTCCAGGATGACACCCCAGCCGGTGACTCGTTTCTGTGTTCTCAAATCAAGCGCCGAGTTGCGACTGTTTTTGAGTACACTTCTACTATCCAAAGGGTATGATGACGGCCGTATGAGCTCGCCAGCTCGTCTATGTGGCTGATGAGATCCGAGTTCTGCTGCCCAAATCCGGCAGCCCAAGACGGGACCCGTTGTCGCGACGGGTATTGGCGAGCGGCCCCTTCGTAAGTCCCTCGAGGGCGCTGAAGTGTCCGTGCTCGTGTAGCTCCGACCAGGATGTCACCAAGAGAGAATTGAGCAGGTAGCTGGTTGAGAGAGATGAAGGAAGGATCAACAACATTGACTTTTTGGGGGGGGTGCTTGTATGCGTAAGGAAATCCCGGTTGACCATTTTCATCTTGCCGGTACTCCGCGTGCTGGTAACGACGACGGATGCCGGGATTGCTTCGTCAGTCGTCTACAGCACAACATTCGACTGCAACTGCTAGAGATGTTGGTCATGAGGTATGCATCTCCCAGAAGTAGAATCCGTATCAAGAAGGAGATGAGGGCTCTTCTACAACCCGCCTCTAGTCCTTACCCTCGCCCAGCCAGCAAAGTCTATATCCTCGACAAGCTTGGGTTTTGTCGCTCAGCCATGTGCGCTCGGCACCGCATCACTCTTCACAGTCTCATTACACGCTTATAGCATGAAGGTGAGTGGCTGCTCGAGGTACTCCTTGAAAGCCTTCAACCACCTAGCGCCAACGGCACCGTCAACAGTTCGGTGGTCGCTCGACAAAGTGGCCTTCATGACCTGAACGGCCTTGAAGCCCTTGGGGTCCTCTGGTGCCAGCTCGAGCTTGGTGCTGGTAGCACCGATAGCCAAGATACACGACTGAGGGGGGTTGATGATAGCCGTGAAGTTGTCGACACCGAACATGCCCAAGTTGGAGATGGTGAATGTACCGCCTTGGTACTCCTCTGGCTTGAGCTTGCCCTCTCTGGCCTTTCCAGCGAGCTGCTTGGTCTCGGCAGAGATCGAGGCGAGACCCTTGGAACCGACGTTCTTGATGATAGGCGTGATCAGACCAGTTGGCGTGGCAACGGCAACGCAAATATCGGCCTGCTTGTACCTAGACACGAAGTCAATTCGGCCCCGACAAACGCGATCCGTCTTACCACTCACTGTCTGATTGTGTCACCGAGCCAAGCGGAGTTGGCCTCTGGCACCTCGGCCAAAGCAAGAGCGGAAGCCTTTACGACTGGAGCAAGAGGTCAGACTTCTCCTCACCGGTGTCGCTGTTGTCACTCACTGAAGTCGTTGACAGAGAGCTTGGTTTTGCCCTCACCAGCCTTGTTGAACATCTCTCGGAGCTTCATGACTCGGTCTGAAGGAACGGATCAGCCCCTGTTTCAGGTTACGAAACCCCTCCCCCGCATGAACTCACCCATGTTGACCTCAACAGTAAGGTAGTAGTGAGGCAGCGTTTGCTTGCTCTCGGTGAGCCTCTTGCCAATGGTCTTCCTCATGTTGCTGACTGGGATGTCCTCGTACTCTGCTGGGGCGACGGGTGCTGGCTGTCCTGGAGTGGTGCTCTTGCCGGAAGTTGGGGTCGTGGCGGCAGACGAAGACGAACCACCCTTGAACTTCTCGACGTCCTCCTACAAGTACAAGCGAGACCAGTCAATGGACAGTCTATTGACATCGGAAATCCGGCATGCTACCTACCTTGACGATTCGTCCCTCTGGTCCGGATCCCTTGATCTGTCCCAATGGGATACCTCGTTCCAGAGCGATCTTCCTGGCTAGAGGACTAGCGAAGAACTTGGGCTTGTCACCCTGACCTGGCTTCTGAGGAGCCTCTGGCTGAGATGTTCCACCTCCGCTTCCGTATTTCTGCTCTCCGGGCGTCTGCAGGGCGGGTGTGGTGCCGGGCGAGGTCTGCTTGTCCGACTCCTTCTCGCCGTCCTTCTTCGCCGCAGAGTCATTTTCTGGCTTGTCGTCCTTCTTTGGCTGCGAGGCAGGTTCAGACGATCCTGAGGAAGAGCTCTCGGAATTCTCGTTGGCCATGGCGTCGGCCTTGGAGAAATCGTCGCCCTCTTCACCAACGATAGCGATCGGCTGACCGACTGGAATGCTCTTGGCGCCATCTTGCGACTATGAGTTCGATGGATCAGCTTCAAGCCCTGCGTGATGCACCTGCTCGGAACATACCATAATTTTCACCAAAACACCATCATCCTGAGCCTCGACATCGATCGTGGCCTTGTCAGTCTCGATCTCAACGAGAACATCTCCAGCAGCGAACGAGTCTCCCTCCTTGAGTTTCCAGCTGGCGATACCACCCTCCGTCATCGTGGGGGACATGGCGGGCATCGAGAATTTCGACAAAGCCTGGGCCGGGGCGGACGTTCGGAGGGCTAATCGTGGAATCGTAAAAGAGCCAGTGATGATGATAGATCATTTCCAGAGGTGGGGAACAAAGCAACGAGGTTGGAGCGATGGTGAAGAAGAATTGACGATCCGTTAACGCTGCGCCAAACTTTTGAGAACATGAGCAAACTCACCTCTTTGGCTGAGAACCTGTTGACGCAGGCCCTGGCTAGCCTGTCGCTTGGCGACCTGAGCAAAGGACATCATCGTGATGGATGAAGAGGTGGGAGAATGAAGGAAGTGATACCGAAAAGCAGAAGCAGTCGACAATGACAATGACTGTGGATGGTGTTGGTGCTCTGCTCTCTATCGGTTTTGCATGGGGGAGGAAGCGGAACCCGCACTTCGGAAGCACTCGGTTTGGGACGAATATAGGCACACGGAAAGCACGGCCCCCCGTCAGCGGCAAATCGGCGCAAGCCTAACTTTGGTGCCTGAATGCATATTTCGGATGTCCTCCATGCCATCGCTGTCGATGCAAGGCGTCCTCAATGCGTCCTGCTCCCTACTATATACAGCACGTCGCCAACGGTCTCTTCAACTATCGTCATAGCAAGCATGTCCTCGTCCATCATACTGCCCGGTCAGCCTCTCCCTTCAAATTTCACAGCTCCGCCTTTGCCACAATGCGGCCCGGGATGCTACGAGTACAACGGAAAGATCTTGGCCAATATCGTTGGAAAGCCTCGGAGAGATGGATCGGTATGCGTCTCCTCAGCTTAACTCTGCGACTAGTGATCCCAGCTGACATGCTCTTTCCTCAGATAGTGAGCGTTGTGGGAAAAGAGGAAGCTGGCTCAGTACCTGACATCGGAGCGGTGGTGGGTGAAACTCGGCGTGCTTGTGCGATCAGTTGCTAATGAGCTGTCAGGTGATCGGTACAGTGAGACTGTATCACTTATTTATGATGACCCTTACTGACTGTTATCCACAGATCACTCGTCTAGCTCCACAACAAGCACATTTGACAATATCAACGGTAAACAATCGACCGGTGCCAGAGTCCAGCGAAGAGTTTGTTGGCGTGGTGAGAATAGCAGATATCAGGTAAGCAGCTGTCGCTTTTCAATTGCCAGAGTTGATTGAAAGCTAACGCCCCCGTAGACTCACAGAGCGGGACAAAATCAAAATCGGAGACTGTTTCAGGCTTGGAGATATAGTCAAAGCAAAGGTGGTGAGTATTGACCAACGGAGTTGCCTTGTTTGGGAAACGGGCTGATCGAGTCACTCAGCTATCACTTGGTGACGCGAGGAGTTATTACCTGTCAACAGCGGCCAACGAGCTCGGTGTGATATATGCTACTTCAGAGCAGGGTGAGTTGAATGAAGCATCACTGTCCATGTCCCTGGGCCGAGAATAGAAACTGATTTGACATACTCAGGTAATCCCCTCTTACCGGTATCTTACCAGGATATGGAAGACTCTGTCACCGGTCGGACGGAAAGACGTAAAGTCGCCAAACCAGAGGGTGTATGAGTGGCCGGAGATCCATATGGCGCCTGATCTCAGGCGTCATGGGCGATCAGAGATCCCTCACAGCAACCTCACAGGCACGTCAGCTGCTTGCTTGCGCCGCCCAACATTGGACGAGGGACGGCTTTTTCACATCCTGCATGCTGGAGCCACTGCGTCGTTACATAGCAGACCGTTCCATCAGGTCCGCCATAGCGCAGTTTGTAGATCACACAATAGAACTCAGCCCGCTGCCGGAAATTGCACATGCACTGGACCGAGTGCGCTCAGTGCCAATATCCGGGGTCTCCGGCGCCGAGATCATCACATCGCTTACAGGAGTGACGCACAGGAGTGACGCTGAGTGTGACTGCTGTTGCACAGAGGAGCACAGAGGTCGTCTCCACGAAGGAGCTTGCTTGTCTCCATCGGATGCACCAGGTCTTTCTACTCTCTTCACAACCACTCGATCAAGATGGCACCTATCAAAGTCGGAATCATCGGCTACGGTCACTCCACACGAGTCTACCATTTGCCGTACATTGTTCACAACCCGAGTTTTGAGATCTTTGCCTTTTTGCAGCGCAAGGAGAAACCCTCCGTCAGGGGCAAGGAGGGCACGCACTGCAAGGACGACTTTCCCGATGCGAGATGGTACCGAACCATAGAGGACTTCCTGGCCGACAAGGAGATCGACCTGGTGCTCGTTCTCACCGGTCATGATAGCCATGCCGAGCTTTCCGAGAAATCTCTACTGGCCGGCAAACACGGTAAGCTTTAGCTGCGCAGACCATGCACGACCCGTTGTACGTCGGAGCTAACGAATATATCAGTCGTTGTGGAGAAGTGCTTCACCATCACCACCGAGGAAGCCGACAGGGTACTGGCGGCACGGAAGAAGAGCGGCAAAGTCCTATCCGTCTTCCAGAGTGAGTACAGCGAATCCACATAACGACTTTGCTAACGACCTGTTAGACCGACGATACGACTCTGACTTCAGGACACTGAAGAAGCTCATTGACAATGGAGCCCTTGGCAAGGTCACCGAGTGCGAGATCCATTTTGACCAGGACAGGGATCCAGGACCAGCTACCGATCTGCAGCCGGGAGGCGGAATGTTATTCGGCATTGGCAGTCACACACTTGATCAGGTGAGGCCGTCCGCTGACGCTGCATAGAAACGAGACTGATGGAGTATAGGCCCTCGTTCTCTTTGGCAACCCTGCGTCGGTCACTGGTTTCTACAGGAGTCTGGCGGGCGGAGACAGCAAGGGCAAAAGTGATTGCATGTTCACCGTCGTCCTTCAGTACGGAGGCGAGCAGTCGGATCTTGTCGTCACCGTCAAATCTACAAACATCACAAGGAGTGAGTCCCAGGGAAGCTTTCACGGCTTGGCAGCGCTCCCGCTCCGAAGCTGATCGATCGCCCACTCTACTTCAGTGCAAACACAATTCAAGTACTTTGCGCGAGGCACCGACGGCACGTACATCAAATTCGGAGAGGATCAGCAGGCCACACACATCAAACAAGGGATGCAAGTCACCGACCAGGGTTACGGCGAGGAAACCGAGGAGCTCTGGGGCACGCTCGAGACTGCTTCCAAGAGCGATTTGGCCATCAATGCTCAGGAGGCCAAGGGTATTTGGAAAGGCAAGGTCAAGAGCGAGAAGGGAGACTACTCTGATTACTACGAGGACGTGGCCCGAGCCATTCGAGGGGAAGTCAAGGTTGTGGTAGACCCGCAGGTGTCACGAGACGGGATCAGGGTGATTGAACTGGCTAGGCAGAGCGCAGATGAGGGACGTACTCTACAGTTCTAAGTTGGCTTGATGCCAAGCCAAGGAGATCTGAGATATGCAGCGCCATCAATGCAATCAAAGGAGGATGATGTGCGGATACGAATAGGACTTGTGACCGACTTGCTCCCGAATTCGTACTCCCGAGATCCGTGCCTGCTTTTACTGGGGAGAAGAGGAGTAGAGAGGAGAGCGTCAGGTGTTTCACAGTGAATCGACTCAACGTGTTCTGATCCGCTGCAGCTGATCATTTGATCACTTGTTCGCTTCCCAGCAGTACCCGTCAAGCGTTACCATCAATGGTGTTGCAGGACACTCACCATCATTCCCGCTCGGCGAATACACGTTATAAGCTGACCACTTCCACAATGCTGACTCTTTTCCTCACCATTCTCCCACTCTCTTGATCCCATACTTCCCTCTTTCCACAATGTCCGTGCGAAATCTCCTCCTCATCGCCTCGTGCTCGACCACCTTGACCCTCGCTTTCTCCCCAGCGCTTGCCGACGAAGGTCTGGTATGTGACGGCCGCAACTTTGACCTACTCAACCCAGACTTCTACAACGAACCGCTCGGCTTCAACAAGATCGACGACGTTGGTGACGAGGTCCAGTACAGTGATGACCTCGGCAAGGCGTATGCTCAAGCCATGGTGAACGAGTCTATGCCCTTTGACTTCGACTGTGGTCTGCCAGAATGCTACGAGGATGCTTTCCTTCCTGAGTCTACGGTGCTACCGGTAGACGAGCCCATCGTCGTCGAGGAACCCGAGACTGTGAGTGATGGTCAAGCTCTCTTCCTTCCGAGCCCTACTGCGTGAACCTGCGCTGACCTCTCCTTGATCTAGTCCCCGACTCCACCAGAGAACCCACCACCCTCAACACCTTCCACTCCAGCCTCCTCGCCAGAGGTCTCTAGTGTCTCCAGCAGCGACCTACCCCACCCTTCCACCGACGTCACTCCAGTTGTTGACAACAAAGGCGACGAGGGTGATTGCGGCGACGACAAAGGCGACAAGCACAGCTACAAGCGGGACACACAAGGTCTTAGCAAGCACACCTCCGTCAAGCGACTATGGTCGAGGTCCACCGATATCGAGCAACGAACCATCCCCCACTCCACCTTCGCCGGCGTCTTCGTGCCCTTTGAGCGCAGTAACCAGTCCTTGACCGAGCGTAACCGAGTCGGCAACTTCAACGACGACCTCGAAGGTGTTATTCCACGATGGAAGCGAGGTACCGTCCTCAAGTTCTCTGTTCGAGTTTGCCAATGCCCCAAAGGCCGAGGAAGCGACTTGGTGGTAGCCATGAACAGAGCGGTCGGTACTTGGGCACAGGTCAACTCGGTGATCAGAGTGTCCAAAGGCGGACGACAGTACTACGAGACCCAGAACCTGATTGGCTTCGACGCTGTCCCCGAGAAGTCCACCCTTCCCATCGATTTTTTGGTCAGGTGCAACCCGACGCAAAAGTTGAATCCGAACAACGGCCGAAACGTCAACGCCGAAGCCTTCTTCCCCAACGACAGGACGAAGGACACCATCGAAGTCTACCCCGCCGCATTTGCCAGCAACAGCGTCGAGAAGCTCTCCATCATTCTCCAGCACGAACTCGGTCACATCCTCGGTCTGGCTCACGAGGTGCTCAACGCCGACCGATCAGTCGCTTTCCCGGATCAGTCTGCCAACAAGTTTTCGGTCATGGGTCAAGAGACAAAGCGATCAACAAATCTCCTCGACACGGCAGCTGTGCGAAAGCTCTATGGTCTCGATGAGGGCAAGGTGATCTCCGGTCATGTGGTCAAGGCGTACGCGAGCAGGAGAAGCAAGGCACCAAAGGACTTTGCCGCTGGAGACTTTGCCAAGGATCAGTGCAAGCCTCCTCCACCCCCAAGCGAGAGGAACTGCAGAGTCGTTACTCAGCGAGTCTGTAATTGATCTGTCGGCTAGTTGTCAACCATTGAGGACAATCAGGACAATCCAAAGATACGCTCCCACTCCCAAGGCCAAATATGTGCACACCCACTTCCCCTGTCATGAGATACAACAGTAATAGTCGGTTCCGGTCACAAGAAAAAAGGATATAATATGCATTATATGACGTCCAGCTAGCGAGTTTCTGATCATGAGATTGAGTATAGTGAGATGTTGATCATGAAACGTTGATCTAATTAGAGCGTTGGCACGGCGGGCACCCCAGCGGCGTTCTTGGCTGCCTTTTCGTCTCTCTTGCCTCCCTCGTTTATCGTCTCGCTATCACTGTCCTCGTTTTCGGGCAGTGACTGGGTGTCTGGCAGGACAATGTTGTCGATCAGGAATATGGCGATGAGCAGACCCAACGCGCAGACACAAGTGCCCACGATGACAATCGTTCGCTGAAGCCGTCGTCAGTATCTAGTCTTTGAACGAATATGGAGATGTTCTCACCTGAGCTTCGTCTTGGGCTCTGGCCACTGCCATACGGGGCTCCGTGCCCACTGCGTGTTTGGCAATGAAGCCCAGAGGGTCCTGGTAGGCCGCCCGGGCGAGAGCATCGTTGCCCATGTAGTCGTTGATCTTATTAGGTACGACGTTGGTCCAGATGGCGCCGCCGATACTAGATCCGATACCACCCTACAGAACATGTCAGTTTGGTCTCGATCAGAGCTGGTGTCGATGACTCAGACTCACCGACAGGTAGAAGACAACCAGATAGCCAGCGGTGATGGCTCCGAGGTGCTCGTGCGAAGAGGCAGATTGAATGATGGCCTAGTCAACGATCAGCATGGCTCGATCTGGCTGGGGGGAGAGCTCGACGCACCTGTAGAGGGAACGAGATACAACCGATTCCGACTCCCTTCAGGATCTGGACGATGATGATCTCTCCAATACCGTTGGAACTTTGTCTGAATCGGATCATCAAGCCGTATGCGAGGGTCTGGATGGCAAATCCGAAAATGACCTATTGGCGAGGTCAGAATTGAGGTGATTGAGGTCCTGGCCCGGTCTCACTTACAATAGGCTTCAGTCTCCTGATGTATCTAGTGAGCAGGGCGGCGAAGATGGCCGAGACGGTCCCTGCCAATCCAGAGACCGCGGTCAACCTGGTAGCCGTAGCTCGGGAGTAATTGGCCGCAACCAGCAAGAAGGTGTAGAAGTATCCGTTGACAATTCGTCCTGACATTGGGTGGACGAGTGCCAAGAGGAGGACGGCGATGACAGTTCTGTTTCGAAGCAACTTGATGGGGAGCAGAGGGTGAGGAGCGTAGAATCGCTCGTATAGTCCGAATGCAATGATGGTAATACCGCCTACAGTCAAGAGAGCGATACTATGGGCTAGAGCAAATGTCAGTACTTGGCAAAAGTGAGTAGGAAGCGATGAACACACCGTCGGACCATCTAGCAGTTCGAGAGTTGGCAAGAGTGACAGTGACGAAGAACATGCCGAATCCGACGACGAAGAGGAACAGGCCGATGAAGTCCAGTTGCCAGAAGAAGCTCATGAAACCAGCTTTGAAAGAGGTTCTGCCTCTGGCCTGTCGGGCAGCCTTGATGTGAGCTCTGGTAACTCGAGAAGGTCGTGTGCCGATCCATAAGGCGACGGTGATGGGAGTAGCAAGTACTGGGACGAGGATGCAGAACATTCCTGAGGTCGCAATAAGTCAGTAGAGTCTTGCTGCCTCTTGAAGTAAACTCACCGAAACCCCATCTCCAGTTGTTGAGCTTCGCGCCGTTGCCCTCGAGCAGCGACCCGGCAACGTCACCCGAAACCCAGGTGTTGATGGCTCCGGGAATGGAGGGGAAGATGGTCCACCAGACTGTGGCACGGTCAGCATGGTCTGCAATCGATAGTAACCCGACGCAAGTACACACATCGATTCCTCAACGATGAAATGTCACTAAGGGAGAGGTCAGCCATCTGAGGACCTACAATCACAACATCAGCCGTACTCACGAGATGATGATGTTCTGGAGTAAGAAGAGGCTGCAGAAAGGTCAGTATACGCGATCGTAAGGCAGATTTTGTGTCACACACCCAGTGATACCTACACGGGTAGTCAGCGTCACCATCTTTATGCGCGATGTCAAATGCTACTCACCAAGAATGTAGATCGAGTTTCCGACGGCGTACACCACGATGCCGTTTGAAGAAGCTACAATGATGTAGCCGATGACGAAGAAGGCAACACAGCCGAGATAGGCGTTGACTCGACCGAAAACATCTGCGAACTTGGCAATGGGCGGCTGACTCATTGCCTGGAACACCGCGGTGATAGTGTTGATTGTGGCCTGCAGAGCGTGCTGCTGGAACGATCGAGAGACGGCCTCTGTCAAGAACGTCGCAGCGGTGGCTTGGTCTGAGGCATATCAGCGCATGTCCAGCGTCCGGACGTTGATCCAACTCACTGAGAGACAACACGTAGGCGAGTAGAGCGAAGGAACCGTATAGGATGATGAGGAATTTGAGGTTGACTCTCTCTTTGAGAGATTCCATCTCGACTACACCTTTACTCTTGTTCTCGATGTAGCCACCACCGGCGAGGTGTGTGACGTGGGGACCATCTTCGATGACAGTGTTGTCATCGAAAGATCGGGTCTTCTCGTGCTTGTCATCGCTGGAGGGGGAGTTTGGAGTGGTCAGATCGACATCCTCATGATAGCTCGAAAGTCTAGTGGGGTAGGCAGTGACCAAGCCAGGATCAACTGCTCCGGCGGTGGGTATAGCTGCCATTTTTTGAGGATGTGAGAAGCGAGTGCGATTTGTGATATGAGTGGATTTGCATGATCACTGCTGCCCATAAGCCTTTCTTATATGGTCGATGGAAGCCAGTGGATGAGTGGGGCAGTAGGTGCAAAATATATCAGGACATCGTACTACCTCGCATGACCGCCCTCGTGACATCCGAGGCATCGGCGAGCTGAGGAAGCAATGGTGCAATGGTGTGAACCGTTGTGGAGTGCCCTGTCGGCCGATCTAATCTGATAAAAAAACCCGTCGGATTTCCTTGGCATCAATTTCCCACTCGTTAAACATGTTTCCGTCCCTGTCCATCCTCCTCACAAAGGGGTCACACGAGGAGGGCTTTAACGACGTTTGGCTTTAGCACTAAAGATGTGGCAACGAGTGGCGCCTAGTGCCGCACATGGCCCTCTCAGGTGCTCCAGGTGTCCTCCCCCACAATTAGCTGCTCCCCAGGAGAAAAAGCTGCCATGAAAGAGCTCATGAAGGGCATAGTCGGATGTGGCGAGAGGGCTCGAGAGGGGGTCGAGGAACTGGTGAGAAGGAGAGAGAGGGAGCTGTAGGGAGCAGCAGGCAGCAGCAGGCGATGAAAGGATGAGGTAAGGTGAGGGCACGAGGAGGCACGAAAGCCTTGGTCTAGGTCCCATCCCGTCGTCTCGAGGAGTCTCGAGGTCAGCTTGCTCGCAAACTGATTGCGAGCTCCTGCAACCCCCTGCTGGATCCACCTCCTTGTTCTCTGGGACGCTCTTCCCCGGTGCCTTCGCCGAGTACCCGCGAGTACAGGCGAGTACCTCATCAAGCCAGATCAAGCCAAGCTGATGTTGTCTCTGATCAGAGCTGATCAGAGCCGATCATCGATCCAGGGTCTTATCCTCACACTCCGCGCACCCTACATACCCCTCCAGGCTCCTCCTCAGCTCCAACGGAATCTAGCAGCGGTGCGGAGTTGACTCCATCCATCGTATCTCGCTGTCTCTCGCTTCTTGAGGGCTAGAGTGACGATCACGGATCCGATCACTGCGCGATGCTCGAATCCAGTCCGCATCGCTCCGAAGTAGCCATGCAGATCGCAGATCGATTGAAAGGCGCTCAATTGGGTCGAGAGGAGCGGCCAAGCACAGTGAGCACTCCGTAGCTATACAGTAGCCTAGAGCTGCCTAAGGTCTGGGACGCTTGCACTACAGCCAGGTTCACCAGGGTTCACCTCACCGCAAGTGTACGACGGCGTGTAAGCGCATGAAGGCCAGCAGCGACGCGTGCCTGCCGCCAATCGTAGCGGAAGATCCGCACGCCTTTTCACCTGAAAACCCGGGCGGCGTAGATTAGGCATCCCAAAAATTCGTATTGTGAGTCGGGTCCACAGGGGTCCACAGAGGTCCAAGGAGGTCCGGACAGGAACAACACAGTCAGGCACAGCTTGCAAAATCAGAATCTTCAGCAAACGCTCTGTCTCTTTCTGCATTGGTTCTGCACTCCCACCAACGCGCTCCTCGCTTCGTCTAGCTTCCCCCTACTCAGACGTCTTACCTACAGACTGCCACACCCCCTCGCGCCATACAGAATGAGCAAGCAAAATGGCGGAGAAGGTCAGAGAGAGAAGCTAGACTTCGAATCGCCCGAGGACCGACAAGCGAGACTGGGTCAACTGCTGTCTGGTCTATCTGCGCAGAGCTCGCCCAATAGCACAGAACCAGCTTTCCCCTCGCCGCCCGCTGGAATGGGCAGTAGACCGTATCACGTCGGAGAGAGCGATGGTAAGTATTGAAATGGCGCTGGCGGGATGGTGCTGATCGTCACCTCTCTAGTCCTAGCCCGAGCTCGGCAATTCCTGCCGCTGTTGGCATCGTCGAATCAGGATCTACTGTCGAGGGCAGCTGCGAATCCCGATGCTGTCAACATTGAGAACACGGACGGTCAGGATCAAGTCATCGCAATGGTGGGTAGATGCGGCAAACGGCGCATGGACGTACACTGATGATTTTGTGATCATCAGGACTTGAATCTTGGTGTATTCGACGTGAATGGAGACGTGAAGCAGAATCTTGGGCCCGAGGTCGAGTTGCGAAGTAGCGACGACAATGATGAACAGGGGGCCGACGGGGCCAGCAGCTCCGATAGCAGCGACAGCTCGAGCAGTGAGGACGATAGTGATGACGAAGAGGACGCCCAGGATGCCCAGGAAAAGGAAAAGGACAATCAATCCGCCAAGTGATCGATCTTTCAGTGAGGTCCATCCCTTGAGATAGCGCCAAAACACTGCGAGGATCTCATCACCTCGCGGCATTCGCCAAGATTGCGCAAGACGATCCGCTGCGCAATTCTTGCGCGATACACAATCCCATCCCGTCAGAATCGGGACTGGGTCAGCGACCCTGTGCTTCTGCAATATTGTTACACCAATGGCTGGGCACTTCAACGCATACACCTTGGTCGACATACAGTACATACGACCACTTGATAGGTCGTCCAATACGCCGATCATGATCATGTATGCTCGAATTCGAGCCACTAGGTGCTCTGTATTTTTGTATATAGCTGGTCTCTGAAGGTCTCTGAGCGTGTGCAAAGATCGCTGACTCTTGAGTCTGGACTGGTGACTGACTGAGACTTCTCGTGCCCCGCGTTAAGAGCGCTTGCTGGTTGTTGGTTTGTGACCTTTGCGCGTGCCTGAGCGGGGCAACGGCAGAGACATGACGCACTGACCGCGACTGACGCAGTGGCGGTTTTGGTTTCGACGACAACAATTTGGGTTTCCCCTGAACAAACCGCAGTCACAGTTGTATCAGAGCGTCGTGTCCCAGTTATCTCTTCCTATCTCATCGACAAGTTTGCTGCTGTTGTTGTACTATCTATCTCACATCTCATCGTCTCGAACACCACCCGCAGACTACGCTTTCACGCCCGTCATGACGGGTCCTGTGGGCGCGAGTCACGGTCGATCCACATCTTTCCTCGCATCTCACGCATCGCTACCTAAATACAAAGACTCCGGCAAAGGCCAGAGCACGGGCGGCGGCTTCTCTGCCTTGGTGAGGAACCTCAAGAAGAAGAGCGAAGATGAATCGACGGAATACCTCCCGGATGGCCAGGGACCAAGTAGAGGACTGCCTAGTACGGGCTTGAAACGCAACACTGCAGAGTTCAAGGAGGCAGAGGCCAAGAAGAAGAAGGAGAAGGAGAGGAAGAAGAGGGCTGCGACTGGTGCCGCGAATGGAGACGAAGATGGATACTCATCAAGCAGCTCAATACCCGATGGCGCTGTCAGAGGAGACGATTCGGAGACAGAAGCCGAGAGGGAACAGGGTCAGGAGGGCGCGACCGGTAGAGGACCTGGTCAACATGAGAAGGACCTAGCCAAACGCTCAGAGTCGAGTCGGTACTTCGACAACGATCCAGCAGAAAGTCCCGCCGAGGAGCTGGACGAGGACTCAGCAGTAAAACAATCAGATCCGCCTAAGGACGATGACAGCAACATTCGACATGAAACACCCCTACAAGGCCACTCCGATGGCCGGGGCGGTAGCAAAGCTCAAGCCAATGGCGACAGCAAGGTTCACGACCACGATGAAGACGGCTCCAGGAGACGGAAGTCTGACGGATTCGACCCAGAAGAGCGGATGTTGCGGCACGATGACGAGCGAATGCGAAGGTTGACGGATGAAGCGGGAAAGTATCCCGACACACTGAAAGGCGTCAAGCCTGAGGTACCGCCCGGACCACAGAACGAGATCGTGCTTGACCCAAGGATTTCACACATGCACGTGAGTACAGACCGGTCATTCTGCCCCAGACTCCCAGTGTTTGGAGCTGATCAGGCTACTAGTATCACCAACAAAAGGACGAGATGAACCATCACGCCAAATCGGGACCTATCCTCAAAATCACTCCAGACGGCGAGGACGAGCTTCCCCCTGGGCAAAGTCCCCACCCATCTCGCCAAAACTCTCACGAGTCACATCCCGACGAACCGCACCTGCACAAGACGCGATTCGAGCAGTTGCGCGATGGAGAGGAGGACGAGGGACACTGGACTACCGCTGTCCAAGCTGGATCATCATCGCACTCGAGACCGAAAGAGCACCATCGCTTTTCTTCATTTAGGCACTCCGCTCCTGAGGACGACCTTGAGGATCAAGGACATGGCTTCCACGATTTGTTCCCAAGGAGGAAGAGCACGAAAGAGCACCAAACCTCTGGCGATGAGGATGGCGAGCAGCAGCAGGTCTCACCCGCAGCAGAACAGGCACAACGGCGATGGTCGGCACTCAGGTCAAAAGTGTTGCCTAGTGCTGGTTCAGGTGCCGGACCCAGCCCCGGCAAAGTCTCGGCGATGGCTCACACCGCGATCGCCTCTGTACCCATCACCACGGAACTGCTGGCGGGACAATTGCCTGTCATGATCTTGAAGACATGGATCGACAGGGATGACGAGGGAAATAGGGCAGTACCAGTGCTGCTGGGAAACATGCGATTCCGAGTGGGAGACTCTGTCGGACTCCGAGCTGGCAAGCAGACCGGCAAAGAGATGTTCAAGGTCGAGTGCGAGTATGGTGATGGAGCTGTGAAATGGGTAAGTCGCAGCTGTTTCCTTTCGGTACTTGACTTCCGAACTAAGCTCACCGTCATACCAGGTCATATACCGGGAACTCCGTGACTTCTTGTCCCTTCACGCTCACTACAAAGCCGCCAACTTCGGTTCTTCCGTCGCCGGTCTTCGATCTGCCCGTAAAGTGACGATCCCAGACTTCCCTCGTATGAGTGAGTAACCGCATCCAGTCGTTATATCATAGCCGTGCTGACCATCGATAGGCATTCCATACTTGAAGAAGCTTGGCGGGGACAAGAAACCGGCTGGCAAGATGGAGTACGCTCAAGCGAGCCGAGACGCCTTGCAGCAGTATCTTGTGGAACTCATCCGGGCTGTGGTGAGTCTACATTCGCTCTTGCGGACTCTCATGTGCACTGAACGAGTCTGACACGATCTCAGATCTTCCGACCGGAATCCAACAGACTGTGTAAATTCTTCGAGCTGTCCAGTTTGACATTATCGCTTGCGCCTCGAGGAGGATTTCAAGGAAAGGCTGGATATCTTAAACTTCCCGGAAGCAACGCCAGTAGAAGAGCCAATCAGCCTGGCTTGACGCCCACGAGCTGGATCGCCAATCGAGAGCCAAAGTGGTTCATCGTCAGGGATTCGTACTTTGTCGTCACCGATGGCCCCGAGGCGGTGAGTAGACAGTTAGACTGGAATACCGAGAACAAGAACTGACCTCCACCATTAGACCGAGTTCTACGACGTCTTCTTGATCGACGATGACTTCGCGATTGAAAGGCCAAAAAGAGCCTACCGACACGGCTTGCACCTCATGACAGGACACAGCACCACCAAGACCTTGCGGGCGAAGTACGACAAGGACGACCCGATCGAACACCCCGAAGACAATGATATCGACTTGGACAACCCGTTTGCTCAGGAGATGATCATCAACAGCGGTCGAGGAAAGGGCGACAAGGGGTTGGGTATCTACAAACGTGGAGAAGACCCCGCCAACATGAGTGATGACGACGAGAATGGACAAGAGAGCCACGCGTCTCAGCATACCTTCTACATCATCAGCTCGCAGCGACGGCTGAAATTGGTCGCCAAGAATGCAGTACGTCTCGCGTTTGGTGCCCATGGAGACTCAGCTGACAATACCTGTCCTTCAGCGTCAGATGCACCAGTTCATCGTCAGTATGGAGCGTATCGCAGCACAATGCGTCTGGACGGGCAGGAATCGATTTGACTCTTTCGCCCCTTTGCGTGTCAATGTCGCTGCTCAATGGCTTGTCGACGGAGTGAGTGAATATCCGGCTAGCTCTGCGCGGTACTGATATTGGTGCAGCGAGATTACTTCTGGAACCTGAGTCGAGCCATCAACATGGCCAAGGAGAGAATATACATTCACGACTGGTGGTGAGTAAGCTGGGTATATCGCGGGAAGCGATCGGGAACCAGCTGAGCCGCTCTTAGGATCTCGCCGGAGCTGTACCTCCGACGACCGGGTGATGAGAGGTACCGACTCGACAACCTGCTCAAGCGAAAAGCTGAAGACGGCGTCAAGATCTTCATCATCATCTAGTCAGTCGTTTCCCCATACAGAGTCAATGGCGATACTGACGCATCGACAGCAATGAGGTTTCGGACAAAACGACGCCAGTGGACAGTACATATGTCAAGAAGACGCTAACCGGCTTGCACCCGAACATCATGATCCAGCGATCTCCAAGTCATTTCCAGACTGGAACATTCTACTGGTCGCACGTGAGTACACCTTCAGGGAAAGTAGGCCGGCGACAGCAAGCACTGACACGTTGCAGCACGAGAAGATGTGTGTGATTGACGAGACTATCGCTTTTATGGGTGGTCTAGACCTGTGAGCTCAGCTGCTGGACCCTATGCGAGATCTGATAGCTGAGCGACTTTAGGTGTTACGGCCGATGGGACACCTCTCAGCACATCTTGACGGATGAGGACCATACTTCGCCCGATGGACCAGACGGACCCGTTTGGAGAGGAAAGGATTACGCCAACGAGCGAGTCGCCGAGTTTGCAAACTTGGACAAACCCTTCGAAGACACTTTCGACAGGACTAGGATCCCTCGAATGCCCTGGCATGATGTTGGGCTTCAGATCGTTGGTCAACCTGCCCGAGATATCTGCAGGCACTTTGTCCAGAGATGGAATTTGCTGATCAGGACCAAGGTATGTCAAGCGTCGAATTTATCTGCCCTACGGTGATAGCTGACTGCCCGATGTCAGAATCACAAAAGGCGGTTGCCGTTCCTCCTCCCCGCTGCGGATTTCACCGAGCGAGAGCTACAGGACCTCAAGCTCCAAGGGACCTGCGAGGTTCAAATCTGTCGATCTGTCGGGCCCTGGTCCATGGGCACTCTCACAAAAATTGAACACTCAATTCAGAACGCATACTGCAAATGTAAGCTACAGTAGTTTGTGTACCGACAATAGCTGAATCTCACCTACCTAGCTATCGAGATGTCCGAACACTTTGTCTACATCGAGAACCAGTTCTTCATCACTTCTACGGTGGTCGACGGTGTGACGATCCACAACAAGATCGGTGACGCTCTCGTCAACAGGATCATCAAAGCCCACAAGGAAGGCACTCCCTGGCGAGCATGTGTAGTGATCCCCTTGCTGCCAGGATACACCTACCCGATCGACGCTCCGGAAGCATCTTCAGTCCGACTCATCCTCGAATGTCAAAACAGGACCATTTGCAGGGGAACCCACTCGATCTTCTCTAGACTCAAGAAGGAAGGTATCGATCCCGACGAGTACATCAACTTTTTCAGTTTGCGAGGTTGGGGCAAGTTCAGAAACGGCAGTCTCACCACTGAGCAGGTCTACATCCACGGAAAGACAATGATCATCGATGACCGTGAGTCAACACCAGTCTTTGAATCGGTAGACGCTCACTCGATGTAGGACTGGTACTCTGTGGATCTGCAAACATCAACGAGAGGTCTCAGCGGGGTGATAGAGACTCGGAGCTGCTGGCCGTCATCCGAGACACCGACATGATCGACGGGTAAGTTGACTGAAGGCTACAGACTCAGGAGATCAACTGACGTCTCCGGTTAGGACGATGGCTGGCAAGCCGTTCAAAGTCGGTCGATTTGCGCACACGCTACGGATGCGACTCATGCGCGAGCACGTCGGTGTGGATGTCGACTCGATCGAGGAGGATCAGCTCATGTCCAGAGAGCCCGTGGCAGATGCAGACGAGATCGAGACTTGGGACCCGGACCACGAACAGGAGACCGGAGAGACCGAACGAGGTGTCACCACTATCAAGAAGAGGACTGCCCGGGATAGAATGATGACCACCATCAAGAGCGGTGTCTCAGGCGGTGAGTGATCTTGTCGCGGGAGACGAAGCTTGCTGATTGGTCCTGCAGTCACCAAGGGCATGAGCGAGAACATGCAGGACAACATCGGTCGAGTTGCCGACAAGATCATTCACCCAATCGCTGTCCTCAAGCACGGCGAGTTTGCCATTAAAGAGGACAAGCCGACCGAATACGACGAAGCGAGACGTGACTACGACAAGTCGGGCAATCGATCGGAAGGATTCGCCAGCTCCATCGTCCCGACGTTGGAGGAGAGGACAATCTACGAGCGACGACCGTCTGCAGCTCATGCCAATGGCCAGCCACTGTTTTCCCTCATTGAGGAGAAGGAGAGCAAGGGAGAGGGATCAGGACCTGCTGAAGCCGAGGTACCCAGCGAAGTCAAGAAGATGAACACTGTCGCCGATGGCAGTGATGCCGAGGGCAAGTCCGGCGTGCCCAAGGTCCAAGGCAGCCCTGGCGACAAGGAACTTTACGGAGAACCCGCCAATGCTGTCGACAATGACGACGCCCCGCCAAACCAAGGTACCGAGCGAAGTGACGAGGAGGAGCAGTACCGCCTAGCTGTCGAAGCGCGAAAGGTTCTCCGAAAGCACATGAACGCCAAGGTCGGTATGAGCCCATGGACAATGCCTACCCCTACTCCAAAGATCAACCCCAATCGATTCCACGACCCGCTCGACGAGACGTTCTGGAAGGACATGTGGGTCGCTGTCGCCGTGCACAACACCGAGATCTTCAGAAAAGTCTTCCGATGTATTCCCGACGATTTGGTCACTACCTGGGCAAGCTACAAGGCCTTTGCCAATCATGCCGAAAAGTTCAACAAGGTTCCCGAGGACATCGCCGGCAAAGATCAAGACGAGCCACCCAAGGTGGTCCACGACGGTCCAGGTACTCAAGGCGCCGGCGGAGGTGGAAGTGGTGGTGGTGTCGTCGGACAAGGCCAGAACGACTCGGCAAAACCCTCTGAGAACGGTCACGAGTCCGTCAAGGAAGGTAGCGAGGGCAGCCATGAGAAGGGTTCCAGTGCCACAGGTCGAGGGGTCCCTCTGGAGCCAATGAGGAGCGAGGCTCCTACGTCGCCCAGGCGAGCCTCGGAGCACGGGAGAGAGTCGTCGAATGGTTCGCAAAAGCAAACTGCCAGTGGACCCAACGACGCTTGGCACCAATGGGAGAAAGAGGAAATGGAGGCACTCCTCGGAGAGGTCAGAGGGCAGCTGGGTGAGTATGCGAGCTACGGCAGGAGGTATTGTAGCTAACCGATACTGTAGTCATTTACTCTACCCGATTCTTGGAGCAAGAAGACGTCGCTGGTCAATTCCTATTCCAGGTGAGTGCCGCCTTTCCGGATCGGACTTCAGAACTTCCGCTGATGCTCATTTTAGAGCGATCGTATCCTGCCCCTGCCGATTTTCGACTAGACTCATGACCCAATAATTACCGCAGGCTCCACTCATCTCAGCGAGCATCTGCGTTCACGATCACGCTCTCGGCTGTTCAGCCAGGTTCAGCCCACTGATACTCATACACGCATTGATCAGATTCAGCATATTACCACATCAGCCATACCACGTCTTCGCTTGACATATTGCGCATTATAATCGTTCTTCGGCCATACCATCGCTTTTTCATTACTGGCATGCACTCTGTACGACTTGCATCGGAGAAACTCGCTCCACAATGTCGTGTGAGGGATGTTCCTGAATGATCTGCGGTGGAGTCGTCGGAAGTCGCTCGCAGTCAGAGAGCTTCAGAGACTTTTAGAGAGCTATTTGCAGACTCAGGGCCACCGTCGGGTCCGATGAGGCGTAGCATCTTTGGCTTGGCTTTCAGGCTAGTCGATCGACCCTTATAGACCCTTGTGCACTCCTCCTCGCTCCTTCAGCGCCAGGAGGTCCAAGGACCGAAAGTTCCGGCATGGCTTAATTTGACTCCGCGCTATCAGATTGCCTTATCTGATACGAACTCCTCTCGTCTTCCTCCCTGAACGCCCTCTTCGGCCGACTCAAGACAAGGTTGCCGTGCTCGCGGCTCTTGCAGCATGCGCGTTCGCCGTCAGGGTACCGAAGGATCGGGCAAGTGAGTGCAGCATGCGACGTCCTGCCGTCCTCTGCCGTCCCAAGACGTCCCTTGACCTTCATCTGCTTGGGGCCTATCATAGGGTTTCGATCGGCGGCACTCCCGCCCCTCCGCCTGGCAGTAGCGCTCTATCAGATAAAAATTTACCGTTTGGAGAGGGCATCGTGTCGATTGTCTAGGCACCGAGATGGACGGGTGTCCGCCTGTGTCCGCCTCTAAGTCCGCCTGAGGACGCCTGCGGAGAGACAAGAAGCCCTCGGCGCCATTCGGATCGACAGAGTGCGGACTACCCGGCCGTGCCAATGGTTCGCAAGCGGGTGGAGCGTTCAGAAAAAGTTGCGCAATGAAAAACTGAAGCTTGAAGGTGCACAGTGTGCTGCAGGTGATCAGCAGGTCGATATATAGCGCGCTTCTTGACCTCCCTCTCCTCGTCTCATCATCCCTCTCACCAATTCTCCTTCTCCTCCAACCTCTCACGCTCACCCTCCTTCCCCGAGTGAGAATCTTCACGCAAGATGTCTCGACTACCTATCGAAAACAACCTCCGTTCGCTCGCCATGAACGAAACTCCCCTCACGGCGAGAGACGACGACAACGACGAGAAGAATGACCACAAGTCGGCCACCGACCCAGAACACCAAGTCCCCACCCTCAACGGTGATGACGAGTCTGCTATCGAGCAGGACGATGGTGTGACCCGAATCGAGGCCCTTTGTGAGTGGACCACTTGTATTTGACATCGAGGGAAGGGTGCTGAAACGCTCCGCAGACCTGGTCTACGGTAAAGGCTGGGGACTTTACGCTCTGTGGGCGTCCATTGGTCTTATCTCCTATGTCTACGCTCTGAGTGGAAGTACTACCTACTACTACGCTCAATTCGCGACCTCGGCGTACGGCGAGCACACTATCATCGGTACTATCGGTGTCATTACGCAGATCATGAACGGTGTTGCCCAGCCCTTCATCGCCAAAGTGAGTAGCCAGCTTGAACAGATGTTCGTTCCAAGACTGACATCTTGATCAGATTGCCGACCTGTGGGCCCGACCCCACGCTCTTTGTGTCGCTGTGATCTTGTACGCCGTCGGATACGCCATGTGCGCCGGTTCCAACAACGTCGCTACAGTCGTTGCCGGCCAGGTTATCTACACCCTGGGTAACAGTGGTATCTCGTTCCGTGAGTTCTTATCATCTGGCAAACAGCGACCGGTAGCTCATTCCAATCTCAGTCAATTCCCTCCTGATCTCCGACATCACGTCTCTCCAGTGGCGAGCATTCGTCATTGGCTGCACGTACCTTCCCTTCGTCCTAAACGCCTTCATTGCCGGCTACATCACCACTGGTGTCGGAGGCTTCAGCGCCAATGGGTGGCGATGGGGTGTAAGTGGTAGTCTCCAAGTCGGCGGGCGCAACTGATCTGTTTCCAGTACGGTATGTTCTGCATTCTTGTCCCAGTTGCCATCTCGCCCGCTCTCATCGTCCTGTTCATTGGCGACTACCGAGCCAAAAAGCTCGGTGCTCTGTCGCTCGCTTCCTCTTCTTACGCTAGACGACAAATCCTTGCTGGACGGGCGTACGAGAAGTCCCAGAGGACCTACCTCCAGAGCTTCCTCCACTACTGGCGACGAATGAACGGTACTGGTCTTCTCCTCATGGGCTTCGGTTTCGCTCTCATCCTCACCCCGATCACCCTCAGCACCAGTGCCAAGGGTGGATACACCAACCCATCTCTCATCGCCATGCTGGTCATCGGTGGTTGCTCTTTCATCGGATGGGGTGTTTGGGACGGATACTTTGCTCAATACCCGATCATGCCAAAGCGAGTCCTCAACCGAACCTTCATGGCCTGTGTCGCTATCGACTTCTTCTACTACTTCTCCGGATACTTCATGGACGCCTACTTTGGTTCGTGGGTATTCATCATCAAGGACTGGTCTTCTTGGGATTACACCACGTACATGAACACCCTCACCGTTGGTCTTTGTGGATTCGCCATCATCGTTGGTGTCATCATGCGATACACCCACAGGTACAAGGTGCTCCAGCTCACTGGTCTTGCCATCCGATGTGTCGGTGTTGCCTGCATCTACCGATCGTCCATCGACCCTACCGATGCTGCCCTTGTCTGCGGTCGAGTCTTCATCTCCATCGGTGGTGCCATCTCCGTCACCGCATCGACAGTTGCTACCCAGGCATCCGTTCCTCACCAAGACATGGCCATTGCTGTCGCTGTGCTCAACTTGTGGACTTCGGTCGGTGGTTCCATCGCCACTGCCATCTCCGCTTCTGTCTGGAACAAGCGAGTCCCCGCCAAGCTCGTAGAGTACTTGGGTCCAGACTACAACCAGACTGCCATCGCTGAGATCTTCGCCGACATCAACGTCGCTAAGATCGCCGAGCCAAGAGACGTTATCAAGCTTGGTGAGTGTGCTCCCCCTACCTTTAGTGACGACCTGTACTGACTGCTGTTTTAGCCTACCAAGACGCTATTCACCCTCTCTTCCTCGCTGCTTTGGTCACCTCGTTCGGCGGTCTGCTCGCCGGTTTCTTCGCGTCCAACTTTTACCTCAGTGAGGCTCACAACGCCATCGAGACCCACAAGATCATCAAGTGGCGAGGACAGGACGAGACCAACCCAGAGGTCATTGCCGCCAAGGCCAGAGAGGTTGAGGAGAAGATTCTGCAGGCCAAGGTTGCTAGCTCCGCGGGCGGTGCCGCTCCTCTAGCTGAAGGCGAGACTCAAGCTCCTCAGCCTCCTCAGTCCAGGCGCAGCAAGTTCCTTTCTTTCATGTCCGGGGGTACCAACTAGATCATATAATACACGTACAGCCGTACACTCATCCTAGATACTAGATGCACATGCAACATTCTTTTGGTTACACTCGCTCAGTGCTTCATCCTTGCTTCCTTGCTTGATTCCTGGCTTCATCCTCGCATTCAATCTTCTCGGGACGCTCGGCCCGTTTACAACCCGTTTCGGATATGGCCGGTGGAGGCTGTCATCGATGAGGTGCCCATGAGGATGTCATCGGACAGTCATCTGCCCGCACATCCTGATGTATCCCGTCTTCTCTGTCTTCATCTCTCACAAACCCCTTTCAAGATGCCTTGGTCTACTGTTGAGCTGAAAGATGGGCGAAAAATCCCTCAGATCGCCTTCGGCTCTGCCGCTCACTCGAACGAGTCCACCTCTGACATCATCAACCAGGCCATCGATGTCGGCTTCGACCACATCGACACCGCTCAGAGTGGGTCAATCGTCCTCTAACACTGTGACATAATCATATACTGATAGGAGCAAAGTGTACGGGAACGAAAAGGAGGTCGGACAGGGAATCAAGGAATCCGGCCTGGCTCGAAAGGATATTTGGATAACGACAAAGTGGTCCGGATATGCGCCTATCAAGCAGTCCATTCAAGAGAGTCTGGAGAAGCTGGGCGTGGAATATGTCGACCTGTACTTGATACACAACTCGAGGATCTGCAATGGGGACATCAAGGGTGCTTGGGCTCAGTTTGAGGAGGTCTACAAATTGGGATATGCCAAATCGATCGGGGTGTCAAAGTGAGTGTTGCATCCTCGAGCTTCTCCGTCCACTATCACTCCGAACCTTAAGCTCATAACCACACTCTCTAGCTTCTCGATCGAACAGCTGGAGGAAGTCCACTCTGTTGCCAAGGTCAAGCCTGTCATCAACCAGATCCTGCTTCATCCGGGTGTATGGAGAGACACCGCCCCGCTCATCGAGTATCACACCAAGCAGCACATCGTCACCGAGGGATACTCCCCACTTCGACCTCTGCGGGACGTTTCCGCCCCAAATCTCGTCAAAGTCGTCAGCAAGCTAGCTGAGAAGAAGGGCGTGAAGCCCGAGACTATTCTGCTCGCCTGGAACAAGGCCAAGGGGTGAGTAGCGCTCTAATGATGATCAGTAGAGAAGAGTCTGATAAGTGAGTAGAGCGATTCCAATCACCTCATCATCGGTCAAGGAGCGAATGGAGGGGTATATCGCCGCTGGGGACCTCGCCCTCACTGCAGAAGATGTCGAGGAGATCGATCGAGCGGGTGTCAAATCGCAAGAACAAGCCGAAAGGCGTCAGAGGATAGTCAGAGTCACTAAAGTGTTAATCGGGGCTGGTGCGGTCTGGTGGACCGTCTCCAGATACTTGTAGAAGCCGTCTTCTTGCTGTTCGTTGGAGGGACCAGGATGAGTTGTGTTCGGTATGCACGGCAGTCGGCATCAAGCTCAGTTCGCCAGGAGGCATGAGCCTGCCGACTTATCGCCTAGGAAGTTCACATCCTGATGACCTAATCTCGCTCGTTGCCATACCAGACGGAGGCCCACCGCGATGTAGACTTAATGCAGATGGCGAGACTACATGAAGAAGTGGGCGAGTTATGCAAGCTGTCATAGCTGGTAGTCGCAGCGTGGCTGCATCAGCAGCACACCCCGGTGCCACACCCAGCAGTCTCGACCCATGCGCGTCAAAATGCCGAGAAATGCCGAAACGGAATCAAATTTCCGAAACGTCGAACGGTCGTGTCAAAAATGTTGAGCTCGACGCTTCTGGTCCTCTGTCCACCACCAAAAACCACCTCAACCCCTCACACCAAAAGTTTTGCAGGAAATACTCTGTAGACAATGGTACGTGAGGGCTTTAATGCACCGTCCTGCTGGTCACCGGAGGACGCGTCAACGCAAAGGAAATCGCGCTGACCTAGTGTTTTTATTTCAACTGTTCGCTAATCTGACAACCTTTGTCCGACGAATAGCCCAAAGCCGCCCCCGCCCAGAAGTCTGCCGCTGGCAAGACCCTCCACAAGTTCTACGTCGACTACTCTGTCCCCGTCGCCGACAACGTCTTTGACGCCGCTTCCTTCGAGAAGTTCCTCCACGACCGAATCAAGGTCGACGGAAAGCCAGGACAGCTCGGTGACGCCGTCCAGATCAGCAAAGAGGGCAACAAGCTCGTGTTGACTTCCAACATCCCCTTCTCGAAGAGGTACCTCAAGGTGGGTCACGCGTGGGAATGAAACCTGCGTCATTGTTGACCTTGTTTCCAGTACCTAACCAAGAAGCACTTGAAGAAGAACAACTTCGAGAACTTCCTCCGAGTCGTCGCCACCTCCAAGGACACCTACTCTCTCCGATACTTCAAGGTCGACCAGGCCGACGAGGAGGAGGAGGAGTAATCGTTTCGCTTGGCGATATGATCTCCGGACGGCCGAGAATGTATCGCACATCTTGATTGATCGTGTGGTGCAGGACAGTAGTGTTGACATACGGACTATGGATGCATTTCTGGCTCGGCTTCAAATGATCAATGCTGCATATGCTGTGGACACTTCGATGCGACAGATGCGAGTGATACACTATAGATGATTACAGTCAAATCCTATCCAACACGTAAAACCAATACACAGTCTCTGGCTCAAACACGGTTCTGAAACCTCCTCTGCCGTCTGATATCTGCTTTCCTCCTGGCTCTGCCTGTATAGTCAAGGGCCTCTTGGCCAGTACCTTCCAGGGTATAGCGGTGAACTGGTCCAGATCCTCGAACCGCGAGGACGAGTAGCTTATACTCATCCACCGGGATCCGGGTCGCGTGACACACGCCAAGTTGCTACACATGGCCGCCATGGGCCGGACAACCTCAAGATCGTTGAACTCTTTGCTCTCTAGACCAGGCTTGATTGTCGATACCTCGACGTTCGGTCCGCAGGAGATGGCGTCTGCTGTCGACTTGTCGAGTATCAAGTCCCAGCCGGCATCACCACACTGTTCCTCCGTTCTACGGTGTAATGCCTCTCGATCCAGCACATTCATCTGAATCAGAGGCACTGAACGCTCCGTGGTGATTGTTGAAGCGACGTAGTCCGCGTCGATGACTTGGACCGGGTACTCAGGGCCATCTTCCTGGTCGAGAGTATGTTGCAGCTGAGAGCCGAGATTGGAAGTACCGCAACCGAGATGTAGCACCTTCAGAGGACCATGTGTCGATGGACCTGCATCACCGATACTTGAAGATTCGCCTCGAGTCGTGGAGCGGGACTTGACCACCTCGGCAATCACCTCCAGTATGAGCGGTAGAATGACATCCGACTCGGAGAGCCACTCGAAGGATGTCTCCTTGGTGAAGCGATTGGACCAGTACTCGGAGCTCGAGAAGTCTGGCGGCATGACCCTCTCGCAAAGACCAGCTTGGTGACGCCTTGGTCCAGTCCTGGTCTTGCGGTGTTCGGTGGATGGCGGTCTTCCGTGGTCATCGGTCAGCGCCTAGACACGAGCAAGAGTATAGGACGAGGACGAGGAGCCGGACCATGGCGCAGGGCGGACCACGTGTCGCGAAAATTTGCCACAGCCAGCTTGGGGATTAGCAACGCCGGTTTGTCCGGTAATCAGATAACAAACACCTCTTTTAATTAGACGCCGCCACCCAGGGCAAACGACTCCAACTGAATTTCGTCGGGCCGTGGGCGCTGTCAGTTCTCTTCGTCAAGCATCCTTGCATCGTTGTCTAAGCTTAGTTCTTCTCAACCAGCTGCGTACAGTCCTTTGAGCATCAATATACCCACAGTCGGCTTCTGTAGACCCCGAACGGACCGAATCACTGCATCGAGATTCGAAAATACCCAACACATCGGCCCGTCCTCTCGATTTCGCGGCGCCCTGGATCGTCATTTCTTTCTTTCAACATCGGCCGACGCATTTAATTCCAAGCACCTCGACACCCTCTTCCTCTGTCGTCACGCCTCCTTCCTGGACAACGCCATTCGAGACTCCACGCGCATCATCCGCAAGCTAGGCGCCTGGACCGCTTTTCGATCTCACGCAAAGTCGAATTGCAACAGGAGGGTCAGGACCTCACAGGAATCACTGTTTCAGCCTTTCCGCCTTGCGCTGCTTATCTGATAGCAAATCCCCCTTCTCACCTGACACCAATCTGCGACGGCCGACCAATATCGACCGACAAAAGGCTCAAGCTTCTACGAGCTCACGAGCTCGACCCCGATACTCTCAGCACTCTAATCTGATTAGCGAAAAAAGGCGTATGGAGAGCGTCTCCAGCCAGGCCTCATCGATATGAGTGGGAGAGAACGGTGACAATCGTGAGTTGACTCACCTTCCGACTTTCTCTCTCTTCATCCTGCCATTCCCGGCACTGTACTATAGAAGTTGTACTGGCATCTGTACACATTGGATCTCCCCAGCTGACACGCTACTCGCCGCTCAGCATGGACGACTTTCACGAGCGGTATCTCGCTCAACAACCTAATCAAGTCCCCATGTCATCGTTCCCCTCCGCCACCGCCACCCTCTCCACGGTCGCATCCGCCGTCACGACAAGTCTTCGCAGTGTCGCATCGGGGCATGGGGGACATGGCGATGGAGGAAAGCCAAGGAAACGTCATCAAGCTGCCGTGTACTATCTGTCAAGAGTGTCATGGTTGTTGTTCGCGGCGATCATCCTTGTGTTGGCGATACATCACCTCATCGTGACGCGACAACAGAAGAACGAGCTCAAGCGGAGGATAGCACTCGCCACCTCCCCACCCAAAGGCTCAAGGGACAGAATACCAGACTCCGACACGCCCTATACCGATGACGAGACGGACGACACGAGTAGCATCAGCAGTATTGGAAAGAGGGAGAGGAGGCGGACCAACGACAGCAGCGGGCTGGGTGATATTGAGAGCCAGTCAAATCGGAGGGGATCAAGATGGGCCTGGTGGTTGGCCCAACAGAGGAATTGGCTATACCTCAAGATGATGCCAAAGTGGCTTTATGGCCCCGAAACTCTGGCCGACGGGTTCTGGACTCTCACCTACTGCGTCATCCTCTGCAGTTTCGCTGCATACTCAAGTGAGTGCCCTCACTCTGCCGCGTAGACCCGGATTAATCTTCTCAGTCATCGAGGCAACCGAGTACAAGCTACTGGTGTTCGCAAACGCGCTTGGTGTTCTCGTACGTTCTGCCTCTCAATTAATTAGGACAAACTGCTGACACCCGGCACAGGCATTCAGTCAAGTGCCCATGATCATCATCCTCATCCAGAAGAACAACCCGATATCCGCCTTGACGGGCATTACATATCAAAAGCTCAACTACCTCCATCGAGCGAGCTCACGAGCGTGCTTGTTATTCAGTTGGATTCATGTTGTCATTTGGTTCTTCCCATTGTGAGCTTAGCTGCTCGATCCGTCCAAGTGATTATAGAGCTAATACCCGAGTGCAGATGGGAGCGGACGGATGTCAACTATTTCCTAGTCGGCTGGATCGTTTGGGTGAGTGAATACTTCCGAGACTGTGTACGGACTAGTGACTGATTGGAACAGGGCTACGTCGCTATCTTCGGCTTCACGCTGCTCTGGATTACCAGCTTCCGATTGATCAGGCGGATAGCGTTCGAATTCTTCATGGTATCGCATATAGTCGGAACGCTGTGAGTAGACCAGCTCTAGGTCAAATGCTCGTCGGCTGATTTCCTTCACCAGTCTTTTCATCGTTGGGGGCATCTTCCACTGGTGGAGGTTGGCATACTGGCTATGGGTAAGCCAGCTGCAAACTTTATCATCGCATCTCAGCTGACAATTTATGAACCTCAGCCTGCTCTCGCCATCTATGCTTTCGACCGTGCTCTTAGATTTGTCAAGCTCCTTCGGATCAATCCGCCTCGCTCATTGCGCTTTCTCGGATCAAGAAGCGCACCTGAGCAAGCTGGACAATGTGAGATCACCCTTTTGGATAATGAGAACATGCTGCTCGTAGCAAAGCGCCCGGGACTGCACTGGACTCCTGGCCAGCATTTGTGAGCTGTTTTTGGCGTTCCTTTCCGCAAAGACAAAGCTGATCACCGCACCTAGCTACATGTCCGTGCCTACCGTTCACGCGTCGCCTCATGAGGGCCATCCGTTTTCCATTGCGAATGTGCCAAATGAGCGGGACGAGCTAGTCTTCTTGATCCGAGTGCATGGAGGTGAGCTTGATATTCTTCTCGAGGCAGCACTTAAAGCTCACGAACCGATTCTTACAGGTCTGACCAAGCGCCTACGTGATGCTCTCAAGCAGGAAGTCACAGCGGACATCCCTGTCTACTTCGATGGGCCATATGGTTCCTCTCACAGCATGGCTCACTATTCCACGGTGATCCTCGTGGCTGGTGGAACTGGTATCACCTTCCTCTCGTCCCACCTGCTCGGCCTGCTGGCACCCTCGGTAGCTCCAACACGCAGGCACATACACCTCATCTGGCACATCCGACACGCTAGCGACACTGTCTGGCTCGCGAGCCTGCTCAACGAAGCCGCCGAACGACTGAAAGACTTCCCCTTGACCCGCCTTACCCTCGACGTACATGTCACCAAATCCGGCAGAGGCAACGAACCCTCGCAGCCCTTCAGCCTGACAGAGCGTATAGCCGAGACGGTAGCTCCGAGACGATTCAGTCGAAACTCGCCTAGAATGGACCACAGCGAGTTGCCCAGTGCAATTGGTAGCGACAACGGCGACGAGGTGATCGAAGACGATGAGGACACCGAAAGCGTCATGATGGACAGTCTGAGGAGTTCGCGGCGGAACAGCTCGGGCGCCAATCCCACCGAAGACAGCAGGATAGTTCGAGGCAGAGACCTGGAGAACGGAGTGAGGGAGAGACTGCTCAGCATGGGGATGGATCGACGAACCACCGACTTTGCAGATTTACACCGACTACGACACGGTACCGAGCAGGACGGTCAAGAAGAACGGGAGACCCAATACCTCCTTCCGCCTCGTCCATCAGTGCGCTTCGACATGACTCAAGAGGGCGAAGACGACGATACATTCGGCTTGACACGCGACGCTGCCAATCTGCTCGTGTGGAAGAAAGGCCGGGCGGACTTGGTCGAAGTGCTGGAAAACGACCTGGAGTGTACCGACGGAAAGGTCATGGTCACTGGTGAGTTGCGATTGAGTGGTGAAGTCGGATTGTAGCTGACTTTCGTCCAGTCTGCGGCCCAGTCCAACTCTTGCATGCGACGAGGAAAGCGGTCAAATTGGTGTCGACTCCAGAACGAGCATTGCGAGGTCAACCACAAGTCGAGTTCTTCGAAGAGACACTTGGATCGTAGATCTGTAGATCTGCGCTTTCTTCGGAGTTCGGATTCGCGATCTGCGCTCTATCGATTTTTGGGTCGTGTTTCAGGTTTATTGACGAGGAAGGAAGGAAGGATTGTGTATCAGTATAAACGACAAAGTAACGAATGGTCACTCATCTCAAGGCATGTTCTCTGCTTGCATGCATCTGCACTCACACAGACAGGATGCGGACAGTGGCACGCGACATGCGAGTGCTCACACGATAGAACACCCCGAGCGGGGAGCTAAACATTGCCCTGGCTGACCGAAGAGGTCTTGAAGGGGAGATCAAAATGGTAAACATTGAATGACCCTCACCGATTCAGGTTCTATAGCTACACCAGTCCGATCATCCTCCTGAACCTCAAGCTCGGCTCCTACGCCATTCCACCCCGAAAGCCAAGCTTGACGACCGGTCATGGAAGGGTAAAGAAGGGGGTGAGGCCGTCATAGGTTGAGTGATCGACGACACCACACCACACCGTAGGAGGAAACCCGATCCGAGCGTCATTTTAGGCCTTGTTCGTTGATCCACAGGAACCGACCCACACAGCACACTCTGAGGGGAGTGTAGGGACAGCGGAGGACAGCGGGCAGCGTGTTTCATCACCGACATAAACAACTCGATACCGACAGACGTCCTAACACGGTGAGCAGAGCGATACAAACAAAACTTGTAGCACCATCCTATTTTGCTGATCCAGTTCGTGCCATTTCACCTCAGCCCATCTATCCAGCTTGACTTTTGCTTCGCATCCAGTCACTCCTCAGCTGCTTCTTGCCAGTCATTACAGAGACTTATCACCACACATCATCTCCATCCCGCCTCGAGGCCACCTCGACACTATGTCATCCTCGACTTACGGCTGGAGCTCGAGCCAGCATCCTCGGGCTCAAGAACCCGAAGATAACTCATCGATCGAGCAGCATCCCGAGCAAGATCAGTATCAACCCCAGCACCCCCTGCTCTCCGGCTATCAACAGCCATACCCACTTTACCACATGCCATCAACTTACTCAGCCTACACTCATCCACCTCCCTCTTCCGTTCCAGTATGGTCACATCACCATCCCTCGATGACAGGGGTCATCGTCCATCCTCCGCCCCAATACCCCCTTGCAAGGCGATCCCCGGATAGAGACGAGGATAGTATTCGAAGCCACCACTATGGTTCGGCATCGGGCACTCCTCTGCCCACACCGGTGTCCGCCACTTCCTTCCGATCGATGACCTCCTCCACTTCTACCTCGGCATCAGCTTCCACTCGAGACAGCGAGCTGCGCCCCAATGATGGTTCCAGGCCAATCATGCTAGCTCGCTCACGAAGAGCAGCCGCTGCTAAAGCCAATTCAAACATCTCATCAGTAACGGCAATCCTCCGAGCCCCGTCCCTTCCCATTGTCCAGAGCGTCGACGAAGAGTCCCCGCCAAAGACCGGTGCTTCCAGCTCGATATTGGTCTTGCGTGAGAAAGACGAAGTCAGCAGTGACGAGGAGAGTCTTCCCGAGGCCAACGAGACCGATGACGAGGAATATGGTGTTACTGCAAGACCCAAGCGAGACCTTGTTGGTGCCGCTACGAGACCCAAGCGAGCCGGTTACACAGCTCGAGCGGTCAGAGCCAGGAACCCAGTCAATAGACAAGCACCGGTCAAGGCGAAGCCCGGTCGATCTCGTGCCCGTGGTAAAGCCAGTCGAGCAAAGAAGGAGCAACAAGTCGACGACACCCTGCCATTCGCATTGCAGAACTGTCGAGGTCCACTTCTTGACGTTCCACCCGGTGCCGAAGTCGAGGTCAATGGTCTACTCATCCTCACTCCTCCAGCTGTTCAAGCTCCACCAAGCGCTTTCCAACCTTTCAATCAGTACTCCCAGGCGCCGGCACCAGAAGGCTATCAAAGCCCCTTCGAAATGTATACCTGCCGAGCCTGCGCGAAGACCTACGACGGGAAGAATGCTCGAAGTGTCGCTCGTAGGCATCTCCAAGACAAGCATGGCGTGCCGTTGGCATTGCAGGCGAGGAGGACGAGGTGGGACGGCGGTAGGTGATTGAACGTCGACCAATGAAATTGACGCGTCGAGCTGAAACAACACCCACTTTTTAGCGCCAGCTGAAGTTCCACATGTTGTTGCGGCGGAAGCGAGAGAGAAGAACTTGCTTTCCAAACGGCTTTGGGCGAACAAGAACAGGTGAGCGATGCTTTCCGCTAACCTCTTCCCTGGGCGGCAGAAGCTGATCACGATCTCCCAGATCAATCCAACGAATCGAACGTGAATATGCAACTTTCCTCGCGCCATACGGTCCCAATGGTGTCGTCACTCCCTGTGGTGTCCGACTGGTCGCGCCGGAGATGCGAAAGGTCCAGCCGGAAGATGGCGAGTACTCCGATGGCGAGCGACTATCCTGGCTGGTACTTCCGCCCAACATGAAGTCGTACATGGACATGGTGCGACAAGGTCAAACACTCCCTCTACTGTTACTCCGCCGACCGCTAGGCGAGAATGAAACGAAAATGGTGCCGCTGGTTCCCGGTCCAATCAAGACTGGTGCAAAGGCCAAAACTTCCAAGAAGCGTGGTGGTCAGAAGCAACCCATTGTCGACCCTGGGCTCCAAGATGCCGACTCTGGTGCTGAAGAAGACCTCGACTACTCATTCAACGAGGATCAAGCAGCTGGCCCGTCCACATCACAATCCAACAGCCTCTACCCTCTGCAATCCACTTGGCCACAAGGCGACCTACACACCGCCCCAGCGCCTCATCTCTCCGAGCAGGAGCTGCAAGCTGGCTTGGCTCATCACTCGGCCTCCGCCCCATACGCCTACGGCTCGGTGCAATATGGGCACACCTACCCTCAGCCAGCATTCACCGCACCTCATCACTTTCATCCTCGACAAGACGGCTATAACCAGGACCAGCTTGGTGATGATGATGCGTATGATGTCGAAGGAGAAGAGGAGCTCGATGACCAGTCTGAGCATTCACCAGTGTTACAACAGCTGCAGCCGACAGCCGTGGTGCACCAGCAATGGGTCCAAACGGTCATGCCTCCGATCTACACCAACGGTGTTTGGTATCAACCATTCTCTGGACCACAGAGCTACTCCTATCCTCAAGGTCCCATCGCTAGCCAGCAGAATCAGATAGAAGTCGCTCATATCGAGGAGGTGCCCAATCTCGACGTCAAAGGGATGGACGATTCCCTAGCCGAGACACACCTGCAAGAGGAAGATGTCCACGGTGTCGTCGAAAATGAGAAGAGCGATTCGGATATTGAGGTCGAGAACATCGCAGCGGAGTCATTGCTCGACCTCCATTCCACACCTATGCAACCAGAGACCGATTCGTCCAGACCTGCCGTCAACACTTCGATCCTCAGCTCCTCGTCTCTAGCTACCCTTCAACGCACGGGTAGCGATCCCTCCTCCGATCCCTCGACCGTCACCAAATCATCTCACCTACATCCAGAGGTTGACTCGTCGCGATCTGGTCTCATGGAAGCGCCCGAGATCATGTCCCGCCCACGACCTGTTCGATCGAGGTCCGTGGTCCAGCCGTTCGTCAAATCCCGCCCCGACGCCTATTCCCGCTCTATATCGTTCAACGAGCACGTCGAGCTCGATGACCCATTCATGACTGGATCTCCGGTGCCGAGCAACAAGAAACGTCGGAACACTGTCGCCTCGCCCTCCCCGCTCCAGCAGAAGAAGAAGAGGGATACGATCTCGGACAGGATGCCATTATCGGTGCTACAAGCTAACAGCGCTTTGGGTGGCAGTCTACTGGGCAACATACCCAACGTATCACCCATGAAGCTCGACAAGTCCAGTCTTGATCGACCGGGAATGGACTATACCACCCCGATGCGACCATCACACGGTCTCAGTGCTTCGGCTAGTAGACCAAGTCTGTGGATGCTGAGCTCGCCAGCAAATGGGGATGCAGCAGCCAGCTTGGGCTTGGCTCCTGGATGGGGTGGATTGCTCTCGACTCCGGGGGTCAGTGGCATCGTGGCGAGCGATACCCCCGGGAGGGGAGGAGGAAGCATGTCGAAGCTTTGGGATCGAAGAGGGAGCGTGGTTGGGATGGGGAAGAAGGAGACCTGATCCCGATCAGGCGGAGAAGCAGACGCCCACCCGAGACAAGCGACACCTCGCGACATCGGCTTGACCAGTCAACGTTTGGTGACTGTATATACTAGTAAGAATAACGACGCAGTAACGAGTGTAACTCATGACCTATACCCATAACGACCTTCCGCTTATGCTCTTGCTCATACCTATACCCACATTACCTATGCCCAGTGCGCGATACATACTCAATTTCTCCATAGATTTGCCTAAATGGACAGTGCAGTATGCAACATAGTACCTTGGATCAGAGTCTACCTCAAGGCGACACCGCACAAGGAGCTGTTAATTGAGGATCGTCACGTAGTGCATTGATACCATCTACAAGATAAGAGTAACACGATCATAGCTGCACGCCAAGGAGCTCCTTGATCTGAACCAATTGACCCGTCTTGAAACTCTCGTTGGCGGCAAGACCGACAGCCATGGCCAAAGCCCCGTCGACCTGGTTGGCCGACAACCTGGACACGGCCGTTGACGAGGGTTTCTGACCTGGGCGAGGGCCGAAGATCTGGTCCAACATGGCGTCGTCACCACCACCTGGAGTGAAGGTCAGCTGTTTTCCGACATCCGGGGCTATACACAGCTTGTAGGATTGGGCAGAAGTATCTCAGGACACTCACCGTGACCGCCGGTTCCCTCCTCGAAGGGAACGTCTCGACTCGTCTCCCATAGAGGATGCAGCTTGATGCTCTTCCTGGACTCATTTGGCAAAGCCTTCTCTCCGTGAACAAAGTCGGAAGCATCTCCTCCCTTCTTGGTAGGGTTTCGATGCGAGCTTTCGACGACTTCCAGCTCGAGTCGACCTTTATCACCGTTGATCATGACCCTGTATCCCTCCCAAGGCTGTGAAGAGGATTGACCGCGTGGATGGTAGTAAGTGGGTCAGGATGGCAGAGGACGTAGAGAGAAGAGGAAGGTAGACGAGTCAGCTTTCTAGGTCTAGGAAGCAAAGAGCTGGACAGCTGACTGACCGAGTATGCAGTCAAGTGGTAGGTCATGGTAGCCCCATTGTCATACTTGACCAACACTGACATGTCATCTTCGATGGTGATGTCCTCTGCGAAGACGTTCATATCTCGGTGGTAGTTGTCTATGAAGAGTCAGCTTAGCGCCACGCCAGAGACATGCGACAAATTCCAGCTGAAAGACCACAAACACTCACCGACGTGCTCCGCGTCTGTATACAACGCCTTCAGATCCTCCTGATCCTCAAGGTGGATGGCGAATGGATCGTCAGCGGCCTCGGCACTGCCACTGGCTCGATAGTAGTCTCGAGCCCAGCCCGACTTCTTGCCGTTCTCTTTGCCGTAGAAAGCGAGGGAGCCCATTCCGAAGACGGACTGAGGCTTGGCGTTGATCCAGAAGTTGACTAGGTCGAACTGTAGCAAGTGGTCAGCTGTTGACGCCTACAAAATCGAAACAGCAGACTTACATGATGCGAGGACTTGTGCACCATGAGACCTGAAGGTGGTGTCAGCTTGATTCAAGGCGCGAGGATGCATTGATTAGCTCACCGCCAGATTTGTCCTTATACCTGTGCCACCTCCTGAAGTAGTCGGCACCATGGACGGTGTCCTGAGGGAACATCAGCCGGTGATCAGGCCTCCATTGATCCTGTTGCAGCTCACCAAAAGCCACTCGAAGTGGACCGACTTGACATTTCCGATAGCACCGGAAGCGACGACCTCCTCAACCTTCCAGTGAACGGGGTTGTATCGGTAGTTGAAGAGGACTAACGGGGGGGTTCAGCTTGGATGTTCGAAGACATATATGAAGCTGATGGTTGAGTGAGATGGCTCACCCTGCAGAGATCCTTTGGTCTCATCGACGGCTTTCAGGATTTCCTGGCATTTGGCGACGTCCCTGCACAAGTCAGTCAGCTGGTTGCTTTTCGATTTTTCAAGAGCTGTACCTGACGCATGGTACCGCAGACGAGTGCAAGTAGAAGTGAGATCACTCACGTAGTCATGGGCTTCTCCGTCAAGACTCGGATACCAGCCTTAAGAGCTGGGATGATGAACTCGTGATGCGTGGCGTCGACGGTAGTGACGACCAGGACATCAAGCTTCTCATCCTTGAGCATCTTGGCGAAATCAGCCTGTGGAATGGATCAGCTCGTACTGTAACATGGGACTGAGAAAATCTGTATGATGTCCTCCAAGAGCAACTCACAGATGCATACTCCTTGGCAGGAGGCTGGCCCAGCTCTTTGAGCAGACCTTGATGGTGCTTCATTCGCTCAGAGTTGACATCACATAGCGAGACGATAGTGGAGTCTGGTCTGGCGGCAACTGCTCGGACGTAGAGCTGCAAAGGTATCAGCCCGGTCCTGTCCATGGGACGATTGGGAAGCTGCAGAGCTCTGCCCGTATTGGCGCAAGAGCCATTGGCGTCGGCGCCCAGACTCACTCTTGCTCGGTGGCCGGTACCGACGACACCGACTCGTCCGCCGACTTGAGTGGTTCCAGTGGTCATAATTCTGTTCTCACTGTATTCTGGGGTGAATATCAAAGCAGACAAGGCAGGGAAGGGATGTAGAAGGAGAACATCACCCTCGCCCGAGGATATTGCAAGTTGTTGAACGCACTGGCCGACCTCCACCGGCGATTTACGGACCGGAAAGAGGTCACGGAGACAGCGGGTCATAGCGGCCCGGGCGGAGGGTTGTTCCAGCGAGCCAGGACTGCGTTGTAGGCTTGCAGTGCTATTGCTGCTCCTACCGTATGCTGGGAGGGGACTGACAGAGACTGCGATGACAGCGAGCAAGACAAGTTGCATAAATCATGAGATACGAAGAAGTCAGAGCCCCCGACAGATGCTGCGCAACTTCTGACAAAGTGGCAGTAAGACACGCGAGTCTGATAGGCTGGAAAGTACGGAGAAGAGTGGTTTCGCAGAGCCGCAGACGTTAAACCGATCCATTCGTTTATCGTTACAACTGATTTACTGAGCCAAAGATAAAAACAAGCAGTATCGAAGCACACCAATGGGTATGACTAGCACGTAAATATATGTATGTCAGGCCCCGAGCCTTTGAGAAGATCGAAGGAGCCGATGATCCCAAGTTTCGATTCGAGCGGAGATGGAATCAACTCCCGCGTCTGCCAAACTCCCTCCATCTCCGATCTCCTCCTCCTATGTAACGCGACTCGTCTTCGTTCCAACTACCACCATCTACCACTATCTCTTCGACGATCCCCTCGACTACTGGCTCCATTGACCGACGGGCGACCTAAACTCCCACTGTTGGGGCATCTGCCATGTATTCGCCTGATGGACCTGCATGTGCGGCAACAACGGCATCGGCGCGTTCGACGACCACATTCCACCGTTGTCACCGTGACCCGTCGGCTGACCTTGGGGAGATTGCTGAGGATGACCCTGTCCGAGATGAGGATACTGCGTTGGTGGGGCGTAGGAGTACATGACCTGCTGGGGTTGCGGGTAGATCGGGTACGAGGATACGGCGTGACCGACGTGGAAGCCCATTTGCTGAGGAGGGTATCCATGTGCGAAGTACGCTGGAGGAGTTGGTCGACCACCGTAGTTGGGGTCGGTGACCCATTGAGGAAGGTCGCCTTGTGGTGAGTAGACCTGGGCGGAGTGCTTGAATCGCTGTTCGCGCTCGGCCGAGGTCGCCATCTCAGTTGGAAGTTCGCGCTTGGTACCACCATTCAAACCACCATAGCCACTGGACATGGTGCCGCTGTATTGGTACGGCTTGCACTCGAAGTCCTTGCTCAAGACGGAAGAGGTGGATGACATCGACGACGACGAGGCCGATCGAAGGGATACCGCAGGGGAAATGTCTGTGCGCATGGCCGAGGTGGCTGTGGCGAGGGACGAGATCGATGACATGGTGGAGAGTGAGCCCGCTGGGGCATGTTGAGTGAGTGGTGGGGTGAGCTCTCGAAGGGTCTCGGACTTGATGTAGTCGTCCTCGACGTGTTGCTCGTCTTCGGTGAGTCTTGCCTTTTTGGCAGCCGGTTTGGCCAATGCAGTGAGCTAAGCGCATAGTCAGCTGGATGCTCAAGGACCTGAGATAGGGCAGTTGACTCCTGGCAGAGAGATGGTGACGAAGCGATGAAGGGTCGAAAGGAGGGGCGGTTGATTGAACCTTGAAGTGGTGGTTTCGGGCGGCGACGACCAATGAAGTGGTCGTCTGGACGCGCCAAAGGTGCGGTGGACTATGGGAGATGTGGTAGAGGCGATGTGAAGAGGGTTGGATGATGATGAAGAGGCGTGGGAACGACGATCACGATCGAATAACTTACCTCTTTGACCCAGTCGCCGACTCGCTCCTCCTCCCTACGCTCCAGGTACGCCTTCATCTTCTCCACCGCCTCCCTCACGCCCTTCCTCTTCTCCTGGCCCGACTCGACCTTCTCGATGAGGACTCGCATCGCGTCTCGGGAACCATTGGCCCAGTTGTCTTTGATGTCGGTCCAGCCGGCCCGTCGCCGCCAATTGGTCATGTCGCTGTCGATCTTTGATCGAGGGATACCGCTGAGTTCGGACAGCGAGTCTTTCTCGACGGCGCTGGGGTATGGGTTGGCGAGATGTTGGAGAAACCATTCGCGTATGTGGTCGGTGGGCTTCGCCCCACTAGGCTGGTAGGCATGACCTGTCTTCTGATCATGCTGATCGCGGCCAGGATCGGTATGAGCAAGACCATCGGTTTCCTGCATTATGTTCATAGGCCGTCTCTTTCTGCTTCGAGCTGGGACAGTATCGTCTCCAATATCTGAGTATGGTGAGCTCTAATCTATCAAGCCAATCGAACAAGAGGGAGACACACCGTGATGCTCCGACGAGACTATGTGGCGGAACTCTGAAGACAGCTTCTCCAGTTGATTATCATGGTCCTCCTCCGCACGTAGGGCTTGTTCGGCAAGCACGCCAATGTTCGTGGCCAATCTGGCTGCCAGTCTGAGAATATCGGTGGAGATCTGGCCATTTGCTGTTTGGGCCCGGATGAGCTCTCCCATCTTCTGCCATGCTTTCACACTTCCTTCGAGATTTGCGCCTTTGGAGAAATCGTTGATGACGGTCTCGTACAAGCACATCAATTCTTGAGCAGTTGCGGCTGTAGACATGCTGGAAGGAGTGGCGAGGATAGTGAGTCTTGATACGCGATGTAGCAAAGCAGCAAAGCAATCTTATAGAGCCGCTGGAGAAGAGTGTTGTGAAACCCGAGAGCGGGAGACAAAAAGATTTCTCGACGAAAACGAAACACGTCTCCCAGCCGAGTTCTTGTTTGACCACATCCTACGTTGCGACCTGCAAACCTGATCTTGTTCACCTCCATTGCTCTCTCATCCTCACACTCTATTCACCTCCAGCAGCATGAAGCCTGCCCACCGCACTGCATATCATTCGCTGCTCGCCAGCAGTCTTCAAGTCGAGCGAATTTGCCAACCTGAAAATGGCCTACCACTCGGTAGGCTCATTGTCATCAACCCAGCACTCAACCTGGTCCTGGTGGATCAGCACTTCGATCTACCCGACGGCACATCTTCCATCCCTGGAATAGGAACCCTCAAGCCGCGGATTGAATCATTGTTGGCGGACTATGTGCGAAGGGTGAAGCGGGATGTGCAGGTCTCGTGTGCGAATGAGCTCAGACGGACGCTATCTCTGGAAGAACACACAGATATCAGCGACGACAAGATTCAGCAAGCTATCCAGATTAGCTTCGAACGACTCTATCATGAGCTGGTGACCAGGGCGAAGACTGTCGTTACGGAACGACTTAGGTCATTCGCTGAGCAGAACAGAAAGACCGCTGGTTTCTCATCGGTGAGTTTAGGACCTGCGCATGATTGAGTAACATCATCATTGACTGTAAGCGCAGGGCTCCACAGCCATATTGGAAGCTGCATTCGACCGTTCTCAAAGCCTGTCGCAACGGGAATGCTCCATCGTGGCTCAAGCTGCTGGCATCACGCATCAACAGGTGAGGGCACGCTCTTTCCTTGCCGTCTCACTGTACTGACTCTGCATAGGTCCGGACATGGGTACGTCGTCTCTATACTCTCAGCCGCATCGCCACTATCCGCTTGTACTGCTACACTGCCACACCCTCTACTCGACGACCCCTTCACCCCCTCTTCATCTCCCGGTTTTTGATGGTGTCAAGATGGTCATTGCGTATTGTTCATCGGCCTTTCCCCTCTCGTTTCACCCTTTGAACCCGAAATTCAAAAGGGCTCGGACCCGTTCCTGGGTGATCGACCCTTGTTTCATCCATCAAACTCCCGGTCTCATTGTCATTTTTACCCCTTTCGGCAATTATCCCATTCCACCCCTCCTCACACACACACACACACACACACACCGCTTCACCCGCTTTGACCATCGCGCTCCATTTTGATGGTGACTGCGAGAGTCTAACCCTTTTGTCTTCATTACGCGTCTGTGGCAGTGCCAGTGTGGCAGTCGGCGAGAGTGGCAGTGTGGCACTTCGACATGATCCGCCGCTGAGCGCTGACCATGCTATTAGTTCCAGAACAGGAGGAACAGGAAGACGAAAGGTCGCAGGACGGCTTCAACTTCAGCACTCCCGACTCAACCGGCCGATCAAGCGATCCCAGCAACTCGACGAGTAATATCCCTTCCGAAGAGGGCGACAAAGACCGCCTCGTCTATCACACCGACACCTGCTTCTACCGCTGCTGCCGCTGCCAAGAATGGCCGAGTCATCAGGAGCCTGCCCAAGCGAGGTGGCCAAGCCGCGCAAGCTAATGCAGTCTCGCCAACCTCGAGCCTATCGTCGATGTCGACCGTAGGATCGATCCCTCCTGCTGGAGGCTTCACCTCGCCTATGAACCAGAACAACGGGTGTCAACCAACTATCTCGTTCGGCGGATCGACTGTCCCCTACATCCAGACCACGCCGACTCAGTATGCTGAGTACAACCAATCGCAATCTCAGTCCAATCCCTCGCTCAACCTCGTTCCTCCTACTCCCGGACACGACTGGTACACCCAGGGCAACTTCAGCCAGAGTCCAGTGGAGATGACTCCTTCGTCCGAGTTCCCCAGCTTTCAACTCGCTATGGGAAACGACAATGCTGCCCAGCTAGACGAGAGCGCGATCGACCCGACTCTGGCTCATACCCCTTCGTGGTCATCGCCCACCAGCTCCGACTGGTCCAACTTCTCCTTCTCCCAAGGCTCCGACCCCACCCCTGAGCAGTACTCTAAGTTCAGGCTGGACGAGATGGTTGCCAAGTCGGAAGAGGAGATGCTGTTCCAATTGAAAGAATGGCTCGATACGTCTTTCGAAGTCGACGCGGCTCCCTCATCGATGGAATTGGGCGGAGAACTGGATATTGACTTCAGTTCGGATATCCTAGACGGGATCATGGAGCAGAATACCGATGTGGGAATGTTCGACTTCGACAACGCTATGGAGCTGGCTGCTATCGAGGGAGAACCACGACCCGTCCCCGTTTCGATCTCCGGGAGGAGCACGCCATCACTGGTCAACTCAGCCTCGACCGGTGATCTCTCCACCCAGGCTTCTACCGAGAGCTTCTCATATCAGTCGGTCGGATATCCCTCGATTGCTGTGTACCCGACTTCCGTCGCCGCAGCCAGTGGCAGCATCATCGACCCATCCCTACAGGCCGAGTCTGCTCAAATCGACCAATCTGCCCAGTCTCACTTGGCACCCACACAGATCCCATCGCAGGCCGTGGCTCAAGCTGTGGAGAGCAGTGGATGGGCTCAAGGCGCCTTGCCATTCGCCGACTTCGGGTACAAGGTTGATCAGGGTGCATCCCAAGGCAGCGGCTGGAGCGAGGGACAGGATCTCGTCAACGGCTGGGATCAGAGGATGACTACGACTGCGTGAGCGACTCTTGGAGGAGAGGAGCGGGAGAATCCGGGCTCAACATTGCCGACTCTCAATATGGGTTTCGATCTGGACCAGGAAGGAGTTCGGGTCGGGTTTCAGTGCTCGGGTTGTAGGGCGTAGAACTTGAAGGTGGACTCGTAGAAGTGTAAACGGATTTGGTGTCGAATATCTCGCTAGGATTTCGTCTTGTTCATACCTTACAGTATCTGCCATACCATAGTTTCAGGATGGATCGTGTCACGACATTGCTTGTCTGACGGGCTTATTGGATGTTGCTTGCATTTGGTTACAATATACTTTGATTTGATACTACTTCCCACTTCTCTCGTGCGCCCGGGTTTGCGTGCCCCTCGGCTTGGTTTGCGGCTTCTCAGATCGACTCTGAAGTCCTCGATGAATCCCCTTCCGAGAGTAGAGGCATCCGGCGTTCACTTGCTTCCTACTCCTGCTTCCCCAGATCTCCCGTGTACACCGTCATCAACGACTTGTTGTGCATCCCAATTGCGAGGTGCTCCCCATCGTCCCTCCACTGCATTGTCATCTGGGAACATCGGGTCAGCGCTTCATCTCGAGGCTCCGTGTGATTCGGTTACACTCACCATCATTGGCTTCTCCCTGGATGCCTGCTTGCCAGCGTCTTCCTCGATCTCCAGCTCTTTGACCCGTTTGCCAGTCTGCCCAATTGTCAGCTCATGGCTTGGTAGCTGTCTGGAGCGTTTGATACTCACTTCGATATCCCATATGACCAGCTTTCCGTTCCATCCGCCACCGGCAACGAGGTTCTTCGCAGCGGGAGAGAAGCATATCGAGCCAGTACCGGTTTCCAGACCAGATAGTGTGTACAGCGTCTGCCCTGATAACGCGTCGAAGAGCTTCACCGTGGAATCCTGTCCACCACTACAAGGGAGTCAGTCTCCATTACAGCTGAAGCGGGTATCGTGCACAGAAGGCAGCTGTAGGACTTACGCAGCGAGGATCATTCGGCCGTCTTTACAGCTTGGACTCCATTCTAACGTGTCCATCCGCCTGTTGACGCTCCTGGTCACCACATTCAACCGATTCACACAGTGGTCGATCCCGATGACAGCACCATTGCCCTGGAAGTAATCGTCCTTCTCACTGCCTCCGGGTCCATTGGCAATAGCACCGGCATTTGACATCTTGGTCGGTGATGACGAGCGCGAAGTCGTTCCTCGGTCTTCAGGGTACGAAGGCAGTTTCCACACCATACACGTTCCGTCGTCCGACACACTGGCAAGCAGTCTTTTCTCCCATTCTTTTGACGCTCCACCGAGTTTGTTGATGGTGGAAGCAGTGGGAGACCACTTCAACTTGGTCACATCGTCGGTATGTCCCTTGAAGGTGTATCGCGGACGTTTGTCATTCGTCCTGAAGATGAAGATAGTATGGTCGTGGCCTCCAGAAGCAAAGACGTCGTCGTCCAACCAGTCAATGTCGGTCACTTTTCCTTTATGACTCTCAAAGCTCCTCAACATCGGTCGTTGATACACATTTCCAATTGACCAGAGGCATATCGTGAAGTCGTCCTTGGCTGTCAGGATGAACGATCCGGAGGGCGAGAACTTCAGGGCACTGATAGCTCCTCGGCCGTAGGACATGATGCCCTGCATCGATCCTGACGGGGTGAAGAGCCGTCCAACTCCATCTTGGCAGCCTGATACACAATCAGCTCTGTCGACTTAAGGGATTTCATAGCTGCAACTAGTGATAGTACACCACTCACCGGTCGCAAAGAATGTCCCATCCGGGTGCCATGCCAACGCCGTCACACCCTTCTTCGAGCTTTCTATGCTTTTGTGAGGAATCGGAGTTTGCCTCAACAACGACAATGCGGACCGTTCATCCTTCTCGTCAAAGTCCCATAGTCTCGCCGTACCATCGCTCGAGCCCGTCGACAAGTTCAACCGATTCTGCGGGTTCCAAGCCACACACGAGACCATATCCCGGTGTTCGACAAACGTGGCGATATGATCCTCTGAGATGATATGTGCTGGAGTTTCCACCTTCTTTTCTTGAGATGCAGTGGATTTACGCCCATTCCGACTCGGTTTCTCCGGTTCATCCTGTTCAGACTCGGTATCCGGTATCCTACCCTTCAACCGAGGTGTCGACTTCATAGGGCTTTTCGACCTCCTATCGGGTTTCTCCTCGACGCCGAGTTTGCTGGAATCGGCTTTTCCATTCGGACCGGATTTCGCTTTCGACCGTCTTGACTCTTTCGGCTCGTCGTCAACGTCCATATCGTCGCCGTCATCCTTATCTCTTTCTGCACGACCTTTCCCTTGGTCATCCTTTTCGAGATCGCTGGCCATGGCGGTAGCGGTGTCCGATATTCTGGCCCGTTTCTTGTCTTTATCCCGTTTCTTCGATTTCGTCGTAAGCACTGGCGATTTGGCCCTGGTTGATGCTGCGGGCGATGCCTCTCGCGAATCAGAAGCATCGGATTCTCTCCTCGACTTCCTTTTGCCCTTGACCGGGTCGACAGTGCTGGTTTCGGCTTGACTGGTCGTGCTGATGTTTATCGCTTGACCACTGGATCGATTGGTCCTCGATGGTCCCGCTTCTGGCGCCTCTGGACCTGGAGGGAATACTTCGGGTCTTTTGGGCGGAGGTGGACTGACTCGCAAACTGGGTGGAAGAGGCAGCGTGGGGTTGTTCGATGAGGAAGGGAATGAGGGTGGGCAGGCATGTGGTATGAGTAGGTGGAAAGGATTTGGACAGCTTGGTTTAAATGGCTCCCCATTGGCTCCGATGTGTCTTTCGACCTCTTCCCAGCGTAAAGACTTCCATAGTCTCCTGACTAGTTCACCCCGTTCTATCCGGCCTTCGCTCTTGCCAAAACCATCAGGTTGCCTCGATGGCCCCGAAGAGCCATTGGCTTGCTTACCCTTGGAGTTGGGCGCGGTAGGGGTGGGGAAAGAAGGGTTGTAGTGCTTGAATAGCGAGGTCGAGGGCAGGTTGGATTCGGAAAGAAGGGTGAAGGCGGTATGGGTGAAATTGGATTCGAGGAGGTACTACAGCAGATCATATTCAGCTCGAAATTCTCGAAATGAAACTGTCGGGAGCTGGAGGGACTCCCACTCACGAGGTATATCAGTATGTTGATCTCAACACTTGACAATTCCACTCTGGATTCCTCCTCGTCCACCTCCATCTCCATGTTAACGTCGTCTGCCATTGTGGCGGGGTCAAAGTCCCTGCTTGACAGCTTTGGCGGATCAGGCGGCAGCATTCTGGCTCATTGGCGTGTGTGATGGTGTGTGAGGTGAGGTAGCCTTCAAGCAGCTTTTAACTTCGACAAGGTACCACAGGGGCCAAGTGAAGTAAAGGTATCTCGAAGATGTCGAATGCGGCAATACGACGATTTCAGCAGTCCGAGATGCTGATCACCGCTTGATCCTCCTGGGTATGTGGGTGCGACTGATTTGTAGCTCGTGTCGATGGAAGATGCCCTGGCTACTTCGTCTTGGGCCGGCGTCGTAGAGGTGATCAGGTGAGGGGTAAGAGTGAGCAAGTATAGATTTGTTGTTGCTGCTATTGAGTGCAGGTGATAGATCGAAGGTGCCACACTGCTGTAACCCCGATTTACTACTGCACCGGTTAGGATTATAACGCCGGGGTGTAGCAGATCTCGTTAGAGCGAGACGCGTTCTATTCCATGTTTTGATAAATTCAACGAGGGAGACTAGGTCCAGTGACCTCGACCAAAGAGGATCAAAGGCGTGTTCCATCATCGTCAACGTAGGGAGGACCGCTCCCAATAATTTCTGGATCCACCAGACCACCAACTTCGGTACAAGCCGTGATCTCGAAAGTCACGCAAGTCGCCTAATAACCTACCGTTCCTGTGCCTTCCCATCCCATCCGACATGCCTGCTATCTCGTTCCTCCCATTCCTGCAGACGGTACCCGTCGGCACGAGAATCCTCACCGCGGTATTGGTCGTCGCATCTCTTGCTGCAATTGCTCTATCGACATTAGCGGCACAGAATGAGCACACGCCCAGTCCAACGGGCACACATATGCCATGGTTGGTCATGGTTCCAGGAGAAAGTTGGAGGTTTCCTTGGGTTTTGTTGACGGCTGGATGGGTGGAGTTGAGTGTAATCGAGGTGGGTAGAGGTCACAACTCTCGCTAGACTCGGGCAGCTTCTTCCCAGGGCCAGCCTCCGGAACTCAAGCTGATACCTGTTCTAGCTTATAATATCCGCTGTCACCCTTCCACTGGCCTGCCGATATCTGGAGAGAATATGGGGGGCGAAGGAGTTGATAAGATTCTGCTGTATCACGATAGTGGGCAGCAATATAATAGCTTTCGGGTACAGCTGGCTGCTGTACATCCTACTAGGTGTGGAGGAGGCTCTGTGAGTGAAATGCCGAGATCCGCATCTTTCCCCCTGCCTCATCAAGCAACGACGACAGCATACTTACTGTTATACAGCTGGGGTCTGCCTTACCACGGTCTCTCGGGGCTACAAGTTGGTTTCCTGGTGGCTTTCACGCAACTCATCCCTGAGCATCAATTGCAATTGCTGGGCAAGCTTAAAGTTCGGGTCAAGGTCAGTTGCCGTATATCCTTGGTCGGTCAAAGCCAGCTGACCGTTGTTTGACATTTCTAGACCCTTCCTGGACTGTATCTTCTGGTGTCCAACGTCTTGGTGATCCTCCTCGGTTCATCACCATATATCCTCATCCAATTTGGCTTCTTTGTGGCCTGGGTATACCTCCGGTTCTTCAAGATCTCCGAGGATGGCCTGTCCCGTGGAGACAGGAGCGAGACTTTTGCTTTCCAGTACTGGTTCCCCCTTCCTATCAGGTAAGACTGGTCTCAGCTGTCTGCCATCAGATGTAGGAAAGCTGATGTTCGTCCAGGCCGTACATTTCGAAAGCTGCCAACTTTGTTCACAAGCTTGCTATCCGGGTCGGATTGGTAGAAGCCTGGGATGAGCCTAGTCAAGGTGGTTCTTATGCCATGCTGCCTGGGCCAGGAGGTGCTCGGGCCGAAGCCGAACGCAGGAGGTATGTCAGCTTATTAAGTGTGTAGCCTAGCTGATCATCACTTTCTCTAGAGCACTCGCCTTGAAAGCTTTGGACGCGCGACTGGCATCGGGATCCCCGGCGCCCAGCACATCACCCAATCCGCCTGCCTCGGCAACAGTCCCACCTCCAGCGGCAGCACCCTCCGCTGTCTCATCTGAGCCACCCAGATCCACCCTGACAAGGTCTCTGTCCGTCAGCGAGAACAAGCCGAAAGAGAAGGATTAAAGGAAACGTTAATTGGTATCTTGTGTTGATGTCTTGAAACTGTGACGAGATAGAGAGCTGCATACATCTGTATATCACATGCATTGGCTGCGTTTGCAGAGACAGGGTGTGCTCCATACACAAGCAGAGAGCAGCAGCAGCAGGAGCCAGGAGGAGTACGCACGTCCTCGCACATCGCACACCGGCCGGTCCTCCCCGCGTTTCCCGTTGTGGAGATGTCCGCCTTTGCTGTGTCCCGCATCCCGCGAGTTGCTGTGAACGGTGAACCGAGTTGCGCAGATGTAGACCGCTGCTGGATCCTTTGTGCTCCCATCCGTCAAGATCATTGCAGACCGACTCGACAACGGAGAAGGAGGAGCGAGCTCACTGAATAGCGCGCTTGCATAACTCGGCTCGCCATCACGCTCGAGCCGACTTTGAGCTCGGACGCCAAGATTGTAAAACGTGGAACTTGAAGTTCACATCTCCCTTGATCTCGTTCTTCCTCCTCTTCCCTACGTACCGCCATGCCCTCTCTATCCCCACCACCGGGGCCTAGGCTGGCAGCACCGATATCCACCGCTCCTATCACCTCGACTGGCAAGACCACCTCCACGTACACCGACGCATCGCTAAGTAAACGCAGCTCCAACTCCCAACTCAAGGACTCGGACGCGGACCTCAGGCTGAAAGAGCGAGATGCGACAACATGGCCCAGTCGCCCTTTGTCGGGCGGTATGAGAAGAGCAGGAAGAACGGATCTGGGGCTGAAGACCAGGGAGTGGCTGTTATTGGCCTCGGTGTGCCTATTGGGAGCAGGGGTTAGGTTGTATGGGTTGGATTATCCCCATTCCGTGGTGTGAGTGCTCCTTCCTCGGTCAGCTCGCCCTTGCCAGTTGCCCGAGGTCTAGGACAGATACTTGGAACATTGGCAACCCAGGAGGCCCGTACTGACATCTAGCTTAGCTTCGACGAGGTGCACTTCGGAGGTTTCGCTTCGAAGTATATCCGACAGGTGTTCTTCATGGATGTTCACCCTCCTCTGGCAAAGTTGCTCATCACGCTATCGGCCAAGATTGGCGGGTTTGACGGCAACTTTGCGTTCAAGGACATTGGAAAGTGAGTGGAACGCTCACCCGATATCAGCCCCGCTGCGCGTGAAGAACGGCTGAGCTGATGGGCCCGCAGCGAATACATCGGAGAGAAGGTCCCATACCTAATCATGCGATTCTTCCCTGCGGTCCTGGGTCTGGCTCTCATTCCAATCACCTTCCTCACCCTTCTCGCCTTGCGACTATCACTAGCCACAGCTCTCCTTGGCTCGCTTTTGATCACCTTTGACAACGCCCTCATCACCCAATCCCGGCTCATCCTCCTCGACTCCTTCTTGGTCTTCTTCACCGCACTCACGATGTACTTCTGGGTCCGGTTCTCCAACCTCGACGCCGAGGGGCAGGCCTTCACGACCAAATGGTGGAAATACCTCACACTCTCGGGTCTTGCCCTTGGTGCTACCTTCTCATGCAAATGGGTCGGCTTGTTCACCATTGCAACGCTTGGTCTGGCGACTTTGAGACAACTATGGCTATTACTAGGAAACCTCAAGGTCACGCCTACAATGTGGATCAAGCACTTCCTGGCAAGGGCACTTTGCTTGATCTTGATTCCGACTTTGTTTTACATGGCTATGTTCCAGATCCACTTCATGGTCCTCAACCGATCTGGAGATGGGGATGGGTTCATGAGCTCCGAGTTCCAGCACACTTTGATTGGACACGGCATGGAAGACACTTATGCAGGTGAGTCGGGTGACGTCGTCAGCAATGAATCAGCTAGACAGTACTCGTGTTGAAGCTGATCATTGCCGCTGTCAGACGTCTCGTTTGGTTCGCACGTCACTATCCGACACGTCAACACCCAAGGAGGATACTTGCACTCACACGCTTCTGCCTATCCCGGTGGTTCTCAGCGTGAGTCCGCGCGCCGCGCTCGATGCAGATATCTACCCGCATTTCCTTCCTGCCGATACGGAGAAGACCAGCTAATGCGAAATTTTAGAGCAACAAATCACACTCTACCCCCACCGTGATGACAATAACATCTGGCGTATTGTCAATGGTTCGGAGACCGACGGACCACTTTCCTACCCATGGGACGATCTGCCAATCGAGCATATCCTGACTGGAACCAAGATCAGGCTCGAGCACATCTCCACCGAGAAGCGATTGCACAGTCACGACGTCAGACCACCTGTCAGTGATGTCGACTTCCAGAACGAAGTATCGGGCTACGGCTTTCCAGGGTGAGCGACTATACCAGCCAGCTTCCGGGTCTTCCAAGGCTGTGACGTATGAAGCTGACACTGTTTTTAGATTTGCTGGAGACGCCAATGACGACTTCATCGTGGAGATTGCGCCGAAGACCCGAGGGGGACGGGACAAGCAAGCGAGGCATCGATTGAGGACGCTGCGAACAGAGTTCAGGTTGAGACACGTCTTGTCGGGTTGTTACCTGTTCTCGCATAAGGTTAAGCTGCCAGAATGGGGTTTCGAGCAGCAAGAGGTAAGGCCGAATCTGCTATGCTGAACCTCATAACACAGAAAGCAGTCTCTAACCCTTGTTAGGTCACCTGCAACAAGAATCCAACGTGGGACAACTCGCTGTGGTACATCGAGACCAATACACATGCGCAATGTTAGCCGCCCGCCTCGCCAGTGTATCAAGGATTGAAGCTGACACTTTTTCCAGTGCCCCCCGACGCCGAAAAAGTCAACTACAGCAAACCCTCGTTCTTGACCAAATTCCTCGAGCTACAGAGCGTCATGTGGAAGACCAACGCCGGTTTGACGGACAGACACGCTTATGACTCGAGGCCACAACATTGGCCTGTCCTCAGAAGGGGAATCGTGAGTCAGCTGTTTCGTGCTGTCTCTCTTTGCAAGTAAGCTGACAAACGACACAGAACTTCTGGGTCAAGGAGAATCACCAGGTGTACTTGATTGGTAACCCGGTAGTCTGGTACGCTAGCACTATCGGAGTGCTGCTATACCTTGGTGTCCGGGCGCTACTGGTTCTGCGAGCTCAAAGAGGTTACCGAGACCTATCGCGACGTGAGTGACAAGGTTACAGCTGCTACGAACGTAGACAAACACAAGCTGAGCTTCGCATCCCTCATAGCTAAGCTTGCGTATTACGACGAAGTCTGCTCGTTCTTGGTCATCGGCTGGGCGCTCCACTACCTTCCCTTCTTCCTCATGCAGCGACAACTCTTCCTGCATCACTACCTCCCCGCCCTGTATTTCGCCGTTTTGACCTTCTGCGCCGTATTCGACCTGGTCACCTCGGCTCTGAGGCCAAGAACGCGGACCCAAGTCGCGGCTGTGGTCCTCATCCTGGCGATCTGGTCGTATAGCCATTTCAGCCCGTTGACCTATGGCGGCGACTGGACAAAGGGCAAGTGCGAGAAGGCGAAGTGGTTGAAGACGTGGGACTTCTCGTGGTGAGTAACGGTTAACCGCCCATGATCCAGCTTCTTAGAAGATAGTAGAGCTAAGCTGATCATCCATTCAGTAATGACTTCCACGACAGTCTTTCTCAGTACAACGCCCCAATGCCAGTTAAGAGCATCAAGGTCGGATCAGAGGCGCTGGAGGATGGCCTCGGCGCTGATGTCATGACTACGATCATGGTGGTGGGTCACTCTGCTGCCCCTTTCGCTCCACCCCCGGCCATGTAAGCTGATCTCTCACGATCCAGGACGAAGCTCCCGAGCCGATCAAAAACGCCTTCGACGACCCTAACGCGCCTCCCGAGGAAAAGACCATCGCGCCAGTCGGACCCGCCAACGAGGTCCAAATGCAGGAATCCACAATCGCCATTCCTCTTAATGAGAACCACGAGGCTCAGCGGGTGGAGGACCTTCGTAACCCCGTCGGCTTGGACGCCGGCGCTCCAGAAGTCACTGACGCCGCAGAGGACGTTGGCGGATGGCACGGAGGTGCTGAGGATGCTGGAAAGAGGGAGGTCGAGCAGCAGCAGGAAGTGGAGGCGAAGGACAGAGTGAGGGTGGATGATGTTCCGGAGATGAGGCTGGATGCGGAGGCGCGGAGAATTGCAGAGGCGGCGATGAAAGCGGATGAGGAGGTGTAGTGAGAGGAGGAAAAGCTGAATATCTTGCAACAGACTCGACGGGATGCGAGAGGATGTCACTCAACCATGCATTATACGGTATCAAGAGCTGTATACTGACCACCTGGCGGACGAATGGGAATCATAGCGACAAGACCCTTGTTTCTTAGCCAGCACGGAAGTCATGCGACGATGGGAAAGCCGAGGTCTAAGTGCGCAGCGTCGGAGTCGGAGTCAAGTAGAGGAGGCAGAAGCTTCTCCTTCAACTATTCGGCATGATGCGCTCTTCGACCGGAAACACCGAGAATGACGACCTACGCCGGTGATATGGGCATGTGTGACAGTGAATATGAGACAGTAAGTGTGAGAAGGAGGTATCCTTTGTGTTCTCGGGCAGCTTCAAACCCCAAACGCGACCAATTTCCAAGCGATTCATTGCCAGTACTTGCAAAACGGTGTATAAGAGCTCATCAGTCTCACTAAAGCACTACACTCCCAAACCGGGATCACAGCACCACGAAGTCGATCATGGATCCTCTGCATGGCGATGAACGATCTCATCCTGGAAGAAGGTCGAGCTACAGTACCAATACCTCGACCCCATTCACCTCTTATGGATTTGCGAGTACAGCTCGTAGAGCACTCGATCCACCTCGCCGGCGAGTCCGGACAACATATGACTCCAATCCCCCCAGTCGATTTCCGCCTCGGTTTGCTGATCAAGAGGACTATGACGATCCTGCACCTGACGATTCGGGTCTGACATACCCTGACCCGCAAGATGGTAGAGCTGTTGACCGTGAGACTGTAGTGAACGATACTCTCGCTGCCGCTTTGGCGGCATATGCGTATGAGCGGTACTCCCACTCAACTCCGGCTTGCGCTTGTAGAGCCCGAGTGGTCGGATGACGACTTGCCGATCACACAAAAGCCACGGAGGCGGCACCAGTGGGAGGAGAATGAGAATAATTCGGAAGGACTTCAGCTTATGAAGGGACAGGAGCACGATGGAGAGCAGGACGGGGGAGGAGTGGCTGAGTGGGTGATAGCTCCACAGACGTCTATGGGATTCCTGGAGAAAACCGCTCAGTGGCTGGGAATCCCTGAAGGAGGGAGAATGCCTAAATTGCTAATGGCTCCAGAGGAAGAGCAGAGCGTACACGCTCCCGGTGCTGAGAGACAACTACGGATCGAAGGGAAGAGGGCTGATGAGTCCTCGCCTCATGGGAGCGGTGATATTGGATCACAAGCGCCAAGTGCGGGAGGATCGAGTGTAGGACTCCTAAACTTCGAAGATGACGAAGACTACGGGGACGAAGAAGATGATATAGGCGATATCCTCAAAGTCAAAAGTGACGTTGAGAAAGTAGCGATCAAATCTCAGGACGAAGGATCAGAGGTCGGAGACGAGCCAAAAGTGGAACTCCTAATGGCACCACCGGAGCCGCTGGAGCCGCCAACTACCCTGATGATGGCGCTGCCTTCCGTCCCAGAACTACCATCGGCACCTGAGGCTGAAGTTTCGTCGTCTTCGGATATGGAGTCTGTCGATCCTGGAGAAGATACCGAGCTAGGGGTCGGCATCTATCATGGCGGATCGTCGAGAAGAGAAGTAAGGAGGATGGCTGCGGACCAGTACTTCGGTTTAGAGGAAACCGATGCCCAACAGGGAGAGGGCTCTGAGTCTGGTGACTCTTTCGATGGGTGAGTGGGCGACACTGCCCAGATCGCACGAAGCAAGCAGCACTGACTGGACGAACTCGTAGTTATCCCTCGGAATTCCAATATGTCCACCCTCGTTTGTATATTCCACTGCGACCTGTACAAGAGGAAGACGAGCTGGAAGATAATGTCCGCCCTGGCCTGCATGACCAAGTGGACGAACACCCGCCGGTCGAGCATGAAGAGGCCGATGCTGGATCTACCAATGGTTCGGTAATAACGCCGCCTTTGCATACGTTCGACGTTGACGCCGGAACCGACTCAGCTGGTTCCGATGCAGAGGTCGAGGCAGATAGTCCAAGCAAAGTGCAAGCAGCAGTATCAGCAAATCGTCCCGCAAGTTCGCCCCTGGACGGGACATATCACGTGTACCAGTCTACGCACGATACCTCGAGGGAGGCCTCTGTGATCATTGCCTCTTCGAGTGAACATGAGGAGAGCGATGATGATGACAGCAGTTCGGAAGACAGCGATGAGGAGGAAGCAGATGAGACCAATGAGACTGACGGTATCGACGACGACGAGGGTATCGACCTGCTGCCATCTGACCTGCCCAGCCCAAGAGCGCGCGTCAATGTCATCCAGTCTGTTTCTGGGATTGTTGGGATTGAAGGGAAACACGCTGACCCAGAAGTGGGCATGAATCGGATCGACAGTGGAATCGCTATGGCCGACGGCAGTCCACATGCTGCCGACGGTCGAGCGTCCATTGTGAAGGGAAAGATGGCCCAGCCTGAGGTCGAGTCGAGTGAGGAGAGTAGTGAAGAGAGCAGTGATGCTGAGTCTGACGAGGAAGGGGGCGAGGCTTCAGATGTCGACACCTCCAAACCGGTCGTCGAGGTCAAAATCCAGATAGCCGAAGAGTACAGCACAGGGGACGAAGAAAGTGCAGAAAGTGGGGAAAGTGAGGATGATGATGGCGGAGACAAAGATGAAGAAGAAGACGAAGATGGTGATGGCGAGGAAGATGACGAGCAAGATAGCGACCAAGAGGACGAAACAGGCGATGAGAAGGAGGTCCAACAAGCAGTCCAAGCAGGAGCTGGCAAGACCAGGACTCATACTAATGTGGAGTCGACCACACAGATGTCACCTCAGCAGGACTTGATGGACGACGATGATGCCCCTGAGTCAAGCAGCGAAGACGAGAGCGGCGAGGTAGAGAAGGATCGCAATCCGCCTGCCACCAAAGCTCGCCTGCGCGCCGATGATGAGTACCAACGGTATCAAGGGGGCGGGTTCGCCGACACTGACACGGACGACGGAGTGGGGAGATCACATGTCTTCCAAGATTCATCTCGTGCCGCCTCCATCAAGTCGGCTCGGACCAACGATAGCAGATCGACGCACGGCAGTATCACCAGAAGGGAACGTGATGAGAGGATACATGGATTGAAATACCCCTTCTCCAGATACAAGCCGACAACTTCGAACGGAGGGACAAGCCGTGTATCGGCAAAATCGAGGACAGGCAGTCTTTTACGTACTTCAGCTGCTACACAATATCTTGAAGTCGAGGATGACAATAGAGATGAGGATGACCTGGAGAGCGACATCAGAGGTGGATCCACTGCGGGTACCTCAGTCCGCTTTGAGGAGGCTCCGACAAGTCCATCAACCAAGTCGAGAGAGCACGGAAAGCGGCGTCGACGTCGGCGTCCGCGTACTGATCAAGACGACGAGACATCCGTTGGACAGTCGTCACGGAGACGTGCTCACCGGTCGAGGGAGGAGGTAACTAGTTCGGCGGTCTCGAGTAATCCACTCAAGTGGTTACTGGGAAAGACAGGCAGCACGGCCGATAGGACGAAGTCATCCACGGGCGGAAGTGAGAGTGACCATACTAGACGTCGCAAATCGTCCAAACGGACCGAAAACACCACGGGGAGTTCGAGGAGGTGATGTTGTGAGGGTGAATCCTGTCCCATACAGTAGTGGTTCTGCGACCGTAGAAAGAGTCAATAGCGGCTAAAGAAGACAAAGTCCGTGCCTCGCTCGAGTTCCTCCGTGACTGCCGATTGTAGCAAGGGTCTGGCTGATAGGCATAAGCTGCGACGCTGCGGCTGAGTAGACTAAGTTAGTGAGTACCGAGAATGGCTTGATCAGGATTGGGCAGGTCAGTCTTGGAGCAAGCTTAATAGTGCCGAGCAGAAGATAGGGCAGACCAGGGCAGACTTGAGCTCGGAATCGGATCTCTCGGGGCTCGGACTCTCGGCAAGCTAGACGGATCAGTGAGCATGCATGCTGCGATTACGAGGAGTCCTACTCTCCAAGCATTCAGCAAACACCACTGCACAGATGACTCCTATGCATGTGATGCTCACGGCAAGTCGGTCTTCAACGTTCAACTGCTGTCAAATGCTGTCTAACACGGTTCGAGCGTTTTGATGGTGGATTCAAGGTGAATCTTGGCATTGGTAGTCAGGGGAAAGTGACGCATCTTGAAGGTTCTTGGCAGGCAGTTTCGCTGTCACAGGAGTTCGGAGTGGTGAGCGGGGAACTCTTGGTATGACTTAGACGTGTTCATGGCATGTTCGATCTCCCAAGTTATCGATAAGATAACAGGAGGAGGTGTGGAGTGTTGTTGACAGCGTTCTGCTGCTCACCGGATCGATGCAGATCGACGAGGAACGACGTCGATCATGGATCTCGGAGTGCCACACTGGTGACCAGTGGTGACCCACCTCGGCGATTGGCTGGATCTCCGTTGGGCTATTGTTTGCGCAAGGGCCCCGTCTCTCGGCGGAACTAATTTTAGAACGGGGAAGGAGGAGGGCGCAGGGCCGGGCTGGACAGATCATACAATCGTCAAAGGGGGAAGCTAGCACGCGCAAAAAAGGTGAGGAGAGGAGCAGTGATCATAGCGCACAGCATAACAAAGATCTCAATCGTCACTTGCCTTCATCCACACCTCACATCGTCAATCGCGCCGCTCGACTGGAACCACGAAACGAAAGACACTAGATGCCAGCGATTGACATCCCCCGACCGTAATCCCGTTCTCCCCATGTTTAGCAAGTCATCCGCCAATAACAACAACAACACCTCGTACGCATTCTCACAACCCGCCGCTGTCAATTCATCCACCGCCGTCCGCAAACAGGAGAACGACACTTTCTACAACCCTCTTCCCGCGCCGAGATCATCCCAGGACCAATCTAGAGCTCAACCATCGGTCACGGGTCAATCGGCAAATCCATTCACGGATCCGAGAAGGGATTACGTCTCACGTACTCCCTCGCCTCACGCGTCCAACCCGCTTCTATCCTCCCAACTCTCAGACTCTTCCTCTCCTTCCTCTTCGCAGTTTCACAACTCGTCAAACATGCCTTCAGCTTCTCGATACGCCCCTAGAGCCGGCACTGGGATGCCACAAAGAGGCGAATCTCAGAGCGCTTTACTAGGCGGGAACGGTCAGGTGAGTTCACGTTCCCACGTTCTTTTTCGTGGTTTGCACAGCCCGTTTTCCGATCCGCGTATCACACTTCCCATCGATCTATGCTTCGAGAGACTTGATTATCGTCTACATGACTTGAAAGATCCACAATCCGATCTCCAGCTCGGACCCTAGTCGGGACCGAAATAGTACGAGGATGGCGCGCCAAGAGGACGAAAAGGATCATCCATTTCAACGCGGGGCTATGTTGTTTCCCGTCAATCTGTCCCCGTCTCGATCTGGCAGAGAGGATTGGGAAGCATACTGGAAGGTCCTGTGATTCTTGTGCGCGGTTCTCTCACTTCCTGCCCATTATTTCTGCCATAGTGTCTTCTTGCACATCTCCCTTGTCATGCCTCGCAACCCTGTGTTTCAGGATGGACCTCCTCCACTGCCCCCTAAAACGCAGCCCGGACCAGCCCTTCCACCATTTTCCTTCCTGCCTTTGAGTCACGAACCAAAAGTGCTTCAGTCCTAGAAGACCATCCATAAACAACAGGCTGACTCTATCTAGTCCTCGAACGCCCGGAAATATGGTCCTACAGCCTCCGCCGCACCCATCGGTGCCAGCGCAGCCCTGCTTTCCTCCCCATCACAGTCATCGTCGGATAAGGCAGGCATCAACAACCAGGATGGATCGGCTTGGGGATCGGGCATGGACATGATGAGCCCGGAGGCGGATGACTACCTGCACAACCCGGACCCCAAGCGGGATAGACGAGTGAGTTGCGCCGGCATTGCACAAACGAAAATTGCAGCGGTCACTAACGCATCAAAGGGTGATCACGGTGGAACAATCTTCACTTCTAGAGGTTTGATGAACATCGGCTGTTTGTTCATTCTCCTGCTCGGTGTCATCTGTTTGTTCGCCGGATACCCCATCATCACATTCTACACCCGACACAACCTGAGCACAAATGGTGCCTACAACCTTGGTGGTATCAACTCTACAGGACAGGTTCCCCTCATCAGCAATTTCCCCTCGCCCATCGATCCTGATACGCCACCTGAGGCTTACACCAGACAAGGCTTCGATGATGGACATACCTACAACCTGGTCTTCTCGGACGAGTTCAACAAAGACGGCAGGTAGGTCGATCAACCAAGGGTAGCCTGAACAGTGCAGCTGACATCACGCGTAGAACCTTCTTCCCTGGTGATGACCCATACTGGACAGCAGTTGACATCCACTACTGGCCGACCGGGTGAGCGATCCTAGGCCTACGCTGCTTAAGGTCACCAGCTAACGCATCTTCAGTGATCTTGAGTGGTACGATCCATCCGCTGTGACTACCAAAGGAGGAAACCTTGTCATCACTCAGACGCAGGAGCCAATACACGACCTGAACTTCAAATCTGGTATGCTGCAGTCATGGAATCAGATGTGCTTCCAGTACTCTGTCTACTTCGAAGTCCGATTGTCCCTTCCAGGAACACCGGAAGTGGGAGGTTTCTGGCCTGGTGTGTGGATGATGGGAAACTTGGGCAGACCCGGTTACGGAGCCACAACCGAGGGTACTTGGCCATACACCTATGACAGTTGCGATGTTGGAACTCTGGCGAATCAGACGCTGGCGGATGGATCTGGACCCGAAGCCGCTTTGACCACTGGAGCGAACGGAGGACCACTCTCGTACCTACCCGGACAGAGACTTTCCGCTTGTACATGTGCTGGAGAAGACCACCCAGGACCCGACCACACCTACGGTCGAGCTTCGCCAGAAATCGATGCTATTGAGGTGAGTTGCGCTATCCGATACTGGGAGGCTTTGGCTGATATCTGTGCTAGGCCCAAATTGACCTACGACTGCCTCGAGGAGAGTTGTCACAGTCGAATCAGATTGCACCATTCGACGACTACTACCAGTACAAAAACGGCACCAACGATGTGATCCGATACGATACCACTGTCACGCACTGGAATACGTACCTTGGTGGTAGCTACCAGCAGGCCGTCTCTGGTTTGACTTACATCGACAACTCGGAGTACGAGTTGACCAATGGCGCCTTCGGTGTTCACGGTGAGTGTGCTTGAATCGGAGTTGTTACGAGAGGCTGACTCAGTATAGGCTTCGAGTACTTCTCCAACCCGAACGACCGAAACGCAGGCTACATTACCTGGCTCGCCGACGGAAAGAAGTCGTGGACGATGCACGCATCCGCTACTGGACCCAACCCAGTCACCGGTGTCGGGCAGCGGTTGGTCAGTGAGGAGCCAATGGCTATGGTGAGTGTGGCGCTTCTCCAGTTCAGAGAAGTGAATTGACGCAAAGCAGATCATCAACTTTGGAGCCTCGAACAATTTCCAAACTGTCAACCTGAATCAATTGACCTATCCCGCTCACTTCCTCATCGACTACGTGCGAGTCTACCAGAGACCCGATGTTGGAAAGATGGGATGTGACCCTGCGGACCGACCCACGGCGGACTACATCGCTAGACACAGGCCTGCCTATGACAATGCCAACTTCACCACTTGGGCCGAGGCTGGATACACGTTCCCCGTGAGTAGGATACCGATCCAACTGGGAATTCAGCTGACCTCTTTCTGCAGAAAAACTCGTTGATCGACAAGTGTTAGACAGGCGGACTAGTGGTAGGAGTAGAAGGCCGCCGCAGGTGACCCGCTGCTCAGGGCTAGTGTGGCCCCCTAGGAAGAGGGGAGGCAGTTGACATGGTCGACGCGTCCGGTGTAGTGTTCATCGGCGTGTTGGCATTTTGTGTACAGTATCAGGGTTGACATACCCTTTCATCATTGCTGCATTCGTTTTGTCGCCATCATGTAGATTTACCCCTGAGCGCTTTGCAGCTATGGACATTGATAGCTATGCAATACTGCAGTCTTATTTTACAGGCTGGACTGATTCACGGACACCGCTTCTTGGCTGTGATGTGATGTCGACGACTCGACAGACCTCATGATCATGAAGCTTGAAGCCCCAAGGGGGGAACGTCTGACGCCTATTGGACGGTAAGTGCTAAATAGGCACTGGCTCCCATTTTTGGCCCGGACCTAGCCGTGCCTACTCGCTTGTTAGGTGGCCCAAAACAGGTTCTTGTGGGCAAATAATTATTCTGTAACCCAAGTCCACTCCAATTCAAAGACCCGGACTCGCGCCCGGCGGCGGCCTCAAGACGCCTAAAAGCTGCCCCAAGAGCCGGCATCAGTCGCGCGAATCCGGATCCAGAATTGCTAGGCTCGCAACAACTGGATTTAGGTCTGTCAAAACAAGCTCTTGTGAGTATGTGACTGGTGAGATAACTCGAATCCGGATCTGCATATGGATTGAGGGCTGCTTGCGGCCGAACCTGAGGCCTGAGGCCGGACCTGGGGCCGGGCCGGCTGCTTCGAGACCGTTTCGACTTTCGAGGCTGACATGGCGGTCTTCCCGCACCTCATCTTCAGCGGAGCCAGCTGGCTGAGTAGCTCGTGCAAGTTTAGGAATCGCACAGCATCATAATAAATATCACTTCCTACTCCTCTCTACAATCCTCGACACCTCTCAGCATGCTGTAAGTACTCTCATAAAGTACATGCTTTGCGTGCCGCATCGAGGCGGTCGTCCGAGGAGCCGAGCCTTCTCGCTGTGCCGAATGCCAAGAGCACAGGTGTTCGGCAGGTGATGTCATCCTTTGTTTGTGATTTGTGAGTGCAGCGAATCTGGGTTGAAATCAGGTAGAATCAACATGATCCGCGGTGCTCGTGGTCTGGGCAGGTCTGGGCGGCGCCTTGGAAAGCCTCACAATCAGCTCATTCCGACGGCCACTCTGACAGACTCTGAAAGGCGCGATGACGATATGAGTCCTGCGGATGATGTTTCAGATGCAGACAAGAATCAATCTCGGTCATCCCTTACACCCCCTAGGATAGCTCCTAGGATACTCCCTTCAACTCATCTGTCTGACTGGCGCCAACTTGCCCATCTCAACTCGTACGGTCATGAGCAAACCTCATCAAGATACACACCGCTTCTCGGAACATCACACCTCATCAGCTCCCACTTCAAATAATATGCAGCCAGAGTCTCAGCGGAGTCGGTTCCGGTACCACCTGCAGACGATCAGGACGTCTCGAGGAGGAGCACAGACTTGGAAGGGCGCGGTCAAGGATCTCAAGATCTTCTTCACCGATTGCTGGCTGGACATTGTCACGCTTCTCGTCATTGTGGCCACCGCAGCTGGGGTGAGTGAGGTCGTGACGGAGCGGTATCGCAGACTCAATACTGATACTATGACAGGTATGGGTTGCGCCTCACACTCACGATCGACTTTTCCCCATCACCTTCTTCACCGACGGCGCGGTCGTCTACCCTCAGTTTGCGTATCCCTACGTCGAATCGATCTTCTCACCCGGAGCAGCAGGATGCGTGGCCGGATTGGTACCCCTTGCGTGTGTTCTCGGCGCACAGATATGGTTGAAATCAGTCTTCGACCTGGGTAATGGCGTTCTCGGTCTCGCCTACTCCCTCTCCTCGGGGGTTCTCTTCCAAGTCACCCTCAAGAAGACGATCGGTGGACTGAGGCCACACTTCCTATCGGTCTGCGAACCGGTCATACCCGAGGGTCTGGTGGGAATCGGATTCCAAAACCTCATGTTCACCGCGGAGCAGGTATGCACTGGCGACCCCGACAAGGTTAAGAATGGTCTCGAGTCTTTCCCCTCTGGTCACTCTCAGATTGCCTGGTCGGGATTGGGATACCTCTCGATCTACCTGTTCACCCATCTCCGCGTCCAGAGCTACCGCAGGCGACCTAGTCACTGGAAGATGCTGGCGGTGTTGGGACCCCTGTTGCTGGCCACATACATGTCGAGCTCTCTCGTTCTTGGATACCACCACCATGGCTACGATGTTATCTTCGGTGCAATCATCGGAATCGTGACCAGTTTCTTGGGATACAGGATGGTGTTCATGAGTATACTCAACTCTAAGTGGAACCATATTCCATCTCGACGGTGGGAAAGAAGGGAAGGGGACAAGCGAGATGAAGAGACTGTTGTGGATGGAGACCGAAGTGACGGCGATAGGGCAATGAGGAGCAGGCTGGATAGCGATAGTACTCAGGTCATCGCATGAGGTGAAACCTGGGAAAGGTTCTCCTTTTGTATTCGTTCCTATAATGCAGCCATGTGTCTGGTAATGTTGCTAGCACTTTGGGCCTCAACTGAGCACATGCAAGCTTTCAAGGTCCTCGCAGTCTGATGCAGCTCACTGCCCAGCAGCATCATGCAGCATGCAGGTAGCTGCTGCTCTCGACTCTGTCAAAAGTACCCGTACTTCCGTCGGAAGTAATCGTCCTCGATCTTCGGTCGATATGAACGGACATGAAATCAACATTTCGTCCTGCGTTTCGTGCTACGCACACTCTATCACTTGCTACCACTTGCGCTCCTACATAGCTCTGTCGCCATCCTCGTGTAGGCTGCGGCTGAGCACACGCTTGTCAGCCTTCAATTCAGGTAGGTGCTATACCCACAAGTCGATACACATCACTGATGTCTCTCAGCGAAGCCGACGACACACGACAGCTGTAGTCTAATATTCGGCTTGGGACTGGACGAGGACTTGCTCAGGAATGCCATACAGAGCTCGGGTCAACCCTGGGACACTGCTCAAGAGACGCACATATTACCCACCAAAGGCGAATAGCTCTTTGGCAAGCAACATACTACCCCTTCATCTACATCGCCAGTCCAGACCGGAACAGCCTGTTGCTAGCTGCTCATACTCAACCAGCTCTGTTGCTCCCTGTCACCAAGATGTAGGCCCCTTCAGAATCCCAATACATACTCTAGCGCGTCGAAATTTCATCTCATCCGCCGCTTCTCTACAATCGTCGTCCTCAGCCCCCTCGCCCCGATCCGTAATTTCGAACTTTTTCTCCTTTCGCCAACGGAATTCCGCGACAACTATACCTTCACGCCTACGGGACAAGTTCCTCACCGCTATCCGGACCAATGATATCGACGACTTTTCCGCCGCATACGATATGCTCGTCAAAGCCTCGGCCTTCATTTCCGAGGACGAGGGTGTCTTACTCGCTCAAAGCACGCTATCGCCTCAGGAGGTCTGCCTAGGATTGTCGATGCTGGCCACGTCGGATCAAACTCGATCTCTATATTACCTCCGGAGGATTTACGCCGAAGTGGAGACTCGGTTCAAATACGAAATATCGGACATTCACCGTCTAGCGCTATTGTTCAGTACGTGCAGGTTCGAACAGACACTGGAGGAGACTATAGCTGTCTTGGACAGTATAGAGGATCAGAGCACGGTCGACTGGACAGCGCTACTCGAATACACCTTGCAACACTGCTCGGGAACGACATCCGGCATGATGTCCCAAATGCTCATTGTGTATGATCGGATGAAAAAGATTCGACAGCCAGCCGAGCAGGATATGGAGATCATGCTGAGAGGAGTCAAGGCCTTGGGGGGAGTGAGAGAGATGCCGACATTGAAGCAGAGCAGATTCGTGGAGGATCTAGAGGCTTTGGGCGACAAGCTTAGTGTAGCCGCTTTGGGGACCATGTTGAGCATAGAAGCGGAAAGTGGAGACATTGAAGCAGCGGAAAACATCAAATCTCAGATCGAGCAAATCACCTCCGACCCATCTCACACCGACGCTCAACGCCGCGAAGAGCTCGATACGCTACTCCAGGAAGGATACACCGAAGAGTCTGGTCAGAGGGAGATTAGACGAAGGGCGGCTTTACGCAAGCGAGATATCCTGCGGCTGGAGACGTGGGTTGGTCTGTGCGATCTGGCTATCGCGAAGGACGACACGGCAGAATTACAGACACTCGTGTCGGAGATGGTGGAATGTGGGTATACGCCACAGCCTAACGCCCTCGTCCACCTAATCGACTCAGGGATTGGTCAGAATCGGACGACGTTCTTGAACCATATTGTCGAGGGTGATCGCCAGAAGGGTGCCCTGCCTGGTTTACGGCACATACCTGGCCTCCAAGTCACGGCAGCACATTGGACAGCATTCATCCGACATTTTGTCAATAATGTCGACCACGACAATGACGCTCGAGAACCGGACTCTGCCTCTGTCAGCACGGACGAACTGAAATGCGATGTGCTTCGAGCCTTATATCCGATCATCCGACATCATGGCGTAGAGCTCGATATCGAACTCGCTGCTTGCTTGACCGCTCCCCTGCCTGAGCTGGTCCGGAACGACGATATAATGTGGTCCATCTATGAAGAGTTGTCGAATAATGGAGCTCTAGCCACCTGTACTGGTCGTCAATTCCGCGTTCGCCGAGAATACATAAACCAGTTACTCTCACACTGCGGCTCCGGTGGGGCGACATTGGACCAAACAACGCGGGCGCTCCGCGACCTCCGGCACTTTGGCATACAAGTCAAGCTAGCTCAGGTCTTCTCCCCTCTCATGCGAGCCATATCTCGAGCCCAAACCTATCAGGCGGCCTACGACCTATACTATGAGATTTACTCGGTATTCGGGTCTCGATTAGACAGGCGGCATTTCGAAAGCATCGTCGAGGCGTTATTGGACCTGTCACCGAAAGCACCGACGTTCATCCTCCCTCCATCCGAGTTGTTCACATCCATGCTGAAGGATATGAATAATGTGGGACTTCGACCGGATGGCAACATACTTGCTGCGTTGATACGGAAATACGGCCGGCTTGCTTCCGATGTAGTACCCAATCCGAGGGATCGACGCGAAAGGCTCCTCACCCTCGAAGATGCGGTCAAGGATCTACACGCCAAGCTCAAGCTCGATCCATCAATACAACTCTCAATGCCAATCCTGAACTCGCTTCTCGACGCCTACAATAGGATCGGGCTGCATCAATCGTGGTTGGATACCTGGGACGAGATTGTCGAACGAAGACAGAGGGAACCTCTCGAAAAGGCCCGTCACTTCATGTACTCGGTCTCGATCGCTTTGGACTTTTGCGGTTATAAGAAGTTGGATAAGAAGGCAGACAGGATCTGGGCATGGGCCATCCGTTGGAAGTTCATCAACTACAAGACAGTCGAATCCCGCTTGGAATGCTTGTGCCGGTTGGATAACTTCGACGAGGCGTGGAAGCTCATCACCGGAATCCAAACGCTACCTGAGGCGGAGATCAGTGTCGACCGGCCTAAAGTCGACGAGAATTTGCTGAAGGTCTACCTCAAACTCAGCTGGCGATTGCAAAGGAGAGGGAGGAATATCTGTGTTGAGAATGTACAGACGACGTTCCCGGAATTATGGCCTCTCGTTCGTCAGGTGGTTGACAGCGAGGACTATCGCCAGGGGGAACAGGTCTTCGAATTTGTTCCAGGGAGTGGGAAAATCCCGTTAGAGTAGGTATAGCATCATGATATCTGGAGGTAGCCATCTTTGCATGCACTGTAGCCTTAGTTCTCTCTCGCCTCTGTACATAACGCGACGGTGTTGCAGTTCTGCAGACAACCTATGCGTGCAGCATCCTGACCAAGTGTCCGCTCAGTGGTTCAATTAGCCCTGGCCGGCCGGATTTGTCGGAAAGCTTTTGGTGGATAGCCGGTGGCCCGAAGAGCATACCGTGGGTTCCATTTGTCGCTTCTGCCTCTTCGACAACTTGACCTGCTATACACTTTACTGCCCATTGCTATGCCCATCTACTGAGTACGTACCGGTCACACACATTCATCAGGATATCGTCAACAAGATGCCCAAGAAAGCCAGCGTCAAATACAAGTCGTTGCGGACAAACTTCGTTCACCTCCCCTTATCCATCTATGCGTCTCTGGTCCAACAACAAGCAGTAAGTCAGGCGTGTAATGTCGCGGGCATCTCTGAGCTCTCCATACCAAGCTACGAAATCCCGTGAGGCTTTGAACTGAGGCTTAAGAGTCCATCCAATTCCAAGTGACCGCGCTGATACCCTTCGCCTGCAGCGGCCTCAGGGCCTTATCCTACATTTCTCGCCAATAGTCACCGCATCAGGGTCATCAAAGACTGCTCAGGAGGCATACTTAGGATGGTCCGGTCTCGCCGCCGCCAGCTCTCTTGCTGGTAGCTTCAGCACTCTTGGAGGAGGTGGTCGGGAATCGGTCGAGACGGTGGAAGTTGATCCGGAAGTCGCAATGGGTCTAGGCTGGGCAGAAGGCACTATCGTATGTCCAAGAAACAAAATAGTGAAGGTCAAGTTGTACTGATCATATATCAGGTCGAGATCTCAATCATCCACAACCCTACAAAGGCAAAATCTGTTTCAGTGACACCGCTATCTGCGGACGACTGGGAAATACTTGTGCGTGAAAGACGGATACCAGAAACTGTGATCAATCTGACTGACACGTCTGTGATTGCAGGAGCAACATGCCTCGTACCTGGAGGACAATCTCTTGAGTCAACTGCGTGCAGCTAGGAAGGGACAAGTCCTGGACGTATGGGTGATGGGAAAGACAAAGATCCGGATAAGAGTCGGTGGGTGTTTGAGCTGGGACACCTTCTATCCCGCCAGATACATTAGTCGCTGACTTGACTTCAGATGAGACGGACCCCAAGACCAAGTCTGCTGTCCTGGCCAACGCTGATACCGAAGTCTTTGTCGCACCTCGACCACGGAAGGAAGACGGGGCTAAGGAGCAGAGTAGGGTGATTGAGCCTGTTGCCTCAAATCCCAGTTCCGGCTCGCGGAAGTGCAAAGAGAGGGCACAAGTCTTTGATGGAGTTTCTTGCCGATTTGTGCCTCCTCGCGTGGCGGCGAAGTGGGGAGATCTCGGGCTCTCGGAGGGGGACCTGGAGTCCGTAGGCAGTGAGGCAGTAGTGCTATGCTCCTCGACAACATCACGGCGGATTCGGCGGAAATCAGGCAAAGAAGGGCAGAATCGCCTATACGTCAAGTTGAACAAGAGGAGAGAGAAGGAGAAGCCCATAGACGGCGAAGGCAATGAAGCCGAGACCACAGACGAGAAAGCAGATGCAGAGGGACCGGGGGGATGGCTTACAGTCTGGGATGAGATGCCAGAGGGATGTGTATCCGTCACCGGTCAATTGGATCAGGAATGGGCTGAGTGGTGCACAGTACAGTGAGTACAGCCAAAGAGCCTACATCGCTTTGCCCGTACAGGATTGCTGACTGGCTTCACCTAGAATCACATCGGCAAAGCCCCGCAAAAGCAAATCCAAGGGATCAGCAGTTGCACTGCCTATCTTTCAAGTGTAGGTTCACCTCCCTTTCCCAATCAGGGCTCCTCTGACGATTCGCAGCAATGATAGCGCCTCCAACTCCAGATTGGCGGGCGTGGACCAGCTGCTGGACGATGCGACGTCCTTCTTTCGCAGAGCAGCTGCTTCGGCAGCTAACCGTCCATTGTTGCTATGTGGAGCCAAGGGGTCCGGCAAGACGAGTCTGGCGAACCTCATAGCGCAGCACCTAGAGTCGTATCGTGAGACATTGGCGGGTAAGTCCCCTCAAGTCCCCTCTTCTGAGGTAAGCAACGGCTCGTGAGCTGATCATGCGTTCACAGCTCCTCATTACCACGACGTAGCCAGGTTAGATCCTAACGGGCGGATCAACGCTATCAAAGGGGAGATGAGATCCTGGCTGGAAACCGCCCAGCGAAACTCCCCGACGCTCCTCATTCTTGACAACCTGGACGCTCTCCTCCCCCCTGAGAACGAGGTGAGGGTCTGCGAAATGGCTCGCAGCGGAGAGAGCTGACTCAATATTAGCTCATTCCTTCATCAAATACTGCTACGATCGCCAATCACTTTTGCTCAATCTTTGACCCATTGACGATGCCTCAAGGTGTATTTGTCCTGGCAACAGCGGTCTCCACTTCAAACTTGCATCCTCTACTCAACAACAAACATGCTTTTGGGGACACTATGAAGATCAAGCCTGTTACGAAGGAGGTTCGCGCAGAGGTGGGTGAAGGAATCTGATCCAATACTGACGTTCAGATCCTGCGGACGCTCGTTCAGGAGCAAACTAATAGAGTCCAGCCTGGCTCGGAAGGCGTTGACAAGCTCGATTTTGTCACCTTGGCCAGTATGACGGAAGGCTACACCGCAGCCGATCTGAAGGATCTTGCGGGTGGAGCATTGCAGCAATCCCTGATCCGCTCCATGGGCTCGGACGAACAGGTAAGCTGCCGGGTATAGCTAAGCACTTGTCAAAGAGCGACCAGCTGATCGAGATCAAAGGCGTCCATCGCGATTGACGACTTCGTATCGGCACAAGCGGCTTTCACGCCGCTCAGCCTCCGCGGAGTCGTTCTGCAGAAGTCTGATGTCAAGTGGTCGGACATTGGAGGTGAGTGATTCATGTTCATACTTGAGCTGACGATGATCCCAGGTCTGGTTGAACCGAGACGCGTACTGCGTGAAACACTTGAATGGCCAACTCGATATGCGCAAATCTTCGCAAACTGCCCTCTTCGTCTACGATCAGGGTAAGCTGATTAGCCTGGCATATTTGTCGATAGCTGACATTTGAGATAGGTTACTGCTATACGGGTTCCCTGGCTGTGGAAAGACGATGCTTGCCTCGGCCGTCGCTAAGGAATGTGGCCTGAACTTCATCTCGGTCAAAGGTCCAGAGATCTTGAACAAGTATATCGGTGCTAGTGAAAAATCAGTTCGAGACCTATTCGAGCGGGCGAGCGCGGCCAAGCCTTGTGTCCTGTTCTTTGACGAGTTTGACTCGATCGCCCCAAAGCGGTAGGTGCAGCTGGAGCGGTCGTAAGGTGTCAGCTGACTGGTTGTGGTGTAGTGGTCACGACTCTACCGGCGTGACGGATCGAGTTGTCAATCAGCTTTTGACGGAAATGGACGGTGCGCAGGGCCTCGAGGGCGTCTACGTGTTGGCAGCCACAAGGTCAGTCGGACTTGGGTTTTTCCACAACTTAGCTGATATGGGTATTCCAGTCGACCTGATCTGATCGATCCTGCGTTGCTCCGACCTGGCCGTCTGGACAAGTCGTTACTGTGTGATATGCCGTCAGCCGACGACCGATTGGAGGTGAGTTGCCTTGACCCGATGGAGAAGTGGAGTCTGACTTGATTCCCTAGATCCTCAAAGCTGTCTCGAGCAAGTTGACCTTTGCACCCTCCATCGATCTCGACGTCATCGCCAGCGACACTGAGGGCTTCTCCGGTGCAGATCTCCAAGCCATGGTGTATAATGCCCATCTGGAGGTAGTCCACGAGTCCATCAACGCATCGGAACGTAAGGCCAGTCAACCCACCGGTGAGGAAGCTGAGGGAGGTCGCGGAAAGGGGAAGAGTACTGGAAAGGGTAAAGGCAAGGTGAATGGCGATTCCAACGGCGATGTAGCTGCACCGACGAAATCTGGGGACAAAGCCTGGAAACAAGTCGCTCCTGCTCAAGACGGTTTTTCGGTATTTGACAAGCAGAGCAAGGCCATGACAGAAAGAGTGAGCGCGACGAAACGGACGAGAAGTACTCAGCTGATCGATGGCCAGATGGACGGACTTTTCGCTAATCTCGAGAAGACATCTAAGCAAGAAGGCAAGGTCGCGTCAGCACCGGTAGTCGTGAGTTGTTGCCCCGTGATAGGCTGAGCCATGCTGATCAAGTCGAACAGCCAATCATCGAGCATCACCATCTGGTCAAGTCGATGCTGAGCACCCGACCGTCAGTGTCAGCTGCCGATCGCCATCGTCTGGGCAAGATGTGAGTGGTTTGCCGAGCTTCAGGGTGGTTATGGAACACTGACTGGTCATGTCAGCTACCAATCCTTCGTGTCGGAGCGCGATGGGAACATGGCTAACGGGGACATGGGCAGAGAGACTGGTAGTAGGGTCTCCTTAGCTTAATCCCTGCCCGTGGACTTGGTCTTCGTCTGATGCACTCATCATGACATGGTGTCGTCGGTGGCCTTCAACTATTGGGGCTGGAAGTCAAAGCCGAAACACAATGGAAGGCCACCACCCTAAAGCGAGTCACCTCGACGTCGTCCGTACTCACTGTTCATTTCATCTTCTCGCCTAGCTTCTCTCTCTAACCAATTCGCTCATCGTGTCCAACGCGACTGGCACTACAGCTTCAGCTACACCAACCACCGCGACAATACAGGACGGACTGATGGTCGCTCCCAGCCAGACCCCGCATGATAGTGCAATGTCGCTCGGGAATGGCGCGCAGCCTACTGTAACTGGGATGACGCAGGCCCAGTATCACAATCATGCTGCTCACCAGACAACCACTGATCAATCCGGAGTCGCGAGTTGGACATCCGTTTTGGGATGCTTAACCTGCTCCAAGGAAGATTGGCGGAGGATCTGTCCGTGGTGGTGGAGGTCAGGGGAGCCGCATGGGAAGATCGTTTAGCTGAGAAGGGGAAGACGGATATGGTGGGAAATAGGTCATGAATACTTGACTTCGAGAAGTACGACTTGGGTCGATGCGTACTCGGGTTTAGGCTGACCGATAAACATTACAGGAAGGAAAGAGCCAGAGGTGGGTGGCAAGGGGATGCTCTTGGGTAAGAGCTTCTCTCTCGTTCTCGAAGTTCTGACATGAGCGCGAGACGCAGAGCCTTCTCCGCTCACCACTATCCCGCGAGAAGATCAAAGGACAAGAATTTTGCGGGTTTCAGCGGTCACAACTGACATTTGTCCGAGGGATGATGATTGAAAGGGTGCTGTTGGTTGAGCCTGATCATAGCATCAGGTGGCCTTCGCTCGCTAACGTCTGTCACAGAGAGAGTGTAGGGATGTGTCGCTTGGGCGTGCTGGATCACAGCCTTGCAGGAGCGACATCTCGCCAAGGATGTCAGAGGGTCTGCGTCTCAGGTGAGTGATGCCGCTAGCGGTGTCAAGAATGCATACTCCGCAGGGCTTCTGATGGGGAGCCAGCCTAAAGGATCCCCCTGATCTCTGACCTTTCGGAGGTTTCAATGGCAAGACGCTATCAGCGGCGAAGTCCAGATGACCGGTGCGTTGTCAGTGCAGTGCATGATCATACGACTATAAGATGCTTGTGGCAAGTCTCTGTCGCAGGCTCCATCCTCATAACCCACATCAGATCAGTGCGACTAGAATCACTTTCGAATAACATCATGCCTGGCCCTCGATCCACCGCAAGTAGTGTCACTCTTTTCGAAAACGAGTTAGGCGACCCACAGCCTGAGGAGGCGGACTCTGATAGCGAAGTTCCGGTGTACTCATCCATCGAAGATGTTCGAAGCGTAACCACGGCTTCTGCCACCGCTTCTGTTTCCGAACGCAGATCAAGCACATCAGGCTCAAACGCTCCCAACAGTCCAGATCTAAGTCGAGGGGGTCCACGCAGGGCAGACACGGGGCTAGGAACCCTTCGCTCTGTGGTAGAGGAGGGGTCCGACGCGGATGAGTCCTCCTCACAATGGTCACATGATGACAACGGTCAGGGTGGGGACTGTGGGGTGGAGCTTGGGGAGATGCGACCAGTGGGGTCATCCCGCATCGATGCCGCCGAGGGCGCCGAAGACCCTCAGGGTGGAAATGAGGGCGAGGAGGGGACTGATGACAGTGCTGCCGAAGCTAGCGAGGCCGCCGAGGTGCAAGTCCAAGATGACCATGAGTCGGGATGCGGCTGCGGCTGCAACATCCTCTAGTTGATGCGTTCTCCCAACCATGAGACCCCCACGGCTCATGCTGAATGGCACCAGACACTGGACAGAGATGAAGATATTCGGGAAGCGCATGCATTCTTTGAGAAACATAGGGTGTCCCGCCTGACTCTGTAACACATCATTGCCGTATCCTGTGATCTCTGCTCGGTATAGATCGATTTATAATGTTGCAATCAGTGAGCAAGTTCAATCCAGACGCCGTGTGGGTGTACTCGTACTGCATCCGTTGAATATGGCTACTATGTAGCATCAGGTGGTCCACAGCCCGTTGAAACCGCTACTTCAGCAGCCTCCTGATCATTTGCCACTCTATCCGGTCTTCCCCCCAGCTCCAAGTTTGCGTCGATCCTATCGTGATTCGCATAGCACCTCGCCTCGATTCGACTGAGGAATAGTAGAAGGCCTCCCTCAAGCGACATTCGGCCGATCACGAAGTTTCCCCGCTCCGCTATAACACATTCCACATGATTCCAGCGGTTCAGCACGGTGTAGCACGGTTGATTGTCTCGACATCCTTTGTGTTGCTCACCCGAGCTATGGAGGTTGCGAAGCTTCGCTGCTGCCCGTCTTCGCTGTGGCAGTCGGCGGATAGAAGCATGGAGTCCGGAGAGGACGGTTCACGCCGGCAAGTCAGCTATCGGATGAGATCGGATGCGATGGCTTGAAAGGAGTCAATGCGCTCCGAGAGGAGTACTGAGGTGAGCGTTAGCGAGGAAGTCACACCGCAGGTGGGCCTGTATTTTCGTATAAAGAGGTCAAAACTCGCTGGATACGTAAGTCTCATCCACCCAATTCTAATATCACAGGACCCACAGTGCTCACCCATACGAAGCCACCGCACATCATGGCGACCCAATCTCAAGCATCTCAGGCCTCGAACGGTCAGAACACTTCGACCGCAGGACGACCCGATACCACACAGGCATCACAGGCTGACCAGCCAGCTTCGGCTCCACCAGACGAGAACGCGGAGGTGATTACTCGCGTCGATACAAGCAGTTTCGGGACGGGAGGAGGAGGATCTGATGAAGCGAGATCAGTGATCTTCAGAGGGGAGCGCCAGCCCCTGGATTACGAGGAGGAGCCCGAAACCGGGTGCACTTGTTCTGGCCTGTGCAAGGGCTGCAGCTGCAGTGTGAGCTGAAGCCAAATGGGAACAAACAGGGCCTTCGGCCGCACTCCACTTCACACCCCTAGCTCCAGTATCTCCGTGATGCAAATGTTCGTGAAGAGCTCTGACGAAATCCACCTGCATAGGGGATCAGTTTTGGCCATCTTTTGGTGAACGTCCTTTCAGCCTCTGATGCGTTGCAGACGTCGCCTCGAGCCTTCTGGCTCATGAGATGATCTCCACTCACGAAGGCGGAAGGGGTGAGCTGTTCAGTATATATCTCACTTCAGCACATCAGCACCTATCACACTCAACTTGCAAGTCTTCCACTCTCATCTAATCATGCCCACGGACTTCAAAGATGTTTTCGCTGTACTGCCAAGTCCCGAGGATCGCAGCGACGACGACGACGACGACGATGACAGCCCGGTCACGGAGTCGTCGGAGGAGGGAGATGGTGATAACGGGAGGGAACCCCGTTCAGACGACCGAAAGACATCTGCAGAGCGGAACTCTTCCCCTAGATCCTGGGTGGTCTCCAAAGACAAAGAAGATCGAGAGGCAGCCAAGGCGACTGAGCTGAGTGAGGCCAATACGTCCAAGAAGCAGTCTGAAGTCCAGTCCACAGTTCAGTCCACAGTTCAGTCGGATACCCAATCGCAGCCAAAGTCGGAAGAGCCATCGGAGGAGAAGAAGTGACCTGCTGAATCCAGCTTGTGGGATCCAGGAGAAGTCGAGCAATTGGTCACGAGTTTGGAAATTGTACCAAATTCGCAACTGGAGACGGTCATTTGTTGATGTCTTTCCCATACCCAATGGCATCCATAATTCCTCTGACAGATCTCCGTCTCCTTATCCACTACGTATCCTTGTCTACACGTCTCACGATAGCAGATAGACCCCCAATCCAGCCAATATCCCCACTGCCACATGTACCCCTTTCCTCCCCGTCTCCCCTAATTTTCCTCCAGCAATCATGATCCATCCGGCGCCGACTAGTGCGAGTCCCCACGATATAGCCAGCCATAGTTTGAATGGGTCAAAGTCGAACCGCTGGGCAATGTTGAGAAAGTATTTGTTGGTCGTGATCTCATTTGCGAATGCCGATTTGTCTTCCAGGGTGAGGTAGGAGTATATGCTGTATACCAGTGGGATGAACGGCAGGATGAGTAAGATTCTATTCGACATGATGGCGAGTGGTGCGTGCGATGATAGTAAAGTAGTCTTATGTTTGCGTCTTGTCGATGATCGAAGTGTTGTTGCAGAAGTACAGAAGTGATGAACGTGAGCGGGATCAAATATATCTTGGTGATATACCACCACCCCGCCCTCTATAGCTACCTCGATGCAGTCAATGCATACAACTACGTGTGTTTGTACTGGACAGGTCAAGACTATACGTGTGTACTAGCTCTACATGGCTAGATGGTTGTATTGACAATTCTCATATCGCTCAGATCACCTAGATCGGAAGGCCATCGGGACCTAGAGCGATCTTGACCTTTTTCGCCGTCTTCTGCTTCTTCGCACCGGTCTCTTCGCCTAAACACATGGTCAACTGAGCTCTTGTTACGGAGAGGGTGGTTCAGCAAGTGAAGCCTCATCACTCACCATCTTGTGCTTTCCGCTTTGCCGAAGACTTCTTCTTCGGCGCTCCCTCTTTGGGCGTCTTTGTGCCAGAACCTCCGGCTGCCTCATCGCCAAAGTCCTCGTCCTCCCCATTGGCAGGCTTCTTTGTCAGACTGAAGAAATCATCCTCGTCGTCGTCGTTGGGAATCGTCAAGCCGTCGCCAAACTTGGACTTGGTGCGTGTGTTGACGAGGGCAGGAGCGACATAGCCGTGCTCTTCTGCCTGCTTGCGCTTAGCCACCGATTCCGCCAGCTCCTCATCGTCCATGAACAACGAAACGATTTCTGACGGCTTGGCGACGTCGGTGAGCGACTTTGTTCCAACGACAATGTCTTGGACCTGAAAGTAATGTCAGCGGATAATGAGAATACATGATGGTCAGGGCACTCACATCCTTCTTGGCTCGAGCGAGCTTGACAATTCGCTCCTCGATGGTGCCACGAGCAATGAGTCGATAGACGGTGACTTGTTTCGTTTGACCGACTCGATGTGCTCGGTCCATAGCTTGGGCGTCGTTCGAGGGATTCCAGTCGTGGTCATCTGCCAAGGCGTCAGCTATTGGCCATACGAAGACTTCTCAGCTGAAGGCTCACAAAAGACAACGGTATCCGCTGCTGTCAAATTGATTCCCAGACCACCCGCTCGGGTACTGAGACAGAAGATGAAGATCTCCGGGCTGCAATCCGTCAGCAACTGCCTCAACCAGTGACACCTAGCACTCACTTTGTCTGCCAACTCGTGACCATGTCTCGTCTTTCACCGATAGGACTGCTTCCATCCAGTCGCAGGTACTTGAACTGCCGGTAGATGAGGTATTCCTCGACCAAATCCATCATCTTGGTCATTTGGAAGTACAGCAACACTCTGTGACCGCCAGCCTTGAGTTCTCGCAGTAGATCGTCCAATCTTGCCAATTTGGCGGAATCGACGATCAACCGTTTGGTCGGTGGCACCCTCATACTGCTGATTGGGACCTGGTCGATTGGAGATGCACCGAGTAACCCTCGAGGTCCAACCCCAGGAACCAAGTCGGACAGCTGTCGTACGGCCAGAGGATCGTTTCTCTCCGATGGAGTAGTGCCGTACATAGCTTTTTCGACAAGAGGATCGGAGACAAGCCGAGATTGGCGGTTGTGATACGACCGATTGTTGATGAATGGCTTGACGAAAGGCGCGACGACGGACTCTGTTGCGAACCGACTATCTCCTCGCGAAAGGTACGACGCTGTCCATGCTTGGTTGGTAATGTCTCGCAGTGCTGGCAGGTCGGCAGACAGCTTCAAATCCGCCACGCGGGGAGGAACGATATCAAAACGTTTAGCTGTGCCGGCGGCGAAGTCACGATCACTGATGGCATGTCAGCTTATTTCCCGTGTACGGGCTGGTTGAGCTCACCTCTGGATTGAACCCTCCTTCAAACGAACTTGCTCGCCTTGAGCGTCGTCGAGCAAGCTGACCAGCGGATGAGTCTTCGCTCGGCGCTCCGCTTCTCCAGCTGTGACGTCGAGGACCTTCAAAAAGCCAAACTCTCCATCGTCCTTCTTCAGACTGTCATTGATCCAGTCCGCCCGCCAGATGTTCATCAACGAGCCCAGAACCTTGGTATCGCTTCCGGCCAGGTTTATCTCGCCTGGCACGTCTAGCTTGCCTCCTTCTGTCCAAAGCGCCTTTGGTAAGTCGACTTGAATGGCGTTCTTGGCGGAGTCGGGACAATACAGCTGATCCCCTTGACGGGACAGTGGGCCAGAGTGGGAGAATGTTCCGAACATGAAGGGCGAAATGACATCGGCTCGCTCGAACAGGTCTGGGTGATTGCAGACTTTTCGGAACTGCATCACCAAGTTCATGAGGTTCTTGGCTTGAGACGTGTCGGAGAGGTTGCCGGCTTCGGCCATCAGGTCAGAAATCGAGACTCGTTGCCGAAGCGCCTTGTAGATGTTCCTCTGGCGCTGACTCAGATCGACCAGAAGATCGATCTCGATCTACCCGATGGGGTCAGCATTGCACAACGGCGAGAACACCATCACTCACCTTGTCACCAAGCTCCTTCTGCACGTGCTTCTTGACTCGTCGAAGCATGAATGGCTTGAGGATCATATGCAGTCGACGCAGCTGTTCAGGCTGAAGCGAGCCAGAGTTTCCACCAGCCGCATTCTCGATATCCTTGGAGAACCACTCGGAGAACTCCTCGTGAGAGTCGAACAGGGATGGCATGATGAAATGCAGCAGAGCCCAGAGTTCTAGGATCGAGGTCAGCTAGAAGCTCCGATCCGTGTTCGTGGAGTCAACGACTAGCTCACCTTGCATCGAATTCTGGATGGGAGTTCCGGTGAGAAGGAGCCTGTTACGGCAGTGAAGAGATAGCAGCGTCTTCCATCTGGCCGACGAAGAGGATTTGATGGCCTGCGCTTCGTCTAGAATCATGTACTGCCATTTCATGTGCTGGAAGTACTTTTCGTCTTGAACCGCCTATAATGGTGTCAGTGCTCTGATGCGCCGGAGACCTTCTTGCGAGCACATACCAGCTGGTAGCTCGTGACGAGGATGTGGAAAGGACTAGACTCGTCAAAGGTCATGTTCTTTCGACTCCAGATCTTTCGCAGCGTCTCTCGGTCCTTAGTCGAACCCCAGTATGGCAGTGCCTTGAGGCGAGGGACGAACCGCGCGAGCTCTTGCTGCCAATTGTGCAGTGTCGAAGCAGGTGCAATGACCAAGAAAGGACCCCAGAGGTTGTGATGCTCGGCGAGATATGCCAGCAGAGAGATCGATTGAATGGTCTAACAGTCGATGAGCTATGCCCAGATACGAAGAGTTTAGCTTGTTGCTCACCTTGCCCAGGCCCATTTCATCTGCCAGAATACCATTGATACCTTGCTCGTACAGGTTACCAAGCCAAGTAAGACCTTTGAGCTGGTACTCCTTGAGCTGAGCCATGAGCATTTTCGGTTGTTCAATGGTGACCGAGTCTTCAGCGAGGGTAGGGTTTTGGAAATTGAGCTCATCCCCGTCGACTGTTTGACGTTAGTTTCATGCACTTCAGACCCCTAGAGTATGAAAATGTACTCACGATCGAGAGGTGCATCCTTGCCCGCACGGGCATTGTCGAATGCCTTGGCCTTGTCCTTCGCAGCCTGGACTGCTGCCTGGGCGCCACGAGCCGCATGCCTTCGAAGGTTCTCCTCATCATCTGTGATTTCATATCAGCTCACTATAACACCTGTGAACGGGAAGTGGTAATTCCACTCACCATCGTCATAGTCGATATCCGGAAGTGGCTCGCCATTGGCATCCAAAGCGAGATCCTCATTAGCGGCCTTTGGATCACCGTTCGAAGGGGCTGCAGCATCGCCATCCTCGCCTTCTGCCTCTTTCGTCTTGATCTTCTTGCCGATGAAATGGGAGTAAAGCTCGGTCTGCGTCAACAAGAAGTTCAACTTTCTCGCTTGTCGCTTCGACTCTCTAGCTTCTTCCTCTGCCTTGGCACGGTCCAGAGCTTCTTTCTCCGCTTTCTTTCTCGCGGCAAGTTCCTCTTTCTCATTCTTACGCCAATACACGAGCATCTACACATAGTCAGCCTAGTCTCACTCGGCGAGACGGGCGACGAAGACACACCTCTTTGACGACCTTCTTGGCCCTGACCGCAGAGTCTTTCTTGACCCTCGCGATACTCTTGTAAGTCGGTTTCGAAGCTCGTTGGAAGAAGGCATTACGCTGACACGCTTCGGCTTTCCTAATGGCGTCGGCCTTGGCAGCAGTGTCGTAGGCTTGGTAGACTCGATACACCTGCGCGATGATCAGCTTGACCTTCAGCAGATCGTCCCAGCTGCACTCACTCTTGGAACATCCTTGCAGATGGAGGACCAAACTGACTTCTGCAGATCGTCCACTATTTGCAACCGGACTTTTGCCTCGGCTTCCGACACGCCTCGAGGATCTTCAGTGTTTGGAACGTACGCCATTGCAGCGGAGATTTCCTGTCCGATCCCCTCATTTGAAGGCGTTCCGGGGTTCTGGGTGTCGATCTCCTCGCTGTTGGCAGCCTGTAGAGCCGCAGCAGCCCGCAGTGCCGCGGGACCCTTGGGCCATCTGCCCAGACCTGTCCCCTTCTTCTTCTTCTTCTTTGGCGCAGGAGCAACAACGGGACCGTCATCGATTAGACTCGCGGTCAGGTCATCGACAGTCACATCCGCTCGGCTTTCGTTGTCCGTGTCGTCCAATTCGGCCAATCGGACGATCTCGTCCTCGCCCAAGGTGCTAGTTTCGGCTGGAGGCGCTTTTCTCTTCTTGGATTTCGCCTTTGGCTTCTTGGCTGCTCCATTCGGCGTGGAGCCCTCTGCTTCAGGTAGCAGTGCCGCAATTTCCGCCTCCGCTTCTCCATTCATAGTCTCGTCGCCGGCCATTGAGCCATTTTCGCCCAGTTCAGACCCGTCTTGCAGTCGAGCGGCGCGTCGTTCGCTGGGTTGCGCATAGACCTCACCAGGCTGTTTCTTCAACTTGAAACCTTTCGCGGGACCGGGCTTCTTCCTCATCGTTCCGTCTTTCCTGACTGGCAACTCGCCTGCTTCACCCTTTTTCCTGATCCAGTCCTCGTCGTGGACCGCTTTGATGTCGTCGGGAGTGAGGCCTTGTAGATCTCCGGCGCGGTATCGAGCTGTCAATTCCGCTCTGGTCAATCCACATGGCTGGATGATGTCGTCAGGCGACAATTCAGCGACTGTCTGTTGTTTCGGTGGTCTTCTCCTCCTTGGTGGCTTGCCACTGTTGCTGCCGTTACCACTAGGTTCCTGGGCTGGTCCGTCTTCATCATCCGAGCCCATCATAGAGGAAAGGTCTCTCGGCTCCATGCTGCTACGTGGGGCCAGTGAAGCAGTAGCCGATTCGCCTTCTGCCAAGCCGAGAAGTTCATCCTCTAGCGCGGCGACGTTGGTCTTGCCTTTTGAACCTTTCTTAGGGGCGAGTTGGCGCTTTGGGACGAATTGGCCTGACGCAATGGCAGCTTCTTTGGCCTCACGCTGGGCGATACGGGTCGGATGGTCGGCAGGCCAGCCTTTTCGTTTCGTCGGGGGTTTTGCTTCCGACTCCACTTCACCGTTGATGGAGCTTCCCTCCATAGGAGATGCACCTCGTAGACTTTTGCTCGATTTCTTGAGCTGAGCCTGGGACGAACTTGCCTCGTACTGATGTAAAGGTCAGCGGGTTCAAGACAGGGCAAGGGGCACCGAACTTACCATTCTGGCGGCGAGCAAGCTGATCTCATTGGCTTCGGTCTCTCGCCTCTGCTGGTAATCTCGTAAGGAGTCTTCCCAGACATCCTCGCCTCCGATCAAGCTGGGCCCGGGAACCATGTCCCTCACCATTCCGCCTCTGGGCCCTACACTACCTCGCACATCCTCACTTCGATTCCTTGAATCTCTCCTGTGTCTCACATGATCTGGGTCATCGTAGTGATTCCCGTTCGTACGCGATGTGGAACGTTCGGATCGGGCGGTTGCAATATGCGAATGAGAATGATGCGGGGTGTGATGTCTACCATAGTTGTCACTGGCGTACGATGGGTGTTGTCGTGCTTCGATTGGAACGTATCGAGGGTCATGAGATCCAGAATATCTCTCTGCGTACGCCCTGTCCACTTCTTGTCCGTGGCCCCTTTCTCCGCCATGACCATTGGCGTATCGCGGAGGATATGTCGAGGGGGCATCAGGATGAAATTGTTCTTCTGGAGGCGAGTCGTAGCGGGGGGTGACACGATGGCCTGGAGGATGCTGTGGAAGATTGTGAGGGTAGGCGTAAGCTGATTGCGAGGAGGATGAGGATACCGTCGGGTTGTAGGCCATGGCCGCGGTCGATGCTGGATTGGCAGATGGCGATCTCGTCGGCATATCCTGCGAGCGCTGCTGAGGCGAGTTCACCAGGGCAGACAAGGCCATTCGTGAAGAAGGGGTTGGTCGAGGTGGCGATGTTACCTGGAACGTGGGCAGATAGCGATTGGTAGAGATTCATGAAGGATGAAAACGTTCAGTCAGCAATACGAACAGAATTAGAGAGCGAGCAGGAAGATGGTCAGGGGCCAGATGGCAGGCCGCTTGGGGATCAAGAGGACTTGAAGAACTTTCGACTCACCTTGTCGCCGTTCTCGCTATGCCTATCCGTGGCCATGCTCAATCTCCGCCTGCTGAGTGCTGGACTGATGCTAGCACGGTCGCCGGGTCTATATGAAGAAGACGCGATAGGCGAGGCTGGGCGTAATGGCGGTGGTTGAAAGTCGTTGCGTGGGGACGTTTGTGACATGGTGATGGGTGCGTGATCGGAAGGTTTGAGAAGGAGAGGGATTTGAGGGTTCCGATTATGTATGCGCCCAATTCCCAGAAGTGGCGGTCAGAGCTTTGGGTGCTGTGAGCTGTCGTCGCAACGGATGATGAGGCCGGAGGTCGATCTCAGACGGCGTTTGGGTCGTTATCACCAGTATGTCATGCGTGCGTTATCTGCTCATGCAAGAAGCTTGGTCAGCTCGAGCATTTCTTTGTTTTAACGAGGCCGGAACACTCCGTCGAGGTGCATAGACCTCGGAGTCTCGGCTTACGTCGCAGCAAGGTGGATGAAGGATGATCTCACCTTGTTCGTCGGCCAACCTTTCTTCCCTGCTATATCAGAGGAGAACCCTGGTTCGTTCACTGAAGCAGGATTGCGGGTGACAAGTGATGCCAGTCGATGGCCCGGATGGCAGACAAGTAGTCGGCGATACTGGCTGGGCGTAGAGGCTTCTATGAACTGGACTAGGACACGATCCCAGCGTGATCCATGTCCGAGGTGGGTGATGCTTTGGTGAATCGCGCGTTGTTCTCTTTCTGTATGAACTGTGGGATGTATTCTATCTTGTATCCTGATGACTCGTCCTTGGAGACCTCGCTGCGCTCTAGCCTGATCCTCCCCCCTTCTTGGTTTCCCCTCTTTGCCCCCCCTTTTGCCGCGAATAAAACTCGCCCCGGGCAATCTCGTCCTCGTCTGCTGTCCACTTCAATTCGTCAACCAACCAACTCATCACCTCCACCCAGCACCCACGTGGGTTTGATTCCGATGCCGATCGTCGCGTATCAACCGACAGTACTACGCCAGCGACACGTCAGTAAACAAACCACGTGGCGTTGACTTCCGCCGGAGGTCTCGTCTTGTCGCTGTCCATGTCCACGGATCACCAGCAGTCGAGGACTCGAGCACCTTGCCAGCACCCAGGAATTATCTCGGTGCTGTGATCCGTTGGTGATCCGCTCACAAGAGTGTATCGACATCGGACCACTGTGACCACACCAGTCTGATAGAAATGAGCGCATCCAGCTCAAGGACAACGGCGGCATCAGCTCTGGATATTGCCCTACACATCAAGTACATCCAGAACCTAGATCAGGCAGGTCTCCCATCTCTAGCTACTTGTCCAATGCCACTGACATCGACTCACTTGTTAGAAGAAGGACCTGACGTACCGCCTCACGGAACACTTACGACTGAATGGTGTTTATTGGGGATACACAGCGTCATGGATCATGGGACATAAGGACGCACTGGATAGGGAGGAGATGATCCAATATGTCCTGAGCTGCTGGGATGATGAGGCAGGTGAACCTAGCTGTCCATCACGCGGGGAGTCTAGTGCTGAGCTCGATACAGGGACGTTTGGTGCACATCCAGGACACGATGGACATCTACTGGGCACTCTGTCTGGTATTCAGATCTTGGTGATGCAAAATGCCCTGGACCGAGCGAATGTCGAGAGTATAGTAAAGTGTGAGTGAGACTCATCCAGCCATTTCGCCATCCACTCACCTGCTCCCGCAGTTCTTCTCGCAAGAGTCTCGCCTACTGGAACGGTATCAGGAGACGAGTTCGGGGAATCCGATACCCGATTCTCGTATATCCTCATTCAGGCCCTTTCCCTCCTCGGCCGACTAGACGACTTGACCTCACTCCATGGCGGTCGGGGGAGGCAACTCGTCATCGACAACATTAAGGGTTGTATGAATTTCGATGGGGCATTTGGGACGGAACCCGGGGCGGAGAGTCACGGAGGACAAGTCTGGGTCTGTGTTGCCGCTCTAGCGCTTCTGGATGAATTGGACTCGATCGTCGATCGGGATCAACTAGGCGGTTGGCTATCAGAGAGGCAGTTGCCCAATGGGGGCCTAAATGGTAGACCAGAGAAGCTGGAAGATGTGAGTAAACTGATTAGCTGCCGAATACTTTTTCGTCCAAGTAGCTGAAGTCGATCCCCGCCTTAGGTGTGTTATTCCTGGTGGGACCTGGCGTCGCTCAGTATTCTAGGGAGAATACATTGGATCAACAGGGACAAACTGATCGATTTCATCCTTGGCGCGCAAGACCTGGACGACGGAGGAATAGCAGATAGACCGGGCGACTGGGTTGATGTCTTCCACACTGTATTCGGAGTTGCAGGTAAGCTGCTCGATGTACGTTGGTTGGCTTATCTCAGCTGATCTCTTTGTTAGGGCTGTCACTCCTTGGATACCCAGGTCTTGAGGATATAGATCCATTGTACTGTATGCCAGCTTCAGTCATCAAGGCGAAAGGCCTAGCAAAGCCTTTCGTCGCCTTACCCCGCATGTCAACATACCCACCATCATCAGCATAGCCAAGTCACTCGATATTCAGCATCTTCTTGTATACATGCATCGTTGTAATCGTATGCGATACCTCTTCCATCTCGTCCACTACTGAACCCCACTCTCTCTGCCCATGTCCTGGGCGTCTCCCGCAGCGCCAGCTCCGGATCCCGCTTGAGGCGTAGCTGTTCCTGACAAGTTGGCCATCGACGCTTGTCCAGCTTGGGTCGCTGCTATCCTCTGCCTCTTTCGCTCCGCTTCGGCCTCCTTCTCCGCCTCGATCTCAGCGACGATCCTCTCAATCTCCGAGGTCTCAAGGTTCTGAGATAGCGGTCAGCTACCTCGGAAGATTTCGTAGCAGACAAACACTCACCTTGATAACACCGTAGCTCTCCATCACCGAGATCTCGATGTTCTTCGCACCAGTCTGAACGACCTCGAGCAGTGATTTGACCGTCAACTTGATAGTGTCTTCTCGCGACGAATCGTCCGTGTAGTTCTTCTCCAAGAATTCTCGTACAGTCTTCGATGATCGACCAATCGCACAGGCCTAAAGGCAGTCAGCATACCGTCTAATCGTTACGCTACACTGAGCGGAGGAGGAAGTACTCGCCTTCCACGCAGAGTAGATACCACTGGGCTCGGTCTGATATAGTCGAGGGATGGTGTCATTTGGGTCAAAGCCGACTATCAGGGTGGAGATACCGAATGGTCGAACACCACCTGATTGGGTGTATTTCTAGTGATCATCCAGCTCAGCTTCCTAGGGTTTCATAGAGACTCGAGCTGACTCACCTGCTGGATACCGGCAACGTGCTTTGTAATGTATTCGATGGACACGGGGTCTTCGACGGTGAGTCTATGCGACTGGCACTCGATACGGGCTTTGTCAATCAGGATTCGACCGTCGGCGGTGAGACCTAAGATCGATCCGTCAGCTACTGAATCGTTTGGCCGGGGTTGGAAGCTGGACACTCACCTGCAAAAGCGACACAGACGTGGTCATCCAACATGGCGACCTTTCGGACTGTTCTTGGGTCTTGTAGTTGCAGCGTAGACTTCTTCTCCACACCCAGCACCACAACGGACTTTCCTCTCACACCGACCTGATCAAAGGCATCAGCATCAACTCCAGACTGAACAACGCCGAGACATATGCGAGAAAGTGGACTCAAGACTCACGGCACATGTACCTCGACGGACGGCCTCGAGGGCGTACTCGACTTGAAAGAGCTATGAGAGTGTGAGCTGTGTAAAGTCAACTAATACAAATGCTAGCTCACATGGCCATCAGGCGAGAAGACGGTGAGCGCTATGGGGGATCAGCTGAGCTAGTCTGCTGGGAATTCAATTTCCAGCTCACCTCGATCGTAAGAACGGGACATTCTGAGTTTCTATACTGTTGGAGGAAGATGACTGGAGGAGTTGAATGAAGTAGCGACGAGCCTCGACGAGCAACCAAGCGTTCATCTTGATCTGACGAACGCGCAAGCTGTGGAATTGCTGACGTAAGCGATCATTTCATCACCCAAAGGACGAAGACGTGACAAGACTATGCGCCAGATCGAGCTCCTCGATGCATACATGTAGCTCATTTTGGACCCAGCGACGACGAGGCTAGCGCATCATGTCCACGAGATCAGCTGCGAGACGAAGAACGGCTGCTCAGCGAGCGATAGAGGAGGATCTGTCACCGGAACGTGAGTGATTTGTGTTTCGGACTCTCGGTGGGACGTAGCTGAGTCTACGGCAGAAATCATACAGAGCGAAGAGGGTGAGCGATCCGATGCTGATCACGGGCGGCAGAGAGCTGACCCCTGGCAGAGCAAGAGAAGGAGATTGAAGAGATCAAAGCGACGAATGCAAAGAACAGCAAGAGGCAGCGAACGACCATCGATTATGCCGTGCTCTGCGGTTTCTTCGTGTGAGTTCAGCGATGTCTTCGATGCAATAGCTGATGAGGCATAGCACTCTGACCTCATTGTATCGGTACATCAAGAACGACCAGCCTTTCTCGGCATTCTTGATCCTTGTCCAAACCATCCTCCTTCCATTTTCTCTCTCATCACCACCTCGACTACTTGAACCGGGGTTGCCATATCACACCCAAATGACATATGCGCATTACCTCGTAATTGTCCTTGCTCTAGGAACGATGCTGGGCGGTGAGAGGTGGAAATTCTCGGATCTGGCTAGATGGACATTACCCTCGATTGTAGCCACTGCCAAGGAGATCCAGAGACGAGACGAGGAGGACATCAAAGAGCGTTTGAGTCAGTTCGAGGGACTGCGCTACGACTCCAAGTCAGCATGAACGGCCGTAACGCGAGGCTGGTGCGGTCCAATCGCGAAGAGGGCAGCGATCGATCGACAGGGCAGGTGACCTCTCGAGCGTGATATACCCGCAGTACACGTCACCCATCCACTGCTAGTCATATCGGTACCTTGCGACTATACGACCAGCCTCTTGGTGCGATTCGAAATCCTCAAAACAATCAATTCCCAGAGACATGGATGGCACTCGGGGTCTCTGACCCAAACACTTCGGGCCCTGCATGACAATCGCCGGTGGAGCATCGGTGCATGCGATCGCCTCCCCTGTCAACAACTACAGTTGCAGAAATACCAGGTTGAGCGAAGACTCTTGCTTTCGCCTGCACCGGTGTCCAGGGCAACCCGTCTCCCGCGCAATCTAGCTCGACCGAAGTGGTGATCTACACTATCGCAACTATCAGCATTGCCAAGTCATACCGATATGGCCAGTCCACGCCCAGTGCTCAAGCGGCAAGGCTCCAAGGTCAGGTTCTCAAGGGGCGAGATGTCGCCCGTGGGTACCATGGCCTCTGACTCGACTGTACATGGTGTCCATGGCCAACATTCCTACATGCCCCAACCAAGTCAACAGCAGCGACAACAAGCTTCTGGGCAATACACCGACGATGAGGGCTCGGTATACGACGGGAATCAATACCCTTACTCGGAGGACATCTCCCTAGCGCCATCTCAGGACCCGTCAATGGTGGGCAATCAGGCTTATTACCGCCAAGTCGACCACCGAGAGGAGGAAGATGAGCAGTCGATTCACCCCCACGACTCGAGCTCTCAGCGCTTCGACAACTCGGCTCGTGATCTAGGTGCTCCTATTCCTCCGGACGGCTATACCGCCACTCCCCCTAGAGTCGGCACGACCCGACGGGCGACCAATACGGCGCAGCACCGGCCTCAATTGGACAACCTCTACGCCGGACCCGAAGCTTCAGAGCGATTCAACCCCCCTCCAGATCAGAGAGCTCGAGTGGAAGATGTCTCGCCTCGAGGTTCAGTCGTCGGCGGATATGAACAGCAGTACAATCAAACGCCCAACAGACAGCCTTACAACGTACCGATGAATGGATCGCCTCAGGCTCGTCCACCTTCAGCCATGAGATCGCACTATCAACAAGGTGCTCCTCCAAGGTTAGACAGTCAGCCGCGATACGATCAGAATGGGCAGTATGACCAAGGACGAGATGGAGCATACAGAGGATCAACACCAGCGAGGATGTCTCAGCTCAATGTCGGCACCCAGTCCAGAAGACTCGATCCCCAACAACAGAGACACTCTGTTCCCGACGGCTCGCCACACGTCAACGAAGCTCAGTATGGCTCTCCGAGAAGTCCACCTCAGGGCATCAGGCGATATCCAGAGTACGAGGATGCCGCGGTGGCACATCAGCAGAGGCTGTCCGCCGCTCCACCGTATCAGTCCCCTCGAAATAGCTACGGCAACAAAACCGACGTGTTCGGCACTCCACAAGGCGGTCGACAGGACTGGGACAACAAACAGCCTGTCCAGCCGAACCAATACCGCCACGACTCGGATGCCACTCTCAACGGCGCATACAATGAGAAGGAGGGTTTCGAGAACTACACCATGGGCGGAGGAAAGAGCTACGGGCGACCACGAGCAATGTCAGATGATTCCGGCCGTTCGGTGGCTCCAGGTCGAAAGGACGAGAAAGACTCCAAGGCGTCTATGAAGCGAAGGACCACTCGGGAGATGGAAAACGACGACGACGATGGATCCTCTTACAAAGTCAAAGGTGGTGTCTTCTCTCAATTACTCCGCCTGACTGGTCGATCTTCAACACTCCGACGTCGAATCTCATCCCGAGGCGCCAGCTCGGTCAATGGAGGTCAGGACCTGCCAACAATGAAGTCGTTGGGTCTGAAAAAGGTCAACTCAACCGCCAGTACAGTCTTTGGTGCGGATGAGCTCGATCCAGACGACCCCCGAGTCACGGGTCAGAAGAAGAAGAAGAGAAGGAACAGTTGGAGCGATATACCTTTCGGCAAGGGCGAGGATAGTGGCCTGGGAGGAAAGAGGAACAGAAGAGCTTCTATCCAGTACCATGTTGCGGGTGAGTCAGACCCCCCAGCTATGATTGAAGGTATTCTGACATTCTATTGTAGATATCCTCACTCGACAGCAGTTCATCCTCAAACTCGCCAAAGCGCTTATGATGTTTGGAGCTCCTTCCCACCGAATCGAGTCGCAACTCTCCGCCACGGCATTGGTGCTTGAGATCGACGCCCAGTTCATCCACTTCCCCTCTATCGTCATTGCCTCGTTTGGTGATATCGATACGCGAACTTCGGAAACTCACTTTGTCAAAGCGAGCGGCGGTCTAGATCTGGGTAAACTGCACAAGGTCCACAATATCTACAAAGCGGTCGTCCACGACGAGCTCGAGGCTGGAGAGGGATCGAAGCGGATCCACGACCTGATCAAAGCGCCTACCCTGTACAATGTCTGGCAAAGGATTATCCTCGCTTTCCTCTGTTCAGCCATCATTGGACCTATGGGCTTTGGTGGTAGTCTGATCGACGGTCTGGCTTCTGGCGCTTGTGGTATCCTGCTCAGTTTCCTCCAACTGCACGTGGCGTCAAAGAGTGCCATGTACTCGAACATCTTTGAGTGAGTGGGGTCTATGTTCACCTCTTTTGCCAAGGCTGACACCTGCTGTAGGATCAGTATCGCTACTGTCATTTCGTTCGCCGCAAGAGGTCTGTCGTCAACTGGTCTCTTCTGTTATCAAGCGGTATCGTCTGCTGGTGTTGTGCTCATTCTGCCGGGATACACGATTTGTGAGCTAAAATTCGCTTCCTCGATGCTATGAGCTGACAATGCGCAGTGTGTGGCTCTCTGGAACTGGCGTCAAAGAACATCGTGTCTGGATCCGTCAGAATGGTCTACGCCATTATCTACTCGTTGTTCTTGGGATTCGGTATCACCATTGGCTCGGATCTATTCTACGTGATCGACCCTTCAGCCCGTCGAGCCGCTCACGAGGCTGCCGCGGCGTTCTCGCAGAGTGTAACGGTGAAGGGCGAATTCAACCCATACGTTCTGATCAGCTCGGGAGTGGAGACTTTGGTCAATTCAACGACCCCCCTCATCCCCTTCAACGGCACGTTCACCTTTACCAACAACACGATCAACCAAGTCTCTCGGCATCTCAACCAAGGATCAATTATCTGCGAGCGGCCCGACGGATTACCCTGGTACAGACAAGCCATGCCGCCGCTGTATCTTATCCTCACGGTGCCGCTGTTCAGCTTCCTGCTGTCTCTCTGGAACATGCAGCCTCTGCGAAGCAAGCAGCTGCCCGTCATGGTGGTCATCAGTTGTTTGGGATACCTCACAAACACTCTGGCGAATCACTACATCTTCGATCGATCAGACGTCGTCAGCGCTATCGGTGCTTTCGTCATTGGGTAAGTCCAGCTACCTTGTTGTCTGCGAGCGACCAGCTGACAATCGCTTAGTGTCCTTGGAAACATCTACTCGAGAGTATTTGGTGGGACGGCATTCACGGCCATGGTTCCCGGTGTGCTGTTCCTCGTGCCGTCGGGTATTGCCGCCGCAGGTGGTCTTGCCATGACTGAGCAGGCCAGTGGGGAGAAGTACTCCCAAGGTCTGGTCATTGGTTTCCGAATGGTCCAAGTGGCTATCGGTATCACCGTGAGTCAAGCTCACTCATCATGCCGGTCAACTCTGTTCGCTGACAGCCTGAATAGGTCGGACTCTTCGGATCCGGTCTACTCATCTACTCTTTCGGAAGAAAGAAGGGTGCTGCTTTGTTCGCGTTCTAGCCTCCATGTCCAGACAGATCCTCGCCTCTCGATCCAGACAAGACCCTGTTCCACACGTTCTTACTCGCCCTTACCCGTCCTAGTCTATACCCGATACCAAGCTTGAAGATTTCCGTACTCCCTAATACACCCTTAATGAAGTCTCGTATTGAAATACTGTATCGACCAGCCACAATCTTCTCGCCTTGAATGCATGTAGTGCTAGACTGAGGTCGGCGTGAGGGTCGCCGTTGCAGTGGTCCGGGTGAGCGTTTGGCTAGGGGTGCATGGAAGGCTCCGGCGTATCGGAGCTTCGGAGTCGGACATGTCCGCTTTGGCTGGCCCAATTAAGAACTGCCCATATGATGCCGTGCTGCTCACCTCACCGGACCCGCCGGTGCTATTTCGCTTACCTCGGTACGTGGACCTTGAGCGGACCACATGCTCAGTTTCGACCTCTTGCTCAATTGCTCATCATCTGAACAGAGCATCACGCGCAACTAGGACTGCCTTACGCTCCGGACCTTACTCTCCTGGCACAGGGACGTGTAACAGCCTCATTCGACAGTCAGCCACACGTTCACGGGTAGATCAACGCGGTCCAACATGTCCGACCCTAAAGCGACGCCGATCCCTCCGGCTTCGAAATCGTCGAAATCATCTGCAGCTCCAGTACCCATCTCCTCGCCTTCACCTGTCAGCTTTGGAACACCACCTGTCTCCATACCAAATATTCCTCCTCGATCATTCACGCCTTCCAGTATTGGTGGTGCCGCAGGTAAATTACACAGCGCGACCAGTCGACGAGGCAGTACCACTGCGCGTCTAACACCTCAACCCTCCAACGACGAGCTCGGTCGCAAGAAATCACCCAGCAACCCCGCGTCCGCATCCAAGAACAAGGAGTCTGCTCTGACACAGTCCTTGGAATCGGCGGAAGGTACCAACGCCACGGGAGAAGGTTCCGAAGGAATGAGGCGAAAGTCTTCGGCAGCGCCTTTGACCTCGCCGGACATGATGTCTTCGGCCAACCCCAACGAATCGTCCTTCTCGAATATCGCCCTCGAAGGCGCAACATTGGAAGATAAGGCGAGGGTCCTTAGGAGACATCTGGTTTCAGCGGAGGAAAGAGGAGGAAAGTCAGGTTCGCCTGGAGGACACATTTCGGGTGATGTTACGCCCGTTGGAGATCACGGTGACAGTGGAATCGCTGGAGGAGGAAATGGCGGTGCGAGCGCAATCGAGTCGAGAGACGATGACGATGGATCGGGTCCGAGCACGAGCAAAGCTGGCGGAAGCGGTTATGGAAGTACCGACAACGAAGAGACCTTCCCTCTTCCTTACGATGCTCCAGGAGGAGATGTCACGTAGGTGTTTCCTCAATCACATAGACCTGAACGAGCTGACTGACCCTTTCAACAGGCATGACTTGTACAAGTGGCAACACGATCACCGACCTCGACCTGGAAGATCAGCTTCGTTCTCGCACGTCCCTCTTGACCGATCAGCATTATTGGATCCATCTCTAGCGCACATCAAAGAGCCAGGAGGCTTCAGAAGGAACTTTGTTGTGAACAGAGCTCAGGAGCAAGGCTTGGAAGCGCCGACTGTGTTGCGAAACGTCATTGATTTCTTGTTCCTTTACGGTCATTTCGTTAGTGTTTTTTCCGCCTTACTGGCGTCCCGCAACCCGCTGACACAGCACAGGCCGGAGAAGATCTAGAAGAGGACGATGACGACGATGATGATGATGAGGATGAGCCATACCTTTCTCCAGCGGCGGCAGAGGCTGGATTCGCCAATGGTCAGATCTCGAGGGAAGAGCTTAACAGGCATCTGAGGCGTGATCCGAGCGCTGTCCCGTCCGAGAGAGCTCCTCTGCTCGGCAGTAGGCAGCACAGCAAGACGAGGCATAGACGAACGAGAAGTGGCCCTCCGTCCGGCACAGCCAGTGTCACACAGGCGACTCTCATGGTGAGCGGTCTCGTTTCCGACTTCATGATTCCTGTGAATCCTGACACCTTCCTAGTTGCTGAAAGGCTTTGTCGGTACTGGTATCCTCTTCATGGGTAAAGCGTGAGTTGACCCAGCTTATCAATCTGCATGGCAAGCTGACACTCTGAAGCTTCTTCAACGGAGGTCTGCTGTTCTCTACAGTGGTCATGCTGTCGATCGCTGCGATCTCGCTCTATTCCTTCCTCCTCCTGATCAAGACCTACCTCGTTGTTCCTGGATCTTTTGGAGACATTGGCGGCATCCTCTACGGCAACAAGATGAGATTGACCATCCTCACCTCGATCACTGTGTCCCAAATCGGATTTGTCGCAGGTGAGTTAGCTTTTTTGACCTTTCACTGGGCACCAGCTGAGCATAACGATATTTAGCCTACACCATCTTTATCGCCGAAAACCTGCAAGCTTTCGTTCTGGCAGTCACGGACTGCAAAACTTTCATCCAGACTCGATACCTCATCTTCGCGCAGCTGGTCGTCTTCTTGCCTCTTGCGATGATCAGGAACTTGGCGAAATTGAGTGGAACGGCCTTGGTCGCCGATGCATTCATCCTTATTGGACGTGAGTCAGCTCGAAGGTGTCGTGCGATCGATAGCTGACGAGCGGCGGTGTGTAGTCATCTACATCGGAGTCAACGAGACTACGGTCTTGGCCAAACGCGGTGTTGCCGATGTTGTCATGTTCAACAAGGAGTCATTCCCGCTGCTCATCGGTACAGCCGTGTTTGCCTTTGAGGGTATTGGACTGTGAGCAAGATGCCCCCCAGAGATATAAAGCTCAAGCTGACGATCACAGTGTCATCCCAATCACCGAGTCTATGCGTCAGCCACAGAAATTCCCACCGGTGCTCTCTGGTGTGATGTTCGTCGTGGCGGTCTTGTTTGCTGGCTTTGGTGTTCTCGGATATGCCACATACGGATCCGATATCCAGACTGTGGTTCTGGTCAACTTGCCCCAGGAGGACAAATTCGTTCAAGCAGTACAATTTTTGTGTAAGTACAGCTTCTTTCCCCCCGACTTCTTTCAGAGCTCAAGCTGACTTTACTTGTCAGACTCGGTTGCCATTCTTCTGTCTATCCCCCTACAGCTGTTCCCCGCCGTTAGGATCATGGAGAACGGACTGTTCTCCCGATCGGGCAAGAACAACCCATCGGTGAAATGGCAGAAGAACGTCTTTAGAGCTGCTACCGTCGTCTTCTGCTCGTTGCTCTCGTGGGCGGGAAGCAAAGAGCTCGACAAGTTTGTCGCCCTCATCGGATCCTTTGCCTGGTAAGTTGTATTTCCTGGTCGACCTTTGAACAAAGCTGATCTCCGACGATGTAGCATCCCCCTGTGCTTCATCTATCCCCCGCTTCTACACTTGAAGGCGTGTGCCAAAACGAGAAAGGCAAGGATCGCCGATTATACCTTGCTCGCCTTTGGAATCCTCGTTGGCGCGTACACTACGGTGCAGACTTGCATCAGTCTCTTCCAGCCGGGATCAGGCGCCCCGACCCAGTTTGGAAAGTGCTCCGCCCCGAAGGATGCGTAGCGGATAGTTGAAATGCTATTGTGATCATGTGACGGGGAGAGTATGGTCGGAAGAGGGTGCAGAAGGAAGAGGAAGGGAGATTGCCGGTAAGAAAGTGCGCATACACCAAAGTCTGTCAAATATCACAACAATCTTAATCATACCACACATGTATGTACATTGCTTTTACCCGCACCTCGTGAACACCCATGGATTATTGCAAGTTGCTCGATGATCGTCACCATCGTCAACGTTGTCGTCGTCGTCGGTGGCGGCGCGGACGATCTGTGGCGGTGTTTACACTTTTGGGTGGTCCCTGAGAAAGACTCCGCTCCACCCTGCACCTCCGCCGCCGATCGTCCCACCACCATCGACTTTTCCATGGGGGTCATTGTCGGACGTGTTTTGACAGGTTGCATCATCCGTCAGTCAAGTGATTAATAGCATAAACTCACTCGAGACCGATACAACACATTCCACCACACATTGACACACACCACCATGATGAATGATACACCAGCTGGACCGTCTAGGCGGAAGATTACCCATGACGACGTGAGTGTGGCGCCTCGAGCTCCTCTGCTCCTGCGACGTGAGATAAGTGGAAGGCTGTACTGACCTGTCAAATAGCTACACCACCTGCGACCCGAGATCATCGTCATTGGCGCCGGTATTGCCGGAACAGCACTCTCATACTCCCTCTCCCACGCGGGGCGGTCTGTGCTCCTTCTAGAGCGCGACTTGTCCGAGCCGGATCGAATCGTCGGAGAGTTGCTCCAACCGGGGGGTGTGGGCGCGTTGAAGAAGATGGGCATGGAGGATGTACTGGAGGGAATTGATGCGACGCCGGTTGAGGGATATTGCGTTGTCAGCGGGGATCGACAAGTGGGAATCCCATACCCCGCCCTGGAGGCCATGGTCCGAGACCCAAATGCCCAAAAAACCGCGGAGACCGACAATGGAGAATCTACAATGGAGCGAAAGAACGAGCGACAAGGAGGTAGTGGCGATAGATGGCATGTCACCTCGGCCAGTGGGAAGAAAGAGGGCAGGTCGTTCCACCACGGCAGACTAATTTCGTCACTACGAAAGAAATGCCTGGATCAAGCGCCGGGGCTCAATGTCCTCGAAGGCACAGTGAGGGATTTGGTGTACTGCGAGCACACGGATAGAGTGATTGGAATCACCGCCGCGTTCAAGGTACCCAAGTCAAAACCCGAAGATCGACCCGAAGCCTCGCGGTCAAGCTCGACAGAGGACATCATCAGCGTCGAGTCGAAAGAAAGCGGAGTGGAAATGGAGACCGTGGTCAAGAAGATTTACGCTCCCTTGACGATCATCGCGGATGGTTGCTTCTCGAAGTTTAGGTCGACCAAGGGTGCCAAGTTGCCAACTCCCAAGACTAGGTCCCATTTCGTTGGCGTCATTGTTCGAGATACGGACCTGCCCTTGCCCCGTCACGGAACGGTCTGTCTCACACCTGCTGGACCGGTGTTGCTGTACCAAATTGCCGACAAGGCTAGGGAGACGCGAATGCTAGTGGATGTCAAGGGCAAGTTGCCAAGTGTGGCCGATGGGTCTCTCAAGGTGAGTAGGATGATATTACCCTAGTCCTTCACTGACTTGATTTGCAGAGACACATTGAGGAGAAATACGTTCCTCATCTCCCTTCCTCGCTACAAAAACCCGTTCTCGACGCCCTCAACAATCAGAGATTGAGGACCATGCCAAACTCGTTTCTGCCACCCGCAATGCAGGGCAAGGACGAGCCATCAACACTATCAGGCGCCATCCTCGTCGGAGACGCCTACAATATGCGACACCCACTCACCGGTGGTGGCATGACTGTCGCCTTCAACGACGCCGTCATTTTGTCCGAGCACCTGAGGCCGAATGGCAAAATGGGTCTAGCGGCGGGTAGAGAGGGATTGGAGGATTGGGACAAGATCGCTGTTGGTCTGCGGGAATGGTGGTGGGAGCGGAAAGGGCTGGCCGGTACGGTCAACGTCTTGAGCATGGCCCTTTACGATCTATTCGGAGGCGCGGAGGGTGAGCTAGGTCCTTGCTGCTTTTGTGCGCGCATAGCTGACATATATCCCAGAGCCGGATCTTGAGGTGCTGCGTGAGGGTTGTTTCAGGTACTTTGAGCTGGGAGGGGAGTGCATTGGCGGCCCCGTCGGCTTGCTCTCAGGGTAAGTCGTATCTGCGCTGAGAGAAGAAAAGTACGAGCCAGCGCTGATTGCGGAACTGTTTAGACTCACGCCTAAACCCCTCGTCCTGTTCTACCACTTCTTCGCCGTCGCTTTCTACTCGATATACATCCTTCTGACAAACGGTCGACCGCCTAGCCCGGGTCAGAAAGTCCAGAAGCCAAGCTGGGGCGAGACTCCTGAGCTGGTTTTGTTCTCCGGCAAAGTGGTGAGTCGGATGTGACTGGCTAACTCTCACTTTGCTGACCTATTGCCTCAGTTCTGGACAGCTTGTATCGTCCTTTTGCCAGTCATCTGGACCGAGTTCAAGATGTAATCGGCGAAGAGACGTGTACACCCCGTCATGCCACAGTATAATCAGTAAACAAGGAGTTGTAAACTGTTCCATATAATCCTCACCACTTAGACGATAGAGTTGACAAATGCATCATTGCCACACTGCACTCACTGTCCGACTAAGTTTACCTGCGTACAAACATGCGTTCCCGGTATTATCACTCTTACTGCCTAGTGCCTACTGCTGGTCTGGGTGGAATCGCCTGACGACGTCCGCTACTGCCCCTTTGGCGATATACGTAGCGCTCCTTCCCCTCATTCCTAGACTTCCGGCATTTCCAGGCGCTGGAGCACTAGTGAAATCCGACGAGGAGGTATCTATCGGACGTTCCAGTACTGGTGGACCTTGTGCCGTGTTGACGCTAGGGGTAGGCGGTGGTCTGTCCGCCTCACTGTCATCCCTTGTCCTCGCTGAATCGGGTATCGAACCAGTAGCGGGCGTTGGGGGTTGCTGAGTGATGAACGGCACGGTTGAAACTTGACTCTGTCCTGGACGGGCGTACTCCCCCACGCGGCTTTCTGCCGAAGTCGGCGTATCACCCTGCGAGGACCATTCCCTCTGTCGCGTCAACAAGGCCCTGAACGCTGCCAACCACTTGATCTCGTCTTCCTCCGAAGGTGCACACAGCACAAATGTCCGTTTTGCAGTCACCAACTTGAATAGATTCTCATCTTGACCGGGAGCATTGACCTTTTCCGTCCATGACGGCACGCCCTTCATTGGTGCGCCGCGCATCGAGCTTGTGATCGACTGTCGAGACTGACGGGATCGATTCATCCCACTGGAGTCGTTGGGGTTTTCGGGCTCGGAATCCGAGTCGTCGTCCGCGGAGGAGTTGGGGTCGAACTCCAGTGCGTCGAGTACCGCCGTCAACGGGATGAAGCGTAAAGCTCGAGAGTCCTGAGATCTGTCAGGAAGGGACAATCAGAGCTGAATAGACATACCATATGCGACTTTGTATACGTCAATCCCTGAGAGGTCAGGTAGAACCATCTCTTCCGCCAGACCTTCCTTCCCCTGCCTTTACTCCTCTTCATCAGGTATGCCGAGAGAATGATCTTCTTCGGGTCCACTGGCGCCGAGACCGGCAGCATTGGTTGACTCGTCGCCGTGGGTGTAGGGAAAGCGGCACCCGGGTCGGAAAAGTACGGCTCATCCTCATCCGAACTCGGCATCTGAGACGTGTTGATGGACAAGCCCTGTGCTTCGATGAAGCCCGATGGGCCACCAACAGAGCTACTGATGGACGAGGCTGAAGGCTCGCGCCGACTAATCGATGCAGTAGACGCCTTCCTCGTACCGAAACCTCCGGCGCCGACGGCCATGGAAGGCAGCCTTGGGGGTTGAGACGGTCCAGAGGACGACGAACCCGTTTTGGACATGTTCATCATTGCCATCTGCGTGGACAGCGAGTTGGTCGTATCCATCGGACTGGCCGGTGGCAGGATTGCAGGACTCGACATAGGTGACGCGCCACTGTGAAAGGGGTGTTGAGGCATGCTAGGTGGGTGAGGGGTAAAGTACCCGCCTGTGGCTATTGGTGATGCACTGATACTACCGCCTGTGGTCGAACTGAATACACTGCCATATGTCCCTTGATGGGTGTCGATCGGGTCCAGGGGATTCGGCTTGGACGTTGGGACGGCAATAGGCGAAGTGACGGATCCTACCCGTCTGTTCCGGGCTTCTTCCTCTCTCTCAGAAAGCTTGCGTCGAGCACCATTGAGCGCCCGGACCCAGTCATCCATCTCCTCCTGCGAAGACGCCTTGGCAAGGAATGTCCGCTTTGAAGTCACAATGCCGAAAGCGAAAGAGTGCTTCTTCACAGTCACGGGAGCGACTGTGTGAATCGATTTGAGGTCGATCACTCGTTTGAGAGAATATTCCTGGCGAAGTCACGTCAGCGTTCCGCAGAACAGCCCCTTATCGCTCCACCTACTCGGTCATCCTTGTAGTAAGCCAGCTTGCCGGTACGTAAGACGAACCATCTCCGTTTCCAAGCCTGTGGCGGGTTAGCCTTTACAAGAGGTACAACCTTTTGCGAACATACCTTTCGCCTCTCTTGCTTCTTGAAAAGATACCCGCTTTTCAGCACCCTCTCACCCTCCATGCCTCTTTGCAAGTCGCCTCCCTCAACCTCGACGTCCTCGCTCTCTTCGCCCTCGTCGCCATCACCATCGCCTTCCTCCTCCACGTCCTCTAACTCCTCATCGATGAGCTCGCCTCCAGACAGTGCATTTCCTTTCGCCTGACGCTCAGCGATGGCACTCAGACTGTGTCCTCCCGTGGGACTGGTTACCGATTGGGCCAGCAGAGGCGACGAGGGGAATGCGGGGGATGTCAACACCGACGTAGGATGCTGGGAAGACGAAGTAATTGAGGATGAATCGGATTCATTGCCTGATGCTGGGTAGATAGGCAGTGACCCTTGCGGCTTCTAAAGAGGACGGTCAGTCGTATGTAATATGCTCATTCGATGTTTCCCACCTTTGGCTTCTTCGGCGAGTCTGAGACTGTTCTCTGAGGCGGAGATTTGGCTTTGAACGAGAGCTTCCGTTCGATCTCAATCCGGCTCGGGGGTGGCGCCGACTGTGGCTGAGGCTGAGATAGAGACGTCGAGGATTGAGAAGCACCTGATGGGTCTAGGGGTATAGTTAGCATCTTGAATCAATAATGGCGGCAACGACATACTTGGGGAGAGAGCGGTGGCCATTGTGTGTTGTTCTTCTGAGCGACTTTGACTCGGATCGGCGAAGTCACAGATCGTCCACGTGCTCTCCAGTCGTCCCGCCTGTGTTCAGGTTACGCTGCTCTCCGACTTGTTCGATGTTGACTGTTGTGCTGTGAGCCGTTCGGATGATGGATACAGCGTTTGGGTGTGCTTGAGCCTTGAACAACAACACCATCGCTGCGAGGGGAGGAGCCGGGGCCGCCTTACGTGACTCCCCCCTGTCACTCTTTATCTTGTTACCCCACTTTAAATTTCCAACTCTGGCATGCATGATCACTCGCAGCTGCTACCAAGACTGCTACACAGGGCTATACCATAGGCCATAACTATACTTTTCCGCAGCTGGTCACTACGGCACCTCGTCCTCATCTCGACATCGCCATGTTGTCCCGCTCAACAGCGACGGCTCGGAATGCAGCCGTCTGCAGGTTGTGTGTCGCTACACCCATCGCCGGTCCCTCTCGATTATTCACCTCTTCCCCCCTGCCACGGCGGAACGAAACTCCTGTCGACCTAACGGAGCCAGAGGGGACAGAGCGCAATCCGGACGCTTACAATTGGCGAAAGCGTATACGGCATCGAGAAGACGTTGCGTATTCTCCCAGAGACCGCGATGATCCAGACCAGCCGACCCCAGTCCGAAGACTCGATCGACGAGACCAAGGCGGTCAAAATTATCGATTTGGCGATCGACTAGACACCCGGACTCAACCAGGTGCACGCACGCAATCAGGTTCCTTCAAATCAGTGTTCGACATACCGAACAAGCTCCCCGGTGGGCAACATCAGCGTCAGGTACTCAAAACAGAGGACTTTCTCCCCCCACTACCCCCCAACTCTGGAGAGATCGCTCATATGATCGCTGGACATCTATCAGACTTCAAAGATTCGCAACGGCTCCTTGAACGGATAGCAGACTATGGACTCGAAACTACTCAGATACGACCATTGGTAGCGGCTTGGGCGAAGCAGGAGACCGAACGACTGAGGAATGCAACGACACATACCAAAGCGGCTCAAATCCTGGCTTTGGAAGGATGGGACGAAAAATCTATCCGGCAGAGTCTGATTGGTGGCCCCGAAGGCAACACATTCATCGTCGAAATCGAAGCCAAGATGACAAGGAGATTCGTCCGATTCGCCTCCCAGAGCGACATGGTGTCCGAGCAAAGTCGACGACATCTTACGACGCTTCTCGATACTACGGATATGACTCGGATCATCTACTCAAGTCCATGGCTGCCTGCCAGACAGACCTCGCGACAATTTCACCTGCACATCGGACCCACCAACTCTGGTAAAACGTACAACGCCCTGAAAGCGCTTTCCAAGGCGGAAACAGGAGCCTACGCCGGGCCTCTGAGACTGCTCGCTCATGAAGTGTGGGAACGAATCAACCTCGGTAGCGTCGGCGAGCTCAATGGAGTCGGCAGGAAGTGCAATTTGATCACCGGCGAGGAGAAGCGGATAGTAGCGCCTGATGCCGGTTTGGTCAGCTGCACAGTCGAGATGCTGCCAGCGAGTGGCCCTTCCAACGAACCTTTCGACGTGGTGGTCATCGACGAGATTCAGATGATTGGCGACAGTTCGCGTGGAGGAGCATGGACGGCGGCGTTGATGGGCGTGCAGGCTAAAGAGATCCACCTTTGTGGAGACGAGACGACATTGGAGCTCCTGCAGGAGCTGCTTCCCTCCATGGGCGACGAGATTCAGATTCATCGATACGAGAGGTTGACTCCGCTGCGAGTTGCAGAGGAATCCCTGGGCGGCGACATCTCAAAGGTCGGGACCGGTGACTGCGTTGTCACCTTCAGCAGGAACAACATCTTCGCAGTCAAGCAGCAGATTGAGAGTGGAGCGGCAAAGAAGTGCGCGGTGATCTATGGCGCACTGCCGCCCGAGGTGCGAGCGGATCAGGCCAAGATCTTCAACGAGGATGAAGGGATTGCAGAGGTGCTTGTCGCGAGTGATGCCGTTGGAATGGGTCTCAACCTGTAAGTTTGGCTTTTCAATGTAAGGGCGTCACTGATATGAGTTCAGTCGTATCAAGCGGATCGTCTTTGAGAGCATTCAAAAATTCAACGGAAAGCGATTGACTCCGCTGGCTATCACCCAGATCAAGCAGATTGCCGGTCGAGCCGGTCGATTCGGGATGCAGAGAAAGGCCGACGATGTATACACGCCCAGTCAAATCACCTCTGGACTCGACACGCCTGAGGTTCCTCCCGAAGTGGCCTATGAAAAGGTCAAAGCGCAAGCTGCCAACGAGGCCGGAGGTGTGGTGACAACACTTCACGCTGCGGATCTGCCCATCCTTCGGGAGGTATTGCAGATGCCACTTCCTGCTGTCCAACGCGCCGTGTTCGACATTCCGTCTCACTGCATCGAGAATTTCGCTCGCCTCTTGCCGCCCAGTACGCCATACGCACGGGTGCTCGAACACATGTACAACCTTGCCGCCCTGTATCCGAACACTGTCGCCTCGGACTATCCACGGAAATTCTCCCAAGCGGATGTCGCAGAGTTGTACCGAGATGAGCTGTCATTGCAGGAGATCCACCTGTTCTCCCTAGCCCCGGTCAACGTTCGAGACCCGTACGTGTTCGCCACTCTCCGGAATATAATCAAGAACTTTGCTCGAAACGGTTTGGTGACCATCAATCACGCTTTGGCCGAGATGCCCCTGCTCAAGCGATTGGACGAGGTGGAAGCGACATTGGCCATCCTGCCACCCCTCCCGCCCATCATTGGGATCGGTCGCAAGGTGTTGACGCCACCGATCATCGTCGAGTGTATCCCCCAGATGGAATCACTACACAAGTCTTTGGTGCTGTATATCTGGTTGTCGTACCGAATCGCCGTGGCCATGCCGGACCGTCCGCACGCTCTGGTCCTCAAGGCGCGTTGTGAAAAGGTTTTGGAAGAGTGTCTCGAGCGATTCCCCGGCATGCGCAACTTGAAGCATACCGAGAGGACCAAAGAGGGCGACAGGGCGGTGGCTGATTGGCGAAAGGAGAACGTGGCGCCTAATGGCACAAAGAAGTTGCCGGGTTGGAGGCAGAAGGGTGTGCTTTGGGTCAAGGAAGCCGTCCGACAGCGACTGATCAACAAGCAAGTCTGGGCTTCGACAGGTATTCCTGTGCCTCGAGAAAAGTGGCTGGCGGAGATTGACGGCAAAGGTCCCGTCAAGAATAACAAGCTCATTGGGGATGGAAAGGAGACTGAGAGGGCGCCTTTCATGATCGAGGGCAGACGGCCGTCGGACGCGGAGGTAGACAGGCGGATGAGGGGTAATCACTAAGGCTAGCAGCGTAGAAGGGGTACGAACTAGAACGTTCGCGGATATAGAATGACACACCACTCTTGCATTTCACATCAGTTGTAGCACTTGATCACTTGCATATGCATATAGTACCGTCATAGCATGACAAGAAGGTAGCATCAAGTCTGACGACCTCCTGACCATCCCTGCCATTGGATGTCTCGCCGGGACGCAGGGCGATGACCCGAAACCACCGTCAGGGGGGCTAGTACAGGTCTACCGTGGGCACAGGTGAACGGTTGTCGTGCCGTTGAGAGTCTGGTCACCAGTCTCTCACATTGTTCGATATCTAAGCGATCTCCAAACATGACAGAGCCTGATGGAGTCAGCTGAGCACCACGCCTTGACTCACTCCTGCAGGCTTTGGATTTGGCGAGCTCCACCATCTCCCTCGGCATCCAAGCCATCACCCTTCCCCAGTCCACCACGCCGCCAACAGAGACACCTGTGGCGATAGTACGCATCATCGCCCTCAGCTCGTCCATTTGCTCCTCCAGGATAGGAATGTATGATCGAAGAAGCCGGGTCATCTCGCTACCGTGTTTCCGGGAGAGCCTGGAGGCTAGAGCTTGCGGCGCAGACTGAATAACCACCTGGATGAAGTCTCCATCCGCGTCGACGGGTACTTCTATCCTGATGCCCCACCTTGCCAACACATCCAGCGCATCGGCATTTTCTAGTGTCTCCGCTTCTTGGCGACTCAGGATCACTCTGGGCGATGTATTTCCCAAGTCGACCTGAGCGAGGTTGTTGTAGATAAACCCCTCGCATAGCTCCTCCAGTACCGCCTCCACTGACGCTCTCTCGTCCGCTGCATGCTGATCCAGTAGCACCAGGACATTCTCCGTAGAGTCTGGGGTCTGTTGGCGGAGGATACAGGCGATGAAGCTGTTGTCGACCTGGTTGATGATTCTTGCCTTGGCGAGAGTGTCTGGCCTGAAGGCGATGTCTGTCCTGCGCTGCGATCGAACGTTGTGCAGACGACTTAATTGATTGACCTTTGTCGTTGGCGGAACATGATGCGTGGAAAATTGAGCGGGCGCTGAACAATCCTGGCTCTGGGCATACGACTCGTCTATGCTGTGAGAACAGAGCTTCTGTCGCTTGACTGGCGATTTAGGGCGTTCTGCTCTAGAGTTGCAGTGGCTCGGTCGCTTTCTCTCAGCCACTGTCTTGACTGGTGTTGCGGGATCTGTGATCGGTTTGACCTTCAACGTCCGTGTAGGGCTGTCGATAAAGGTCGACTGGACTACTGGCACTGATGGAGCAGAGGCGAGACCTTGTCGCCGGAGATACTCCTCCACTACAGCCAGCAAAAGGCCTTTGACCCCTGTGTCGTCCTAAACTATGTCAATATCGCTCTCAGAGGCCTGTATCGGATACCCACCTCGAATCCAACAGCACTCTTCCTCGGCTCATAGGCCAAATCGACCGACGATGGGGGTATCGTAATCTTGAGCACGTAGATCGGATACCGCTCGAGCTGTCTGGGTGACTTTCGCCGATCTACAATCGTCAGTGCTATGCGCCAGCGGAGAGACTTGGCTCACAGCTATCCTCCCCGAGATCAGACTCCCGATACGCCATAGACAATGAGAATCTGCTAGCAGAAAAGCGTTTGGTGATGAGACTGTGTAGCTCGCCGCGATCGATAGGCTGGCCATTGATGTCTAGAGCGCATCAGCCCTAGACGAGAGCGCCAATGCGATGTGGCTTACATAGGTGTTGGTGGGACTTTGTGGTGGACCCCTCTAGACTGATGAATCCTTCGATTCGCTTATCGCCAGAACCCACACGGACTTTCTGGACTGTCTAACAAATCAGCTCAGAAATGAACGGTCAAGGACTCACTCTGACATTGGCCATCCCGTAGATCGCTCTGAACATGTCGACAATGCGTTTCCCCTGTACATAATCAGAATGAGTTTTTGCATCGACTGATAAGTCGACCAAGGCAACTTACTCCGCTCAGGCTCAGTATCCTCCTAGAGGGATTGCCGGATGTGCCTATCGACCTTTCCTCGCACAACGACCAGGACACATCCGGTCGTATGAGGGCGAATGCTTCGACGACCTTTTTGCAAGCTGTGATAATGGATGTAGTGGACTCTGCGGCCAAAGCATTCCGACGAACAGGGATCTGACGGATGTCAGTGGGCTATCTCAGCTCATCCGGGGTTGAGACACACCAGGTTGAACAGATCTCGGACGACCATCAAGGTGCCACTAGTCGTATAGATGCTAGCACGCGACGTTGGTCCATTGAAGAGCACCTTGCTGTTCTACATAATGTCAAATGTCTTCTGGCAGGATGGAACAGAACACTCACCTTGATCACTTTGGCAAGCGATGTCTCCGAAGCGGCCGTCTTTGTGGTCACATCGAGTAAGGCCAAGGAAGCAACGGAAGACAATGCTGCAGAAGGTATCAGCACTCATCTGCTGAGTATGCACTCACCTTCTCCTCTGAACCCATAGCTCCTAAATGGGGCTAGCCCTACTAGGCGCTTACTACTCTCATACCGCTGTCCAACGCGTTCCAAATCCTGCTCCCTGATGCCACAGCCGTCGTCCAGGACTCTGATGTACTCTGCATCCTTGGTCAAGTCTACCCAGCAATCGATCCTCGACGAGCCTGCATCTAAAGAGTTCTGAACGAGCTCAGATAGAATCTGTGGCAGTGTGGGGATGATCACGGACGAGCGGAGAGTGGCCGAGGTCGGGCGGGAGAGCTGGGAAATGCTCGGTATCAAGAATGGGTTTTCCATCGAGACTGGTCTTCATTATTGATGAGGCGGGAGAGGCATCGTAGTGTGACAGTGCAGGATGATCAAGACCGTATGTTGACAAGCTGGGTCAAGTTAGACCAGCACGACGAGAAGCGTGAGAATGAAGTATGACGATAAGAACGATCGCAAAGACCGTCGACAGAGATGGACAACCTCCACAACCTCCACCCAAAGTGAATTCCCGGCCACCGGTGTTTTGCAGACCTCCATCGTCCCTCAGCGCTCTATCCTACCTTCTACTGCTCTCAGCAGGGTATAAGAAGGCAGGCTGGGGAGAGATGGACGCTCACTCACCCCACATCCGCATCCGCATCAGACCTTGAACATGTCGCAGCCCCCTCCTCCTTTGCGAAGACTGGTCATTGGACACCAAGAGAACGGAGATGTGGCAATCCGAGACGAAACTGTCAAGCCGCTACAAGTCCCCGGAGGGTTCGTCCTCTTCCAAGCCTGGGTACAAGATGGATTCGTCTTACAGGACCCAAAGGCTGGAGTGGAGAAACACGTCTCTTCCGAGCCCATAGGGATGTATCAACCCGGTGGAGTCACCTGCAGAGTCTTCGGTAAGTGTACGCACACCGGGCAAAACTGATAGGAGCAGACTTTCCCCCACATTCAGTCACACCACCCCATTACACGAACACCACAGACCACGTCCTGATCGTCTCCGGAGAGCTCGAGTTGACTCTCCATGATGGAACCAAGAGGACATGTAAGGCAGGCGACTATATCGCCCAACTTGGCGGTATCCACGCTTGGTGCAATGTGACCGATGAGTGGTGTAGTGAGTACCTCTTAGGGCGAGCTCCACAGTTATACTGACTGAGATAGGGGTGTTCAACGTGATCCTCCCTTCAGAGCCTGTCAAGATCAATGGCAAGACGCTGGGCCAAGAACCGTTCAGCGCGGTGGAGTACGGAAATGATCAGCTCACGTAGCCAGGCAGAGTCGGAGTCGCGGGTTTCACAAATACATAGCGCAGATGAATACGCTGGCTGATCTGATCCCTGGGTATCGGAACTAGGGTATCGTGGTGGAATTGGTATACCCAGTGCTTGTCGAGTATTAGTTAGTATGGCTTGCTTCTGTGTTTCTCTGGAAGTGGTGAACTTCTTTGGGCCCGCGGCCTAGATCTCGACGTGTTTCTCCTCCTCGGTCAACAGCAGCGTTGAGAAAACTCCTCTTCGCTCTGTCCTCCCTCCTCACTCTTCCTGCTCCTTCCGGACTCCCCTCTCTCTCGCCTTCAACCCCCGCTTAATCCGTGTCGACGTCGCTGCCGAGACTCCTGCCTTTGCTCCTGCTCCTGGTCATTCGCATCGGGCTGGCGGCACCGGTCTCCTCGGCTTTGACAGATGACAATCGCTTGGACTTTCTCGGTGTGGCATTTGGCAGACCGCCCGGTCCTCGTGGTTGAGCTGCGGCTTGGGCATAGGTCTCCTCCTCGCTTCCAGAGTGGACGCTGGCACCGAGGCTCTGTCTCTTGGCGATTCGGGACGACTTGCGTGGGGTGTCTGCTGTGGTGGCCTCGGAAGCCTTTTTGTGGGCGGCAGAGTAGATCTTGTCGGTGAAGGGACTAGACGGGGTCAGCTTGCATGTTCTGGCAGGATTATGAGGCAGCTGACTCACCCTTCATATCTAAGAGCTTGGAGGTAGACAAACAAGACCCAGAACGAGAGCAGAATACCGATCGGGCTCTGGAACCAGAGGGCCGTTCCAAGGTGGGAGAGGAACGAGCCAATGTACATTGGGTCGTTGAGCACGTTGAACGGGAAGCCAGTCACTCGAGCCTTCATCAGGATGCCAAAGTAATCCCCGAGGTAGGTACCGGTGACGCCGAGGGCCCACATGGACGAGAGGACGAAGATCTGTCCAGCACCAAAAAGGGCCGCGGCGACGGCCTTGACCACGGGGTTGTTCAGGAGTGCCATTGACGGCTGCTTCTTGACGGCGTCGATAAACCTATCACGTCAGCGAGTTAGGCAGTTACGGACTCACAGAGTGTCTCTGAAACCAGACAGGGAGAAGATGGTCAGGGCGAGAATGTAGCATCCGACATAAGGCGACTTGACAATCTTGGTGATAGTCTTGTGTCGGTACTCTATTCCGAATCAGTACCTCATATACCTCCCAGGCCAGCCACCTGGGCCACTCACCATTCCTCGCGACGGCGTTCCAGAAGATGGGGTTGAACGCGACCATGCCGACAAACGCCCACAGACTCGGTTTCTTAAAATCCACCAGATCCAATCCAGTCGCGTAGTTGTACTTTGGCTCGTTGAAGTGGTGCAGCGGGAACCATGACGGGAATCTGTCCGCGGACAGGTAGCTCTGGAGCTTTGACATTTTGTCTTTGTAGACCGTGGACGTGTCGAGAGTAGCAGTGTGTAATGTCACAATGTGTGGGGTGTCGAATATCCTGCTCGTACCAAAGCCAGCCACGCCGTGTTGTTGATTTCGCCCACTCGCCAAATCGCTCGGAAATCAAATTGCCAAAAGCGGTAATCGAGCCGAGCTGCATATGACTACGAGCTCTAGCTACAGCGCTCTGCTTGTTACATACTGCTACTTGACTCTATGCTACTTCTTCCTCTTTGACCCATGCGTAGCCGGCGACGAGACAGGGTCTGTGGCCTGCTTGGACCTCTTGTTGCTCTTCGGCTCCACCGCCATGCTCTTCCTCTTTGGACCTCGTTTCTTAGGTTCGGGAGTTGCCTCCAGCTCTGGCTCAGGCACCACCTCGGGCGTTGGTTCCACCTCCGCAACCTCTCTGACGATCTCCTGCCCTTCATACCATCCTCCGTGAACAGCCTCTGCCCATCCTTCGACCTCCTCAACGCCTTCTGCCCCGAGATCCGCTTCTCCGCCGTACCACGCCGACGCCTCTTCGTTCCACATGTATCGATGGCGCAACAACGCTTCAATCTGCTTATACTCCTGCACAGAGCTGTAAGGTATTTTCGTCTCTGGGTGTCGATATCGAGCGGGCAGGCCGGAGAATGGGCTAATGAGAGGTCGACGATCTGAAAGTCAGCTCAGGGCTCGGACTTGGGACTCACTGATGGGCCGATTGCGGTGAGGAATGTATTGTACTTTGTCCCACTCTACATGGTCTCCAAGGATGAGTTGCAGCTCAGCAGCTAGACCACCGGGGACTTGAGAGAGGATGAGGTAGTTTCGGGTGTATTGCTGCAGCGCCGCTTCAGTTGGTAACGAAGGATTTGGATCGGGTGGATTGACCGCATCGCTTGAGGCGTTGGGTGTGGCCTCAATGTGAGCAGGTGTCGGCGCGGCAGTCATAGGGACCTCTGCTGGAAGTCTAGATGGACCAGCCTCGGCATTGCTTGGCTGGGTGTCGATTACCGGTGGAAGGGCCGTTGCCGGGGCAGCAGGCGTATCCCGTGCTTCACCTTGCTGGACCTGCTCAGTCATGCCCGGCGTTGTGCTATCTTGTGCCGCAGGTTCCACCTCCTCGACCAATCTCCCCACGGTCCTGCTGACCCAAGTCCACCTCGGGCCTCTGACACGCTTTCTTCCCACCCGCCTGAGCTCTCGCCTCTGCTCTTCGCGCTTCAGCCAGTCGCGCAGAGACTCCTTGTTCCTTTCCTCCTCTTCCAGCGCTGCGGCAATGAGCTCATCCTGAGTCATTTTGCGACCACCTCTCGGTTCGCCGCCGTGATGTTGCGCTTTCCGGCCTTTACGTCCCGAGTCGGCTTTGGCTTGCTCCTTTTCCAAGATTGCCTGCTCGGTCTTGAGAGTGGACGCACGGAGAGTCGATCGGATAGCTTCGGAGCGGTTCTGGCGCTTGGCGTCCCGTCTTTGCTTTCGCATTGTCAGGAGTAGAGTCGAAGGTGCCATTGTGCTTGGGTCGATGGATGGGTCTAGCAACTCCATACCACTGGTAGAGATCGAGGCCGCTTGGCTGGGTCCGCTAGGAAATTGCACCTTTTTCGGCTTGACAAGGGGGTTGTAGCCAGCTTTGCTCTTGCCCTTGGCCTTGCGCCGTTCTTCTCGACGGATCCGTCGTTCTTCTTCGTCCTCGTCGGCCTCAACCTCGTCGTCGGTATCGGCAAAATCGTCGAGATACACATCGCGGATGTCCTCTGGGGGTCGCATCAGTGAGGTCTTCGTGCATGCGGCGAGAGCTACTCACGCGGCGCCGCAAACTCCTCATCGTCCTCCTCCTCTTTGAACATCTCGTCGTCATCTTGCTGATGTGCTTTCTCAAGCAGCTCCCGCATACTGCATGTCAGCTATGTCAATTTACCTCAGACGTACCGGTTGCCCGCAGTGGCTCGCTTCGACCTGCTCAGCGCGACAGTCTCGGACATGATGCTAGCTGGACGAGGACTGGCGGATTTTTGGAGATGTCGCTGGTCGTGATCGTCTACAGCTTCACCGTGGATGAGATCCTCGGATCTTGAAAAGTGGAGGGATATCAAATCTCGAACGATTTCTGCAAGGATCGCACGGGCCTCTGGCGAGTTGCTCTCTGTGCTGTTCAGAGCTGTCCAGACACCATCCTCGTCCTCATCATGTCTGGCAGTGTGATCTGGCGACCGTCAACATGGAGACCCCGGTGGGATGTTCCGGTGCCACATCCCTCAACTCGGCATTTCGGTGTTAGCGTTCGATTCCCCCCTAACCAGGTGGAGGTTTCCTGCGATTTTTTGACCGCACCTAAATCCCCCTCCTCCCCCCCGCCACCTCTCCACCTGCATCTCAACCTCCCCTTCCTATACTCCCTCTCCCCTTTCCAAATCTCTCAGCTACGTGAGATTCTGCAGAGGAATCCGTTGAGCCAACTCAACAACAACTACAACAGCCTCTGGCAGGAATACAACAAGAAAAGAATCAGTCAAAATGGTGAGCAGGAACGCGAGCTGTGGCAAGGGTCCGTGGCAATTGCTAATCACGTCTTGTTCTTAGGTCAAGTGAGTCTAGGTCTTCTCTGCTTGCGCTGGGGGGTCGCTGGGAGTCTGCTCGAGACGCGGCAACGGATTGGAGCGAGCACGGCGCGAGACGAGTGGCAAAATCCCGTCAACATGCGCAAATCCACCTACAAACTCCATTTTTCGACACACAGCGCTCCGGACTTCACTCCTTGATGCTCCCAAGACATCCACTTTCATGGCTGACCTTCTTCTAGCTTTACAGTAGATGAGATTAGGGGGCTAATGGTGAGCGAATCTCATCCACCGTGAAGCTATTATTATCAGGGCCAAATTTACCAAATTACCAGGACAAACCCACCAACATCCGAAACATGTCGGTCATTGCCCACGTCGACCACGGAAAGTCCACCCTTACCGACTCGCTCGTCTCCAAGGCTGGTATCATTGCCGGTGCCAAGGCTGGAGAGATGCGATTCACCGACACGAGGTGCGCGAGCCTCAAAAGTTGCGTCGTGGAAAATGGCTGACCTCTGGCCAGACAAGACGAAATCGACCGAGGAATCACTATCAAGTCGACCGCCATCTCGATGTACTTCCCCCTCGGTGAGGAGGATGTTGCCGACATCAAGCAGAAGACCGACGGTGGAGAGTTCTTGATCAACTTGATCGACTCGCCAGGTCACGTCGACTTCTCGTCCGAGGTTACCGCCGCTCTTCGAGTCACCGACGGTGCCCTTGTCGTTGTCGACTGTGTTGAGGGTGTCTGTGTCCAGACCGAGACTGTCTTGAGACAGTCCCTCGCCGAGCGAGTCAAGCCAGTCCTTGTCATCAACAAAGTCGACCGAGCTCTCCTCGAGTTGCAGGTTGAGAAGGAGGACCTGTACCAGTCGTTCTGCCGAACCATCGAGTCAGTCAACGTCATCGTCTCCACCTACAACGACCCAGTCCTCGGTGACGTCCAGGTTTACCCCGAGCAGGGAACAGTGGCTTTCGGTTCCGGTCTCCACGGTTGGGCCTTCTCCCTCCGAAACTTCGCCGGCCGATACTCCAAGAAGTTCGGTGTCGACAAGTCCAAGCTCATGCCAAAACTCTGGGGAGACAACTACTTCAACCCAAAGACCAAGAAGTGGACCAAGTCCGCCGACGGTGGTGCCGAGCGAGCCTTCAACATGTTCGTCCTCGACCCAATCTTCCGAATCTTCGACCACATCATGAACTTCAAAAAGGACGACATCCCCAAACTCCTCGAGAAGCTCGAGATCAAGCTGATCGGTGACGAGCGAGACCTCGAGGGCAAGCCATTGCTCAAGGTCGTCATGAAGAAGTTCTTGCCCGCCGGTGACGCCCTGCTCGAGATGATTGTCATCAACCTGCCATCGCCGGTTACCGCCCAGCGATACCGAGTTGAGACCCTGTACGAGGGACCCATGGACGACGAGTCCGCCATTGCCATCCGAGACTGTGACGCCAAGGGACCTCTGATGGTCTACGTCTCCAAGATGGTGCCCACTTCCGACAAGGGTCGATTCTACGCTTTCGGTCGAGTCTTCTCCGGTACCGTCTCTTCCGGACCAAAGGTCCGAATCCAGGGCCCCAACTTCGTCCCAGGAAAGAAGGAGGACTCTGTCATCAAGTCGATCCAGCGAACCGTTCTCATGATGGGACGATCCGTCGACGCTATCGAGGACTGCCCTGCCGGTAACATTGTTGGTTTGGTCGGTGTTGACCAGTTCTTGCTCAAGTCTGGTACCCTCACCACCTCCGAGACCGCCCACAACATGAAGGTCATGAAGTTCTCCGTCTCCCCCGTCGTGCAGGTCGCTGTCGAGTGCAAGAACGCTTCGGACTTGCCAAAGCTCGTCGAAGGTCTCAAGCGACTGTCCAAGTCTGACCCATGTGTCAAGACGATGATCAACGAGAACGGTGAAATCATCATTGCCGGTGCCGGTGAGCTGCATTTGGAAATCTGCCTGAACGATCTCGAGCACGAGCACGCCGGTGTCCCACTCAGGAAATCCGACCCAGTCGTCGGTTACAGAGAGACCGTCACCGCCGAGTCTTCCATGATCGCCCTGTCCAAGTCGCAGAACAAGCACAACAGACTTTACGTCAAGGCTGAGCCTCTTGGTGACGAGCTCACCGCCGACATCGAGGAGGGCCGAGTCGCTCCACGAGACGACCCCAAGATCCGAGCCCGATACCTCGCCGACACGTACGGTTGGGACGTCACCGACGCCAGGCGAATCTGGACTTTTGGCCCAGACACAACCGGACCAAACTTGTTCTTGGATGGATCCAAGGGTGTGCAGTACATGAACGAAATCAAGGATTCCGTCGTCGCTGCCTTCCAGTGGGCTACCAAGGAGGGTGGTCTTGCCGACGAGCCAATGCGAGGTATCCGATTCAACATCCTCGACTGTACTGTGAGTAGTCATCTACTAAAGACTGTTATAACCTGTCTGACGTCTGTACTAGCTCCACGCCGATGCCATCCACCGAGGTGGTGGCCAGATCATCCCAACTGCCCGACGAGTCTGCTACGCCGCTCAGCTGCTCGCCAAGCCAACTCTCCAGGAGCCCATGTTCTTGGTTGAGATTGCTGTCCCAGAGTCTGCTCAGGGTGGTGTCTACTCGTGTCTGAACGTCCGACGAGGACAGGTCTTCTCGTCAGAGCAGAGAATCGGTACCCCAATGTACACCATGAAGGGTGAGTCATAGCAGTACTGCATAGGACATCGCTAATCCGTCGCAGCATACCTGCCCGTCTCCGAGTCGTTCGGTTTCAACGCCGATCTCCGAGCCGCCACTGGTGGACAGGCCTTCCCTCAGGCCGTCTTCGACCACTGGGAGTCTTTGAACGGTGACGCCACCGACGCCACCAGCAAGGTCAACGCCCTATGCTCGACCATCAGGACGAGAAAGGGATTGAAGCCAGATGTCCCAGGTTACGACCACTACTACGACAAGCTCTAGACGTAGGAGTAGTGTTAGGGTATTTTTTTGTTCATGCATCTGTGATCAAAACTGTGCGGACGAGTGATTCGGCCAGTGCTCTGCCGCCATCTTTCGTATCGCACGAGAGGAAAGTAGGCCAGTATACATCTTGAAAGCTCCTTATAATGAGGCAGACACTATCTCGAGTTGCCAATCGACGACCACGTGACCTGCTCACAGCTGATCGATCTCGATGACGGAGATCGTAATTTGATTCCGCCTTGTTTCTACTCGAATCCGACTTTTTGACTGCCGATCACTCACTGTACATCGAGAGAGTCGATCGATATCTTGTGTATCTACTCGTAAAACATCGTCATGTCGACACCGCACTTCCTACCACTGCTGGACCCGACAGCTGCGTCTCTGATACCCTCGTTGGCGCTTCTCGGCCCGGTCCTCATCCCAGAATCGCTTCTCAATGCCGTTTTGCCAAGCCTGCCTCCAACCGCGAGCTATTTCGTCGAGGCCACGGAATACACCGGTGACTTGATATCGCTATTGGATAACGGGGCATCCAAGCTAGTCATCACCCCTTCGCAGCTGGATAGCTTGAGCGGACAAGTGGACTTGGATCGATTGATCGTCAAGGCCGGAGACCAGGATCTGGAGAATGTCAAAGGATTCGATGCCTCAGTCTTGCTGGTCACAGATAGTGCGCACACCCCAAAGTTTTTGGGGATCAAGACGTCAGTCTACCTGCATCCCAGTAATCCATCGCCCTCGGACCTTGTCAGCTTGATACAGTCAAGTCGTCCATCAACATACGTCCTCCCCACCTCCATTTTGACCACCGGCGCCACTACCTCCACCCACCTCTCCATCGCCGACGCCTTCCTAGCACCCATCATCTCCGATCGACCTGACGGCCTCTTCCCGACCATTGTATCGTCATACGACCACTCGACCAAGCCCCTCGGACTGGTCTACTCGTCCAAGGAGAGTATCTCCGAGGCCATCAAGACGGGCAAAGGGGTATATCAATCCCGTAAACACGGCCTATGGCGAAAAGGCGAGACGAGCGGTTCCGTCCAGGAAGTGACGAGCATTCGAGCCGACTGTGATACCGATGCTCTCCTCTTCGAGGTGGTCCAGCACGGTTCTGGGTTCTGCCACCTCCCCCAGCCCACATGTTTCGGTACCACCGCCGGAATGGCCAAACTGGAAGACACGCTAAAGTCGAGGTATCAATCCGCCCCAGAAGGCAGCTACACCAAGCGACTATTCAGCGACGAGAAGCTCCTTCGAAGCAAGATCATGGAGGAGGCGGAGGAGTTGTGCGATGCAAAGACGAAACAGGAGGTCGCGTTCGAGGCTGCCGATTTGGTCTACTTCGCCATGGCTCGGTGCATCTCACAAGGCGTGTCGTGGAGAGATGTCGAGGCAGCTTTGGACAAGAAGAGCTTGAAGGTTACGAGGAGGAAAGGAGATGCCAAGCCGAAATGGGAGGAGAAGATCGGTGGTCAAGCCATCAAACCCGATTCCAAGCCCAGCGAGCCAGTCCCCAAATCCTTCCCCGAGTCCACCACCGCCGATGCTCCGATCAAGTGCAGGACAACGACATACTCGAATCTCAGCAAAGAGGAAAAGGCCAAGTTGCTTCTCCGACCGGTTCTCAACTCTGGCGCGATGATCGAAAAGGTCAAGCCTATCGTCGAGAGGGTGAGGCAGGAAGGTGACGCCGGTCTCAAAGCCATGACCAAGCAGTTCGACAAAGCCGACCTGTCGTCGAATGTGTCGAGACCGCCCTTTGCCACGCCAGTGGAGGATGTTCTGCCGAAAGAGGTCCGAGAGGCTATCGATGTTGCATACGCCAACGTCAAGGCCTTCCACGAGGGTCAGGCTGAAAAGTCCGCTCTTACGGTCACGACAATGCCAGGTGTCGTCTGCTCGCGATTCGTGAGACCTATCGCCCGAGTCGGTATCTATGTCCCCGGAGGAACCGCCATTCTGCCCTCCACCGCCATCATGCTCGGTGTCCCTGCTCAAGTCGCTGGATGCAAGGAGATCGTCCTGGCGACCCCTCCTCGACCAGATGGCTCGATCTCGCCAGAAGTGCTTTACGTTGCCAAGCTGGTTGGCGTAACGTGTATCCTCAAAGCGGGTGGTGCTCAAGCTGTCGGTGCCATGGCTTACGGTACCTCCGAGTGCCCCAAGGTCGATAAGATCCTCGGTCCCGGTAACCAATGGGTCACTGCGGCCAAGATGCTCGTACAGAATGATACCAACGCTCTGGTGTCCATCGACATGCCTGCTGGACCTTCGGAAGTCCTCGTGAGTAAACTGTGAATTTCGCTGTTATCCGTGCTGAATTTCCCTAGGTCATTGCGGACCACACTGCCAATGCCGTCTTTGTCGCCTCGGATCTGCTGTCACAGGCAGAGCACGGAACGGATTCTCAAGTCGTCCTCGTCGCCGTCGACCTCAGCGACGCCCTACTTGCCGAGATCGAGTCGGAGATCGACAAACAGGCTCGAGCTCTTCCTCGAGTCGATATCGCTCGGGAAGCGATCAAGAAGTCTCTCATCATCAAGGTCGACACTTTGGCAGAAGGTGTCGATTACTCGAACGAGTATGCGCCCGAGCACTTGATCCTCCACCTCGAAAACGCCAGCAAGACGGTCGACATGATCGAAAACGCAGGCAGTATCTTTGTCGGACCATACTCGCCCGAGAGCTGTGGTGACTATGCGTCGGGCACGAACCACACCCTGCCGACAAACGGTTTCGCCAGGCAGTTCTCTGGGGTCAATACGTTGTCATTCCAGAAACACATTACGTCGCAGGAGCTTACGGCGGATGGATTGAGGAACTTGGGCCCAACGGTGGTGACCCTGGCGGAGAGAGAAGGTCTGGAGGCGCACGCCAATGCGGTTAGAGTTAGACTTGCAGTCTTGAACAAGACTGCTTAAAAGATGCACGACTTGTCATTCTCTCTGCCTTCCAGGATACGAGTTGCTGCTCCATACTGTCTCGTCGCAATTGACCAGAACTGCCAGACTGCTGCATGCATCTAAGTCTCTGCTCGCTACAACTCCATAGCCTTAGCCTCGGACAAGAACTTGTGCAGTCAGATCCAATCGGCCAATCGGAACGATAGCAAAAGGAAACTCCGACGAGATCGGAACTCGCTCCGGACATGCCCGTCCATTGCCGGCTTTATCTTGAGCGATGGAGGAGGTCTTATGGCGGAATGATCTCTTGCTCTTGCGTATGTGTTCAGTGTACAAGGACAGCGCTGAGTATATCGTCAGTCAGACATCCCAAACATCCCCAAGTCTCGAGCTCTACACGGCAGAATCTCATCGATATGGAGTGGGAACAACTGAACCTCGACGAGTTTGACCAGAAGCTAAGGCCTTTCCTCACCGGTGAGTTCAGTCTCCTCATTAGTAGGCACCGAGCTGACTGTCGCAGAGGTCTCGTCCTCCTCGCTTGGAGGGCAGGTCATAGGATGCTCCGATGACTTCTTCGCCAGCAGGCACAACCTGATCAAGCCCACAGTACGTCGCGAATCCGCCCTAGAAGCTGACCCGCCCTAGCCGTCTGTGTCGATGAAAGGGCAATTCGGACCGACCGGAGCGTTGTACGACGCTTGGGAGAGCCGCAGGCACAATCCAGCGTTTGACTGGTGAGTTTCATATCGGTAGCGAAGCTAATGACCAGGGTGATTATCTTGCTTGCTACGCCTTTGACGCATCTCTCGCATGTCGATATTGATACTTCGCACTTCTCTGGTAACGAATGCCCAGAGTCGCAGATCTTCGCTTTGCAGCTGGACCAGACCCCAGCTGCTAACGGCCTTGTTGATGGAAAGTCGGCTAAGAAAGCCTATCCACTCAAGCTCAGCCCCAACGACCCTCGGTGGCAGGAGATCCTCCCAGTTGTAGCTCTCGGCCCCAACTCGAGGCATATCTTCAAATTGGGCCAGAAAGCCAATAACGGCACTTGGAGCGCTGTTATGGTCAGAATGATTCCAGACGGTGGAATGGTAAGTACTTTACTTCGCAACTTTGACTGATAAGTAGGCTCGCTTCCGAGCATACGGACAGCCAGTAGCTCCCGCCCCTCTGGCTTCGCTACCGGACCCGTCGACCCCGCCTATCAATCTGTTGTCTCCGCTGCTCTCTGCTCGGATTGTGGCCTGCTCAGATGCCAACTTCTCGCCCCCCGGCAATCTCCTCTTGCCAGGCAGAGGTCACGACATGTCTGATGGCTGGGAGACGAGGCGAAGCCAGGTCGGAAAGGGCAAATACGCAAAGGGTCAGCCGCTAGAGGGCAAGGAGAGGTGCGAATGGGTGGTCGCTCGGCTAGCTGGTACCGGCGCTATACGATGGGTCGAAGTCGATACTGCCTTCCATCCAGGGAACTATCCGGTGGTGAGTTTGGTCTAGATGAATGACGCTGATCTCAAGGCCTGCAAAGTCGAGGCAATCCTGTCTGAGGATGATCTCCCTTCGGAATCAGCTGGCTGGACAACGATTGTTGAAAAGAAACCGCTTGGTTCACACAGGCAACACTGGTTCGATCTGGAGAGACTTGTCTCCCCTGGCCAGGTCTTCTCGCACGTCAAGCTCACAACGTTCCCAGGTGAGTAAAGCTAGGGCGTCAAGTTCCCCAATTGACACGCCTCAGATGGCGGTCTGAAGCGACTCAGAGTGTGGGGACACCCACTGGCTCCATCACCTTCGGCACCGCTCTCCTCTGAGCTCATCATCCCGACTCTGCCTCTCACCCCAGAGACGTTCAAAGCCTTCGGTGAGGTGGTGCAGGGGTTCTCCTTTGGCAGCTCAGCGCCAAAAGGCATTCACGTCACTGTCGCCAACCAAGGCACTGCGGCCAAATTCCACCGCATGGTGAACGTCAAGAACTCTTATCAAAGTGGTGCTCTGACTCGAGGCGGAACCTATGTCGCTGTCACGACAGCAAAAAGCAGGATGGACATCCGAGCTGGACTCAAGCTGCCGGTCCAAACCCTTGAGCGGTGAGTACATCTCAAGATATCACTGCTGACCTTATCAGTCACCGTCACACGAGTCAAACGTTCATCCCCATGGGCAGCGACAAAGCTGCAAAAGGCGCTCACATCGTGATTGCCGCTCTGAACGGCAAGGATGATCGTCCGGACATGTCCACAGCTCGAGCTTTCATTGCGACGTCAGCTCAGGGTGTGAGCTACAACGAGGGTATATGGCACCACTCGTTGATCACCGTCAACGAGCCGATCCAGTACGCCCTCATCGAGACACAGATCGGAGACGGCAGTGTTCTCGATTGTGAAAAGTACACCCCGCCCTCACCATACGCCTATCTCCAGATCCCACCATTCGACACTCTAGCCGCTACTTCGCCCCCTACGCGACTCGTCAACGGAACAAGTACGCTAGACAAGCTCACTGATCTCTTGCCGTCTCTTCCCAATGGTCTTGGTTCGTCATCACTTACCCCCACTTTGATCACGCCAAGCTCCTTTGAGGCATTTGGTAAAATGCTCAAGCCGTATCCCGAAAATCTGGGCCGATCCGACGTGGATATCCAAGTCGCTCCCGATGGCATGGCTACAAAGTACGCCAGACTCGCAGACGTGGTGTCGACCTACCCAGAATCGGCAAATGCCGTGACGGCGATATCGGTATTCCGAGCCACTCCCAAAGTTGGCTTGGAACGAGGCAAGGTGTTTGATATTCGATACATGGAGAGACACCCATACACATCTCAAGCGTTCATCCCCATGGGTAAAGCAGAGGTGAGCTTTCGCTCCCTACCAGCCTTCGGCGACAAGCTGACGAAGGTCTCAGTGGAGCGAAAAGGGCGAGGAGGCGTTGCCTGAGGGAGGTCAGATGCTTGTTATCGTAGCACAGAATGGGCCAGATGACAGGCCTGTTGCTTCCACCCTGAAGGCTTTCATTCTTCCATGCGATGTCGGTATCAGCTACAACCCAGGCGTATGGCGTGAGTAAACATCGCCACATGAGAGAGCTGCACTTGCTGAATGATGTGCAGACCACCCCACGTTGGTACTTGACCAGACGGTAGACCTGGCTTGTGTGGAGACGCAAGTGTCTACGGGGATCCCAGAGGCAGATGAGCGGGACTGTGAGTTGCTCGAGTGGGAGGGGACAGCGCTTGGTTCGGTGCAGGTGCCGCTGTTGTAAGAACTCTAGTATACATGCAGGATATTAGTGTGCTGGGTATATGCACAGATGACGTCTACTGGCTCAACATGGCCTTCTCTCTTTGACACTCCTGTTTGTCAGCGGAATCATGTGATAGCCACTCACCTTCGCAAATTGGACTGGATCCCAGTGCGCTTCTACCTCTTCGATCTCGTCTTCCGGGCGGAGGAACTCGATCAAGTAGAAAAAATAATGCTGGACAGCCTGTATGATGCAAAGGATTGGACCGAAAAAGATGCCCAATTGCCATAACCTGAACCCAATTAGATCTTGCCATAGAGTTGAACTCACCTGGATAGACGTTCAAACGTGTCTTTGTAAGGTGTGTTCATCGCTCGTTCATACACGAGCTCCGTCCTCTCTGCCACATCGGCCCACGAGTACATTTCCCGGACTCTTGCATGAGCCTTGTGTGGATCATGTCTGCCCTCTTTGATCGTTTGGATCGCCCTAGACAGTGCTCGTGTAACGTCTGACAAGGTCAGCGTGGTGTCCGTGGTGTGACTGGTACTCACCATCTTCATCGGCCCGAGCGAACTCGATCATATCGTCGGGAAGGATCTCGGGCACCCCGCCTACTTTGGTCGAGACGACAAACAACCCCGCACAAGCCGCTTCGATGATGCTGATGCCAAAAGCCTCTGTGAGTGAGGTATTGAGGTATATCTCCCCTCTGACCAGTACCTCCCCTATCAGCCCTATCCTCATTGAAAATAACTCACGTCTCTGACGTCCTGCGGTCGGACGGAGCCAAGCAGTTCGATCCGATCTTGAAGTTGGTACTTTTCCCTCATTTGCTCCAAATCCACCATCTTAGGCCCGTCCCCACCTGCGATGGATCAGGTCAAGCATGCTTCTGACTGACTCACCGACAACAAATTGTACTTCCGGGAAAAGATCACAGATTTGGGGTGCGGAAGCGACCAGTAGGTCCACTCCTTTGCGATATACCAATCGGGAAATCACGACTATCGTGACTGCGGGGCTAGGTTGGTACTAACACTGAGACTCGACCCATGGTACTCACTCTTATCCGATTTGTGAACGGTGTTCCTCGGCATCGGGGTAAAGTGGTCCGCGACGAGGGCATTGGGTATGACCGAGATCAATCCCGGCTCGATTTCCCCTCTCAGAACGGTGTTCTCGCGTCTTCAAGAGATTAGCACCGCAAGTATGACTATCAGTACTCACCCAGTATTGCTGACGCAGATACCTGCGTCAAGGTTGCAGAGTGCTCCGGCAAGTAATTTGTTGGTCAAGATACCGACGGCATCGCCAAAGCCGAACAGGCTATGGTCGGTAAACACCGTTTTGAGCCCAAACAGCGGGGCATGGTACAGAGCCTCGTGACCAAGAGCTGATAGAGACCCATGGGCGTGGACAATCTCGACACCCTCTCTGAGCACAATGTCCCGGAAGTAAGGCAGGAACAAGAGGAAATTCGGTAGTGTATCCTGTGACGAAATTGGCAGGATGGGTAGGTGGTAGACCTTGATACCAGACAAGTATCGCACGCCAACTCGATCACCGTGATGATGCGTAATGACATTGACCTAGAGTCAGCTGGGACTTTTGGTCGGTGACCCACCCGGTGTCCCCGTCGCATCAGTTCGATACCCAGCGAATAGATATGCCCCTCGACTCCCCCGACCACTGGAAGGAAGAAATCCGACACCATCCTAGTACATTATAAGCCAAATGCATGCCTACATGTCTTGTACAAAGATCCGCTCACGCTATCACATATTTTTTCCTATCATCCTTCTTACCATCTTCTGATGATGCCCCAACGACCGCCCCCTGCAATTGCTCACTTTCCGAAACACCTCCGAGCGAGGTCGTCGTGGTGTTGTTGGTTTCGTAGCCAATATTATCTGAGCTACGCAACAAAGGCGTGACAGATGCGGTTTCTGATGGGGTTTGAGGTGCGATGTTGAGAGGATCCGAGAGGGAGCGAAGATTTTCAAGCATTAGGTTGCGTGTCTTCTCCACCAGAGCGGGCACATCGGCAGCCGTCATGCCTGTTGTGGGTATAGGAGGTAAGACTGGAACTGTCAGCAACATCCTAGTCAACTCTCGAAGCTGCTCACCCTTGACACGGAGCGTTCCGGTTTTGAAGCGGGTCTTGCCATCGAACAGGTGGTTGTAGTTTTGACACACGATTGGGACGATGGGTATACCAGCTGCCACAGGTCAGCACAAAATTGTTACCCTCAACTCACACTCAACAGCCAAATAGAAAGCCCCCTTCTTGAAAGGCAGGAGATCAGCTTCAGGCCCCTGATTCCGCGTTCCCTCTGGAAAGATGAACAGTGATATCTGAATGGTGGTCAGCAGTGATTTCCATAAGGTGAAGTGCTAAACCCACCCGCTTCCGCATCATATCCTTGCCAGCCTGCGTCATGCTCGCTACCGCCGACTTGTTGTTGCCTCTGTTGATGAACACGGTACCTGATAGCAACACTGCTATGTCTCAGTAGCTATTCGCATTTTGCTGAATGAAAGCACCACTGACTGAACCATCCGAGTCCGGGTATCCACTTGAGCTCTTTCTTCGCCATGATAGCTGCGTGCTTGGGCATTATCCTGCCTATGAACATGATATCGACAAAGCTGAGTTCGATGTTAGTACAACAATACCCTATCATCCTCACCTTTGATGGTTGGCGAGCATGACAGCGCTTCTACCCGACGTGCTAGCTTCTCCATCGATGCCTTCCCCTCCGACATTCTTCATCGTCCACAGATGCTCCTCCCCCTCTACTTCCAGCTTCCATCCTAGTAAGGATCCGGCAAGAAAGTAGAACGTCCGAGCCACATAGTAGTTGGTGTTGAGACGTTTACCTAGGATTGTCGAAACCAGACCTATGAACACGGCCAGGAAGGATACCGAGAGTAGGATAACCGTGTAGAGCACCAATCGGAAATAGTAGACCACTTTTAGCATGATAAGCTGTGGGTCCTGCGCGTGTGAGGAGCTCTGTTCGCTCCTACACTGCCCTCCCCCGACCTCTCGTCGCGTGTTGATCCAAAGAGATGGGACAGACCGTCAATGTATTGCAGTTTCCTGCATGCACGACCATTGCACGACCACGACTACCACAACTGCTGCAGCTGCCACACTCGTGGTAATCCCGCCAAGGCGGAGCCCGCCGCCGTTTCCGCTGAGTGGCTCCAGCGACAGCAGCGGGCTCGTCGATGATGATGATCGGCCCCCTTTCTCCAGTGTCAACGCTCTATCATACTCCATCGACACGCCGACCTCAGACCCAACGAGGTAGTAGCTCACGATGTCGACAGAGTACCCCTCCCTCTTCCGTGAGTACGGCGGTTGAACTATCAACCTGGAACGGGAGCTGACCTTGGCAGGCTCGGAGGAGATGTCCCTGGTACAGTTGTACATCCCCTCAGAGGTGTCCCACGACACGATCTCTGAGCTTGCGGAGATGGGCAACTTCCAATTCAAAGACGTGTGTCGATTGCTCGTTGTGAGCCTTCCAGAGTGCTGACGTATCTTAGCTCAATCCCGATGTTAACGCGTTCCAACGGCCATTCACGCCGCGTCTGCGACGACTTGCAGAGATGTCTCGTCGCTTGCGGTTGTTCCAGAAGCAAATCACGGCGCTGTCTCCTCCTCTGGGTATTACTCCGCTGGCTGCTGTTCCGCCATTCTCGACGGTCGGACCCAGAGCGCAGAACGCGTACGATGAGCTCGATCAGAAGCTGCAGGAGCACGAGCGGCGATTGGCCGAGATGAACCGCTCTTGGGAGGAGCTTGGCAAGAGAAAGAGCGAGCTCGAAGAGAAGAAGTCGGTCCTCAGAGAGACTGCCGGGTTCTTCAACGAGGTATGTCAAGTACTTGGGAACAGAACTGATCAAGTAGGCTGAGCATCGACATACCGAAATCCGAACCTCGTTCGACGATGGCGATGGCACTGCCCCGTTGCTGGAGCATGCCGCCGAGTATGGCACCTTGCCAGGAGAGACCGGTCTCTCAGGCTTCGATCTCGAGTTCGTCTCTGGTACCATCGAGCGATCGAGAATGCCAACCTTTGAGCGAATCCTGTGGCGAGTTCTCAGGGGAAACTTGTACATGAACTACTCTGAGATCGAGGAGCCGTTCGTCGACCCAACTTCCGGCAAAGAGACCCGCAAGGATGTGTTCATCATCTTTGCTCACGGTCCAGAGCTCCTCGCCAAGATCCGAAAAGTGGCAGAGTCCATGAGCGGCACGCTCTACACCATCGACTCCTCCCAGGACAAGCGATCCGACGCTCTTCGGGAAGTCTCGGCTCGACTTGAGGACGTCGACCAAGTCCTTTACAACATGGGGCAGACGCGTCGAGTGGAGCTAAGCAAGATTGCCGAGCTGCTGGAAAGCTGGAAAGACGCCGTCAGACGGGAGGAGGAGATTTACAAGACTCTCAACCTTTTGTCATACGACCAGACCAGGAAGACTTTGGTCGCAGAGGGATGGTGCCCGACTCGAGACTTGACCACGATCCAACTTGGTTTGCGTCGGGCGGTCGAGACTGCCGGAACGTCTGTCCCGGCTATTCTCTCAGAGCTCAAGACGTACCAAACCCCTCCGACGTTCCACAGGACCGACAAGTTCACCGAGGCGTATCAAACCATCATGGACGCCTACGGTGTCGCCACGTATCAAGAAGTCAACCCAGGTCTTTTCGCCGTCATCACTTTCCCCTTCCTCTTCGCCGTCATGTTCGGTGATATCGGACACGGTCTATTGGCTTTCCTCACTGGTCTTGTGATGATCATCTACGAGAAGAAACTGGCCAAGTCTGGCATGCACGAGATTCTCGAGATCTTCTTCTAGTGAGTTACTAGCACTTGATTCCGCTGACCTCCAGCGGCCGATACATTGTCGTCTTGATGGGCGTCTTCTCCGTGTACACCGGATTCATGTACAACGATCTCTTCTCCAAACCACTTTCTCTCTTCCGATCGGGATGGGAGTTCCCCACCAACCAAACTGGACTGCTCACCGCCGAACCGACTGGTCACACCTACCCCTTTGGTCTTGACCCCCACTGGCCCGAGGCAGACAACGGTCTCATCTTTACCAACTCGCTGAAGATGAAGATGTCCATCATCATGGGTGTTCTTCACGTGAGTAATATCTGCGATTCTCAGCTAACCTGCTAGATGACATTTGCCATCTGTCTACAAGTCCCGAACCACATCCACTTTAAAAAGCCGCTGAACATCTACGCCGAGTTCATTCCTCAGATTCTCTTCATGTGGTCTATCTTTGGATACCTGATCATTTGCATCATCTACAAATGGTCCATCGACTGGACACAATCGGCGACTTCGCCTCCGGGTCTCCTCAACATGCTCATCTACATGTTCTTGTCCCCTGGCACGGTCGACCCTGCGAGTCAGCTGTACGCAGGACAGCCGTTTGTCCAAGTGGTACTTCTCCTCATCGCCCTGGTATGTGTCCCTTGGATGTTGTGCTTGAAGCCATACGTCCTCTGGAAAGAGCATCAGCGGGTGGTCGGGCAGGGATACCGTGGATTGACCGGACAGGAGAATGGAAACGGAAGACCTTCGACAGCGGATGACGATGACGAGGAGGAAGACGCTGGACAGCCAGTCGCGGAGCACATGGAGAACGAACATGTAAGTGAAGCTGGTCTACCGAGCTGACGTGCAGCCTTTCGAATTTGGCGACATTGTCATTCACCAGGTCATCCACACCATTGAGTTCTGTCTCGGTTGTATCTCCAACACGTGAGTCATTGATAATTATGGAGCTGACCGCAGTGCCTCGTACCTACGTCTCTGGGCCTTGTCTCTCGCCCATGCTCAATTGTCAGAGGTCTTGTACACGATGACACTGAACAACGCGTTCACCTCCAACGGCAACTTCATTGTCCAAGTCCTTTTCGTGTTTGGCATGTTCTCCATGTGGTTCTTCCTCACCATTGCTATCCTCTGTGTGATGGAAGGTCTCTCTGCGTTCCTGCACGCCTTGCGACTTCATTGGTGAGTCCCACGCTTGGCGTTTGGATATGCCGCTAACGATGATGCAGGGTCGAGGCAAATGGAAAGCACTACATGGCTGGCGGGTACCCGTTCACTCCACTCACCTTTGTCCCGCCCGAGGAGGATGAGGAGCAGGCATAGATCAGACTTGTTCCCTTGCACGTATGCACCATGCAACGAAATTGCGGTTCGGACTGATCTTCCTCAGGGAAAAGAAAGGTGCCAGCCATCAAGATAAGCGTGGCGAGTTGGAGTGGAGGTCGTTATCGCACAGTCCATTTCAAAATCCCAAGCTATCAGGTTTGAGCAACAAGGCTGACAATGCGACGTATTGTTGACAATGAAAGTGGGGAGCTAGGCTATTTCTCGTCATGACCCAATTTGACGTTGCTCATCCAACCATCGTCAAGTATAGCGATCGCAGAAGCTCATCGTCAATCAGTCTTCCCGACGGCTTGGAAAGTGTTGATGATCGTTGTCGAGCGCAACAAGGCCTCTACATGAGTCCTAGTCGTATACCTCGACCGGGAGGGGGAGCTCCTTCGCCCCTCGGTCCCAATGCCGACCTTCAGCGCAACAATCAAGTGGGCAGTCCAGGCGGAAATGGAAGTGGGATTCGTTCAGCACCAGGTCCTCCGGCAAACTTCAAACCGAACCCAGTCTTCATTCAACCTCGAGGAGCCAACTCGCTCTCACCCAGTCCGCCACAGCAGCACCCAGCGAGACTGCCACAACCGAAACGACGACCAAAGCCACCTTCGCCAGAACTCGAAGATGCAATTACGCTCACTCCACCGTCCAACGCTAGACGCCGTCCAGAGGGAAGTCCCGATCTCGGCGTTGTTGGATCAGGATTACCGCGACCAAGACCACGCGGGGTTCCCGGCGGGATCAATAGCCCTGGTGGACCATACGTAGGACCGACACTGCCAAATGGAAGTCCGAGATCGTGCCTTCGTCAGCCATCCACCCCTTCTCTCTCCACTGTCGACCGGAATCGAGTCCAAGCGGGCATGGGTGATGTGAAGAATGATCCCGCTGGGGCCTCAGGAGGTCCTGCCGACTCGCCAAGGAGAGCAAGAGCTGCTTCAGCCGCTGCCGATACTCGAAACGCTCCTCTACCGCCAACGTCGACTATCGCTGTACCGGCAGTCCCTCATCTCTTCGCGCCGTCATTCGCGGAGAGTAGAGAGTCATCAGTCCCACCCCACATCCGGATCCGACTACGCCTTATCCATCATCTTGGCGTGGTGCTGGGCATGGACGCACAAGGCATCTCGAGCAAGATCGATGTTCCGGGTTTGTTGGCCAGGGTGGATGCCGCATACGATAGAGGACATTCCGCCGTCGCAGGCAGCGCAGCCTTGGGCAGGGACAGCTCGGACAGCAGTCAAAGTAGTGTCACAAGCGGACTTCCTCTCCCATTGAGACCAATCACCGACGAGGGCAATCATGGCGCCGGTATGGGCAAGAGGGGGAGTAAAGGGGAGAAGGGCGTGATGGGCATGTTTAGACGACTTGGAAGATCGCAGAAAGGAGAAGAAGAGAGGGTCCCAGTGGCCTACACTAGCGTTACCCCGGAAGGTGAGTCCGATTCGCTGAGACACCGCTGACGTACAGGCCCAGCATTTGGCGTACAGCTCAACGAGGCCCCCGCGGGATCATGGTGTACCTCGCTCATCGGAGGTCAGAAGCATGAACTGCCTCTAGTGGTCTTCACCATCGTCGAGGAGATTTATAGAAGAGGTATGTCCTAAGCCTCCACCTGAACTGACAATTGTAGGCATGTCACAACCCGGCATCTTCAGATTGGCGGGGGACGGAACTCGAATCTCACATCTCACAAAGGTCTTCAACCTCCCACCGCTGTACGGAGACTCGCTGTCTATCGCCAATGAGCCCATTCACAACCTTACCGGCCTGGTCAAGAGGTACATCCGAGACCTGCCCGAGCCCATCCTGGACGAATCGCTCTTCCCGGCGTTTTTGACTTTCTGCGCCGAGCCCGAACCTGGTGCCTTGGTGATGCCACTGTCCACCCGTATCAGTGCGGCGCAAATCCTACTCAAGCTCCTACCTCCACTCCACTTCAGTCTGTTCGTCTATCTTCTCGCTTTCCTCGGTCAACTTCCGCTTTTCCCCGACAATCGCCTGAATGTCGAAAGCATCTCGATCATCTTTGGTCCGGCCATGTGCGCCGCTCGAGGCAAGGGTATTAGTGGGCTCGGACCCAGTACGGCAGTCGGCCGGAATGGCAAGGAGCACGATCCGGAACAAGTATCCAACCTGGTCAATCAATCTCAGTCCACCTTGGCCTGGCTACTCAAACACTGGGCGGCTATCAGCGAAAAGGTGCTCGATCCTCCCTTCGAAGAGGCAGATGCACAAGTCAAAGACGATAGGAAGACGCCGATCGATCCCAAATTGTTATCACCTATCGATCTTCGCACGAGTCCGCCTGCTAAGCCTGAGGGTGCTTCTACTGGTCGAGGTCGTTCAGCTACAGTCTCGGGCAACCCGCCTGAAGTTGCGATACCCACGGCAAGTCCCCCTCAGAGGTCCTCATCCATGGACGCGACTAGGGAGTCTGTCCTTTCTTCGTCGAGTTCGCGTCCGGGCAGCTCCCATTCGCTCACCTCGACCGAGCCGTCGCCAAAGACCCCAGCAGGTCCACCCGAAGCTCGAGTCATGTCGACCTCGCATTCTTCTGGTTCCGGCATCTTTGCCCGAGCGCTCTCCAGCATGAGTATCTCCAGCGACGCGAGGGGCGAATCCGAGAAGGCACCAAAGCGAAGTGCGAGTTTTACCAGTTTGAGCAGTCTTGTCAAGAAAGGCGGAGCTCTGATGGGTCGGGGAGAGTCTAAGAGTGAGCCAACCCGCTCTCGCTATATGAAATCTGCTGACGTCGCCATAGGTCGTAGCTCGAATGACGGAAGCATCTCCCCGTCGGCTTCGATGACTGGAAGTGAGTAACCTTCACATTAACACTTCCAGTGCTGATGTGACAGGCATACGCGGAACAGTCAACCCTCAGATCACGACCGTCCTCGGCTCGCTGCACGATCTCCTCGTCAACAAGGACAAGCAGATTGAGCGTGACGCTCGGGAACTGGCTCTACTTCGACACACTCTCCTTGAGATGGACGAAAAGCTTCAACGGGCTACAGCACCTGCGCTAGGCCTCTCGACCTGTACTTGCGGTGGATCGTCGAACCCTCCAACGCCGGAAATCACCATCACCTCCACTCCCTCCACCACGACATTGGCTACCAAAGATCGCGAACTGAGCGAAGTTCAAACTCAACTCACCACAGCTTTGGCAGCACTGGAGACTGCCAGGCTACAGAGCAGGAAGCAGGCCGACGCCACGCTGGACCTCGAGGCTAAGTTAGCCAGGGCAGACAGCGAGAAGCGATTGGAGATGAGTAAACTCGAAGTAGCTCTCGCTTTGGAACAAGCAAAGGTGGTAGGGCTGGTAGAAGAGAGAGACGTGGCAAGGGAGAGACTGGAGAAGGTCAAGACGACCTTGTTCTCCGTGGCCTAAGCAGTAGAGTGTGATCCGGTACCCCCAAAGACTCCTCGTATACCCCCCTCTTACCCGCACACGGTCATCTCCGTTGCTTGGTGCATGGCTCGATCGGCTATCTTTTCGTAACTCGTAACCGACGGCGGTATTTGATGCAACATCTTGTAGCCCTCTAGCTCTTGGTCTTCCATCTCTCCCGTACTGTGCACAAGATGAACGCTCAAGCTCTGTTCGATGTCAAAGACAAGGTATGTAGTCGTGGCAGCTGCTGGGACTGCGTGAGTTGTGAGTTGACACTTTGCAGGTCGTTTTGGTTACCGGGGGTGGTCGAGGTGTCGGGGAGATGGTGAGTGTACCGGCGGCCGGTTGTAGACATGAACTGAATATCCTAGATTGCAACTGGATACGTCTCTAATGGCGCCAAGGTTGGTGAGATCTCAAGAGCTGTACTGACCACTCAGGTGTATATCTCGTCCCGAGATGCGAAGGCGTGCGAAGAGACTGCGGCCAGATTGAGCAAGCAAGGTCCGGGCAAATGTATCGCCATTCCGGGCGACTTGTCCGACTACAAAGAGTGTCTACGTCTGGCGAAGGAGCTGGAGTCGAGGGAGGAAGGTGAGCTCGGCTAAATACTTCTGAGGCGAATAGCTGACAGTATGATAGTACTACATATCCTCGTCAGTATCCCTGTGCAAGGTATGGCCAAGGTTGACCTCACCTTAGGTGAACAACTCGGGTGCTACTTGGGGTTCAACTCTGGCCGAGTATCCCGACTCTGCCTTCACCAAGCTCTTGACCTTGAACGTTCAGCGAGTCTTCACGCTCACTCAGAAGCTGGTTCCGCTGCTCGAAAAGGGGTCAAAGCGAGATGGCGTCGGCAGAATCATCAACGTATGTTGCGTCGATGATCTCTGGACGTTGGCTAACTCAACTTTTACCCAGATCGGCTCGATCAACGGTGAAGGTGTTCCTAACCTAGAGACCTACGCCTACTCTGCGTCCAAAGCTGCTCTCCACCAGTAAGTCCGGTCCCTCATTCTAGGACAATGCTGACATCTCCTAAGTATGTCAAAACACCTCGCCAGCAACTTAGGCCCGTCCATCACCGTTAACACCCTGGCTCTGGGGCCATTCCGATCCAAGATGATGAAGGCGACTCTTGAAACTGCAGAAAAGGAGATTGCCGGTGCTCTGCCAATGCAACGGATCGGCAACCCCGAGGATGTCTTTGCGGCTTGTCTTTGGCTTTCCGGCAAAGGCGGAGAGTGGGTCACAGGGTGAGTTGGAGAACAAGACCTCGAGGCTGAAGCTCACGAAACACGCCAGTACCATCGTGCCGATCGACGGAGGAGCTCTGTCTTGCCCTACAGCTAAGCTCTGAGACAAATATGCACAGGTTCTATATACAGTGTGTAGCTACAGTATCTAAAGTGACCAATCCCGATGCGGACAAGGTGGACTATACGTCCATCTGATCTTTTCTTACAACAACATGCTTCTCTTCCGCAAAACAGAACAGATATCCATTCATCCTCGAGATGACGGCGACGATGACAGTGATTTTCTGGATCGGTTGCTAGAAGCTAACTTTGACAGCTAGACTCAGGTCAGCGACCTCCAAAGGTAACGCACGACAAGCGACTCACCTCATCCGAGGATGCATTGTCGTGACGGACTTTCGTCCTCAACTTGCCCAAAAGACCCTTGACCGTCTTGCCCACTCCTGTCTCTCGGTCCGCGTGATCATCGTCGTCGTCGCTGCCCGAAACCGGCTTCCCGGTTAGCGAGGCGTGTCGACTATGCCGACCATTTATCTCCGGCGTAGTGCCTGCTCGCGACAGACCGTTACCGTAGTCGTGAATTGGTGGCGGCGTCTCGTCGAGCGGCGTTGGAGGTTCGACAGTGTATCGCAATTTGGACGGTGTCACTTTCTGTCGTACCGGTTCACTGGAAATGGAAGCGATGCTTCGAAGGTACTTTTTCGATCGGAAGATGGAGGTGTTCTTGATCAGCTGCGATAAGAGATCGCCACTCTGATACCAGAAATGACTCCTCGTATCTACGACGGGTCAGCCGAGTCTCTGTGTTCACGGCCGCTCTGCACTCACCCCTTTTTACGTGCTCGAAAATGTCCTCGTACGCCCAGACCTTGTTACGGTACGCAAACTCCGGCGTCTTAAGCTTGAAGTCGACGCAGTCGGGCATGCCAAATCCTCGGTGCTTCTTTGTTTCATCGGTCTACAGAAAATTAGCAGAGCACACACAGCCTGCATATGTCTCGACTCACCTTGTAGCTCAGCACGATGCTGGTGCTGCCGAAGATCACTTCGACAAAGGTCGCATTGGCAGATGCACGCCTTCGCATCTCCGCTGCATCCTTGCTGGGGACCATGGTGAATTTGTCATCCTGCTCTTCGTCGTGGCCGGCTTTCTCGTTGAGCGTCGATGCCAGGGATACCTGAGACCGGGATCGGCTGAGGGGTACAGAGTCGGTCGTAGACGGGTCTCTGGTGTGTCTATCGCGCGCAGCGTCGCTTTTGCTCTTTGCTCCATCTTTGCTCTTTCTAGCTTTTCGTCTCTCGACTCGATCGCTGAACATGTAGTCCATGATAGCGTGGCCTGTCCGCTCTTCCAGCCTGAAATGCACGGGGTGTACCTGGACCCCAAGATGACGAACGATGGTGATACCTCCGACGGGAGCGAGAATAGACCATGAAGCGGATGCGAAGGGGGCTTTCTGCAGAAACGTCAGCTCCAATGTGGCAGCAGTGACTCACAATGCGACGCTTGCTGGTTCCCGATGACTCGTAACGATCTAGGACCTCTGGGTACAAGGCATCAGGGTCGCTGTTAAGAGCGGATAGGTCTCCAAACGCGAGAGCGCTGTCGTCGGAACCATCCTTGTTTCGGAGCCAGGTGTACAGAGTGCCCTCGACGTAGAGCTTGATGAGAGGTTTGAAGTCGTCGTGCAGCATCTGCCAGGCGACACCACCGATCCGAATGTTGGTCTTGCTGGCCGCTCGCATGTCATCTCTGGCTTCCTCTTTCGATCTGTTCAGGCTGATGGCTTCAAACACCGTGTATAGCTGCTCCGTGCTTTCGAGCAGATCATGCCTTAGGCGGAACAGCTCTGCCTTTCCGTGATCGTCGAGCAGGTCGACGTTCGCTTCGTATCCTCTCTGTAGCCGAGACAATTCTCGAATCTTGAATTGTAAATCACCGAGATCGTTGACCAGCCGCAGAATGTCACTATCTTTCCTGTCGAACGCGAAAGTGAAGTTGTCGATGCGCTCCGTCCGCTTCCGGTGGACGGGGTCCTGGTAGAGGAGTAGATCGGTCACGACGTTATAGAGCGCAGAGTAGTGCTTCGAAGTGGCAGAAACCGTGAGTCGAGGCACCACGACCGTTGTCTCATCTCGGTGTAGTCGGAGATGCGTGATCTCCTGTCCAATCTCGTTTTTCGCCTGCGGCCAATCCAGTCCGCGAGGTGTACGCAGCTGGTTGAACCGGTCAATGGAAACGCTGAGATCCGTCTTCTGAACGATTCGATCATAGTCGGTGGCCTCGCTGCGGACGTCGAGGAAGATTTCGAGGGGGATAAAGTCGAGACCTTGGGATCCGAATGCACCGTGCTGTCGGTCCATAGAGTTTGTCGTCGGGTAAAAGGCTTGAAGTCCCCGTACATTGGCATACATACTTGAGAGTCAGCTCAGCGTAAAGTCGACAACTCACCGGCTGAGAACTCGAGACGAGATCTTGTCCTTGCCCATGTCGTCCAAGACTCTAAACTGTCTGAATGACACCTCCTCCACAGCCAGCAGTACGACAGACGTCTCGTCCAGCTCGCTTCTCAGGGCAATCTGCGGTTTCATTACCAGGATCGCAAGATTAGGTTCAATGGAGCAGTCCGTCGGGATACCGAGGCCCTTTCGGTCAATGTCGTCCTCGTCGTTGTCGGTGGAGGTCTGAAATTGCTGAACCACGTTCTTATCGATCAAGGCGCGCTCGAGCTCGCGCAGCATGATCTGAGCCATGTTCTCCTTGTCGTCTGCTGTTTGGGCGGGCAGGTCGTCGGCGTTGAGGCCCGTCTTTTGTCGCTGCGCGCGTTTTTCAGCGTTCTCGAGGATGCTGCGAAGAGAAGCGTAGGATACCGCCCATTCTTCTTGCTTCCGATCCCGATTGGAAAAGTAATACTTGAAAATGAGGTTACGCGAGGTGTTGTTGTAGTACACTCGAGGGCAGTGGACATGCAAAGTGAGCTGGAAGTTTTCATCCGCGCTCTTGTTGCCGGCGGTATCGGTTTCGAGTGGTTGAAGAGTGACGTCGTCGATACAGCGGTGTTCCTTGGTTGCGAGATCTTCGAGATGGCGACGGAGAGTGCGAAGTCGTCCCTGAATGTCCGTCACGGTACTCTGCATGGGATCAGCCGGATAACACCCTATCGAGGCTCTACTTACAGTGGAAGTATCGTCGGTGGCCCGCAGTTGCTCTTCCAGTTCCGCAATCCGAGCCTTTGTAATCTGCATCTGGGCGGGTCCAACTCCCTTCGCAGCACCAAGGTAGCAAATGTGCGACTCCTCGTGGCCGAATTTTGTCGCCTCCATCTCTCGAGGTGCATCCACATCGACCTTTGGCTTTTCGTCCTTTGGCTGCTCAGTGCTGACCAGTCGAGCTTTGTGGCGTTGGGATAAGAAGGCTTGAGGACAGTCCATCAGCTGCACCACCTCCACATCGGGATCTCGGTCATGGGGTCGGCGGTCGACATCGATGAAATCGAAGTGATTAAACCAGGCCCGCTGATCTTTGGGCAGTTCCGAGACTTTGGGTGGGCGGTTGGCTCGGTCTTTGATTGGCAAGCCAATGTCGGTTTCGGTAAAGTCTGCGCATATGCCCCGGATCTGAATTCCATTGACCATCAGGTCCGAGGCGTAGAAACCCTTGTGTTTCCTGGTCTTCTTCCTGTTCTCGGGAGGAAGATTTTTGTTGTAGAATACTTCTTCTTGCAGCCGTTGATGGATGTCGGCACGGAATTGCTCCACACGTCCCTTGATACCGAGCATCTGCGACCTGCCGGCTGACCAATGGTCACTCGAGACCTGCTCGTACATGTGGGAGATGTACACTGGGTCGAGCGCGAAACGGTACTGAATGTCAGCGTTTAACAGAGATGTAGACTCACCTTGATCGTAGCAAGACTTCGGCCAAACTTCTTGGACGGAGGTGGAGCTTTGGGGAACAGCTCTCCTTGTCGTATGGGCAATGATAGCCGCGAGTCGAAGAGCCTGGATGTCAGCTCTGTTCAGCCCTGCTGCACTCACTTCCACATAGCCAGGAAATGGGTCGACGCTTTGGGGCTGAAATGCAAGCTATTGTTTCTCTCTGACTCGTCTGCACTTCCATTCTTTGCGTGCTCCGGATGCACTGGTGCTACGACCGAGATGGAAAAATGAACGAAATCGGAACGGAAGCCCTCGTACGAGTCGACGTCGTCCTGAAGGTCAGCTTATTTCTCATAGTGTGACTCACCCTATTCAGCAATTTCTTCTCCCTCTCGATCGCCGCGGCAGACTTGAGAATGACGTCCTGATGGTCCTTGAAGTCCCAGAACCGGCACAGTCGATGAAAGAGGTCGGAACCCTCCCCACAATTCTGCTTGCAGTTCCACTCTCGGCATGTCCGCTCGAGTCGGAAGCCAAAGCCAAGTCGAACCCCGTTGAGGAACCTCGCACAGGGCTTGGTGTATCGCCTTTCGATGAGAGACCGCTCGTCCTGATGCGCTTCAGCCTCGGAGGATGTCTTCGCCTCGCTGCCGAGCGCATCGCCGTCGTTCAACGAGGTAAGGCTAATCGCGTTCAGCCGAAGTCTCCGGCCAAAAAGAAGCACTCACTCTGGAATCGCGATCAATAACTGATCCGCGGACATCTGTATTGTCTCGTACTCTGCGTTGGGCTGGTTGATCTCCATCTTTGTATTTCCCTTGAATGAAAGTACAAAGCCCGCGCCAAAGTTGGTGACCGAGTAGGGGTCGGAGGAGCCTGGACGTTAGCTCGGTCACTGCCAAACGACTCACCCTTCAAATGCAAGTGGGCGGGACCGTTGAAGTTGACGGTCACCTTCCAGTGCGTGGTCAATCTCAGCTTGTCCCAAAAGCCGACTCTGGGGCTCGGATCTCTTGCAGGGTGGGATATACTCTCGATAACCTTCATAAAGTCTTGAATTGCCGGCTGATACGAGTTGCCCCAGGTAAACTCTGTGATCTTTTCCGAAGCCAAGTTGATGACGGGCCGAGAGTAGGTCTTGACAGGCATGATCGTTTTGGCGACTTGAACAACGAAAGCTGAGGCCTCTTTGGCTCCGCATCCTTCGGGAAGGACCTCGCAGGGAACGTAAACCACCGTGTCTTCTCCAATTGGACCCGGTATGAACTCCTCAGCGATGATAAATGGGGTGGAGACGGACCAGGAAGGCCGGTCACCGGCGAGGACAGGCGGAAGGCGTACCAGAGGAAGCGGGTAATCCCGGAGATTCAACACGCCTTCGTCCATAGTCCAGTCGATTTTGAGCGGGACCATGAGGGAGAACTGGGTATCGGGCTTGAACGGGGTCGAGAGCTCGCTCATGTAATCGATAATCTCGCTTCGAGACCAACCGAGATCGCTGACGTTTAATCGAACATTCTCCAATGCCATGCGGAACAGCGGGGGGGTCGAAGTCGTCTGGGCGAGGGGTACGGGCACGTGACGATCCTTGTTGACATCTTGTAGTCGTTTTTTGATAGCAGCTTCGCGTCGGCGCTGTTCTTGCTTGGCCGCTCGGATGCGCCTACACCATGTTTGAGATTTCAACCTCTCCAGGCGACTGTAGGCGTCTTCGATAGTCGTAGTTGCTTTGGCAGTCAAGGATCCATACCGACCAGGTTGATCTTCGTCGCTGCTCGCCAAGTCGACCGCCATTCGGTGTCTGTTGAGTATCTCCACCTTTTCGTTGAACTTCTGGTCGAGCTCGTTCCGCTTGACTTGCTCCGCCAAGCCCGTGCGAAAAATGAGATTGAGTCCCGTCTCGACTGGGTCGTCTTTGCTTTCGATAGAGACGTGTCTGAAAGACAGAGCTATCGGAGGGATCCTCTTTGGCTCCTCGGAACGGGGTTTGAAGACTGTCGCAAACTCCCCCTTGTTGAGATCCTGCAAAAGCCCTTTGAGCGTCTTGACCGTGACGTTGATATTAAGGATGAGCTTCGACATGGCGTACGCGAATGGTATCCTGATCCGTAACACCTCGGCATCCGCTGCAAAGCTCGTTGGAGAACCAGGTGGAGCGGCCTTTACCAATAGCTTTTCGACGCGACCAAGTTCCTCCCATGTTCCTGTTTGTCGCGTGCTGGGTACGTAGAACAGACACGAGTCAGCCGAAGCACTGACTCCCTCTTGCGCTTGCCGTGAGACTGAAGCTGAAGCGATGGTGATAACGAGCTGTTCCCTGAGGGGAAAGGCCAAGTGGAGCTGGATATGGGGCACGTCGAGCTTGATGGACAGGTTGAGAGGGGGTTTGGCTGGTCGCTGTGTTTTAGGCCTGCTTATAGCCGCGGCGAGTTGCATGAACGTCAACGACGCCATCAAGCTGCAGTAGATGTGCGAGAGATCGCAGGCCGCTTCCACCTTTTCCACTCGGCTGTTGAGTTGATGTCCCAGGACACTGTCGGCAGTAGGTTGCTCGATGAGCCAGTTGAACGACGCCGCAGGAACATACACCAAGGCTCGCTCGGCCTGCTCTTTGTCGCCAATGTCGAACGGAGACCAGTTGTTGGCGAATCTCCCCTCTTGAAGCTCGTGCTCGGCTGCAGGCTTTTGGAATTCCCACCCGACAAACTCGTCCTGCGGTCGGGATTTGGGAGCCTTTGGTCGGGTTTGGACCTGGTGTGTACCGCCATTGTCGTTGAAGCGCTGGCCGTTGTAAACTGGCTTGAGGAAGAGATCGGCGGCCGTCACGGAGACGAGTGCAGCTCGCCCACGAGCAGCGGACAGCTTGTTGTGCTTAGCTAGAGCTTGGGTCGCAATGTCTTCAGGCAGATGCAGACTGGTTCGATGTGCCGCGTTGAGAGAGTGGCGGAACGGAAGCGTCTGCGAGCGATGCTGATAGTAGGCGTACTCTCCTGTGACTCGTGTTTGCAGCCATAGTCCTCTTGAGAGCTTCGACTCGCATTCTGGGTTGACATCTTCGTGAGCGATGAAGACGCTGATGAGGCCGGTAGCGATTCGGGCGGAAACGCCGGAGGGTAGGCGGTCCAGCAGACACTTCTCGGGCGATTCCATAGGCTGAACATCTGAGTCGCTCGGTGCTCGGGCATTGAGGATCGCTATTGCGGCATCGATCACCGCCTTGTCACAGAGATTGACCTCGATGCCTTGGTCGATACCAAAGTCGACATCGCATAACAATGATTCGCTTTCGAGGGATACCAAGTCCGTGCCGTCGTCACCAGTGGTCTGAGTACCGAGCACCTCTCCGGTGATCTCCCCGTGTACGCGACCGATGGACCCCAAGTGATACGTACGCGAGTCTCGATCGGACTTCCCGCTCAAAGTCATATCGATGGAGATTGGCTCGAGGGCGCAAGAAAGGTTTCCTTTGAACGAGACCGAGTAGTTCTCGGGCAGGACTGCAAGTGGGAGGGTTGTTTTACGACGGAGTTGAGGCTTGAGCATGGCCGGAGGCAAGGCATAATCCCTGTCTGATCCCTCTTCCTGACGTCGCTTCCACAGGTTGTCTTCTTCAAGGAACGCAGATTTGTGCGCGTAGCTATCACGCCTTCTGGCGATCAGGTCGGAATAGCCGGTAAAGCAGCCCAAATGGAACCCTTCCGATGCGACGGTCATGGTGGCCTTTCTGTCAGATGCCCGATCGGCGAGTAGCACCATTGTATGGCCGACGTCGAGGACGAGTCGGATTCGTGGAGGCAGAGGAGCCGGTTTGGAGGGCTGGGAGCGAGCTTTTGCTGCCTTTCTGTCGAGTGCTTTGGGATGGGTGCGTCGCCAAGCGTCTTGGATCTCCTCGAGAAGTTGCACGTCGCCAGCGAGGTCGACAGAGTCGATTACTGCCCTGCCGACGATAAGTGCTAGATTCGGGTCGGTGGGGAATAAGAGCTCTTCCCGAGACCACCCTGAGGGACGCCAGGTGGAGAAACCCTCGACTACAGCACTGCGAATCTGGACCAGTTGTGATCGCTGATAGTCCCCCGGGGCGATACACTCGAGACCGATGCTGTGCCACTGTGCGTAAAATGCTAGCCCACGGATCCGCGCCGCGGGAGACGCATTGGTGCCAAAGGCGTTTCTAGCCCTGCTGTCGTTGACAGAGTCGGCGGCCGATATTCGGCATCGAAGGTCGGAGATGTCGAGAGTGAGTATGAACTTCTCGCTGTCTACCTTGGCGCGGAGACCACTGACGTCGGTCGTGGAGGATTGAGCGGAGGATGGGTACGAGTCTGTCGAGAGGTCGTGCGAGATTTTCACCTGTTCAAAGGACAGTGACACAGATTCAAATGCGCGAAGGATGGTCTACGAGGAGTTAGCTGGGATCAAGGACGTCTAGACTCACCCTAGGCCAAGACTGTGGAGACCATGTTTCGCCAGGTGATCTTATCGACGGCTTGGAGGATTTACGGCGCTCCATCAACTCTTGCAAGTTGAGGAGGGAGAGGAGATCCGTTTGAAGTTTTCCAACGTCCAGAGATGTGTGAAGAGTGTCTTCTCCGAGGAGGCCCTTGTGTGGACCGAACCTGAGAGAATAGACAAAATTTGTCGGCTCGCATATGCTCAGTAGTTGCTGGTATCCTCTACCATGGTTGGCATTTTTCGCGGGGTTTCCATTGAAAAGGCTGTGAAGGGATCCAACAGAGGCTAGCGATCTAGGTATACTCGAGGATTGTCGAACATCACCATGGATCGGCTCGGATAGTGACGGGCTGGTGGGAAGAATGATACCAATCTTGCCAAGTGTCACGGTGGCCGTAACAACACCTTGGTCTCTGGCAGTAGCTCTCGACCAGATAAATGACGCCGTACTGGATACCCGGGACTGGAACAGAGACGCTCGTCGCCGAGCCCTGGCCACGCGGGATGCCCTCGGACAATTTTGCTCAGGGATTGAGCCAAAGGTGATTTGACACGGAGATGGCGAGAGCGAAGGTGATAGCAGCGGATTGTTCCTGTCAAAGTCACTGGCCCAGGTGCCGATGGTCGCGTCCCCCTTTTCAAATTCGACCTTGGCGCCGAGTCGAACTTCTTCCACAGTCACTTCGAGACCTTCGAGCTCCTCAAAGACGATTCGAATGTCCGTGAGTCGCATTGAAAATAGGTCGCAGAGGATTGGAAAGTAGTGGATGAGGATCCGGAGGGTCGTGACGATGGCCTTGTGCTTCAAGTTGGTGAAGCGAGAGGGCGGCTGCACAAGTCAGTACGCGTCGATCTAGCGCGACTCACCTTGACCTTTGGCGTCTTCTCCTCAACATGTTCTGTCGCGGGCTCCTTGGGAGCACTGAGATGGATGATGCAGGACTCGCCGCGGAAGACAACCCAGCTCTCATCCTTTCGATCTCCGTTTCCCCATGTCCAATGAACCTTTTCAGCTCGACCCAACGGGATGATGTCGTCTTTGCGCTTCTTTGATCTGAATTCAACTCCCGAATAGGTGAGCAGACCGAAAGATTCGAAGCGAAGCTGGGTGTACGCGGCGAACCAGGCGGGTAGGATGTGGAAGCGGAAGAGGTAATAGATGACGGTTCCAGTCGCCATGAGCTCGCACCACGCTACAAGTGACCACATGGTGATAGGTTGAGCTCAGGTAGTGCTTTTGATGAGAGAGAGATAGAGTAAAAGATTGGGTCGAGATGTCCTATATCTCGTCGAGCTCGGTCAACTTTTGCGCGGCTGCAACTGCCGGTTTGAGTTTCAGCCAGTTCATGGCTTTCGGTCGCGGAAGGCGTGAGCTCCCATGGGTTCACGGTCCGAGATCCGAGCCAAGGTCCTGGTGACTGGGTTGTCTGCAGTCCTTGTAGCTTGTATTGAGAGGTGATGTTTTGTACAGAGGACAAAGGTCTACGAGTACGTATGGTCCACCACACAAACGGTTGTGGTCGTGGGCATCATGGGCATGTGTCATCGGGCATCCGGCCACGTGGCCCGTGGCGAGCGTCACTGAAACGGGGGCACGGAATCAAATTTTCGTCGAATCTCGAGTTGCAGCAGTTACTGAGGCAAGCTCTGCAGCTCTGGCAGTCAGGATTCAGGAAGTCATCGAACCTCGTCTTAACACAGTCACTGCTACAACACGGTCACAGGCCATAGTAACACCCGGAGTCTGATCTGTAAAGTAGTGAAGAATAGTGAGTCACTGCGCTCAGCCCAGTTCTTGACTGACGATCGATACAGCGTCACATACTTTGCCGTGACGTCGCACACCCCACACCACCATGCCTCGTTACGTCTCATTACAGTCGATACCAAAGGCTGAGAAAGCTTTTCTCCGTACTCTGAAACCTCCCACGCACATCAACCCACATGCTGCCAGTCCATCGCCCCACGCGTACTTCGCCTCGTTACAGCCATCAGCCATCCCGCCAAACGTGAGAATACAGCAGAGGATCGTGTCGAGAAGGTTCAACAGACTGGTGACGGATCCTTTACCGTCGAAGACCAAGCCAGAAAAGACGAGGGGGACACTGGCATGGGTCATGAGCAAATAGGAGTCGGATTTGGCGCTGGTTCGGGATCAAGTCTGGATGTATGAAAGGTTCTCCAGGATGTAGAGCGCTCCTGGATGTATATTGTATCACTTGGTACGGAGTTGCCGGTCCATCTTGTCTCTCGCCGCTACTCAATCCCTCTCACAGCAGTGTCATCACATCGCGCAGTGGCGCCACGGAACCTTTGTGAACGGGGAGAAAGGCTAGAGGGAAGGGCCATCTGAGCCCGCACCGGCTTGGATGAGCACTATAAGTCTAATGATGCTCCTCCTGGACCCTCAGGCCTCAGGAATGAGCTCTTGTTCAGTAGGTTGAGCCCAGCCAGAAGCCGATGCCTTTGTGTGTCGATCGGATCGCGGGCAGTGCTCGCTCAGCTTGTAGCAAGGCTGTCCGGAAATTCTCCTCGAATGAAATCTATATCGTTCGGCTTGCATATATGTATCACTTTACGATCGTTCCCTGCGGTATCGAATCTCCGAACAATGATTTGCCCCTCTGCGATAATCTGATGAAGCCCATCCTGGCATCGCTCGTGTCGACAGTTCTAAAAACTCCGGTCAGCTAGTCTCACATCATCTATTCAGATGCAGGCATACCTCGTCGCCAGCTCTCCTCTATACGTCACATCACGTAGCGGAGATGCTGCCAGAGTTGTCCCGGGGATGAAGAGCAGGAGAGCGATCAACGCCTCGAGCACGATCTGAAAATCGTCAGTGGGGGAAGGGGTAGCTACCAGCAACTCTTGGAGGTGGCCTACTCACCGACGTGGGAAGCGAGGTCTTAGCTGCCTTGGTAACATTGAGAGCTTTCAGCGTGGATAAGACTGAAACGGTCAGCGACTCCGGCGCACTGTCAGTCACGCATTCATTGTACTCACATTCGTACGTCGAAAAAGCGGCTGCGAGGCAAGGTCAGCGTTTGCCTTACTCAACGAACTACACCACTTACCATGCAGAAGGACCACGCAGGAAACGGCAGTAAGAGCTCTTCCAAGCGTCTTGGACATGGTGCAGTCGAGTATGTAAGTATGCGTGCTGTCTGTGCTCTAAGGTCGGCGATATGCCAGCGCATACATTGATCTCATTTGCCTCTCATAATGCATAATCCAGCGGCTCAGGACCTCGAGTCCAACCGGTGCGCGGTGAGCGCGGAATCAATTTTCTCGGGGATCGCACGTTGAGTTCGCACAAATCGCAACTCCTCTATCACTAGACCCTCGTCAAAGCCCATAAACGCTTCAATCTCCCCCATGAGCCCTCATGCTCTTATCGATGGCTAGATATGCATATGGCTATACAATTAAGATGACCCAAGAAGCGACAAGACTCCTTTTGCCTTTTGAAAACACAAGCCCCAAACCCCTACATGACCCATCGCCACACCTTCTCCACGACGTGTTTTGGGGGTGGCTCGTCGTAGCTGTCCGCCTCGACTTCCTCGAGACCAGAGTAAAAGTCCATCTCGGCGGCTCGGACGAATCGTGTCTTCTTGAAGAACTTCCAGAAGAGGAACAGGACGGGGAAGAGGAAGATGGGCAGGTAGTTGGTCACAAAGTTGGCGGCGCTCCAGTTACCGCTGAGGAAGACCGCGAAGCCGGAGAAGAAGAGGATGACCGAGATAAGGATGATGGCGTACCAAGCGGCAAAGGCTCCCTTGTTGAGCTTGCTGGCGTATGGAAGCGAGCTCCTCTCGATACCCTGGACCTTGAGACCTTTGTGGAATCGAATGTAGCAGAAGCAGATCGACCACCAAGTCATCAGACCCGCGGCGGCGGTCAGATTGGCGAGGTAACCAAACACGGTACCGGCTGTCGACTGCAAGGCCATGTAGGCGAGACCACCGAAGAGCGTGGAGACGATAAGAGACACCCAAGGAGTTCCTCGTCGGGTCGTTCGGGCGAAGATCTGGGGGGCCTGTCGAGTAATGGCCAGACCGTACAAAGCTCGCGACGAGGTGTAGAGATCGGCAGACGCTGCGGACCAAGCTGATGAAAGCAGACAAGCGTTGATAATGGATGGAAGAGCCTTGATTCCGGCAGCTCGGATGGCGATGACCCATGGAGACTTGGCGGTACCCTCGTTGAGTCGAAGACCGGGGGCGTTGGAAGGAACGATGATACCAATAACGAAAACACCGCCAATGTAGAAGAGCACGATTCGGACAAAGACCCGCTTGATGGCTCGGGGAATGTTTCTTCGAGGGTTCTTGGCCTCACCAGCGCAAAGAGCGACGATCTCGGTACCGATGAAAGAGAAGGCGGCCTGCATGAGGACAGAGACGAATCCGAGGAATCGACCGGTGGTGCCGGCAATGCCGTGGTACTGGACGAATGCTCCTGGGTCGTTCCAGTACTTGAAACCGATTGGGTCGCCTTCGGGTCCACCACCGGCGGAAATGATGATACCAAGGATGATCAGACCAACGATGGTCAGGACCTTGATCGAGGCGAACCAGAACTCGGCTTCACCAAAGGCTCCAGCACCGAGGAAGTTGATGATGACGACGACGACGAGGCACATGGTCATCCAAACGGCATTGTTGACGCTCTGGTTCCAGTAGTTGATCAAGACGGCGGCGGCGGAGATCTCGGCCGGCAGGATGATGAGCCAATTGTACCAGTAGTTCCAGCCCATGGCGAAACTGAGGGAAGGGTCGACGAATCGCTCGGCGAGCTTGATGTGCCCGCCTTGGACGGGGAGGTAGGAGATCATTTCACCGAGTGACACCTGAGAGGTTAGCGCAGTCACTAAGAGTCAGACTCACCATTGTACATAGACAGACAGACGCCATAACGACGTAACCCAGCAGGAGACCTCCTGGGCCACCGTTGGCGAGGGCAGAACCCGTACCCAAGAAAAGACCGGTACCGCTGCACTTCGTCAGTCACTGCACTCTTTTGCCACTAATACTACTCACATGACACCGCCGATGGAAATCATAGCAATATGTCTACTCTTCATCTGCCTCTTGAGGCCGTTGTGCCCCTCGATGGGCTCGCCTCCGTAGTCGACCACTGGGGTCTCACCAGCAGGCGTGACGGCCTGAGTGAAGGCATCGCCATCGATCTTCTTCTCGTCGTACTCGAGCGACATGTTGAGTGTAGGGAGAGGTTTCAGTGGGGGGTTTCGGTGAGGGGTTCTCTTCCACGACCTCTGACTTTATAGACCGGTTCCCGGTCCTTCATTCTGCCCGGCGACGCGATAACGACGTCTACGGCTCGCTGGCCCGACCGTGACAGATAGCCAGCTAGACCTAGCTAGACAGACCTCGCTTAGACGACTGGCCTTATCTCGCGGCTTCCCCGTTCATCCCACAAGATCCCACAAAGGCCGCGGGGTTGACGTTCCTGATCCAGAACATTCAGACCATGAGCTCCAGGGGGGAGACGAGGAGATGGCGAGAGCTTGCGACGATCCTTCTCGTTATTCCATGTGGGCCTCCATGGGTTTGGTCGCTGATGCCGGCAATACCGTTCTGGATCTCCTGCGGTGAATGGCTCGGCACATCTAAAAAAAGCCATTTCGCATCCCGCAAGGTACCCGAGGTCTCGAAAAGAGATCTCGCTTCGATCGTGCTAAACGAGCTCGATGAAGCTCGATGTCCGCTCTCTTCTCACGGCGAGCTGCGGGGAGCTGCAGAGAGACTCTGAGAGACTGCAGCGAGCTGCAAGTTGCCGATGTCACGTTCAGCTTAGCGAGGAAAGACGTGACGCAGACGAACTGTATCCGGTGTTCTCTCGCCGCCAGCTGTTGCCAATCGCGAGCATCAGGTTGGACGCTGAGCGAGAGCGCTGAGCGCGATACGAGTCTGATACGCAGGGATCGTGGGAAGACGTACCTGGGAAAGGAGCTAAGACGGCTTCGGCCAGTCCTGACCGGCCTGACCAGTCTCATCGCGATGCTATGTAGCGTGGACTTTGATAAGCTGGTCGCTGAGCGGAAACAGCTGCAGGCAAAACCAGGCAGAAACCTCCGGGGTCTGTAGGACTAGGGACGAGTCTGGACGAGTCAAGGAGTCAAGACCGAAGAGGCCTCACTAGTCTCCTCCTGTAGTCGATGTTATCTAGGGTTGTTCGATGTCATCATTGTCGTACTCTCAGTCGGCCTCGCTATCGTATGTGATAGGTCAGTCCTCCTATCCCTCTTATCATCGCTAGACAGTCAAGTACCAAACTTAGCTCGCCCTGTCCTACGAGCTATGAGCTGTGAGCTATGAGTGTGAGGCGATGACGACTCTTTGCAGGCTGCGAGAATAGCTTCACTCCTATCAATCCATTTTCCAAGGCTCGGCAAGCTATCGCAAGGATCGCAGAACCCCCAAGATTTCGGCTCTCGTATTGGTCTCGTCAGCTCGGGTGCTGCTTACACTGCTATCGCTCGCCCACTCCTCCCAGATTTCCGCCCCTAGTACTTAGTAGGTTTCCCCGACGTCGACAAAGCTTCCGATTGCTCGCAGCAGCTCTCAGCATCTTAGAGCCGGAATGTACCGTGTCCGTGGGCTACCATGGGCAGCGATCGCTCCTGACCCTTGTCGAAACTTGCCATACAGCCTATAGGTGGTAGAGCTCTCTGGCAGCCATGTTGACGGGTTCCATGAGTTGAGTATTCAACGTTCAACGTTCAACGTTCAGCATGTCCAGGCTATGCACAGTCACAGTCCAGCTGTCGCTCTTGCATACCGATCTTTGGCTTCTAACTAGATTGACGTGCACCCATTCGCTGCATCTCCTCGACGTGCTTCATCACAAGTACAGGAGGGCGGGTGATCACCGTGTCTGGCTCAGCTAGCAAGGCCGGAAAGTCGATCTAAGCATTTGCAAAGGTCAGGCAGGCGGTTTGCCCTCAGGCCTCAACGCCACCTGCTCCTCCGACGACACAAAGCACATTTTCCTTCCTCACTGTCGACGATAGCACTCACGCCGATAGATATGCTGTGTTGACCCTCCTCTTGCACCTTCAACCTTGGAGAAGGTCATCGAGGCCATGGGAGCCATCCTGGAGCAGAAGCTGGATGCGGGCGAGATCAGGAGAATTAAGCAGCGCGACATTGCGTTTGCAAAGAGCAATGACCTGGTATTCAGTAGCTTTGATCAGGGACGGGAGAATAAATGTCCTCCTTCCTCGGTGGAAGTGTTGCGTAGTTGGATAGAACAGGACAGAGAAGCGCGTCAACGACACGAGCGATCTGCAGAGTAGTGTTCTGCAGTCTTCTCCACATGGCATAGGGGCGGGTTGTTCGTTATTCTATTCATGCACTTTAGCTATCATGTTCGTCATGCTTCATGATGTCTCTGTCAATCGTGTCATACATGCATCTCGGATATCGAAGCGCGTCGTGGTCGTCTAGTGAGAGGTCGTGGAACAGTAAGATGAGTGTCCTTGGATACAGTAATAGCGCTGGCGGTAGCAGATTGGCCGAAGCAGATTGGCCGAAGCTCCCTTATCGCCTGTGTCCCGATCCAGCGTTTCCAGCAATGACCTGCGCTGCCCTCGTCGCGTCTGGGTCGATACCGTTGAGGGTGAGAGCCCATTCCTGTGTCGGGTTTGGCCTGTCGACGAGAGTCGCAGTGACAGTCGCCGTCGGGAGGTCGATGTGGGTGTAGTTGGCCGGACTCTGAGCGTAGATGGTGAAACTCTCGGACTAAGGGGTTCGTAAGTGGATGCCGACGATGTCTGACTTGTATACTCACCTTCGAGTAGACTTGCCCGTGAAGGGTGTTCATGAAGATGAGCGAGAAGCCGTCGCTACACGCGTTAGATCGTCGTCATCGGATCTAGACTTACCCAGTCGGAATGTTACTATCCAGCTCAATGTCAATCTCCCCGCCGTAGTTCTTCCTCCCCGTCTTCATCCTCTCCATGGGCACTCGAAGGGCGATAGGGATATGCCCGATCAAGATACTTCGGTTCGAGTTGTGAAGCTGCACGTCAAATGACTCGATGCCCGATCCTCCACCTGTCGTCCATGACAGCAAGTTGTTTTGTCCAATAACCCATGGGTATTGCTTCGAAGGCGACGTCACTGGCCAATAGATCGTATTCACGGCTATAGAGGATTAGAAACACTCTTTACGACGCGTACTCACCTAGGGCCAGGGGGATGAACGAGAGGAAAGTTGAGAGCAGCATATTGCGGGCTGGCAAAGTAATGTTCGATCAGTGATCTATGTGACTGTACTGAGAGTCTCGCGATGGCGACGTGTTGTATTCGACGTGTTGAATGTCGAAGGCGCGAAGACGACTTTTGTGATGTGCGGGTGCGAGGGGAGTTTGAAAATTGCCGTTTCAGGTAAGAATGGGTCGTGGCAAGGAAAACAACTATATCTCTCCCACGGTGCCATGAGGTGCTGTGCGGCAGCGGTCCGCTTTCCTGATCCGCATCTTTCCCTGTCGGCCTGGCCTCCCCTGTCTTGCCCCTGTCCCGCCCGACCAACGTTCGCACAAGGCAGCTCGCCGCAGCGCTGCAACCAGCTGCAGCTGCAACCCTGCTCATCGCCTTGGAACCCCGTCCGACGTGTAGCAGCTCGACCCGCTCCGACTCTTCGGTCAAAGGATCTGTTGGTGCTATGACTGTGGCAGTGTTTGACTGTTTGACGCGCTTCGGATCAAGTCGCCAAGGCGATGCAACCGCTAAAAACAACCTGAAACGAGGTCGTTGCGTGTTTGACATGACCGAGAAGACCAGACTGGTATCAGAGAAACAAGTTATATAAGAGCGACCGCTGGAGGAGATAGAGTGCTTCTTCCACACTTCGCTCATTTGACACTACTTTACTCACCTGACCCCACACACCACCTCCAACTACCTTTCCACCAGTAGACAACCCCAGAATGCTCGCCAAATTCATCATTACCTCCGCCGCTCTGGCTCTCGGCGTCACTGCCCTACAAGTCACCGCGCCCACCAACGCAACGGGCTGGACTACCGACGGTGCCCAAGTGATCAAGTGGGATGTGAGTGATTCGTGAACGCTCAACAGTCAGTGCTGATCTGCATCTAGTCCGTCGTCACAGACCCTTCCAACTTTACCATCCAGGTCATCGACCCCGCCAGTCCCAACTCCCCGGTCACCATCGCCGAAGAAGTCGAGACCTCGGACGGAGAGTACACCTGGACGCCACCATCCGCGCTCGCCGCTGGAAACCAGTGGAGGGTCAACTTTGTCTCCGAAGGCGCTGGCATCCTAGCCCAGAGCAACTACTTCGAGGTTGAGCAGGGCCAGAGGTGAGTCCGAGACAAGTCCGAGATGCCAGCATGATGGCTTGTACTGACAACGAGCAGTTCCGTCTCCCCCTCGGCCTCAGCTTCTGCCAGCAGCTCTTCCGCCTCCGCCTCGTCGAGCACCGTTTCTCAATCCCCCTCTGCCTCCCAGAACCCATCGGCCAGTGCTTCCGTGAGTATGAAGTTTATCTTGCCTTGGCGTTTACTGAAAATTGGTAGTCCCCTGCTCAGCCTACTGGAGCTGCCTCTCGAATGGTTGCGCCTGGTGGCATGATCCTCGCTCTCGCGGGTTTCGTCGGCTTCTTCGCTTGAACGGACCAGCCAGTCCTTCCCTTTGACGATTGATAGATAGATCTAGAGGACAATTACGACAAGCTATGACATGCAGTGTGCATTAATACGGGATCGGCAACCTGACACGCAATGCAGTATACACTACTGCACGTAAACGACCCTCTCCTCCTTTGCGGCCTTCTGCCCCAGCTCAATGAGTCTCAGAACGTCTATCGCCTGCTGTGGCTTGACCTCGAGCCTCGACTTGTCACCAGACTTGATAACGTCGTAGAGGTTCTCGTACAGAGCGTTGTAATTGCCGGCAACCGACTTGTACCTGCAACCAGTTAGCCAAATATTCGAGTTGAAGAAACCCACTTGGTCGTGACAAACTCCACATTGTCATTCTTGACACCTTTCTCTCCCTGCTCCGCCTTCCTTGCCTCGATCAACTCGCCCCACATCTCCTCCTTCTCCTCGCCAAATCCCTCGCCGACGTCGGTCCTGCCGCCGATCAGCTTGAGGTTCGCTTCTTGGGGGTCAAGGCCATACTTGATGAATGAACCCTTCGACCCCCTGATCCTGAACCTCAGCTGTCTAGGCAGGCAGGAGAGTATCGATCCGGATATCGTGACGACCATTGGCGTTTTGGAGGATGCGACTTGGGGTGGGTAGAACAGTTCCATGTTGAACTGAACCAGGTCAGCTCTGATTATACGTCTTGGTGACTCACTCCCTCTTCCACTCCCATACCTCGAACGTCGTCGAATCGACACGACAGCTTCTCCGGCATGCCAAAGAGAACGTACGCCTGATCTATGACATGCGAGCCTAGGTTGTAGATGATGTCGTTGTTTTGTCCTGGTGCAGTCTTCCAGCTCTCCGCGACCGCCTGTCCTGGAGCCACGGGTCTGTATCGGTCGTAGCTTGATTGGAAGTCGACGATGTCTCCGAACTGCACTTCATTAGCACTGCCTCCCAGGGGGATCGACTCACCTTCCCAGCATTGATCAGCTCTCTGACAGTCAGGAAGTCGCTATCCCATCTACGGTTCTGGTAGACGCTCAACACCAAGCCGTTCTTCTCTGCCAGCTCGTCCAGCTGCACGCCCTGCTGCGATGTTACGCAGAATGGCTTCTCGATCAGGACTACCGGAGTCAATATCTGGCTATCTTGGTCGGAGTCTTTCACTCACCGTGCTTGCCCTTCTCTAGGGCTTGTTTGGCGAAGGGGAAATGTGTGTTGTTGGGGGTACTGATGACCACAAGGTCCACCTCTTTGTCATCCAGCGCCTCTTCAAGAGTCTTTACGAGCTTGACACTTGGTCCGGTGATCTCGGCCGCTTTTCCACTGCCAGACCTCTCAACCACGGTGTGTAGGGTGAACTTGTCCTTCAGGGCGATGATGGATGGCCGGTGGAACACCTAAGCTGTGTCAGCTGCTTCACAGCCAAGCTTTGAGCGACCTACGGCCAGCGACATGCCAGTGCCGACGACGGCGACATTGAGCGGCTGAGACGATTGAGCAGACATTGCCGATGATTGTGAATGTTGAATCGCTGATGGTTGGGAAAAGTGGGAGATATCTGCTCGACGTCCCGGCGTGCTAAATCTTATATCTGACCTTGCCTAGGAAAGTCTCAACTCGACTCAATCACTTGAACTGCGCCTCGCTTGAGTGATGTGCGTCGTCTGCCTGAGCTGTCAAAGATAGTTCGCTGGCGAGTATGAAGCGAAGTTTCAAAGACGATTAGATGGCTTTGAGCTTTAAGCATGCCGGTTAGTGACGGATCTCGGGCCGCTGCAGGTGGAGGTCAAGGTGGAGGTGGTTCTCCACTTCTTCCGTGCATGCAGGCAGATGCAGGCCGTCCCTGGCCGGCCCTACAGCTGGCCCTACCCACAGCATTGACAGTGACAGTGGTGTTGATGAGAGTCAGCATGAATCAGTGCGACCGCTGAGTTGCCATGGAGCTCTATACTATCAGGCTATGGGTGGATGTTTTTAAGTTTTATGATGTACGTGCAACTCGCTTCATGTCTCTATTGTATATTCTAGATGAGTAACGGGCAAGTCGGCCGTCATCACTCATGAGGCCATGGTCGGTCCCGCCAATTGCAGACATCGTAGTCGAGTGTATGGCCGCCCTCGAGCACTATACAAGTACGTAGTTTCTGTCATAGGTATGATCCTGCTTCCTAGGATCTATTTGTCGACTGTTTCAATCTTGAAACCCACTCGTCTTTGCTCGAGCCACAGATCCATCCGAGCTCTCTTCGACGACTGCCTTACCCTTGCCTATGCTTTGCTCGTTCAAGCTCGCCGACTGATAGTGGTATCCATCTGGGACCACTCAAGCTTGCTCTTAGGTCCGTCGCCGCCCACCCCTCACCGAGTTAGAGGTCTCCTCGCGAACGAGTCGTAACAGCGCCTGTCTTGTGTCGGGAGCTGCGGAGGATCCTCAGACTTCTGCCCAGGCACGATGCTGACCGTTGACCGGTGACCACACTGCCAAGCTGTCCTAGACTTCGAAGGACTATTGACTGCCGGACGATGTTAACGACGTTCGTGTACTGTTGTCTGTCAGCAAGCCGTGTGGAGTCCGGACTTCGCTGACCGAGCTCCTTGTGACGGGTGCAAGTGATGTGTCTTGGGGTTACAGTGACTGCATGTGACTGCGACGAGGTTATACAATAGCGGTTGGAGAAGAGTACAAGATGCTACGACGATTCGCCTTATCTACGCGAGAGCACTAGGTGCTCGGCTCTAATCGGAATTTCAGGTTTCTGAGGTTTGTGGCGGTTGAGTTTTGTTGTTTGGTGGTTGGTTAGGGGACTGCTGTGACACTCCTAGTCAGCTACAGAGCTGCATTTGTCTGGATATGATAGGAAGAGTTGATACATGGGGTCTTGGGGAAATGACGGTGACCTGGAGCATCAAGGCGCTTAGTTCCCTTCTCTGAATTCTGGTTATCTGTTGAACCATCCTCGTCGGTACTCGATACTATCATTATCTGTCCATAGTCTATGCAGACTCCATGCCCAGCTTATCTAGACTTACTGTCTTCCTGAATTCCTCTGGCTAGATCGGTGCCAAGCGCTGAAGAAGAGGGACATTCACTACAAGCTGAAGAAGTCCCCCAGTCCACGACCAAAAGTCCGAGATCGTCATCGAGAACGCCTGAGACGAGTGGCAAATTGCGAACGATCACAGCTGCCACATCCCGACTGACATTTTTGCCACCCGAACGGTGTTATCGGAGTTAATCAGCCCGCTGGGGATTTTTGCTGCACGTTTGGTGATTCGATCGGCGAGCTCCGGGCAGAGTCCAGCAGTGTGGCAGTGTGGCAGAGTGGCACTGCGATGTCTGCGATGTCGCGCCCAGCTGCAGCGCCAATTTTTTCAGTTTTTTTTCCGCTCCAGCTCCCTTTGTCAGGCCCAGAGTATAACTTGTCAGTGTGTTGATTGACAACTCCCTATTCCATTCCCAACCAAAACCCTCTTTCGCCGCTCAGTTTCAGAGACGCGCACACCTACTCCGTTTCTTTGTATAACACAGAGAAACCTCGAGCTCTTCTCACCAAAAGAGTTCAATCTCATTCTCTACCCCATAGAGCATTGATCTGTCACCGGATCAAGCGTATCAGAAACACGCAAAAGCAACCAAAAACATCTTCTCTATCCCTTTCACTCGTTCTCTCATAGAAATCTAGGTGAGCAGTCGCGCGTGCAAATCGACCATTTGTTGACAACGGCGCAGATCCATGATGGCCCCATCCGCTACCTCCGCCACACCAGCCAAGGCCGGTGCCTTCGACCTGGACTCTCTCTTCGTCGCCGACAAGGCTGCCAGAGACGAGGCCCAGCTCAGCCTCGCTACCGCCGCCAAGAAGGAGGGTGTCGAGTTCCTCGGCTCTGTTGGCTTCTGTGACGCCGTTATCAAGGTGAGTGAAAAATTTGACGACGCCGAACATTTTGGCCACTCTGAACGCTGCTAACGCGTTTTCAGGCTCTCAACGACAAGAAGAACACCTCTTCCCGAGAGGCCGCCTGCGCCGCCATCTCCACCCTTTGCGAGAACGGTGCCGCCCCATTCCTGGAGCCATACATTGTCTCGGACGCCCAGACGTCGCCATTCCCAGTTCTCCTCGAGACTTTTGCCGACAAGGTCGCCTCGGTCAAGGATGCGGCTCTTGCCGCCGTCAAGGCCGTTATCCAGACCATGAACCCATGGGCTACTTTCGTCATCCTGCCACCTATCCTTGAGCAGATCAAGACTGCCGGAAAATGGCAGATCAAGACCGGATGTCTCGACGTCCTCCAGCAGCTCATCACTTCTGCCCCAGGACAGATTGGCCGAGCAATGCCCGACGTTATCCCAGTCCTCGCCGGAGCCGTCTGGGACACCAAGGCCGATGTCAAGAAGGCCGCCAAGGTTACTCTCGAGCGAGCCTGTAGTCTGGTCGAGAACAAGGATATCGAGAAGTTCATCCCCGCTTTGATCAAGTCTCTCCTTAACCCAATCGAAGAGGTCCCCAAGACCATCACCGTCCTTTCCGCCACCACATTCGTTTCTGAGGTTACTGCCCCAACAATCTCCCTCATCGCTCCTCTGCTCATCCGAGGTCTCGATGAGCGACCAACTGCCACCAAGCGAAAGGTTGCCGTCATTGCCGACAACATGTCGAAACTCGTCGATTCGGAGTACACTGTCCGACCTTTCTTGCCTCAGTTGCTCCCCCGACTGATCAAGACCGCCGAGACCATTGGTGACCCAGAGGCCCGAGCCGTCGCCAACCGAGCCGTCGCCACCCTGCGACGAATTGGTAAAGTGCCGCCCACTTCGGACGGTACCGACCTCCCACCACTCAAGGTCGCCGAGGGACCCCACCTCGCCACCAACCTCGTTGCCCTCGTCAAGAAGCACGGCAGCGCCACTGTCGAGCAGAGCAACCCAGGTCTCGCCTACGCTGGTGTTCTCTGTGCTTCGCTCGTCAACGCGCACAACTTCGACCAGCAGACTTGGGAGGCTACCATCCCCCAGTACATCAAGCTCGCTCTTCCCGCTTACGACTCTCTGCCAGCTGTCCGAGAGCTCTTGCAGAAGAAGGCCGACGAGGAGGAGACCGACGACGTCAAGTTCGCCGACGAGGAGGAGGGCGAGGACCTCTGTAACATTGAGCAGTTCAACTTGGCCTACGGTGCCAAGATCCTGCTGCACCACGCCAACATGAGGCTCAAGCGAGGACACCGATACGGTCTCTGTGGCCGAAACGGTTCCGGTAAATCCACTCTCATGAACGCCATCATCAACAACCAGGTCGATGGTTTCCCACCCCCAACCGAGGTCCGAACTTTCTACGTCCAACACGACATTGACGGTTCCGAGGCCGAGATCTCCATTATCGACTGGGTTCTTGCCGACAAGCGACTGCAGGCCAGCGAGACTGAGATCCGAGGCACCCTCGAGTCTGTCGGTTTCGACGAGCGAAAGCAGAAGGACTCTATCGGTTCGCTGTCTGGTGGTTGGAAGATGAAGCTCGCCCTTGCCCGAGCTATCCTGTTCAAGGCCGACATCCTCCTGCTCGACGAGCCCACTAACCACTTGGATGTTCTCAACGTCGACTGGTTGATCAACTACCTCACCTCGCTCACCACCTGTACCTCGATCATCGTCTCGCACGACTCCGACTTCTTGAACAGGACCATCACCGATGTCCTGCACTTGAACAACTTCAAGCTCAAGAGATACCCCGGTAACCTCGAGGCTTTCGTCGAGCACGTCCCAGAGGCCAAGGCCTACTACCAGCTCGACGTCCAGGAGGACTACCAGTTCAAGCTCCCCAACCCTCCTCTGCTCGACGGTGTCAAGACAAAGGAGAAGTCGCTGCTCAAGATGCGAGACGTTTCGTTCCAGTACCCAGGATCGGCCGTCCAGCAACTGTACGACATCTCTCTGCAGGTCTCCCTCTCGTCTCGAGTCGCCATTCTCGGTCCCAACGGTTCCGGTAAATCCACCCTCGTCAAGCTCCTCACTGGAGAGACCGAGCCCAACTTGAAGGGTACCGTGTGGAAGCACCCCAACTTGGTCATTGGTTACGTCGCCCAGCACGCTTTCCACCACATCGACAACCACCTCGACTCTACCCCTCTCGAGTACATGTTGTGGCGATACCAGACCGGTGAGGATCTGGAGGAGATGCACAAGGCCAACCGAGTCATGACCGAGGAGGAGAAGCAGAAGATGGCTGAAGGTGCCACCGTCGTCAAGGAGGGTGTCAAGCGAATCATCGACGAGCTGGTCGCCCGAAAGAAGCTCAAGCAGTCTTACGAGTACGAGGTCTCGTTCAAGGGCATGTCCTCTGCCGAGAACATGTGGATCTCCCGAGACGAGCTGGTCACCCGAGGTTTCGAGAAGAAGGTCATCGAGCTCGACACCCGAGAGGCTCAGCGATTGGGTCTCATGAGGCCTTTGGTTCGACGAGAGATCGAGAAGCACTTCGAGGACTTCGGTCTCGAATCCGAGTTCGTCTCGCACAACTCGATGAGAGGTCTTTCCGGAGGTCAGAAGGTCAAGGTCGTCCTCGGTGCCGCGACTTGGCGACGACCCCACGTCATCTGTCTCGACGAGCCAACCAACTATCTGGACCGAGAGTCCCTCGCCGCCCTCATCGCCGCCTTGAAGAACTTCGAAGGTGGTGTCCTCATCATCACCCACAACCGAGAGTTCTCCGAGTCGATCTGTTCCGAAGTCTGGGCTATGAGCGATGGTCGATTGATCGCCTCGGGCCATAACTGGGTAGCGTCTGATCCCCGTTGTTTTTTGACACTTGCTGACATTTGGACTTAGGTCGAAGGCCAAGGATCCGGTGACCGAATCGACAAAAAGGCCGGTGACGAGGAGGAGGTCGAGTACGACGCCCTTGGTAACCCAATCATCAAGGCCAAGAAGGAGAAGAAGAAGTCTGCCGCTGAGCTACGAAAGGCCAAGAAGGACCGAATGGCCCGACGAAAGAGAGGAGAGGAGGTCTTCACCGACGAGGAGCTATAAGCCGCTTGGCTCCCCTTTCGTCTCCGGGTTCTCGTGTCTGCTCAACTGTGTATTTAATGATTTCTCCTTTGGATTAGATGGTATTCTCCTGCCAAACCTCCCTGCATTCTGGTCCGTACCATACATACCATGTCATAGTAGGATCCTTATGCACTCTCTGAACGATACTGGCAGTGTAAGAGATGATGAGATCGAGATAAGGATGCATGCATGGGTGGCAAATTTCGGGAAAACCTCTGTCGGAAATCGCCGCCGCGGTGGACGGTCAAAAGACATGCCGTCGGATAAACTGTTGGTGATTGAGACGGTCGGTTCTTCGACCGTTGTGGACGTCGAGAAGCGAGAAGCAAGAGAAGCCATAGACGGTTTGTCTTGGAGTACATATAGTGACCACGAGAGATGTAGCTTCTTACCACACACCGTCTCCAGCTGCAAAATTGCTTGAACGATCTGCAAGACACTAATCAATATGGAACGCACGCAACAACTCCCTCCCGTGGTGGAAAGATTCGTGCGAAAGGCAGAAGCGAGTAAACCGGAACTCCATATCATCGTCCAGAAACCTCTTGGCCTGGTCAGAGCTGAGAAGAGTGACGAGGCCCTGTTGGGCTGGAAGGCCGTGGATGATGGTAAAGTTGAAGATCAGAAAGTGATGAAGGCGGGAGATTCGATCATCATAGATTTCGGTGAGTTCATTGTCTTCAAGTACTTCTAGGGGTTCGGCACACTGAAGGCGATAGGTGGACATCGGACTGGTCATTTCTCGTTCGATCTCGTTCCTTACAAGTTCCGAAGAGAGCCCAATGACTCTCCTTGCCGGTGAGCACGGCAGTGATCTAGATACAGGCCGGGCTCTGACCGTGAAATAGATTGAGATTGGTGTTTGGAGAGATCCTCAACGACGTCGCAGAGGACCTATACCCCTACGATGCCTGGTTGAGCGAGGCCTGGCTGCCAGATGAGATTATCAAGTAAGCATATTCAGACTGCCATACTGGGCGTAGGTGGAAGGCTGGATACTGACAGACTACCAGTGTCGACTTCCTACCCCAGGCGGTGCACATCTCGAGGCGACACGCATTCCGCTTTGTTAAATTCCAGGTCATTGCTGTCTCGAGGAACTACGGTGTGAAGTGGGTGATCATCGTCAAATGGCTCTTCTACTCTCCGGGTGTCTGCTAACGGTACTGTAGGGTGGAGAACCCTCTCGCTCATGCTGTCTCGTCTGCGCCGACCGAGGATCCCCCTACGCTCAGTTTCAGTAAAGCCGGATCGACCCTGTCCGACGACAAGAAGCAAATGCTGAGGAAGATAGACACGGCATCGCTGCTCACCCTGAGGAACTGCATGCAGACAGTCTACGAAGATGGCCCTAGGCGAGATCTACGGTTATGGTGAGTCATCCGCTCTAGCACATATACTGACCATGTCAGGATTGGTGACCTCCGATTACAAGCCTTGACCAACTACGAAACCTTCGGCGATCTGGCCTTAGCCAAGCGATGCCTATACCTCTTCGCCGCGACGCCTTTCAACGACGAGGGACTGCTACCGGCATGCTGCTACGAGAAGCCCGAGATCCTCTCCGGCGGTAATGCCATTCGAGACTTCTCCCAAATCTACGCAGCAGCCCTGTTCGACTATGTCAAAGCTTCTGGCGACGTCGAGACAGGCTTAGAGCTCTTGTCAGTTGCCCTGAAACAGTTCGAGCTGTCGCTCCGGGAGCTGGATCCCAAAACTGCGTTATATATCCCCAACGAGAGCGATCAGATGGCCGAAGTGGATGATCCTTCCAAGATATGGCATTTCCTCGACTGTGAGTCAGTCTTGAGGTCTTGAGGTGTCAAGCTGATCAGAATAGGGCAAGATGAGCTCGACAAAGCAACTGCCAGTCACTGTGTCATTATTTTTGGTCTCCGAGCACTACTTGCACTGAGCCAGACACTCAAGGTGGACACTCCCACCGTCAAGACGCCTCTACGTGGTGAGGAGCTCGCCATCACGGAAGTCATCGAGGTCATGGTCCAATCAGCACGGAAACACTTGTTCGACTCCGAGCTCAAGACGTTCATCTCTGGACCGAACAAGCAGATCAGCTGGGCAGCCAACGCTTGGGCCGTCATGGCGGATGTTCCGGAATCCAAGGCTCAAGCAGCTCAAGCCCTCACAGTGGCCTATACCGACGACAAATCAATCATTGGAGTCACGCCTTATCTCCACCACTACCTCTGCGAGGCGTTCATCCTAGCTGGCTTGGAAGACATGGCCGTTCAGCACATCCTGTCCTACTGGGGTTCGATGGTCACCGCCGGCGCCGAGACGTTCTGGGAGGCTTGGGACCCAAAGAGGCCAAAGTTCTCGCCGTACGGTGATCTGCACTCGAATTCGTGAGTACACCTGATTGTGCAACCGACAGCAGTAGCTGATGATGCTCAGCTTCTGCCATGCTTGGTCGTGTACACCATCCCTCTTGCTCAGGCGACTTGGATATGCTTGAGAGAGTGGGTAGTGGAGATTTAGCAATGACCGAGGAGGAGGCGCTGCGCCGAGCGCCCTGCATGTGTGAAAGGAACCGAGAGGAACAAGAGGCTGAGGAACCACCCTAAAAAGTTGCCCGATCAAGCGGTGCATTTATCCCTGAAGCTCCGATGTCTCGGCTGAATATCCTCTCGGGACAAGATGTTTCAATGACGACTTGGTTGTATTGTCTGTCTGTATGCTACGCAGATTGGGTGACTACATGCATGTCTCAGAGCAACTGAGGACGTCGAGCGCCAGAGGAGTACGGGCGGGCGTGAAGAGGACAATATAATGCAGAATGAGGAGAGTGGGCTTCTGAAACTCATGTCCACGTTGCCCATTTGGCGTTTCATCACCGCCGAAAATGAGAAAATAGACACGATGTCCCCACGCTTCTTTCTGCGCCCGTGCGTCGGAGCCTTTGATCGACCTCGGTCATAAATTGCGGATAGTGCGGATCACGGACAGTCACGGACAAAGGACAAGAGAGGTCATGTCGACTGTCCGTCAGTCCAGGCCGTCAGCGAGATCCAAGGGAGGTCAGGGCGGAGGGAGGCGGTGGAAGGGCAGGCAGGAATTAGGGTGGGCCCGGTGTCCGTATGGGAATCCGGTCGAGACACGGCATGTCAGAGTCATACCTTACGAAGTGTATGTCATATGTAAACGAGTCTGAGTGTTGAAACTTGTAGAAGAGATGTCACACCAGACTCTCTTTCATCACACTGTACTGCACTCTTCACTGTCACTTCTCCCACCTGCCTGCTGTCGATATCTATCACTTCAATACCATGCTGTCTTTCGTGTATACCCTCGCCGTCCTGCTCGCCTCGTGTCTCCTCACCTCGGCGGCACCGCTCAAGACGCAGCACGAGTACTACCCCTGGAACCCGGTCATGTTCAATTCATTCCCCAAGCACATCAACGCGGATTCAGAGATCACGCTATCGTGGAAAGGCGGGTCTGGGAAAGGATATGTGAGTCGGTCTACAGTGGAAACGAACTGGAAGAGCGGTTGCTGACGTGTGTTTCATAGGAAGTCTACTACGTACCCCAATTTGATGGACCTGGCGCGTACCAAGTGAGCCTAGTCCTGCATGCTGCTGTCTGCCGCAGTCCTTGTAGAGCCAATTACTGATCAGATATCAGAGCGTAGACATTGCAACGACAACTCAGCACTCGATTAAGTGGAAGACACCTCACAAAGGCTCATACCCTGCAGACACTAGCTTGTGAGTGATACGCAAGCGCATTGATAGGGAAGCATCATTCCTGACATTGTTGCAGCGTTATCGCAGTCAGGGATCTTACGGAAGGCTCCGGAGCAGTGTGGTACGATCTGACGGGGAGAGTGCCGTTCGTGCAGTCAAGTGCCAGGATATCATAGACGACTAGACGACGAGCGTGAACCTGCTCGACATACTGTATCCTTATAATGACATGTGACGACTGTGATGACTACAATAATCTATCTGTAAACTGGTTCTACGACAGATCCGCTGACTCGTCTCTCACTGAGTTGCTCCGACCAGCTGATCGGCATCTACTACCTCTTCCACCTCATCCGGGAACGGAGCTGGAGCTTTCTGATCACTCCACCCTCTCCAGTCCCCTGCCCAACCGTCTTCCGCCCATCGCGGCAGAGGTGTTGCCCATTCTCCCAATTTTGGCGTGGTGTATCTCAGGGCGTGAAGGAAGATGAACAGTGTCTCTGGATCAGGATCGTCCGCTACGGGGACGAAGCACTGCTGGCAGAATCCGGGGGGCAGGTAGACGGGGGGTTCTAAAGGCGTGACGTGTTCGTCGGGTATTGGATCGGGCAGTTTGGCTTTCTCAGTCAGACCTATCGCTTTGGGCACTCGAGGGTGTTCTTTGCGTTTTGGCTTAGAAATGGATGCTTCGCCGTCGATGTCTTGGGAAGTGGAAGGCGTCGTGGCTCCAGAGTCCATTTCGTCTTGCGCCTCTTTTGCTCGGAAGATCACTTCCTTCCACCTATACGGTCGTCAGTACAGACCAGAGTCGGGGGATACGAGGCTCACTTGACCCAGTCCTCGATCTCGTCCTTCTGCTTCCTCAGCTTCGCGATAATATTCCTCGCCTGCGTGCTCAACCGGATAGGACTCGTCAGATCGATATTGGCAAATTCCCTGTCGTTTAAGTCGACTTCTACGGGCTTGGCTTTTGGCGGATTTAACTTTTCATCACCTTTTCGCCAAGGTCTCTTCTGCTGTCCTAGCTTGGGTGTCTCGCCATCCGCGCCTTCGGCTATCGTCATCCCGTCCAATCGCTGTGCGACTACCCTCGACGCGAGAGCCATCTCAGACGACATACTGTCGGCGTGGGGAACCAGCTCGACGCCACCTTTGCCGAGATGAGGACCCCAGATCGCCGTTTGAGAGTATAGCGGGTCGTTGGCTATAGGGTGGCCTAAGTATTGCAGGTGTACTCGGATCTGGTGCGCTAGGAGCTATCAGCACTCGGAAGTGCTAGCGACACGTGCAAGACTTACTCCTGCCCGTCAATGGTCGACCTGAGGGACATCAGCTGTGTAAAGGCGATAATTCATCTGGCTCACAATGTAGTATGCTCTGGTCTCTTTCAGCATCATATGATAGCCGCTTGAACATTGTCTTCGCTTCCTGAAAGCTGGTCAGAGACAGCTTGGGTCTCTTACCTACCTTGCCCTCGGGTGTGATGATGACCAGACCCATCTGCCTATCCACCGTTAAGAGCGGTTTGTCGACAATGACCACTCCGCTGCAAGGGAGTCAGCATGGCGATCCCCAACAGATGGCCACTCGCGACACTGACTCACTCTGGGAACTTGCCCTTACACCTCGCAACGTATTCCTTCGTGATACGACCTTCGATAAACTCATTTGCCAGTTCTCTCGACGAGGCGGATGTCAGAGCGAGGATCATCAATCCCGACGTCAGCCTATCCAGCCGGTTGACAGCTTTATACCGGCGTTAGCGGCGTCCCGTCGATAGGAGGAGTCGTGCCGAAGGAGTACTCACAGAAGCACTTGATGCCATGATCTGATTTCATGATCTCGAGGACTGTATGCCGGAAGTATCGGCCTGTAGCGTGGACTGGCTATTCATTCGCGTAAATCAACACACACTCTCCACGCATTGGCATCGCCTTTGCACTGACCAGAGAGCCAGGCTTGGACACCATCACAAAGCCTTTCTCCTTGTCGACATGTAGTACCAATATTGGATCGTTTGTGACTGGTGGTTCGTGTCTGTGAACAGTGTTGCTGGTGCACAAAGATCAATACCCGTCCGACAATGACTACTCCATCTGCAGCTCCCACTCACTCTATCCTGTCGCCATCTCTGAGGATGAAATCTGGCGGTGCTACGACACCATTCACCCTCGTCACACCAGACTCCAGCGCATGCTTCTACGTTATGTGTCAGCCGAGCACTATTCGACTGGTTTCGTCAGCTAGCTCTACACGCACGTAGTAGTCTACGGATCTATCCCTAAATTCGGTTGAAATGACCTCTAGCAACCGTCTGCCTATCCAACGATTCTTGACGAACGTTCTATATGGCCACCAGTACGGCTTTAGATATCGAAGGCGAGGATCCTGACCATTCGGGTATAGCTTCTCCGGCTTGTCTACCTCGCTGGCATCTGGCTCCTTTTCTAAGGCGTCGACTCCACCGGTGGCTTCAATAGTTGAAGGACCAGCGTCTTCGACTGGAGCGATTGCCCTTGGCGCCGATGGGCCGGCAGCGGGGGTTCCAGTTGGTTCAGTGCTCATGTCCGCGGAGTCTGCTCCAAGCTGGGGTCCTTGCGGGAAGTGCTGATTGGTCAGTCGAGCAAAGTGTAGTTAAACAAGTCGATCAACGTCCTCTGCAAGTGGACGCTCGAAAATCTCGACAACATGGGGTCCCCACACGCAACCAACATGAGGTCAGGAGGGATTCACCTGCAGACCTCCGCTGACTGGTGACTCGACATCGCAGGCGACATTATATACATGCTTGTTCATTATGAGCTCTGCTCGGGTCACTTGGCTCCTTGTTGGGGTATATGCGTTGTCTATAAGAGTCCTCGTGTAATAGCTGTCTGATCGTCCTGTTCTGATTGTCCCTAATTACCGTGAAAGAAAGGAGAAAGTCAAAGGTCCGTACTTGAATTAAGCATGAGAGTGATGCACTCGAGCAGTCGGTCTGCTAATGCGCAGACACCACTGGAGCACTTTGAATGCCCTGGGTGTGTATCGTGTCGTCACTGCCCTCCCTCATTGGCGGCGATGGAAAGTCGAGCTTCTCCACGTCGTTCTCCTTCCTCGACCCCTCTTGCAAAGACATCGCTTCCATTTCCCCGGCTTCGCTGGTGAAGGGACTAGAGTGATCGCCGGTCCTTGAACTGTCGGTCCGATCGGAGAACGTATTGGTGTTCGAGTACGAGACGCTAGATGAGTCCACCGAACCCGCATCGCCGGCCATAGCTGGAGATCCATGCTGTGCGTCGAGTTGGTTCGCCACGCTAGTGGGTCGAGACTGAGTGGAGCTCAGGTCTGGCGATTTGGGCATTGGTCTTGGTCCTCGAACGGAAAGACTCGTTCGCCTCGTGGACGAAGAAGGCGAAGCGCCTCGACTTGGAGCTTGGCCGAATTCACCGACCGTGGCGTCTTTCGATAGCGAAGAGGCCAGCGTCGGCTTCGCGGTGAGCGAGCGCTCCGACGCGGTTCTATACAAGGGACTGCCGTTGGTCGAGTGGAACGACTGCGGAGACGTGAATGCCGATCCGTTGACTATCGGCGAGCCCGTGTTCGGCCCCCGAGATGATGACCGCGGCGGAAGATCGGATAATGGATCCGGAGAGCCATTCAGCGATGCGATCCTTTTTGGGGGCGTGCTGAATTGGGCATTTGTGACTGGGACGTCTGATACGGGCTGAGCCTGCTGTTGGACGGCACTCGCCTTGGGAGGAGTAGCGGGAAGGGTTGGGAGAGGGGGCTGTCTCGATTGCGAAGGTCCAGCTACCTGGGAACTTCCAATCCTCGGCGTGGACGAAGTCTTGCTATCACCTCCAAAGGATGATAACCGCTTCTTCAAAGTGCCAAACATGCCCAACTTGACTCTTGCCTGTGGTCCCGTTTGTCCATGGTTGATGCCTGGTGCGGGTTTGCTGGAACCAGCTTGCGCCGCGGTCGAGGACGGTTGCCTTGGTAGCATCGGAGCGGCTTGAGGCGCGGAGTTTGGCTTTGGGGCTGGCATTGGTGGTTTTGATGCTTGAACAGGCAAGGAGTTGTGAACAGGCGAAGCCATCGACGGCTGATGCTCTTTCGGCATCGAGGTCGGCAATGGCGGAACACCGTTTTCGCCGGGGACCGCGGTCATCGGGCCGCTGCTCGAGGCCGCTATTGACGACATGCTGGTACTCGTCGATGTGCTCGCCGTTCTTGACTTGATCGAACCAGCACTTTTCGAAGCTCGTCGTTCGGCCTTTACCCGTTCCTTCTCCCGCTTCGCATCCTCTTTCGCTTTGACCTTGGCCTCCTTTTCCCTCTTCTTCGCTGCCTCCTTATCGGCTTGCCTCTTCAGCTCGTCCTGCCGGGCTTTGGCCGCCCGCTCCTTCTGTGATCGCGCCAGATCTGCTTTGGCCTTTTCCTTTGCCTCTTTCTCCGCCGCTTTGGCCTCTTTGGCCAGTTGTTTCGAGCTCTTCTTGCTCGTTGGCTCAGCGGCAGGAATAGACACAGCTGGTGCGACGGCAGGGACTGATGTTGTTGGCGTTTGTGCTGGTGTCGAGTCTGCCTTTGTTGGCGTGGGGATATCACTGGGCACACTGCCTTGACTCAAAGGCGAGGGATTAACGGGTACCGATGTGATAGCGGCTGCCGCTGGAGGACTCGTCCTGGGTGACAGGGTATTGTCCAAAGCTCGGGCTGGAGGCGAGGCGCCTTCAGGCAGGAATGATTCGGGCGAAGTACCCAACTCGTCAATGGGGGGCGAGACATCGGTCCGTGTGGCGAGCGATGTCGACGTGGTGTTGGTGGAAGCGGATCCGTAGGGTTTGTTGTAATGCTACTCTGTCAGTATCGGATGGACCAAACTATGACTCACCTCTCCGCCATCCAGAGACCATCTTCCCATCCCCGAGCTCTTGGACATTGGCGCTCGCGACATTGACATGGATGATCGATTTCTGGGTAAGCCCAACGCTGGATCGTAGAGCATTGTACTGCTTCTCCTCTTTTCCTCAGCCACTGCAAGATTACCCTGTGCACCGAGACCATTTCCAAGCATCGCCGCAATCGCATAACCACCTTCTCTCGGAGCTAGGGTGCTAAGGAAATCCCGAGAGTAGTACGTCGAGGGTGGTTTGGCGCCGTTGTTGAGACTCAATGTCGACTTGTTCTTCCCGTGCAGATTGTGCGAAGCTAATGAGGTCGAGGACGAATTTGTGGAATGAACAAACACCTGATCTTGACCTCCTACAGGCGAGACCGGAGTCGACTGCGAGATGACAGCGGCTTTGGGAGTGGTAGCTGGGATCTCAATGACAGATTGCCGAGAGTTTTTGCGACTCCTTGACATTCTCTTTGAGCCATTTTTGAGCGACGACATACTGGTGACCGACCGAGACATCGTGGGAGGGGTATACGCTTCTTCGGCGGGTACGGCGGGCCCTGAAATATCAGCAATGTCGACACGAGTCAACTCACAAATGACTTCTCCGGGCAGACCACCTTGATACGTCTTCTCTAACCGGGTACTCATCCGCCTGACCGTGTCGAGGGGTCTCTCGGCAGCATTCCTCATCGGATTGCTCATATCGGCAATGGGCCCTGCCTTGCCCTCGTGATCGAGATTCCACAACTCCTCACTGGTGAGACTGCTGAGATCCTGACTACTCGCGATCGACGACCGTGATGAGCTGCCACCGTTTCTCCTCCTGAAAGCGGGTTGCGGCAGCATCAACGTCGGGTCATCTGCCAATGCCATGCCAACGGGCGACTCCTCCGACTGATCCTGTACCGAGGTCATGGCCAGACCTTTGTGTCTGCGGGTTGAAGGCGTGCCTTTTGGTGTCTCGGCGATTGTAGACGTTTGCGAGTGGATCGTGGCAGAGATGGATGAGGTGTAGGAAGGGGATCGACCGCGACCACTACGCTGGGTCGAGACCGAAGGTCGTCGCTGCCACGCTGGAGGTGGGTTTTCCGGATCGCCGGACAACTGACGATGAAGACTGTTTGTCGTGTCGACCGGGGAGGGAGGTCCGTTACTGCCTGTGCGAGCGTGCCCGGCGTGATTCGACGCCTTTCCGGACGAAGTCGAACGTGTCAGGGATAGCTCATAAGGGTTTGGCTGCTCCTCAACTGGTGATTGGTTCTGCGCAGTGTCAGCGATTTGGACGAAATGGGATCGCGCGGCCTCGAGTGCATTGACAATGGACGGGTGAAAATGTATGGAGACGAAACAAAGGGACGGTGAGCCGCGGAGGCTAAGGTGATGGGAGCGATTCAGAGGCTCGTCGCCAAGATCATAAAGGAGGAGGATGGAAGAGGTCAAGCATGTGCGCATGAGGTGTAGCAGACTCTACTTGTGCTTGGAACGCTCTCGATCGGGCTGGGAAGGCCGACTGGAATTGATGGGATTGAAGTATTGGATGTCCTTTGACAAATGCTCCGACGTCCCTGGTCTATCCCTGGATGGCGACAGTGCGACACATAGTGAAGTATGGGTGATGCAGTGATAACGATACTGAATTGCACTCACCTCCTCCCATGGCTGCAGCTGCGTGTGGTATGGTACGGCCACAGACATTGCAGAGTATAGTCCAGCCTCGGCTTGTTTGGTCGGAACGTGTTGTCACAATGTGCAGATTCGCACGTCCGCAGTCCCAGTTGCGAAGAGGTCCGAAGTCGTGGCCTGCGGATGGCCCACTTCTGCTCAAACGGATTGTCGTGACGTTGAGAGTGACAGAAGTGACTTTGAGCGCGATGAGATCACAACTGCGAATGCTGCGAGCGTAACAGAATACCAAGGTGAAGTTGGCTTGGCACAGGTAACGAGGGGGTTTTGGGAAAACGGGAGAATCTGCACAGATCTCGGCGGTGCTTGCACTGCTGTCCGGGTGATGATGCAGTCGAGATCGATGAGCAAGTGGTGATTATGTGGTGTCGAAGGGAGCTCCGTCGATCCCGTCTGCAGGACAATGAAGTCCAATTGCCGATGTGAACACGAGGTAGTTGAACAAGACGACCTGATTTGGCCTAGCTCGTGAATTAATGTTGTTGTTTTAGATTACTACCACTTTTGCAGCATTTGCTGTGCCCGCCGGATGGTCCTGTGTGGTGACAGTGGTGTGATCGTCGCTCTTGGAGGGGCTGATAGACGAGTGTAAGCTTGTCAGAGTGATCACAGAGTCACTGGTCACTATTGAGCCCGAGCGACTGTAGCACGACGCAATGTTGTGGTCGCAATACTGTGCGGGGAGATTGCAGCATGCAGCTTTTGCATTCACTCGTTCAGCTGCCGAGTTCAAGCGACCCCCGCCCTGACTTCCCGGGTCCTTATGTTACATATAGAGTATACCGGACGATCTCTGTTCGTGCGCCCCTGTGCGCCCTATACGAACCGCAGGACCTCTGTCTCGCTCTGCTTCTGTGACCCTCTCAGAGCTTCTCAGAGCCTCTCAGAGCGTCTCAGTCACCCCTTGAAGTTGAGATCGAGGACGGCAAGGCAGACATGCATAAGGATAACTCGCTCTCGCCTGCTGCAGCTGCTCAGAGAGGCTCAGAGCTGCACCCGCCCGCCGCTCTCGATCCTCGTCCGAAAGCGCTCGGATCGAGAGAGGATCATCCAAAGGAGAGGGCAAGCCTCATACCGTCATCGATCTTCCAGGGCAAGATCCCGGAGGGAGCCGCAGGGGTCCGCCAGGGTCCGCCTGTCAGCTCCCGGTCAAAACGGCATGATGTCCGTTCGGCTGACTGTCTGACCGCTTGGCGAAATCTACCCGTCGGGGTCAACCAGCATCAACCTTTGGTCATCGCGTCAGGCTGTGTATGAGAGTGTATGAAGCACACTGGAGTCTGAGTCAACGGACACTAGTGCGAGCTGTGTATAGCATCACATGTCCTCAAGCGATCCCATGTCCATCAGTAATAGCACTGGGAGAGCAGGGGAGAGGTCACTTGCTCAATCCGTCCATACAAAGTTACAAACCTGACGTCGTCGAAGTCAGGTTCTCAGGGAGGGAAAAGGTCCGGGACCGGCGGTACCTGACCCGTGTGCCACGTGGTAGCCACATGGTCTCGCCACCCAACATGACGAACGCTTAGTCAATCGCGTCCAAAAGTCTGAACACTGACGTTGGCTTCAATCATGGCTTGGATAGCTACCTTCTGGAAGAACAGGATGACTCGGCATGACATCCTGGCATTATAGTTGACATCACCATACCAGTATATCACTCAAGCAGACTTGCTGAGCCCACTTGCGCCATGTCAACACCGCTGATAGGCAGGTTTGAGCACCTGCCCAAGAGGCCCAAATCAGATGAGGCAAGGCGAGTTCATTGTCGAGACAGCCAAGGCAAGCTCCAAGCTGACTGTATGTTCTCAGGCCACTATTGGAGAAGATCGCGAGTCAAGTGAAGCCCATCATGACCAAGCGTAATTGGAAAGTAGGCACCCTAGCTGAAGTGAGTAAAATAAAAGGGTACGTTTCAGTCGATTGACCTCTGGAACAGTTCTTGCCAGCAGACCCAGCTCTTTTAGGAGTCAATACTGGTGCCGGCCATCGTATAAACCTACGTCTGCGACCTCCGGGGGATCCATCCACTTTCTACGAGTTTGACCAACTAGTTCTGGTTATGCTGCACGAGGTGGGTACAGCTCGTCCATACTGTAGACGTTGTGGGTATGCAGCTGACGTTAGCCCTGTAGCTCACGCATAACGTGCATGGGCCTCACGATGCAAAGTTCTACAAACTCCTCGCAGAGCTGGAAGAAGAGTTCTACGAGTTGAAACGAAAGGGCTACAGCGGTAAGCTTCATGTCGATCTGATACCCCCACCCTTAGCTGACCCTATGCTAGGTGAAGGGTTCCATGGAGAAGGCAATCATCTGCCTGGAATCAAGCTCAACGAGTACGAGGGCCGAGCAAAGGGTTTACAGGCGGCCCAAAAGCGGTTCGATGTGCAAAAGACCATGGGCAAGGGAGGTGTTCTGGGCGGCAGCAATGTCAAGGGAAGGAGCATGAAGGAAGTCCTTGCAGAGGTGAGCGAGGGTATACTGCAGGTTCTGGCTGGCTCAAAGAGTGAAGCGTTCTCTACCGTGTGCTGACGTGTCACAGGCCGCCGAGCGGCGGATGCGAGACGACAAGTCGTGCAAAACGCAAGATCATGGACAGTCCAAGGAGGTCCAAGACGAGGTCAGGAAGGCTCAAGAGGAGAGCGTTGGAGTCGACGCGATAGACCTCACTGGGGATAGCGACGATGAGGTCCAAGTGGTAGATGTCCAGCCGAAAGTCAAGCTCGAGCCTAAGGCACTGGACGCCACTGAGACAACTTCGCCCTCTCAACCAATTCAACCTCCAAATCTTCGAGCTCAGCAATCGCCGCAGAAAGCGAAAGCTGCAGGCTCAACTGTTCGAAAGACACATACTTCTGCGCCATATCCTCCGCCGCGGCAGCCAGCACCGGCTCCCAAATCCCCACGCCCAGAAGAGCCCTTGCTAACGTTACCGAGTGGCGAATGGTCTTGTCCCACTTGCACACTGCTCAACGGACCCCGCAGCCTCGCTTGTGAAGCCTGCACTACGCCGAAGCCGAGACCGACGCAGAGCAAGAAGGGCAACTCGTGGTGGTGCGAGTTTTGTGGTGCCGGACCGCGAGATATGGAGTTTTGGAGTTGTCTCGAGTGCGGGTGGGTCAGGAAATGGGGATAATACACTATACAGGAGGACATACATCATAACGACAGTAACAACGCCCATCGCATGTTGTACCATAGCCGTAGAGTCTTGTACTATACCGATCGAGTACCCGTTCCGACCTGACCTCCTTCCGTACTGCTTGTCAGGGGCGATATAACTCGTGTCCGGTGTCGTGTCCTGCTTGACAATCTGCCTGTGATCTGCGGCCCGATGGACCTGGCTTCGTTCTCCCTCTATGCCTCGTTAGGCCCTAATGCTGCCTTCTTCGCTTCGTCCACCAGGCTCAGCTGCTCCACGGCCGCTTGATACTCCTTCGACTCTGTGATCTCAGCTTCACCCTTCAAGGCGTGCTATGAAGTCAGACGTGAGCTGCTGGATGGACCAAAGGTGGTAGGTGATGGGCAGCTCACCACTAGATCTTGCAAAGCGTTGTATCCTTCTTCTAGGGACAACTTGGTCCTAGGGATCATCTGCTGAGAGTCCTTCAACACTCGTTCCTAGACATTCAGCAGTCAGCTCAACAGTCAACTGCTGGCAGATAGCTGGTGCTTGGACGCACTGCATTTCTGATATCTGCTCCATCGGCCTCTTTCTCCTTGAGCCCCTGCAGCACCTTCTCCTGCTGCTGTGCTTCCTCCGCATACATGCTGATCTCCTTGAACAGCCTAAGCGGGGCGTCAGCTCGACTCCCGCATGCGCTTGGACGCTCGGTCATGAGTAATTGAGCGAATTCTGCATGCTGATGATTGACGGACCGTGGCTCACCGCTTCACGACGCCCGTCTTGATATGTATCTGCCGCAGTGTCTGGGCGTTAGACATGGTGGAAGTGTGGGCAAGAGATGAGGTACAACAACAAAGATGTCATGTACTGTGCGGGGAAATATAGACGCGCAGCTTGCCGTCGTCCGTCGTGCACCGCGCATAACTTGATTCAGACTTTACATTTGACCTCACACCATCTTACACTCTTTCAAGCTCACGACTTCTGCTCTCTCTCCTGCCCTTCACCCTGGGTGGTTCCATATACCCCTTCACGACCAACGACCCGCCTTGAGCATCGAAAACATCTAGAAAGACGACGACGGGACTACTGGGTTCCACAAAGCGTTCCCTCACTCGAGTCATCGGACCCGAGATCCTTCGGCTCGACACTTGGTCTCGCTTTTAGATGCTGGCAAGCGTCACTCCAGTGACTCTCTCATCATGACGACGTATTCCAAGTCGTATGGAATGAAGCCCAAAGCCCCATCACCCATGGCCAACCTACATCGAATGTTGCGTCCGTCAGTGAGGCTAAAAACGGCATTATACTCGCTCTCCTTGGCCATCACCTTGCTCGTCATCCTGGCGCTCAATGTGGCTCATACGACCTCGAAACCGCCGACCAACGTGTCTTCTGGGGGAGAGTTGAGCAAGACGCCGACGAATGACTCGCCGGCAGATTCGGGTGAAGGGCAGAATGTAGCTCAGGGCAAGGATGCTCACTTGGTTGATGAGACGGGGGATGGGATTCAGAGATCTTTCGAGGAGCCAGATTTCGCGCTGTTGAGCGGACTGCAGCCCAGTCAAATAGGCTGCGACGTGCCGTTGAAGGGAGATGGGAGCAAGGAGGATGAGAGTGGAGTGCTGGTCTTCCTGGGCATCTTCTCCCAGGCGAGCAATAAAGAGAGGAGAGATCTGTGAGTCACGTTTCAACGTGTGGCATTGCGGCGTCATACTGATGCTGTACCTCAGATATAGAGAAGTGATATTGCCAGACTTTCCAAAAGACCTAGTTACGGTCAAATTCATTCTCGGCACACCACCCTATCCAGAAAAACCAATATCCAACGAGGCCATCGCTAGGTCTAGATTCCTACGCGAGATCCAAGCAGAGATGAACGAGCACAAGGATATGGTCTTGCTACCCATGGTGGATAATATAGATTTGGGCAAGACGCACGAGTACTTCAAATACGTGGCGAAGGAGTTTGGAGGTTCCGGGAAGGTCAAGGGACGACCAAGATTTGTGATGTGGGTCAATGCCTGCGGAGCGTGCCTACAGTCGCTGACGTCTTTGCAGGAAAGCTGACGACGATGTGAGCGGAGCCGTCAAAGCCAACGACGTGTCTGATGGTGTGCTGACCTCGATAGACGATACTGGTGATGCCAAATGTCATTTCCGCTTTTAAGAACTTGGACTGTTCGACGAATGTCTATTGGGGCACGTCGGCCGGTCGGTCACATTACTTTGGAGACTATTTCCGTGGTCTAGCCTATGCCATGAGCTGGCCTCTGGTGAGTGATTGTCTACTCTCCATCCTTGCATTGCTAATCCCCTAATAGGTGTCGTGGATAGGCAATGCGGATATGCCCCTGGCTCACATTACTAAAATCGAGGATGCCAGGACGGGACAGTGGCTCAGACACCTAGATCCGGTAACGGATCCTATACACAGAATAGATATGGGATGGACTATGGGCGATTGGAACCAGTTGGACGTGACCATCAACACGGTGGCGCTTCGTGAGTCTCACCGACAGCTCCTGGCGTCTCGGAACTGATACCTCGATCGTAGATTGGTGTAAGCTGGAGGAATGGGTGAGAGAGCAGCATGAGCGGTTACTCCGGATATGGTCGGAAGCCGACCGACCATACTCGCATGAACATGGAGTACCGCCAAAATTGTCAATAGCCACAGGGAAGCTCACGCCGCAGGAGGCGGAGAAAGAACATCAGCGGCAGAAGGATCTCGGCTGGGATGTCAGCGGGAACATCGAGTAGCGTCCTTAGCATCTCTGGTATCCTTGGCTTGATAGCATTTTGGCATGGCAATGTATCTGGCGATACCGATAGCGCTGCTGGAATGAGCCATTGCACAGTCTGACCTGCGCGCGGGAATGAGAAGATGGCTAGGGTTACATGCTCTAGGGGTAGAGCAATTATACAACAAACCGTAGCAATGGCAATGCTGCTGGATCCGCTTCAACGATGGTGAAAGCCCAACCCGCAGTTCGGCATCTGTACGCCTCAGCTCTTCAGAGAATTCTGAATCTCTCAGCTCCAATCCATCAGATCCCTTCCATGTATCGACCCTCCTTCTCCTCCTATTGATTCGACATCTATAGCGGTTTGCTGGGCAGCTGAGTTGGGAGGATACCGAATCTTGGAACGAGATCAGCTACGTCCGGGAACCTCGTAGCTGTCCGCGCTCCTCACCTCTTCTTGATGGTCACTCGGTGTCGGGAGAACTTGTCGTCAGGACTGAATCGAGCTGTAAGTAGGGTTAGCTCTGGTCTGCATTAGGACAGGCGGAGATAGCTGACCTGGATGAGCGGATTTGGCGACTTTGCCAGTTGCCGTGATTTTCTGCAATGTTCGTTAGCACCTCCTCAGGTCGGGCAGCATGCGGCGTGTGGCAGGTCCGCTATAAAGCGACTAGGGAGAAGGGGACAGAGTCTGCGACTAACCTTCAAGGTGTATAACCTAGCAAGAAGTCAGCTTGTGGTCCAGTTGATCGATATACACAATGCAAGACGCTCACCTGTTGCCGTTGGCATCGATCGTGTACATCAAGTGCATATTGGCGAGGGCTGATACTGAGGCGTCGGTGGGTAGATTGTCGTGTGGCCGTCTTTCGCTACTTGTTCGCTACCAAGATGCTGCTCACCGCCAACTCACTGCTGCTGGCATCTGAAATTCCAAAAATGAGCGGAATCAAAACAGATCGTAGTCAATCAACGTTCCAGATAATACCACGTCATTGACGTGTTCACGCAAAGCGAGGTGATAAGCGCGTTGCCGTCATCCGCTGTCCGGTGCGACGCGCCCCTCCACGCACAATGTTCACCTGGAGGCTGTGAATGATAGCGTCGACATTAGATACCCTATACCCTCTCCCCAACCCACGCCATGTCCGAGTCTCAAGGGAAGGAGGCTAATGGCGATGGAGTGCCGCGCCTCGCAAGCCCTCTGGCTAGAGGCGAGTCGCCGACGACACCAGTAGGATTGGGCATACGCAATGGACCACCAACGTCGCCAAGCTCAAAGAGCAGTGACCAGCCCGCATCAGCAGATGCGACGACAGCAGGAGAAGGAGGAATAGCTGCGAGACGAGATGAGAAGGCAGATCCAAATGGAGACCAGGAGGTGGAGAATGGCCCCGATGTGCCTGGGAAAGACGCACCTACGATCCAGCTCAATGATGAGGAGTCGGCAGCACCCCCACCTCCGCCCAAACCCGATGCGAGACCACCAGTGATCAGAGCCGAGAGCCAGAGTAGTCTCCAGGAGGTATCGCTGAGCAGAGGGCCAACCCCTGGCATTCAGAGTATACAAGAGGAGCCCACGGATGAGACCAGGAGTAATGGACAATCGGGAGCACAGGACAGTCCGTCCGGTACAACAACGCAACAACCTCTACCTCCGACCAGAACAGCTTCTATCAGTCAATCATCCCTTCGATCTAACATGACTTCTCCGGTCAATTCGCCGACTAGACCTGGCTCAGCTCGACCTCGGCCATCCTCCGCCCACCACTCGAGACGTTCGTCAGCTGCGACGTTGTCGCTGACCGGGAGGTCGAACGCACCAGGACCACAACTCTCCAGCGTCCTCATCATGCCTCCTCTACAAGTTCTGGTCAACTCGAAGGAAGCCAAGAAGTCAGCTTCGTTCCTCGCCGCCTCGCAACGAGCCTTGGAGTTGTGTCAGTCAGGAGACGGCTCAAACGCGGCATACCTCCACCCAAGGGAGATCTTCGAGCCATTACGCCTAGCTATCAGTAATCCCCAAACGACGTCGGTCCCCATTCTCATCACCTCGTTGGATCTACTGTCGAAGTTGATCTCCCACTCGTTCTTCTCCGAGCCCAATGGACCGCCAAAGGGTTTATCCCCATTACCGGATCTCATCACACATACCATCACTCTGTCATACTCCGAGTCTTCCCCGCCTCAAGTCGCTCTTCAGGTCGTCAAGGCACTCATGGCCATCGTCTTGTCCACCGACCAGGGGATGCTCGTACATCAGTCGTCCCTCCTCAAGGCTATTCGAACGGTGTACAACGTCTTCCTGCTGAGCAACGACGGAGCAAATCAGGTCGTTGCACAGGGTGGCTTGACGCAGCTGGTTCACCACGTCTTTGGCAGAGTAATCAGACCGGATGTCAGGTCGTCGAGTGGGATGAGCGGAAGGAGAATGACCGTTGGAGAGAATGAAGCCAGGCGTTTGGAGGAGAGTCGATCCGCAACGCCGGCTCCACCTTCCCAGGCGGAGCAATCCGGAGGAGGAGAAAAGTTGACCCTGTGAGCCATACTATATGTCGATCCACGTCCTGCTGACCTGCCCTAGCGACTCTTTCGCTGAGCCAAACCCCAACGACTCAATACCAAACGCAGCCTCGAATATCGGCCCTGACGGTACCCCTCACTTGCATAGCGATGGATCCGGTCCATCTGTCCCCACGGCCACCATCTCCATTCCGGTACCCAATGGCGACGCGCTCGATACCCCAGAGCCAAACGCCAATGCCGGGGGCATCCTTGCCGGGCCCAATGCCGCTGGCGAAGGTATCGATGAAGGCGAGGGTAATCTGGATGCGAACGGTAGACCGATTCCGATCGAAGAGCTATTTGTCAAGGACGCCTTCTTGGTCTTCCGGGCGTTGTGCAAATTGAGCATGAAGCCGCTCGTCACAGAGAGGTGAGCAAGCACGATCAATCCTCTTAGTTCTTCGGCTAACCTTCCGCAGCGAACGAGACCTCCGATCGCATCCTATGAGATCCAAACTCCTCTCGCTGCATCTCGTCCTCACGATCTTGAAGTCCCACGCGGACCTCTTTGTCAACCCATATATCGCCATTCCGTCCAATTCGTCGACAGAGATGACGCCCTTCCTCCAGGCGACCAAGCAGTACCTCTGCCTGAGTCTGTCTCGTAATGCCGTCAGCCCGGTCAATCAGGTCTTCGAGCTCAGTGTCGAAATCTTTTGGTGCATGCTCAAGCACATGCGCGCGCAGATGAAGGTGAGTTGATAAAGCATACATCGTGAGGACTAGGACGCTCACGCGCGGATTTTGTAGAAAGAGATCGAGGTGCTGCTCAACGAAATCTTCTTGCCAATACTCGAAATGAAACACTCGACGATACGTCAAAAGACGCTCATCCTCGGCGTTTTCATCCGTCTGTGCCAGGATCCACAAGCGCTAGTGGAGATTTACATCAACTACGATTGTGATCGTGCGGCTTTGGACAACATCTACGAAAGGCTTATGAACATCGTCTCGAAGATCGGTCAAACGCACTTTGCACCGCCGACGAAAGAGGAGCTCGGCCAGGGATCCTCATCTAGCAAACAGGCTCTCGGAGGGTTTGGACCCTCGATCCCGCCATCACTGTCAACGGCCGCTTTGAGCGGAAAGGACGGACCCGATGCTCCTCATTACGCCGGCATGGCACCCGAGCTCAAGCTCCGCCGACAGAGTCTAGAGTGTTTGGTCGCCTCGCTCAAGTCGCTCGTGGCGTGGTCAACTTCGATCAGTACGGCCAAGCCCACCGACGAGAACTATCGCATGAGTATCGATGGTCTAGGTCGGCATCACGAGAATGGCTCGACGACAGGCTCAATGGCCAATCTGGACAATTCGCTAGTCACACCCGGTCTAGGTTCATGGTCAAATGACCCCACTTCCAGATCCGGCATGGCTACGCCCGACGTCGGAGGCAGAGACGATGACGATGTGGAGCGATTTGAGAGTGCCAAACAGCGAAAGACGACGTTGCAGGAAGGTATCAAGAAGTTCAACCTCAAACCCAAGGCCGGTATCAAGAACCTGATCGAGCACGGTTTCATAAAGTCGTCAGCCCCGACCGACGTTGCCAGATTCCTGTTGGGCAATGAAGGTCTGAGCAAAGCCATGATCGGAGAGTACCTCGGTGAAGGGGACGAGGCGAACGTTGCCACCATGCACGCCTTTGTCGACATGCTCAATTTTACGGAAATGCCATTCACCCATGCCCTGCGGACGTACCTCCAGTCTTTCAGACTGCCCGGAGAAGCTCAGAAGATCGACAGGTTCATGTTGAAGTTTGCGGAGCGATACATGGGCACCAACCCGTCGAGCGATTTCGCCAATGCCGACACGGCTTACATCCTCGCTTTCTCCGTCATCATGCTCAACACGGACGCTCACAACAAGAATCTGAAACAGAAGCGAATGACAAAACAGGAATTCGTCAAGAACAACCGGGGTATCAACGACGGCAAGGATCTACCCGAAGATTTCCTCGGCGAGGTCTACGACGAGATCCAGAACAATGAGATCAAGATGAAGGACGAGCTGCCTGAGATTCCAGCTAGCGGATCATCTGGCGGTCTAGGAGGGCTCGGCGGTTCCCTTGCTGGCGTAGGAAGGGATCTTCAGAAAGAGGCATACCACGCCCAAAGCGAGAACATGTCGTCAAAGACGGAAGCCCTGCTCAAAGCAATGGTCCGGCAACAACGCCGAGGTGTCGTCCGACCTACCGATACCTTCGTCTCGGCTTCGCGGTTGGAGCACGTACGGTTCATGTTTGAAGTCGCCTGGATGCCGTTTTTGGCCGGTATCTCTGCGCCACTGCAAGAGTCGGACGATCTCGACACGGTCAACCTCTGCTTGGAAGGTCTGCGCTACGCTATCCGGATCGTATGCCTGTTCGACATGGAACTCGAGAGGAACGCATTTGTGACGACGTTGGCCAAGTTTACATTTTTGAACAACTTGGCAGAGATGAAGCCGAAGAACGTAGAGGCCATCAAGACATTGTTGGAGATGGCAGTCACGGATGGCAACAACCTCAAAGGCAGCTGGAAGGATGTTTTGACTTGCGTCTCTCAGCTCGAGAGGATGCAGTTGATCTCTGGGGGTGTCGATGTTCCCGATCTCAACCGCAGCAATACGGGCAAGAAGTCGAATGCGGCCAAGAAGAGACCCGCGGATGAGGTCGCCGAAGAGACAAGATCAAGGGAAGTCACTGTCGCGTCGGACAAGGTGTTTTCAATGTCGACAAATCTCTCGGGCGTGAGTCATTCGTTTTGCTTGCTCATCAGACCATACGCTGACCCAAGCTGTGTAGTCTGCCATTGTGGACTTTGTGCAGGCGCTGAGCGAGGTGTCATGGGAAGAGATCCAGTCGTCGGGCTCGTCGGCTAGACCGAGAATGTTCTCGCTTCAGAAACTGGTCGAGATCTCGTATTACAACATGGGCCGTATCAGGCTGGAATGGTCAAACATCTGGTTGATTCTTGGCGAGCACTTCAACCAGGTGAGTCGAATCCGCCCTATGGGATACTGACAGCTAGGTCTGCTGCCACAACAACCCGAATGTCAGCTTCTTCGCGCTCGACGCACTGCGGCAGCTGGCTATGAACTTCTTGGAAAAGGAGGAGTTGTCGCATTTCCGATTCCAAAAGGATTTCCTGCGGCCTTTCGAGTACACCATCGTCAACAACAAGAACAGCGATGCCAGGGAGATGGTGAGTGAACCCCAATCAGCATGCTTGTACAATGTCTCACTCCCGGTTTTAGGTCCTGCAATGCCTGCAGCAGATGTTGCAAGCGCGAGTACAGAACCTGCGATCAGGTTGGCGAACAATGTTTGGTGTCTTCTCAGCGGCATCCAAGGTCGTCACTGAGCGAGTGGCCAGCTACGCCTTTGAGCTCGTCCAACTGGTGTACCGAGAACACTTTGCCCTGGTCGTCAAATTCGGCTCCTTTAGCGACCTCACGACCTGCATTACCGATTTTTGCAAAGTGTCCAAGTTTCAGAAAATCTCCCTCACCGCCATCGAGATGGTGCGAGGGTTGGTGCCGAAAATGCTGGAATGCCCGGAATGCCTATTGCCCCAACCGCAATCGCAGGACGATGCGGATGAGTTGTCAAAGAAGAGTGCCGGGAGCAAGATTGGTACAGGTCAGGAGGAGCCAATGGTCAAGTACTGGCTTCCCGTGCTGCATTCGTTCTACGAGATCATCATGACAGGCGAGGATCTCGAGGTCAGGAGGCTGTGAGTGATTACGATGGACTCTGAGTACTGGGTGTGCTTGCTGATCTCGCTTCTAGTGCGCTGGACTGCTTGTTCGATACCCTCAAAGCTCATGGAAGTGGGTTCACCCCCGCCTTCTGGTCCTTGGTTACGCAACAGGTGCTCTTCCCAATCTTTGCCGTGCTCAAGGTCCGTTCGATGGCGGAGCGCGAGGAATCGCAGTTCAAGTTCAAATCGCCGGAAGACATGTCGGTCTGGTTGTCGACGACATTGATATCCGCTCTGCGCAATCTGATCGACCTGTACACGTTCTACTTTGGCGTCCTGCAAGAATGGCTAGATGGGCTATTGGACATCCTGGTCGCGTGTATCTGCCAAGAAAACGACACCTTGGCTCGAATAGGGACTTCTTGCTTCCAGCAGTTACTGGAGAGCAATGTCCGGAAGCTGAGTTCGGAGAAGTGGGAGTCGATTGTCAGCGCATTTGTCGAGTTGTTCAAGGTTACCACTGCGGGACAATTGTTCGATCCGGCACTGCATGCGGAAGTCGCCCCTGGAAATGGCGAGACGGACGAAGCGGATGGTGAGTCATCAGCGAGCTGCATAAGGAGGAAGTATGCTGATGAAGGGGTTTAGCCGCACCATTCCAGAAGTTTGTAGCCCCCGCACCACTGGAACCGGCCTCTTCGACTCCCTCCCTCCCACCCTCATTGACATACTCCGACCAAAGACGTATCTTCAAGCAGATCATTGTGAAATGCGTCCTGCAACTCCTGCTGATCGAGACTACGCACGAGTTGTTGCAGAATGACGAGGTGTATAACACGATCCCGGCAGAACACCTCTTGCGCTTCATGGGCGTGCTGGATGATTCCTGGAGATTTGCAAGAAACTTCAATGCGGATCGGGATCTGAGAATGCGATTGTGGAAAGTCGGTAAGTAAGCTATGTGTTTACGTTGCGCTCCTGAGCTGATTGGCTTGTAGGATTCATGAAGCAGTTGCCGAATCTGCTCAAGCAGGAGTCGAGCTCGGCGGCCACTTTGATCAACGTCCTTCTGCGGATGTATCGAGATCCAAGAGAGGCTCATCGTGCGACTCGAAGCGGTGTTCTCGAACGTCTTGTCCCGTGAGTAAAGTATGAGCATCATCATGGCCTGAATGCTGATTTGGGATAGACTTGGGACCGAGATCATCAGAGACTTCATCGCTATCGACCCAGAGACGCAGCCTCGTAATGTAGCCGCATGGACGCCCGTCGTGGTAGACATCTTGAGGGGCAGTATAGACTTTGAGACGAGTTCGGTGAGTCGCGCAGATGAGTGAGATGTGAACGTTGGCTGATGAGACGGCGTGTTCAGTTTGAAACGCACATTCCGATTTTGTACCCCCTCGTCACGGACATGCTCAGTAAGGAGCTGGCCCCAGAGATGCGCCTCGCTGTGAGAGATTATCTCAAGAGGGTTGGACAGGTGAAAAGGTTTGCCGAGGGCAGTAGAGCATGAGAATATAGGAAGAGAAGCGCAAAAGGGTTGATCGATGATCTGACGATCACCCGTACTAGAAAGTAGCTACGCAATGAGCAATCGATAGACCAGATGTAGTAGTAAGCAATGTCAGTTGCGAGTGATGATCGATGATCGATGACATCTAGTGCAGTAGAATGCACTACGTGTTTCGTTTCTGTGGAGCAGATCGCCGCTGATCGTCACTCGCCGTCAAGAATGCGACCTCGTTTGACCTTGTCTGACGATCTGACGAGTGATGTTGATCTGTTCTGGATGCAAGTATGCATGATGCGGTGACCACTATCCCTCACTATCCCCGGCAGCGACGAGACAGACACCTCTGAGACCGGCCGGGATGTCGTAATGGGCTGTATGGTGTGGTGCCACTTTCGATTGCCGCGAGTGGCCAAAGGCGGAAACTTATTGTATGGCGGGCGACGTCATGGGATGGACCGGTTCTGGTAGCACTTTCCTTTTTCGATTTAGGGAAGGGAGGAGGCGGGCTGGTCTCCAACTAGATATCAACATTGAGAACTACAATCCCCCACTTGTACTCGACATTGATTCTTGTCTTTACATCTCATCTACGACAGAATATCCACGGCCAACAGCACCTGATCACCAGCACAGTCAACCCACTCTCCACCACACCGACATCAACACACAGCAACAATGGTCGACTCTGTACGTTGAGCATCATTCCTCCCTCAGACCAACCCCTTTGGGAATCCTCCATGTTGCTTCTTCGGGGAAATCGCCCAAGATGGTCATGAAAATGCAACCACTCATCCCCGGATCCCAAGACCGTCTAGGACCATCGCTGACCATCTTTGCAGGCCCCCCACGTCCGACGAGGTCACCCCATCATCTTCGGTCTGCTCGCCTTCTTTGCTCTCATTGAAGGATGTATCACCGCTTGGCTAGGTGAGTGATGGCATTCGGTCAAACGCCGTTTTTCGCCTCCCAACGGGAAAGCATTCAGAGAGTGTTATGCTGACTCTCGCCTCTAGTCTCCAACTACAACAGGTCCGTTCGTCGTAGTGATCAGTTTAACAGGTGCTGACCTCTTCCCAGCAACAACAACTCGCCGAGCTCAAAGGCTAATGGATCCGTCCGATTCCTCCTCTTCACCTCGTGGTGGACGGTCGTCTTCACCATCCTCTATCTCGTCTTCTTCCTGACCGACATGTTCGCGTTCTTCACCAGCATCGCCTCGCACGCCGTGTGGCTCTTCCTCACGTAAGTTGCTCATTTGGTCTTGTCTCTGGGAAGCACTTGCTGACCTCACTTCCAGGTGGCTCTTCTGGCTCGCCGGTACTGCCGCTCTGACCGATGCTCTTGGTGGTGGACAGAACTGCAGCAACTCTGGCCTCATCTACTGCAGCCAGAACATGGCCGCCATTGCCTTCGGCTGGATCGAGTTCATCATCATCACCGTCGCCTTTGTCGTCGTCGTCCTGCTTGGTACTGCCGCCCTCAGAAGGGGAGACCGACTCAGCGGTGGCCTCATCGTCTAAGCGATTGAGCGGAAGATTACGTAGTGAGATGGAGGAGAAAGGCATGGAGCACTGGTGGAAATCAAGGACATCTTTGTCGTGACAACCAGTGCTGGTGTCAAGCGAGAAGTCCATGTGGCACGCGAAGCGGATGTAGCGCTGCCACTGGGTCAAGAGCGTCTTGCTCGACCCATATCAGGAAAGAGTTAGAGCACTATAATAATTATAATACACATGAACAATAGTTGTGGCACTATACGGGGAGGTTGCTGAATCGCTGACAGGCAATATTAAGGCAAGAACATACCCATTAACATGATCAGGCAGGGAGCACTGGGCTCACACTTCGCTGAAAGCCATCGAACACTAACACTAGAAATCACCTTGAATTGACAACATTTTGACTTCGCAGAGCAGATATCGATGTCACAACGCTGTCGAAATATTCGAGTCACCAATTATTGTCATCATCGTTCAGTCACTCGTCACTCCTGCTTCTTCGCGATCATGCTCTCCAACGACTTTTTCAATCCATCCGCGCAGACGGGACAGAAGGCTTCACGTCTACTTCAGCTTGCAGATTCGTTCACCCGGCACCGAATAGACTCACTCGGCATGACCACATTCCGCATCAAGCACTGTTCGTTGGTCTTCAAGAGGTCAGCTCGAGTGACATCCCGGCGACCGAGGAAGCAGTCTTACAGGTCTAAGGGACATCTTGCCGTTGATGTCGTATGTCGGGTATGCCCCGATATGCCCTTTGGTATGGTTGAACCTACATCCAATCCCATATCAGCGCGCTGGCGCAGAAACCCTCCGCCCCGTAGCTTGGGTCAGGTGGAAGGTTTATGTGTCTCCGGGGCGTATCAACACCGGACTCACCGGCCGTCACCGCCGTACTCGATCACTTCCAGACTAGTGATCATCTTCCCACCCTGTCCCTCCACAGCCTTCCTCCCTTTACGAGTCAGCGATACCGTCACCCTGTTCTCTCCAGATTCTACCCCTCGAGGAAGAGGAACATCGACCCAGCGCCGATCCAGTGATCCCGCCCATGAAGGCGGGAATCCTGGGGACAAGTCCACCTCGAGTTCATTTAGCTTGATTGATATGTGATCCGTGAAAGGGATAGACGAGAGTGAGAGTCTCATCATAGCGGTAGGATAGGCTTTCTCGCCAGTCTTTTGAGTGATGTCACTTGTGTGGTTGTGGACGGGGTTGGACGAGGTGAAGTTGACGGAGTAGTCACTGCTGGTAAGGTTGCGCCAGCTGGGCAGTGTCAGTGGCCGGTCTCAAGGAGGTGAATGAATACTTCTCAGACTCACGGATACACTTGTAATGGTACTTTGGCGTCTTCTACCCGAAGGTCCTTATCGGTGAGGTAATCCCGCCAGCTCAGGCTATCGAGATGCTCAGGCTTGTCCGCATTGACGCCAAAGTAGTATACACCTATGTCGGCCAATGAATCGGGGCTTGGCAAAGGAAGAGCCCACTCACCACCTTCATACTCCTCTCCAACGGGGATGAGCGTATGCCCAAGCTCGTGTCGCAGGACCAAAGGCCCATTCTTCTCCGAAGCAGTGACGACTCTGTATCTCAGGTCAATCCAAGGCCCGAACTCGTAGCTGCAGAACGTTGACATACGTGAACTCTCCACCAAGACCACCGTACAATGGATCATTGCCTATATGACCATGCATCAGCCATCCTCAAGCTTCATGACTACAGCACTTACCAAGTAGGATGGCCGAGTCACAGCCTCCTTCAGTGGTGTTGGACCGCCAATAAGCGCATGCCCGCCGTGCTCTCTTGTGATGGGTGATGTACACCCCCCTCAACTCCGGTCCAGGTCTGTACAGCCCGAAAGCGGCACCGGGGAGTGGTGTATCGTGAGTGCCTATCCCAGACTGCATCGCTCAGCGGCCTGTCACTCCGCAAGCTGACTTACCGTTTCAGAAGGAACGAATACCCCCCAGACATTCAGCAACCCGCTGACGTGGCTCATAGCCCCTCCATCCGATACGATCTCTCGAGTCAGCTTCTCAGCATCGGCGACAAACTTGTCTTCCTCGTCTGTTGTATCTGTACGGCTTGTCAGCTTCCAGCTGACGAGTGACGCTTGAGCGGAAGCTATACTCACAGCCGTCGCTGAAGAACGTCAGGTCGACTCGGGACGAGCTTGGTCCGGAGATACGGAGTGCGTGAAGAGACATCTCCGGCAGACTGTTTTCATCACCACCATCACCGGGACCACTATTTGCGTTGTCGAGGTCGAGATAAGCTGATCGGTCGATCCGAGGGACCCAGTAAGAGGCTTCGGGGGCAACGCTGGCTATACTATCATGGCCACCTTCGGTAGGTCCATTGAAGGATACCTGATCAGGATGGGCTTGAGCCGCGGTGAATCTGAACACGGGGATCAGCTTGCTGAATACACGCCGGTAACATAAGCTCACATGCTGGCCGCCAGGCCGAAGTAGACCGATGCCTTCGAGACCCTCATCGCTGGTCAGTGATGGTACGATGCATCATCAGCTATCATCATGAGCAAGAGAGTCTATATCGAGAGTCAAGGTGTCGCGGACATGACATGCACCATGCTGAAACACCGGGCAAATCCGAAACGGCCATTCGACAGATGCATCATGATCGCATTGCTCTACATCGAAGTATCTGCTTTTGAGCTGATGCCTCTCCTATCCTACGGGCTCAACCTCTTGGGGTCACGGGGGAACAGCGACGCTCGTCTAATGTTACCCAGCTTCAAGAACAGCATGACAACTCGCTCAAGACCTGGCCAAGAAATTAGCTGGTTATACTAGAGCGGAGCCATCCGCACTCACCGATTCCACCACCACCGTGGGGAGGAGCACCTAGTCTGAAGGCGTCGAGGTAGCCCTGCATCGACTTGGGGTCGATGCCGACCTTCTTCATCGACTCTTCCAGGACAGCAGGGTCGTGTATACGCTGAGCACCGGACAGGATCTCCTCTCCCCTCATGAAGAAGTCGTACGAGTTGGAGACGGAAGGGTTGACTGGGTCGGGCATGGTGTAGAATGGTCGGATGGCAGTGGGGAACTTGTCAAGAATGAAGTAGTCGGTCTTGTACTTTTCTCGCACAAGTCGACCGAGCATCTTCTCGTTCTCAGTGCTGTGAAAGATGGTTAACTCTCCTCATCGGACTGGACCGCCTTGACCCACCTCATATCGGCCATGACGTCGATCGGGTTGCCTTCGCTGTCGGTAGCTCCGGCCTCCTGGAGCATCTTGGTGCCCTCGGTGAAAGGCAACCTGAGCGTCTCGTCCAGGAACAGGAACTCTTCACAGGGGAATTGCTTCGAGATGACGTCGATCTCTCGAGCGAACTTGCTCTTCAATCCCTTGAAGATGTTCAAGAACAAGCTGTCAAGGGTGTCGATGACCTCGTCGTAGTGCTCCTCAATGGCCATCTCGAGATCAAGACCGACAAACTCGGTCATGTGTCGGTGGGTGTTAGAGTCCTCTGCTCTGAAGACTGAAAGTAGGTTAGCCAAAGCGTCGATATAGTCAGTCTTCTGCCACTCTATCTCACCAGGAGCAATCTCGTACACTCTCTCCATGTCACCGGCAATACACATCTGCTTGGCCAACTGGGGACTCTGAGCAAGGAACGCTTGACCTACGACCGGAGGTCAGCTCGCCCTAAAGATAAAGATGTAGCTGACTTGCCGTTGAAGTACTGGACCTTGAAGACGCTCGCACCGCTCTCGGTGGCCGCGCCCTGGAGTTTGGGAGAGTGGATCTCGATGAACCCTTGCGAGTTGAGGTACTCTCGGAACAGCTGGCACACTCCGGACTGGATCCTGAAAATGGCCTGGTTGGTTGGTGTCTAGATTTCCTATCAGCATCTCGCCGTGAAGGTTCGGAGTCGCTCGACCTACCCTCAAATCCATGACTCGGTTGTCGAGACGCGTTGGCAAGCTGACTCGCGAGAACTGGACATCTTCCGTCTCCATCTACGATTCATCGTCAGCTGAAGTAGGAATCCTCGAAAGCGGTCAACTAACTCTAGCGAAGTCGGCCTCGGGCCTCGAAGCGTCGTCGATGGAGAATGGCAGGTCTCCAACTTCGACAGCGGTGTAGAGTTTTCTGATGCCAATCTCGTAGCTCTGGATAGTGCAGGACTTGACATCCGCCTCTTTGATGATACCCTCGACCATGACCAAGGACTCAGACTGACCTCAAAGTCAGTTGGCTTCTGTTCCTCCTCACAGGTTCGCAAGCTCACGGGGATGGTCTGGGCGAACTTGAGCATCTGCTTGGACACCTGGTGTTCATCTTTGTCTCCTGTGACAACCATGACACCTTGCAGAGTCTCGACCTGCTGCCTGAATGTCAAGAAGACAATCTTCGCGCCTATTGAGCGGTCCGTAAGCTAGGTTTGATGATTCGATCGCCAAAGACAGCTCACCTTGGGGTCTCATGTTGTGGAGTCTAGCTCTGAAAATGACATGTTGCCCGACGGACTCTTTCGAGAGAGTTGGGAACTTCAAGAACTTTCTTCCTGAAGACGAAGTAAGCTCACGGGACCGCGCTACCGCCCTCGGACCCAGGTCTGAGACCTTACTCACCGTTCTTCTCCTGACTTTGGTGCAAAGGCAACTTGCCGTAGTTCTGGCTAGCATTGTCAACCGAGGCCGCAGCCTCCCTCTTCTTCTTCTCCTCTTCCTCTCTGGCAGCTCTCTCGGCGGCTTTCTTTGCTTTTTCGGCCTCCTTGGCCATTCGCTTCAGCTCTCCCTTTGTAGGTCCGGCAGCGGCTTCCTCGCCAGCTTTGGCGGTCTCGCCAGCGGGTTGTGTCGAGGTGGGCTGGGGCACGGCGGCAACATCGGCCGGCACGGCTGTGACCTTGTCTTCAGACATGGTGTTGTTTGTGAGTTGTACTGCTTGGGTGATTGAGCGCCGAGTCTAGAGTTGCTTGAGTCGCTTCAGCAATGCTCGAGTGATGATGCCTGCTGGACTTTTGGAACGGAGTCGAAGCCGAAGGAGTGAAATGCCACGTGTAGAACCAATGGTGATTTACGTAACTTTGATCGAGTCGGGTTTCCGGAGTTGTCCGTTTCAGCTGCTGGCTGGGCAAAGTGTTGGAGAGGATACAAATTACTTCGGCCTATAGCTTCATCTCACAGTTCAACTATAGACCTACAGCACACACGATGTCTGGAATCGCATCAGAGACACTCCAAAACCCTTCGTCGGCAGCTGCCGGAACGTCGTCGGAGACGCAGCCTCGACAGCCTCTATGGCTGAGATGCGAGAAGAAGCCGTTCGAACATCGAAGTGCTCTGACGCCAACGACGGCCAAGACGTTGATCGACAACAACTTTGAAATCTTTGTCGAGCGAGACCCCCAGAGGATCTTTGACGATGAGGATTTCGAAAAGTGAGCACTCTCCATCAACTTCCTAGTCGAAGTTCGCCTTGTCAACCGGGTCCGAGCTGACATCTCGCAGGGTCGGATGCAAGATGGTCCCCAACAACACTTGGCCAAGTGCCCCAGTTGAGGTCCCTATCATCGGTCTCAAGGAGCTTCCAGAATCGACGTGAGTACAGGCATAATTGTCGCTACGTACTTGGCTTACTGGCCCGCAGGGACCCACTGCCCCACACCCACATCCAGTTCGCACACTGCTTCAAGGAGCAGGGAGGCTGGTCCGATGTGTTGAGACGATTTGCCCAGGGTCAGGGAACGCTATACGATCTCGAATTCCTCGAGGACCCAGAGACCAGACGACGAGTCGCTGCATTTGGTTTCCATGCCGGTTTCGCCGGTGCCGCCGCCGGAGCTTTGGCCTATGCTGCCCAGCAACAGACCGGAGGGCGATTGGCTGGATTGAAGCCATACAATGACGAGCACGCGATGATCAAGCACGTCAGGGAGGGACTCGCCGGTGTGGAGGGAGGAATTGATGGCGTCAAGGTGTTGGTCATTGGTGCCCTTGGTCGATGCGGCAGTGGCGCCGTTGACCTTTTCCGAAAGGTCGGCATCAAGGAGTGAGTAGCTTGACCAGGTATGGTATCGTGAATCACTGACTGAATGTCACGCTTAGGGACAACATTGTCAAGTGGGACATGGCTGAGACTGCGAAGGGCGGTCCATTCCAGGAGATCTTGGATGGTGAGCTACCAGCGGTCAGGGTTCAGTCTATATGGGCATTCTGACTGACATCGCCGTCACAGCCGACATATTCGTCAACTGCATCTACCTCTCCAAGCCAATCCCCAAGTTCATCACATCCGAGTTCATGGCCGAGGCCGGCGAGAAGCGACGACTGTCCGTCATTGTCGACGTCTCCTGCGAGTGAGTCGGGCGCCCCTCACACTCAAGGGGAACTGCATCTCTGACACTGCATGTCAGCACCACGAACCCACACAACCCTATCCCAGTGTACAACATCAACACCACGTTCCCAGAACCGACCGTTGATGTCGACACCAAGGGTGTCGGCAAGAGATGTACCGTCATTTCGATCGACCACTTGCCTACTCTGGTGAGCAAGACCGAGCATCATTTTCCTACCGCACTTGCTTACCAACGATACCAGCTACCCCGAGAGTCATCCGAGCAGTTCTCCAGAGAGCTCTTGCCTTCGTTGTTGCAATTGCCAGAACGAGCGTCTGCGCCAGTGTGGACAAACGCCGAGAAGCTCTTCAAGCAGAAGCTGCAAGAGGCCAAGGCCGACGACGAGGCCAAGGGCATCAAGGCCTAAAACGAGTGTTCGCATATGAGACTGGCGATGTGTATAGAAGTGAAGCCATCTACGGAAATGCATGGCGGATACAAGTACAACCATTGCTCTGAGAGGTAGACTAGGTGTACAACAATATCGTCTTGTGATCTATGCCAAGGGCAAGAAAGCCTTGCGCCGAAGGGTTTCCTCCTCACTGAATTTCCAGGTCAACCACCCTTGATCGTCATCGCGGCTCTCATCCATCGCTGTGTGCTCGGTAGACGGCTGATTGATACCCTGATCCGAAGTATCTGGCAGTGCCGACTGGCCGGTAAGCGGCGGCCCGCTATCCGACTTGGGGGGTATGATGTCCTCTGCGGAGATGGTCGCTCTGGGAACAAAGGCCGCCGTCGTCGCACTGAGTATGGACTGAAGGTTCTGTACGTCGAACACCGGCGTATCACCTTGCCGAGTATCGCTCCCTTGAACCGTCGGCTTCACGGCCGGGCGAAGGGCAGAGTCTGAAGTGATACTAGCTGCAACGGAGCGAGAGGGTCCTGCTTCATTGGGCGGAGGGATATTGTGCGCTTGATGCCGGTGTTTCTGCAAGGCACTGAGGGAGGGGTACAGCTGTGCTCGGTCTATCCCCGTCAACACCATAGTCTATAGCTGTACCAACGTAGAAGCGCTTAGACTCACCATCGAGGAGACAGAGGTAGATCCCCATACTGGACCTGTCAGCTCAGATGCAGAGGTCCTTGAAAAAAGTGAAGACTCACCGACCAGGATCCACTGCTCGTCCGGGGAGGTCAGCGCTGCTGCTATATTGGGTATAGCCTGCTCAAGTCAGAATACATCGGTCGCCATAGGTGGATGCCTCACGATCAGGAAGTACTTGTCGACTCTGTACGAACTTCGGCGGGGACCACCCAGACGGCGGGACGGAGTGACGAGCTTGCTCTGAGGTAGCCATGTCGGAAGGATGATGGCAAGCAGGTGAGGCTACGCATATGCGATGGTCGATCGATATAAGCTGAAGTGAGAGTTGCAGAGAGGAGGTCGTTGCACCAACGTTGCAGCGGATGCGGTGGACGCCCGAAGTGGAGGTACTCTTGCCTGCAGTCACGAGTCCCAACAGAACCTGCCCACGGCGCACCATCAGCAGAGCGGCTCGCTGTGCGATATGCTCGTTGCGGCTCGTAGGTAGGGCGTCGGACACTTCGTATCGGCCTCGACTTCTGGCCCAACAAACGCCCTGCTACCCAATCCGTGTGCAAGTGGAAATATCATCACGTCAATCCCTGGAAACGGGTAGAGACTAGTACACATCATCTGCCCTATTGACCTCGCAACCACAGGTCGAGACTGCCTTCTCCCGTGTGCGCCTCCATTACTCCGTCAATCTTTCTCCGTTCTATAGGTTGAGAAGGATCTATCGGAGTCGTCTGAAGGAAAGTCAGTTGTGTTCCAAAGTTTGGACGTCTAGGCGGATGCGTGCGACGACAGCGCCAGTGTTCTTCTCCTTCAGGGCCCTCAACATCCCTATACTCCTGTAGTGGACACCATCCTGCTGCTTCACATCGTTCACCCCACCCTTGAATTCCTCCCATCCATGACCGCCGTCACTTGCTTCCGCAACACCAAAGATCCCAACAATCACTCACCGGGCCTCTCGCTCGGACTCTAGCAGGGCAAGGATGTCGTTGACTCGGACGGGACCCTTGACGTTTCGGATGATCGATCGGTTGGACTCGTCCATGAACTCGACTCGGACTTGGGTCACACCACCTCGCGAACCGGTTCGGCCAAGGACCTAGAGGGTGAGAAATAAGGTATCGAACAGGGTGGAAATGCGGATTATGGAGAGGTGAGGGAAAAGAGAAGCATCCGTTAGCGATAGTTCTCTATTCTTGTACACAACAGCGCCGTGCAGACCCCCGGTTCCATCTTCGCCAATCTCGACAAGAGGGGAGGACAAGAGGGGAGGGAAAGGATTCAACTCCTGCTCTTCCCTCGACCAATACTGCAGGGATCCACCCCTCGCAGTGTTATGGCCTTCTCCTTCCGTCACAAGTGGACAGCTTCTCCATCCTCTCCATATGCCATATGTCCTATTGTCCTCCTTTTGCGTTTGCCTCCTTCATGAGTCCGCGATGTCCCGTGGCTGCGTCCGTCTCCTAGCACTATCCAACTCTTCTCCCCATCTCCTTCCGGTCTGCACGAACGCTCCGTCTGACTGTCAACCCACCTTGAGAACACGAGCGAGCTTGACGGGGGTTTTACTGGCACCTTCCTATTGGAACATCAGCATCCCGTCCTCTTCTTCGGCCGCGTCGTCTCTGCTCACCATTTTGGATTATGAGATGTGTTGAACGGGTGGATGAGTGGCTGCTAACTGATGTAAAAGTCGTTGCTTGATGATACTCGTTGCTCGGTCTGCCAGTCCCAGCGTGCAGAGGTCCCAGGCGGCGCGGCTGAGTGTGGCACTTCTCGGCGAGTGCGAAGATCTGGCAGAAGCGGAAGTAAAATTATGCTGGGCGATGGAGTTTCGGCGTTTGCTTATCGCCGATACTTTCGAGGATCGAGTTTGAGCAAATGCTTCCGCGTCCACCTGGTCCTGCTTCGTCAGGCACGTCGGCTAACCATACCATGGCTTCTTCTGCAAGCGCAATATTTACTCAGCTTACATTTCATGTTCGTCTCCCAGATTCACCGATAGGCGTGTCGAGTGGCAGGATCCTCGACGCATCATGCAACGTGGCTGCGCAATACTACATTTCACATCGAATATGCTGCGGCGGCTAACATACATCTGGAGAATACAGGACCCCGTCACTACTGCAACAAGCTGAGCTTGGGGAAGGAGGAAATGCGACTCGCTGGTCATGCCATGAGGAAGTCTATCAACTGCTGGCTCGCTGTCGAGAGCATTGTATGGGTATCAACAGCGAAGGCTGTCCGGCCGCCTTTTCGATTCGTGGGTCTTGGGGAAGGGACTGCCGCACCGCCTACGAGACACCTCTCAAATCCTGAACTGAAGATGAGTTGTGGTCTGTGGAAATGGATCTGCTCATCCTGGTCGACGTCAATCGGAGACATGTTGTCGAGGCGAGGACGCTGAATGCCTTGATCTCCAACGAAAGACTAGTCTACGAGTAGTAGTAGTGTAGAGTATCTGGAGGTTGGAGATGCGAGAAGGGGGTAGGCCCGGTAGGGAACGTCCAAATCCGCAGTATCCGTCTCCCTCGAAATGGGTCCGCTAGAAAGTCAGGCAGTGACTCTGCGTCCTGTATCCTATCGTTGATCGAGCAGGCTACATCCCTCATCAATCAGTCTACAGTGAGGGAGGGCTATGCATCGCTGTAGACTGTTGTAGATCGTTCTGTCACCGGAGCAAGCGGAGTCTAGTCCAGCAGAGTCCAGCTGTTATTAGGAACGGCTGTTTCGAATTAAGCATGCCGTAATTACCCCGACCTCGTGTTTCCGATCGTGACGTTCAAGTGAACTTGTACTTCTCGAACAACGGTCACTTTCATCCTGTCACAATTCTACAAAAGCGATCCATCCAGTCTTATCGCGGAGGTAGAACCGGAGCTATAGCTCTCAGCTATCTTCCAGTGGTACAAGCTTCGCTCCAGGTTTCCTACAACGCGAGCAACTGGCGACACGCGGTCTCCTCCCTTGTTCCTGTCGCGAGCCATGTCCCAACCGAATCACCACCTCCCCAACGGCCACTCGTCACTCTCTCACCACGCCACCACGAGCAATAACGCTGCCTCATCCTCGCTTCACCAGAATGGTCAATCATCGCGCCCTCTCATAGCCCGACACAGCTCCGCAGCGCGAGATGGTGATTCGCACCGGCCCAAAGCGCCCGCTCGAGCGGATATCCATACTATCAAGCAAGAGCTTCACGATGAGCTAGGCGAGAATGGACTGGCGTATTGGAAGGCCCTGCATGGATACTTGATGGGTCAAGTGGGGCGTAATGAGATGGAAAGCCTGGTCCGCACTTGGCTCAAAGGAAAGGGTGAGTACGGGCATTACTCGTCCCCCAAAGTGGATTAATTACTGACGTCCTATCAGTGTCCTTGCACAACAAGCTACTCTTGACACTCTTGTGTAATGCTGCTACACCACCCGCTTCACATCCATCGGCATCCCAGCGGAAGCGCAAGAGGGTCGGTCCGGACGATGTCGAATACGATACCGACGAGACGTTTGTCGAGCCGAAGATGAGGATACAGCACTGGATGATGGGTATTGGAAGGAAAGAACGTGCCAGGATGAGAAGAGCTGTTCTTGGAAGGCAGCAACAAGCCGCTCAGACCCCAGCACCAGAGGATGCAGTGGCCTCTGCGGCGGATGACCTGTATAAGAAGTTGCCGATGCCATTAGGTGAGCTGCTCGTATCCCTGATGGCGGGATCAAGCTGATGCCTGAATTTAGCCAATTCACTTCCCCCTCTGGCCATTTCCTCGCGTCTGCTACCGTCTGCCACCCAGTTGTCCCAAAGACTCTCTCAAGTCGCCAAAAATCATGACTTGACGCTTTCAACGGATACTGCCTCGACAGAGATAGGCGATTTCCTTGCGGTCGGAGTCGACGCCCATGTCTCCGACATACTACACTCGCTAGTTCATCTGATCGGGCACGACCGTCCAGGGTTCAATACAGTCAAGATACCAGCCGGCGTGCACCGATCCGATCAAGGTTCGGATGAGGAAGACTCGGATCAAGCAATCAAGCTGGACGAATTGGGAGATATCCCAAAACCCGACCTCGAGAGCTTGCGCAATCTGTTCATTCTCAATCCTTCACTACACACGTCGACCTCGCCCGCAGTGTACAAGCTGGCTTCTGGGGTGATGCTCGCCGAGACAGAGTTCAACGAGGCGCGGTCCCCTTCGTCAATCACAGCGGAGGCCAAATCGACCGGCTCGCTACATAACGATGTGAAGCCGTCCGCTAGGTCAATGGGCCCTGGGATGAACTTTGAGCAACTGGAGAGGCGAAAGCAGCAGCTGGTAGACTTGGAGCTATTGGATCTCGACGATGCGAAGAAGGTAGGAGATGAAGTGGGGAAGAAGGCAAAGACGCATAAGAATCACTGGAAGTACGAGGATCCGGCGTTGATTCTCAAGTCGGTCCTGGGATAAATTGGGAGACGCAACTCGTCTCATCGCTCTCCTGTTACCACCAGACTATTCAGCATCAGCTCGTTGTATATCAGCATAGGGCGGCATATCATACCGCGCAGTGTACACTCATGAATCTCGTGACATGTCTGCTCTCCCCGCCTGGTCGGTAAGGCCGACTTTATCCCGATCTGCTGTTTTCGCTCAGAAGGTACGAGCTGGAATCGCGCCTTGATGGCACTCGTACTTAGGCGTTGCAGCCTGATACCCCTGCCAGGTTCCAGTTGCAGCCAGCAGGCACAGTCTCTAGCAAGTCAGGTGACAGGCGAACGGGTACGGTCTGGGCCCCGCTTGCAATAGAGCTTTTACCGAGTCGAAACACCGAAACGTCTGGAGTCAGCTAGTCAGTCTAGATCGATATCAAGCGATAGATCAGAGGAGAGGTGCATGCTTCGGGTATGCTATGCAGCCGGCTCGAGTCAGCTGAGAGAACTGTAGGTGGGAGATGTGGTGACTGTCGCGCACACTATAGCTCCCATGGAGAGGCAGGAAGGAACTCGCTTTTCCCCACCCCTCCCTTCACTCACACACCTCTTCCACTCCAGAAACCGACTCCCACCTATACCCACTGCATCGATGACACCACCCGCTCAGCCAGCACACCAACGCGATGGTGCTGCACTGGCTCATATCCCACACGCACGACGAGGCGACGAGGCGACGATCATCTCCGTTGTCGACCATTGGATGCGAATGCTGGTGCTGAGAGCCTCCATTGCTCTCCATCGAGAAGCGCTCCTCGTCGTGGCCGCTTACGCAAGGGTCGTGTCGGGCTACAAGGCGAAAAGAATGAAGGAAGGGGAACAGTCAGCGGATGAGAGCGAGGACACTCCGCTCGATGACGAGGGAGAGGATATACTTGCAGCCGAGCAACTGTGCTTCAAGGTCAGTGAAGACGCGTCATTTTGCCGATCGCGGTTACTCGATCTGCCTTTGTGCGATCTGTGTGCTTGTTGAGGCTGAGCTGACCAGGTCCTTCCAGTTCACAGAGCAGGACTATACAGGACGCGCCCTCAAAGCGTTCAGACGACGTCGGCGATACCTGCAAGAAACCCTGGTCGAAAGAGGTAGGCATGGCCTCCTTCCTGCCCGAAGGAAGCCCATCGCTTGGAAAACCGCTGAAACTATCCTGTCAGCTTCGGTCGAGGGGATGTTGTGAATCCGACACAACACTCACAACGGAACCTAGCGGTAGGCGCATTACTGTGCCGTGGTGGAGTGGTGACACTTACCCAGAAGTCATCATAGTAGTCTAGCAAATCCTCGAACCGACTGGCACACCCCATTCTACATCATGTGAGTAGCTCTCGTCTCACGAGAGAGAACTTGCTCGAGTGTCATGCCTCATGTCTGATTCAATCCTGCTTTATGTGGAGCCGCCCATGCGTCGCAGCGTGTAGCCATCCACCCTGCGGTAGTCCGCGGGTTTCGGGGTGCAACCCACCTCGGATACCGTCGTGACTTTGCCCCATTCTGTAGTGTATTGCCAGGCTGCGTCATCCTTCACTTCGTCGTCTGGTGGAACTGCTTCCCGTCTTCGTCTCCACCGATCGATTACCTTTCTCGGGAAAAGACGAGGCGGGCGGCTTTCCACTGACTCCCTGATGTCTGCTTGTTCGCGGCAGACTACGGGATGACAGGACCTACCGGGTTGAGCTAACGCTCGGTAGTTCTTGAACCTCGACACCTCGGCATCGATCCACTTCAATTCGTTTCTCCCCTTGTGCGATCACGAGAGATCGGGGTCGAGCCTGGCCCGTACTCCGTTCATCCTTGGTCGCTGTAAGCCCGTCCCGCCGCACGCCTTCGCATTGATCAGCTATTTTCAAGTTCGACTCCGACCTTTCTCAGAGCCAAAGGTGAGTGACTCTTCCGAGACACTTGCTCGAGTGACATGCCTCAAGCCTGATTCGATCCTGCGCGTTGCGAGCAGCTGAGAGGCGGCGCGGCGTTTCACGACGTCGCGTGCAGCCACCACGAGTTGGGTTGCATTTCCTCAGCGTCGACCGGTGGAGTGCATCCTACATTTGCAGAGCATCGACAGGCTGAGGTATTCACTCCAACGTTTTGTGGGAGATTTCTCCCAGCTTCGCCGTCTTGCCCGATTGACTACTTTCTCGGGCTGACACGAGCTGGGTGGTATCTCCCATTGACTCTTTGTTATCTGCTCGATTTCTTCGCAGATTTACGGGACGAGAAGGACCTGCCGGGTTGCAGCTGACGCCCGGTAGTTGCTCAACACCAGTATTCCGGCCATGGTCAATCCAACCGCTGGATCGTCGGGTGCTCGACCGGTTCCTTCGCCATCTTTAGCACCATCGATGCTTGGTAATGCTTTTCGCTAGGACCAATCGGAGATAGTTGAGTCATGTCAGAGGAGTGAGGAGTTCGGTCCTGTCTCTTGTCAGCATGTATCTTCATTGTGTGCTGCTGCCAATCCGCCGACGTAGGCTACGACCAAGTGTTTTGCACTCATAGGGTAATGACAAGGTAGTGGAGTCCTTTATGAGGTTGTCTCGAGGATCTCTAATCGGTAGTCGGACTCGTTTGATCGCCTGATCGTTGCACCAGCCGACTTGATTGGAGCGCGAGCAAAGATTGTCAGACCGCGAAGCACACTCAGAACTTGCTTAGAACTCAGCGCTCAGCGCTCAGCGCTCAAGCTAGCTCAGCTGTCGCGTTGCCAATCGAAGATCGCGTTGAATGGCTCGCGGAACCAAAATTTGCCTCCGTGGCTCAGCGCGCAGCCAGTCGCGTTCCCGCTCGAAGATAATGTTGAGCAAATCTCGAGCTAGGCTTCGTGTCTCAACAATGAACATTCCCACCAAGAAAGCTCGGCCAGCATGCCGCGAGCAGAAGCCTCGTCGCCCGCGATGAGTAATGGCAAGAGAGGCAGAGTCACCATCCCCGACTCGCAAGACGATGATGACGCGGGACCATCGAATGGGAAGCGGTCGCGAGGTAGCCGACGAGTCGTTGCCAGCGAGGACGAGGATGCCAACGTCGATGAGCTCGACTCGGATGTAGACATGGATGGTAGAAGGGAAGCAGCAAAAAAAGTGAAAGCGGAGCGAGGCCAAGAACAGACGCGGAACAACGGTGGTCAGGCAAATGGAGAAGAAGGTGAAGCTGAGGATGAAGACGATGATGCGAACTTGCGCGGAGTGCAGAGAGGTCATGTGGCTTTCAGGCCCGAGTATGATAGAGATCCAAAAGACAGGTGAGGTAGTCTGTGCTTGTCGAGGATGAAAGACTAAATAAGTTATCAGCTTTGTTGCCGGCGCTATCGTTCGAATCAAGATGCGAAATTTCATGACCTACGACCTGGTCGAGTTCCGCCTAGGCCCACATCTCAACATGATTCTCGGTCCAAATGGTACGGGAAAGAGTAGTATCGCCGCGTGCATAGCCATTGGCCTTGGCTTCCCTCCCAAGGTGAGTATACTATATCTTGTCTGCGTCATTGCTGACACGATCTAAGGTGATGGGTCGAGCAAACGACCTAAAGGCATACGTAAAGCAGGGTGAAGAGGATGCCGAGACCGAGATCGAGCTCAAGGGTCCTCGCGGGAAGAAGAACGTGATCATCAAACGACGCTTCACCAAAGACAACGATACTTCCGAGTGGTTCATGAACGGTATGAAGCAGCATGTGGGAAGAAGCTAATCAAATTCAGGCGTCTCTTCCACAAAGGCCGCAGTCCTCGAATCCGTGGCGAATCTCGGAATCCAAGCAAACAACTTATGGTAAGGAATGGTGACGAATGGCAGCGCATGGTTGCCGATCTGACACTCTTCTCAGCTCTTTCCTGCCGCAGGACAAAGTCGCGGATTTTGCCAAGATGCAGCCCGATGTGGTCTTGAGAGAGACTATGAGAGCCGCGGGAGATCCCAGACTGACGGATTGGCACGAAAAACTGGTCCAGAAAGGCGCCAAATTGAGGGAGACTGAATCGGTGAGGAATGCTGGATGCTATCTCGCTCCGGAATTGACGTTTGATCCTCAGGATCTTGGGCCAAACATCGACAAACGCAACAACCTGCAACAAAGTGTCAACCGGATGGAGCCAGATGTCCGACGATTCCACGAGAGGGAAGAACGACAAATGCAGGCGAGTGACAGATTTCCGAGATCTGATTGCCAGCTGATCAACGCTTCAGTGTCAAATGCTCAAGACGTGCATCCTAGAATCCAAGCGGAGAGTCGCCTCAGCCGAGGTAGAGGAAGCCAAAAACTTGCAAGGCGAGTTGAAGGCAAGACAGAAAGCCGTTATGCAAAGGATGAAACCTCTCATGGAGCTCGTCAGGTGAGTGTAGCGGATTAGCAGAATAAGACGTTGAGCAGAAAGCTGACGCGCTCCAGTCATCTCGGAGAACAGGCCACCAAAGCCAACAATCGAGTGACGACAGGTGAAGGGAAATGGAATCCGTTACCGGCAGAGTGGAAGAAAGCAAAGAAAGAGTGCTCCAAGATTGTGAGTCGAAAACAGAGAGGAAGTGGTCGAATGCCGGCTGAAAGGAATACAGGAGGACCAGTCCGCCAAAGTAGACGCGGAGCTCGACGACATTAAAAAACAGCTCAAACGCCGCGAAGCCAATATCCAGGCCGAGAGGCAAAAGGTCGCGGCCTGCGAAGAAGTCTTGAGTGTGCCTCGAGGTCCGATCTCCGAGGAATACAAACAGAAATCTCTACAGAAGGTTGGTTCGGCTTATCCTCGCATATCCCCAGTTTTGGCTGACCGTATGTAACAGAAAGAGTTGTATAATCAAAGGATTCGAACTGAACAAGAATTCAGAGACTTGGAACAGCGACTCAAGGAGAGCGAGTGGCAGCTCAACAACACAAACGCGAACCTGCAGAATCGATCACAAGAGTTCGTGGTTCTTGACCTGTGTCGTAAAGTCATATCGCTCACCGTGAGACGACAGGCTGAAACAGGCCTCGGATGTCACTCTGAAACGAGAGCAAGAAGCCAGGGCCTTTGATGCGTCCATCGCATATGCGTTAGATTGGATCGAGAAGAATGAAATGAGTTTGAAAGGGAAAGTCCACAAGCCACTCATGATATCGGTGGACATGACAGACCGTCAATACGCTCAGCAAGTCGAAGCCTGTACAAGTCTCGCACAACGATCGGTGAGTGGAAAATGCTACGTTCGAAGATTGTGCTCACTCTCATATCAGACTTTTGTGTGTGAAAATAGAGAGGATTACAACCAATTACTCGCTCTCAATAAGCATTTCCATGGAAAGAAAACAAGCAAGAACAAGGAAGGGAAGGTCTCCTTGTTCTTGCAGCTCATCACTCCCACGAACGAAAACATCAACGCGGCGTCACCTTGTTCGATTGAACATGTGGGGAACCAGACTGGTCGTGATAGAATCCTTGCTGATTCTCCTCCAGCTCAATTCCTTAGGTCTGGACAACTTCTGTATCAACCTGGTTCAGGCCGAGCCTGGTATGAGAGCTTACCTCAACGAGGCGTGCGGCTTCAACCGTTCGGTAAGTGAGATACTTGAGCCCTCTGGAGCGGACCGTGTTAAGGGTTTTGTTAGGCTGTCACGAGAGGACCTGGTTCAAATATCAATATCGATGCTATCCTGGACCTCGGCATCAGCCGATGGAGCACTGCGAAAGAGGTCTTTCATGGTCAGCGTACGGCTTACGGTAAACGAGATGCCCAAATCTCGTCGGTGAAAATCGGTTATGCCAAAGCGCTCAATCTGTCGGTCGATCAGAAATTTGTCAAGGACAAGTCCGAAGAGATCGCGGCGATGAAGAGAACGATCCAAGAGATGGAAAAGCCAATGCAAAAGCTCCGGGAAGACCTCCAGCGGGTGGGCCAGCTGCGCAAGGAAGCCGGCAATGGCTTCGTGGGTACAATTTCAATTGTCGCAGACCGCAGTACTGACGAGTCTTCGTGCTAGAGTGTACTCGATGAGGAGACTGCTGAGCTCAAGAGTCGCTTATCCAAATACGCATCGGCACAGGAAAGACTCGGTAAGTTGTCAGGAATCATTCTTATTATATTCGCTGATGGGTGTGGTAGACAACGCCAAGATGAAGCTGGCCAAACTCGCGAATGAGCCTTCGGCGGATGTCATGAAAGCCAACTGCAGGCAGGAAAAGCTGAAGTTTGCCCAGGCTATGCTCAAGCCTACCCAGAATCATTTGGTACGTTGATCGGGTCGCCTCAGGGCGGCCATCCACTTACGATGTCGGTAGATGGCATGTGAAAAGGCCTTTGAGTTCAACTCAGCTATGATACCCCTGAGTCTCAAGGCCCTGCAGGCAAAGTTGAATCACACAGCTGCCGAGCAACGGGTGACACAGGGCGATGGAGAGAGCGAGGCGTTAGAGGAAGAGATCCGAGAGGGTAAGTCGGTCACAGACACCGCTGGAGCATGCTAAGCAGACCATCTCGCAGCCGGAGTGAGATTCGCAGCAGCGCGAGCGAAACGCAAGACGTTCACGGACAGCCTCAAGGTAATGCTCGGGGGCGTATCGCCGGAATTATTGGAGGCGGTAGGCGAGAAAATACAAAATGTAAGTCGCAACCTCCCTCAATCCATCAAACGGCTCCTGATGCTCCGACAGGAATTGCCAAGTCCAGAAGCCCTCTCAGCAGAACTGGCCGAGGTCGAGCTTGCTCTTGAACTGGGCGCCGATGTGGATCAGCAGTTCATCGAGCGATACAACCGGATCAACGATGAGGTGAGCTCGCTCGTAATGCAGCTTGAGGCGAAGTGAGCTGATATGTGGCGACTAGCTCCAAGGGGTCAAGAAATCTGTCGAGAAACAGGAGCGTGAACTGGCTTTACTCAAGAGACAGATCAACAAGATCCTCGACGTGTTCGATCCCGCTTTGGACGCCTTGGTCGAGGTCGCCAGTGCGAAGTTCTCTATGGCATTCGAGCGTGAGTGCAGTCCCTATCATTTTGCGGGGTCGATTTTGACTGAATTTCTCTATAGGTATCGGCTGTTCTGGAGAAGTCAAGATCAACCGAGTCGAAGGCAACTTTGCTGCATGGGGAATCCACATTCTCGTCAGCTACCGAGATGGCGTGAACCTGCAGCTCTTGACGGGAACCAGGCAGTCCGGAGGAGTGAGAATCTCTCAATCGTCCCGCTCAAGCTCTCTGACTGACATCACGATAGGAACGATCGCTAGCTACAGTGACGTATCTGATGAGTCTGTCCGAAGTGGCGCGAACGCCATTCTCGTTGGTAGACGAGATCAATCAGGTACGCGCGACATACTCCCCTCTCTGACCCGGGGTTACACTGACACCACACAGGGTATGGACCAGAAGGCCGAGCGAAATGTCCACAACCAACTGGTCGAGGTGACTTGCGGCACCGATGCGGGGCAATACTTCCTCATCACGCCAAAACTGCTCACCGGATTGAGGTATCACGAGAGGATGAAGGTGTTGATTGTTGGCAACGGTACTTGGTGTAAGTGCCCTAATCGCTACGCGCTGATGAGGATGTTCTAACTCAAAGCTTGCAGTGCCCAACCCGTCCGAAAAGAAGAACCGATTTGGAAATCTAGCAGCGAGTCTTTCGAGATACGTCGCTGCGCATTAGTAGCGGGATCGGACACTCAGACTTTGCGACCTCGTCTGGTCCAGTCATCAGTGCCTGCATTGTACGAGTATTCCCGTCGTCTGAGAAAGTAGAATTTTGGGCTGGCAAAGTAGTGATGCATCTGTTTATATGTGCACCCCCACGAGCTCCACTCGCCTGGATGCAATCAAGCCTTAACGTCGACTGTGAGAAGATCCGAGAACCTGATGAGAGGTAGACTATCAAGCTTGGGTCCCTCCACGATCTCTTCTATAGCTGATCTGAAGTGATACGAGCCTGCGGAGAGGAATACTGCGCCGACGCTGTATTCGACAATAGCGCCGGGCTCGAGAATGTCCAATGCGGCGGTAAGTGATCCGTCAAACACGACGTTCTTGATAGGTTGTATGGGCTGTAATGATTGTGGTCGACGTGGCGTCTGTCGAGCAGCAGCCCATGATTCGTCGAGTGATGAAGAGGGCAGTGCCTCCAGTCGGACATATGGTCTGATTGGTCGATCTGATGGCATGTAGATAAGCTAATGTCCCGCGCTTGTGTGATGGGCGTACTCACCGAGATTGTTGGTGATGCTGACCACAAGGTCGACGAAATCAGTCATCGAGATATCGCCTCCACTGTCAGATTTCGCTTCGATCACGATATCAAGATCGTCCAACCGCAGGATCTCCAGCGTTGAAGGTGAAAGCACCTGTTCCCGGAGTGTTAAGAAGCCAGAGCGTCTCGAGCCGGGCTATCAGAATAAGTGAGCTTGGGATTTTCAATTTTTCACGTTCGATAGCTCACCTCGATCCAAGTCGCCGATAAAATGCTGAGGAGTCTTTCCCTAAACCAGAAGACTTCCCGCTCGGCATGGACCTGTTCCAGCTTCTTCTTCGTCTTGTCCACAACGTACTGCCGTTCGGACAATGCGGGTATTGGCTTCTGTAGCTCTGCAAGAGGGATGGACATCCGAGGCAATGGGATCATGATCCTGAGCGAAGGTCAGCGGTCGAGTCACAAATGCTGATTTGACGCACCTCTCCGTTGCGCCAGGTGGGACAAGTCTGGTCGCGGACAGTTGACCGATACCTGTCAACTGTGTTAGTAAAGATAATATATACTTTTAAGGCAGTCTCACCATCATCGCCCGCTTCTCTTTGCAGAGTCACCTCGAAGGGCACACCGTATACGTTACGAATGTTGAGTGCGACAAGGCAATGCTTGCCGTCCATCCCCTGTCGCAACCCTGCGCCAAGCAGGGCATCACCCATGGAAGGCATTCCGGCGCTCTTCGACACTTTGTTGCCAGAAGCTGTCCTCGAGATTCCGCCATTAGGCAACTTAAGCTGTTCCTGACCATTTGCGAGCGAGCCAGACCCAGGAGGCAAGCTGGGCAGCCTGGTAATGTCAAGCGAATGAGGCTCCAAAGTGTGGTAGACTGTGAACAACACGGGGAAGGTGATCTGTCGAGTGTGGAAGGCGTGACTGGTTTCATCGTCGCCTTTGCTGCGGTTCAAGCAGCCGTAATCAATGCGAATGGTGCCGTTCGTACTGAAAGTTTGTCAGCTTCTGCCAAAAGTACAAGGTTGGTCGAATGACTCACCAGCCTACTTTTCCCAGGCATCGGACTACGACTGTAGATCGCCCGCCAGCGGGTATAGATATTGGCTCTTCAGACTCGTGCGTGAATACGGGTCGTTTGGTGATGTCGTGCTCTAGCTCATAGGCCTGTTCCAGCGAGACTTCACCGTCCGCAAGGAGTGCTTGAGCTTCACGTGTGGTCGAGTCCTCGAACGAGAGCTTGACAAAGTCTACAGCGGTCGCTGATGAATTTTCCAGCGTGATCCTTATAGTCGAGCTGTTCAAGAAGTTAGCACCTCTCACAGAATATATGTCATACAGCAAGTTCAACTCACGTCTCGCCGTCGTAGAGCATCACGGTGCCGTGCGTCAGACTGGTCTTCTTGATCCACAGCAGGGGCTGCTCCTGCACGACTCGGCACTCCAGCCACTTGGGTTCTGGCTTCTGAACTTGTTTTCCGTGGGTGCTTTCTGAGATAGGTTGTTGGACCAGCATTGATCGCCTAGCGTCCAGACCTTGCTTCTTCACCTTGCCTGCCTCCGCTGACACGCGACTCCTCCGTTTGTCTTCCTTCTCCTTGTCCTTGTCCGATACGAGGGGAAGCATGACTTCGGTTGAAGAGCCATCAGGTAGTCTGAGCGAAACACCCTTAACGTGTAACGTGCCCGCCCGCGGAGCCAGTCCTGTGACCCGGACGGTGCGAATGGCAGTGGGCGCCAATGTGATGCTGAGAGGACTCGCCGTGAACGATACGCCGGATGTTCTGTAATTCAAGTCAGCAAGGTCGGAGGGAAGTTCGGACTCTGCACTAACATGAGGGATACCTCCTGAATCTCAAGCTCGAATGCGAATGGATTCTGCAGTGTGACGAAGATATCCGTCTGCTCCCCTGCCACCAAGACAGTCTAAGGACACTGTCAGCATCTCTAACAGTGTAGACTGTCACTTTGAGAAAACTGACCTTTCCAGCCTCTGCAGCCTTCACTCTCGGATTATACAGGAACGGGTCCTTTTTGCCTCCGGCGTTGACGATCTCATCTGGGGAATGCTCCACCGGGAGTCGATTTGGCGGTAGACTGGCTAGCTCCAAGCTCAGCACTATCCGTCCTGGTAACCACCACTCGACGCCTGAAAAATCCAATCCTCTCCGTTTAATGATCCCAAGAGCGGTGGCGATCATCTTGCTCAAGTGGACCTGACTAAGTGTGTTGAGATGTGGGTGCAAGCGGTTCAAAGCGGTGATGCACAATTTGATCACTGCTACTTGATCAGGCAGCGATTCGGCGACTGCAATAGCCTCCTTGATTGTTTCCACTTGTAATTCTGGCCAACCAAAGTGGACCGCATCATCGTGACTCGATTGGGGGTCCTTGCCTCCTCCGGAAGCGGCTGATGGGTCCAGTAGGTCAACTCCCATGATGTTTGCGATCCGTTCGATGAGACCGATGATACTGGCGTTGCCCTTCGTTGATTCTTTCCGCCTCATTGTGACCACTTGATTGCTTGTTGACGTTGGCACGGCCATCCCAAGCCCCAGACCGACCGATGCCGAGTTGGCTTCAGTGTTTGCTGAACCTTCTCCGTTCCTGCTCATTGCGATCCTTTTCCTCGATGCAGCCTCGCGACTGGATACCAATAACCACTCTGTCCTCTTGACCACATCCCTGCTGATATGTGCCTCCTTGCGAGGCAAATCGAGGTATCTCGCCAGCCAGGCAACTTCGACAAAAAGAGCCAGCTGTTCCGTTTTCGTCAACGCTCGATGCTGTGGTCCTGTCGCCTCCTCGGCATGGGCGAAGATGCTTTGTCGACTAAGTTGAGATTTTGCGGAGAGGTTCTTGAGCGTCCGCGTCCGCTTGCGACGTGAGGGCTCGTCGATTGAATGATCTGAGCTCTCCGGAAGAGGGAAGGATCGGGGAAAGGAATGCGTCACAAGAGTGGAGAGAGCTATCGAGCCCCAACCTCCCGCAGCCCAGATGATCATGACAAAGTGGCTGATCCGCAAGGCGAGTCCAGTGTGAAGATACGCCAGCAGACCCTCTCCAGTACCGACGGCGGTGGGGCTAGATGATGACGATGGAGCGAAGGAGATGCTGCCCGATGCCGCTTGCGGCGAAGGGGAGAAGAGAGTGGGTGGAAAGGGTAATGGCGAACGGGAAATGCACGCCAGGGATGAAAGAAAGTGGGTGAGAATCTCGACCGGTATCGGGGAGGAGGGAAAAGGTTGAGCTATGTTCTGACAGGTGGTCAGTAGGTGATTTCCCAAGACTTACATTATTACTCACAGATCCATCTCTTCCCTCCCACGCTTCACCGATGCCGGCCACAGCCCTTCCTTCTCTCGCCAGTCCTTCCCAAAGTACGTCTCCTACATTTCTAGCTTTCTCCGCACCGTCGTCGTAGCATTGAATCGCGTCGCCAAACATCCCGGCCATCAAGTACATGTCTCCCAACATCTTCAAGATTCTTCCTCCAGCAACTCCTGTCAATGGAGCAGACGTGTACTTGGATCCAGAAGCCAGTGACCCCACGGGCGGTGTGACTGGCGTTGTTGATATCGATGCCGCCGATGACGCTCGGGAGAAAGGTGAGGCTATGGCGGTAGACCGCCGAAAGGGATTAGACGAGGCTGGCTGAATAGGTACTGGTGCAGGAGGAGGAGCTATCGCCGACGTTTGAATAGGCGGCAGAGAAGGCGGTCCCACGGATGTAGGTCTTCCACCAGGGGTAAGGGCTCGTTTCAGCGATATCCCCATTCCAGACTGCCCGTATGCGGACAGCGTGTCCACCGAATGAGAGTGCGCCATAGATGATACCGGTGTGCTGGAGTTCGGCCGGCGTGGCAGCTCATAGGATGGTGTCGTGGACCGCGTCTGACCCGGGAAGAGGGTCTCAAGTGTCGGCTGGGGCATCGTAGCTGTGAGTGAAGGGAGCAAGGTCGATGATAGCGTTTTCAGCCCAGATGGGGTTTCCAGAGCAGTTGCCTGGGGAATCTCGTTAGCGAGATGTTGAATGTCAGCTCAATTGATGGGACACACCAGTTCACCCAGCTCGCCAAAGACGTCTCCCACTAGCTCCCCTAGCAGTCTGCTGATCCACGCTTCTATGCCCTCACTTGGCGCACTGACCACTTCATCGCTCGCTTTGGCTTTTCCATTCGCGAGTCTTGAGTTCTTTTCCGGTTGTCCAGCTTTCCTCGGCGTATTGTTCGTCGAGGGTGAGCTGGGTATATCGGATCCGACCAGCAGCAACTTCTTCACTAGAGGGAATGGTGATGAAGGAGGAAAGAGCTCCGTAATTCTCTCCTGTAAGGCATCCTCGATCGAGGCTGAGTCGGCTACTTGGTGATGAAACGTAGGAGCCACAGGATTACTGGATTGTCCAACATCTCCCACATCCTCTCCCAAGCTGTATCCCTGGACATGGCTCTGCTCCAGATCCTGCGGATCTACCGCTATGCCAATGACGATCAACGGGAATAGCGAGAACCTCAACAGACTGAGGGGTGACAGATGCCTTGCTGGGGGATGAGTAGGGTAGTCGAGGTGAACATGATTCGATGCGGCGCCTCTAGAGATCGAAGAGCTGCTGTTGGGCGGCAGAAACCTAGCTCTTGGGTTGACGGGAGCGCTACCCCGCGTATGGCTCGATGTCGGATTTGGCCTCTTGAGCTCGTCACCTCGGAGAACGGCGTGTCTCTTGATGGCAGACGACCAGAAATGGTATGTCTGCTCCGAAAGCTTTTGACCTGGCTGTTGTATCGGTACAACGAGTATCCGAAGCTTGGCCAGCGAGGTGGGATCCGATAAGGACGAGAGTGTTGGCGGACTAGTGTTCATGGCGGTCAGGGKGGACTGGGGKTTTTTGGCGGAAAGACTCAGCAGGGATGGATCCTGGAGGTATTGCAGTCGAGTACCCGAATTGAGAGCGCCCTGACCACGCCCGAGTCCCCCAAGTCTCCCTCTGATGTGCGTATAAGACGACCCAAGCTTGTGATTGAGCTGGAGGATGATGAGGTGGACAGCGCCGGACATGGTGTTTCAGGTTAGGACGCGACGACGATCAACCTATTCAATCCCTCCACCTTAAATTTCAAGATTTGTTGACGAGCGTCGAGCATGCAGCTGCATCATCCGGCCAGCAGGTAGCTCTACAACTCACCTAGCATCGAGTCGTGCTGCTTGGTCACTCCTCAAAAGCCCCACATACGCCTATAAGATGCCAGGAAATAGGAAGATCACAAAAAAGACCATCAAGGGAAGGGAGAATGTGCACCCAGGATCGAGAAAGGGTAGGTCCATCGCCATCTCAGACCTTTGGAGCTCCTGCTGATGCGTATTCTTGTCCCAGCTAACCAGCTGAATCGAGTACAACTGAGAACGACAAAGCTGCAGCATCAAGCGAAAACCAGGAAAGATCTTGTTTCCGCTAAGTGTGAGGCCAGCTAACAAAATATCAGAGTCCGAGCTGACTGTTTCTCAGTGCATCGACCCGTATTCTTCCTCCATTCCTTGCCATCTCCTCATGCCTTATCGCTGCCGTCCCTCAGAGCACTGGTGTCTTCGGTATACCTCGCTCGCCATGACGCCCGTATGGCGGAGCTTGAGGGCGACAGACGGCCCGGAAGACCAAAGGCAAAGGAGTTGCTAGAGCTGGAAGAGGTGAAGAAGAGGGAACAGTCTGAATGGGAGACGGGAATTGGTGAGTCCCTCATTCCATGAATAAGCGTCGTCATGCTTGAAAGAGGTATAGACGCTGACTTTGTGCTTCTTCAGAGGTCCCAGATCTGACACACGCACCGACTGTCAAATTCCTCTATTCGCTAGTGGAGACCAACGCACCACTGAGAGTATCGCACTTGGACATTCTGCGTCAGGTGCGATTATTCAAAGACGACCCGGAGCTGGTGCTTGTGACTCGAGAGGGCAACGCCTCAAGGATGGGATTGATCGGGGAAAATGACGTTGTGGAGGAAGGACCAGATTGGACCGACGGCGTTGTCGAAGAAATTCCAATGGAGGTCGAGAAGTAAGGGGACTCGCCTCAACGAGGCTCTCAGCAGTCAGGCTGGTGGGCGTAGCTGGCGATCTTCATCAGTGTAGACTATCAGACTTCAGGTTCATACTTTGTTGTACGCATATACATGTATCATGACCCACGTCTGACTTGACTTGACTGACTGACTCGAGCGACATCCCTCCGCCTCGCATCCTCCCTTCCTCTCCGTGTCTCCCCAAATATATCTTGGATTGATCACTTCCTCTTTGACATCCGATTACTCGTATCCGATCTCGGTATGCTTCGAGCCTTCCTCCTTGGCCTCCTTCTTCAGTGGGACCTCATAGACACCTGGTCGTCCGGCCACTGGGACATGTTCACACTGGCACCTCTGATCTTCCGGTACCCCATCTAGCGCCTGCGTTCTAGCGTCAGCAATCTCACCGCGCTGCACATCTCCATCTTCGACCATATATCGGAAGGCCAGTGTGAGACTCACAGTCTCGATATGACCGCCTGAGGCTCGTCAGCACCAGTGGGCGTGGCATACTCGTTATAAAGCCGGGAAGGAGTGGAATCCCACTCACCACATCCCCACCACGTAGGTTTCCCATCATTTGGACAGCTGACTCGTTTGCACATGGTTCTTTGCGATTCGATCTTGGTTGGGTGAGAAGAACGAAGGAGAGCTGAGATCGCTGAGAGCTGGATCCTCTTCGAGTTCGGTGTCTTCGCGTGACTCATGGACAGGCCAAAGTGAAAGTGGAGGGCATGAGTCATGACGATGTGTCATTTCCAGCTTTGAGCTGAGCTTCAGTACTAGTGCTTCGACTAGTGAAGGTCGTTTCAGTAGTGAAGGTCGTTTCAGTGGGTGGGCTCGAGACTCTGGGCGAGCTGAGTCAGATACATGAATGCTAATAGTAGATTATACAACGAGTGCTTTGAGTCTGACAACAACATGTTTTGGGTCAATGCGTGCGGACAGGAAAGGGAGTTTTGCGAGCCATATGTACGACCTCGACCTTGACCGTCTCCACCTCACTCACTCTCCCTCGGCCTCTCATCCCCTTCTCCCAGATTGTGCCTCGCCACCACCTTCACGCTGCCGGGCCACTCGAGTTGCCAGCCCTCTACCACTCCCCCTGCTCGCCCTCTTCCTCCTGCCACTCCGTTGCCTCGGCCCCGCCACGCGACCTTCCTCCTCCCGGTCCACCTCGAAACCTCGCGGGTAGGGCTGGCGAAGGACCGACCGAGCCAAACTGGAACCTTTGACCGTCACGTCGGGAGCTGTGACGATCCTGGAGCTGAAACCCGTTATCAGCGAAGTAAGGTTCGGCCTTTCTTCGCTGAGGTCTCTCGTTCCACCACTCGAACGGACTAGACCCGTTGAAGTCGGTCTCAGGTCGGTGGCGGCTCCGGGGCTGGTGAGGCCGGCCCTGCTGAGGTCGGGGTGGCGCTTGTGAGGGTCCGTCGCGAGATCGAGGCAGAGTGGCGTCGACCGAGCCGGCAGGGGGGCTGAATGGGATCGGCAGGCCGATCAACTTGGGCTGGGAGGGCGAGGGCGAGGGTTGAACAAGGGTGCCATCGAGTAGGGGAGGTGCCGCTCCACCACTCTCCTCTTCCACCCTTTCGACCTCCACCACAAGCTCCTTGGCCGGGGCGACACCTGACTCGACCACTGGGACCACTGCTGGGGAGGAGCGACGACGACTCGGAGGGGCGATGCTGGCGTAGGTGATGACCGTTGGGTCGGTCACCACCTTTGGGAGGGATGCGTCCTCCTCGTCCTGCACCACGTGCCAGGCCGCACTGCCGTCCATGTCGTCGAGCGAGAAGTCCGCACCGGTCTCCTTGCGGTACTTCTCTAGGTCCTCCCTGGTGTAGGTGAACCTCATCAAGCCGTTCTCGAACTTGGATTGAACGGGCTTGACTGGCCCACCGACCAGTTCCAGGGCAAGGTGGTCCGCAACCTCGACCGATTCGACCTGCTCGGGAGGCGGAGTCTCCGGAACGTGCTGACCGAGGGACAGCTGGTCGAGGGAAATCCCACCGTGTATCGACCCGGTGGGGTCTGCCATCGGCAACTGAGTCCCTCCGGACAGGTCGAGTCGATCTCCCCTCTCTGGAGTTTGGGGAGGTGAGGGGTTGGTGCGGATGTGATGAGGGATGCTCATCATGGAGGGTAGCGGGGGAGGGGGAGACCAGTAGACGCCGAACCAGTGCATGTCCTAGCAGTGTGTCAGCTAAAGGCAGCTCCTATGACAGGCAAGACTCACGGGTGTTCCCTGGGGAGGGCACCAGGCTGGTTGGCCGATCGGAGGAGCTGGCGGCAGCATCCCAATTGGGCCAGGGAGAGGAGAAGGAATTGGTGGACCCATGTATTGCTGCATGGGTCCAGCGAGGTGAGGGTTGTACCCGACGAAGACGCCGGGCATGATGTGGGGGCCTCCCAGCTGGGTGAGGCCGGGAGGATGGGCACCCATCGCCATGCTGGGGTGCATGTCGGGGGGCATCGGCATGAGCGGGGGCGACAAGGAGGGGAATGGGAGGGAGGATCCCGACGACGCTCTAGTCGGAGGGCTGTACTGCTCCACCATAGACGGCGGGACAGGTCGGCCAAGGTGGTCGAGGTACATTTCCTGGTACTGGACAGAATGTCAGTGTGGGAAGCGATAACTGGAACAAGAAGTACTTACGGAAACGTCCAAAGCGAGAACCTTTCTCCTCTCGACCTTCAAAATCGAGCCAAAAGACACTTGACCGTCCTGAGTCGGGATTGAGGTGAGCGTGGTACAGTATGATGCAAAGCAAAACTCACCTCGTGTCTAATGGCGAGCTCGGCCGATTCTTGAGACTGGTAGAGGATTCTACCGGTTGCGTATGTGGAGTCGATGTTGTGGGGGTTGTACTCAACATCGACCTATATTTCAAGTCAGCTGCTGGTTTCAACTTGCGATGCAGGTGAGTTACTCACGACCTTGCCGTACCGGGCAAAACGCTGAAGAAGCGTGTTTTGCGTCTCTACCCCCTTCGCAATCCGCCCCACGAACACGGCCGCTCTGTCCACGTAGATCACCTCGCCATCTTGCCCCATGGACTGCTCCAGCACTCGACCCTTGTAGGTGAAGAGGGTCGACTTGGTCAGGAAGGGGTGCTGGAACTGATGCCCATGCGAATCAGGATTGCCAATTGGTCCCGGTTGAACGGAACCTCGTCGTGACTTGTTCTGAGCTTTTCGTGTAGACTGGCTGTGTACACTACTTGCTCGTCGGTCGTTGACGGATCTTGGCTTGGTGGAAGGACGGTCCTGGGCGCTGGATGATTTGACATTTGCCGCAGGAGTTCGCTTGGAGATGGTCGAGGCTCGAGCTGGGACTTGTTGAGACGTCGAGGTGACCATGTTGACGTTTACCCGAGGGTCCAGCTCGAGATGATTGGTCACCATAGTGGGTGGCGCGGATGGTGCGGTGAGAGGGGGCGCGGTCGAGGATGAGGCTTTTCCACTGCCACGGAGCTCGAGTGGTTCGTCTCCGGCAGCAGCCCATCTGACGATGAAGCCAGGGATCTTGCCAACCTCCTAAAGCACGGCATTAGCACATACGGTATTAAGCTATGATCACTCACGTCGAGAAGACGCCTGCCCTCGTTGAGACCGGCGACTTCGATGAGCCACCCGCCGTGACCATTGTAGATCGGTCGGAGGGCTTTGTGGTCATCGCAGAGGTACCAGCACAGTCTCGGAACGATCTAGGCCGGTGTTAGCCCTCATCCGCTCAGTTACTGAAGTGATTTGCGACTTACCTCATCCTCTTCGATGCCAGCCCTCATATCGATGACGTCCAGTTGGAACGGCTCTTCACCAGTTTCGTGCAAAGTACGGGCGAGGACCTCATCCATGGCCATGTCCCGCTCGAGTACTGTTGCCCAATACGACAGCCGCCTTTGGTCTCTCCTCCAGCTAGGTCGAGCATAGATGATGACGCTGTCGGGTATGGGTAGCGAGGTGAAAGAGGGCCCGTCTTTGTTGGGTGGATCTTCATGTCGAGCAGGCGATGTGGGTGATGACCGGCGTACGTGCTGTTCGGTGCGAACTCCGCTCATCCGGATGTAGACGACTTGAAGCGTGGATTCCGGATGAAGCCTGTCGATCTTGATGATGAATCTGGTTGGGAGGACGGTCGGACCCGATTGAAATTGGAAATTTCTGCTCTCAGGATCACTCAGACATGCTGTCGCTGCCTGCTCTTCCTATAAAAGGTATGAGCATCATTGTTCGACCCATACAGACATTGGACTCACGTGAAAGACCACCACAAACTTCTGACAGGTATCACCATTTCGGTCGGCGATGAAGGTACCTCTCAGCGAGCCGTATCGAGCGAAGTGGATATCTATGAACTGTTTGATGGAAGAGGCCCGGACGGCATGAGGGAAGCTATGTTGTTGTCAGAATCTATCACCAGGTGATATGAGGGCCCACTCACCGTACACTAAGTCTTCTGCTGGCCCACCTTGGACTGTACATAGGATGGGGATCGGGTCTTCGCCATTTTCCCTTTATGGTACCAAGCCTTGGGGCTCTGTATCGATCGTCAGGTTGTGAGCGACTTGTTGACGGACCACCAAGAGGTTGACCGTCGCCTTCGATGGCTTCTGGTTGGCCTATTGTCGGATCGCCATCTCGAACACCATGCGGTTTGGTGGATGGACCCGAAGCGGACTTGATGGTAACACCTCGAGAGGGGGCTCGTGGAGTGATCATCTCGGGAGATGCCCGGGAAGATCGATCCTCTTCGGAGATGTAGACCGTGGTTGGCTCCGGAACCGGCTTCGTACTGTTGGGTCTGGATGGGAGAGGCGAAGCGTTGGAACCATGAGAGCGCCCAGTCTGAGAAGGAGCTGGTGAGAAGGTGGCCTCCTGAGGTTCCGAAGCCACGACCGACTCAGCCCATTGATGGAGTTCAATGGCCTTACGTCGGTCAACACTAGCACCAAGGGTATGACTCGATTGTTGAGACATCGGGGGGCCGCAATGATGGGTACGGAAGGGTGTTCTGAGGTAGGTGAAAGGTGAGAGGCAGGGATGGGGAAGATGGCTGAAACAACATGAGCTACTGGATGCGGGACGACGATTTCAGAATAGACAGGTCATTGATTGGGGGTGGTGTGGCTGATCACATCGAGGCATGAGACACAAGGCAAGTCATAGGACGTCGCCTCGGCTTGGGTGACGAGCATGCTGGTGCTTGACCTCGAGTCCAGCCTATGTATACAAGCTTTCTCGACCAGACCTTGTGGCTGGGCTCCTTGTTGAAGCACATACCAGTGCTGGAGAGGAAGGGCAGGGCCAAGAAGCAAGTGAAGAGGAATGAAGTGGACGAGGGGCCGGCTCCAGATGCTGTCAAGGCGGTGACGGGACAGGGTGAGGTGGGACGACCTGTTCTGATAGCGAGTGTGGGAAGAGGAAGTGAGGATGGTGGCGTGGAGATCGATGGAGCGGAGCGATGAAGGAAGGAAGGAAGCGACTTGCAGGGAGAAGGTTGGGGACTCACGCTCGCGGCTGTCTCGTTTCTCCTGCTCGAGCGATTGGGACGGTGAGTGTCAGGATTGGGTGTGAAGGTTGAGTATGCGATTGAGTTGTGAGAAAGAAGAACGAAGAGGGAGGGGAAGAATGTGGTTACTTATATGACGGGCGAGCCAACTGCGGGGTACGATGTCGCCGGTGGAAAGTGTAGCCAAGCCGATAAAGTTGGGCACAGGAACGGAACAAGTTCAACCAACGCTCGGACCACCATTTCCTTCCTCCTCGACCCTCGCCTCCCCCTCGCCCCCTTGCTTCCTCCGCGCAACTCTGCTCTCTCGCCTCGATCCGCTCCATCGCTACTCGCCTCAGTTGTGATTGCTGTCACAGCCCCGTGATCATCACCGAGATCTAAGCCCCTCGACCCTACATCGCCAGAAGACAAGGAGTGAGCAGAGTTGAGAGTTTCCGCCAACCAACCGATCTTTGATCCGACAAATGACCCTTGCCGCTTGATCGGTGTTTGAATATTGCCCATCCTTTCAGGTTCATAGTGATTGAGTTCGATGGGAATGAGCGATCTTAGCACCGTTTCCAAGTAAAACATCCTTTGGAAGGCGTGCTCCCCCTCGAGTGTCGAACATCCAAAGGTAGTGCGCAATGCGCTGTGCTCGACTCCGTCCTCTCGTCTTGCAGCTGAATTGCGTTTCTTCCACACCTCCTTTCATTAATCATTCGGCAAGGGATCGAACATCGAGGGGTATGCCTTTGAAGTTGGAGTATCAGCCACCCACTGTCGTCCATCAAAAAGGTTAGTAACCTCGCCAACTCCGCTGAATCCCGGAGAGAGGAGGTTCTTCCTGCAGGCCAAAGTACTAGGCAACCTGATTACCAGCGGCTGCCATATTCGCTTCAATCATCGCCAGATGGACATGAGCCGCATCATATTCAACACGATCACCGCTCAAAACACGATAGTCGACTGATGAGGATTTGGGGAGGAGTTTGCTGCAGCAATGCAGTCTTGACGGGTTGAAACCTGCTAGCCCATCAGACCTCCTTCCGATCTTGACCTGCCCATCGAAAGGATGGTGTCCATCACTGGCATAGCCGTTGATCCGGCCAAGCGAGCTCTGTCGTCAAGGTCCGGTGCGCATTTGACTACCATCACGACACGTGTCGGGTGTTTGCTCGAAAATTGAGATGCAGCATGTGGCAGCGTCTTCTGGGTATGGTCATAACGTTCACATTCCATCAGAACGCGATACTGCTCACCACTGTAGGTCTCTCCACATCTTCTTCCCTCAAGGCTTGTGGTCACAAAGATGAATGCTACGCCGAGTACTGTGAATTGGAGGAGTTAGAGGAGGACCAAAGGAGGACGCTCATCGGGTGGCTGCGGTGAAGCCACGGCAACTGCCACGTGCCAAGGAGCGATTGGCAACCGTGCCGGTGTGCCGGTCGGTCGCCAGGCACCGCCGATGCAATTACTTACTCAAAGCGGTAATCTTGCCCTGCCCGATCCTCTCTGCCCCGTCCTCGAGTAAACGGTAAACCTCTTCTCGACATGCTTTTATTTTGGGTTGAACAATTGAACAGCTGAAGCTGGGCATGCAGGCCAGACGCCGTCGAGCACGGTCGAGCAGAAGGAAAAGTTTCAAGATCCCGAAGAGCACGAACATTGGCCAAAGGTTTGCCGAGACATGCGAGACAGGTATCGTAAGTGTCCGGATCGAGCCGCCATGGGAGGCCATGGGGTCATCAGATGTCCTCACCGTTTCCCGAGCCTGTAGCTCCTACGCCCTTGTACTGATAATCGCATTCGAGGGTGACGCTGGGTGACGGAGGGTGACTTTCAGATCGAGCGTCGAGAGGCGGAGCTGGGACCTGCTGGGACCTGCTGGGACCTGCTGGGACTCACGACCTGGCCAGACCCGGCCGGGCCGTTGTCGAACACAGTCAACAAGGGGTCGACCACTCACGTACGAGGCGTTCGTTGACGCGTGGACGTCTCATATGGAAAATTGAGGGTCTGAGATGGTCACCCTCAGTAGCCCTCAGTCGCCCAGGTCAACGTCCTCTCCATACCGATGCAGCACCCGCCTGCGTCTTTCCCGTCACTGGCCAATCCCCAGCGACGAGGAAGTCACCGACTCACCGCGGCGTTCAAGTGCGCCTGCTCCCGACGCCATGCCGGGGAATCGGACGCCTTTCGATCGCAAGAAGCTAATCCAAGAGGTGTATAAGTACCGATGGTGGAAGAAAGTTTCCCCCCAATCCCAAGCCTCAACGCCTTGAATCCCTCACCCAAATCTTTACCTCTACCGGTCCAAAGTCCTTCCTGAAACCGTCGTCCTCAACATGCGATTCTCAGCCATCAGCGCCATCGGTCTCCTCGCTCTCAGCGCCTCGGCCTCGCCTACTGGCAACAACCCAGGAAACGAGCTCGTCTCTCGAGCCACCAGGTCGAGCCAAGGATGGTACTCGTACGGATGTTACATGGGTGAGTGGACGAGCCGTACCTGAAGGCGGCCAAGCTGATCGCTCCTGTCAGACTGCTACGATGGCATGGAGCGATACCTTCCCCACTTCGCCTACAAGGACGCCTCCAACTCCCCTAACAAGTGTATCGACGCTTGCAAGGGCGCCGGTTTCAACTACGCTGGACTTCAATTCGTAAGTAGATGTCCTGAGTGATCAACGATATACGACTGACGTGACTCAGGGTGATGAGTGCTACTGCGGATCCCAGCTGGCTGGACCTCCCACCAAGCCCGCCGAGTGCAGCGTCAAGGTGAGTTGAGATTTTCCCTTCACAGGTTGCCAATTCCTGATCTCTTCCATAGTGCGCCGACGGCAACAAGTGCGGTGGACCTTGCCGAAACAACATCTGGTCTGCTGTGGCGAAGGCCGGACACTAGGAAAATCTGGGACATGACCGAGACCCACTTATATGATGGACACTTTCCACGACTTGACCGTGTATCTTTTCAGGACATTTTAGCTACTTCTCAATCACGCTCACCCTTATGTCCACGACCGATAGTACAGTAATTCTTTCATTTGTTTTTTAGTCGTGCTGGTCATGACCATGTATGTTTGCCTACAGTGCAGCGTGCAACGACCGCTTGGATCGCTCGCATGCCCCAGAGCTGGATCGATACTCAGTGCAGCAAATGCAGCCTATAACTACCGCACTCTAGTCACGTGGACTGAGGGCCCAAGGGTGCGCGGAGTTTGTCTTCAACTCCGCTTGCTTCGCGAGTTTCAGGTTCCTCGAGTCTCGACGCTCTCAAACACGACCAAAACACGACTCTAACTCCAGAACTGTGACAGCATTCACGATCAGGCAAGCAGCTGCTCGGGGCTACAGGTCGACGCATATAAGACTGGGGATGACATAGGACGCAAACCGTTTGCGATGTCGGTCGTCGCTCAAAATGGATCTCGAGCCCAAACGGCTACGAAACCGCCAGTGCCAGTGAGTCTCAACCAAAATATCAAACGGACACTGTTGGCTGGTCAGCTAAGCTTTGTGGTTAGACAATCGTCAGAATCGACTCTCAGTACAATGTAAGCTGGCTGCTAGCTTGTTTCCCGAAGGATGTGAAGCTTACCGTACTTGACAGCGATATCTAAGAGCTCGGTATTATGGCCTACTGAAGAGATTTGCCTTCTATGCGGGCGCAGTCACCGCTGTCTCGACGTCGCTGATCAGCCGTAAGTACTGCAGACACTGTTGGTCAGCTGGGCGCTGGCGACTTGCTCTTCAGCTGAAGCCTATTAGATAATTGGTGGACAACTCCTACTGCATTTGTGCTAGGAGCGACTCTGGTCCCACTCTCTTGTGGTCCCGCAATTGCGGCGAGGAAGTCATGGCTTACTAGTGAGTCCGCTGCAACTGGCTTCAGCTTTTTGTACTCTGAGTGACAATAGCTGATCGTTGGTTCGACTTATTGTAGGTCCACCCAATCTGCCCCTGAAAACCACCTTATTCTCCCTCATCCTCTCTCCTCTGCTTACCGTATCGACATTATGGCTCCTATCGACTTATGCCATAATAGCTGTTGCTTTCTCCACAATATACTGCCAAATCATACAGTATGGTAATTCCAGCTTAGACCTCGGCCTCACCGCTCCCACAACGTGAGTTCAGTCTGGCGTGACCGACGAGCTTCCACGTGCTGTGCTTGATCGGCTCAGCGGTTTCATTGCTCACGTCAATTAGACGGCATCCTCACCATCTGAACGAACGGTTCCTCTACCTGCTATGGGGCAATGTGTCTGTGTTCCTGGGTGTCGGCTTGCTTGACATCTATAAGGGTCGTTTGTATGCCGTTTGGCCGAAGAAGAAAGTGAGTTTGCTCGATCATCGTAATGTATAGATACTGATCGTGTACAGGTCCCCCTCTTCGTCGCCGCCAGATCAGCATTGAAGGAACATCTGCTCGCGGCAAGCGAGACTTCGGCTACCGGGGAGGTTTGCTTCACGTTCCTCGTAATTGGAGTGTACACCTTCAGCTGGATCGTACTGAGGAAGAGGCTTGCGTACTACGCAATAGTCTCCACATTCAATTTAGCCAAGTGAGTTACAGTATTTGCGACAGGGTTTACCGACCATAGGCCGTTCATCATCAACATCGCCCGAGGCTCTCGAGGCAATCTCTCAATAACTATGCCCCTCCACCTCATCTACCTGGCGTTTACGACATTGTCGATTTCAAGACTCCCTGCGGCCGTCTTGAACGCCTACGTGACCAGTGTGAGCTGCGGTCCCTTTGGCCTTCATGGGAATCCGGCTGACTCGCTGTAGCCGCTATCATTCGACTCACTCATCCCGGCCAGCACTCTTACCTCTGACAGATACATTCTCGCCGCATTGCAAACCCAGAATCCACACCATCTCGTGGGTATCTAGGATTCCTCTATGAAGACGTCAAAACTAACACGCTTCCAGCGATTCACTGCGATGGAGATGCTACGCGTAGCTCATGAGCCAGCTCGCAGAAAGGCCATTTTCGCAGATGTCGCGAAGACCGCTTCGTCGCCTGTCCTCACCCATGTGCTATGGCAAGAGCTGCTCCTCGTTCTCGGCCGGACCAATCATCGTCTATCAACTCGCGCCGGACGAAGCTCGGCTTCCGGTCCAGCTCCGGTCGCTCGACCCGTGCAGGACGCCCGTAGTATCACTGTCAAGCAAGGCGACATCTTCCGCCCGGTACAGAAGAAAAAGTCATCGTACGGCCTTAGTCTCTTGCAAAATGCGGTGGATGGGCCTATAAGGGCAGCGCCGCCGCAGCCAGTATTGAAGATCGAGGAAGCCGCCGGGAAAGCTCAGATCAAGGCGATAGAAGGCGCCAAGGGCGTACAGCAGAGCATTGTCGCGCGTATAGAGGGCATAGAAGGGGCTGGTGAGGTGATTGGGAAGGCGAAGGGATCCTGGCAGTCATGGAGGGACAGCACGTATGCCTGGGAAGGCGGAGAATGGGCCAGGAGGAATGTCGATCTATACATCCCCAATCGGGAGATAGCGTCCTGGATAATCGACAGTGAGTTCCATTACGGCTGGAGATCATAAGCTCTCGGATAGCGGGCTAACATCCAACAGTCTTCGCAACGCTCGTCGTCGCTTCAGCGGATGAAGACATATATGGACACGTGCAGCAAGTCCTCCCGGCAACCATGGAGGCCATTGTCAAATTCAGGACTGCTCTACTCTCCCTGGAGAGCGAGTTGCTCTATACCAGTGGCGCATTGGGCACAGGAGCAGAGCCCGCCCAGAGAGAGGTCAAATGGCTGCTACGACCGTTGATCAATGGTGAGTCACGACCCACGAGGCAAGGTACATATGTGGCTCCATCGCTGATGGTATTCCTCAGATTGCGACAGTGGCCTACAGCGCATTGTGGAGAGATTCGGCAAGAGTCTAGGATCATTCAGGTTCCCGCCTGACATTGCCAATACGCTCGAGCAGATATGCCGGGAGTCTGACAAGCTGTAACTTAGCTCTGTAGGCCGTCCACGCGTAGATGCAAAAGTTGAATTTGATTCCGTTTCCTGAGACGCGTCGAGGAGGAGCTGTGTGTTTCAGATTTCCTGGCCGAGTTCCCAATTTGTTGTGGTCGACCGGAATGCTCTGAACGGCAACAATGTCGTAGTACAGTCAACGCAAAGTAGCACCGTTGCTACTGGACTCGGCACAAACTGGATACTTGCGCCACGCCGACTTCGGGACACCAATTCGACCTTACCCGACTTGTGTCACGGACAGCGGACCCTACCTGGACGTCTAGACTCCTGACGTGATCGAGCCAGCTTCACCGTTCCATCCGAGCTTGAGAGGAGACATGCAATATGTCGTCCGGCAGCCCGTCCATGTCGGACTTCCAGCTGGGGGACATGATAGGCAGAGGAGCTAGCGGGATGGTATATCGAGCGCTCAACTTCTCAACTGGGGAAACAGTCGCCATCAAATCGATATCCCTTCTCTCGCTCGAGCAATCGCTGCTCCCGGACATCATGTCGGAGATCCACCTGCTCAAGAATTTGAATCACCCAAATATCGTCAAATATAAAGGATTCGTACAGGACAAGGAGAACTTGTTCATCATCTTGGAGTACTGCGAGAATGGATCACTCCAGACCGTTCTGAAGAAATACGGGAAATTCCCAGAACACCTCGTAGGCAAATATATCCGCCAAGTACTAGAAGGCTTGATCTATCTCCACGAACAAGGTGTCATCCACCGAGACATCAAAGGCGCCAACATCCTAGCTGTCAAGGATGGAAGAGTCAAATTGGCCGATTTTGGAGTTTCTTCAAAGACCACCCCTCGACCTCATGATGCAACAATATCCTTCAAATCATCGCAGTCGGGGTCTTTATCTACCTCGACATCCACAGACCTCAATGGCGCCAGGAAAGCAAGCGGAGGGAGTAACGGCCGTGGGGGACATAAACAGGATAACGACAATGAGGTGGTCGGTTCTCCGTATTGGATGGCTCCGGAGGTGATTGAGCAGAATGGCGCTACCACTGCGAGTGATATTTGGAGCGTTGGATGCGTTGTGGTCGAGCTCTTGGAAGGGAAACCGCCTTATGGAGATCTGGTACCGCTGCAGGCGTTATTCCGCATAGTCCAGGATGAGAGTATGAGGATCCCGGAAACCGCTTCTCCTGTGAGTGAAGGTCGTGAATGATACAGCCATTTGCTCGTCAGACTGACGATTCATCAGGCTGCTCGGGACTTCCTCACTCAGTGTTTCCAAAAAGACCCAAATCTACGGATATCGGCCAAGAATTTGCTGCTGCATCCGTGGATCGCGGCCGAGGAAGTCAAGCCGATACCCAAGCCTCGCCAAATACCTCTCGAGCGACCCCAATCAGCACAAAACGATGCTCGCTCGACTTCGAGCGTCCCCAGAACGCCAAGTGGGAACTCCAGCAAGACGGTCGCACAGCGACCAAAGATTGACATGGCCAAGGCGGAAGTCTCGGAAACTCCATTCGAGCACGATGTACAGGGGATTCAAGAATGGAACGATGCTCTGAACGGTGTGTACCGGCGATGGATAAGCACAATCGATACTGATACTGGTTGACAGCCTCGCCCAAAGCTTCGGGTACATTACGCAAACTGCCAGTCAAGAACGCGCAGCCCCGTAAAATCTCTTCTCGAACAAAGCCAAGCTCGATCGGTTTTTTTCCTCTTCCCACTCGTTCATCCGCCGAGGCGATCGCGCCAAAATTGTCCTCCAGCAGTCATCCTAACATCAACGGACCCGCTGGACATGCACGACAGCTGTCAAATGGAGATCCCGGGAGGGCGCTGCTGCAGAAGAGCCTCCAGATCAATCAAGCTTTGAGCAGAGCGCAGAACGACGATGAATCGAATTGGGATGACGACTTTTCCGCTGATGAGCTATACTCGAAACTGGGTCGTCGTGAGTGGTGCCTGTATCCTTCGATTGAGTTGTCCAGCTGATTCTCGCTGCTTGTATAGACGGAAGGGAGCCTGCTCAGACTGGATACTCAGCAGTCGAGGAGGTGGATCACAGTACGATCAGACCATCGGCATCTTCAGCAGTCATCAAGTCCAAGCCAGCCGCTCTACCTACACTTAAAGAAATGAACGATTTAGCAGAGGGTTCAGACGACTTTTCGGAGTTCGATGGTGTGGACGATGGACTCGCGGGAAAGATCAAGCAGTTCAAGGTAAGTACAGGCCACTTTTTGTCAGCGAGAGTATCTGTGTTCATCTTGCTCATCGTAGCTCAAGAACAAAACTCACCGAGGAATCCTTCACCCCGATGATTTACATAAGGGAAAGCCGCTTGTTCCACAGTCCAGCCGTACGTGTACAGGGCGTGTACCCTCGACGCCCCAAAGAGGGGTCTCAGATTCTGCCAAGTCGAATCCACCAACATCTCATCGCTCAAGCCATCCAACGACCCTCTCACCCGCTTCCTCGCGGAATACTGTACCTGCAAGGTCGCCGCCATCATCAAGGCAGAATTCCTTGCGGGGGGAGAAGGCTGAGCAATCGGAATCGCTGAAGGAGCTGCAAAAGTACATCGACAAGGATGAGGAGGAGGACTACGACGCTATGGTCGCCGATGGTGTGGATGTCATTACACTGAGTGAGTGTCTACTTCTATATGACTGTTCGAAGCGTTGCTGACGGTCTGAAAGATTCAATCAAGAGCCGTCACTCTATGAAGATGAGCTCTCGGCACGACTCTTCAGGACCAGATCGCGCGGACAGTCACGACCCCTTTGCCGATTTCGAGGAAGACTTGGCCTTTGAGAAGGAGGATATTGAGGTTAAAGTCCTTAGAGACAAGAAAGCCACTTTGTGCGCCAATGTCGACAGGATTGTGGACCTATTAGAACCGACGACGTCCCTTATCACGCTGAAAAATGCATGCGAGGACCTTGTAAGTGAATTCATTTCACCTCTTGCAGAAAACTGATGGACGATGTAGTTGGGTATGATTGATTCTACACCTGAGTTGGGGTTGCAAAGTCATTTCGTCGCTAGTCACGGCATGCTAGCGTGAGTCCAGCAGGCGAGCTCCACAGAGTCACTTGCTAACTAATCGGTTCCCAGTGTCCTTGAGCTGCTGGAATCGCGCTTGAGCAGGGAAGTCTCAGTGAGGTTATTGAAGATCGTTAATACGGTTGGTCGTGATGCCTCTGTTGGCGCTGTCAGCATAATTGACTATCAACAGATCGTCATCAACGACATCGACGCCCTCGAGTCGTTCTGTCTCGTTGGTGGTATCCCCGTTATCATCGTGAGTTCAACGCCAGGCAGAGAGGCACAGCAGCTTACGTTTCCGCAGCCGTTCACATCGAAGAAGTATTCGCTTGACTGCCGACTCGAAGCGTCGATCTTCATACAGCAGCTCACCGGATCAGCTCTAACTCTGCAGATGTTCATCTCGTGAGCTCCAAGCTGATTAGGAGTGATATCGGCTGATCATGGAAAAGGTGTCGAGGTCTGCGTATACTGGTCGAGCTTCTCGACGAGGACTATTCGGAGAACAAGGACCTGATTTTGTCTTCGCTGGAGGGCATATCAAGCGTGTTTGAGCTCCAGGTCAGTCTGCCTAGATCCTGCATTTGCTACTCTGCTTATCAGCCTGCAGTCTCCAACTCCTCGGAATGACTTCTGTCGGATGTTCGTGCGGGAAGGTGTGCTGGACCCAATGTCCACGGCTCTGCTATCCATTCTGAAGGACGACATGATCGGAGAAGAGATCCACAGCGCGAGGGCGATCGGCGTCCTGCTACTGTTTTGTCAGGCAGCACAGGCGGATAGCAAAGTCCGAGAAGCTTTTGCAACGAGGACTATCCTGACACGTAAGTCGCTGATTCCTTTCATGTCTGAGCTGCCGCTGATAAGCGATCTCCAGGGCTACTGAAAGCGTGTGAATCGCTGTCGCCAAAACTCCTGGTCACGGCAGTCAAGGCAATCAAACACCTGTCAACAGGCTCACAACTCATCGAGGTGCTCCAAAACTCGAATGCCATGGAGATACTGGTCAGCATCCTCGGCAAGAGCATCAAAGGTCCACACGCCAACGTAAGTATCCATCAGAGGCTGCAGAAGGGGTGCTGACCTCTACATACAGGAGATCTGCTCGCATATCTTCCAAACGATATATAGCATGACCAGACTGTCGAAAGCGCGTCAAGAGGAGGCTGCTTCGAGCGGCATCATCCCACTTCTCAAGCGGGTTATCGTAAAAGAATCGCCGTTGAAGCAGTTCGTGCTGCCAATCCTGTGCGATATGGCGAGTGCGGGCAAAGTGTCCAGAAGGCTACTATGGCAGAATGATGGAATGGAGCGTGAGTCCAGGCGTTTTGTCAGCAGCACGAGTGCTGACATTGGCGATGTCAGTATACCTGGACCTGTTGTCTCACCCATATTGGCGAGTCAGTGCTTTAGACTCGATACTAGCATGGTGGGTGATCCTTCCCTGGTCTGTGATATGTTACTGAACAGACTTGCAGGATGTCCGACGAGACTGCAAGAGTGGAGGACGTCCTGGTTGAGCAACAGGCGTCAAATAGCATAGTGGACGCTTTCGTGCAAGCTAGCGGTGCCAGCTTTGAGGGTATTCTCGATCCGTGAGTCGTGTGACTGGCATGGAGCAGATCCCGCTCACCATTGAACATCAGTCTCGCCAAAATCATGCGATTATCGACATCGGTGACAAATTCGCTTTCGACGCCACCTTTCGTGCAACGTCTTGCGGAATCACTATCACAGCCGCATCCAGCCGCAATCAAGCTCAATCTGTTGCGACTCACAAGAATCATGTGCGACAATCACCCTGAACGAGCAGCGCTGGTCTCTAAGTTCAATTTGGCCAAGATCGTCGAGCGCCTGGCCAAGCAAGACGACGCTATTCTTGTCAGGGAACTGGCGAAAGAGATACACCCCTCTCTTCTGTTCGGCAATGAGCCTCCACCAGTTCCCCCCACTTCGACAGCCTTCCACAGACCGCACACGCCCTCATCCTCCAGCACCTCGCGATCTATCGCCAGTGGTTCGTCCGTTGCGACAAGTTCGGCCTCAGCACACAGCTCCTCATCATACTCTTCTGGAGGTTCGCGAGTCCGTGGGTCGGGCATAGGAACGGATAGGCCGCAACGAGTATTGAGCACAGTCAGCAAGTCGGTCGGTGACAATGGTTCCATATCGACAGCCGCGTCGAGATACATGGGTGAAAGTGCAAAATCCCCCAAACCTCGCGACCTGCCCAGAGTCACCATCTCGCCCGCTCCGGTAGGTAGACCTGGCGAAGAAAGGCCGATGCACAAACGCAAGATATCCAAGAATTACATGTACGTCACGATCCCAGTCGAACTCGCAAGCAGAAGCTCACTCCAGTTGGCATTAGTGATATGCAATGGCAGCCGGATGGGAACGGCAAGCTGAGAGGGGTGAGAGGTCCACCTCAAAGCCAGCCGGGATGAAGTGTAACCTGGAGCATGTCTGCATATGAACTTTGTACTGTAAATTGAACACGATGCTATGCGATGCAATGCAGTTTAGATGATGTATGGCTTTCTCCTGTCTTTCTCCTTCCTTCTCCCCTCTAACTTCCAGCACTCTTGCTGAGCTTCTTACGGAGCTTCCTGCTCGGCTTCCTATCTCCCTTCGTACCATCTGCCTTCCCGCTCACATCGCCTCCGTTACCCTTTGATTCCTCTTGTATCCCTTTTTGCTTCGCCTCTGCGTCTTCCAGGATCAACGCAGCCGGCTTGAGAGGTCTAGGTAGATCCTCGACTTTCTGTGCAATCCCTTGCTCGTCCTTCGCTGTGGATCTACGTCGCTGGGGTCGATATACGTCGGCAACAACAGCCTTTTGTCGCGTCTCGCCGGGCTCCTCGGGTTCCCCTTCAATTTCCGCTCGGTTCTGACCCTTGAGAAGGTACGAGATGACCTGATCCAGCTCCTCCTCGGTGGTGATCTTCGTTACCAGACTCTTCATGTTGGACACCCCAAGGTGCTTGAGCGTAGAGGCTTTTCGCTTCGAATATGGCGTCCAGGCTTCCGGCCGGGCCTCCCTGTCCGCATCGAGCATGAGCTCAGTCTCCGCTACTGGCTTGGACAAGTCTCCACGTGGCTCTCCCAGGCGTGTTCGAGATCGAGTCAGGTGAATTCTGATCTTTCGGAACAACCTTCGGTGTATAGAGCCCAGCGATGCGGGCGAGATCGTCACGGGCTCATAGGTCGGACCTGGCGATCCCGGTGGCGGAGCTGTTTCGACCAGCGTGGAGACCGGCTCTCGTCTCGTATGATACAGGTTGATCGCTTCAACTTCCTTTCCAGTCCATCGCAAGGATTCGACAGCCACGGTCATCGTTTTGGCGTCCAGAAAGACTTCCTTAGGCAGCGTCAAGATGTCCCGTTCGACCAGGTACGCTGCCTTCAAGTGCAATCGAGCAGAGTTGTACGCAGAGAGCATGTATTTGATGAGGTCGAGTCGCATGGCGATACCGGCCTGTCCAACCGCCTTGAGTGGTCGATCGTGCGCAACGCGAATTGCTTCCGAGCGGAGCATTGCGAAATCGTATAGCGCTTTTGCACGTCGAAGATCACCCGCTTTGATCCAACACCGGAGCATGAGGCTGATGAGGGGTACAGTGACGGGAATCTTGAGTCGCTCGGTCATTCGTAGCACCTCGGCCGCTGCTGGTGCTTGGTTGGCATCCAGATGTCCTTGCAGGATTGCCATCATGTACCGCACTTTGGGCTGGAAACCGTAGTCGGCAAGCTCCGCCCAAACCTTGCTCGATGACCCGCCCTCCGTCCCAACACCCCCTTGGGAGAGAGCAGTGTCGTGGTGTAAACGGTTCGCAAAGGAGAGTTCGCTGGAAAGCATCCCCCTCTTTCGAAGCTGTTCCAGAATGGCATCCGTGGCAGCGCCAAAGAGATTTTTGCCGACGAGCCCGGCGCCGGGTTCGAGTATATCTCCCCCGCTCCTCCCGACATTCTCAACGAGTGCACGTTTTGGATCCGGTTGTTTGCTTGCCCATCGAAGGGCGTGGGCGAAAAGGGCGTCGATATGGCCGACGGTGGCCGAAACGTTGCTGGACCTGTCCAATAGCTCGACAGCCAATTGCGCCAACCGAGCTGGCTCGATTTCGATCTCCCTCCTAATGAAGTCGATGAAGATGGTCATTGTCTCGTGGTCGCTTCGAATTGGTGCTATCCTAAACAATGTCATGACCCGTTGCAAACCGGGCAGGCCGTATGTCGTTCCCATTCCTCGCAACATGGCGTTGAGCGTCTTGATGCCGACCACGGCTTTGAGAGGTAAAGTCCAGTGGCGGTCGAGAGCAACGTTGTTGGGCTGCATCCCAGCTCGATGCCGCAGATGAGCTTCGATGGCCTTGAAGCCAGACTCCAAAAGGTTCATGTTGGCCATCGCCTTGACTGTCTGAGCGATAAAGCCATCCACCAGCAGCTCATGATCGGTTCTCATGACTCCCCAAATAGCCTGAATCTGCTCCGGAGTGCCTTGTCTGGCCATAACCCTCATTGCAAGAGAGAAAGTGGTTGCGTTCGGACGGATTTTGCTGATTTGGTATTGACGTTTTCCAATGGGGATGTAATCGCCAAAGATCCAGTGATCGGACTGATCCAGGTTGATGTCGAACCATGCCAAGAGCCGTTTGACACCGTCAATGTCTTCCATGTCCAGCCTCAATTCCATCAAGCGATGCAAAGCGTTTCTACTAGTCCTTTCCCGTTTCGTGTTGAGCGAGATCAGGATTTGCTTCTCCATGTTCTCATCCATTCCCAACGCCCGTTGTCCCCGAAGAACCGCTAGGTTCTGTTTCTCAATATCTTCTTGGTGGGTGTATCCGGCTGATCGGGCGGCTTGGAGAACCGAGTCGGCACTGTCCGTCTGACCCATTGCGACGAAGGCTTGGATCAATAAGACGTAGTGGGAGTTCACAACCTCGCCTCCGTGTTTTAGGTACTCGGCGAACATTGGTGGTAGAGCGGACGGAGCATTATTTCGGAGATGACAGTACATGACCGAGTGGAGAATTCGGGATGTCCACATGGCGACAGGGATTCGAGTGCCGCTATGTGGATAGTCGGAGTGGCAGAACATGGTGCAAACGAGCGAGCTGCTGTCCGTGTACATCAACTCGGCGCATACTCTCTCCAGACGCCACACTGGAGTCCAGTCGTTTTGCAGCAGTCGAGGGAAACAGTCCATTACAGTGTCGTGGAAAACCTCGTTGCAGTTGAGCATGAAGCAGAGCCTCAGGAAGTTTGCCAATCTCCGTCCTCGAAACCGGGGTGCTGGAGGTCGTGTGACCTTCTTCTTGTCCGATGTCTTCACGTAGAACTCTCTCCAAGGTTGTTGCTCCATGTGTCGACGGAATCGCCGCAAGATGACCTCTGCCTGCCCGGGAGGAAGTACTTCAAGTCGATCGGGTATTGAGGTGTGTATGCGAAGAAGATACTTGAACAATTCGTCGAAGTCATGAGCATCGAGGGCGGAAAACATTGATGAGGGTAGCGAGTGTAAATGCAAGAAGGTTTGTAGAGGATCGGTTTTGATCATATGGTGGAATGACTCTTCCCAGACCTCGCGATTCAGTGGGGTGTCGGATTTGTTGTTGGGGTTCATCAATCGGACAACGGGATTGAGATCATGTGATCCGCTTGGAGAGTGTTGGACTGGAGACGGGAGTGACCTGTTGAGTGATTCGAGTGACGATTCGTGCCAGTCGTCCCGGAAGGTGTGCAAGACGGTTGAATCCCGCTTGAGAAAAGTGGTGCTCGCCTCCGCGTGACGCTCGTCGACAAAGTCCTCTGACCTCCATTCCCCTGAGCGTACTGCTACAGCAGCCCTCTTATCCTCATTGCCCCTGATTGCACTGCTCGAACGGGACACCGCTTCGGACTCGAACAATGCGATGGTATCTGGTGGTTTCGGCTTTGGCGCAACGTCGTCCTCATAATCCGCTTCTTTTGCGGCCGCAGCGGAGCTAGAGTAACGACAAGTGTCTCTCGTGTGAGAATCTCTCTGTTGGCCGAAGGAGACAGTTTCGGCGGCCCTGATCTGGACATAGTGTCGTTGCTGCTGCCACAGCTTCGCTCGGAGCGCTCCTTGTTGCGAGGATTCGGCTGAGGGAATGACCAGGAACCTGTGCGATGGGGTCGGTGCAGCCAATTGCGAGGACCTATTTGCGCAGATGCGGCATCTCGCTGAAACCCTCATTGAAGTTGCTCGGCAAGATCATCTAGACAATATCAGCTAAAAGACTCGATATAGCTCTCGCTTGCTTCATGGACATACCGATGAGTCATTTCGCGCACTTCCTGAATCCTGCACCTGTTGGAACCGTCCGTGTGTTGCTATACGCAAGTTGTGATGTGTTGCTACTCTACGCTATTCGAGATCGATGCGATGTCAGTCAAGCGATTGTCGGGTGTCGAATCCCAAATTTAAAGTGGGTCACTAAATTAGAGTTTTTATATCTTTCGAGCTTGGTGGAGGTGGTCCTCCCGACTCGATCAATAGTCAGCCAAGCGTACTGCGCAGATAGCTCTGAGAAGGTCATCGTTGATCATCATACTCGCCATTATAGCACTCTCGTGGCCGGTCGTAAGGAGTCATCGAAGCCACCTATAGATTCTAGACCCTCCTAAACTCAACTCGCGCTAATCCCTCCGACGACAGTGGTCAACGTCAGAATGATCTTTCAAGACCCTTTCTCTGTGGAAGCAGATAAGGCGGATGTGCCCTTCAGCATCCTCGACACTGATCTCTACAAGGTGAATATCTCCGAGAAAGTGTCAATGTGACTGCCAAGTTGACATTTGATCTGTCTACCTTAGCTCACAATGCAAAATGCGGTCTTGCATCACTTTCTAGATGCTGTTGTCAGGATCAAGTTCACAAACAGGGCACCGCAGATGCTCTTCTCTCGCGAGAGTTTCCATTGGATCCAGGACCACGTCAACCGTGAGCCAAGAGCTCAGTTTTGGATACCCTCTCTGACTTTATGAGCAGAATTGGAAAGACTCAGATTGTCGGAAGAGGAGAGGATAGCGCTAGCCGAAGCCTGTCCTTACTTCTCCAACAAGTATCTCGACTTTCTTGCCTCGATCCGACTTCACCCCAGGGACCAAGTGGGCTTGCGTTTCATCCCCAAGTCGGAGGATGAGCGTATGGGGGAGATTGAGTGTACTATAGAGGGTATGTGGAGGGAGTGTATTCTCTATGAGGTACCAATCATGTCTATCCGTAAGTACTCCCTGCTAAGCAGCAAGTTGGTGTGTAAATCCCGCTGAACTTCCGGCCAGTCAGCGAAGCCTACTTCAAATTCGTTGACCAGGATTGGAATATGGAAGGCGTGAAGGGTAAGCCAATCGTAGTCTCAAAACGTCGAAGCTGACCCTAGGTCTTCAGATAAGGCAAAGCAGAAGGCTTTGGAGCTCCTTAACCCTCGGGCGCCGACGCAGCCGCTATTGTTCTCGGAATTTGGCACACGGCGGAGGCGTAGCTTCTACATACACGATTTGGTGGTGCAGGGCCTGAAAGAAGGTCAAGATGAATGGGTCGCTGGGGGAGGCAAGGGAGGGGGTTTGGCAGGGACCAGCAATGTGTGTAAACGATATCCTCTGACTTGTGCTCCACTGACGACCTGTAGGTGTACCTCGCCCTGAAACATGGTTTGAAGCCAATGGGCACGATAGCACACGAGTGGATCATGGCCATCGGTGCAGTATGCGGCTACAAAGGCTCGAACGGCCGCGCTATGGATATGTGGGAGGAGGGTCAGTGTCCATTCCCCTTGATGCCGAACTCTGCTGATCGAACCAACAGTCTATCCCCGGGGCGAGAATGCGGCTCCGCTGACCATGCTTACCGACACTTTCACCGCCAGTGCTTTCTTTGACGATTTTGCGGCAGACACTACGCGGGCTTTACGATGGGATTCGTTAAGACAGGACTCCGGAGATGCTTTCGCTTTCGTCAAGCAGGCCAAGGAAGTTTGGCGAGGGATAGAGCAGGAGGCCGGCGTGAAGCACAAGGATGGTGCTGTGGCGGTGGGGRAAAGAGTGATTTTCAGCGATGGCCTCGATGTCGAAAGCGCAATCGCTTTACAAAAGGGCTGCGATGAGATCGGTATCGCAGGTGGGTCTTGAATTGAACATAGGAAAACGAGTGCATTGACTGACTGACGTCTCAGCTTCGTTCGGGATCGGAACTTACTTGACAAACGATTTCTCCAAGGTTTCAGATTCGACCAAGATCTCGAAGCCGCTCAACATCGTCATCAAGTTGAGCAGGATCGACGGGCACGACTGCGTCAAACTGTCGGACGACAAGGGCAAGGTGAGTGTTCATGTGGATCTAAAGCTGATTGGAGCAGTACACCGGGGATCTAGAGGAAGTTAAGAGGGTCCAGAGGGAGCTAAATCTTGTCGATTAATCTGGAGGTCAGCGTCGTGCTTGACGCCGCCGAAAGAAATTTGTTGCCCGGAGAGCTCGAAAGACCCAGATGACCGGCATCAGTCTCGGTCAAGTCGACCATCTAGACTGAGGAGCATAGAACACATAGAACTCTGCATCCCGAGTCTGATGGCTCTTTGGAAGGCCGATGCTTCGATGACATGGTGCGCTCAGATGTCGTTTAAGGTATTTTGTGTCTTCGTATGCTTCCCTCTATCTACTGCTCGATCGCATCGAGCACAAACAGCATAGGCCGGATGACCTCTAGCTTTGCTCTAGCTTCACGGACTCTCATGAAAGGACGCCATTCGCTACTGAGCTGATACGTGTTCGAGGAGTATGATACACTCGCCAACTTTACCTTCCTTTACAGTACGACTCCAACCCCACTGTACTCTGAGTCATATGCTCTCGTTGATGCGATACTGTCACCCACGTGCTCCATAGCATCCCTTCATAAGCCTTCCCAATCAGGATGCTCTCCGGGTCTTTCCTTGCACTCTGGGCTCCCATCGCTCGTGCTCGACTGAGGTTTGAGATGAGCGAGTGTGGAGCCCGGGTGGCCGCAGTAGGGCATAAGTACTGCTAGGTGTTGTTGCAAGACATCTGCATCAATCTCACTGATTGACAAGTCTTTCTCGACACACATCAACTTGATTGACCGACTGCACTCTTGACTTGATTTCAGCTTTTGCTCCAGGATGATCACCCACGCCGCCAACTTCAGCTTACGACGTCTCACCGGTCTGGTCAGGCAGAGGTGAGTAAAGCGTCAGACTGAGATGAACTTCGTTGACTTGGCTTTAGCGCCAGTGCGAAGAGTACGACTGGGCTTACGACGTCGCCTGCCATGACCACATCACCATTCAACCAGCCATCTCAGCAGCTCAGGCTGTACACGTACAACAAGCAGTGGTCGGAGGGGGCTCTCAGGTGCAGGATCGAGAAATGTCGATTGGCCCGGCTGGAGGGTCGAGACACGCATCAAATGACCATTGTGTGATTGCTATCGAAAGAGGCGATCTGCCGGAGGACGGAGACTGGCTAGTCAAGAAGTGACTTCTGTAAAGCCGATTCGGGATATCGCCTGTGTTTATCACCATTGCATGGTGTATGTATCCCTATTCCCGATGTATGCTATATGATCTGACCACTCACTCCTAAGCCAAGACTTTTGGAACTCCCTGCTCGTTCAACAGTGTCTCCTCTCCACCAAGCACCCTGGGTCCGTCACCGACCTTGGTGTGTATCAAACTCTTGACGGCGCCCTTCTCCCATTTGACAGCTCGCTTCTCGTCGAAGCCCTCCGGAAGCGTGGTGGAGATCTTGTCCTTTACGCTGAGTCTGTCGTTGAACTCCTCCTCTGGCGGGAAGTACGACTGAATAGCACCAATGATCTGGGGCATATCCGCTTCCAAACCGTAGATGACGGCGTTTGGTCCAGCGTCAAAGGTGTAGGCACCGACGACTCGTCCGCTGGCCCTGTTGAGCTCCTCGACCAAGGCGATGACCGACTTCGAGACGTCGTTGAGGTAGAAGATGGGAGGAGAGGTGTCGAGGCAGACGGCGTGAAACTGGTTGGAATCGATCATGGTCAATTTACCAAACTCTTCAAAGTTCTTCTCCTGGATCGCCTTTTCGATAGCCTTCATTCGCTGAGGGACGATCTCCAGTCGCTTTTGCAGTAGTGGCGAGGTTTCGACCGTCTTCTGCATACCGGACGTCGACGAAGTGCCCTTCTTCTTGTCGGAAACGACACAGATGAGCGCCTGGACCTCGGGCCAGTGGTGCTCTGGCGCAACTTGGTCGGCGAGCGAGTCTGTTCCGGAGGGGTCTGTGCCCTCACGCCACGCGACAAAACCACCAAAGAGCGATCGGCAGGCGGAGCCAGAGCCCTGTCGAGCGATCCGCGAGAGCTCTGAAGGGGACTGGGGAAGCTGGTACAACGCAGAGAGGGAAGCGACTAGAGCAGCGAGACCCGATGCTGAAGAAGCGAGACCGGCGGCTGTAGGGAAGTTGTTGTAGGAAGCGATTCTCAACGGGAAGGTGGACAGCTGTTTGTCGTGAGCTCTGACGTCCTCCTTAAAGAGCCTAGTAGGAGCCGGGATTGACCTACTTTAGGCAAACTCTGATCCTTCTCCTCCATCTCCCGTCTCCAGCCCCTCAACTCCTTGATGCACGTTTCGGTCCTCCCGCCGGCCTTGATTTCGTCAACACCGCCATTCAGCCACAGCTTGTCTCCCTTCTCGAAGCTCTCATCTGCTCGGGAAGTCGTCGTTGAACGTAGGTGGTCTTGCGATAGGGTGACGGAGAGGGAAGAGTTTGTTGGCAGGATCAATTTTGTATCTCTCTTGCCCCAGTACCTGAGCGAAGAGCGTCAGTGGAATGTCCCAATTGCCCGTCTGACAGAGAACCATAGGTCTGACTGATGCTGTCCGAAGCTCTTCGAGTCCTACTCACTTGATACAGGCGATGTTGACCGGCGCAGATACGGTAGCTTCGAAGACCATTTTTGGGGATGCGAGCTGTGCTTTTCGGTCAAGAATGGGCGCTGAGCGGATGACCAATTCTGTCTACTTGACTTTGTAGGCTGTGGTGTTGGCTCGATAGAGATCTCAGTCAGTGCTCGAGTGTAGAGTCCTGTAAAGATAGACAGGAGGAAGTCAAGAACAGAGTGCTCAAACTGTTTTCAAGCCAGGCCCGCAACATTTGGGCCAAAGCGAATCCGTGCCTGAAAACTCGCCCAGGTCGCGTCCCACACAACATGGGACGATCGTGGTGATGCAAACTTGCAACGTGCATGAATCTTATCTGATGATGGCTCTGCTCGTCGAGGATTGCATAGTGTCCTCGTCGTCTATAAAGTGTATGAGAATAGGTCAAGAGCCCATATTACTCCGCCTTGGCTCGACGCTTCGAGTGCGCGCTCTTCAAGGTCGGGAACCATTTCCGCTCGTCAAAGTCGTAATTGTCAGGCGAAGTCTTGACCGCAAGAGTCAGGTCTGAGAAGAGCATGTCAGCTGGTCCTCCATATCTCGAGAGAGGCTGGGTATCACTACTCACATCCGGCGGCCGTCATGATAAGGTATGAGCCATACCCTGTGCCCAAGTGCCAGTAGCCATGACCTGGTGTATGATCAATTGGGGTCACATCCTCGAGCAATGGGCCGTGACTCACCTTCCAGCAGGAAGCCGAATGGGCCGAGGTATTCTCGCCCCTGTCTAAGTTGCTCGCAGTAGATGTTGTCTATGTTCCACAGAACAAACGCCCCCGCGAAGGTGACGATTCCCCATAGCATCGTCCTAGTGATCTTCTGTCTTCCGGGGTGCTTGGCGGGTATCCGATTTATCAAGTAGACCAAGCGTCCGACGGACGTCAAGAGGATGAAGGCAAATGCTACCTCGTGATAAATCGGGTTGGGCAGATACAAACTGCTGACGATTAGCTACCGGACGACACGGATAGGTCCCTCGTGCTCACTATGACACTGTCACAAAGGCGTCCCAGGCTATCAGGACTAGTGGACCCCAGAGTCCGAATCGCGGTTTGAACCCTGGCAGCGTATCCAGTGACATATATGCGGTGAAGGAAACGACGTAGATCTAAATGTAAGGATGATTAGCTCGATTGCTCTTGCTGAGTAAGGCTCGAGTGGAGAAGAGGTTGCTGAACCACACTCAGGATCTCGTCCTCGCAATGATATCATCACTGCACTCACCATTGGCAGCTCATCCATTAACTGCCATCCCCACCGAAGGGTAGCATGAAAGCCTATACTGCCTATCCCAATCAAGGTCATCCCTAGGTATCCCAGCGCGAACCGCGATGGTATCCGCTGGTCTATTATCGACCATGCTCCATATAGTCCTAGGAGGAACGAGGGGATGTTGCTGATAGTGTTGACGAACTCGGCAATATACTTCGTTTGCGCATAATTGTCTTCGCACCTGATGCAGAATCAACATCTCACTCGTCGGGTAAGAAGAGGAACGGTGACTCACCAGTCGATTGACCCGGTATGATTGCCCCAATCTGAGCCAAGATGAGCCTCATATACTTGTCATGTCGACTGTCCCCAGCTCACTCACAGCCTTCTGATGTCTGGCCAGCTCGCAAGCCGTCGAAAGCGCCCATAGGTCGGAAGTAAGTCTAATCCCAAGTGTCAAAAAGTCCGGATCTCGGAATCTCGATTCTCGGGCAAAACCGATCGTGTTGCGCTCTTGAGAGTTGTTGACAACGCTGGACGAAGGCTGACTGCGACGAGATAGCAGTTCCTTGCAGTTACAGTACGCACAGACAATGAAGACATTCTCTGTTCGTGACTATACATAGATAACCGCGACTCCTTCCAGCTTCCACCAGCGGTGAATGACAAAGTGGCAATGACCAAAGACCGCGTGGGCCAATAGCGCGGGACTCGTTTGCGTTCGCCAGGGACATCCTGGGACATCGTCGACAACCCCAACTTGCTTCCTCACGCCTCACGTCTGTCATGACAGTGATACATTCGTCTCTCGACTCCCATCGGCCAGGCCACTGCTCATAACCGCCGAATCACTCGGATAGATCTGGCATCGATCAGATCTCAGAACTTAACACCATGTTCCGTCAAGATCTCCGCAGCACGGTCTTTAGCCTCCGCTGAGGCTTTCGGGTTCTCAAGCGTGCTATACAAGAAGGTCCATCAGCCACGGGCATCGACCAACGCCTAATCGACAGCACTTACGCTTTATACCCGCCGAGGACTCTGTGGTCATGCTCGCTGCCTTGGCCATTATCGGCAATCACCTCGTCCCGCTTGTAATCCTCATGCCTGACGTGATGCTCGTTGAGGTTGTGATGGTGATGGGCTGCTTCCTTGGGCTTGTGCTGCAGGAACTTCTCGTCACTCTTGTCCAATGCGCCGTGGGCCTTCAGTAACTATACATGCAAGATGGGTTAGTGATACGTCGTGGCTTGGTGAATAGGGCTTACCTCTGCAGCGTGATGTTTGGCAGAGTCAGAGGTCTGATGGAAGTCAGCTAGTCTTCCTCGTCTAGTCCTCCCTCACATTAGGGTTGTGAAGAGCGCTACAGTCCATCAGCATGCCGACTGGAACCCGTAACACTCCAGCTCACGCTTTGTAACCTCCCAGGGTTCGGTTCTCCTCAGCAGTAGACATTGTTCAGGTGGTTGCTTTGGCTGAGAAATACAAGAGGCGGTCAAGAGATACATGGCAACAACAAGCACACCGCTCAAGTTGATCCGCGACCCCTTCGTCAGGTGATCCGACCCTTTTGTTGACCTCTGCATGCTCAGCTGCTCAGCAGAAACCACATCAACACCTCAGTGCCTCTTCACCAACACACACAAGGATGACATGACGTCAACGGACAGAGGTTGTCCGCATTCAAACATGTGAGACGAAACATTCTGCATCCGTTGATGACCTCTGCTGAAACTCGGTGAGCGAGGCGCTGACTTGAGCAGCGACTACAGGCCTCGGGCGGCCAGTTCATCCCTAGCGTGCTCTTTCGCTGCGTCGGACGCGTTCGGGTTGGAGAGTGTCCTGTCAACAATATTATCAGCAAAGCCCTCGCTGGTGCCGGAGACAGCCTGGGCATGGACTCACGATTTGAAGCCTCCGATCACTCGGTGCTCGTGCTCGAGTTCGGCTTCAGTCTTGACCTTCTCCTCAGCTGGGTGTTGATGGGCGCGGATGTCATGTTGCGCGTGGTCATGACCCTCGTGCTTGGAGTTTTGTTTGCCGGTAGCTTTGTCGACAGCTATGCCATGCTCTTTGAGCACCTACCGCCCAACATCAGTCACAGGTCGCCCTTCCTTCAACACTATGGCCGCTCACCTCCGCAGCATGGGACTTGGCCTCTTCCCCAGCCTGGTTTTCCGACTTTAGCTCATTCCTCACTACGCTGGACCGTGCCGTCACTCCCGCTGACTCAGGTTTGGGTTGTGTAGGGTGCTGGAACAAAGGTGTCAGTCAGCTTGGCAGCTCTTAACTGACGCTATAGCGCTCACGCCTTGTAGCCTCCAAGAGATCTGTTGTTGTGCTCCTCGGTGCTCATGATGTCGAGTCCTGGTTACTGACTTGGGGAAGGGATGAAGGTGAGTGGGTTTATTCACTTAATGATCTTCTGAACGAAAGAGGGGAAGACTGAAGAGAAGGACGAAAGGAGAAGGGCTTTAAGTAGGGAAGTTCCTTGGTCGTATTGGCTCTGATTGGCTGAGTGACGGGGACTCGGCACTCATCAAGTCGTGCTAAGCGCTAGCTCACGACCTGAAACGCAAGCGTAGGTGGCAGAAACGTCATTGATGGTCATGACGTCTTACGCTTTGGCGTAGTTAGAGCGTACGAGTACCTGAGGTGATGATGACCGGATCACCGACGACTACCCGTAGAGCCACGTGGACCACCAGCAGCCTTGACGACGTTCGTCTCGCCGGTCCTCGCCTTGGTCGTGTTGCCATACCTCAACTTCTCCCTTGCCTCCTTCTGCGTCGTCCTCGACACCGTCGGGTCGGCGACAGCCCTGACCATCGTTTGGGTCAGCTCCGTTCCAGGTCCGGCATAGTATTTAGAGGAGGGTAGAAAGCTGAACGGGTCCGTTCCTCACGTTCTCATCCTTTTGATCATCTTGATCTCGTGGATCTGCTTCTTGGGAAGGTATACAGCCTCATATTTCTCGATGACCTATGGGAGGTCAGTCCGACTCTCACAGCACTTGCTAAACAGGAGATTACTTACCTTCTGTGCCTTCTCTTTTGCTTCATCGGACGTCTATACGTTAGAGAGTGAGCATGCATAGTTAGTGACATTAGCTGGATTCAGCTAACTGAACTGACATCGTCTCTGGTGATTACGCTGGTTTGGAAACAGTCAGTGAAGTAAATGGCACACGAGGAACCTCTATTACCTACCCTTTGTAGCCGGCGACGATGTGTTCCGGGACCTTGGATGCAACTTTGGAAGACGGTGGATAGACGACCTTCAGTACGGGGGACATCCTACTTGGAGGACGAGGAGGTTAGAGATGACAACACGATGTGAAGTGAGGGAAGGACGGCTGTGACGTCTCGACTTGCCCCACTCATCCCACCTTCAGGTGGCAAGAGGTCTGAGCGGTGGTCCAAGCGGCGTTCTTGTCTTCTATAGACTTGAAGTCTTCATCAAGGCTCTTACAAGGGCAGTATCTTGGCGTCTCTATGCGCGATGCATGCGTCGTGATACGACTATGTACAACAGTTTCAGCGATCAACTGACAGGTCACCTCGGAGCCTTCGCCCTGGCATTTGGACGCGAGTCTACCTCAGCCGAAAGCGGCCAGCTGTCCACCCCAGCCGCTCTTGTCTCGAACGACTTTATCACTAACGACCTTCTTGCCGAGTCCCTCTAGCTCATTGATCATTTTCTGCAGAGCCTCGTATCGTTTCGTAGCAGTGGCATTACTGTGATTCGATTAGCTTGGCCAGCATGTAGCTGGAAAGTCGACTCACAATCGCTCCATGACTAGCAGACCGTTGACCTGATCGATCTTTCCTTTGATCTTCTTGTCCAGAATGAGAGAAACGACCAAGTCTTCAGCTTCCGGTCTCGAAACGTTTAGTGTCTGCCACGAGTGTCAGCATGATGATCGTCTGTTGTGAAGCAGGGCTCCCTCTCACCTTTGCCAGGTAGTCAAGTTCCATGCGGGTATATGGCTTGATAATGTCGATGATGTATTGCGTGCGTAGTGATCGGAGAAGATCATCAATGAAGAACTGAACGAACGGGTCGTTGCCGATAGTCGCGCGATTGGCTATGTCGTCTTAGCGTTCTGTCTCACCGAGCTGATAGAGATGTGCAGAGACTCACCTTTCAGGATACGCTCAGCCTCCTGCACATCTCGCCTCTGATAAGCAGACACCAACGACGTCATCGCTATGATCTGAGGGTCATTCTTGTAGCTGTCGCAACATGTTAGCTCTAACATTGCAAGAGTTCTCTCGACGACCTACGGCTTGGTTTCTTGCGAATCGAAAGGGTTGATCTCGCTCCCCATGAGCATGTACGTGAGGACAAGGTATTTGAGCACTTGTGTTCTCTGAGGTGATCCCGACTCGTCGTATTGTCTGAATGACTCGAACAAGTCGGTGGATGCCTTATCCCATGCCTCTGCACAAAACAGGAAATTAGCATCTATGCAGGCCTGTTCATATGCAATCACTTACTCTCCATCATCCACATCTTTCCTCCGCACTCTCTGATGACTCCCATAATCCTGGGGTGAGGGATGGCGTTCTTAACCATCATGGAAGCGTTGTAGATCTCCTACAATAGTCGAGTGATCTATGAGCTGACTGATGACACACTGAAACGCAGCTAACAGCCCTCACCTTCAGCTTCTTGGTTTCTTTCAGATCACTGTACATCTGAATCTCGATGGCATATAGCTCAAGTACTGGAGTTTAGTTAGTAATGATCATTCAGACGATCATGTTAGACTAGATGTACTTACGGAGAGCACCCTTAGTCTGATCTTCTGACGAGCTTGATCCTGTTCCAGGTGCGCACGCGTCGTGCAAAGATCGCAATATCTGCAAACATGTCAACCTCGACCACGTAAGGGCACTATCAGTACTTACAGGCTCCAGTCTGGCATACTCCTTCCTGTCCAGCCAGAGCTTTGCGAGTTTCAGATTCGACTTCGTTGAGAGTCGCTGATGGAGCCACGTCAGCGTGGCCAGATTGTAGGAACTGCTACTCACCTCATTCTTTGCCTCGTCACACGCCTTTTTTGTAGCTTCATAGAAAGCTTCAAGGGTATCCAAAGGGACTGTAGGAGCTAGAGCAGCGTGCTAAGCCAGGTCAGCGGGAGTCCGGGAGGATCGATCGTGCCGGCACTCGTGAGACCTACCTTGCCCTCTCCACCGACGTAGTCCAGGATGTTATTGATCGATTTTTCGGCGTAGTTCCTGGTGACATCGCTCTGGATAAATGTTAGCAGTGTGCGACGCGGACGTTCAGTAAGAAGGCTCACCTTTGTGTAGCCTAACAGTTCACGGTACGTCTTCAATGCCTCCTCTGGTCGATGCAGATGTAGGTAGTTCATCTTCGTCATCTGTTTTAACGATTTGAAGCCCCTGGGAACGCCTCATGAGCTGAAATCTATGACAAGAATCGACACACTCACCACTCGCCCCGCTCACGCTGCTCGTCCACTATCGTCTTGAAGGCTTTCAAAGCGCCTTCCGCGTTGTCCTCCTTCAACGCTAAGCCAATGGTCAGCTCAAATCGATGTCGGTAGGCTGATGGTCTGTGGGTATGAGTTTATTCCTCACACTTTGCCTTGTAGTATTGATTCTCGACGTCCCCCGTCTCATCGGCAATGTCTCCATCGTCATCATCATCGTAGTCGAAGTCGTACTCCTAATGGCTCGTCAGAACAAGCCGTCACCAGAGACTCGCAAAGATTCAATCACCTCATCATCCGCAGCATCCTGTCATACAAGTTAGCTTGGGAACGCCTGTATACGGCATTGACACTCGACCCACATCCATCATGAATTCATCGTCGGACATGTCGCGCTGATGTATAGGCCTTCACAGCCAATGAGGTCGTTTCCGGTGAAGATGGCCAGGTTTTTTCCGCCGTCTTTCGGCTAGATAACTAGATGTGATAGCGGAGAGCTAGTGGTTGATTGCGTACGAGAATACAGTCGACGTTCGTAGTCACAAGCTGCTTCGGCCAAGTCTTTCTGTCCACCTCATGACCAGCAGGCAGGCTGGAGCGTCGAGCTCGTCGAGCAGCACCTGCCTCCACTTGATGCACTTAAGTGGGTGGATGATAGAAGTTAGCGGTTGGGCGGCTATCGGGTTGGGCCCCTCTAATGAGCTCGCCTCGGTTTCAACGTCGTCCAATCCACCTGCAGCTGTATGTAGCGACCAACAACATCAATTGGCTCTATAGTCCTCGTAGCACCCTACAGACCCTCTCTTCGACCCTCAGAACCTTGGAGTCACACCGCATACCGGTCACCACCACTTAGATGACCACATGAGCTAGACACCTTGGTCAAACCCGTCTCGAACTCTAGCCCAATGTCGACCGAACCGCCTTCGCTCCCTTACGCAAGAGACGAAGCCTCGACGTCCCAGCACCTATCCGCCTACCCTGCTTTTCAGGATTCGCAAAGCATATATGCCTCCCAGACTTTTGGTCAGGCGGGCGGTCCATCTTCGCCTGACGACGCAGACACGTATGATGAAGCTCTGGATGATCTAGGTGAACTGGATGAAGTGGGCGGGTCAGGGGAGGGTGCTGCGTTGCAGTATTGGGCAGCAAAGAGGCATATGGGTCCAGTCCCGAATATCAAAGGAGAGGATGAATATGGTGAGTCTCCATCGACGCTGAGCGTTGTTTCAGTGCCAGAAGTCCATGTCTGTCCGGCAACGAAGGAGCTGACTAGGACTGTAGTTGGCTGGCGCCTGAAGTCGAGAATGAAGACTTTCAATGCTGGACTGTTCATCTGCCTCAATATCGGTGTGGACCCTCCAGACGTGGTCAAAACGAATCCTTGTGCCAAGCTGGAGTGTTGGCTGGATCCGTCGGCGTTGCCTTCGACAAAAGCAATAGAGGCGATTGGACGAAGTGAGTCGAGCTCATCCACACCTCAGGATATCGATGGCTGATCTATTCATCCTAGACTTATCTCAGCAATTCGAGACCTTGAATCCGAAAGTCAAGTACAAATGCGTAAGTACCACGACAATCACCCAGTGATTCGCGCTGAACTCGCCTTAGTATCTCGATCCATCCATAGAAGAGACGAAGAAGCAGTGCGTGGCGTTGAGGAAGATGGCACGGGATGAGCGGACGGTGTTCTACTACAACGGTCATGGAGTGCCTAAACCCACGCCATCGGGAGAGATCTGGGTATTCAACAAGAGTACGTCAAGGTGCATATCCAGGAACCTTGCTAATGATCCCGGCAGACTACACGCAATACATCCCAGTCAGTCTATATGATCTACAGGATTGGTTGGGCAGGTGAGCCGTTCTGTCATTGTTTAGAGATCGAAGCTCACTATCAAAGCCCTTGCATATATGTCTGGGAATGCTCAGGTGCTGGCAACATTCTCGCCAATTTCGCCAAATCGGCGGAGCGAAAGGACAATGAAGCACGTACTGCAGCCGCCCACAACGCTTCGTCGCAACACCCCAACTCGGACTTGCCAGGATCATCGTACGCTGAAGCCATTCATCTTGCAGCCTGTACGGCTTCGCAAGTCTTGCCAATGTCGCCCGACTTGCCCGCGGACCTATTCACTTGCTGCTTGACATCACCAATCGAGACTTCTCTACGGCATTTCGTCTTGCAAGACCCGCTCAAGAGGAACATCTCGACTAGCAACGACGACCCTAGAGCGAGAATCACGGTGGACATGGTGATGCGGATCCCTGGTGATCTCAAGGATAGGAGGACGCCTCTGGGAGAGCTCAACTGGATCTTCACCGCCGTCACGGATACGATAGCATGGTCTTCTTTCGACAAGGACATTTTCAACAAGCTCTTCCGACAGGATCTCTTGGTCGCCGCCCTATTCCGAAATTTCCTATTAGCCCAGCGGATCATGACGACGTATCACTGCACTCCAATGTCGATACCGGAGCTTCCGACAACCCACAACCACCCCTTGTGGCACTCCTGGGATCTCGCAGTAGACGCTTGTTTGGCTCAACTGCCCGATCTCTTAGACTTAGAAGCAGCCAGAGAGCAAGGTAAAGCATCCATGCCTCCTCTGAGCACATATAGACCATCCACCTTCTTTGCCCAACATCTTCAGGCGTTCGAAGTCTGGCTACAGCATGGCTCCTCGACACCCAGTCAAGTGGCGCTCACCAAGAAGAAGAAGACGGCAGCACACCGACCTCCGCCAGAGCAGCTACCGATCGTGCTGCAAGTTTTGCTTTCCCAAGCACATCGACTCCGGGCTCTCATCTTGCTCTCTCGTTTCGTCGATCTCGGTCCTTGGGCAGTCAACCTCTCACTCTCGATTGGTATCTTTCCCTACGTGCAGAAGCTTCTACAATCACCGGCTGTGGAGCTGAAACCGGTCTTGATCTTCATCTGGGCACGAATCCTCGCCGTCGACAAATCTTGTCAGGTGGACTTGCTCCGAGATGCCGGATACAACTACTTTGCCCAGATCCTCTCGCCATATCCCAGCCATGGCGCACCTCTAGTCATTCCCAATGCCAACGAACACAGGGCAATGTGCGCCTTCATCCTCTCGATATTGTGTCGGAATTTCCGGCCGGGTCAGACCGCTTGTCTGGCGATCAATGTCTTTGACGCCTGTCTCGCTCGACTACACGAGGACGATTGGCTGCTGAAGACATGGAGTCTACTGTGCATAGCACAGATGTGGGCGGACAACGACGATGCGAAAGCCCTGTTCATGCAGCAAGGTCCTAAACAAGGCGATCTCCTTGCGCAGCTCAAGTCGACTGCAGTGGAAGTCCGAGCGGCTGCTTTATACGCCTTTGGAACCCTACTTGGAGCTTCGAGCGCACCCATCGACGTCGCCGATGTCAAAGGAGGAGGTGGAACGGGTGCTCAATTGGCGATATCGGAATCGGCGCAATTGGAAATCGAGGCGGGAATAGCGTACGCTTGCATGATGTCCGTCAAGGAGGATGCGAGTCCGCTGGTGCGGAAAGAGCTGGTCGTGGTGATCAGCTGTGTCGTCCGAGAATGGCGAGGATGGTTCGTGTGTGCCGCTTGGATGTACTACGAGGAAGAGGCCTACCTGGCGGACTTGGAAGCGGGGATCGAGCGACATGATGTCGTGGGAGAGACTCTGGACATGTGGATTGACGACGATGGGAAACAGCCCCATGAGCATCGAACCAACCTCACCTTGCTCAGCAGTTTCAAAGTGTTGTTCGAGACACTGTTGGACCTTTCCGTCGATCCCAATACCGAAGTCGCCCTCATGGCTTCGACAGTTGTCGACTATGTGGTTGCTCTCTTGCTCGACTCGGCATTCACTCGGGTGCCAGACGCTGCAACGAAAGAGCTCCTACAAAAGCTGAAGAAGAGACCGACTATCTCTCGGCAGCCAACGGGGAAGAGTGATGGTGGACGCAGTGCAACGGTGTCGAATGGCGCTCTGCCGCCGCTACAGCGGACTGTCACGGAATCCTCACTTGGCAGCGGACCATCGATGCTGAAACGAACCAACTCGGTGGCACATGCTCTACGATCTCTGGCCACAATGACTGGATTCTATCCAAGTGAATCGCCCGAAGCAGTACAACCAGTGCAGGACCCATTGACCGATACGATCCAGCCGACACTTGGTGGCTCGGGATATAAATCGCCATACCCCGATGCTTCCCACGAACGGATCACGCCAAACAATCCTCAATCCAATCTGAGTTCCTCGACGGCAAGCAAGATGCGCAACACTATGTCGATGACGTCGTCCATTTCGACAAGAGTATCGCCCTGGGACGCTCCGTTGCCCGCTGTAGAGGCCGCAGTCGTCTTGGAGGCGTTGACGGAAGAGGACGCTGAGAGGCTCAGGATGAGAAGATTGAAGGGCAGTCAGGCGGGAGGAGATGCAGATGGTAGACTTGGTAACAACGGTCTGTCCCGTCCCCATGAGTTTGGATTGGGTATGGTCGCGAAAGAGGTCAAGGATGATGTTCTGCCTTTAAAGTCCGGTTTCTTCGACTGGGCCGTCGAGTACTTCAAGGAGCCGCAAATGAAGGTGAGTTGCATCAGGCATCCGCTTAGCTTAACGGGGATGCGTGGCTGATCCGGTGCAGGCACCCGACGCAGATGAACCCGGTAGCAAGACGTACAACCAGCAGGCGTGGCGACATCTCCGGAATGAAGGTTTGGTCGAGCGCAGCAAGGCAAATGAGGAGCACGCAGGTGGGTAGAGCTGTAACTCGCTCTGGACTTTTCCGCTAACAGGCTCTAGCATCACACGCCTGGGACCAGGACGCAGGTGTTTTGCACAATGACGCTTGGCCGTTACAACTTGCCTTCCATTCCTTTGACCCGGTGCTGGCGGTGACGGATGACAGCGATAGCATTTGGTGAGAGCTCGTTCCTGCTCAGCGTCAGTCCAAACGAGCTGACCCATTCTATCAGCATTTGGGACTGGAAGTACCGTGCCAAGATGAACAAGTTCAGCAATACCAACGTCGCTGGGTCCAGCATTTCCAGTATTCACTTCATCAACGAGATGGCTTCGTCACTTATGCTCACAGCGTCGAGTGAGTCAAACTACGCAGCCTCTGTATCAGAGCTAACGTCGCCATAGCCGAAGGCAGTGTGCGGATATGGAGGGACTACGATAAGCCGGGACAGACGCAGCTAGCCTCGACGTTCCGAGCTGTGTCAGATATTCACCCCGTTGGCCATTCCAGTGGTGTCTTGACGGCCTGGCAACAACAATCTGGCCATTTGCTTGTTGGTGGTGACATGAAAGTGGTCAGGCTATGGGACGCCACAGTCGAGAGGCATCTCAGAGTAGGTCCGGAGGCAGGATGTAGAAATCCAGACGCTGACTGCAATACAGGACATGCCGACTCAGGCTGGATCCAATCTGACCGCCATCAGCTCCGACGAGCCTGATGGCAATGTCTACGTTACTGGATTCGGAGATGGTGTCGTTCGACTCTTTGACAAGCGGAGTGATTCGGCAGAACAGGCCGTGGTCCACATTTGGCGAAAGCACCATACCTGGATTCAGAGTGTGCACGTTCAGAAGGGAGGCCTGAGGCAACTGATCACTGGAAGGTGAGCTGGTTGAACCGGAACCGTCGATGAAGCTGACTCCCATGCAGCATGAACGGAGAGGTTAGGATCTGGGATGTGCGATTTCCCGACAAACCTTTATACGAGGATAGCGTTCAGCCCCATGGGTTGACCGCGCTGTCCGTGCATTCGGGCGCACCAGTCATGGCTTCGTGAGTAGTGGAATAACATCATATTTTCATGAAATGCTGACGCGGTGATAGAACATCTGCGCCCTCTGGTCACTCGACTCGTCAGAAGCTCATCATACAAGGCTTTGCCGATCCAACACAGCCAAAGACCCTTTCCACCATTGGCATCCCTCTGTCACCGAGCTACAACATGGTTCAAAGGCCCGCCGGGTTCATGCCCTCGGCGGCATCGCTAATCTTCCATCCTGTAAGTCCCCATACTTATAACTCACTTCCATGCTGACGCTCGAGCAGGTCGAGATGGTCGTGGCGGCCGCTGGAGTCGACACCTCAGGCACGGTCAAACTGTTTCGGTGTCCGACACCTCGGGCTCAACTATCTTGGGAAAACTTGAACGGCGTGCATTGAGCGGCGTCTTCAATCGGATCGCCGGTGTATCAGTTGTATAATTCATTGCGCTATATCGTGTAGGGCATTGTTACTTGTTAGGATACAATGCATGGAATCGATACAACAAGGCGTGCAAGCGCGGTGTCATACAAGAACGTGACGCTGAGCATTGGGCACGTAGACGATGTTGTCACCCATGGTCGACGCGACACCGTTCGGACCCCAGGTCTTGTCATACCCATTCCTCTTCTCGTGCTCGGCTATAGCCTCTTCACCCTTGAGATACACGCTATCGATGCTGTCCTCTGTGAGACCTCTTGCCTTCGCCGCCGCGATCATGCGATCCAGCTCGTCCTTGACCTTCTCCCTCTTGAAGTAAGCGGTCCGTGGGTAGAACGTGATTCTGGGCCGGGTGGGCTTGAACTCGGGCACCGAGTCCCTTCCTAGCGCTCGGAGAATCACCTGTTCCGCAAGCGTCTGGGGGTATGTATCAGCTGGACGCCCCATGGCCAGGCAATCGACGCAGCTCACGTAGTCTCCGTCTGGGCGGTTCAAGTTGTGAGGTCTCGCCATGTTGACGTGCGGGTTGGTGATGACCCGTGCGTAGTGCAGGTAGTTGGGTGAGTGAGAGTGTGGTAGCAGACCGTGTGTGATGAATACGTCGCCCGCTTTGGCTTCGATCTGGGCGAACTTCTTGGCTGAGCTGCAGTGCTTGAACAAGAAGCCAAAGGGCGGATCGAGGCCTTCAGGATGGTCCAAGAGGTAATCGCATATACCTAGACGGACTCAGCTTCTCCTAGACGTAATTATCAGTCTGCTCACCCTTGATACCGTCCTCGCACAGGGCTGTACCTCCACCTCGTGCCGGGATATCGGTGAAGCAGTGGATGATGGTCAGGGCGTTACCGCTGGAATCGAGGAAGAGTCGGTACCTTGTCGCGTCAGTATAGTCTTTCTAAGCACCACGTACCAGTCCTCGTCGATGTGCCATCCAGTCAGATCCTCATACTTTGTATCCTCCGTCTGCTTGGCTCTGGCCTCGCTGCCAAAGTTGCAGATGAACTGGTCGCCATAGTATCGCTCCCTCACTGGGTCGATGGCATCCTCCCCTCCAACGATCTCGCACATCTTGGCCCAGGCCTCTGGGCAGAACTCGGCCGCTGGCACCTCGCGGTGTCTTGGAAGCTTGGTGTATTCTTCTTTCCATGTTGACTTGTCGTTCGGGTCATAGCCTAGCCTGATCCAGAGATCGGACATCCATTCGTCAATGTACTTTTGCTTGATCGCCCCGGGAACGCGCAGCCAGCCGTGCTCGACAAAGTGTCGCTGGTCTTCTGGCGTGAGATGCTTGTACTGCCGCATGGTTTGCTGTGAGTAAGATGGAGGGGGAACATTTCGAACAAGTCGCTCCCGAGTTGACCGTTTATATCGTGGAAATACAAGTAGGAGACATCGAGACAGCTGGTCACACGATGTTCGGACCGGCATGAAACGGTCCGGTCATCTCCGTCGGCGTGACTGAACGCGAGTTGCCGGTGGACGAGGTACCGTGACTGCACCTTGATTGTCAACGTCAAGCCGGCAGCGAAGGCTTGACAGGCTGTGATCTTCTGAGTCGCATTGTATACTGAGCAACAGGTCAGTTTGGGGGAGACTTTGATGCGAAGACAGGCAAAAAGAGAACGACTCGGTCTGCGAACATCTGAAGGGGAGGTGGTCAAAAACACAAAAATGTAATCGGGTTCAGCCGTGGATCGAACACGGGGCCTTCTGCAGACTCGGAATTACCCAAAGCAGAAATCATACCTCTAGACCACAGAACCACTATGTTTGACGGCTTTTGTGCAATCTATATACCCTTCAAACAAATGCCCAGTCCCACAGGTCATCATGGACATGAGGTACGCGCCATGAGCCGACGCTAGCAGTCAACCTATCACACTATATATGTACTATACTAGGGCTCGCTGTGATGTCTTCTGCAACAGTCTGCACACAAGAACCAAGACTGCCCCTTCTCGTGACTGTTGCTGCGCTCCTTCTTGGCGACGGCCGTATCCGAGACTTGCCACTCCGGCCCGGCTTGGCCGATGGTCCGACCACCTTTCGACGAGGCATCGACAGCTGTTCGACCTGACGCGACGCCCCCAGTGTCCTCAATGCCTCAAGGCTACTCAAGTCCTCCTCAAGTGTCTCGACGCCGTCTGTTCCAGACTCACGCCACCTCAAGTCATGAACACACACACAAGGTGAAACTGGCGTGGAAGGATATCCAAAGAGGATGATTGAACGTCGATGGGACATTGGGAACCCGAAGCGATTGGTCAGCGACGGTTCAGATATGTCTATAAAGACGAAGGCCAGGAAGTGCAGGATCTCTTCCCGTTGTACACAGCCCTTTACCCGCCGTCTCGCCACCGAGGCCAGGCTTATCCATCCGTCCCCCGCATTCGAACGGTGCTGTCAGCTACTACTGGATGTAGGCAGGGTGCAAGTCGATCTCCATCTTCGACCCTTGCTGTGCGGTATCACAAGGACTGCCACTGTGAACCCACCCTCGCCGAGCCGGTCGCCAGGTATCATCCCATAGAATTGACGCTTCAAGTATGTCATCGACTCAGTCTGTCAATCACCCTATCGATCGCGATCTGACGTTCGTGGTATAGTGCTGAACATATCCGTGATTCCAGAACCACACATCTCCCCAGGTTGGCCTATGGATCTCTACCCTCCGGTATACCCCCGTCGACCCGCTGTACCTATCTCGACATGGGGCAGCTCCCTCTGCGGCACCTCACGGCTCTCAGGCGGACCAAAGACATAGACTACGAGACTGGGGGAACTTCAAATGGACCAAGGACATGGGTTACGAGCACGAACGCCACGTCAAGTTCCTCCAGCCGGCGTCATTCCAAGTGCTCAACGCCGATGACACCTCTTTCACCTACAACACTACCAGCCTTCGAGAGACGAAGGGGAAAAAACCTCAAAGTGAGGAAACCCCTTCGCCGAGACTCAAACACGACACTAAGTCAACCCGCCCACCCCGCTCACTAAAGCTCCTTGATGGTAAACTCGAGGAGATCTGCCCCAAGCCCCAGCAAGGCCACCCTCAGACAACCGTCTTCCTCCTCGTGTCGTAACCTCATATCGCTGTACTCGGCCATCATGGGCACGAGGGTGGTCACCAGCTTGGCCAGTACGGCCAGCGTCTCGACTGAGGGATCCGAGGCGATTCGGGCAACAGCCCGCGGAACAGGAACAACCTAAGCGTTAGTGTGCACGGCCGTAACATATGTTGCCAAATGATGGAACTTGACGTGTCGCTCGTGCTCGTAGTCTATGTCTCTGGTCAATCTGAGCTTTCATATGTATCCATTACATCCGCCTTCGACGCGATGCTGATTCGAGTCGAGCCTGGCGTAGTGGTTTCATATGATTCTGCACGACAGTGACTGGTATACACTTCTCGCTGGTCAACGAGTGGCAAGTGGCGTGTGGAAGTCACGACTCCGCGAGAGCTCGTGGGGAGTCAGAGCGTAATTCTTGCACTCGAATGCACATTGGACGATCGACGCGCCACACTCGGATGGGTTTCAATACATCGCCATAAGAGGTGGACGACGAGTCAAGGCAGAATGTGCCGTCCGCATTTGATGCCCGGCTGCGGCTCGCACTGTCCACATCCGCTCACGACGCAGCGGGACTAGCAACAGCCACCCGGCGATCCAATCGCACAGCTACCACATGTTACATCCCGTGCCAGACTATCGAAGCTGAACGCCGTACCATGCCATACCAGCCAGACCTCCCATCGGGATCGCCGCCCAAGGCGGGATATTGAACATCTTGCAACCGACATACGCCCCACTACTGACCACCGCCCAGAATGGATCCGAGGTCAACGGACCCGAGAACGTCTGCCCGTCTATTCCTTGTCCATCTGGCGATTGATACACGTATCCCACTAGGAACAACTGCCAAACGGCGCTGAAAACCAATCCGGATGCAGCGGCATTCAGGCCGCGAATCACCGATCGCACAATGGGCTTCTCCCGGACCGAGGCGTAGAATGGCAGTAGGCCGATTTTGAGTAGGATGCCAGGTGAGAAGATGCCTATGTAGCCGAGTATCGCGCCGAGAGGTCGATACCCGGGATATGCGAGGAATCCAAGGGCTACTGCAAAGTTGAAGTTGGGTCCCGGGAATGCTTGCCTAGGTGTCTGTCAGTACGGATGGTTGTGCACGGGTTCTCCCAAAGAGCTCACAGGATCGAGAAGACTAGGAGGAAGTCACGAGAGCTGACCCAGCCTGAAGACGTCTCAGTATGGCCTTCAACGTTCACCGACGATACTACTCACCCGGAACGACGACATAGTCTCGCAACAGCGGAATGACCACAGGGCCACCGCCAAAGATGATGGTACCGGCCAGTATGATGTTTGCGAAGAACTGAACACGTCGTCAGCCACCACCCGCCTAGCAAGAAATTGTTGATGACTCACATCGAGACCCCTGGGTACCGATTTCTCAGCATTACTCAAGCCCGCACGCGTAGCCAGCGGGACGATGAGAAGCAGAACAAAGCCACTGACGAGGGCAGCTGCGATACGAGTCGATACCACATTAAGGACTGTGCTCTGACTGTGACCGACCACAGGAATTGCGTCCTCCACGGCTTCCGCGTCCGATTGATCCACGATGCCGCGACGTCGGACAGAGGTGGTGTCGCCGGGCGCGCCTAGCGACTGATCCTGCTCTGGTGCTCTGTGCAATCGTTCAGATGATCGTGTCAGGTCGAGCGGAGTCGTAGCTGGGGTCGCTGTTCCATCAGTTGGCGCGATACTATCCAGCATTACGTCCTCTGTGCGTGCTGTCGGAGTACGGGTTGATCCTGCTATTCTGAGCCATGGTCGCACAAACCACTGCCTCCGGCGATCCCACAGAAGCGTGACGAGTCCTCCACTGGCTATCAAGGTCGGATACATCCATGGCGCGTGGTAGCAGATCCCGAAACTGGCACTAAGCCATACCAGGCAAGTCGTGACGACGTCCATTGATGCCGCTGTACCGAGCTGAACTGCAGCAACTGCGATTAGGCCGACTGCTGCAGCGTTGAGCCCGGTGAAGAAGGCCAGCACCAGCTCGGGCAATTCGTCTGGGATCCTACTGATGGCGATACCGATCCCTGCCATGCCTAGAGCGCCCGGTAGTGACCACAGGAGGAACGCGAGGAGAGCCGGTATGACGCCGTGTTTCACTGCGGCTATCGAGAATGCCAGCTGGGTCGATCCTGGACCAGGGAGCGCGTTCCCCAGCGCGAACAAGTCGAGAAAGGTCACTTCATCCACCCATCGCAATTTCTCCACGAACCTCTGTCGAAGCAGGACAACATGTACGCCAGGTCCACCGAAAGAGGTGAATCCGAGATCACCGTAGTGACGCGCAACGTGCTTTAATCGCCTGCTGAGCGATTCCGACGCCACCCCAGGCATCGTAGTTGAGAGTGAGTCGAACGAAGGAAGACATCATGAGCGAGATGTACGGACTGACTGTTTGAGTTGGGATCACGGCGAGATGAAGCAGACAAGGTGCCAAGTCGCACCATTTCGAAATTCGCGGCCACGTGCGCGTGTGACTGATCTCTTCACAGGCTTACAAACCTAGAGTACTGATGTTGAGTCCCAAACCGACAGTCGCTGGCAGTAGCTCTGTCATCGTGATGCAGATTTGTGGCCATCTCCTGTCAACACCGCAAGGTCGCAAGCTTAAGGCTCAATGCAGTACACATCTTTTGTCTGTTCCTCAGCAACAGCAACCTTGCAAGACAGCCATCGTGCGAGCTCAAAGTAGTTGGTTACGGTGCGCGGAAGCAAAATAACACCATCGTGATCGTGTCACCGTGTGACACTGTGAAGTGATGGCCAGCTAACTGATACATGCTGTCCTATGCTGTCAGATCTTTGCTGTGCTTGGCTGTAGCTCTGTAACCCAAGCGAAGAAACCCAGTCTGCCTACGAACTCGTCGCCTATCGCTACCCTTCACATCAGCTCAAGATGGTCTCGTCTCGTAAGTCATCTGTCAACAAAAAATACGGCAGCACTGACCTTTGTAGATGCGAAAAACAACACCACTCAAGCCAATCTGACCCACTACGAGCGGTCTCTTCTCCGGAAAGAATCGCAAGCTCGCCGTGTTGGAGGCGAATCGTTCAAGCCCCTCGACTCGTGCTACCTATGCCTCTCCAAGCTCAGCGATCCGGTGTCATGTCAACAGGGACACATGTACTGCCGCGAATGTGTGATCTCGAATCTGATCACTCAGAAAGCCACGATCGAGGCGCAGAAACGGGAGATGGACCAGTGGGAAGCCAGGGAGGCGAGGGAGCGAGCCGATGCGAAACAGAAAGCGAGGGAGAGGGTGGTTCGAGACTTTGAGAGAGGCATGGGTTTGGGAGGAAGTGGACTAGCTGGAAAGACGGTCATGAGCGATAAAGTCGGTGAAGGAGCGGCCAAGTTCAAGTTTGATCAGTCGACAGTAGAGCGAGTCGCCCAGGAAGCAGAGGATAAAGCCATGAGGACATTAGAAGCGGAACAGCTCGAGACGAGAAAGGCGAAACTACCTGCGTTCTGGTTGCCGAGTTTAGCGCCCGAGGGAAAGCTGGAACCAGTCAAGGATATCAAGCTACAGACACTATGTCACGTCGGTGTGCCTCCTCATCCCCTGTCGTGAGTACTTGAACCAGTAATCCCAGCCCTAGCGTGCTGATCAAGCTATCAGACGGAAAACGCTACTACCAGTCATTCTCACCTACCCCGCAGGTGCCAGCAAACCTGGTTGCCCATCTTGCTCAAAGGAGCTGTCGAATTCTACATCCGCTGTTCTGCTGTCCTCGCGGAAGCCGGCAAGAGCTTCTGAACAGAATGGAGACGAGGACTCTGCGCCGAAGAAGAAGAAGGCGAAGAAGGAGAAAGAGGAGCCATACGTCTGCGGCCACGTTGTCTGCTTGACATGCTCGGATACGATCGTCAAGCCAGGCGGGAGGTGTTGCGTGTGTGAAGCGGAAGTTGACGATGCAGGAAGAATACCACTCGGCAAAGAAGGTACGTCGGAAGTAATACACACGGGAGCGGCGCTGACTATGGACGTAGGAACCGGGTTCGCTGCTGCTGGTGGAGCAGAGGTCAAAAAGTCGACAATCGCCTTCAGGGTCTAAGCAAGTGCCACAGTTTGCTGTGCAGTGAGCTGGAGTATCTGTATGGATCCGTCGCGCGGCGAGACAGACTGAGGACAAGGGCAGATCTACCTCGATCCATCCTGATCGTGATGGGGTGTATCCTCGCACTGGCATAAACCGTGATCGTCAGTCTCATCGAGGCCGATTGTGGGCGACCCCCTTCCCTTGTACTTGTTTTTGTCAATATACATGTAAATCAACAACAAAGCCCAGACCTCAATACAGATCAGGCGCTCGTTACCCCGGCCCTCCGCCCTGTACCCCGCCAGCTGACCAGCGCCGCAAGGACACACATGACTGTGAAAATGTAGAATATCCTTCCTTCCCCTTTACGATCGCTCAGCGGGTCCCTTGGGTCGACTGGCGAGGACAACGCGTCTCTTAATGGCAGGAAGGCTATTGCGATGAAGAATGCTGATACCCAAGAGAGCGAGAGCGACAGTGAAGACAGCACAGGGATGCCCTACACGCGAAGAGTGATCAGGAGCCTGAATTTGTGTTCTGGTGAACGGGGCGAGCACTTACAGGAGCGGGAACCAGCTCTGATATCAACAAGAAAGGGACCGGCCCGAGTCCGATTGAATATGCCACCTGTCCCTATCAGTTTGAAGGTTCCGCGGGTTCACTGACGGCCTACTCACGATGAACATGATGATGGCTACCGCACTGATGGTGTTGTGCTGTCCATTCAATCCGAATGCCAGCAAGGCACTCATAGCCGCCATACTCAATGCCGAGAACAGCAGCAAAGATCGCCGTTGGACGCGCTGAGAATATGTGAGTGTATGTTCAACAAGACGGATCAGCACTCACATCGACTAAACCCATTGCGACAACTGTCATCAGGACGTTGATCAGGGTGATTCCGATACCGATCACTCCGGCCCCGGTTGGCAGCAGAGGCTTCAGCACCGGTGTCGAGTAGAACATGACCGCGTTGACTCCACTGAGCTGCTGTAAGCCCATCAGAGTGGCGCAAACGAGTGTCGGCCCTCTGAACGCGGTGTTGGACAAGACCTCCCGAAGTGTCATTTGCGTCTCCTTGCTTGTATCCGTGTCCCGGTTCTCCCCCGAGAGTAGCGAAGATGCTGCTGGACAGCAATGTATCAGTGTCACAATTCGAAGAGTTATGGAACAGGGACGTACATTCGTCTGCCTCGGGTACAGGCGACAGCCCCTCGACTGCAGATGGTCGACGAGAGGGAGGTCTACGTTCTCCAAAGGGTGAGACTATCGAGACCGCGGTGAAGATCTGAACGAGGGATACAACGCCAGAAACCGCTGTGACATATCGCCAGTTCCCAGGAATGTCTCCTTTCTGCACAGGACCAGTGTCAGTGCAGCTGTGCCAACTGCCACGCGAGCGAGGAGGGACGACCCGCGGGTCTCGTGATGAACTTACCGAACCGGTGAAGATGAGACCGGCAATCTGGGCGGTGAACAGACCTATCACGATAGCCATCTGATGCAATGTGCCTACTTGCCCTGCGCGTTGAGATAGCTGAGGCGAAGACCGTGCGGTCTGGGCCAGGAAGGGCGGTACCAAGCAGATAGCCACCCCAGAGGAAACACCGACGACGAATCTGCAAAGTCGTCAATACACACGAACTGTCACCCACACCGGATACTGCCCACCTGCCAAAGGCTAGCCTCTCCCAGGTCGTACTGAGGGTCATGGTGGTCGCTCCCAGGAGGTTGATGTAGGCGGTAAACGTGATGCCTTTTGTGATTCCATACCGGTTGATCAACCACGAGCTGCCAAGACTGCCAATAAGCCCTCCGACAGTGTATATGGCCGTGACGAAGCCATATCGCTCAGTGGTGATATCGAGGCAGAGTGGAATGCGTGATTCAGGCGGATGAGACCTGCTGATACAGGTCAAGGATGTCGCTGGGAAGTTGAGCTCGGATAGATGGTAGCCATAGTACCAAGACGATCTGAAATTGGTGGTCAGCGAAGACAAGCTACGCCAGTGAGACCATCTCACATGCAACCCCACAAGATGGGATAGATGGCGGACTGCTGCTGTATCTGATTGTCCATGCTGAACGCGAGGGCTTCTTGGGTCGCCGCTACTCAAGCAGAGTTGAGCGACTAGAGTTCGCAACTCCACAACAATGGATTGCGGTTTCCGGCATGTCGGGGACCGGCATATGAATGCCGCAGCAAGACGCCGACATCGCGAGAGGGTAACAGACGTCTTGCAAGCAACGGCTGGAGGGCATCTATTGCATCCTGACATGGACTGTCCATACTCTATGTAGTCTATGAATGCTTACTATCCTATATGGACTGTTACAATTCTTTACCTGGCCAATCTGCTGTCTGCCAAGGCAACTTCTTGTCTCTCCTCTGCCTTCTTCATGTCGTCGAATCGCTCCACGTTACCGGACAGGGCGACATCTCCCCTTGCCTTCTTCTCCCTCCTCCTGGTCTCTGCCAGTCTCACAGTGGCGAAGATGTGAGGTGAGTCAATGAAGACCTGGTCAATCTCCTCAACGGTCAGACCAGTGGTTTCGGGGTAGAGGAAGTAGACGGTGGGGATGATGCTGAGTGCGACGGCCGCCCAGACGAGGTAGAACTTCCATCCAAGAGATGCGAAGCCAATGGGAGTCGTTACTGTGCCAGAGTTAGCAGGAGGGCATTGATGGAGAGTGGAGGACAAGACTTACGGGCAACAGCAAACGCAGTCAGCCAGTGCACAGCGGTCGAGATACCCGAAGCTGGCGCTCGATATCGCGTTGTGATGACCTCTTGCGAGTACAAGAAGTTGACACCGAGGAAGCCGATGGGGTAGAACAGCACGAAGAGGAAGGCAAAGACGATTGCGACGTATGCGGGAGCGAGGTTGTCGTCGGTAACTTGAGATCCACAAATAGCAAGACAGAACTGATCCATAGTCAGCATGTGGATCGATCATCTCAAGGAGCATACTCACCATACAAGTACTCATACCAGAAGCAGCAATGATCAACAGCTTCCTTCTCCCCGCCCTCTCGATGGTGAAGAAAGGGATCATGCAGCACACGAGCTTGAAAGTCAGGTCAGAGGCACCAAGGACCTTGGACATGTCATGGGACAACCCGACGGTAGTGAAGAGCTGTTCCGAGTAGTAGGTGATGAGAGCAGAACCTGAAGCCTGGGAGAACATCTGAGTGGCAGCGGCCAGAGCGAGTCGGTACACCATCTTCTCCTTGCCGTACTTGAAAAGACTGGTCATCGAGGCAGCTTCGGCTGAATGATCGTTGACCGAGGTGATGGACGCGAGGATGAAGTTGGCGTGCTCGCTATCTGGATCGACATCATCGACCAGCGCAATGACATCTCTCGCCTCATCCATTCGTCCCTTGAGGGCAAGCCATCGAGGTGACTCGGGGAAAGAGAAGGTGAAGATGATGACGACAATGGCAAGGATACCGGTGGTCATGCTGGACATTGTCAACATGGATCCGATGGATAATGACAGCTACTCACCAAGGTAGTCGCCAGCTGCCAGCCATGGTGTGGTCGAGCTTGGAGAAGCCAAAGGTGAGCCACGAGGCCAGAGCGATACCGGCAGCGATACAGATACCGTCGATGATAACGTGGTGACCCCGCTTGTGGACTTTGCTCGTCTCGGATTGCCAAACGGGCACTGTCGACGACATCATACCGAGTCCGAAACCGAGAATGACTGATGCTGGTCAGCAGCCAGACCGATACTCGTGGCTGATACCTCACTCACCTCGAGACAAGATGAGCTGAGCGAGATTGTAGGCAGAACATTGGAGGATGGTGCCGATAAGCGCGATGATCGCTCCGATGAACGTCGTCTTTCTTCGTCCTAGCTTGTTACCAATGTACATTGTGGACAGACACCCAGCCGCGGCACCAAGATTGAGTGACGAAACGGTAGTACCCTTGATGAGCGAGTTGTGCTTGTTGGTAGCGCCAGTGGTCGTCGAAGTGTTGACTTGAGGGAACAGCTCGTAGAACGATTTGTACGAGGTAACACCACCCAGGAAGGACAAGGAGAAGCCCATGGCCAGGAAGACTGGGATGACCACACAAAAATTCATCAGCTCCTGGAGAGCCTCTCCCCTTTTGCCAAACACTGCGCGCATGTTGTTGATCCGCCTTTGGGTGAGGGAGGTATCGATGTCGAAGAGATAGCGTTTCAGTTCTTCTGCAAGTTGTTAGAATGCGGAGAACAAGTAAGCTGCAACGAGAGGATCAAGGAGGATCAAGGGGATGTCTCGATCAATCATCTGGCCCCGTTTGCACCTCGATTTATAAGCGACTGTCACTTCATGGGTCCTCCTTGGACCTCCATCGTTACTCCAGGAGCACCCGCAATTTTTGAATTTCGAATCCTTCTGCGAGGGCTGTCATTGGTCTGAGTCTGTCTGAGGTCAAAGTCCGAAGTCATCACAGAGGAGCTAGTCGATGCGGGGCAATGTATGAAGAGGAATGTTGGACCGATAGAGCCGTCGGTGCGCTGTCGGCGGCTTTTGCCAAGATGGAATGAGGTGAAGAAGAGAGAAGCAGAGAGGAGGAGCAGTGGGAGAGCCTGGAGGAGCAACCAGCAGCAGCCCGAAATAGATTGCCCGCAATTCATCTCCTTTCCGAACCCTGAATTCGCCGACATGCCGACAGTTGCCGCAGATCGCTAGGAGTCATGTAAACTATCGCCGGCGGAGGAAGGAGCTGCAGTCTGCTGCCTTCTGCTGCAGTGAGTAACTCCGTCGATTGAGTGAGTGGCTCTGAGCTGCTCTGAGTCTCTCTGAGTGGCTGCGGCTCTGTGCGGCAAAGCGGCAGTCGAGGAAAGTCAAGCCTGATGAAAGGAAGAACTGGGATGACATTAGCTGTCCTGAACGCAACATCAGCCTGCGTAGGCCTGCGTGTGCGCAGGTCTGCGCTCATTCATCACACGTCTCTCCTATCTCCCGGGCTTGTCGCATCGGGACAAAGCTGAAAACCTCGTGAGCGGTCGGAAGTGCGATCATTCGAAATCAGCTCTTCGAAATCCTCGGTCTGTTTCGGTGATCGGTGACAACGTGGGCGACGATGCGTTCAGCAGTATAACGTAGCAGGAAGATACCTTGCCATCACCCTACGGCCGTACTATGTTCACTGTGCAAGACGGCCCCCGGGCTCGGGTCGCCTTGAGGAGAACATGGGGATTTGTGAAGTGGGGTCGCGAGGTCGCACAGACTTAGAGCTAGTCTTGTGGCTCCAGCTTCTCGATCTAGAGCAAGCGTGATGGCATAGATCATCATCTTGCAGAGCAGCAATATGCGCAGTGGCGTACATGCACTTGACTCCGACGAACAAGCAGGACCAAGCTGAACGCACCAAAAACGCACAGAGGCAGAGCGCACAGACCGCTCGCCGCACGTGCGGAAATGGGCGCCTGGCTTGCCACTCTGGCTGGACCTTGTGAAACGCCGATAACGCCGGCACTCCGCTCATCGCATCCTGTTGAAACAGCCAAGTCACCATAGACTGTATCTCACCCTACCCTATCGTATCTTTAACAACAACAACAACAAAATGTCCGACCCCAACGACGGTATGTCCCAGCTCAGCATCTACCTCCCATCATCACGATCCAGCTCGCTTCCAGTTCGCGTTTTGCGGCAATCGGTGAAGTATTCGACTCGTGGCAATCCGCCTTGAGATATTCAGCCCCATTACACCTATTCGCGAGTGACACTCCGCTATTCCACATTGTACCGAAAGAGGTGTCTTTGGTGGTCGAGGAAGACAATGCTGCTCGAGATGGAACAGAGGAAAGACGGCTTCGAGGACGGACGCGCTTTCTATCGATCTCGCACATCTGTGACGACTTCGCGCTTCAAATTACCCCTTTCGCACCATTTTTCGCGTCGCTACGCTTTCCTCGTTCTTCCATCACCTCATCGTCTGGCTTGACCGCATCCTGTTCGAACCACCGTCTGAACCCTCGATGCGATCGATTAATCAACCTGGTCAAATCCAACTGACCCGTGTCGTTCCCCTTTTCAGCTTGGCAATCCGCCCCTTCCGGTGACAACTACGGTGACCGATCCCCAAGACGGGACGATGGTGGCAGAAGCCCTCCCCCACCAGAGCGACGAGCTAGGTCTCGATCCCCCGCCCAGCGAAACGGCGGCGGCGGTGGTGGTGGAGGCGGCGGTGGTGACAAGTGAGTTTTCATTTCACCTTCCGCCCGTCTACAGAACCGTGTTGCGGGTTGAACTGACGATTCCGTTCCCCCTCATCTGCGCGTCTCCTCCTGACGCAGCCCTGTTAGCAACCCCGGAAACAACCTCCACGTCAGCGGTCTCGCCAGAAGCGTAGACCAGCGAGCTTTGGAGGAGATGTTCAACCGACACGGCAAGGTCAGTCTGGCGACGGTCAGGCCTCTGTCACGTGTACTGACACTACTCAGGTCGTCTCTGCTCAGCTCATGCTGGACCCTCACACCCGTTAGTCTCTGCTCGCGTTATCAGTATCAGGAATTGACACCAGCCACAGAGGAGTCCCGAGGTTTCGGTTTCGTCAAACTCGAAAGCGTCTCCGAGGCTGAGGCCGCCATTGAGGCTCTTAACGGAACCTCGATTGACGGTAAGACCTTGACCGTCGCCCACGTGAGTATCAGGTCATGCTGCCACTAGAATCAAGCTCATCTCCCAAACAGGCCCGACGAGGACGTGCCCGAACCCCAACTCCTGGCCGATACCAGGGTGTCAAGGTCGAGATTGGTGGCCCCCGAGGTTACGGAGGTGGTGGTTACGGTGGTGGCTACGGTGAGCAAACATCACACATCTAACTAGCATGTGCTCATCTCGTCCAGACCGACCATACCAGCCCCGATCGTACGACTCGCGATACGCCGACCGAGGACCTCCCCGAGGCTGTGAGAATATTGCTTGCTCAACAACGCTTTTCAACGCTGACAAGGACTATTGCAGACGATGACCGACGATACGACGACCGTAGATACGATGACCGACCTCGTTACGAGGACCGGGGTCGATACGACGATCGACGAGACGACCGTCGGGACTACCGAGACAGGTGAGCGGTGCTCGAGGTGCTAGACTGGTTCCGATTGCTAATACGTGCAGCAGGTACGAGGAGCGAGGCCCCCCACCTCCCCCGGTCGCTGGAGACAGGTAAGTATCCTCTACATTTCCTTGGACATACATCGTCTATTTACCGAGAGAGTGATACGGTTTCTTACGCACGCGTGACCTGACAGAGACCCTTACTACCGTAGCGAGCCCCGAGGTGCCGCCCCCTACGAGCGAAGAGAGGAGAGGCCCCGATACGACGACAGGCCAAGGTACTAGGGGAGTAATCTGTAGCGTGGCATGTCGCTGTTTGAGGCAAGAAGAAAGATTGATCGAGAGTATGATTGTGATGTGAATGCATCTATATTCCTCGTCGAAGTCTGTCCAAGTACAAATATTGGTTGCTACATTCCGTTCCACAGCGTTACAACTGAGATAGCTCTGGGTACCTATAGGCTCATAAATGATGTGATGGTGCTTCCCGATCAATGCCTCCAGTTGGCCAGACCGGCGGCGCTGATCGCCATTGGGGAGAAGGAGCTAGGCGGGCTACTCGCCGACCTGCCATTCCGCCTCGAGTAATGTTCGTGTGATCTAGTCGCTGATCTGGATACGTGATCGTGATCGCTAGTTTGGCGTTGTCGCGAAACCTCTTTGACTTGCTTTTTCAACTTGGCAATGTCGTTCTGGGCCTCTTTCGTCGTTGAGGCTGGAGTGTCCGATTGTGCTTGAGCGCCAAAGCCGAACCAGCCGTCGAGGAGGCCGCCCCTCCGGCGTCCTCTGCTTTGTTCCACCTTGTCTTGCGAATTGTCCTCTCTCTTGGAGTATGGCGAGATGACGGGGTCGAGGTCGACCGTGACATTGTCCGATTTCGCAGGGAGATCATAGACGATATTGGTCGCAATAGCGGCGTCTTTGGTTGTAGACACGGATAGTCTTGGATCTTCCTTTGACCTCGGCCTGCCTCGTTCTTCCGCTTCGTCGTCGTGGTCTCGGTCTGTATTTGTTCTGGGCGAAGGTGACATTTTGAAAATATCGACGCTTGGAGTGACGGGTGTCAAGGGGATCGTGTGGTCGTATGAATCCCTGATGGAGGATAATGTCGGTGAGACCAAAGCACCGTTCTCATCCACCAGTTCTTCATACTGCTCCACATCCAAGACGCGATATAGTACATCGTACATCCTCTCATCGGAGAGATGCACGATGACCCTGGGAATACCCCTGCTTCCGGCATCACCACCACGTTCCTCGGGCCGCGAGTTGTTCGTCGTGTCCCGCGTGGCGATGAGCTTGGACCGTATGTACTCCCCGTTGATGGACGTCGAGGATGCTGCGGCCAAAGCGTTGGAAATGCTCGGTGGGGGGATGGCCGATTTACCCACGTTTGACTCTAGTGACACTTGACGAGAGAGCGGGTGTGGTCTCTTGCCAGATGGAGTCCGGTTCAGGCCATTCCCCGTGCCTTTACGGCTATGTCGCGGAATGTCACCTTCGTTGGAAGTAGAGGTGCCGCCATGTCGACTCGACCTGCTCGACATGGTGGATTCGACAGACATTGATCGGTAGGCGGTGGGACGGGCAGTGTGGGGTTTACCCTCCGGGAGGGTGGTCAAACCATGTGTACCACCGATCGACGAGGTTAAGACGGGTACGGCGCCTTGAGACGAGTTGACAGTCACCTCTGTACCGTGCTGCCCCTCCTTCTCAAGCACCTCCCCTTCGTTTGGGACACCTTTCGATTGCGTGGCGAAGCTCGAGCCCGTGTCGACTGAGCTACCCCTATTGACACCAGGAGCTTGAGACGCTCTGCTTCGACTCCGCAACCTCGCTCGCTTCCCAGGAGCAGAGGTTTCGACTTCGATCTTGATCCAACACCGCATCGCCCAATCATTGGCGCCATCATTGCCGGTCGTGAGCGGTGGGGTAGTCTTGGGAGCCGCTTTGGCTGGGACTGAAGACGATCTCTTGCCAAGACTGGGTAAAGAGAGTAGATTTGACACCCAGTTTTTGCCACCATCAGGTGGGCCGTCTCCACGATCTGTGCGTCGGGCTGCTTGGTCCGAAGGCAGGGTGAGGACCAATTGGATGATAGTCGGCTCGCCTCTCTGGAACGACACGCAGTGGTACAGGATCCCTTTGGAGCGGAAGAGATACTTGAAATAGCTGACCACTCGGCGTTCCGTCTCTCCAGTCGGATTGAGCAGGACGAGCTTGCTCGTCTCGCCTTTGGCTGTATCGTGGGGGTACAGCGTAGAGTCGAGGTAGAGTGGGAGGGTGTATTTGATATCTGTGGGGAGAAAGCTCGTCGTCTTGAAGACACGACCTTGGTGATGAGCGGCAAAATCGCTGACTCGCCGCTGCGTCTCCTCGCCGATGGTGTATTCGGCGAATCTGCGCATTCTCTTTCGTCCATCGATTTCCAAAAAATCTCGCATGGCCGCTCTCACTCTTCTCCACTCGCGACATTCGAACTCTCTCTGTCGAGGGGTGCTAGTTGCCTTTTGTGCAGCTTCAGAATGGTGTGAGACTCTCCAAGGGGCGGATGGAGGGTACTTCTCATCCAGCTCTTGAAGTCGATCCAAAACTCGTTCCCGCATGACGTGCAGTGACTTGTGTGAGGGTCCTAAGGGAAATCTGACCTCAAGCAGGAGAGAGAGCAAGGTGAGTGCGATACACCATATATCCAGCTCTGGCCTGATAGAGGTCAGCAACGATTGGGCAAACTTGATGCTGGTGAACTCACCCGTAGTATGACACTTCACCGGGAGGCAGCCCAAGAGCTTGTACTATCTCGGGACTCTGCGATCTGATCAGCTACAGCGGCCCAAGCTGTCGACTTGCAACACTTACATGAAATGCTGGACTCCCGCAGCATGTCGTGAGCTTGGGCTCGCTCATTGAGAAATGCGTTGCCAGGCCCAGGTCTAATGTGAACACTTGAGTCAGAAACGTATTGCTGACTCGGTGGAATGATTCATTCACTCACCTAAAATGACGATGTCTCCGGTGTCGATATCAACGAGGATATTGTCCCCCTTGAGATCTCGATGTACCACTCTACCGCCTTCGTGAAGTCCATCGCGGATTACGGAGACCATCTGGTCTAGAATGTACGCCGCTCTTGAGGGCAGAAGCGGGAGTGGGTGTGAAGGTAGGGGGGTGTGATGTGAGGCATATTGCTCTATGAGGGGAGTCAGCTTAGTACCAATCCAAGGTGTTCGTCGACTAACCGATGAGATAGAAGTGACCTGCTGTCCGGGCCCATCCTTCTACTCCTATCAAACATGGATGTGGCGGTATTTGTGATAACAACGTGGGTTCACGCAGCAACCTCGCAGCTATCAAGGGGTGGKGGGGGTGTAGAGGGGTGTGTTTGAGAGCGTACTATAAGGAGTATGAGTTTGGATGTATCTCAGAGTATGGAGAGATGCTCACAAACTTGCCATCGGGTCCTATGACCTTGTACACCGATGAGAACTTGCCTCGCCCGAGCACACCGCCGCTTGAAGATGAAACAAATGTGTATCCGTCGATACCGCGCTCGAGCAGTCTATCCGAGATAGTTTTGACTGGTTGGTGTGGTATCTGCTGAACATCAGATGAATTCACATCAGCGAATTGTGATACCAGCTTACATTGACGATATCGTCCCATGTTCTGGGCTCATCCCGACGGAGATCTTGCTGCCTGAGGACAGACCGCGACCTCGACCTCGCACTTTCTTTCGACCTGCCGACACGTCTCGCAGGCGACCTCCGTGGGGATATCCCGCGTCTGGGAGGTGCTGTCGATGTGGCATCGTCTGAAATGATGCCATGGACGAAGAGCGTCCCGGCACCTGGATAGGCGAGCTCCTCTGGGCTGGCGGTATGGCCCGACGCGCCGTCTCTCTTGGGCGTCGACGGACGAGGCATACGGTAAAGTTATGCTCAGATCGCCCGATCTGTGGCGGTGGAGATTGACTGGCGTCACGAGGTCATCTTGCGAGGAGATACGGTACGAGAGTTGAGTTCACAGCGATCCGGTGTGAGATGAAGCGTCTAAGTCGAGTTGGTTTCCAGGCGACGGTGTTCGATAGTACTCAGATGTGAATGATCTCAACGAGGGAGCAAGACGGTCGGTTGATAACGCTGGCAGCACTTGATTGACCAGTTGAGAGATGGAGTCGTCATTGTTGTCTTTCACCTGCAAGCAGCTGCCTCCCGGGTGTACTCGTCCTCCAAGCTGTCCTCGCAATCGCTCCTCTTCTCAACCTGAAACCCTTGGGAAGTCTGGGAAGCGTCTGGATGATCGGAGTATTACGCTAACTCGGACACTTTCAAGGATTCAAGGCACGCCTCTATGATCCGGCGCGATAAGAGAGGAAGTTGATGAGGCAATATGATTCATGGGAGCTTACAGTGAGGCAGAGTAGGGCTGAGTAGGGGCAGAGTGAGGCTGGGAGAGAGCGCGGAGGAACACAGGGCGTCCGGAGAATCCGGAATGCGGAGAGATAAGCTGATAAGCTTTTTGTAAAGGGGCGGAGGCAGTTGAGATTACGTCAAAAGGGGTGGAGCAGCCAATCAGATTGCGAGCAAGTCGGCACACGAGAACGAGAGAGAGCAGCAGGCATCGTCTTCGGTCACGACATCTTCAGTCAAGACTGTCACAAGCCTAAGAATGTGAGCTCCATCCATGAGACTGGAGTGCTGAGCGCTATCGTGCTAGAGACTCCGGCAGAGAGCACCAAAGAGTACCAGGTATTAAGCCTTGTTGACTGGCCAGCGCTGTAATCTAGGCATAAGGCTCGCTTGCTCAGTGCCCCTGATCGCCCGACGCCTACTACCAGTTGACACTCGATAAAGAACGCCATAGCCAGCCAACCAGACAGAACCAGACCAGACCATACCTCGGTTCCGGGTTCAGTACTCTGTTTCACTCGACATCAAAATTGACTGCAACAACGCCAGGACAGGCCAGGACGTCCGCCCCCGAACGACAACCGTCGATAGCCATTGTAGCCCGTCAACCTCGCTTAATAGGGTTCCAAACGATGGACAAGGCCCGTGCAGGCCCGTGCAGGTTCCTTGCTTTCACATGCCTCGCTAAGATGTCAGCAAGAGGCGGAGCTGGCCAAGCTCCGTTTGCGATGCATGTCCGGCACTCTAGCTCGCACAGGATACTGCAGACTGAACATGCTTGTCCGATGCTCTGAGGATCAAAGCGAGGTCTTCTGATGATGGCTCGGGACAAGGTTTTGCTTGTGCATCACAGGGTCGTACGTTGAAAATGCTGGCATATGCTATATACTCCTCACAATTGGTGAAACGCTGCCTCACTTGAAGCCCATGCCGATCCAGCCGTTCGCCCCGGTCCATCCACCTTCGCCCTTGAGATATCGATGCTGACACAGAATATCCGCGCTGGGCCTATCCGCCGGGTCCATCTCCAAGCATCTCCTCACAAAGTCACCGGCATCTCTGAGCGAACCACCGCCATCGGCTTCCATTCCTTCGTCGCCATTCGTGCTCCCACAACGCTCCTCCAAGGCAGACTCAGCCCTTGAGCCTGCTGTGAGACCGACCAGGATCTCATCGGGAAGCTCGGAGAATGGCGTTTCCCCAACCATCAAGACGTACCCAACCACACCCAGGGCCCAGATATCCTGCTCCCTGCCCCCGTACATCTCCCCTCGGAGGATCTCTGGAGAGGCGTAGTGAAGTGTGCCGGAGAACGTGTCCCATTTCTTCCCGGGCCTCCATTGGGCCGCGGAGCCAAAGTCGATGAGCTGACAATGTCCATCTCCATCCAGAATGACATTCTCATCCTTGATGTCTCGATGGACGATGCCGTTCGAGTGGATGAATCGCACAGCGTCGGCGAGTTGCCCTAGAAGTGATCGGATCTCGAACGGTTCCAATCCCTCGGGCTGATTTTCCACCCGGTCGAACAGATCCACCCCAGTCCCAAATCGAGGCATGACGACTATACAGTCATTAGCAACTGTACCCAGACCACATCATGGCATCCCACTCACGATAGTAGAACTCCCTGTCCTCGAAAAAGTCGAGGAGTTTACAGATGTTCGGGTGCCCACGTTCAGGTGAATGCCTGATTTCGCTGGCGATGTATTTCTGGGTTGGACTGAAGATTCCGGCGCCACTGCTCCTGCTGCTATCTGAGCGAGGGGAATCTGGGGTCATTGGTGTCGCACGACCGTCCTGCGAGCCCGCAGAGCGCGCTTGCGTCTTTGGACGTTTTGGGTCCCAGGGATGTGGCCGGAGAGGAGGATTGTAGAGTAGATGCCGCAATTGGTCCATCACATGGACTATAGTTGGGTTAGAATGAGGCAAAATCGTTGCACCAGGTGCAAACTCACTTTCGACGGGGATGGGACCAAGTGATTTGTGTCTATCCTAGCGTCAGCATTGGGTGGGCATGCGGGTAGCTTTACTCACTTCTTCCAGCAATCTGCAAGAATTCTAGCTTTGATAATGTACTTGATGATCACTTCGTCCTGAGGAGCTGATCAGTGATAGTCAAGAATCGCAGGGGACGGGAACTCACTCCCACGGGCTCGCCCTTTGGCCCTTTGACTTTGGCCCGCATCACCAGGCCGTAAGCCCCTTTGCCAGCTTCCTTCAAAATGACATAATCGTCAATGCCCCTGCCGCCGATGCCTCCTGCAGTATCGCTTGTAGGGGTGGTACACTCGCTTGGAGCCACCGTGCTGGGCGCTACTGACACGTCGGACAAGCTCGAGTTGAGTCTGTTGAGAGGCGGCAGCGAGTTCTTTGCGCCCAGGGTCGATGGCGATCCGGACCTGAAGGCCGAAAAGGACTGCAAGGACGAGTGATCCGTCGTACCCGAGATCAAGGTATGCAGGGAGGGCCTGACGGGCTGATTGGGATCGGGAGGCGGGAGTGATGTCGAAGGAGGGATTTGGAATGGCTGCACTATACGACCGGCAACCAGTGATACCTGTTGAGAAGCTCTCCGCCTGGCTCTGGTCGGCTTTGGGGATTTAGGCGGTGAAGGCACTCCCCCTTCGTTCAGTGCTGAGTGATGTTGAGGATGAGGAGTCGCCAATTTCCTAGCATAATCCCGGATCTGATCCAGATGAGCGGCACGAGACGTCGGAGATGGCGGCCGTGATTGCTCGACGGGCGGTTCGACCGAGATTGGGAATTCAGAATTCGCTTCATCTTGATCCGGAGTCTCGGGCGTAGGCAGACCTCCAGAGACAGGGGTGACATCGGCATGCAAGGGCGACGGTCGCATGGGCTGCGTAGGCGAGAGCTTGATCGATTTAGTTGGGCTTCTTGGTACTCCATGGTTCAACGTCGAGGTCGAGTCTTTGAATGTCTCCTTTCGTGTCGGAGAGGTCGTTGGTGTCGATTCTGCAGGTGTGATCTTGAACGTCCTGTCAAAGACGTCTTGCTTTGGCTCGTCCAAATCGGGTTCTAGCGAGCCTCGTCGAGATCCGATTCCGCCTGAAGAGGCAATTGTAGAACCTGTAGTCGGGCCGATATTGCCCATGCCAATGACCTGCACCCCTCCCCAAGGATTGTTTTCTGCCCCACCGGCTCCCTCCAATTCCTCATCTATACCTCTGAACAACCTCTCTCGCTCGCGCTCCCGCTTGGTCTTCACTCTGGGCATCCCAGGTCTGTCCGCTGCATTCTTATCCCGGATGGCCTGTAGGGAGTCCCGTCGTCCAATAGAGTTGAACCTCAAAGGGCTTTTCTCGTCTTTCGACCTCAACACCAGCGGTTGATCTGGGTCTGCTTCAAGATCGGGTGAACTCTCCACGCTGCTCTGCTCTCCGAGGGCCTGAAGGGATTCTCGAACTGGGTTGACAGGGCTGAGAACCGTTTCCATGGAAGATGAGGCGTGAAATGGCCCGGGCCGTGTCGGCGATTGCACTTCGACAGATTCGACTTGAGCAGAGGGCTGAGCGATAGGACTGGGAGCGATGACGTTCGGGTTGAACGTTGGTACATCCTCATCGTCGACTGGGCTGAGAGGTCCGTCCGATCCTCCGGGTTCTGGTGTGGGATTCTGCTCGACCTCCAGATAATCCGCAGACAAGGTCGTCTGCAGTGCAGGCCTGCTCGGTACTTGCGATCCTCCCTCCAGATTCAAGTCTCCCAGAATGTTTGATCGCCTTTGATCCAAGTTCATTTGCAAGCCCAAGCTTGACCGCCGACTATCGTCGGATCCGCTCGTCCCTCCCGAGCTGTCCTCTGGTTCTTCTCCTGTTTCCAATCTCCTCAATTCCCGAAGCTCCCTCCATTCTTCCGTCGTAGGCGTCATGATGAGCATCGACGGCGAGTGCAATGGCTGCTCTGGCGAGATTGAGCTCGGGAAAGGAGGAGGAAGATGTTGTTGAAGGAAGTGATGATTAGGGGACAAAGAGGCAGCGAGACCCGCTCCCGGCGGACCGGGTCCATTGATAGGGGCTAGAGACCTCCGAGCGAAGATGGGAGACGCTGAAGCGGAAGTCGCTGCAGATGGGGATTGATGCGTCGATGTGACGGATGATCGCTCAGGTGATGGAGCTCGTGAAGCTGCTCGGGAAGCTGGCCGCGAGTGCAAGAGGTGATGATAGTATCGAGCACTAGATGTACAATGTTGATTTGGAATCCCTAACCTGGAGGGCTGGTTACTCACCTGTTGTCCCATATCGACTCTTCGCCATCGTACTCGCTGTTACTCCTGGAACCCTCGCTGAAGATTCTTTTCCCATCGAGACTCCTATCCCTTTGCTTGTACGCGAAGTCTGCCTCATCCGTGTCCCCTTCGTCCGCCGATGTGCCGCTGCCTCTTCGCATACCCAGATCGGCTCTGAAATCTCCCCAACTCTTGCTCAGCGACATCCCGTATGGCGTGGGCAACGCTCCGCCTCCGGACTTGGCTCTAACTCGGGACATGAGCACGCCAGATCGATGCCGCCGAGGCGTCGGCGGAGGTGGGATGCGCGATGCACTGGAGTTGGAAGGCCCTGCCTCCGGTTGTTCCACATCGTAGTGCCCTCCATCGTCGCGTCGTACAGGTGAGCTTGACCGTGAGGGCGGTGATACGGGCGTAGGTGGATTCGCTTCTGATGTGGACTCGGGTTTATTCTTGGAGCTGTGTACTGGCGCTAGGGAGTCGCCTGCTGCGCCGAAAGAGTACTCCCTGACGACGTTGCTCAGCGTTGGAGCCTTTGGAGCTGGGTTGGCGGGTGGGTGAATGACATTGGAGCGCTTGCTATCTGTGAGGTGCAAGTCGTGGGATTGTATGGCGATGACTGGCATCGTTACTCGGTCCTGTGCACTAGAACCGCAACGCCAGCCAGTGCTTGAGGATCAGAGGGTGGTTGCGCGAGCTTTATGTATGACAGATGGATGGCGTGAACGTTTGAAGGTGCTCCGAGTGCCGATGGATGACAAGTACAAACGTGGTTTGTACCGTTCGCTGGGGACCACTCTTTGCGCCGTCACCTCGTCCCGTAATGATCGGCGTGGTGATTCCGGTGTGCAGCTGCTTTCGATGTCACCAAATCCCACTAGAACACGAGGTCGACCCGTGCTCTCCGACAGGGAGTGATCTACGTTGAATGAGTCGAGATCTGAAGAGTACTGTCAGGACAGGGAACGATTTCGAGATCGCTCGCGTCTGGGATCTACCCGCTCAAGATCGCTGCGATTTCGGCGAGGTTGTCGCGTAGGTTGGTCGAGAGGGTAGAGGTAGAGTTTGGATGTGTATCCTTTGAACAAGCGTTCGAGAAAGGATTATGGACAAGATAAGAGGGGGTAGGCGTCTGAGCGGGGACAATGTACAAGTTGCAGAGTTGTTCACTCGCAACTGCTTTGGTTGTGAACAAGACGAGGCGAACAAGCAACAGATTTAAAGTTTCTCCAATGGAAACAGGCCGAATGGCGGAGTAACTGACAGAGTGGGGTACTCACAAGTCTAAAGGTGATGTCCTCGAACGGCTTCGACTATGCACAAGCGATGTCGATGTATGCTGTCAAGGTGGATGAGAAGATGGAGCGGGGTTGTCATCCCAAGCATTGCCCACCTGTCTACCTCTCACTCCCGCCAGTCATCTTCAGTCGATTCACCCGATTTTATTAGGGTGCAATTTACGAGAGAGAAGGGAGTGGAGGCGGGAAGGGAGATCGCTCGTGGACGGTGCATCATCGCACTCCGACTTGCTATCGTTACTCTTCGTACTCCTCATCCACCTATCAAGCTTAACCTCGACTCCCGATAGTCTCGTTCCCAGTAGCATACAACGGCCCGAGTGAGCCGTCATACCTCTGCATAGGTTCGACACCGATAGATACCCATCATCAATCATACCCAAGATCGACTAGATCATGTCCACCAAAAAGGCCTTCAAGTCGATCAAATCGCATATAGAGAACAAGGATCAAGAGGCCGCCCTGTACGAAGCTACGGAACTGCTCAAGAGCTTGGATCCAAAGTCGCCAGATGCCGCTCAGACGTAGGTCTTGCTCCTACTCCCGAAAGCCAATCTGCCAAAATCTATCGAATGGCTGTCGTCATCACGATCGAGAGCTGAGCGTTCATTTTGCAGATTGGTCTATCGAGGCCTGGCGCTATTTCAGCTAGATAGGAAGGAGGAGGCAGAGAAGGTAAGGGTCCTATTGCTACTGAGCGCGAATGCGTATCCTGATCAATCACAGAGCTATCTGCACGCATACCGCATACAGCCTTCCAATCCTCTGGCGAGTCTCGGTGTGAGAAAGCTGTATGAGAAAATATCCGCTTGGGAGAAGCTAGGACGCTTCCTCGAGACTCTCGTCCAGGAGGCTTACGATCAGTGAGTATAATTATCTCAGGAGGAGCCATCGATTAATCCAGACATCAGAGGTGACGCAGAGCATTGCGCATCGGCACTCCAAGATTTGGTCCAATTGAGACTACAGCATGGGCATGAGGACGGAGTGAGTTTGGCACACTGGATGCTGGATGTAGGGCAGATCTGACGAAGCCTCAGCTCTATGCCGCTCTACGCCTACTACTGCCGGCTTCGCCTGTGGTTCCCCTACTTCAGACAGTCACACCGCTGCCAGGAGCTTACGAACCATTTCCTCAACCCAGCTATCCACCCGCATCCGTTGACAAGCTTCCGGAGCTTCCGAAGACACTTCCACATGTCCTGCATCTCGTCTCATCATTACCGCTCCTGCTCCACCTGCTTGTTCGAGCACAGGTTCAGGTCCACGTGTACACAGAAGCGGAGGTCAAGAAGGGTAGACAGCGTCTTGGCGGCGGCAAGTCGGAGAAGGAAGTCAGAAAGACCGTCGATGGAGACGTCTTGAGTGGGAGTCTTGGGGCGGAGTTGCTCGAGCTATTGAGAGAGGTTGGCGGTCATCCCAATGTGGACGACAGCATACGGCGAGAGGTCGAGATCAAAGAGTTTGCCTTCTGGAGAAGACTAGTCACTGTCTTGCCGTGAGTCGACTCGATCTATCCTGTCTTTCACAGCTAACCTGATATCTGTTCAGATCGGAAGATGCCAATCAAGCGAAGAAGCAAGCCAAATCGGCGGCAGGCAAAGCTAAAGCGGAACCCTCACCCACCGACACCAAAGAGCTACCGGTACCTCCATTATTGGAGCCTATAGTCGGGACCAATCCCACCAAAGCCGAAGCTCTCGCCAAGACCAACAGCCTGGCCGAAGGATTCGTCCTGCTCAATGTCAGCAGTCCAGGCGCTGAAGACGGCTGGTCATGGATCATCGAGGGCAAAGAGGAGTCTACCATTTGTGAGTGAATCCTAAAGCTTAGACTCGTCGAAGCTGATACACTTCAGTCTACGACTTGGAACTTCTGCACAAATTTGCCAAAACGTTCCCCGAATCGGCACTGACCGACTTTATCGACGACTACTGCCGATGGTTCCACCTACCCCTTCCAGAGCCAGAGGACGATGCGGCACCAGTACCCGAGAATCAAACGCCTGTCATCAACGAGAGCGAAAAGAAAGCCGCCTCGAAGAAAAAGTGGCGAAGGGGGAGATCGGGTCTGAATGCCAAAGAGAGGAGGAAAGCCAGGAGACTAGCCGGGAAAGATGGAGTGCTGAATGAAGATCTCGACCAGGAAGAGAGGGATGAGCTTGTTGCCGGCATGACGGTCAGTGAAATCTGGAGCAGCATAACCCTTTGAGCAATATGCTGATAGATTTGGGCAGAAACTGTTGGACAAATTACCCAAATCGATCTTCGCACACAGGGTCATGGCTAGGATCTCTATTCAAGAGGAGGACTGGGCGAACGCCGTTTCTTTTGCGGAGAAGGGTCGCGTCCTATTGAAAGAACTCGAAACGGAGCGAGGCATTTCACTTGCGAGGTGCGTTCGCGCAAGGCTCAAAAAAGTATTTCAAAGCTGACCAATTCCATAGTGTCAAGGCCTCTCTCGATACAGCACTTGGAGTCGCCCTCGTTCCGTACTTCCCACCAAAGCACCACACCAGGGCTGCTCGATTGCTCAATGGAGTCCTGCAAACCGAAGCGACCAATGTGGAAGCAAGATTCGCTCGAGCACAGATATTCCAGACGGCACAGAACTGGTCAGAGGCGAGGCGAAGTTTCCAGATGATACTGGACCTCGGGGGCGACGAGAAGGAGATGGTTGCCGCGCGAGAGGAGCTGGCTTGGTGTTTCGTCAATGAAGGCAGGCTGGAGAAGGGCAGGGAGATACTCGAAGAGGTGGTCGAGATGCGGGATAGCCGATGGGAGCAGAGTGGCAAGGAGGATGAGGCTCTTCCCAGAGCTCGGGCCTGGTACCGTTTAGGTCGAACCGAGTGGATGATTGGAGGTAAGTCGGCGGTACAAGGAGAACATTGCGCAATGATTTAACATATTCTGCAGACGACGAGAGCAAACAGCATGCCGAAGATTGGTTCATGGCGTCAATTCGAGCTCTACCTTCATTCGCCCCTGCGTATTCGTCCTTGGGCACATGCTATATCTCCGCCAGCAATCCCGACACTGATCGAGCAATGAAGTGCTTCCAAAAGGCTTTCGAGCTCGACGCGACCGAAGCCGACGCTGCGAGACTCTTGGCGGAGGGGTACGCCGATGATGATGAATGGGCTCGAGTGAGGACCATTGCTATGAGAGTCATGGAGGGCGAAGGTGGTGTTGAGGGTGTGGCCGGTGGGGAAGTCATGAATGCGAAAGGCAGGTTCGCGCCAAAGAACGGTTGGGCTTGGAAAGCGTTGGGATCGACCGAGATGGTGAGTAGCGAACTTTGCAGGAGAAGTGGAGGTACTGACGATTGGTCTTCAGCATTACAAGAACTATGCCAAAGCGGCGCAAGCGTATCAAATTGCCTTGAGAGCCGACCCGGACGATGCGTCAACTTGGGTGCTTCTTGGTGAATCCTACGTCCGATGTGGCCGACACACTGCTGGACTCAAGACCCTCCAACACGCCTTGGAGCTGGACCCGAACAATTGGATGGGCCTTTACGACATTGGCGATGTTTACACCCAGATAGGATCATTCGAGCTCGCCATCGAGGCCTTCCAAGGTGTTCTCGCAACGATGCAAAAGGTTGGCACAGAAGAGGATCTCGGAGTGATTGCCAGATTGGCCGAAGCGGAATTGTCGTTGGGCAGAAAGAACGCCGCCGGAGGTTTCAAGGAGCGAAGCAGGCGAGCATTCCACAATGCTATCACTTACGCTGGAGACGTCCTGCGCAAAGGTCAGGGTCATCGACCTTGGGCCTGGAAAGTGGTCGGTGATTCCGCTTTCGAGCTCGCGACCCAGGAGTCGAACCAGGCGGACATCGAGGAGACTGCTCAGGTCATCAACCCGATTCTCGAACTACTCGTCCAGGACGACACCGACAAACGCGCTACGGTGGAGGGACTAGGTCACCCATCCACATTGGTACAATCTTCAGCTCCCGACGATCAACTCACAATCAAGACTAGCGTCTTCGCCTTCGCCTACAGAGTGTACTTGCTAAAGAATCAGCCGCGAGTGGCTGATCCCGCGCTATACGACCTTGCTTCGGCTCTACACGCCTTGGCCAAGCGGCTCAAAGGGCCTGACGACGAATCGAGCCGTAAGGCCTGCATGAAGGCCGCTATCGGTGCGGTCAGAATGGCATTGGAGCGAGACGCAGGAGATGAGAGGCTCTGGAATGCCCTTGGTGTCATTGCGATGGACGGCGGCGAAGAGGTTGCTCAACATGCCTTCGTGGTGTCTCTCGAGCTGTACGGCAAAGATCCGGTGGTTTGGACCAACTTGGGGTACCTATACCTCAAGCTGGAGGACCTCGAGTTGGCGTACCAATGCTTCCTCAAGGCGCAGATCATCGACCCGGACTATGCTCGTGCTTGGCTCGGTCAGGGCCTTGTCTGCGATAAGAAGGGAGAGAAGGATCAAGCCAAAGCGCTCTTTGCACATTCCGTCACTCTATCAGCTGGTTCCTTGCTCGAAGCGGACTTGGCTCAAGCTATCACCGCTTTCCTACCGTTGATATCATCCTCCAAGGTGGATACGGCTTTGCTACACGCACCTGCCTTTGCGCTCCGACATTACACCCACCAGCGACCACGAGAAATCCCCGCTCTTCACCTGTACACGCTTATATGCGAACGGCTCGGCCTGGTCGAGGAGGCCGCGGCGGCACTGGAGAAGGCGGCAAATCTGCTAGAAGAAGCGTTCGAGTCGTCCGAATCGCAAGAGATCGAGCGAGCATATTCCGTCGCCCTGGTCAACTTGGGTCGAGTCCGCCTGGCTTCTGGTCATTACGCCCAAGCCCTCGAAGCATTCACGAATTGCTGGGAGTTGGTGTCCTCCGCCACGGAAGACACGAACTTGCTGTACAGGCTCAAAGTGCAAAGTCGTCTCGGTCAGGCTTTGGCCCACTTCTGGCTCGAGGATGTTGATAAATCGCTCGAAGCGTTCCAGTCGGCCTTGGAGGAGGGAGAGGCGCAACAAGGCACAGGAAAGCTCAAAGGGTACAAGGAGGAAGTCGCGGTCTTGCTCGCTAGAACGCTCTGGGGTGTCGGTGGAGAAGACGCGAAAGAGGCTGCCAAAACGCATCTCCTCGAGTGGTGAGTCGATTCATACGGCTCTTTGTGCCATTGCTGATACGGGTCTTCGATAGCCTCTCACAAGATACTCCACCCATCAAGGTCATCAGCACGCTCGCCGCAGTCGCTCTAGTCTCGTCTGATGACGATCTGCTCGAAGCGTCAATCAGCGAATTGCACTCGCTCTCCGCACCCAGGATCTTGGCTGAGGATACAAGAGGCACCGTAGCTTCGGTCCTCGCCGCTCATGCTTTAGTCGAGGGTGACCTCGACGGAGCGATCCAAGAATTGGAAAAGCCGACTTTGGCTTCTGCGACGGATATCCTCTCGCGCAACAAGCTCGCCAAGATGCTCATCGTGGCTGGACGAGCGGAAGAAGCGTTGTCGATTCTGCTTGTAGATGAGCCCGATCGCGACTTTAGCCAGGAGCTCGACAACACTGGAGCTAGAAAACTAGCGGGAGTTGCAGGACAAGTGGGAGTAGCCACACGAAGCGAGACGTTGAGGCTCAAGGGTATTGCCAAGATCCTCAATGCGGATGAGAGCGGAGTGAGCGAGTTGATGGCCAGTGTGAGAGTATGCCCGTGGAACGAAGAGAATTGGGAGGCGGTAGCCTGGGGGAAGAGGATACTCTCCGAAGTGCAGTCATAGCACAGCCTGCAGGTGAGCTCAGTGCAGGATCAGATCAAGTACATATGATCGATCCTGGAGCGGAGATGGCCATCCGTATGCACCGATTGACCAATCCGAGAACGAGGATGCATGCCGGCGGAGCAGCTAAAAATAGCCAGGCACCATTGCTCACCTGATCGATGGTCGGTCAAATCCGAACATGATTCCAGAGGTCATACGAGCTATTCATGGCCGTCGACGCTGAATATGGAAACAGGAGGAGGATGTCGACTGCGCTCTATGGGGCACCTATAGGACAGGTATGCAGGTGAGCCATTGTGATGGACGTGTAGGAGTGTGGAAGTAAGCGATTGGCCCGTGGACACGACCGTGCGTCACGAGCTCGACGGCTTGGACACCACGTTCGACGTCGAGGACGAGTCTTGGTGATCGATATCGCGGGGCAGGGCCAACTTGACAGATTGGGGTTCCATTTCCGACGACTCCACCCGGCCGGATGACGGCTCGGGGATTGATATCGATATTGCACTGTGAAAAGGAAAACCCGAACCACCTGACACTTTCTCACCTATAAGGCGTTCACACCCCCAGAATCAGATTGTCTCTTGATTCTGATCACTATCTCACCGGTGTCAAGCAGATTATCAACCGCCATGAGAGTGCCTTTCTCCAAGAAAGAAATCGAGCTTGAGCCGCATACCGGAGAAGATGTGCAGGAGGTGACGGCGATCGAGAAGAAGTTGGGTATCTCAAAGGTCGGAACGTGAGTGAACAGTATCCGGTGAAATGTCCTTTGCTGACAAGATGTTATAGTATCTTTGCATCGGTGGGTTTAGTATATGGACTGGGACTATCGTGGCTGTTGGCTGAAGGGTGTTCCGTCCACAGGGAGCAGCTCTCTTCTCTGACGGGTAAGTCTTTACTCAGCCTAGAGGCTTAGACTTACTATCATCCATCTAGGTACGCCAACGCGTCTATAGGCCCCGCTCTCGCGATCATCAAGAAGTACATCTATCCTCAAGCCTTCCCAGCCGGTAGCAACAATGGACAGCTTATCAGCTCGATGGCGTTCGCCGGAATCGTTGTCGGACAACTCTGTGAGTGTTCTGTACCCATCCTATCGGCGTTCGCTCATCGTGGATTGACTCTAGCTTTCGGATACATCAGTGACAAGATTGGCAGGAAGGTGTGTCTGGCCACACCGTGCTTGTATACGCTCGCTGAGTAAAGTGTACAGTTCGGTATGCTATTGTGTACAGGCATAGTCTTCGTCTTTGCTGCTCTACTGGCCGCAGCCAAAGGAGTGGGACCTCAGGGGACCATCAACGCGATCATGTGAGCACTGCAAATCAGGATCGTGATGAGAAAGACACTGACGGTCCCAATATAGAGCCTACCGATTCTTGATCGGCATCGGGATGTGGGTAGGGATAGTGATGCCACCCGCTCGTCTGCTGATAGTGACGTAGAGGAGGAGAGTATCCTACGGGAAGTGTAGCAGCGGCAGAAGGCACGGAAGACCCAGCTAGTGAGCTAGTCCTGCCTCACCAGAGTTCATCAGCTCACGCCTACATCTAGTCAAGAAAAGTAGCCAGCAGAAGCTGTTCGTCTTAGGTGAGTACAGCCATCGAGCCCCGCCCCTATAGCCAAGAGGATCTCACCTGACCTCTACGATCAGCCACAAACACCATGCTCGACTTCGCCTTTGCCATCGCATACTTTGTTTGCTTGGTCTGTCTCTGGATATTCGGCATGGGCCACCTCAACGCGGTATGGAGGTTGACCTTAGGCTTGGGATGTGTGCCTCCCCTGTTTCTCCTGTACTTCCGGCTCAAGATGAAAGAGCCAGAGGCCTACAAGAGGAATTCGATGAAGCACGCTCCTATCCCTTACTGGCTCCTGATAAAGAGATAGTGAGTTGAAACCCCAGAGCTTGCCGTTTTGAAACTGAATCTATGTTAGCTGGCTCAAACTTGCTGCCGTGTCCATCACTTGGTTCCTATATGGTGAGTCGACAAGCAGCCCAGGACTTGGAGAGGGCTAACGCTCATGACTTTTCGCCAGATTGGATTGCATATCGTATGTCCCATCAAGACAGTCTGTCGAAGGAGGTCTGACCACCGCTCAGCCTTTGGCCTGTACTCGACGACCATCACCGACGTGGTCATCCCCAATGCCACCCTATACGAGTCTATTGGCTGGGGCTGCCTGATCAACGCGTTCTACGTGGTGAGTGAACCAGTTTATCAGGCATGGAAGTATCGCTCAGAGTACCTTCCTAGCCTGGCACTCTTGTTGGCGCTTTCATCGTCGATTACCTTGGTCCCAAGGTAGGTCCATAGCTCTGTATATCTCGCTCGGCGCTGATGCTCGCTTGGTCAGTACTGCATGATCTTTGGTCTGGTCATGCAGGCCATCTTTGGCTTTGTCCTCTCCGGGTGCTACAACCTGTCAGTCGAACGAGAGGATCTTCAGTCGCCTGCTCACTTACTGTATAGACTGGTTCCCGGACGAATTGCTGGTTTCACCATCATGTATGGTCTATTCCTGGCGTTCGGCGAGGTCGGACCTGGAAGTGAGTATTCTGTGAACTGTGGCAAAAGACGGTCAGCACTTAACGAAGACCACCAGACAACCTGGGCTTGTTGGCTAGTAAGGCAATCGGACCGACAGCCGCCCGAGGTCAGCTGTATGGCATCGCCGCTGCAGTAGGCAAGGGTGAGTCCATCCCAAAATGGCTGCCTTGACAGACCCTGACTGAAGATGTCAGTCGGTGCATTCATCGGCACATATACCTTCCCCAATATCCAAGCCAGTTTCGGTGCACCGGGGACTTATGGCAATAACACCGTGAGTTGAGCTTCCGCAAACCGCGATCTCTCTCGCGCCAGAAGCTGACACTCTCGTTACAGGGCATCTTCTGGCTCGGTTCTGGACTTGCTATTGCCTCTGCTCTGATCACGCTGGTATTTATCCCAAACATCAAGATCGACGCTATGCGGGACGAAGACGTACTGGTGAGTGAACCAAGCTGAGACTGCGGTGATCCGGCTGATGAGGAATTGGCAGTTCCGGGAGTATCTTGAGGCTAATGGATATGACACGTCGCGAATGGGTCTCCGCGGCAGCAACGACGTCGAGGCCCATGATCTCGACAGGGCGCAAGTGATAGAATCGCCTAATGGAGAGACCGAGAAGGATGTGAAGGTATAAGTAGCTTCGGTCTATGCAAGATGTTGTCTCGGCTGTGAGCTCTCCCTTGGTGTCACTTACTGCCAAAGTTGTCCGCGTTTCTGACCGACTGACTCCCTTCACACTCTGACTGACAAGACTGAAAGGAAGCATGCATGTGTCTAGCGAGACCCCAAAGTGACCAAAGTTCAAGTTGTTACAACAAAATAGGACTTCTAATGGCTCGGGTGAAAACTATCAAATGTGAAGACGACCCCCTCAATTCAACCTAAGGTTGCTCCTCTCCCTACGCTCCGCTGGACCGTGACCATCACCCTGTGTTGTGTCCGACCCGGACGAGCTGGAAGAGCTGTCCTTCGTCCTCAGAATGGGCTTGATGGGCTTGTTGGGCGACATGGCGGTCTTGGGCACACTGCCCTCTCTCGGACTGGTCTTCTTGTTGAAGAACCAAAACGTCGAGTTGGACATGGACCTCATCACCTGCGGTCGACTACCGGCATTGTCATGGGTAAATGTCGCCGACGCACGTTTCTTGATGACATGGTCGGTCTGCCCGGAGGCACTTGTTGAGGCGCTGGGGATGTCCATGGTGGACTGTCGCTTGAGAGCCGGCGGTGTTGGCTTTACCGAAGGCGATGGGTGGAAAGAAACCCCGGCACTCTCGGTCCGTCGGTGGCTCGGCACCACTCGGATGGGCGAAGCCAATTGATCCACAGGTGCAAAGTGCTCAGTCGCGCCTCGCCTCCCGGTGTTCGGATACCGCCCATCGTGGTTCTCTGCGAGTGACTCGGCGAACATCTGACGCATGTCCTCCTGCGATAACTTTGGCACAGCAACCCTGACACTCCCGAGCCTGATCCGCTCGACTGGCGTCGACGCGTTCGAGGGCATTTGCTTGGGTGAAGGCGGACTGTCATCGAGATCCGGAGTGTTGAGCTGTGATGGGACTTTGAACGGGCTCAACGTTGGTGACGTGAACGTTTTGGCAGTGGGCGATCTGACCGATTTCGGAGAGAAAGATTCGACGAAAATCGGTGAAGCGACTGGCCTCCCGCGATCCATGATGCTCGACGAGCTGGCCACCGGAGTCTTGTCGTTCGACTCTGAGTTCGGACTCAGTGGTGGCGCACCGAGGAGTGAGAGGCCCCTGTGACTGTTCAAGGTCGGGGTCGAGACATCATCGGACTGCCTGCCGAAGAACGAGTCGAGAGGGTTGTATCGCGACCCAGGGGTGTTTGGCGTGATCGGTCCTGTCAAAGTCTGTACCGATCTGGCATACGGCTGGGTCGGTAGGGCTATCGACGCCGGCGCATTCTCCCTGAAGATACTAGGGGTGGACCGCAGGGTGGGTAATTGAGGAGCCGGGGGATCACTGGGGACAGAAGACGCTGCGGATTCGATCACGATTTGCGGACCGAGATAGCCATATTCGCCAATGCTGACAACACTGGATTTGCGAGACATTTGACTGCTTCGTCGAAGGCTGGAAGACGTCGAGTCTCTTCGACCGTCCTGAGAGGAGAGTTTCCGATCGTGGAGGAGTAGGTTGGCGGAAGACTTTCTTGAGTTGGTTCGAGACGCAATGTCGCCAGAAGATCGGCGCCTGATCTCGCTCGAGAACCGGCGTCCAGTTGGTCCGTCTCTCAATACCGATGGTCTCCTATCTCCCAAACTGCTTCGCCTGTCGTCCATTCCGTCCGCCACAGACTCGCGCCGTAGCGATTCCCTCAGAGGTGATTCGCCTAATGGAACCGACCTCGCCAAAGGGAATGTCCCAGCCGCTCGTCGCTCCAGGATGACCGCGATATCTTGAGCCTTCTGAGGCTCCGAGAAGAAGGGCGTGCTAGTCGCTCGGTGAAGTAGAGGTCGAGGAGGTGCAGCTCCCAGTGGAACACCCTCTGAACGCGGAGGAAACTCATAGTTGGTGACTGCTCGTGGGTATGCTGGCCGTTTCCGCTGACGTATGATGTCGAGCGGTTGAGCCGGGGGAGGCGGAGTGGAGACGAAGACATGGGATGCAGGTCGCGGGATGCGGAGTTGTCGAGGAGCCGGCGAGGACTCTGGGGTGAAATCCGAAGGGGTATCTATGGGTCTATCGAGCACTGCCGAGGGTAATGGGTAATTTGACAGCAGAGTCGGTCTGGAAGTAGGCGACATCTCCGGAGTGGGGAAGTACGGGGCAGTGTGGATCTCCGAGTCGTCGTCGTCCGCCGAATCATCCGACCACTCGGACTGGCCTCGGAGAGCGTTCCTAGCTCTGATCATGTCGTCGTTGGAGTCGTCTTCTGACTCGCTCGAGGGACAGGTGACTTCGACCACCTCGGAGAAACGTCTGCTGAGGGCGTCCATACTGGCGATGTTCCTAAGTCGCAGGTCTTCGGCCGGGTCCATGATGCTGCTACTGGACTGGGCACTGGACCGGCGCCTGGATGATGATGGGCTCTTGGTGCTGGATCGTCGTCGTTGAGCGACTTGTAGTTCGAAACCAAGGAGCGAAGGGTCCGAGTCACGCCTGCTATCCTGGCTTCGCAGTCTGACCATCGGTAGCGAGTCCCTCCGGGCCGTGAGGGAGAGTGAGCCGCGAGAGGCAATGGAGATGATAGATCCTTTACGAGGTGTGCCTGATTTGGGACTGGGCGACCATCCTGGACTCGTGCGACCGGTCTCAGGCCATCTCGTCCACTCGTCGACGTCGATCTCGTTCGCGCCGGTCCCCTCAATCATACGGTCGTAATCCTCCTCTTCGGCCTCTCTGACGTCCAACATGCTCTCAGTGTCGTATTCGAACACTTGCTCTTCGAATACTGGCGAGCCATTCGAGTACAACGAGTCGGGGGATTCTGATGATGTCGACGCAGAGTCGTTCTGGTAAGGTTGACCATATTCAGCGATCAATGCCTTGGTCGTATTGGGTGACAGCATGGGTGCTGAACGCAATGATCTGCATTGTCTCAGTCAACGAAATCTCGGCAGTACGACCAAAAAATTGTCAACTCACCGTTGCATGTTGGTGAGCGCTCGTTCTTGGAGCGATGCTAGCTTCGGCGAAGTGGATGCACTGTCAGGGGATGCGAGTAAAGTAGGTTCGAGAGTATGGTCTTAACTGGACAGGTGAGACAGGACGAGTTGTAGAGAGTCTATGACACTTGGAGTATACATATCTGAGCCCAACGGCGATCATTTGCTCACCACTGTACGTCAACGCGCTCATCATTCCGGTCCCCGACGTGCAGGAGATGGCTGAGCGCTCATTAGCTGGGTTAACGCGATGATCGCCGGACCATTTTTCGGATCGTAGACATAATCGCCATTAGCAGCCTCAGAGTTGCGTTACCTGACAGCGAGAGTTACGTTTCGCTTGCTGATGCGAACATGGCGCGGAATGCGAGGCACTTGAAAAGGTACGACACGCAGAGAGCAGAGGTGACAAACCGAGATTGAGGCACGCGAACGAGGGGAGACGACTGAGGATGGTGGCGCACAGAGATGGCTGTTGACATGTCCTGCTTGTAGGAACGAGGTGAGAGAAGAGGACGACGAGTGTAGAGATGGCGGGTCGATTTTCAGGTCCGACGTCTATTTTTCCGTTACTTCCGTTTGCAGCTTCCTTTCACCCGGTGCGCAGAGAGAGATCGTCAGGCATTTAGTCCGAGACAATGACCATGGCCAGTGCAGAATTAGAACCCACGCAAGTGTGAAGTCATCAGCATAATCATTTGCTCATGCTTACTTGCCCAGTCCGGTCTCGAAGCTGACCTCGACCTTCGCGCTATAAGTATCGGCGTACTCTTTGCTAGAGTGCGCGTCTGCTTATCGCTGCCCGATCACCACGCGTCGTGCGTCGGGTCGAGTTCCGACAGATTCCGACTGACAAGCAAGGCGCTGAGGCGAACTACGCCCGAGGAACCGTGGCTATACTGTGCCAGACTGTGCCATACTAGATAGTCTTAGCTATGTTTGCCTATAGATGTGCACATCTTGCCGTCATCCCCTGGACATCACAGCCAGTCCTCGGCAGTTGCGGCAGTTGCTGCCCGACTGACTCCTGCGAATCCCAGAAGCCAGCCGGCGTCATAGGCTTGATGAGGCTTGACGAGTACGAGCGAGTACGTCCTCCAAACTCCTTCATCAATGAGAGGCTATGAGAGGCGATAAGAGTCTGTGGGTTGACTAGAGTGATTGAAGAGAGCGAGAGGCGTGGGAGCTGGGAGAAGTGTCGCTGAAAACAGCTGGAACGGGAAGCGAACCAGCTCGGGTGATGGAGGCGTCGGTTTTCAGGGGTGGGCAACTCGGGTCTTCGGCTTGAAGACCGCTTCAAGACTATTCAAGAGGCTTCAAGAGGCTTCTGGATATGCATGTACTTGATTAGAGTAGAGTGCGCGTGCTTGATGTTCACCGTCGCCTAGACTGTCACAACGTACATGCTCACAGAGGCTCAAACACTCTCGTCCTCGTACTAGCTCGTACTCTCGCTGCTCACACTGGCTCACACTATCTCACACTGCGCTCTCTTCTGAAGACCATCCGAGCAGCTTTCTGACGCCACCGATAAGTCTCGTGCCTGCGCCTTTGACTGCCTCAATGAGCCGGCCGAAGTCCGTACAGATTCTGCCGACTGGCTTGCCGACGACGACGATCCAAGCGATGCCCAGCATGTACCGGCTGCCGAGGATCTCGTACGGCGTGCGCCATTGACGGCTGTGGGATTGTGATGCTTGATCCCACGGTAAGGCGAATGTCACCTGGAATGTCCTCGCGCCGGTTTGGTAGTAAAGCACCTCGCCCCAAGCGTCGAATGCGGCCGACCTGGCCCTAGAGCAGACGATGGAGGGCAGTGCGTGGATTATCGAGAGGCGGCGAGTATGTCGGATCACCTCGTCCGCCAACCCGGCACTGTCCAAAGTCGGGACTACCAAGAAGCTGGCCGGAGGCGAGTAATGTTCGGAACCCGGATCGTGGAGTGCGTCCAAGCAGATCGCTGGCGTCAGCCCGACTTGGCGAACATGATGCCCGATTCCGTCCGCCCAGTCGTCTTTGTGAACGCCTTTCGGGCTGATGGCTTGAGCGTCAGTTTGTCATGCTGATCATTTGCACAGACTGCTGACCTCACGTGGCCAGATTCATCGTGCAGACGGGTGCTGTTTCGGCTCCGGCACTCCTAGATCGCGATTCTAGCCCTAGTGTCCAGGATCAGCGTTTCGCTCTTTGTTGCCAGACCACACTCATTACACTTGATCCATCGGCCCGAGTCAGCAGTCTGACTCACACGGGAACAGGTGCTGCTTGGCGTATGCGCCTTGAACGCCATGTGGGCCAATTAATATCGCCTCGTTCTTGACCTTGTCATCCTCCTTGTCCTCCACACTCTCCGGGCTTAGTAGTGTCCATGCCCCAGATTGTTCCCCGACTTGCTCAAGGAAGAGATCTATACTCCAGGTCCTCTCGCCTTCGTACCAAGCCGAAACAGCACCTTCCGGCATGACGAGGAGCTTGGCTTGATTTGCTGCATGTTTCGCTTCGGCAAGGTAATCGACAATCAACGGGTCGTCCCCTGGCGGTAGGAGGCATGCTACTGTGAGCGTTGTCGTGTTCGAGATGGGAGCAGATAGTGATTGATTGGACCTCGGATGCAACACCGCCAGTGCAGAGATCAGAATGGCAATCGCCCATCCAGACACATTCGAGCTGGTGTGTGTCGTCGGTGGAGTTTGGGCGGTGGGACGAGTTCTGACTTTGGCTTGCAGAAGACGCAACCCCGTCTCTGCATCCTCTCGTGGGTAACCCCGGGTTTCAGAGGTGGCGCTACTAGTACTCCCATCTTCGAGGATCGAACACGAGTATTCCGACTCTATGAGAATGTCGCTTGCGAACGAAGGTTCGTCGGCGTCTTTAAGCCTCCGCCCAAAACCAAGATCAGTCTTGCTGACACCTCCTTGAGTTTCAAAGACTTGAAATTGTGCCTGATCGACTTGATGAGACTTTTCCGCGTCGCCTATGAGGTTGATCGCAAGATCCAAGTATGTTGAGAGTTCGTACGCCACCACGCCAGTCAATATATCAACGCCCGGCGGGCCTAGGTATCGCAATACCCAAGATAACCCAGGAAGTCCAGTAAGAAGAGGAATCCCCCGAGAGAGTCAGGTAGTGCCCAGTGCTGTTGTCACTCACATATACCCCGAGAGGTGAGTTGGAAGAGTACGTCCACCAAGCTGTAGCCCAAAGCGTCCCAAAGATCCAAGATGAAGACCAGTGATTTTCCCGATCCAGCTGCCTCAAAACCCTCTGATGAGCGAGAACCACAGTCATCACAACCCCTGCTAGGACCGACGATACTGTTCCCTGAGCGACCAACACCTGTCCAGTGGTTGGAAGTAGGTCCCAGTGTGTTACGAGAGATCCGGCGGCGGAACCTCCTAGCAAGGTCAAGAAAGACTTGAGTCCGCCGCGTAAAGGTTTGTCGGAGACGGAGCGGATCAAAACTGCCAGATTCAAGACGGGTAGGAAAGGCGTTTCGACCTGTATCAGTGAGAGGAAGGAAGTGAGGAGGAGGTATAAGGTCTCGCTTGTTAGCAAGTCTTGCCAGTCGTTCAAGTTCCAGCCATCGATGTACTCCCGGATGGTGGGCATCTTGAGGGGTCGCTTCGGTGTAGAGCCAATGAGAGAGATGGGTGTGTCTGTCATACTGTCACTCTTGTAAGCATTTCGCGGCTCGAGCACAGACCGCATGTCAAGCCACGTCAGGATTGACAACTTCATTTCATGGTTGTCACTTCCGCAATCTATTCAAGCCTGCTATCCTCCTTTCTAGACTTTGCCGCAAAGCTTTGACTTTAGACTGCACAGCAGCATTGTCTCTCTCGTCGGCTTCCCCTGCGGCGGCAATGACCCGGCCGATCAGGTTGACGGGAGTGTAAGCGACGTTTGCTCGTTTTGGCGGGAGCAGTTCCGGTGGAGTAGCCTACAGTGCTTGTCAGCAGCTGGACATGATCTTGACGATGTAGGTCACCCACCCTTCGAAGAAGATCTGCAGACCAATCGATGGCTTCCTCCACCCAGCCCCACTTCAGAGCACGGCTAATCCACCCTTCTGGATCTCGGTCCATCTCGCCCGCGACCAGCCAAGCGGGCATCTGCCAACCGGCGTTCTTGTCGCTGTTGAGCTCAAAGAACGTGTCCGCCACAACGTCTGTATACCTCCATTCGGTCTTCGCGTTGTCGTGTCTTTGCAGAGCAGTCTGCAGGTATCGCAGCCCCAGGATTGAGATTGGACCACGCAGGTTCTTGGTGACAGGTGATGTGTGCAAGAAAGATGCCGATACCGTGCTGACGCCATAGGAAGTGCCTTCCAGTCGAGACAGCTCGACACATCTTGTCGTGAGCTCGACGAAGTAATCCGACATGTCGACCTCGAGAGCTGCTGCAGCACTTTGTGCCTCGTCAAACATGTTTCGCTGGACGAACATGCCGACGATTTCCGAAGGACTCGAGTCGACGGCAGCTATACGGGTCAGGCCCGCATTTGGACTATCGAATTGATTAACTCACCTGGACCCAGTATCGATGGCAAATGCTCATAAAGCTGCAACCTGCTCAAGACCATGGTGTATTCCGCCCGAATATCCGAGAGGGTGACCAAGTCAACCCGGCTGGTTCCTGACGAGTACTCGTCTTCTGGGACATACGAGGTCATTCTCCGGCGTTTGAGCGGCTAAGCTGGGTCAGCACTGGATCTATTCAGACCGGACATACCTTGACTGGGGCGTCTTTGGGGATTGGCAGCGAGACCCAAGCGTGAACGGGATCGCAGAGGGTCAGAGTGTTGATCGCCGCGAGGTAGCTTTGCGCTTGCAACGTGGTGATATCGGCCGAAGAAGCGCCGTTTTCTGTAGACTCGCCCAAGCGCTTCGCCTGGTGGTACATTGTCTGACCAGCTGCGAGGTATCAGCACCAAGTCTCCTGAGGTATTTTGTGACTCACCATTCCGGTAATCGCCTCTGACGATATGCCATGAGTACAGCACTCTGTAGTAATTGGGCGTCCTGAGAGGATCCGAGTGCTGTGCTTTGAACTGCAGAATGTGCTCGACCTCCTTCTGGAAGCCGATGAAGCCGTAGCCGGTCAATTTGCCAATTTGGCGATCCTCACACATTGCCGAGATCAGCTGACCCAAAAAGTCGCGTCGTCTAAGAGTCGAGTCAGTCTGTGTACCATCACAGGAGTTCACACGTGTACGTACAGATCCTCGAAGGGTACTGCCGTCAGGGTGTTGTACGCATTGTCGTATTCGCCCAATGACAAGCTCGCGAGGAAGACCTTTGTCCACAGGTCCTTCGTCGAGAGGTCGCCGTGAGGCGCATGCTGAATGGCAAGACGGCCGAATGTGACGATGGGATCCTCGATACCCTTCTCCTCGTACAGGCTCGTGACATGTCGGTAGTAGTCCATGAGATCAGAGCCGACATTGCTGGGTAGGACATTCTCCAGAGATCCGTCTGATAGCCTTTAGTCAGCTACCGAATCTGCATGCGAGACATCCGCAGTGGATCACTCACCGGCAAAACCGCTCGCAGCTTGCTTGAAATAGGTGATGGATTCGGTGATCCCCTCTAGGTCGAGACAAGCTCGAGCCCGCACGTACGCAAGCCCAGAGTCCAGGCAGGACAAGTGAGACAGTTGGTTGGCTGCTGAGGCGAGACCGATACTGAGCATTTTGACCGCCAATTCAGCATGCGAGATTGCGGCCTTTTCATGTGGCGAGGCGTGTGTTGACTGGACGATTTCAAGGGTTGACAGGAGGAGGTCGGGCCGGTCGGCAGGCAGGGGGCCTAATGAATCCACCAGTAAAGCGTGAACAAGGGAATACTCTACGTCGAAGCCATCGGAGTCGACCAGTCGGGCACTTGATCTTGACCTGTCCGCTCTTTCGTTCTTCTGGGCACCCTCGGCGGTCTGCTCCGAGAGCCACTTGAGCTTGCGGCATTCTTTGTACGTCGAGAAAGCTCGATGCAGAGTCTGGTTGATGGTGTCATCTAGTTGTTCCTCAGACTCGTCGTCGGCAGTGCATACGAAGATGGCGATGAGGAGGATGTCTCGAGCTAGGGCAAAGCGATTCGCGGCAGCGTATTGAATATTGGCGGCGAGTAGAGCGTTACCCCATCCGGACCACGCAACATTCTCGGCGCGAGTGGACACCAGAGACTCCGGTCGATCTACCAGGTCCAGAGCACCATTGATGGACGCAATCTTGTCGTCACACTCCGATAGGTGGATCCGGACTGTCATCAGGTCTTCGTCTAAGAGTGATGGTCCGATGATGTCGTCCCAGTGTCTCCTTGCGCTCGTGATCGGTGCGAGGACAGACGTGACTGACAACTGAGCGTCGACCTGCTCCACAAATGTCTCCAAAGGATTTTGCTGGTCAGAGGCGACAGCCGACAGGATCTGAGAAAGATGATGACCAGCTGCCGCTACTGCCAGACTTCTTTTTCTGGCCTCCAGAGGCGCGAGTGAAGGGTATGAGTGAGCCACAGCTGATGGTGGCAGAGCTAGGAATTCTCGATCATCCTGTTCCCCTCCGAGCTTCGTAACCAAACTGCACTGATCGTCGGGGATACCTAGGGCGAAACCGTCGCGCGTCATGATGGCGAATGTGGATCCAAGTGCCGTGGTCCCAAGTGGCCACCGAGCCTGCTTGTCCAGATCCCTCACTCGTGCCCATACACCGAGCCATTTCTGCCTGAGAGACCGTCGATATGCTTCTGATTCCGGAGCACCGGTTTGTGGATCATCTGTCATGTCAACGTCGCATCCGATAACAGCGGCGAATCTCCCGGATAGCGGTGCGGAGTTGTATGTCACCTCGGGGTAATGCCTGTCTATTGGCAAGCTCTCGATATACTCGTCAAGGGCAGTGGTGAGAGAAAGCGAGGAGTATCGACCAGGCTGGAACAAGTGTTGACAAAATACGAATGGGATATCGCGGTTGTCGTATACGTCGTCTTCTGCCGGTCCTGATGCGAGCTGATTGTCGAAATACGACGGGTCGAAATCCTCCATGCCCGTCTGGGTCGTCTCCTGCCAGTCACTGAGCAAGATAGATGTATGAGCCGATCTGAGCTGTGTTGTGAAGGCGAAGAGATCGTCCATCCGTATTGACTCCGCAACGGAAACACCATCATGATCCCATGTTACCCACAGTCTCCACCCTTGACTAGCAGTGGACCTCTCGGGCGAGATGACCTCGAACCCTCGGATTTGGTCACCCGAAGATCGATTTGAGCAACGTCGACTGTCGACAAAGCTCAATTCTCCTGCTCCTGAGTCGGTCCTTGCTGCTCTGTACACGCAGAATGCGCCGGGGGACGATTGCTCCGGCGTGAGGTAGGCAATGACCAAATGAGAATACTGAGATGCTGGCGAGGGGTGTTCCACAATTCGAAGCAACGGCACATCGAGGGCTTCAGGACGTGACGAGGGTCCTGGACTGCTGGACGCGGAGTCGGATCCCTTCACTATCAGCTCTCGGCTGCTTGAGCTGGATGCTCGTACATCGATAGAGCGCAAGAGGTTGCCGTTTTGAGCGTTCCATATCCGCAATTTCCGATCTCTTGACAAGCTGTAGACCAGGGTGACATGGTCATTTTCGTACTTGGCGAATGAGAGGACCTGTTCTTGATAGCCAACCGAAGAGAACAGGGACGGCAGCCTGAACCGCGAAGAGGTTCGATGGTGATTGGCGCTCCATTGCCCTACAAGATGTCAGCCGCCGTGTCTTCTTCGACCACTATCGACTGTCGAGCTCACCTGGAGTATCGCAGTTGACTCTAATGATTCCACCATCCATGCCACCGAGCACGACAGTTCCCTCGTCGACGACTGTCCAAGTGCTGATTCCCCAACATCCAGCGACCACCTCTTCAGGCAGACTCCATTCTTCGAACCATGTCTCATCTTGGTCCACGGTAAATATCGTTCTACCTCCTCGTTGAAGACTTCCCTGGTCCAATGGAAAACTGAGGCGATAGAGGGTGTTGTCCTGGCCAAGTGCAAATACGTACAACTGCCCCCTCCTTGATACAACCATCGAGTCTTCCGCTAGGGGACGCAGTGCCTGTGGGAACGTGACTCTGATGATATCTGATCCGGTGTCATTGGCTGGGAAGGCCTTTTGAATTTCCAGCGAGCAGCCTCTGAGCTCCAAGGTGTAGCCATTGTGAATGAGCCGAGCTAGAACATTGGCATCGGAGTTGTGTGCGAATGAGATGGCCTGTTCGGGATGATTTGGGGTAGAGAGGAGTGAGAGGTCGGTAGGGAAGGTCTGCTGAGTCGGCACGTGAAGCTCGGGGATGGCGTTGGGGATGGATGGAGGGGCTGGGAGGTGAGCGTGGACGAGGTGATAGGATATATAGGTAGCCATGTTGGGCAGAAGAATTGATTACAGGCGGCCACAGGCAAAGTGCCTCGAGATGCTCCGTCTTGCTTCGTCTCCTTCGTACCCTACGGTGTCCTCCTGTCTGAGTCCAAGCAAGTCACGAGAAAGATGGCCGACTGAGCGTAGTAGTGGAGAACGTGGACGAAGCAAGGAAGTTGGATTGTTGAGGTTGAAGCGCCAAAAGTCGAAACTCAATTTCACTCGGCTCAGTGACAAACAGACCATCCTATACGCCTTCTTTCACTGTTCGACCTACATCCTGCCAGAGATTCGCAAGCAGCACACCTGATCGACTCTCCTTATCTCACTCAGGATCAAGCTACAGGGATGGACCCTAGGCGTCGTGGTCAAGCCCCTCCTGGCGGCTCATACGGTCCCCCTCAAGGCAATTACGGAGCACCCCCCTCATCTCACGGAAATGGTTATGGCGGACCATCAAGTAATCCCTATCCTGGCTCTCAAAACCCCAGAGATGGTCAATATGCCCGGCCATCCCCTACGTCAAGCAACTTCCCTCCTCAAACTTCCGGCCCATACCCCCCAGATCCCCGGATGCGAGCTGTGGATCCTCGAGCGAGAATAGCAGGCGGAGGCTCACCGGCGTCACATTCGACACCTACGCCGCCTATGCCACCTGCTCAACTTGCCACGAGAGCCATGCCACCACCTGCTACTATGAGAGGAACTCCCGATATCAAGCCCAATAGCGTAGTCGACGGGGATGCTGCCGCTGCAGGACGGACAAAGAGCAGACCGATGTTTTGCGTTGTATGCGCTAGTAACAATGTGGGTATCCTGCTCCACAAAAGCAATCTTTGACTGACGACTATGCCAACCAGAATCGGTCTATGGAAGCTCACATGGTACTGGAGTGAGTATAGGACAAGCTGACAGTCATTGATGGGAACTAAGCTGACCATCTGACCTTCAGCAAGGCAGCATATCGAGTCATGTCCGCTGGAACAGGCTCTGCTGTCCGTCTACCTGGGCCGGCTATCGACAAACCCAACGTCTACTCTTTTGGAACGCCGTACGATGATATATATCGAGACTTGGAGTCAAAGGACCGTAACCTGTGAGGCTTGCGCTCACACCCTTGTACAGAACAGACTGACTCTGACAATAGGTATACCCGGAACGGCCTGTTGCCTATGCTGGATAGAAATAGGAAAGTGAAGCGAGCTCCGGAGAAGTGGCAGGAACAGAAAGTTATCCTGGCCGACGTCGTGATCACCTGTGAAGAACGTTGCTACGATGCCGTCTGTGATGGTGGGTTCTCCCGCTCGTAATCTGCACTGTCACTTTCGTAGCTGACCACCGGCAGACTTGTTGGCTCGGGGAGGAGAGTTCAACAAACCCATACATGTGGTCAACTTCGAGATTAAGGATAACCCAGAGGAAGCCCACATTGCCGGTCAATCGATACTGGAGTTTGCGGCAGCGGTGAGTCCAGAATCTGTTCGACTTTGGGGAGCCGTGCTGAATTTCCACTTAGATCGAAAAGGCCAATGATATCGACGAGGAGATTGATGAGATCCTGGTCAAGCACTCGGAGAAGCATCCTCACGTCCTGCTTCACACTGTTGGTTTCTATTAGGGCAGTCGCAACCAACGAAAGAAAGCCTGGACAGTATGAATTCCCATGCATATGCGGTGATACACCGAGCATCTCAAAGCTGGGTACATTCGCAGGCGGTCACCACTACGGGACCTAGCGCCTTTTTGCTTCCTCTTAAATACTACCTCCGACTTATCCCAGTAGATCCGCGTTACCCGAGGCACTGATCGCGATAATAGTCTAGCAGAAATGTCAGCGAGATGCTGAATCATAAGCAATCTTCTCGTCTACTCACCTCATCTTCGAGGTATTTGCTGACCGCGATACTGTCACTAAGACCTTTCCGTCTCCTCGTCTTGAGCACTAAATCTCTAGCCAGACTCTGTCCACTTGCTGGCTCCAGAGCTCTGAGCTGAATCGAGGTATCCGTTGGGTCTCCAGGAACTGTCGACCAGTGGTCAAAGCTCATCTGACAGAAGGCCTGTCCCATCGTCGCCGTCCTGAGATCCGTTTCGAAGCCATTGGCATCGAGGACCGGGATGAACGCTTTGACAGTGTACAGCGGGGAACCGGGTTTGGGTAGATCTCTCGTGACGTGTCCACGGCGACGCGACAAGACTGTGTATACCGCCGCGACGCAATCAGCCGGAGCTTGCACCTCGACATAATACACCGGCTCTAGCAGACGAGGAGTGGCCTATCGCAGTCGTCAGTCATAGGTCTCGAGACGGATCCGGTACCACTTACCAGCAGGAACGACGAGTAGCACACTCTTCGGGCAGTAGGGATGATCTGACCACCGCCTCGGTAGATCGGCTCCTGAGCAAGACTGGCATCAAGGACACGGAATTTGACACCTCGAATAGCTGTAACACATTAGCGAGCGAGAACACGGTATGTAACGCAAAAAGCTCACGTTCGTCACACAGAGGTCCCTCTCGAGTACCCCACTGGAAACCCTGTTTTATTGACTCTCGCACGCTGCCCAATAGCTTCGTGTCGACCTGCTACATCATCAGCTAACTTTCATACAACAGAACAGGAAGCATAGCTGACCTCGGAAGGCAAAGTGTCGTTGACGAGAACGTTGGCACCGTTGTCTTCTGGTCCAAATGCCCAGATGTTTCTCGAAGCCAACAAGTCCCACTGATACTTGCTCTCGAAGAATTTGCCTCTCTCTTTGTTGGTCATCTTCATCGAGACTCGGCCAGCCTCGATATCATTGGCAATTCCGGTCTCCAGAGGTTCCGATATCATAGTGAGCTTGTTCCTGAGAGTGTGTGAGTTGATGAGATGCCAAGGGAGAGGCTCGGAGAACTCACTTCTTGTTAGGCGTTTCAGCGTAACATTTCAGAGCCGAGGTCTCGACTACTGTCTCACAGAACTTTGTGACGGGATCCGAGACCTTGATCTCAATTTCCGAAAACAGCCTTCGAAGGTCGTGCAACACCGAGTCCATGTACAGCTCTCCCGTACCAAGGATGATGTGTTCTCCGCTCTCCTCCACCTTTGTCGTCACTAGCGGGTACGACTTGTTGATCTTTCTCAGACCGTCCAACATCTTTGGCAATTCTGATGGCGCTATGGGTTCGACGGCGACCTTCAGAACCGAGCTCGTGATGTGTTTGATGGGTCGGAAGATGTACAGGTCGTCCTCGACGTCTCTGCCGACAATGGTAGCGGTCTTCGAGATTGAAGCGTCGACACCAGATAGGAGGACAAGGTTTCCGGCTCCAGCTTGGTCCACATCCACGGTATACCTCGACTCGTCGATGAGGACGGCATCGACCATCGCGCTCGCCATGTCCTCCTCGTCTTCTAGCGAGTATCCCTCTCCGAGCACCTTGACCGACTGTCCTCGCTTGACCGTTCCGCTCATGACTCTGCCGAAGGCTCTGAACTCTTGGGCGTCGGACGTGTGGTACAGCTTGGCGATGTGAACGATTGTCGGACCTTGGGGGTCGCACTTCAGCATCGAGTCGGCGACGGCGGATGTCAAAGGTCCAGTGTAAGTGCCTCGAACCTGTTACTTGTCAGTCTCGCCTATTCGCGCTGTGTTGGTGGAACTCACCTTCTCCTCGGCAGCCTCGACCGGCGAGGGGATGAACTCGGTGATCATGTCGACCAGCCCGACTGAAGGCCCGAAGAACGCCTCCAACACGACTTTGAGTAGCGGCCGCGTGTCCATCTTGTACACTGAAGGTTTGAGCGTTATTCTCAGATCGGCCAAAGTTTCCTTCAACGTTTCAGAGTCTTCACTCAAGACCTGCCGCCACTCATCAGTCAATCTTCCTCTCAGCATCGATGGAAACTGACCTGGGTATACAGCTTGTACAGGGGCTCCAGGATGAAATGGACGAATGATCTCTTGCTCTCCACGTCCGAAGGCTTCCTGGTGAATTTTCTCTTCTCCTTGTCAAAGTAGATGTTGCCCCATAGTCTCTTGGCAAACTCCTCCACGTCGAACGATCCATACGTATCGGCGTACATTGAAGCGAAAGTCTTCAAGGTGAAACACCAGCCCATCTGGGCAGAGGCGAATGCGACGTTTCCACGCTCTGGCGATAATCGGTACCTGTCATCTGGATCTATCGAGCTGAGAATATCAGCATGGTTCGCATGGAGATACTCACGCAATGAACGAGTTGACCTCTTCTATCGTGTGCTTGATCTTAAAGAAGGCTTCACTGGGTGGCAGCCTCAACTCCAATATCAACCTGTCCATCTTGTTGACGACAAGAACGATCTTGAGGTTCTCCTGCAATGCGTGCCTGATAGCAGCCTCTGTTCCGTGCATGACACCTTCCACCACATCGACGACGATCACAACTCCATCCACTAGTCTAGTGATAGAAGCGACTTCATCGACAAAGTTGACATGGCCGGGCGTGTCGATGATGTTGACCAGAGAGGATTTGCCTTTCGAGTTCTGCAAGACTAATGACATTGGGCCCGATTTGATTGAGACGCCTCTCGACCGAGATAAGGTGTGCGTGTCGGTGTACCGTGTCTGACTTGATCAGCGCTCCTCCTCGACGTTCACCGTATCTCACTCACAGGCTCATCGGCATTCCAAGTCAATTGATGCGTCTCAAACACCAGCATATCCATCAAACTCGTCTTTCCGTGGTGGATGTGACCGGCCACCATGACATTCCGTATCATTGAGGGATACCGCATGAGGTCAATCATGAAGCTGAAAGGTCGTCAGCCTGGCATCACAAAACAGCCAAGGCACTCACTTCCTGTCAAACCGAGTAGTTGGCAAGCCTTTCTCCTGCACCGTGAAAGCTCTGACTTTGATCGGCGCGACGATGGGCTCTGCTAACGTCTGCATGTCCTCCTCTTGGACCATGGTCTCCACATCCTCGCCATACGTATCTGCTGCCGAGGCGTAATATCGCTTGTCCTCATGCAGCACGACTTGGTTCCCAGCGGTACCTAGCATTCGTCAGCTGGAATAGCGACCAAAAACTTCCAGCTTGTCTCACCATCGACACCGTGAAGGGTCATCTGCATCCCCGCATCTTCATCCTCGTCCATCGCCTCATCTTCATCCTCCAGTCCTTCTAGCGGTACGTACGCTGCGGAGGGCTGCGAGGGTCCGGGAGCTGACGCTGCAGGGGCAGATGGGGCTACATCGATGTCCGACTCATCGTCCGACTCCAAGTCCTCTCCGATGTAATTACCGAACTCTACGACGTCAGGTCAGTAAAGATGGTTTTGAAGTGTCAGGTGGACTCACCGTCGTAGTCTTCTGTCGACATTTTGAGCTACGCAAATTCGCCTGAGCAATCGCTAATCTATTTTCTCGCTTTGACAGCTGTTCCTCTCGCTGTCTGGGTATCGAGTCTGCGTTGCGTGCTTGTAGAGCTGTATAGATCGTGCAGCAGAGCTCCCTCGCTCACTCATTGCAGCTGGGTGGACTTGGAAATCAACGAACGAGCGGAATCAAATATATATTCCCCCTGAGCATCTTATTTCCCACTTTTATCCCGTCCGGGGTTCGTTGTCCTCGTCCCAAAAGTCACCCAAGTCGACCATATAGCTGGCCAGAGAGACAGCCGCACTTGCACCCAGCGTACAAGCTCAACAAAATGTCGATACGGGCCGCCAGCACCTTGCGGTGCCTGCCCAAAAGAGGTCTGCAAACTTCCTCGGCGATTCTCAACTCCGATTCACCTCAAGGCCCGGGAGCCAAATCAGCCAAAGATCTGGGATTCGGAACCGCCAACGTTGGCCGGACGAGAGATCTGGGCAAGTTGATGATCCCAGTTCGGCCACAAATCAACATCAAGAGCGCCAGCAGTCGCAGCAATGACAGTAGTAACAGCAATTTCAGCGATAGTAGGGAGAATAACAACCGGGGGCAGGCCCAACAGGGCACTCGTTCGTTCGACCAGGTAGGCTCATCTGTTGCTAGGTCGGGTGGATGACTCTAAGCTGATGGAGTTTGTAGCGCGCGCCCTACAATGGGGGACGAAACTTCCAACGAAACGATCGAGCAGCACGGGGAGAGACTGCTGCCGGTGGAGAAATACCCGCTGCTACGGAGTCCCAAGGCGCATCTTCACAGGGCAACCGGTCGCGACCCCAGTTCTCCTCGACAGACTTCTACGGCGGATCTCAAGCTCTCTATGAAGGCGGTCCATCAGGTCAATCCAATCGCTCGCCAAAGTCCCAAATTAGCCGTGGTCCAGGTGCCCAGGGCGACCGCTCCCCAAGATCTCGTCTCGACCGACCAGCCGGACCCCAGCTCGACCGCTCTCCAGCATCTCAATCTCAGTCAACACCAGTAGGCCAGTCTGATCGTTCGGAAGCTGCGGCACCCGCTCGATCGGACCGCCCCATCAGTGGTCGAAAGAGCTTGTTGGACCGAATACCCGACGCCGCATTAAATAGCACGTCTGATACAGCACCCGCAAAACCCTCCTTCGTCTCTTCTGGTCCGAATCCCCGAAACCAACCCAATCAGCGATACGATAGAGGCAACCGCAGCAATGTAAACTCTGCTCGAGCGGACGGCGTGGCCCCCGATATCGCGACCGGGGATGCTCAGACTGCTAGCAGTACTGCCGGAGCACCCAGATATCCACCTAGGACAGGGGGCCTAGGCGATGGTCAGCGTGGGTCCCCAGCACGAAACCCTACAGGACCCCGTGGTCCACCTGGAGGACCAGCACCTTTCGGACCCAATGTACCGCGAGGCCCAGGCATGCCAGGCGGGCCGCAAGGATACGTCAGGGCACCAGGAGCATACCCTCAACCCAGGGGCTCGTACGCGCCTCGAGGACCAGGTGGACCAAGTGGACCCGGCGGGCCGGGAGGATACAACGCCCAGCGCGGCCCAAGCGGCTTCAGGAGAGGTCCTCCGGTCAGACGACGAGCGATGGTATTGGGTGGAGCAAGGGTCGACGACGAGGCCGCTTCTACATTTGCCCAAAAATGGACCGCGGCACCCCCTCCACCTCCTGTCGAACGCGCCCAAGACGAGAAGACTGTCTTTGGACAAAGTCTCCTCTACTCCACATTGAAGTCACCTACCCTTGAAATGGTCAGGAACGAGGTCTGGGCCCGTGATTTGGACAAGACTCAAAGTGAGTCACCCCCGTTTTGCCTCAGAACTAACTTTCCAGCATTGAAAACAACACTGCTCCGAACTGCTGGGTCCTATTCGACAAGGCTGCCTACAACACCGAGACCAGCGCATCCATCTGTCGCTTCGAACCGACAAAAGCGAGCCGCAGCCGATCTGTCCTGGACCCTTGCGTTCAACTCTAGTGTGCTGGACCAAGACATCCAGAAAGCTCAGACGATCGCGGAGAAGTTCTTATAGACAAGACTCCATGACACGATGCAGGATACAACACAGGGTACAATGGTCTAGCTGTGCGAAAGATAAAGTACAGGTACTTGTGGCGGTGAAGCGAGGTGAAGCTCACCGAATATTGACAAACTAACCCTTACTTCCTCCTTCGTCGACATCCCCTGGCGATTTGCTGTTGCCCTCCGCTGCTTTCCCATTCGCCTTGTCTGTCAAGAACGCATACATGACGGCATATGACTCTTTCGGTTTATCACCGTCCGTTTCGCCAGAGAGCCACTGGATCCGTCAGTACTTCTCGTGCGGGCATGACTTACCGAATCAAATTCTGGATTGGCGGCTTTGAGTAGGCTGGGTCCACGTCATCAATTACTGAAATGTGGAGCTAGGTATGAACTACTACGGCCACTCACGTGATGTCCTCTGACATGCAGACGAACAGCGTCGAGACGCCTGTCTTCTGAGGAGGTGGCGCACGTGTAAGCCGACTTCCTGATGACGAAAAACAAATTGTTGACCTACCAGAGCCGAGGTGAAGACCAGACCGATGATCAGGCCGAGGAAGAAAGCGTAAGCGAGTATCGCCCTGATAGATGTAAGCTTTATTGGACATCTTCTCTGGATGGGCTTACCAGTCAAAGTTGTTATCCGGCACGGCGTCCTTGTTGACGACTGGAGTAATGAACGGGTAAGTGAGGAAGCAGCGGGACAAAGCATGTCTGCTCACTGTACATGTACGCGTAGGTGAAACCTAGCGACACCAGGGCAGTACACAGACAAGCCATGAACAAGGCTAGAGAAGTCAGTATAATGAACATGGATTGACCAGGCTCGAGGCACTCACCGAATCCTCTGTAAAGCGCAGCAAAGTCAGTGGCCTCTTCTGACACTCGCTCCTTGCCCACTCACACTATATTGTCGTTCACAATGACGGCTATACCGTGAGATCGAGCCAGACGCTTGAGTTCGCTCGTTGATCCATCACCCTTCTTGTCCTTTTTGGGTACTCTGACGATGAAGTGCGCGCAATGAAGGCCGGCTTCATACTGAACGAACAAGATTCAGTCAATGATTGCCTCACACCGCGGCGATAAGCGAGAACTCACGAAGCTCTCCTCGAATCGGCCAATGACCTGAACGCCATTCTTGCGCTTACCGATCGCTGCGTGGCGTGTCAGACATCGCTTTGAGGAACAGGACTAGCCGGCTTACCCATAAAGATGCTGCAGGTGGTCGGGTTTGTCAGTAATGGGGAAATGAGCAGCCGATTTTCAACGTACTAGACATCTAGATAGGTACCCGAGCTCATCAGCGAGGGCCTGCTACCTGGTGGAGCGAAAAACACTTACAGACGTTGAACAGCTCTACCAGCGTTTCCTGCGAACCACACGTTAGCTCAAGTATACCCATTGTACACCACACTAACCAGTGCCGATGTCAACAATGACAGAACACCACACGTCAGGATCGCGACTGTAAGAGATCAGTAACCAGACGAACTGTTCCGCAACGTAGCCTGCACGATAACTCACCCCATCCACCACCACTCAACGCCTCTGACACGATCCAATCCAGCAACTCGATCAGTGCGACAACCAGCGATCCCAGGGCGATTGATCCAGATCGCTTGGAGACCGCTTGTCTAAGTGCGTACCATGCTCCTCTCTGGCCCTTCTCGTTCTGGAAGTAGTACGCTACCTCCGCGTCAGCGTCGAGATATTTTCAGAAACGAATCACACTTACAGCTGAAGGGACCGCCGGCCAGTGCGACCAGCATTGTGTTAGCCACCATCTGGGTTCGTACGTCAATTTCTGTCCCAGTGAGGCCATGTGACGTCCACTTACTCCGCTTAGCCAGGCATGTGTCGCGAAGGCCCAAATTAGTCCCGCCCACGTCACCGCCCAAGAGCAGTACACGCCCTCTTGGCACTCTGCGTATGACTATCAGCATTGTCCGTGCCCAAACGCTTGGTTGAGATTGAGCTTTGACTCACCCTGATGGAGAGGCTGGAACCGAAGGAAGATGGCAAAGCTCGCCGTGATGTTGAGAACGCTCAGTATAGCTTGGATGAGGAGACCTACATCGTGTAAGTGATGCCGGGCACGAATGGGTCCACCTACCGAACAGGGCGAGACCGAATACAGACCAGTGCTTTGATGCGGTCCTCCCTGCGGTCTGGAGGAGAAATTTGCCCAATTTCATCCTCGTCCTCATGAGGTAGACAATAAGGGCTAGAATCAGAGCCATAGTGACCGCGATTCCCACGGAGATCCACACTGAGGGCACACATTAGGAAAGCGGGCCTTCTGTGAGCGAAAGTCGAAACTTACCCTTCAAATACGCAAACACTGGAGTCCGCAGCAGTCAGTCATGGCATACAGGCCCTGGTCCGACAACTCACTGCCAGCTGCACAGAGGAGCAGCAAAATGAACATGGCCGGCCCAAGCCAGACGAGGAACTCGGATATGAAGGGTATCAGCTACGAGGGGCCCGGTGTTAGCCAGTGCACTGATCACCACGCGGCTTGGTGGCTTCTTTTGCTCACGAAGATCAGTACGACGTTGACCCCAACGGCTACGCCTGTCGCATAGAGAAACATCCATCGAGTTTGACTACGGAGTATGTTCAGTGAGAGCTCATGGACATTGGAATACGACCTGACTCACTTGTTGAAAGGCTGGGCATTACCCCCCTCTGCCCGTCGAGCTGGAGTGACCGTTATTGACGAACCCTCGCCCATCATATCTCCAGTAAACTCCATCTTGTCTTCCCAATCGGAGAAAGTGTCGTACATCGCATAACCCGACAGGGAGAGGTAAACCAGCTGAACGATAAGCAAAAGCCATAGTGCGATCTTGTCGTATTTTTGCCCTTTTCGCTGTCGTTCTTCCTGCTGCACCTCGACGACCGAAGTGGGCTGCTTGTCTTTGGAGCCTGTCTCGCCCGCCTTCTCGGTGTACTGCTCCGAGGCCATACCTGATCAGTGATCAATATTATTGTCGAGCGTGAGGATCACACTAAGCAGTCAGACGGTCGAATGGAGAAATCGAGAGTAGTATAGGGCTCGTCCATCCTTATTGCCAATGGCTCCAACAACCTCCTTTGTATGAGCATGGTTTGCGTTTCAGGGGGCGAGAGACGTAGGAGCGCGTGAGCTATCCGTGTCGTCAAAGGTTTACCGCAATTGTTTGGAGTATCATCGTGCCATCAGTGAGAGGAACAGACCTGGTAATCGAGCCCATATTACTTGGCAAGACACTGCCCCTGAACCCGGCGAGAATGGTTCAAGTATAGCAGAAGCTGCTGCGGTTACTATCTCTGATGCCTTGGTTCATGAATGTCATTACAGCGTCAGATCGTATCGTCCGCACCTACTATTCTCTCGTACTAAAGCTCTCGCCATTATCATCAGCAGACATATCCCCCATCCGGTCATCTTCTTGTGTACCCCGATGCCGCCCTCCGATGTAGGATGGTGTCCGTTGAGTCATGCTTGTCGGCCGAGTCCCTTGCAGCCCTTCGTCACTGACTCGTCCTCCGCGTATCCCCACAATTCTTTCCCCTACAGTCGAGCCACCATCCGCAGTGAACGTCGGCGCCCCTTGCGACTGCTGACCCTGATGTGTGTGCTGAGGCCGTTGCTGAGACTGCTGATGTGCAGGAGCTTCACCCTCGGCATAGGTCTCATTGGGTACTGGGGCGTCGAAGGGGTCTGTGGCGGGTGGAGGCGTGCCCTGACGTTGTCGAGCGTACAGATTCCGCAGGTGCTGGGATCGTGGAGGCGGCATGGCACCGGGTATCAACGAGGGCGATGGTGGCGATGGAGGTCGTTTGGCCCCCTACACGTAGCAAGGTACTCCTCAGTCTAGTTCACGAGAGAGCTGGATATCACATCTCACTCACAGCCATGCCGGGTGGTACCTCCTTTCTCCTCTCCGGTTCCAGTATGCCCATAAGCCCGAGCTCGTCCCATCCACCTCCTCTTGACCAGTTGGAAGTACTGCTTCCGAGGGCGAAGTCTATGCCCTCCTCTGCACCGATTGTACCTAGGAGATTGGTCGGTCCATTCATGTAGGGTTTGTTGCTCCTTGGTCGGCCTAGAGTAGGTGGCCGACCGAACGGATACGAGGGGTGTAGCTGACTCGGGAGCGTTTCATCCGCGTCTAGCCTTGGAGGCTCGAGATGTGGAGGTATAGGTAGAGATTGATCGTAGCCCGGCATGACGGACCATCCTGTTTCTGGAGGCTCATCAAAGGTCAAGGAGAGAAGGTGACCCGGTGTGTAGTGTAGCGAGGTGAATCGCGCGTCCTGGATTCAACACTCAGCGATTGCTTCAACGAGTCTGATGTTTACTCACTGTAATACTTGTGGTCATTTTGATCGTGAGGATGAATAGAGGCAGAGCTCGATGATCAGGAGTTGATCAGGCGCAACTCAGGCAAAACTGAGGAGGTGCAGGTGCGATCGCGCAGGCCGCACTAGGTGCAGCTGCAGCCTGCATCAACAATCGCGTCGGAGATGTCAAGATCTCCGCTCAACGGAACTAACAGTGCCCCACGTGGCACACGAATCGTTTGCTGGAATGGCCTGGACCTGATCCTGACGTCACCTTCTCGTATGGTGATTCCAGGAAAGCCAAAGCCAACCACAGCTGCCCGTTGACGACGATCTGCTCCTTGGTGGGATGGGAAAGGGAGAAGCGAAGGGACGTGGGACCGTAGCAACCCCTGGCATCTTCTTCTCTTTCTCTTGTACTTGTAATGTCAATCATATTCAAACGATCCTTTGCAGCAGTCAACAGAAGACACCTGCTCCCTCTCACCTCAACTCTCCTACACAACCGATCTTTCAGGAAATCAGCAATCATGGGTGACAAGAAAGAAGAAATCCTTACCGCTTACAAGGTAACACAGCCTCCCTCTTCACAGAGACACCAGCAGCTGATGACGATGGCAGAAACTCACCGATCTGCCTCCTCAGGAGCAGAACCTCCCTGGGTTGGACACTGCCATGGACCCCCTGGCCGAGTTCACCAAGCTCGAGTGCTGGGACAACGAGGGCAAGCCATACCTCAAAGAGGTGAGCACGGGTTTCTGGCAGACAAGCAGTCCGATCGAGATGGACACATAGCTCATGCGTACGATTAGTACGTCGGCTCTGAGAAGCTCAAGGGCAAGGTCGCTCTTGTAACCGGTGGTGACTCCGGTATCGGTGAGTTGGGCCTGCTTCCTCTCAACGAACTGCACTGACACACTTGGCAGGCCGAAGTGCAGCTCAGATGTTCGCTCGAGAGGGTGCCGATGTGACCATTGTCTACCTCCCCGAGGAAGAGGAGGAGTGAGTCGGCGTCTACTGCTCGTGCAAAAGGCCACTTTCCCCATGATCGCTAACCAAGTTCAGCGCTCAAAACGTCAAAAAGGCTATCGAGAAGGACGGACGTAAATGCCTTACGCTCGCCTTTGACCTGATGAAGCTCGACAACTGCAAGACTATCATCGACAAGCACCTCGAGCATCACGGCAGACTTGATATCCTCGTCAACAACGCCTCCAAGCAGATCATGTGCGAGGCCATCCAGGATATCGATGTAAGTGTTATATATACAGGGTATAGACCGTCATCTGACTCTGATGTCAGCTCAGCAATGTCGAGAGCACCTTCCAGTCCAACATCGTCGCAATGATCGCTTTGGCCAAGTAAGTCAAGATCGCAGAGGTCTCGCGGGATGGCCGACTGATTTGCGTCTCAGATACGCCGTCCCACACCTGAAGCCCGGAGCCTCTATCATTAACACCTCTTCCGTGACCGCCTTTAAGGGATCCGCGGGCATGATGGACTACTCCGCCACCAAGGGAGCCATCATTACCTTCACCAGATCATTGGCTATGCAGCTCGCCCCAAAGCACATCCGAGTGAACGCAGTCTGCCCCGGACCCGTGTACACCCCATTGCAGCCCGCTTCCCGACCTGCTGACAACATGGACGACTGGAGTGTTGGCGCGCTGCCTCTGCACGGTCGAGCAAACATGCCTGCCGAGATGGGCCCTGCTTACGGTGAGCTTCACGATAGAATCCCATGATCCGAAGCTAAGATTCGCCTTGCCAGTCTTCCTCGCCAGCGCAGACTCGAACGCCATGACCGGTCAGCTCATGCACCTGGTGAGTAGTCGCGGTGTAGCGGGACCTCATGGCGAGTAGAAGCTGACAGATTGCTAGAACAACGCCCAGTGGATCGGATAAATCCAACGGCTGTCTCGAAAACGACTTGAACGAAGCGGGCGAAGTAAATCGTAAAATCCTCTGTAGCATATGAACGGAATGACATGATGCTTCTGGGGTCGGCTTTTTCGCCTTGAGTGCGACGAGGGATATGAATGATGACTGATGCATGGTCTATGGTCGTGGATGTTCGTTGCTATGCGATGAGTGGTGATGTTATGTTGAAGATGGCTCTGTGTCACCGCACTTTCGCCTCCTATTTCTGTTTGGGAACGGCGTTGTTGGAAGTTTTGGCGGAGTCTTTATCGAAGTGTTCTCGCCTAACTCGGTGTCTTCTGTAACTCGGAGTTCTGACCTCGTCAGAATAGGAATCCCTGGTAGCTCTTGCTTGACTCACGATACGATCCCGATTCATCCATGACTCCCTGGACAACGTTCTTCTTGAGAAACTGGGCAACCTCCTGCCAGCCTTCTATCCGTTTAACCAATTCTTCCTCACTAACGCTGGCCTCAGGTTCGGAAACAGCATCTGATGAGGCGGAAGCGGGTGTTGGGGCCGTTAATGTGGGAGAGGAGAACGTCTGCCTGATGGCAGTCTGGAATGCTACACGTCTAGCCTTATCACCTACACCTCGTCAGCGGTCATCTCGACGTCATTAAGACTCTGGACACACCTATGAAAGTCACTCGGGCGGCCCGGAAGATAGACCGATAGGCAGATTTTGCCGACGGGACCAGATGTGCGGGGAAGGACATGACCGAGAATACAAGGCAGGAGGAGGAGCAGATGGAGAGAGGGTTCTTGTGAAGATTGGGAAGACTTGCAGCTGGAAACGCAAGAGCCAATGACGTCGCTGGAAGTCGGAGCACAGCACCCGGCGGTATAATCCTCACAGCGGTCTCAACAGGTCTCAACCTGTCGCAACGGTGCCAATTGAGAGCAGCTGGAGCCAAGCAGGCCTCTGTTTCACTTCGTTCCTCGACTTGCGAAGCGTTTCGACCTAATGATCGAATTTAATCTGAGGGATTTGTGGAGAGGCGTTGGTCCCGTGTGCTCTATCTTGGCGGGGTATTGCTGATAAGGACGGGGCGAGGACGGGGTGGAGAGCGATACCGGGGACGGATTCCTTGGGATTAGCAGGAAGATCGGGCGGTGTAACTTGGTAATCTTGATACGATGAGCGCAGCAAGTTTGAGGTTGCTAACTTTCGGAGGCAATCCTTCTCGACTTTTCCACCATTACAAATGGTTACGAGAGATCCATTACAATTCAGGCTAAGGCAATCAGGCACGGCCAATAAAGAAGACCCAACATGGAAGATCAAGGATTAGCGGGACCAAACCGCTGCTAATCTCGCCGATATTTGCGGAACGGGTGAAACGCCTCGAACGTGAGTGGTCCGAAAACAGACATTTGCTTCCCCTTTGCTAATCTCCCCAGATCTGGAGCTTGTTCTCGACGACGATCAGCACAGCGCCGGGAGGGGTAAGAACAAGAACGTCCTTCCTGCGCCCATTCTCCGGGACCAAGCCTTTGACTTGTTGAGCGCAGCAGCAGTAAGCTTACCGCAGCAGATGCGGGGGAGATGCGATCGGACCCAGATCCAGATCTCCTCGTTAGCCTCATGCAATGGCTGCAGTACGTGCGGTCATTTCCAGCGATCCTAGTGGGACGATGGGAAGGAGTTGACATCTGACGGGGCTTTTGGGTATAAGTAACACCAAGCCAACGTGCGCGAAGGCATTTCGAGACGAGGACCTTCTTAGATTGATCGGACTGTTGGGATCAACAAGATAGCAGCAACAACAACCTGCCATCCACTCCCAGGATACCATCTCTTCAATTCTCGAGCTGAAACATGATCATCCCATTCGTGTCGACGGCAGTACTGTTGGCCGGTTTGGCCACGGCACAATCAACCATCACTGGCGAAAGACAATGCACGAACGTGAGTAGACACGGCGACATCGATACTACGATACTAGGAGCGTCGTGGCTCACGAGTTTACAGGCAATCTGCCTCACTGGTCTGCACGACAGCGCCGCCAACACAGATACGTGTGAGTATGAGAAGAGAACTTGAGCCAGTTTAGCACGGCTAATCAAGTGTAGACACCATCACTGGACCTGAGACCAGAAACATCGGGGCGTCGCAATTCGGCTGGGCAGCAATGTGAGTTATCGTACCTTGAGCGTCGGATTCGCGCTGAAACTCTCACTAGTGGCTTCGGTACAAGCATGAGTGGGTGTAGTGCTGGCATATTGATGTTATCATCCTGACTCCTTGACAGGGGGCAGTCCAATGATCATTGCATGGCCCAATGCAGACGGCAGCTTCACTATCAGTCAAAGATCAGCTACGGGCTACGTCCAGCCTACAGGTGAGTCACAGGCCGCCTGTCGTACCCATTGACTAGTACTGATATGACTTGTAGTTGACGCTAATCCAGCTCGAGCGGCAAGCTTACTGTCTAGCCAATCCTTTGCCAACTCGTCCGCTGTTTCGATATCCTTCACACTGCCCTCCACTTCCACCCCGAGCACCAGTACCGATATCATCTGGGCATACTCGGGGACTAACCCTGGGGCCTCTGCCGGCGGTGCCAATATCAGACAGCACAGCGATACCGGTTTCCTCCAGCTCAACCTGATGGCGCCATTCTCTTCCTCTCCATCGCCTAGTGCCTCTGCTTCCGGTACTCCCCAGCCTACTACCGGCACCACCACCGGGTCTACTGGCTCTACTGCCGGTAGCGGCGGTGGCAGCGACAGCAGGACCGTGATGATCGCCCACGTAGTCGTCGGAGCTCTCGCCACGATGCTATTCCTACCGCTCGGCACCCTGGTTCCCAGATTTGCAAGGGGTATGACGACGAAGAGGTGGTGGTTCCCGGTACACTCTGCTGTGAATGGTATCATCGGGTTCATCCTTGTCATCGCGGCCTTTGCCATCGCCATCGCAAACTTCGGGGATGACGGGAATTTCAATACCACCCATCGCGTGAGTCTCCTAGCTCTCCCTCGCTTTGACTGATAGCTAACGGGGGGTTGATCAGAAATTGGGATTGGTTCTCTTCATCCTGATGTTTGTGCAAGTTGCCCTGGGATGCGTGGCACACTGGGTCAAGCGATCCGTCAAGTCCCTACAAACGGCGTCAGGTCGAGGTCCCACCCACTTCATGCACGTGGGGCTGGGGATAGTCACGGTGGTGATTGGCTGGGTGACAGTTTGGTTCGGTGAGCAACACCTTTGCATTATCGTAACCAGAAAGTGTACTGATGACGATCAGGTATCGAGGACTGGGGACTGATGTCACCCACTGGACCCGCGGGCAACGGCTACAAGATCGGCTGGGGCATCGTTGTCGGCGTCACCGCAGCATTGTACCTCGTCGGCGTGGTCTTCTTCCTCCCTAAACAGCGACAACTGGAGCGTCGCCAGAGAGAGGGCGAGACCGAGCAAATCAACATGACGAACGCTACCCGTCTACCCGGCAGTCCCAGCTCGACGATGAACGGTGGAGGGGCGAAGCTGGCAAACCAAGCTTGAGAGCGCGAAACACTGGAGAAGAAAGAATAAAATTCAATAAGAAAGCCTGTATATGTATAGATGAGTAGCAACGCTACGTCAAGCCTGGTGCTGGATGCAATTTTAGTCCTGGCTTGAAGAAGCTGGCAGCGACTGACAAAGATGACTGCAGTAAATATATGCCACTGCCATGCTGTGTTTCATGTTTCATGTCGTCCTCTACTGAAACTAGACCGGTCGGACTAGCCCGGCCTACCGCTGGCTCCCCGAAGACTGAAGGCACCGAGTGCATGACTAGCTGGAGCCCGACGTATGACACCGTGAACACTGCACGGCGAGGCCGCGAGGCGTCATGTGAGTCGGAGTCCGAACTGATTGCGAGGTGTCCTTGCTCTTGGCATTGCTAGCTCAAAGGACTGCATTTGTCAGCTCACTCAGGCTCACTCTCCATTCGGCGCGTCAGCTGTTCACCAGTCATGTTCTCCACTCGCAGAGCTGCCCGACGGTCTACTGACACAGCGCCGGAAGGCCGAGAGGGGTAAGTGTGACATGTGAGAGCTGTGAGAACGATCATCTGCGATCACTGGCCATTCTCCGAGCCAAGCCTTCGTTGCATGCGGGGTGATAGCGATTCTGACCCAGAACCATCTCTCGACGTGCATAGCCTCGTGCAGTGCTAGTGCTAGTTGCAGTGGTGGTGAGGCGTGGACTGGTGATGGTGAGGCCGTAGGGCAGTCTTAGTCACCCAGGTGGAGTGTTGAAAGGAGTATATGATTGACAGCGGTGCAAGCAAACAGCGTTTGGCTATAGGTATAGGCGTGATGGCGGTCAGGACGAGGTCATTCATGCATTGATTGAGTCGTTCAGATTAACAAATCAGCAGCGAACGATAACACTCAGCCCTTCGAGCCCAAGACACCATCGATACAGCACTCAAATCGCTACATGATCATCCCATTCGTATCTACAGCTGTGCTGTTGACCGCCGTGGTCGCTGCGCAATCATCCATCACTGGCGAGCGACCATGTACAAAGGTGAGTGGCTATGGCTACGCTACAGTGATACTGGGAGCATTGTAGCTGACCAGTCCACAGGGTAATTGTCTCAGTGGCTCTGTAGACACCATCGCAGGACCCGTGACAGGGGACATCGGCACCTCGCAACCCGGCTGGGCAGCAGTGTAAGTCTTTCTTAGTCGAGCAACAACCCTGGACTGATGGCTCTCCCAGTAGGTCTACGCCCGGTACACCTCTCCTGATTGCCCGCACGACCGACGACTACAACAGCTTCACCACAGCTAGTGACGACGACGGCAGCAACCGTAACGCTTTGATAGCTCATGCGGTAGTCGGAGCTCTGGCTACGATGCTAGTTTTACCACTCGGTACCCTGGTGCCCAGATTTGCAAGGGGTTTGACGACAAAGAGGTGGTGGTTCCCGGTCCACTCCGCTGTCAACGGTATCATCGGTTTCGGCCTTGTCATCGTGGCTTTCGGAATCGCCAGGTCAAACTTCGAGCGGGAGGAAGGACTCGACACCGCTCATCGCGTAAGTCTACATGGGTTCAAGTCGTCGCGGTCTTTAGCTGATGCTGTGCTTGATCAGAAATTGGGAATGGGCTTGCTCATCCTGATGGTTATCCAAGTGATTCTGGGTTCCGTGGCACACTGGGTGAAGAGATCCATCAAGTCCCTCCAGGCATCCTCTGGGCGAGGACCGACGCACTTCCTGCACATGGGCCTGGGAGTGATCACTGTAGTGGTTGGCTGGGTCACAGTCTGGTTCGGTGAGCAGAATAATCCACGCCTGTCCGACATTGCTTGATGGATACATGCTGACCAAATGGCAACCAGGCATCGACGATTGGGCAGTCGAGTCCTCCACTGGACCCGTGGGCAACGGTTACAAGATCGGCTGGGGCATCGTGATCGGCCTCACGTCAGCACTGTACGTTGTCGGCCTGGTGTTCCTCCTCCCTAAGCAGCTACGAATGGAACGTCAACGAAGAGAGGACGCAACTGGACATCACATTGCCATGACGAATGCTACTCGATGATTTGGCAGTCCTGGTCCAGCTCGACAATGGTCGATGTAGAGAAACTGACGAATCAATCTTGCGGAGGAAGCTCTTGTGGAGGAAGCACGGAGGCGTAGGACATGTATAGATAAGTAGCGAGATTGTGTCAGACCTCGTGCTGGTTACGCCCATGTAGAGGATGCAGTGTGAGCTCGACGATACATGCACGCTGCTCGCTGTCCTGTCCTGTGATCGCTGACTTGCTCGGTCGGATATGCCCGACCGGCCCGACGACTCCGAGCCGTCAGGCACCGTAGCGACCGTGACGGCGTGATCTTGCGTTCGCCTTGCGTCGAGGCCTCGAGTCTAGAGGTGATGGTCTTGCTTGTCATCACTCAAGCACTGAGTCTATACTAGCAAGTATCAGCCCTGTTCTCAGATATCACTTCATCAGTCATGTTCTCCCTCGAAGAGCTATTCAGCGTTAAAGGCAAGGTGCGCAGCCCGCATACCGTCTGTCTCGATTACGGAGTACGCCTTACTGATGGGCTCTTGATTAGGTCGTAGTGGTGACCGGTGGTGGAACAGGTTTGGGCAAAGGTACTCTACGACTCATTACGCGATCGACTTCAAAGCTGACCTGGACGTCTCAGCCATTGCCTGGGGCTTTGCGGAAAACGGGGCAAAGGTCTACATCACTGGCAGACGACAAGAAGTCTTGGAATCCGCTGTCAAGGAGATCAAGGCGGACAAGGGGGGCGAAGTGATTGCGTGAGCACTCAAGCCTGAATCTAGGGCTCGACACGTGCTGACGAAGTCATGGCCTAGCATTCAAGGTGATGTCGCTACGAAAGAGGGTTGTGTCAAGATCGCAGAAGCGGTCAAAGCGAAGGAAAGCGTTGTTCACACTTTGATCAACTGCGCTGGCGTGATGAAGCCATGGCGCACACCGGCCCACCCCAACGATAGTAAGTGCTGATCGGACTTGTAGTAGTGCGCTGTAACCCCAGCTGATAATGAGCACAGCCGAGGCTCTGGAGAAACAATTGATATCGGTGGAAGAGTCAGTGCAGGCTTGCCACGGAATTACAGCTCCCTTCGCATGGGGGCAGTGCTGACTCGGCGGACCAGTGAGGACTTCGATTACCAGAACCAAATCAACATCAACGGTGAGCTGGCCCATAGCACGTGAAACTGCGCTCTCGCTGATCCCTCGAAGGGGTGTACTTCATGACGGCGGCTTTGGTGCCTTTGCTCAAGAAAGCGGATGATCCAAATGTCGTCGTGATCGCTTCCATCGCGGGTCTGGCCATTCAACGAGCCTTGGGATCGATCACCTACGGAACGTCCAAGGTAAGCTGACGTAGTGTGTATCAAAACTGGCTCCAGGCTAATTCTTCATCGCTCATAGGCAGCTGGCAAGCAAAATTCCTCAGCGAGCGAAAGAGCGGCATCGCTGACTCGTCTCCAGCTATACACCTAGGTCAGCTCCTCGCCGGTCGACTGAGTCCGTGAGTGCTGGCACACTGTCGGGATGTACAGAGCAAGCACTCATAAAACCCGAACTCTGCAGGTTCAAGATCCGGGTGAACACCATCTGCCCGGGAATTTTCCCTTCAGAGATGACTGGCGCAAAGCAGACATACGAGCAGACTGGGATGGACCCGGGTGCACAGAAAGGTGCTCTTAGGTCTCCCTTGGGTGAGCTCGCCCAGTTCTGAAAGAGATAAGCACATAGCTCATCAGTCCAATAGGCCGAGCAGGACGACCTGAAGAGATCGTCGGACCTATCCTCATGCTGTCCACCCGAGGAGGGGGATACGTAGATGGCGCCGTTCTGACAGTCGACGGTGGTCGGACTTTGGTGAGTGATCCTCTCCAGGATCTCAGTCTGCCTCTGCTGATGGCGACCCAGGCCGCGGGCACGAACGACGGTATTCGCCTCCCGGCCGAGCAGTACACATATGTGTGAAAGTCGTACCTCCAGTGCCATTCATACAACACAATGTAAATGTCCCGTACTACCCCATGATCACCACGATCACAGAGACTCGTCTGACGGCATGAAATGATGAGCTTGCGCCACGACCCTCTCCGCCCGAGTATTCCTCTTCTTTGCCCTCTCCAGCTCGTCCGTGATGTCACTTTATCAACCTCGTCAGCACAGTCTCTCAAAAATGAACCCTTCATGTGGACTCACCCAATCTGCCGGAGGAGCTCCGCTGCTCTCTCCTTTCCACCCTGTTTCTCCGTCTTGATCTTCTCCGCCATTGCCTTGAGCTGATTTTCATACTCTTTCACTCTGACAGCCCACTTCTCCTCTGCCTGACCATGTTGAGCCTCTCTCTCCGCCATCTCGGCCTCGAGTCGGGAGAGTTGATTCTTGAGTACTTGGACTTTCTTATCGGCATTCTGCGACTTCTCGCTCAGAGCACGTATCTGTGATGTGGATTCGACCATTGTCCCCGCTTTTATAGAGGAGAGCTGTTGTGACAACTCGGCATTGCGCGACTATTCCCGAGTACATCAGTAAGATACTCCATCACTAAGACTGATAAGTCGAAGGCTATGCTCACCTTTGCCGCCTCGAGCTCGCCGAGTTTGATGTCATACTTGCTCTTCCACTCGCGCCGCTTGACCTCGAGCTTGCTGACGGAAGACTCGAAGCTGTCCAACGAGCGCAATCGCTGCGTGAGCTGCTTGTTGAGTGCGCTAAACGGACGTCAGATGTCAGGAATCGCGACCCGAGTTATCGCGGAGCCACTCACGCTATGCTCTGAGTATGAGCCGTGTCTATAGCTTTGATCTTGGTGTTGAAATGCGTCTTTACACTCATTATCGATTTGAAGCGAGTCTTCAGCGTGTCTCGGAAGGCATTGAACTCTGCGGGCATCTTGATATCCTAAAGGACCATCAGTCACGAGTGTCGCCGGTCAATGCCCCAGTGATCACTCACGTTGATGTCCAGGAAATCATTGACGTTCTTGAAGATCCACAGCAGAAGTTCCGAGTTGTCTTGACGCTGACGATCAGACTCTTTCTGGATCTGGTATCGATCATGTCTCGTGTCCTCCAGCTGGGGTCCAAGGGCACTCAGGCGATCGCGCAGTGTATTGGCCTCCTTCTCTTGCTGGCGTGTTGCCTGTGCTCACATCAGCAAACGTCACAAGCTCCATTAGAATATCACTCACCTTGTTGGCCATGTCGAGCTTATCGGAGAGGTTCAGACGACCCTGACGTTCCGAGGATAGCTTTGTCTCCAGATCTCTCTGCTTGTCGGCCTAGCGTCATCGTCAGCATGATCAAAGCTGAGCAAAAGAATCCAGCACAACTCACCATTCGGGCGTTCTCGAGATCCATCGCCCTCAGCCTTTCTTGCGTGTACTTAACATCATCTCGAGCTCGCTCTAGATCATCCTCGCAGTCCCTCAGATCTCGCTTGACCCTCTCGATTTCAAGCTCCAATGCAGCCTTGTCCGCGGACTGGGTATCGCCCATCTGTCGCCTCTCACTCTGCAGGGCCTTCAGAGATGACTCTACATCGTTCAGATCGTTGTCTCGCTGGATAATGCGGTCTCGGGCGGAATCCAGCTCAGTCTGTAGTCGTGCAATTGCCTATCGGGCAGGGATTCTTCAGCATCCACCACTAAGACGATGGCACGTCCAAAGCACTCACCTGATCCTTCTCAGCGGTCTTGCGCTTCAATGAAGCGATCTCCTTCTCCAGCCTCTGCTCGGATGAGGTGAAGTCCGCGAGTAGAGTATCCTTCTCGTGCTTCCATTTCTTCCTGTCGTCTTTGAGAGCCGATTCAAGTTTCTCGAAGTCCTCATCGGCGGCTTTCAGCTCGGCCGTCAAGTTTGTCTCGCGCAGTTTCAGCTCTTCACATGCCTCTTCGAGATCGTAAACAGTCTGCCCAAGCTGTATATCCGTCGTCAGCTGATGTTTCTCTCGCAACGTAGACTCAGCTCAGAGCTCACCGCCGCGATCTCTTGGTTGGCAGCGACCAGGTCGGCTTCTTTGATGGTGTTGTCTTCCTGTATATTCCGGAGCGTTTCCTCAAGTCTGACCCGAGTCTCCGCCTGCGCCGCTTCCAGCTCCAACACGCGCTCTTTCACCACATGCAGCTCGTCTTCCCGCACCTCCAAGGCCTCTCGAGCTTCTTTGACGTCCTGCTCTCTACCCTCCACGATCTAAATGATCCGATCAGCCATCACCAAGAAACTAGGGACAGGTGCACTCACATCCTTCAGCTCGTCGACTTGGGCCCGAGCTTCGAGCAGCTCCTCTCGCCATTCACTGGCAACTTGTTCGACCTCCTTGTCATGGTCTCGGACCTTGATGTCCAGCTCTTCGTTCAGCTGCTCGATCTCGGTATCTCGTCGGTCGACATCAAGCCGTGCAGCCGCGAGCTGATCCCGCAGCTCGTTGATCCGCTAGACAAAACGCTTAGCTCGCACACCATTTCCGAATCTAGGCCCGACTTACCTCTTCAAGCTCCTCGGGGTCTCCACCATCCCGCTCGCGAGCCTCGAGCTCAGCCTGCAGCTCGGCATTCTCCTGTGTCAGTGTCAGCTTAGGAGTCAAGTTGGCATACGCGCAGACTCACCTGCTCGAGTCTGGCAATCGTTCGCGCTTCTCTGCCTCTACCCACACCCACACTCGACCCCAAATCACTGTTCTTCCTCTCCAACTCATCCTCCGCTCTATCCTTGGCATCGGTCAATCTCTCAATCTCTTCTGCTTGGTCGCTGATTCGAGCATTCGCCTCTTCCAGCTGATCCTCCAATTCCTCAGCCTTGTTCCGCCAGATCGTCTCTGACGCCTCGGCATCCTCCAGATCCGCTCTCAGTCCCTCTTCATCCCCCGCATCCTGCAATTTCTGCTCGGCAGCCTTGCGTTTCTCCCTCTCAGCCTGATACGCCGCTTCGAGCTGCCTCAGTTCCTCCCCTCGATGCTTATTCGACGATGCCATGTCGCGTTCTTTCTGCGCCTCGGCGAGATCCTTGTCCTGCTGCGTGACTAGTTTTTTCATCGTCTTCATCTCTTTCGACAGGTTGAGGATCTCCAACTTCAGCTTGACGTTCTCCTTGAGCGCAGCTTCGATGTGGTCTGGGGCCATTTTCGACAGTTGTTCTTTGAGGAAGTAGTTCTCTAATTGAAGACTGAACAGCTCCGCCTGCGTGGCTTTCAATTGCTACGGCTTTGATCAGACCGAGTTTCCTGCCTGTAAAGGAAGCTTCTTGACGTACCTTTTCTTGGTCACGCAGTGACAATGGACCGACACCCGATTGATCTCCCGCATGAGCCACACTGTGCCTTCCACTCCGCTTGCTAGGTCCTGCATTGTACCCTTTGCCTCTTGAACCGCCCTTTGAGAGTGGACCTTGACTGACGTTGATGCTAAGCGCATTCAAGGCGTTGCCCGCACTGTCATCGTCCGACCCGTAGATGTTGGCCGCGACCCTATCCTCGCTACCAGATGAGCCTGTTGACGAATCAGAGTTCCGTCTGAGTATCCTAGGCCGTCGAGGGGCTTGAGATCCGGCTGGCGGATTGTTCGGTAGTGCTCCGTGAGAAGATGCTCGGCGAACTGTGGTCGGAGGAGAGAGGAGTAATGCCGAAGCTGGGGGATGTAGACGTGAGGAAGAAGATGGTGTAGCTATGTCGGTGGATCTAGAGGTCTCGGGTGACTGTATAGTCTGCAGTCGGGGAGCTAAGGCGAGTGGTCAACGATCTCACTTCGCTGAGAGGTCACACTTCTGCTCACCCTTCGCCAATGGTGTCCGCCTGACATGTTCTCGGTCGCCATCTTCCTGATCCTCTGACCTGAAGCTGGAGCCTAAAGAGCCCAACGATACGTCCGGTAACGTCTTGCCGTTGACGTGAAATGTTGAATCGTTGGATGAAGGCGTAGGTGAGCTCATCAGCGCTTCCAGCGAAGACGCCGGTGCCATCGTTTCGGCACTGACAGCGATCCGGATCGTCCTTGAGTTCGGCAGTCTAGCCTCCTAGCTGCGTGGGGTTTTGCAGTGGCCAGTGTTGAGACCTGCGAGGTAGAATAACCACTTGGACAGACCTGGCCACCCAAGTTGAATGATTTGTTTACGTTTGAAGTTGAACGCGCTGTTCGACTAATTCGCGACACGCTCACATTACCCAAAGTGGTAATTCCAGTCATTGATCCATTCAACCTGTTCTGAAATTTCGGTGACGCTACCACGGGTACTCTATCTTCATCCAGCTGGCCAGCCGCAGAGCAGAACGAGGAGTGAAGACCCGACACTTTCACAGGCTATAAGTGGACTCCTCAAGAAAGCTCACCCACACCCTGACGTGGCCGAAAATGTCCGCAACCGCCATCGAGCCTCGGCAGACCGCTGCCTCGTCTTCTCGGGTGTCTATGATGCCCAGATTCGATCCACAAGCCGTGGACCCCAACGCCCCAGTCTTCGTTGCGACCATGACGACCTTTGGTAGTGAGTCTGCCACCAAGCCTGTTCAGGTTACATTGGGACTGATGTCTTCCCTCCTGCGTAGCTTTCATCGGAGGTGCTTTGGGAGGAACGTACAGTTTCTCCAATGGGATGAATCCTGTTCCGGACGCACTGTTGACGGGAAGGCGGTGGTTGGCTCTCAGCATAGCATTCTTCAGTGAGCACAATCTTGTTTGCCCCTTCGTCAGATCATGCAGATAAGATGCTAAATGGCTCTAGGTTTGAGGGAATATGTCGTGTCACCACTGCTCCTGTCGAATCGGATATCGGCGGCACATAACGCCAGATACGAAGAGATGTCGGATCGTCGGCGGGGGAAGCTGCGAGAAGAGCCTGATAGGAGATATATCATAGCGGATAGATTGGCCGATTCAACACTTGCCGCCGGTCTCGGTTTCGGCGGCTTTACTTTGTATCAGCGTGAGTGGACAGCCTATAACCGCCATACTCCCGGCAGACCCCACAGTAAGAAGTGCTGATCGCCCTACTACAGGTGGACTGCGTGCGGTCCCAAGAGCAGCTATTACTGCGGGAGTAGCAGCTGCTACATTGCAGTTCGGGGCGAATTCCCTCAAATATCTCTTGACGAGGAATCGTGATAGCGCCAAGGAGGACAATGAAGTTGCGACATCCAAGGGCCCAACGACAGGACAACAGATCATATCAGGTCTAAACAACCCCCTGGAAACACTAGATGTGCCAGAAGGAACGACACTGAGCAATCGGATTCTAGACGCAATGTCGACGGTTTTGCCAATGCACAAGATCGAAAATACCGAGTATATGCGGAAACTAAGGGAACAGCGGGCGGACATAGAGGCCAAGTTGAAGGCGATCGAAGCCGAGGAGAACGCCATCTATGAGGCTGCAATGGCCACGCCGCCGCAGAAGACGTCATAGTGCAGCCACTACGATATGCACATGTTCTATCCACTCAAATGATGCCTATTTGACTTGTGTACAAAGCTTCCACCTACACCTGCCTCACTGCCTAACCTGACGAGGAGAGGAACTCCGGATGGGAAGGCGATGGTCGATCTGTTCGTCCTCTACTCCTGCTCCTTCCGCCCATGCCAAGCTTCGTAGACATGAAGTCTTCGAAGTTGGCTTTGACTGTGTAGCCAGCACGTCAACTCATGGGATGCTGATTTTAGCAATCACTCACACTCTGGGTGCCATCTGGATAAAGCCGGTCGATTGTCGATGATATCACCTATACTCCAGGCGATTCTCGCTTTGTCCATGTTCTGACGATGCGGTCAGATAATCGCCCACCGTACGGTAATCATGCAACACTCACGGAAGTCGTCTCGTTATCTGGGCAGATGACGTAGAAGTCGCCCTCTTCGAATACCCTTTCCGTCATGTAATCGACGGTCTGCTCGGGCGACCAAGCGCCAGATGGTTTCGAAGCGTTCTCTTTGGCACCGGTGAGCCCGGTATGTACCCAACCGGGACTATCATGAGTATCAGCCAGGCACACGGACTCAAGGAGTCCATCGGACTCACACAAAGAGGTGAGCAGAGCAGTTGGAATGCGAGGCATTTCGGAGCTCGTGTGCAACTGTTACGAGTCTTAGCTCCTGTTTCCTGAATGTACCTTTGGCAACCACTACTAACGCTGTTCTGTGAATGTCTTGACGGCGGCTTTGCTGACGTTGTAGCCTGCGTTTCCACTGCAGTATGTGATAGCACTTTGACCTGAGCAAGGAATGTCCAGACCACACTCACGGTGGGCAAGTGATGCCTTGTTTCGAGCCGGTGTTGATGATAACACTCGTATTCTCTTGCCTGACCATATATGGCGCAAAGGCTTGAGCGACATTGAGGATACCTCTGAAGTTGACGCCCATCACCGTGTCCCACTCCTTCTGGAGGTCGGTCAGGGAGAGGTCGAGGGAGAACGCCGGGGATTTGCCTCCTACACCGGCATTGTTCTGCAGGATGTGGATCTGCCGATATGGTCAGTACGATAGGCACTTTTGAAGTCGCTTAAGTATGTCGTTTGACTCACCTCGCCGAAGACGTCCAAGACCTTTTCCCTTAGAGCAACCACCTCGTCCACCTTGCTGACGTCGACGACGGCACTGTGCACCTCGCCGACCTCTCGGATCCCCTTGACTTTTTGCACGGCGCCTTCGAGTGTCTTGCCATCGATGTCGACCATGAAGACGGACAGACCTTCTTTGGCATACTTGACCGCACAGGCAAGTCCGATACCGGACCTGCAGCAAGATTCTCAGAGTAGCTCCCTGGGGTGCATCCAACCCCGTGAGAATCAGACTCACGCTGCACCGGTGATAACGGCTACGGCGCCGGGGTGGATGATCGCAGAATGGCTGGGCATCTTGGTTGTAGGATGTGATAGGTGGATAGTTTCGAGTGCTGTGAGGGATGTATAGCAATGTCCCGCAGTGCTGTTGTCGTGTGAGCTACTTTGACCCAAGCTAGACCCCCAGCTTAGAGGGATATTCCTGGCTTGCCAGTGGCCGGACTGATAGCGATTTGAAATGACGTCAAATCAGAATGCGGCGATTAGCCGGCGCGTCTTCTCAATCGCCCGTTGGCTGCTGCTGCATTTGGCTCGACCTCCTCACCCTTCCTAATGCTTGTCATTCCGGTTTGCAGAGGTTTGCAGCATGAAGCAGCTACATAGCAATGTCAAACGTGCATTACACAGAGTATGATTACAACTGGCGTCATCATTGGCAAAACAAGACTGTGTGCCTTTGATCAACAGACACAAGCCTGGATGAACCCTACTGTGTCCTTTTTCTCCGATCACCGATGAGCCTTCCTCGAGGACAGTCTTAATCAAACTTCTGAAGACCTTTGCCAGCCCTTCGCTGCAGAGACTCGCCCAATCCCATCTCCCCCTGCTGCTTGAAGAATCCAGCATGAGCGGCTTCCTTGCCAAACTTCTTCCTATGCAGCTCGTCTTTCTCCCTCTCCTTCCGCTCCTCCTCTGCTCGTTGCGCGATCGTCTTCTCGCGATTCGAGTACATCTCGGTCGCAGATGCCGACATTGCTGCCAATCGAGCAGCACGCTGCTCGTCCAACGCGTTCCCACCGCCACCGTTGGGAGCAGCGCTGTTTCCGTTACTGCCGTGGCCGTTCGAGGATTGATGGGGCGCACCGTTGAAGCGTGAGGGCGCTGCCGCCGAAGTGGGCCTTTCTGCCATGTCGAGAGCGCCAGGACGGGATGAATGACTTCTGATATCGGGTTTGACGTCCCTTGGCGCCGAGTGACCGTTGCCATTGGGGTAGTGTCGAGGAGGCGGTATTCTCGAATCGTGACTGTCTCGCTCATCCCTCGCACGGTGACCGTTCGACCTGTCATCCCTATGATCCCGGCTTCTTGGGCTGTCGTCTCGATATCTCCTTTCTCTGTCGTCTCGGCTGTATCTCCTCGGCGATCGCTCGTCACGACCGTAGTCTGATCTCGAACCTCGCTCCCGTTTTGGACTGTACGATCTGTCCCGGGAGTACCGCTCTTCCTTCCGGTAGGAATCGTCTCGACCAATGCTCCTTCTCTTGTAGTGGCGATCATCGTCCGAGTATTCCGACCGCGGAGATCGGTCGTCACCTCGGCTCCTCTTCTTCTCCGACCTGGAGTTCCTCTTTTCCTCCTTTTCAGCCTTTCTACGCGCTTTCCTCTCTTCCTTACTTTCCCCCGCTTCCTTCTTGATAGCCTTCAATTGACGTCGGATGTCAGGTCTATTCGCCATGGCGGCGAGAGCGGCTTGTTCTTGACGACGGATAGCGAGCAAAGGATCTTCCCTAATCTTCGCCGCTGTATCACGGGCAGAGTTGGCGTTCTGAACCGCGATGAATTCTTTGGACGCAGCGCCGACCTGTCAACAAGTCAGCATAGCATTCTGTCATCATACTAGAATTGAACTCACATTCCTATCTCCTTGAGCGAGAACATCGTCTACTCGCCTCTTCCCCAGGAGATAATCCTCCATCATCGTCTCGGAGATCTTGGCTCCGCCCAACGCGCCGTTCTCGTTTGATGGTGCCGCATACATCCAGTCCAGCTTGTCGACACGTTTTTTCCCCGTAGCCTGCTCTTGCAGCCTTTGCAGCTCGGCCAATTGTCGTTCCTCCTCCTGCTCCTTTCGCAGCTGTTGCAACTTCTTCTTCTCTTCATTCTGACAACATCGTCAGCTCAGGTTCCTGTATTGTGCCTAGCTGATGTTACTTACCGCAGACTTTTCGGCCTTCCAGACTTTTTCTTGATTGACCAAGAGCACTGGGTGCCACGACTTCTTCATGTTCAGATCACCACCACCCATCTTGCTTGAGTTCTCTTGGGTCCGGGGTTGGCTAGGAAGCGAGGGAGGTGTTTAGACCTCTGGGAGACTTGACCGCTTGGACACGCGAGAGGCCGGAACAAAGGATTGAGCAGTAATAAACAACGCGACCTGGGAGCGGATAGCACTGTCGATACTGTGTATGATCTTGTATGACCCAGTGTTAGGGAATTGCGAAGCACACTTGGTCAAGGCAAGATGAACGCGAGGACGAGGTGGTTATGGTTTGAACTGTTTGACTGCAATTGCCACCCGAGCCTGATCAGTCTTTACCGTGTGAAATGTGAATCAGGCTCAGATGGAGCCCCAGCTTTTCCGGTTAAGGAACTTCAAGCTTCAGCTTCAGCAATCTCCACCACCGTCCAACGGTCAATTGACTTGCGAGTCAAGCCTTTCGACTGAAGCTGAGCTGCATACCTGCAACGTATCAGGCATTGACTCCTCTCGCCCTAGATGAGCTCCCTGGTCGGATATCTCAACTTCTCGTCAGTCAATGCGCTATATGTGGTGCTCAAAGTATGTTACATCCCGCCTTTCGATGCGACAGGATCAAGAGCTCATGCTGTCTCCCAAGTAGTACTCGGCCGGAGCGGGTATTATTGGCTCGACATTGATAGCAGCGGGGCTGTATCTCTTTCAATGTCGACTTATCTACCCCTCCTACATGCCCGACGGGTCCAGGAAATGTGAGAGTGCAGCTGCGCGTATACATAGATTTGAGGAAGCTGACATCGGTTGCTCGTAGACGTTCCCAGCCCTGGTGAAGTTGGCCTACCGTTTGAAGACGTTGAGATCACGACCTCCGACAATGTCAAAATCAAGGGATTCGTCATTCCTGCCAGAAGGAGTCATATACCCACGGCGGCATTGCAGCACATGAGCCAGAAAGAGCGGAAGGAGGCATCGGAGAAGGAGCTGGCAAAGTGGCCCGAAGAGAGGCAGACGCTCGACGCTGTGGAGGTGAGAAGACCTACCTAATTGAAACTACAATCAGGATAGGCGTGCTGAATCTTGGGACAGTTCATTCACTCGCGGCCGACAGTGGTCATCTTCCACGCCAATGCCGGAAACATGGGCCACCGGGTCCCCATAGGCAGAAAGTTCAACGTAGACTACAAGTGCAACATATTCATGCTCAGTTATAGAGGGTGCGTCGTAATCCTTGACTCCGACTCGTGCTGACAAGTGATCCAGGTATGGCCTGTCTCAAGGCGTAGCATCGGAGGCGGGTATCATCAAAGACGTTGATGTGAGTCCTCAAACTGTGGCCCAACAAATGTCTACTGACATATGACACAGGCGGCAATGGAATTCGTCTCCAAGCACCCGCTTCTAGGCCCTACGAAAACAATAGTGAGTGACGCTAAATGGTCTCGTAAGCGGAACTTCAGCTCACAGTCAGTGTAGGTCTATGGTCAATCCATTGGAGGAGCAGTTTGCCTGTACGCCGCTAGCAAATTCCCCAAGATGGTGTGTAACTGAGTCTGACGGTGTACGATTGCCTCTGCTGACACAGCCCAGGTGTCTGGTGTCATCATTGAAAACACCTTCTTCTCACTGTCCAAACTCATTCCCTGTGTCCTGCCGCAACTGCCCAAATTCCTACTTCCTCTCCTCCTGACTGAGAATTGGGACGCGTCCAAGACATTACCCCATATCCCACCCTATACGCCCGTACTTATGATGTCCGGGAAGAGGGATATGCTGGTACCCCCAGCGCAGATGCAGCAGCTGAAAGCGCTCAGAGAGGAGAACAATGGGAAAGTGCGGTTTAGGGAGTTTGACGGCGAGCACAACGATACATTCCTGGCAGCAGGGTATTGGGAGGAAGTCGGGAAATGGATAAGAGAGGAGATAGAGCTATGATACGGCGTATGCATGTGGTATCCTGTAAGCCTGGACTGCTTATCATTGGGCCTCAAGCCGAAGTGGTGCGCAAGATTGTTGTCCTTTGAGTTTGAAGCCCCTTGACAATCTCGTTTCGAGAACAATAAAGGCGGGCGAGAGAGATTTGAAATCGTCATCGAGACATCCTTTGTACGAGTCTCTGAAATCGAGAGCGAAGTACGGAGACCATGAGACATTTGCATGATACAAGAAGATCGCCCAGTATGCTATCCAAGGCCTTCTTCTCACATTCTCTCTACATCCACAGTAGTACAACACATAACCCGCCAAAGTTCTCCATCGAGCCGCTTTTGACTACAGAACGATGTTCGCCTCAATCTGCCAACTCAACTACGTGCTCGTTCTAGTTCTCTCCATTCTCGCTCCTGCTGTCCGGTCAGTCTCCGAAGATGCCACCTGTATCGACGCTTGCTCAGACTGGTCGGTGACTCTGGGTCACTGCAGAGGGATATACGGGAACCAACGTAAGTCTCCTCCACCATTGCTCCACCACGACATCTGTTTCGCAAGCAGCTGACTTGTTGTCGCAGCCCAGTACACCAATTACACGTTCGCCAATGACTTTGTACAATGTCTGTGTGAAGGGTGGGACGGTCTTGGCCAGGCTACTCTTGGAAACACTACCCTCCTGACCTCGGCGGGGATCTGCCAATCTTGTTCGACCTCTCCGGTCCGGATACAAACTGATTTATCGGTGAGTACCCTCGCCGGGACCTTCAAGGCATTGAGCTGATTGCATGTAGACCCTGCTGGTACTGTGTGCGATACAGGTCGAGAACGGGACTGCGGCCGGAGCGATGGAGTTCCGCCCGGTAGCGTACACCACGAGTCAAGACGCAATAGCCAGACCAGGGGCGATTGGGCAAAGCCAGAGTGGAAGTACCAGGAGTTTAGCGATCGAACGGATTGTCGGGGTCGTTATGTCTGCCGCTCTCATAGGAGGCCTTATCTCCTATACAACTTAGAGTCATGAATGATGGTGCAACTACAGATTGAAGGATCGCGCCCGGTCGCGGAGCTCAAACGAGCACCCGACGGTGGCAACAACTTCGCCGATTTACGTAACTCCTTTTTGACGTTTCAAATCTCGTCGATCTTGCGATTGTGGCCTCGTGTCCGTGAAGCTGCGTTCCTATTGTTCACAAGTTGTCAGCGTTGCACAGACATTTCGCCAGATCATCACACTCTCCCTCAAGTTTTATCACGTCCCGAAACGCGCCGGTTTCATATGTCAGCCACACTCGTCCTGCCAGGCGATTCAGTCGCACAATCTTCGACTTCCCCACTCACGCTAGGGCCAGGAATCGGTTCCTCCTCATCCCGCGCCTCGACTTCGGGCACAAGAGCGCAGAGTCTGGTCGCATCGAAGGCCGGGATCTTGAGTAGCGCATCGGCAAAAGGCAAGGAGAAGGAAAAGGGCCAGTCCTTATGGATAGAGGGTAGTTCAAGAAGGGTGAGTGGTGGAGCGAGTGCTGACGGTGTTTCCGCCAGCGGTTTGACTGTTGGCAAGATTGCGGTCATGTGCTGATAGGTCATGACCTGCAGTACATTGCCGCTCCGAAAGATCTGGTCCTGGGTACAATTATCGCTCGTCATTCCGAGGGGTACCGAGTCGACTTGGGATGCTCGCAAATGGCCAGTCTGGACGCTCTGGCTTTTGAGGGCGCTACCAAGAGAAGCAAACCCAATCTCAAGGTGAGTCCGATTGGTCAAATCGATTCACACTCTGGGTGGATCTATATTATGGATGGTCTATAGCTAAAGCTCGGCTGTATAGATCGGTACACTAGTTTACGCTCGAGTGACAATAGCCAACCGAGACATGGAACCCGAAGTCGAGTGTGTGGACCCTGCGACTGGAAAGGCAGACGGCTTCGGCGAGTTGAAAGAGGGCTTCGTCGTGAACGCCTCTTTACAGCTGTGCAGGCAGTAAGTGTCGAGGTATTCTGGCCGTTCATGACTGATCGACTCGTCAGATTGCTCAACCCGAAGAACCTCCTCCTTCACACGTTGGCAGGACAGATCCCGTTCGAAATTGCGGTCGGGCTGAACGGGAGGATATGGTTCAAATCGCCCTCTGTTTCCGAAACGATTGCGTTGAAGAGAGTCATCGAAGGTGTGGAGGACGGAAGTATAGGGACGGAGAGGAAGGAGGTCGAGAGGGCACTCAAAACCTTCTTGGCTTAGGGGACATAGCGGGAGGGTTGCAGTGATAGAAGATGCATACTCTCGCTGCGGTCAATTTTATCTTTCTTTGTTCGTCGACTTCTAGGCATGCCAGTCTCAAAGGTCGATTGACTCGTCCAGCGTAAGGCGAGGCAGCCACCACGGCGTGTCGCCATCGAGGGGCAATTGAGAGCTCAATACGGGGACGTGAGATTCTGGAGACATTGATAAGGCTGTTGGACTTCGGGCTGGAGTGGAGGCATTACAATGGGACTTGTGGCGACATTACGATCCAACTTGGGGCGCCTAGTTGAATATAGAAAGTTTCGATCGGCACGCCTCCCGGGCGCCTCGAGATTAGGCCGAGCAAAATGGTGTCTTGCGATCAAAAAGCAAGCATTGCCCGGATGGGTGGAAGCGTTCCAGGCCAAATTTAAGGACGACCTTGGGTGACCCAGTCAGTTCACCATTCACAACTACCTTAACCAGTGGGCGGGATGCTACGAGCTGCAAGCTGCTGCAAGGTGCAGACCTGAGCAGATGCAGTACCTGTACGTACGTCGATTCGTGCGCATGAGGCATGAGGCATGAGCATTGAACACGGGTTGAGCCTGGGTGAGCTTGTTGGGACTGTGTCTGACTGTGTGTACGATTCATCGAGGATCCAAACCTGCTGGCGGATTCGGACAGACAAGCTGTCGGTCCGCAGTGTTCCGGGTCAACAGAGTCACCTCAACCGGCCCGATCGATCGTGTTGGTTAGAGTCCAGGATCTCGATGTGCTGGTGTCTGCGATACGGGGCGATGCCGTACTCTATTCCCGACTCACTGCCTACGCTAGCCCCTGACGTACTAAGGCCGACCCGGCTGGTTGAGCCTGGCTAAGCCTGGCACAGCAGCATCACTACGGCGCAATGTAACCTGCACCCAGTACATTGCAACCTTGTCGTCATTTGTGTTTGTGCCTCACCGATCGTGATTCCCGCAAACTGTGAACATTGCTATGACTCAATGTCACGCGGGCGGTTTGACGTATGTCACATGTACCAACCCACCGGAATCGAGTGACTGGCCCCTTAGCAGTCCCCTAGCCTAGCAATATCCTCCCGAGCGGGTGGCTGTGAACCCTGCAACCGATGCCCGATCTGTCGAAAGTGTAGATGAGCTAGATGGACGTCTGGATCGAGTGACGTCGAGCTCGCGATCGCGACCGTCTGATTAGGTGTCTATATAAGGCGGTCGGGACATCGAGCTTCTTCACCTTTTCATCCAGCTACCTCCCCTCGATTGAACACTCTTGTCAGACCCAAGTCCCAACATCACCTGATCATCATGGCCAACCCAAACCAAGTCGCTGGCGGGTAAGTTCGCGATCGCTCAACATACATATTGTCATCGTCGCTGACTCAATACAGACACAAGGCTGCCATCAACAACGACCAAGTTCCCGAGGAGTCCAAGGAGAACTCTAAGAAGTGAGTGACGCTTCACCTGGACTGACCTCAGGCTGACGCAAAACAGAGCACTCGAGGAGATGGAGCAAACTGGCGAGACGTCGGACAGCGGTGTTGACGGCGGTGTCGACAACGCCGACAACCTCAAGAATGAGAGTAACGTGATCGGCGGCCACAAGGCCACCCTCAGCAACCCTCGAGTTGGAGAGGAAGCCAAGGAGCACTCGCGACAGGTATGTCCAGTGGTTGCACATGTGCATACTGAAGCTGACGCTACCGTCACAGGTCCTCAAGGAGCACGGAGTCGAGGTGTAAGGCCATTGGGGTCGCATAGCTATCATAGCGGGCGGGTGCAGTCAGAAGCTATCGAGTCAGAGGTGCATATAACTCCGAATGCAACAAGCCTTGACCAGACAGAATGCCTCGCGCGAAGATACTGCACTCCATCAACCGTGCTAAAATGCCCTGCGTTGTCGAATTTCCCGGCGGCTCGACCGTCTCAGACATTCAGCAAATGCCAATCAGAGCCCATACGGGTGTCGATGCGTGCAGTACTATATGTCGAAGACGTTGAGCAAGGTTGAAGTGATAAACTCAAAGTAACAGGGAGCAAGCCCATGACATTGACATCCACGCGCGGTCACGTCGCGGAGACGACAGCCTCGACCCCGCTTGCGTCATGCATTTGGTTCCGCCATTCCCCGGAGCCCCTCCCTTGCCTTGTGCTCTCAGGTCGTGTCCACTGTCTATGAGCGCATGTTGCAGGCTGCTCTTTGTGCCCGACCACGGTCAACATCGCGTACACGACATCAACCAGCTACCTCTTGATGACCTGAAAAGGCCTCTGGATCATGTGGTGGCCATTCCAGTGGCTCTTGATCTACGTGCTTGGTGGCTTGACCTTCATCCCGCTGGCCGTCGTTGCTGTCGTTGGTGAGTGAACCTTTGTCGAGCTGTAGCGCGCATCTGATTGACGACGATTCAGGCTATGTCCTCACCTATGGCTCGGTTTCGATAGGAGATCCAGATCCGGCCAAGTTGCAGAAAGCGGCCTTGCAGGAGGAATCGGAGAAGGACGCAACGGTTGAAGCGGCCAAAGCGTCAACCGGTCTCAACGGCAATGGCAAGCCCCTATCAGGTTGGCTCACGGTCAGGCGACAATTCGGTCCCTCTGGATCTGGAGGATTAGTGACGGCAAGCGCTATCGCGCCTTCGAACGATGCTCCCGGAACCACCCTAGACAGCAGCAGCTCGCCTTCCAGCGAGACCGGTGCCGAGAGGGATATCAAAGGCGATGCCAGGTCAGAGTACAGCGTCAAGTCGGGTTCTGGAACAGCCACTCCTACCAGCACCATATCTACCACAGCGCCAATCACATACTCCGCTAGGATAGCTCAAACGTACAGGCAAATGGTCGAAGCGCGTCAGTCGAAGAGTGCAGCCGCCCCCAAGGAATACCTTTTCTGCGTGTTGAAAGGATCAGTACTCTTCCTATATGAAGACGAAGCACAGGCGGAATGCGTTGCGGCAATTGGAGTCGACAAATATGATGTCGGCGTGGAGGGTAGCCATGGTGGCAGATTCGATGGCAAGGACGCGGAGATGTTCGCCAAGCGAAACGCGGTAGTCTTGAGGGTTCTGGACACTGAGGGTACTGGACTACCCGTGTTGGCCAAGGGGATGAAAGCGGATGGAGCAGGGAGTCAAGTATCGGAGACCAAGGACATTGAGGCTTTACCGTGGTTCCTCTTCTCCAAGTCCAACACCAAGTACGTGAGAGGTCTCTAGGAGAAGACATAAAGCTAATTCTGTTTCTTAGGTTGGAAGATTGGTACATCGCCCTCCTGCAAGCTTCAAGCTCAAAATCCGACACCAAAAAGGTGTTCTCGACTGGCGATATGCAGGCGTTGGTAGACACGATCGACACGGAGCCAGACCCAATCCCCATGCGATGGCTGAATGCCGTACTGGCGAGAGTCTTCTTTGGGCTATACAGAACGGAGGCTCTGGAGCAGGCACGTTTACCTGATGGGCACGATCGGCTTGGCACTGACCAGAGCTCTAGTTCATCATCGACAAGATCATGAAGAAACTGGGCAAGGTTCCCAGGCCGAACTTCTTGGGCCCGATCGTCGTCCGGGAAGTAAACGTCGGTACTTTCCCTCCGATGTGAGTTGCTAAGCGTTGACAGGCCATCCTCATCCAGGTATTGCAGCTGAATATCGTCGTAGATTCTCAAAACCAATGCTCAAGGACCTTACCGCTGAAGGAACGGCATCATTCGAAGTACACATGTCATACAAGGCTCGACCAGCCCAGCCCAACTCGGAAGTCCGAATCACCATCGCCACCACAGCTACTATTCCCACTGGTTTTAAGCCATATGTGGTCGACCTGGTCCTGGCCGTTGTGCTGAAATCGATCGAGGGGAATATGGTGGTGCAGATCAAGAAACCGCCGAGTAATCGATTCTGGTATGGATTCACTCAGATGCCCAAAATGGACATCGAGATACAGCCTATCGTGTCGGAAAGGAAGATTCAAATCGGGATGATATTGAAGGCCATCGAGAAGCAATTGAAAGAGGTGGTAAGTCGGTGTCCTGTATCATATGAAAAAGAATGGCATACTGACTGGGGTAGATCGCCGAGTCAGTGGTCATGCCAAATATGGACGACATCGCCTTCTTCGACACGTCAAAATTGAATACTCGAGGTGGGATCTTCTCGGAAGCTGGGAAATATGTCGAGGCGGTCACGCAAGACACAGACGCCGCGGGTGTAGATGCGCCGACACAACCCGGAGCACCTATAAGCTCTGAACTACCCCCAGCTGGAGACCTAGCGACTGGCTCAGTCACGGACTCGTCCGGTGTCAGGCAGCGCCGTCCAACGAAATCGCAAACGATGAATGCGGGGTACAAGAGTACGAACGACAATGATACTTCTCTTCACTCGACTGGAATGGAGCCTTCGCTCACTGGTGATCTGAAGAGGGTCGACACCGCCCCGGCTGGCGTCGCGATTGACCACGGCACAGCCAAGAGTACCGCTCTCAACGCGACCCGGAAATGGTTTGCTGGTAATGGCCGTCCACCGAGCATATCATCCCTGGGCGGACTGGTCACTACTGGCGCCGCGAATGAGACCACCGACAAGCCTCAAATAGCGGCAGAGTCGGTTCGAAGCGTCGGAGATGAAGATAGAGCAGTATCGGACGTTGCATCGGCATCAGCCCCAGCTCTGGTCGCCAAGCCTCCGAGCGTTCACTCTCATGCGAGCGATGCGTCGACAGCCCACAAAGTATCCCCGCTTGCTTCGGTCAAATCACTCGCTAGATCATCCTCGCCTTCTCCGTCTACCGCCACAGGAGCCTCCGATAGTGTCAGTCAATCCACGCTTCCAGGCGATCAGCCAACGGGTACGACTGCCGCAGCACTCATTACCTCTCTTCGAGCTCGGGACAAAGCAGCTATTCAGAGTCAAGTCAACACGGCCCGAGACGCCGTGAAGAAATGGGGAGTCAACTGGGCTGCCAAGAGACGAGCAGGATCAAACACGGCTGAGACGTTGGAGAAGGACGAAGTCAAGCCAGTCCCGCTGTACAGGCCTATAGAGGATGAGCGGGATCACCAATCTGGAGCTGGACCCTCGAGATCGCCTGACGCGCCGAAAACGCTCAAAGAACGACTCGATGCGGCAGCAGCCGCGGCTGCAGCCAATGCCACAGCCTCCCCATCTGGTCGAATACGCTCGTCATCTGTCATATCGAGGGATTCGACAAATAGCAATACTCCCAGCAGTAGGCCGACTTTGACGGCGTCGCCAAGTGGCAGACTAGCCGCAGCGGCAGGTACCTCACCCCCGAAGTGGACGCTATCGAATTCGCGCCCGACTGTTGCCGCAACGAGTCAATTGACCGCTTTGGGATCGTCTTCTGCCCCGACCTCGACAGCTTCCTCGGACGGCAGGCGAGTCATTGAGAAATTTGAGGTGAAGTCGGTCCAACAGGAAAGACGGCCGTCCACCTCGAATCCAGTGTACACCCAGCCTGCGGCCGCAAGGGGAATGGTGGTACCGCGTATGCCTAAACGACCTGGAGAGGTGGTCGGTATGGGATCCACTGTGACTGGTGGCATCGAGAGGCGGGTATCTGAAGGACAGTCGGATCGAGACGCATCGCGTTCCTCCAGCCCTCACGCCCAGCCTGAGGTCGATCACGGCACACTGGTCCCTCCGCCTACTCTTCCCCCTCGACCGTCAAGTCCAGTCACCAAGCCGGATCCGAAGCCTCAAGCACCTGGAGAGGAGAAGGGAGAATTGCTGGTCCCGCACGTGATTGAAGCGCCGCCTCAACTTCCTCCGAGAAAGGTCACTCCTCAGCCATCGCCGATCAAGCCACATTCGGTCCTTCTTTCAGAATCAGATATGGACGCTAGCGATACGGCAGGTGCTATCCTGGCCCCTCGTCCACCAGCGAGACAAACAGACAATGCGGCAAACCCAGCCGATGGATTGCATGTCGAGCACGGTAGTGAGGCTGGAGTTTCAGCGAGCACCTACCCCGGTGGAGCTGAGCAGGCCAGGCGGTTTTTAGAATCACGGGGTTCTACAGGGGCAAATGCCGGAGACTCCGTTCGGTCAGATTAGGTGATGCTCGTATGCGCACGACTTTGCGCTGTCAGACGGGCCGGACTCCAGGAGTGAGGGGTTGTTGAGATCTTTGTACACGCCAAGCTGTGGACACGTTACGCTGTGGATGCATGGGAGCTAGCAATGTCTATTAGGAGTCTGGCAGATCGGGGATCCATCATGACGATTCCGACCACAAGACATGGCTCAGGAGGGCCCAGGGCGTCTCGAGATCTTTCCTCGCCACGAAACCAGGAACCTACAAGATTGACAGATCTACGATCGGGTGTTCTGGCGACTCGAGACGGGTACTGAGATGCCGTGCAAATCACCGCACCTTGATACTCGTCTTGATCCGCCACAACTGGCCCTCCGCCCGAGTCACTCATGCGGAACGCCTCCGACATACCTTTTTGACCTGTTAATCCTCGTTCGGCGTGGCCATATACTCGGCTTCCGTGTGGAGATGGCTTCTCGCATCGAGGACGGATCTGATCCTCAGGTCGGCGGTCGTTTCGATTTGCTAAATAATAGACCGAGCGAGATTGTTCGGGTCGGAATGCCGAGCTGCCACTCCCTGCCTCCGCGCTTGTGTCCCCTGGTCGAAGAACCTATGCCGGACTGTCGTATCCAGGACCGATTTTGAGATGTGAGCGGAATTCATCGGATAACACGGCCCTTCACGGACTGGGCTGGACCCCAGACCGTATCTGCGGGAAGTCCGCGGAAAGAGCAACACCAGGGTTTGAAGACTTTGCGAGCAGGAACGAGCAGCCACGTAACCCGATGTCACCCAGCTTGCGCGAAAACCTCCGTCGGTTGCGATCATGTAGATTCGGAGTGGTGAGGTCATCGTGGAAGGTATGTAAGAGTGGCATGCGCGTCTTTGGTGCAGATGGGTCCGCTCGAGGCTGTAGTAGATGTCCGGGCTCACTCTAAGGGCTTGCTTCGTTTCGGAAAGGCCATCCTGAGTCCGTGAATCCCTCTTCTCCGCTCGTTCGGAGGTCGCGGTCTTTTGAGAGAGTTGAGCAGATTTAGTGATTGGCGGCGAAGAATGTAGACAGGATGTCACCAAGCTTGCCGCAGGGATCAAAAAAAAAGTCAAACAGGAAGGTGTAGTAGGACTCCGACTCTCGAGGCATGAAGTCGACATCGAAGGTGAAAGTTTGGTTGGTCCCAGCGTATCCGACGATATGGAACAAAGGTATCCGCTTACTGTTTGTCCGGTAGGTATCTGTTGGAGGTCCGATAGATGTACTCCATCAAGAGGGAGCTCGAAGAAGTCTCCAGATCCACCCCCAGCACCGTGCAGAGTATGGGGTGACGATCAAAGGTTCCCGACCGTTTTTCGAATGCTCACCTTTGCATGACCTTTCCCCGCCAGTTCTCAACTCAGCTCATACCTCACCCGATCGCACTCTGTGTGTTGCGGCTCGATGCTGAACCCCTCAAAGCCCTGGTCCTTCACGGGCCCTACCTTGGCATCGATGAGGGCGCCGTGCGGGGGGCCCGCCGGGTGACCCGCTTGTAGCAGTGAAGCCGATCGGCTGACGCTCAGGCATGGCGGAGGAGGTAGGAAGGACATCGCCGTCGCCGGAAAGGTCGATAAAGTAAAGGGTACCGAGTCGACGGTGGCTGATGGTCGGCCTCGACTTTGTTTCGACCGGCGGGGGGATCAAGCTCATGCCTGGGCTAGCGGGGAGAGAACGCAGACTTACGTAGCGTCATTCCTCAGCAAAGTCGCCCTTCAGCCCATATCGTGCGGTACTCGTTTACGCCAAATGAGCGTCGATTATCTCCCCATCCTTTTGGCCATGAATGACGGTAAGAAGTTGAACAGGACCTTGGCGGATCGGCGGTGCAGAGAAGCCCGGCGACTTCATGCCAGCACGCGGAAGTGGAGACCGGGCTCCAAGCTACTTTGCCGTCGACCGACCAACCAACCAGGGGATGTGGGTTCAAGTCGGACCATATCGCTGGGTTTCTCCTTGACATAGGTTATTGGATGCGTTGCGTCGAGGTTTGAAACCCAAGCGGTGTTTGACTTCTCGGACGCTCGCTCAGGGGGAAGCGCATCCCTCGTCCCAGCTCTGTGCTTGCGGAATCGATCGGTCAATGCATCCAAAAGACCGGTCCGCATGTACCCTCGTTCCAGTATTCTTCCTGAACAACGCTCCTCCATTGTCGCCAAAGTCACCGTATGCTCGCTTCCGTATGTCCTTGTCGCACAACCATGGGAAGTACACAATCTGTCGGTGGATTGAAATATCATGACATTAGGAGCGAGGCCAGCGTAGACGCACGCTTACTTCACCATACCGCCGAATTCAATGGAGAAAAGGGTTCGCGACTCACATAATGAATCGCCTTCTTGTCTATTCTCGTAAGAGAGTTGTCTCTCGAAAGTAGACTCCCACAGCACTCCCGCCTCGAACTTGTTCGCGCAGACCATAGCGATTTGTCCGAATGTGAAATACAGTACAGGGCTGCTGTCGTTGCAGGAAGGTGACTGCAGTCGGAAGGCTGCTAATCGGATTCGGCGTGCTTTCGCGCCGAGGTTGCTTTCCCACGGCTGCGCCAAATATAGAACAGGGACAGTATTACGTAACCAGACAGAAAGAAGCCGTACGTGGTGGGTGGCAAAAAGGACACTTTTGAGACCTTTGCTCCTCCGCTTGATTCAGCTCGAGCGATCGAATGATGTCTGCTGCGGGGAACGTAGGCTTCATCATCACTCGCCGTCCTCGTTCGCAACCTCCAGCTTCTTTGCGGTAACTCAGCATACTTTCTCCGCATCATATAAATTTTGACGTTCTACAACAAAGCCAAGTCACAAGACATACCATCAACGATATCGGCGTGAGGGGCTTGTCGAACAGGACAATCAGCGGGAGCGGAGGATCGTCATGTCAAATACTGGTGGCGGCAGCTTAGGTGGTAATGGGCCCGGGAGCGCATCCACCTATCAATCCGTCATCATCGCTTTAGTTGCAGGATCACTTCTCACTGCCGGAGTCATTTCGATCCTGTATAGGCGGAGGAGGAGACGACAGTTTTTGCGGCAGATCGCTCGATTAACGGCGAACGGAACTGCAGCGGGCGATGGGGCAGGCGATACGAGATGGGTGCAGCTGGCCAATGGGACGTTGGTGCAAGTCAGGGATCGGAAGAAGAAGGATAAGCTGGGCAAAGAGCCAATCCTGTTCGATCGGGTAGTAGGAGAGTCCAAGGAGAAGGCAACAGAAAGGGTGGACGGGGAAGTGGAAGTCAATGGGAAGATGGGGGATACCTGGAGAGTGAGTCAAATAGCACGCTGAGGTTCCCTAAGGTTGATGACTGAACCTCCTTCTTCTTAGCCTCTCAATACCACGACGATGCCGACGAAGGAGAAGTCAAGCGAGCAGCTATCTCTCTCGATCCTCATAGCTATGCCCACGCCCAGCACCGACATCTCGAATCACGACTCTCCTTCATCTTCCACTTCGTCACTATCGTATCAGAAACCAGTACACCTGGACGATTATCCAATATCCTATCGAGTTCCCAAAGAGATGTTGATGACCGAAGACAACGAAGACGACTTTGTCCTCCCATCTGTGGTCATCGGTACCACGTCAGTCCCGATTTGTGTGACGAGCAACACCAAATCCAGCTGGGATGCAATCAAGAAGGAGGCGAGAAGTAATAATAGCAGTCGCAACAAGGAGAACGCGGAGCCCGGAAGTTCAGGAACCAGACGAGTAGAGAGGACAGATGGGTTCAGGTCAAGGAATAGATGAACCAGGCTTCGCTACCAGAGTTCGAGAGCCACTCCGGCATCAGTGCCACATCGTGTATCAGTGAGATTCAAGTATAATATCTTTCACGACACTTAGAGATGTAGCAACAATCATGATGGAGCAACTGCATTACAAGGATCATGATGGACATTTATCGACACGCCTGAGCTGGAATGAGGAATGGCCAAAGTCCGAAAACCTTCTCGAGTGACTATTCCAACACATCCATCTCGTCTTCATCCCCTTCCTCTCTCTGAGCACGTCTTCGTTCGGCCTCATTTGTCCGTTTCTGCAGGTTGGCGTCCGGCTAAAGCGCACACTGTAAGCCGAGGACATGGAACATCGTGCGAGTAGGACAGACTCACCACTAGACACTCCTCTCTCAGTGGCTTTGTGCACCCGGCGAGGGGACACCTGGCGTCCTTTCTAGCAGCTTTCGACTGCTGAATGATGTTCATCACCGCGGCCTTGGAAAACGAGTGGTTGCACATGGAGCTATCACGATGTCAGCACAACTAAGGCAGGTTCATCTTCTCGCTCACCTTGTCACAGCATTGACGAAAGGTTTGAATGTCAATGGACACCTATAAGTCTGTGTGGCACCTCCAAGTTCGATCTCTTCGTCGTCCGAATCGTCGCCCTCTTCCAGCGGAATGAATCTTGATACCGGGGGACAACCAGTGTCGGAATGATTCATCTCCTGCGAGAGTTCAGAAATGGTCGGACATATACAGAATTATGACTTACCCATATGGCTGCCCTGAAGTCCCGGTAAGGTTCGCTTTTGATGACTGAAAGACGGCGTTATCTCAACGACAACTTCTCTGCACAAGCGGATACTTCTACGGAATCACTCACACTTCTGACGAGACGTCTTCCTCTGATACTCCTCGCTAAGCATCTTATACCTATCTTCGTAGATTTTCGCTGGGTCGACCTGACATCGCGTCAGTATAAACACAATTGATCAGACAACGACAGTCTCCCGCTCACCAATGATTGATTCGACCGCAACGCTGTGGCCATCTCCTCGAGCGCTTGTAATTGCAATTTCGTCAATGCTAACAAATCCGAAACTCGACGAAAATCTGCGTCGAGGCTGTCGATCGCCTGAAACGTATCAATCAGCTACTTTCATTAAAGATGACCGCTGAAGCTCTGTTCACCTACCTCATCGTCAGGACTAGCCTGCTCCATCCCGACGGCAGCATTTGAAATCAATCCCAGCGAATCCTTAAGCTTCTCCACCGTGTCTCTGCCTCGAGCTTGTAGTCCTCGAATCTGCCAAACCGTCCGTCAATCAGCGCACAAGTCGGTTGAAACGTATCGAATGCTCACAAAGTCGATATTTCCGTTAGTCTTCTCTATAGGCTGATCGACAAAGGTCGCTGTGGTCCATTGGTCTGGCACATATTCCGGTTTGACTATTGCTTCCCCGTTGTCATTTAGACTTCCAGTCGCACTTCCCTGCCGAGCAGCTGACCTTGACGATGAGGCCGCAGCGTTCCCGGTGGCTACAGGCATGGTGATGATGTCGGAGTGTGGTAGAGGAGAAAAGTAGTAGATGGCCTGATAAAGCCTGCCAACATTAGCTGGCACGCGCATGGACGAAATGACTCAGCCCCATGCGATGCCACGTGACGCGGTTTGACGCGTTCGTCTCCCCCGAATTTTGATTCCGTCGACGCGCTTTTACCAATGTCCAGTCAACTCCCAACTCAACTTGTTCTCTTGCCCTAGTTACTGCGACTTCGCGTTTTCCTTACCCCACTACCAACGAAACGGCCCCTCACCGCGACACCCGACAACAAATATCTCAACGAACTGCGCAAGTGATCCAAATCCGCTATGTCGAGTACTCTTTCCGCAGGCTTCTGCGAGTTGGCCTATCAAAGCGATGAAACTCCTGCCAACATCCAGCCGATTCTTCAGATCATCACTATCAAGAAGATCGCTGCGCAATCAAACACTGCACTAGACAGATACAGGTACGGTACTCGCTGGTGTTCTGCCTTGAAGAGCTGACAAGAAGGACCGGAACAGGATCATACTCTCTGATGGGAAATATTTCATCCAGGCCATGTTGGCCACTCAGCTCAACCACCTGGTCGAGGGCCAGAAGGTCGACAAGTTTGTCACAGTCAAGCTTACAGACTTCTCGACCAACTCTATCCAAGGCAAAAGGTATGAGACCCATGCAAGTGTAATGGGAATGAAGCTTTTGGCTGATACAGCGGACTTGTAGACTACTCGTCATTATGGAACTGGAGCCTCAGGCCTGGGTGACGGAGAAGATCGGAGAGCCGGCCAGCTGGGATCCAGCTCAGGCACGCGCGAGTACCAATTCGGCCCCGGGAGCAAACAGCGTCGGTCCATCAAGAGGTGCCGCTGGTAAAGGGGCCAAGAAACCTAAGGATATGGGACCGCTATACCCTATTGAGGGTCTCAGTCCATACCAGAACAAGTTAGTGACGATAGTGTGGCTCGAGATGAGGCTGACAATGTGAACAGGTGGACTATCAAGGCCAGAGTAACCCAGAAGTCTGACATCAGGCACTGGACGAATCAGAAGGGAGAGGGAAAGGTCTTCAACGTGACCTTGATGGACGAGTCGGTGAGGCAGCCGTTCAAGTCAAGCATTACAAAGCTGATGGATCGGGAAGGGAGAGATCAGGGCGACAGGTTTTAATGATACTGTCGACAGATTCTACGACCTGCTGCAAGAAGGAAAGGTAGGTCGCATATTTTTCCTGATTGTGGAATGGCGTTGACGGAACGCGAAGGTCTTCTTTGTCTCCAAAGCCCGAATCCAGATCGCCAAGAAGCAGTTCAACACCGTCAACAACGAATACGAGATTTCGTTCGGTAATGACACTGAGATTGAGCCCGTAGGTAATGCTTTCGTGGCTTGTCGATCGAGAGACGCTCACTTCGAAAAAGTGTGACGACGAGTCGGTACCGCAGATGAAGTACAACTTTGTCCCGATCGGTGATCTGGGCAATCTGCAAAAGGACGAGACGTGCGGTGAGTCTGGCAGAGATTCGTAGCACTTCAGTTTCTCACCTGTGTTCGCGCAGACGTCATTGCCATCGTCAAAGAGGTTCACGAGCTTGGGTCCATCACCGCAAAGTCGTCGAACAAGCCAGTAAGTCCAATCACAGAATACATCCACATTGAGCTTCTCCTCATTCCACCTTCAGTTCTCCAAACGAGACATTCAGCTCGTCGACCAATCTGGACAGAGTGTCCGACTCACGCTGTGGGGCAAACAAGCCGAATCGTTCGACCACGGAGACGAACCCATCATCGCGTTCAAAGGTGTCAAAGTCGGTGACTTTGGGGGCAGGTCTCTGTCAATGTTCAGCACTGCCACCATGGCTGTAGAGCCTGATATTCCAGACGCGCATCAGCTCCGAGGATGGTAAGTGATGGCATCAAACAGCCTGTCAAGGTGGCTGATCGATTTATCAGGTACGACGCAGAGGGCAGGAACAAAGAGTTCACTGCGTACTCGAACTCGATGGCCACAAGATCCGATGCTCCGATCAAGCCTTCCGAGCTCAAGACTCTTGGACAGGTCAAAGACGAGCAACTGGGTATGCTCGACACCACCGATTACTTCACTACCTCGGCCACTGTATCCTTCGTCAAGAACGAGACATTCTCGTACCCCGCTTGCCCCAACCCAGATGGATGCAACAAGAAGGTTATCAACGATGGCAGCGGATGGATGTGTGAGAAATGTGACAAGAAATGGCCAGAGCCTGTCCACCGGTAAGTCATCAAGGGAGAGGCAGTCTCGGCCAACTGCTGATTGTGTGCAGATACATCCTGCAGGCCAACTTGCTCGATTGGGCGGGCGGTATCTGGATCACGGCGTTCAACGAGGTGGCCGAGCAGTTGGTGGGCATCAGTGCCAACGATCTCATGAAGTTGAGGGTACGTCTCGACCCTGAATCTCATATGAGACGTACTGACATCCGGACAGGAGGCAGGAGAGGATGACAAGGTCGCCGGGTACTTCTCGAGACTTGCCGGAAAGACTTTCACCTTCCAGATGATGGCCAAGCAGGATTCCTTCAATGTAAGTCGTCCCTGAATACCCTTTCTTTCGACAGCTGAGCCGATTCTCAGGACACACCCCGAGTGAGGTACAACTGCAGAAAGGCCAGCGAGCCAGACTACCCAGCCGACTCGGCCTACATGATCTCGCAGATCGAATCGCTGGGCTAGATACGGAAAAGGGGAGAAGACACGACCGCCAGTGTGTAGTAGCAGAATTAGCTAGAAGTTCCAGTTCGAAGTGTATTTTCGTATCCGTACTGTCTCAATGCTCGTTATGAAGTCCTGCATATATTTTCGTATCCGTACTGTCTCAATGCTCGTTATGAAGTCCTGCATAAAACGTAACAAGGGGCAAACATCCCTAATCGTAAAAAAGTAAAACAAAAACACTCGCATCGCCGACGCCCTTGACTAGACCACCTTCCAACTGGCCATCTTTGCTGTCAGGGCCTTGCACGCCTCGTCACGGATCCGCCGAATGACATTATCCCGCTCTTTGGGCGCTATGCCCCCTTTATCAATCTCGGCCTCCAGCGCTTCTGGGTTCATCTCCAGCGGGTCGAAAGTGATCACTCGTCCGTCGCTCAACGGGATGTGTGTCATATTCCCCACTTCGTCGTCCTCCTCGTTTTCGGGACTCTTGCCGAGATCCGCGGGGGCCATGGATTGTCGGAAGAATAGCGAAGGTCCTCTCTTGCCCCGCTTTGGCATACTGCCCTGTGAACTGGACAAAGGAGCTCGCTGAGACTGAGACTGGAATTGGGATAAGGGTGGAGCGGGCCGAGATGGCTGAGATCTCGATTGTGATGGTTTGAAGGTCGGCGTCTTCGTCGCTAGGATTTTGGCCTCGAGTGCATGTGCGTCAGGTAGATCATCCGAGTCGTCGGATTCGACACCTGTATCGTCTGTTTGCGGGTGGGTGGAGGAAGGAGGGGAACCGGTATCGAGGACGATAGGCGAGCCGTTGGCGGAGAAGAAGGATTCGTGACGACGGGCTTGACGTGGATATCCGGGCGTTGGGGGTAGAGAGGGGTTGAACATGTGATTTTGTGGCAATGACTGAAGGGATTGGGATGAGCTTTCGTTTCCAGTAACGCACAACCGAAGTTGACTCACGCTCAGAGGCTTGTTGCTATTCAACGCAGCCGCGACTTTCTGCCGAGGTGTCTTTGCTGTCGATTTCGACTTCTTCGCTGACCCAGGGACATCCCTCCGAGCTAGACATTGCTTATTAGCTGCTTACCTAGACCTCTATGCGGCTACAAGACTCACCATTCTTCGCTGATCGGCCAGGACTCGCTTCCAAAGCTCGTTTGCTGCCATGAATTTCAGCTTGGACATTCATTGTCAAGCCTGGGACAGCTGAAAAGCCAAAGGCTCACGTACCGCTTCAGCTTTGCCTCCTCCTGCTCGGCGTGTTCTCTGGCTGCAGCAGCTGCTTCTGCCTTTTCCCTCTCCTCCATCTTTTCCCTGGCTATACGCTGCACGATAGCAGACCATGACACGCCCCATTTTGCCTCCAGATCCTCCAGCGTCATCTTCCGTAGTGCTAGGGGTATCTTCATCATCTCCGTTTCTTGTCGAATGCTGAAGGAGGACAATGTAGCTTCGAGGGTGGATTTAAACGCTCGGGTCTTATCGGCAACTGATAACTTCATCAGTACGGCTCTCATCGCAACCTTTATGTCATCTTCAGGAAGCGGAAGCAAGAAAGACGCGCACTGAGACGCACCCTCTAGATCGAAGTTGTCCAGTAATGACTGCTTCTCCGACGCCGAATAAGCGGATCGCTGCCTTGATTGCTGTCGTGGCGGAGTGACCATAGCCACCGGTCGTCTCGTCTTCGTTGACATGGCACCGTCTACACTGTTTTTTTCTGAGAGAGTCGTTGCGTTCCAACAAGCGGGGTGTCAAGTGTCTAGCTGAACTCGATGGTCACTATATGTAGACATCAGACATCAGATCTCAGACATCACATCACCACGACCGCGCACAGAACGGTCATTGATTTGTTTTGACGACGGAAGCAAAAGAAGTCGCGTTCAAGGTCCCTTTACGTAATGCCGTTCAGGCTATGGTCCATGCGTCTCCGCGCCGAGGCCAGGACATGCCACAGCTGAAGTCCAGACCGACTAGACACTCATGCATGAAGCCTGTCCAGGCTATACTCTCCTACTATCTACAACACCCTCCATGAGTCAAGCTCTTTCCTGTCGGCCATTCAAATCGTTATTGCACATGTATCTCGTTTCTTCGTTGTTTCATTCCCGTTGCCTCATGCCCATGCCTGAGTCGTAGCGTCGTTCCTGTTCGTACGCTCGTTATGCACATTAAATCGTTATAATCGTCCACCGGTACCTCGTCGACTGAGTCCACGACCTAGGTATTGGCCGCCGGTGGGTATGCTGCTGTTGACGTTCGCCTCGACGGGATGGTGATGTAGGGGTCTGGCGAGGCCATTCGATTGACCATGATTGCCGTGGCCGAAACCGTGCGTCATTGTGTGGTCCTCTTCGTGACCATTTTGAAAGGCGTGTCGATTGTTGCTTCTGCCGCTGTGGTCGACTTGGCCGGGCTCCACGTGCAGAAGCTCCAGGATCCCAGGGAGCAAGCTGTTCTGCCTACACAACAGGACCAGCTCTTTACCGGTTTGGGTCGTTCCGGGGAGTTGAGCTCGATCCTGCCCGTTGTGAAGGTTCGGCTCCAAGGTAACGCTGACCGAGCCTTTCCTGTCGTTTCCAGCTTTGTCGCCATGCTCGCCTCTCGACGCCAAAACCTCCTGCTTTTCGTGCTCCTCCTCGGTTCTCTTCATCACCAAAGCGTCCTTCAACACCTGCAAAGACATTTCCTCCGTCGCTTGCCTGGTGTGATCGACAGGCGACTGAGGGACGCGCATCTTGTGTGCGGTAACCCGAGATATTTGTCGCTGGAGCAATTGTCCCCACTTGGCGTGTGCCGCAGCATCTGGGACAGAAAAGCAAAACTTCCTCGGCTTGCCTTGTTGCGGGGTGAAGGTTGCTTGGAAGGTGTGTTTCATGAAAGACCTTTCGATCTTGATCGCCCTGTTTTGGCCAACGCTCGCGTAAAGTGGACTATGCAGGCAATCAGGAATGCTCACACTTCGAGCGTCTCTCGTACTCACGCATTGGGCCCGATGCGATCGAGAATCATGGATTTCGTTCCTAGGACCGATCCTCGAATGCGGAAGCCAGCTTGGTGACTCTTCGAGAAGTCGAGAACAGGAGGGTCGAACTCTAGTCCTTCGCCGTACAACCGGATTCGCATGTGCGAATCTGGCGACGGGATCGTGATCATCATCTTTTCTGACCACTGGTCCTGCTCGAGCTTTAACGTGTAGGTGGACGGGGAGAGTACCACCTCTCTCCCGGACGTACGCTCCTTTTCCGCTGTTAGAGCTTGGTCGAGCCTCGAGTTGCGAATTGAGTTGAAGATCTTGGTCAAAAGCTCGGTTGAGACCGCTTCGCTGGTACCCTTAGTCCTGAAAGACGTGATGAACGTTTCCAGGGTGATCCCATGGGTCACCGGGGCAAAGCCGTACATCCCGTAGAAAAGGTCGTTGAGCTGCATCATCCACGAGACCAAGTCGAGGGTCGTCAACACGGACATGGCTGTGGTATCTTGATTGGCGATGAAGTACCTCTGGGCAAAGATCCGTAGTAGATTCTTCATTCCCGCCAGATCACCGGGTGGTCGCATTGATAGGAGGAACGTTCGCAAAGCCGTATCGATCCGAACACCCTTCAGTTGAAATTGGTCCAGGAAAGCGCTAGCGAGGGGCTCATTGCTGGAAAGCAGCAGGCCCAAGTTGGCTTTGTCCAATTCCTGCGTGCGGAAGATGAGGCGGGCTAGTGCGGCCGTGTCAACCAACGGGCCCGATCGTTCGAGAAGGGACTTGCACGCCATCACGGGATCCTGGCTGAATTGGTGAATGAACATTTCGATGCTTTCGCTGCGAGGTGGATCGCGTGCCGAGTGGTCGTCAAAGCCTGACACGTGCAGCTCATGAAGGGGGATAACGGATTTGACGACGAGCCTTGTGTCGAGAGTGGCGGTGAAGCCGCTAGTGATGAAGGGTTTTGTGATGAGCAGCACGTCGTTGAACAGGAAGAGATATCGGTCTTTCGCAGTCTAAGGTGTATCAGTCAAAGATCCTGCAATGACGTGTTTGTGTTCTGCTCACCTTCATGTTCACCACTTGCAGGACTTGCGTGGCGAGAAGGAGCTTTCTTGGTGGGTCATCGAAGATCTCGGGTCGATTTGGATCATCCGGACCCAACGCCAACAAAGCATCGGCTCGCTCGCGAATACTTCCAGTGCTATTCAAGTCAAGCTCGTAATCACTCTGCTCCGCGTACATCCCCTCCTCTGACTCCTCGATCCGAGGCGAGTTGTTTTCGAATCGATTGGTATGGGCGGTAAACCTTGTCAATCTGCTGCCTTCCTCGCTGAGCTCCGGCACGACAGAGATAGCAGGCGAAGCGGATCGATGACGACCGGGCTTGAGAAGGGCGACAGGTGCTGCAGGTCCAATAGGCCCAGCAAATGGATCAGCCTCGGGGTTTGGACTGGCGAAAGTGGCATGGTGGATGGAAGAAGGGGAATCAGTCGACATCTTCCGTATATGACTGTTCTGACTCGATGCCGTGACACTGCTCTGACGAGAGACCCCGGTGCTGCTATGTCGGGAAACACCAGTGGAGGACCTTGGGGAAGTCTGCTGACCAAAGGCTTTAGCCAGCCAGCTCCTCTTGCCCAAGCTGTCGTCTGAGGCTCTCCGAGATTCCACTGGCGAGGAGACCGGTAGGGGCAATGCGTATATCGAGTCTGCACCTTTTCCTGCCGGCGTCACCCGTTGCAGACTCGGCACCATCGAGTCCGAAGCTTGGTGTAAGAATCTTGGAGCTTCGGGTGTTGGTGGGGTGAGAGTGTGTTCGGCCGAAGGAGAATTCCTCTCCAGCGTCACGATACCCGGGAAGGGAGAGAGCTTCGAGTTGTGTACTCGTGGATCGCTGAGGACGGCTCGTGGGATCTGCGAGACCTGGGCGGATCCCGATGCAAGTTGATGTTGAAGCAACATCGAATTCGCCGTCGACTCTGGGTAACTGACTTGGGAGGGTGAAAGCGAGCTGATGGAGGGTTGATGCCTCATATGATCGTTGAAGCCCGCAGACAGATTTGGCGACCCTTTGATGACAGACCTAAGGGCACTGCTCTGACTAGGCGAAAGTGACGACTCGGACCCTCGGCGACTGAAGTTCTGAATGGCGATAGATAGGGTTTTTGGACTGGTCTGACCTTCCGTCAAGCTGGACTGAGAAGAGCGAGATGCGCTCCTCTTTCGCATCGCCGACCTGATATTGCGTCCAAGCTTGGCGGAGATGCTGCCGGATTTCTTGTGATAGCGAGCATCGGAAGGCACCGCTTGGTCATCTGGTCCACCGACTTCCTCCCACGACATCACGCTCGCTCTCAAGGAGTTACCGCTCGCCGGTGTCAGTTCAGGGCTTGTCGGAGACTTGGTCGGGGATAATTGGCCCGTCGATTGGGTCGGGTGGTAATTCGCACTCGAAGCGTAGTTCTCCATGACCTTGTCGACCTTTTCGCGACTCGGCGAGGGCTCGACTGCAAACACATATTAGCGTACTTCCGATTGATCAGATCAGATGGTCGATCGTACCTTTGCCAGGAGTTCCCCATTCGCTTCCATTACCCTCCTCCACTTCACTGGGCCAGTTCCCCTCAAGGGGCGATATAGGTCCATTCTGCTGAGTCGACCCTCTTCCGACGATGAACATCATTGAACCCAAACCATCTCTCGAGACGATAGATTCTCCCGGTGAATGGTTTCCATGGGCGGTGGCATTCGTCGAGGTGGATGCGTTTGGTGTGTGCCTCGCTGGTGTAGCGTAAGCGGGTCGGGGGTAAGGCAGCGGTTCGTCGAAAGCTTGGTGTACTGACTGATCCTCGATCTCCTCCATAATAGCCGGCTGTACGTTGGGGCTGGTCGTCTCCATTGGCCCAACGACCTCTGCTGAAGTTCCCACAGCGCCCCTGGCCGTACGACTCGACAGACTGCGGCGAAGGTGTGACTCATATTCGAAAGCTTCTTCCGCCGATCGCATCGACTGCATCGTTCCCCTCGATACAGGGCGTTCCGGGATCCCAAGTCTGTCCTCCTCCTGATCCGACTCGCCGCGAATCATCCTGTGGCGCTCATCAGGGGAATGTCGATGAACTTCGGGAATCGTGTCGGAATCTGCATCCTCAAAGTGATCCTCTCCAGTCTCGTAGCCCTCGGCAGGCGTTTCGGCCCCACTGGGAGGGTCGTCGTGCTGCTTTCGGATTTCGTCTTGGGGTATGTGATCCGGAGCCTCGTCCTGATCCACCGCGGCTCGTCTCTCCTCCCATAGTTCTCTGACCTCTCTTTCCTCTTGCTCCCTAGCCGCCTTGCGTTCCGCCAGCCTTTCCACCATTCTCCTTCCCACGGCACTTCGACGCTCTTCTCCCATATTTGATGATGATACAGTGAAGCTTCGCTGTAGTCGAGGGCGCGCACCCAGTGCTGGCTTTTGAGGGGAGACTGGCGCTGCGGGAGCCTCTTGGGTGACCAAAGGTGCATTTCTGAGGCGCCTGCTAGTGAGCTCGGCCAATCTTGATGCTCCAACTGTTTCCGCTCTCTGAAGTGTGGATCGACTCGAGTTCAGTGATGCCATGTCGTCCTCCGATACAGGTGTATCCCTTCCTCCGGTGAGTCTTGACATTGCATGTGCTCGTGCTGCCGCGGAATTGGATCGTTGCAAAGTCCGTAGCTCGCCAAGAGTGGGTAATGGACTCGGCGTATTCCGTCCGATGCTTGATGGCATACCATGCACAATGCCACCTCCATGCGGACTATGCGTGTTGCCGATGGGCGATAACGAGGGCAGGTAAGATTGAGCGAGTTGCATAGCTGCCCAGTCGGGTGTCGAATTTGGAGACGAGGAAGGAAAGTAAGGCGCGTTGACATTTTGGCCATAAGTCAAGTGTGGAGGCGTTGGCATGAGAAACGATGATCCTGACGATGCAGAGCGCTGCAAGGAGTAACCCGCTGAGGAAGGGGTATACATGTCGGTGTGATCGTACATGTCGCTTACGGGCGAAGGGGAAAGGATCTCCTGTGTTTCAGATGGCGAACGCGAGACGTCCACTGAGCTTGAGCCATTCGCATGATCATAATCGGACACTCGTTGATGATTCGCCTCGGGAAGGTTCTTGAGCTCCTCCATCGAGCCTTGATCATTCCCCGAGACTAGAGTGCGATCTCCATCGCTTGGTGTGGCAGGCGTAGGTGTTGGAGGTTGAGTTTGCGGCTGAGCAGGTCGTCTTCCTGCCGGCGTTCGGGGTAATGATGCCGCTCTTTTCAGCTTTGCTATAGCCTGAGACCTGACTTCTGCATTACTCGGTGGTGATTTAGGACGAGGATTCGAGCGTGAAGTAGGTATCGAGGCGTAATATCGCGTTGGTGAGGCCGACATGTTGCCAAAGGCCTACCGCCCTTGAATCTGCTTGAGCGTGTTGCCAAGCTGGACGAGGTTCAGATATTGGACATGTTGAGCAAAAGGACGTGTCGATCTGGTGCCGCCGCTGAGCTGGATTCCTGGCAGCAAGAGTCGGTTGATGAGATCCTGTTGAAGAGCGATGAGAGACTATAGGTTGAGATGCGTTGAGCAAGGAGGGTTGGAATAGACATGCTACACCCATTCATAGGTCTGGGCTTCGCAGAAAAGGTGAAACCCGGCAGCACGGGGAGGCACAGCTAGAAACACGTGGCAACCTCCGCCGGAAGACGGATTCAAAGGTGATGAGATTTGGTTCCGCAGCCCAGCATGATGCATGAGCAGCTCGTCCGCAAGTTGGCAGTCAAAGTGCGAGAAACTAATACTGTGTCTGCGATAGGTGAATGCCATCTAGCAAAGACAACAACCTTCCTTCCCGCGGAGACGCTATAGGCTGCAATGATCACCCTCACACCGTTATCATCATCGGCCGCGTCCTCTTCGAGCTCGGAACCCGTCTGTTATCTGTTGGAACTGGATGAAGCTAGGATCCTTTTGGACCTAGGTCAGAGGGACTACCGGTCAAGTGCCGGTCAATCATCATGGGACTACGAGGAGAAGGTCAGAGAGTGAGTAGCAGCAAGCGTTTCTTGAAGCTAGCTGATTCTCGGGCTTCTCAGGCTAGCGCCAACGTTGTCACTGGTACTTCTGTCGCATTCGCCTTCCTCGTATCTTTCCCTTTACCCCTATGCTCGAGCACATTGGGGACTACAATGTCCAGTCTACGCCACACAGCCAACAGTAGAAATGGGAAGAGTGGTCTGCCTTGCCGAGGTCGAATCATGGAGAGGGGAACATGCAGTAGCAATCGATAGCAAGGAACATCAAGACGAGTCGGAGGAAGCAGGCTCGTCTAATGGAGAGAAGAGGCTTGACAAGGGCAAGAAACCGCTTCGAGGCCCGTTCGTAGCGACTGTGGAAGAGGTCCACGAGGCCTTCGATTGGGTAAAAGCGATTCGTTACAATCAACCTTTACATCTTGGAGGTGAGTCCTCTTTGGTTCGGCAGCGTCAAGGAAAGGCTGACTTTTATCAAAGGGGAGCTATCACATCTGCTTCTCACGCCATTCCCGTCAGGCCACACCTTGGGTGGAACCCTGTTCAAGCTCCGGTCGCCAACCTCAGGGACAGTCCTATACGCCCTCGGGATCAATCATACAGGCGAAAGACATCTAGATGGAATGGTTGGAGGTAAGCTACACGTTTTCCGCGCAAGGAAGATATAGCTTACTATCGTTTTAGGACACGGAGGTGCATCTGGCTACGCTGAAGGAGTCCTGCGTCCGGATCTGCTCATCGTCGAGGGAGGGAGGAGTCAGGTTGTCAATCCAAAACGTAGGGATAGAGAGGCTGCGCTCATCGGTATGTCACAGACGACTGTGAAGCTCCGCCTCGTACTGATATCTTTCTGTCAATAGACCTTGTGACAAATACACTAGAATCAGAACGCTCGGTGCTACTACCAGTGGATCCCTCGCCACGTTTGCTGGAACTGCTCGTCTTGCTAGATCAACACTGGACGTTCAAGCTCCAGCCACAGAGCAATCGTCAGCAAAGACCTTGGTCGTATCCGTTATGCCTAGTTTCCCGTACGGGACAGGATATGATCAGCTTCGCTAGGAGTCTGATAGAGTGGATGGGTGGTGTGATACGGGACAGCAGTGAGGACGAGGTGTTAGAGAGTCGGCGAAATAAGCGGGGAAGAAAAAGAGGTGGTGCGGGACTCGGCTCGGAGTATGGAGCACTGGACTTCCGGTAAGTCATCAAGTCTGACTATCCTCGTCGGAGTGCTGACACTGCGATACAGACACGTTCAGTTCTTCTCATCGCCTACAGAATTGCTGCAAGCCCACCCGCTGTCAAGACCGAAGCTAGTGCTTGCAATTCCACCTTCAATATCCCACGGACCTTCCCGGTGGTTATTTACCGCCATGGCCAGCACGGAAGGAAATGTGATTGTATTGACATCGCGAGGGGAGGACGGCACTTTATCGAGAGATCTGTACGATCGATGGGAGAGTCAACAGGATGAAGCTGCGAGATGGGGGAAAGGCAGAATTGGCCACGTCCAAGATCTCGAGGGTCGATTGCCCATCGAGGTGAGTCCGTAGTACCTTTTCAGTGGACGTTACTGACGGAAAATGCGTCTTAGATCAACTCGAAAGTCCCGCTTGCAGGAGCAGAGCTCGAAGCGCACCTAGAGGTTGAGCGTGTCCAGAAAGAACGTGAAGCAGCCCAACAGGCGACTCTCAATCGAACTCGTCAGAGAATGCTGGAAGCCGATGACCTCGATACTGACTCCGAGTCGGGTTCTGACGCCGACGAGGACGCTGCAGACGGCATCATCATCGCAAGAACGGATGAAAGTCCAGAGGAGAGATTGCAGCAAATGTCTTTCGACATCTATGTCAAAGGTCAGCAGACTCGAGTTGGCCGCATCGGCGGCGGTGGAGGCGGAGGAGAAATGGCACGATTCAGAATGTTCCCGTTCATTGAACGTCGAGGCAGGAAGGTCGACGAGTATGGAGAGGGAATCGATGTCGGACTCTGGGTACGAAGAGGAAGGGAGATCGAGGAGGAGGGCGAGACTGAAGAAGTCAGGGAGAAGAAGAAGCGGAAAGTCGAAGAAGACGAAAAGCAGGTTCGTTTAGCTAGTAAGGGACTGGGGAAGTCTAGAGAAGCTGATCATCTCGATTTGACTTGTTCAGAAAGCGCCTCCGGAACCTCCTTCGAAGTTTGTCAGTGAGACAGCATCAATCGACCTCAAAGCCTCAGTGTTCTACGTCGACATGGATGGTCTGCATGATGGCCAAGCTATCAAGACCATTGTGTCAGATCTACAACCCCGGAAACTGGTAGGTACACCTCTCTTGATGCCAGTTATCTGTGCCGTGCTGATGGTAAAACGTAGATCCTCGTGAGATCGTCACAAGAATCCACGGAATCATTGCTCTCCTTCTTCAAAGGCACTTCAGTGACGAAAGACGTCTATGCGCCCAAGAATGGGGAAGAAATCAGGATAGGAGAGCATGTTGCGAGTTACTCGATCATGCTGGGAGATTCGATCTCGAATCATTTGTCTGCCAAGTGGTCAAAGGTGAGCTTCCTCCAACTGCAATTTGGACCCAAGCTCATTACGTTTCAGTTCGAGGGCTATGAAGTTGCCATGCTAGATGGTATAGTCGCGTTGTCGGCAGGATCGACGGTTCCAACGCTCGAGGCGGCCGGACAGGCTATTGCGACAATCACCGAGCTCAAGCAGGAAACCGCGGGTGACATCGAAGATACGAAGCCCACCACAGGAGAAGGAGTGGACAGCTCGGAGATCGACGTCAAGATGGAGCCGGATCTGGAGCCAATTGCCATGCCTGAAAAGCCAGCTGCGAAACCAATGACCCCAGGAGCCCTTCCAGGATCGTTGTTTGTGGGCGACCTCCGACTGGCCAATCTCAAGCAAAGGCTGAGTACGCTATCGCCCCCGATCCCAGCGGAGTTTGCGGGTGAGGGTATCCTGATCTGCGGAGAGGGTATCTCGCAGGGTGAAAATGCAAAGGGGGGGAGTATAGTAGCAGTGAGGAAGTTGGCCGAGGGGCAAATCGTGCTAGAGGGTGGAATTGGGAAAACATATACTGCCGTGCGAACAGAGCTGTACAAGGGCTTCGCTCGGGTCACAGCAGCTTGAGAGTGTGTGCTGGACACCACAGTACTCTACAATTATCTATGCATCCAAGATCATAAACAGATTGAACCCCTCACGGAACAGACGTTTAGTAAGCGGTGTATCCTGATCGAGACAAGTCAGCATTTCTATGTACTGACAACGCGGAATAACTCACCTCCGTCAATGACGACTTCGCTTCCGGTGAAGAATGGCGACGTCCTGTCAGAGCAGAGCAGGACCATGAAGTCTCCCAACTCCTTAGGGCTAGCAAATCTAACCGGGAGTCAGTGACTGCTAGCTGGGATTCTAATGCTACCACTTGAGCCAATGAGACTCACCGTCCGAAAGGAGTCATAGCCTTCCAAGTCTTGGCAAAGTCCGCAGCAGGTCCATCCGTCGACTCGATCATATCGGTAGCGACGTATCCCGGGGCAACGGCATTGATCGAGACACCGTACTTTGCCCATTCACCAGATAGCGACTAGAGATGACACATCAGTCTCAGGCCACACTGCTTTGTGTAAGAGAAGCACGATCTTTGCTCACCTTGGCGGCCATTGTGAGGGCGGCTTTGCTCGAGTTGTAGGACATCTGCATCTGAGGCGTCATGGCCACAATGCCAGAAATGCTCGAAACGAACAGGATCTTCTTGCCCAGATCGACTTTCTGGTCTCGCAGGCCTCGCTCCGAGGATTCTGCAGAGACAGAGGCGGGGAGTTTGAGCCAATGCCGGACTAGTGCTCGGGAGAGGTAGATGGGAGCGTAGAAGTTGGTAGCGAACATTGCGTGGATATCCTCGTCTGTCGTGTCGATAGTGTCCTTCCACTGGCTGATGCCTGACATGAAGGATCAGCGTTTTAGAACATAAAAACATCGTGGAGGGTACTCGCCTGCATTAGCCACCACAACATCAACCTCGCCAACATCTTTGGCAATCTTCTCCACCATGCTGTCTACGACATCGCTCTTCTCCCCTGGGCAGTGGTAAACGTGAACAGGGACGCTGAACTCTTTCGAAACATCGGCAGCGACCGAACTGGGATCTTTGGAAGTGTAGGTGATCACGACGGTCGCTCCAGCCTCGGCAAAGGCTCTGGTCAGCGCGAGACCGATACCCCTTCCACCGCCTACAAGCGCCTTGTCAATGCCCAAACAAACAAGAAGAGGAGCCGGGAGGACTTACCGGTGATGAGAACGACTTTGCCTTTGTAGTCCAAGCTGATCATTGTGTTCAGTCTCTTATGCGATTGATGTTGATGAGAGGAGAAGAGAGGAGATACTCAAGCAAACACAGATCAGGAGTTACTTGGGAGTTACAGAAAGTACCACAACGATCGCTTGTCTCTCGCAGGATATCCGCTCGTTCGGCGGTTATCCGGCAATTCCTCCGCCGAGCTCAGGACGGCCCGAGGCACTTCACGGTCAACGCTGCTTCTTGTACAAGCAGAGCTTCACACCTCAGGTGCATATCGAGAATGTCTCTTGATAATCATGTGAGCGAACGCATGCATTTACTCATGTCCATCCAGTGCTCATCGAGACCTTCTATCGAGCGTGACTGTCCAAGTCTCCAAGAGGAGCAGGGGACGTCCACCTTCATCGGGCCTTCGCCATGCCGAAAGCCGGCATCAGCCGCTTCCACCGGAACTTGGAGATTTGAGCGGGATCAAAAATGTTTTGATCGCTGCGTGCAGGTCTGTGGAAGTCCAGCCGTGCAGCACCGAGTCATGTCAAGCTCTATAGCGAACTGTCACTACTCAACGATACTCTCAGACGACCTGCGAGATCAGCGACATGCCCAAAGTAACCAAGAAGAAGAAGGAGAAGGATGCCGACTTCAAGGTCCGCTCAAAGTCAAGCTCGTATGGAAGGCAAACTCACTGACTTGGTCAACAGAAGGCGAAGCTCAAGCTTGGAAAGGGCAAGCAGCAGCCGTCCAATGCGACAGATACGTCTTTCAAAGCGCGGTGTGAGTGATACCGCTGCATCTGAGACTGGCTGCCGTACTGATCACGCGGTAGCGATCGCCCTACCTGGCCAGCAAAATCTGAACAGAGCGCTAACGTCGGCGACGGAACCGACTACCGCTCAGGGCTTGACGCTGGATGAGGTGATTCTGCGCTTTAGACATCCAAATGCTGGTGTAAGAAAGGAAACACTCGGAGGCCTGAAGGATATCGTCTCGGTCAACCCGCAGAGGGAGGTGGGACAGGTTGTCCGTGCTCTTGGAGGGCTGGTCTCGGACGATGTGAGTCGGGGGTTTGGTAATTGCTGTACAGTCTGCTGACCAGGGCTTCAGGATGCAGCAGTGCGAAAAGCTCTGATCGGGTTCACAAGCTGGTACCTCGAGTCTGTGCAGAAGGTCAGTAAATGTCCCCATCTGAGACGGGTATATAGGGCTTCCTAGCTGACTCCCCTTCAGTCAAGTCTGGTCCCGCACTTGCCTCTGCTTCTCCTCCAGACATCCTCGGCATTATCGCACATCTTTCCCGAGATTCGTCTTGACGCTTGTAAGATGGTGCAGCTACTCTTGGACCAAGTTCCGGACCAGGTTGTTGGTAGCTGGCCACGGGCCTCGTCGTCTATTGAGGCCTCAACTGCCGGCAAGGCCCTTGATGGCGGAAACAACATCCTCGAAGGACTCAGGTTGGCAGTCGGACTTGGAGGGGAGAAAGGAGCAAGTGTGCAAATGGGAAAATTGGGCAATAATGGCCGGCTTATCACCCTCAAAGCATTGACGAGCTTTGTCAAATGCGCTCTATCGACCGATTCGTCAGACCACGCGGAATCTTCGGGATTGAGGGAAGCGCTCTCTGGGTGGACAGAATCTGGATCGAAAAACGCCAAGGGCAAAGGCAAGATGGTCGAGATCTCACCTGCTGGAATATTGGCAGAAGGGTACCTGGTCGGACTGGACGACTGGGCGCTGGATTTTGGCAGTGATGCAGCTTGGGAAGTTGGCCGCGTGGAGGGCGGAGATCTTGACAATGGCGACAACGCAGTATCGATCCTAAGCGTGAGCTACCATGGCCTTGTCCTCTCTTGTGAGATAGCTGACATCTTGATGACTGTCAGCACCTTTACCTCCAGCTGTCACCATTGTTACAGTCGACATTCCTCGAATCTGCACCGATAGCATTTGGACCGACTTCATCAACATCTTCCACAGCGAACGAAGCCCCCATAGCCCTCTGCGTTACCGCTGCCTCGTTGACATACACCCTCGCCAGACCCATTCTCACGGCTTCGATTCCCAATAACGAAGCGGTCGCCGTTCGAGCATCTGTCGCCGATTTCTTGAGGCGCATGGCGCCTTATTTCCCATTCAGGTCCACGCCCGGTGCATCTCCGACCGGTATGACACCGTCTTTCGAGCTCAACCTCCTCTATGCCAACCTCGCAGTAATGCTGTCTCCAAACCCGGTCTCTCTGCCGAAGATCCCTCCGACACGAGGCAGCGACGCTTGGGTCGGCAGAGTTAAAGCTGTAGAAAGCGCGTGGCAGGAGATGAGAGCTGTCAACGAGAAGAGTATGGGTCAAGGGAGGAACAAGGAGAATACGGCAATTTGGGCCTTGAACGAAGTCGCAGAGTGGATAGTGTCTACTCTGGTGAGCAGTCTTGCGGGTTTCTACGTGAAAATTTGGCTGACACGCACCGGCAGTCTCCCAATCAAGATGCTCTCGCGCAAACATTGACGTCGACCACGTACGCTGCGCTCTTACCAGTCATATGGTCTCTGCTGGTTCAAGCACCACCTTCGGACAAAGCGCCATCAATCGGAAAAGCGTTTTTCGAGCACATCGCCAGATTGTCCTCCAGCTCAAACATCAAGTCAACGGGGGACGCCTTGATCGTATCCCTCATCTCGATTCACGAACAGCGGCATCCTAGATTACCATTCTACGTCCCACTTGACTCGCCCCTCCGGCCGCTCATACAACAATGGGTGGACTCCGTGCCGAAGGTTCTCTGGGAAATAGGAGTGAAGGACGACGTCGCAACCAGGAGGCTACTTGGATTCTTGTTGGAGATCGGCGGGAAAGGTCGGGAAGCATTCAAATCGCCTCATTCGCTTCTCGCCAGAACAGTGAGTGCCGGGATCAGGAGATAGGATGCGATAGAAGCTGACCAGAATGGCAGAATCTCAAATCGCTGTCAGATCGCTTCGCGACCTATTTCCATATTTCGCACCCAATCAAAGGCGCTATACCGGGTCCATGGACGAAGTTGCCCTCGAACTCAACCAAGAAGCTGGCATTGGACGTTGCCCGGACATTGACGGTGGGACAAGGAGAGGATGGGGCTCTGAACCTGGCTGTGAATCACGCAGTCAAGGGGCCGAAATGCCAATGGGCTGCGAATTACTGGACGAGAGCGTAGTAGCAGTCTCCTCCGTTGAGGATTGCATGCAGCACCTGCGCAGGATCTAGTTGACAATGTACGCGTCGTACACGACTATCCACCACCAGTGAGCATCAGCCGCCTGACACGTCTTCAAGCCGCCGACACTGCTCACCCTGATTGCCACACCTGGCAGAAGAGGCGATGACCACAGCCTCGTTGATCCATTTATACCTCTCGTCTCCGGTCTCGAAGAAGCACGCCAGTCGCATCCTATCTCCCTTATCAGCATCTTGCTCCGGGGCAGCGTCCTGGTAGACTTACGAGTATTGGTCTGCTGTGATACTTGTGTCCTTGCCCAGACTGTCCAGAATCTCCTTGCTACCCTTTCTAACACCCCTAGTTTGGAGATATATAACCGCTCCGTCGTGCGTTTGAAGGTTGTACCGCGTGTCGAGGAAGGCCGTGCTGTCCGACTGAACAATCTCCCAGTCCCCACCTGATCATCCGGTCATGGTCAGCTTATCCAGAATACCGAGTGGCATAACAGATTGGCTGACCGACCTCCTGGTCGGATCTCTCCCCTAAGTTTGGGTCCTTCGAATTTTCCGCCTTCTACTCGTTGTGTCAGAGGAGGCTAACTGGCCAGACATGGTCTTGAGGAGCGTACTGAAGATCACATTCATCCTCTTGCCATATGGACCAGTCCCAATCTCCGTGAAAGACTCCATGTCGCCTGGTGCTCGGTCAGATTTGAGAGAAATCGGATGTTAGCCAGATGTAGTACCCACATTCCAGGTGGAAGAGAAACTCGAGCCCGATTTGAGGTAGCCGATTGAGGTGTTCTGGATGGGTGAACTTGGTGTGTTGAGGCGTATAGCTAGAGCTCATGATGGGCAAGGGCCGGTCTGGATTGGTCTCGCTGGTGTGGAACGGCTCAAAGCAATGGCACAGGAGGATTTGGATCACAATTCAACTCATCCCCACGATGTGAAGTGCGTTGTTGACGACGTCGATACCGGCGGTAAGTGAATGCAAACCGTAGATGACGTCAAGAGCCTCCGGAGAGGTATTCTGGGAAGATGGAGAGTGGTCGAGTGGAAGCAAGTTACGGCAGAGTACTTCGTCTCTCAGTCTCAACCAGCCTCAAGTCCTCAACCAGCTCGGCGTCGCTTCCCCGGTGTGCACGCGAGAAGATGGACTGCACTGGTCGAACGCGACCCCAATTGAGATCGCGTGTAGTCTACGAGTTGCGACGAGAATGACTGGAAGAGCGGTTCCCTCAGCCATGTCCGGAAATACCTGATAGACCGGCTACCGCGCTCTCTCGAGTTAGTTAGATGGGCAACTGCATAAGTTACCCTCTCGTACCTGCGGGCCTGGTGAGACCTGGTGAGGCCTGGTGCTGCCTGGTGACCGAAGAGGCCGGTGAGGCCTGGTGTCCACTGTCCAGTGGTGTCCCACGTGCATCTCGGGTTTCTCGGGCATAGATCAATGGTTGCGTCATCTGGCGCAGCGGTGACTAACGTCCTATGTTAGCGCTGACAATCGCGATCCCGTACTAGCCTAGCCTGTCAGAGCCTGCCTGTAGTAGTTACTGTGTGTGTAGTTGAATTGAGCCCGAGACTGCTTGACCGTGTTTGAGGGCGTCCCCTGGAGCATATATAGCTGGCGGGTCCTGCACGGACCATGAACCCCAGTTCTCAGCACATTGTCCTATATCATCCTCAGTTCCCTTACCAGAACCCACTGCCCAAACAGCAACTGCCTTCACTGTAAGGTCAAAGGAGCACACCATGACGGCCGTTGCATGCGAAAGCGATCCCACCTCTCGACCGTTCTTCGATGAGGCCGAATTTGATGACGGAAAGTCCACCAAATCTAAGGGTGACGATGAGGACGATGTGGGATACTCCGACAACGAAGCAACGCCTCTGTTCACCTATGATCCCGAGTCGGAAGCTGGTGTGGCTCAAATTCCAAGGCTCGAGCCGGCTCTAGCCTTGGATCCGTCCTCGGTCACCGAGCAAGCGACGGTCATGGTCATGAGGAAAAGCTGGAAACAGTGGTCAGGCGTGAGTACGGGCGCAGATCGATCGCTTTTGATGCATTGACGGGTTGGTCACTTTGTAGAGGCTGCTGACAGTGGCTCATCATAGGGAGACTCGACATTCCTCGATACCGCTGGTAATGTCTTGTACAGCTGTGACTGTAAGGCGAACTTCAGCAAGGACAAGAGTATGTGTCATGCTTCACCGGACATGACTTCGGAGTATCACCTGGCTGACCTTTGCCCTCTGTAGCTATCAAGGACAAGGACGGCCAGGAGGTCTACACGATGACCACTGGGAAATGGTCAGGCAGGAGAACAACCACTGTCACCAATGCGGCCGGGGAGGATATACTCAAATGCGAGATGAAGAGCTGGAGGAAGTGTACGTCCGCACACATTCCTTGGTCAATCTCACTACAGCTTACACCCCGGTAAATACACAGGGAACTCAGGTCGAGCCGAGATTATCGACCCAGTTACCGGCCTGTCAAGGGTCATCAGAATCGAGTGCAGGTTGATGAAGGCGAGATGTCTGTTCACACTGGACGGCCAGTTTGTGGCCAGTTTCAAGCGTGGAGATCGATGGTACAAGGAGGCAGTACGTCAAGGGACATGATTCGATCTTGAACCTAAGCTGACCAAGGGCTACTTGGAGCAGTACGAAGTGACGATCGCCCCCGGTGTGGATGTCTCGCTCGCAATGCTACTTGCCAACTTCTTCGAATCGATCTACTATGAGATGGTAGCCGCAATAGCTATCTCGGTCTAGCATTGTGTGCCGCGAATGTGACCGAGCCTTTGTTTGTGTCGCGCTAGTCCAATTCTCAAGGCCCATGTATGAAGTACCTGCTATTCACGTCCACCATACAGTTGTCCGGGGTCCTGCGATCCTCTCCCGCAGAGTTGCCCGAGGTCCGAAGTCCAGGGTATATCATTCGACCGCCCCGGAGGGGGTGATCACTCATAATGCTGAATGTAGACCGCTTGCGGGCAGGCAGCACAGCTGAACGCACTATCCACGAGCCCACTAGGCTCTACATTATCACTCCTGACACTCCATCATGCAATGTATGCCAAGTTGGCTCACCTCGGAGTCTGCACGGTTCGACCCAAGCGCCTTGGCTAACAGAATCGCGGCTTGACTTCACACCGTATAACTTACGGCAAGGGGCAAGGAGGGGCAAGGGTCCATGAGGGTCCATGCTACTTCCAAGTTGATGGAGCCTTGGAGGTCCTGTTACGTCACGACAAGTGAGTGCGATTGGTTTACGCTCGCACGGTACGCAGCGAAGCGGCCGAGCCTGGCCGAGCTCTGGCTGTTCCCCACTTCTCCTGGCATTGCCCTGACCGTGACCCTTGTTCATGACTTCATTGCTCTTCGATAGAGATGACTTGGCATGACTGTGGAAAGTGCTGCAACTTGGCGCAAGGTGCTGCAGTAGTGATGTCAATTGGCAGTATCGGCTAGCATCAAGGAATGAGGGCGGATCGAGGCTGGGAGAGGCTGAGTCGATAATGCTCAGGGCGATACGTCCAGGAGTCACTAGGGGACGGGTGGTTCGACATCGGAAGGCCCAACACGATCAGCAGCGCAAGCTTGAGCAATGCTGAGCAATGAGACGTGCAAGCTAGGGCCTGATGGAGCCGAACCCGCATCTTTGACGGAGGAGAACCCGGGTTGTCCAATCAGTGCGGTCAGGTACAATCAGTCAGTGCTTCGTTGACGTGCTTGACACAGGTTGGCACTGAACTCACTAGCTCTGCACAGGTTCACGCATCCTTCGACACCAAAGGACGGACTAGCATACAAAGCGCTTCTCAAACCTCATTCTCATTGTCGCACTGTCACAACATCGACTCGCCAACCGAACCAGTGAATTGTAGCACAGTAGATAGAACACACGCCTCAAGCATCACCTCCCACCATGATCAGCCTCGCAACCGGAAGTGGACCTGGCCCTCGACCTTTCTTCGACGACGACACCGAGTCTATTGACATCAAATCGATCAAATCAAAGGCTGAAGACGATGGATACTCTGACAACGAAGAAACGCCTTTATTCACCTTCGACCCAGAGTCCGATAGCGGCATATCCCAGATCCCGAGGATAGAGCCAGCTCTGGCGTTGAACCCGGCCTCGGTCGCGGAGCAGGGAACCGTTATCGTCATGAAGAAGAGCTGGAAGCAGTGGTCAGGGGTGAGTGGACTCTCTGTCGTCATTGGTACTGTCTTCTTGATACGGGTGTACCGTAGGGAGATTCAACCTTTCTCGACAAATCCGGCAACGTTTTGTATAGCTGCAACTGCAAGGTCGGCTTCAGCAAGGCCAAGGGTGGGTTAGATACCAAAGCAAAAGACACAGACTATCTTCCGTGCTTCGTTGACTTCGACGCCTGTAGTCATCACGGACAAGGACGGCCAGAAGGTCTACTCCATCGCAACCGGCAAGTGGTCCGGAAAGAGGTCGACCACTGTGACAAATGCGGCCGGACAAGAAGTACTTAGATGCGAGATGAAAAGCTGGAGAAAGTGTAGGTTTACAGCGTACTGCACAACCCCCTAGCTGACTCGTATATGACGCTTAGGGAGTAGTGGTCGAGCTGAGGTCATCGATCCGACCACTGGCACGTCTAGGATTATTCGAATCGAGTGCAGGCTCATGAAGGCGAAGTGTCTGTTCACGTTAAACGGCGAGTTTGTGGCCAGTTTCAAACGTGGAGAGCGATGGTTCAAAGAATCGGTGAGTGAAGCCAGTCCCTCTTCGGTCGTCAGTTCTTGACTGATCACATGACAGTACGAAGTGACTATCGCCCCCGGCGTCGACACCTCACTCGCAATGCTGCTCGCCAATTTCTTCGAGATGGTATACTACGAGATGGTGGTTGCCCTCACCTCGGTGTAGCGGTTTCATTCCAAGACAGACTTTCCCCCTGTATCATAACCAAATCACCTTTGTTCAGTATCGCGGTCAAGCGCTCAACGTCGACTCTCATGCACCAGGTCAAACTATACTCAATTACGCCCGGCATTCCTTGACCCGGGCCACGATCCTCTGCATAGTGCGGATTTTTCGCTGACCTTAGCTAATACGTTCAGCGGACGGGCTCTTGTCGGCCGCCAAAGTCTGCCATTGCTAACTCCTCCTGAGTGGCCTCAGCACCCTCCGCATCCGATGCCAAGCCATTGTCCCCCCAACAGATTGCCGCGGGAACCCAAGTGGCGACGATGATTGGGAAAAACAAGTCGAAGATGCAGGACAATGCCCAATGAGGATGCTTGTTACCGTACGTGCGCCAGACCAGCCTTCCCTGTAACAGGTACCGGTCATCAGCAAATGGTCCAGGTTCTACCGACGTCGGTGCTACGCGTATGGAGTCTCGGACTCACCAGGGTAAGTCCAGCCGGAACTGCAAGAGACTTTGACACATGGTGCGATCTTCTCAAGTTGGTGGCCTCGACACCGTTTCCCTCAAGCAATTGGTGATGATCACTGGGACCGTGAGTCAGCACCCCGCAGTAACTCGAGAGCGATGCAAATGCTTCCAGGCCAGAGCCCGGGGACTCGTCGCTTACCAGATCTCTCTCATCCAAGAAACGAGCCCGATCTCGCAGAGAAACATGAGTAGCGAGAGAGATGATCCGGCGATAGTCATCTGCCACGCCAGTGTGAGTATGACTACTCTAGCCCATTCAGACGAAAGCATGCTCACGACTCTTCCAGATTTGCTTGATTCGTCCTGGACGATTCCTCCCCATACCATTCCGACACATTCTTGAACTCCACCAATACAGTCGACAAGCAAGAGAAGTGTCCCAAATCTCACCATCGCTCGAAGGTTTCTGTGTCGCTGGATGGGGCTACCAGACACCGATTGGATGTCCCTGTGGATGTAGAAGACCACATAGACAAGAGAGATGATGTACGTCGACTTTTGGAGTATCACAGTCAGTGCGAGTCGCGCGAAGAGCATGAAACAACGACTGACCAGAATCTTAGGTGATTTTGTGTTCAGGTTGCCGAGGAAGCTCATCATCTCACGAGTGAAGGGTACCCATAGGGCAAGGAAGAAGATGAGACTCGGATAGACAACCTTATGGAGGGTTTTTCCATGAGGGAGGCAGTACGCTGAGAGGTGTGAAAGGTGAGCATTGAGTGAATACGTATCGCTTCCGAAAGGGAGCGGCACTCACCCGTCAGGCCGACTGCCAAAGCGATCAGATCCCAGGCCGCTCCCACGCATAACGCCAATATACGCCCCTCCCTGCAAGAATCAGCCTCAGATCCCAGCTGATGTGATGCGGGCATAGTGTTGTCATGGGACGTTCGAGGGGGCAGGGGCGAATGAAGACAGGCTGTAAAATTGTAAACTCACTGCATACCAGGTTCAATCATCGCGATCAGCTCGAATGAGGAAGTGAGAGATAGGATGGCTGAAGCAGGAGGACTTTGACGAAGATGTGGTCGCCATGGTGCGTCCTGGAAGGGTGCTGGATTTTAACTACTTTTCGATAGAATGCGACCGAACCGATATTCCCTCTGTCTGTGATGATCATGAGTCCCTAGCCCCGATGCCGACACTGTAATCTCGTGGAAGCAGCATCAAACCGTCTTTCGGTTCTGCCCCTGTACCCTTATCCCGGGAACCTCGTTACCTTAGCCTTGAAACATCGAAAGCACCTCTCACCACGATCATCATCAGAATGCCGGCGATCGTCGCCGTGTATACAGGTGCAAACGCCCTGTATCGTACGGGAAATTAAGACTGTGGAGATAAGTCCTGGACTCCTGGGTGCCTTTGGTCGTCGTCGACTCGGCTGAAGCGCTGATCATGCCTCACCCAGCGGCCAGTGGTCAGTGGTGAAACAACGGACCTTGAGAAGACACAGCCCACAGGTCGGGGTGCAGGTTGTTGATTTTTGATTGTGTGTTGATTTGACAGCTGACGGGTGGACCGCTCAGACCGTTGGTTCGGTACACCTGATGCCTGAGGAGCTTAGTCCATCAGTCCATACTCCATAGTGAAACGCGATGCCACATTGTCAATCAAGCTTAAGGAGTTAGGGTAACCTAAGCTCGACGTTCCTCGGTCTCATGTGAAGGAGAGCAACCAGGAACAATTGCCAAAGCACGTGTATCCATGACGCAACAGAGTCCTCGGAGGCAGTATGCCCCATGCGGCTACCACTACGCCCTCGTCATAAGGTTGTCACCGCTTTGCTCAAACATCCTCGAGGCGCCGGGCAGTGTGGCACTGTGGCACCCCTTTGAGTCTGAGAATTTGGAAAATTCTGGGCGATGAAACTGTACAGGAGACAGGAAACGTGTCTGTCTAATTGCCCGGAGAGTTTCGCTCTGTAGTCTCTGTCAGAACCCTTTTCCATCTCGCCCTATAACGGTATGTACCACTATACCACAAGCTTCGAGCTCCTCTCCGACTCCACCGCCCTTCCCTCTTTCCCCCACTCTCACTCGTAGTCTCGCTCTCCCCGCCTCAGATTGCAACGCCCAAGCAGTAGCACTCGGAGCTCAGGGGGGGAGCCCAGAGTAGTTATCAAGCTTGATCAAGCCGAAGGGGATCTCTCGAGGTCTGCGCAGTCAGTGATCCAGGCTGCATGTGCACAACAAATTCTAGTGAGTTGAACAACATGAGCCCATGGTGACCCCCCGCAGTAGAAGATCGGAGTTTACTCGAGATGATACTCAGAGTTGGTGAGTAATCAGAAGCACATGGAACAAAAGAACAATGGCAGTGCCTAACTCTCACTGTCTCACATAGATCGACAGGATTCTTCCGACATCTCCATCATCTCATCTCGAAGGACGTCAACCTCAACGTGATAATCAGCCAAGCTCTCTGCATGGTCACTCTGTTCCATGGACGACGCCTCGGGTCTCCAGCATCCGTCTCGTTTTGCTCATCCGTCCCATGATTGTTCATTCGACACGCGACTCTCACAAGTACCGTCGTCGTAAACCGTCCTGTATCCGAATTCCGAAAAGGCCATCGCAGACCGGGATGGCGTCGATGACCTCAGCTGAGACAGCCGGTATAATTGGCGGACGGACGGGTTATGTCATATCGCACCGTATGCATACAGTGGGTTTCCTTATCAAAGGTTACTCCGAGACATCGATTGGGTGAAACTGAAAACCTTGGTCCAGATCTGAATCCCGACCATCTTCATTCCGAGTAGATTGGATGGTCATACATTTCAGTGGGACGAGCTGACGAGTAGCCATAGGGTATGGTAGAGAGGTCTAAAGTGGACTGCACCCAAGGAGCGGGCGTGAGGCAATACGCCCGGGGAGGACACTGGAAGGAGAACAGAGGCAACAGCCGGGAATCGGATCCTTTCGCTTCGACATGTGATGACCTCGTACGGATGGAGAGATAGGGAGTTCTGAGCACCGATATAGCTTGTTAAGGGGGTCTCTGAGATTGCCACACAGTCCATACATGATAGCATCAGGCGGGCTTGTACTGAAGCGATCTCCCACGTCATTTTTCATGGCGCTTTAGACTTAGACTAAGATCGTCCGGGGCTCGAGAGGTCTGGATGCTCGATTCCGAACAGGATGCCTATGCCATCTGGTGACCTCTTGTGAGGTCTTGACAAGAGATGTGGCAGTGGTCATCTTAGCAGCTGCCACTATCAGGGGCGGCGTCCTCCCCGCCCTCCCCCCCACCCGATATGCGGACAGCACGTCATAAAATTCCGTTGAAATCTTGCGACTCGTTCATCCATCCTCGGACCTCTTGTTTCTGTTCTGGGTCGAGAGATCACTGTCCTATCAGAGCTATTACATCTTTCAAGTCTAGACTGGGTCATCTCCTTATATCTTCCCGGGCTCTATCGTCCTCAGGATGTTGGAACCAGTACCCAAGTAAGTCCATTTCCAGCCTCCAATTGCCACTTCCGATTCCTGCCGAGCGTCCTCCCATCGCAGCATGTGATTGTGATGTAGGGACGTCGAGCTGATTGTTGCAGAGAGGAGCTCATCTTGGTCCTCTGTGTATGGACCGCTACCGATATTGTTGCTTTGGTAGTCGGCGTGACAGGTGAGTGCTGCAGCCTGCTCCCTTTCGGGCACGATTTTCATTCGCTCGATGCTCACCTTGTGAGCCTCCCAGCGTACTGCCTCCCTCATCGAAAGACCCTCCATCGAATCGTCTATCCCGGTATTATCTTCTTCGTGGTCTTATGGGTGCCCATCACCTGTTGGCTAATGAGGGTTCTTGGCGATAAGGACACAAAGATCCCTGAAATTCTGGTTAGTCGTTACCTGAAGTTTGAACTCAACGTGTGACTCCAGCTGACTCTGATACCTCACCAGTCAACGTTCATCATCCCTTTCATCTATGTCATCCTCTACATCCACAGGGAGATCGACTCGGTGTCTGGCAGTCCTATCCACCGACCTAAAGACCTCCGAGAAATGGTGAAATGGGGGAAGATTGTTTTGCTTGTCGACTGTATTGGTGGAGTTTTGGAATGTGTCGGTATGATATGGCGCGAGACTTCCAAAGATAGATCGAAGAAACCTGGAATAGTCGTGAGTATGCGTTCGTATGGGTGGCACGATTGACCTTGGAAGTAATGCTCACGTCGAATTGATAGCTGTCTGTCGTTGGAGCAGCTGTCTCTCTGCTCATGTTCTACTCCGAAATCGGTCTCATTGCTTGGATGCGAAGAATCTGGTGAGTCCAGTTGGGCCGGGGACGAGTCGTGGTCTAAGGCTGATTGCTGGCGTATGATCCTAGTCATCATAGACTACTTGAAGGAGACGATATCGAGGCCAGCAACCTGAGAAAATCTCATGATCAATCTAAGGGTCTCATAGTCCCCTCCATGCTCACCATGGTGAGTCGGCGATTCTTCCTGCCCGCATCAACGTCAGGAGATGTGGCATATAATGACACCATTTTCTTGGTAGGCCAGGCTGATCTGGCGAGTGGCGGAGGCCGGCCTGGCTTACGGCGACAAGCATCCCCCTCGAGCGTTGTCCTACACCTTCGATCTGTACTTCCCACTCATCGTCGCCATTTGGGTTCCGGTGGCAATTACTTGGGCAGAAGATGGCTTGGAGTCGGACTGCTCGGACACTACGGGTGCTAAGGTCACTCCGGAGGACGTTGAGATGCCGAACTTCGGCGGTCGACGAGATCACGCCGAGGTGTAAAGCGTTCGTCTCTTTGTTCAATAGTGTCAACAAGTGGAGAGGAGAAAGTGCAGGCTGCTTCCTACATTCCTTTGGGACGCAACCTCATGTGCATATAGTAAATCATCCAACCCCAGCATGCTATATATTGTGATCACTTCGGAGCAGCATGTCATGAGCCCATTGATCGATGCGATTGATCTGCAAGTCCCGCCACCCTTTTCCGCAGTCTTTGTTCCAGACCACGGAGCCCGGCCATCTGTTCCTGCGGACTGCCTTTTCTCCGATGCCACTTTGTGCCCTGTTGAAGGACGGTCGAGATGTCCACGATTCTCGGTGTCGCCTGCCATTGAGCGATCTCCTGGTACAACAGCCTTGACTCCATCTCCAGCGAGTGTTTCGACGGTTTACTAGGCGTCACCAAGTGATCGGTATCGATGGAACCCGTCGACGATGTCGGCGACGGCGGTGATCCGGGCGACGATGGCTCGAGCTCTGGCACCGGTGCCTCGACATGCCAAGTCGGTAGCGTGGGTAGCGCGTGGAGATCCTTGTAAAGCTCCTTTGACCGAAGCAAAGCGTTCTCCGACCGCAAAAACCGGATCGCACATCGCAGGTTCTCGATCTGCTCTGCAAGTTGCGATGCCTCGAGACCACCCGTCGAGACCATGGGGTAGGCTTCGACGGTAGTGCTGCCGGATGCGTTACCGCCTCTGTCCCCTCGTTCGCCCTTGCCAAGTTTCAGATTCTCCGCCTCGAGCAGGTCGAGGTCCTTTTGTAGTTGTTCGATGGCATCTTCGTACACCTTTTCTTGCTTTTTCGCCTTTGCAACGTCGTTTTCAAGTTCGACGATTTGGTCCGCCTGTTTCCGAGTGGCTTCTAACCGTCTCTCTAGCGTCTCGACCTTGACACCGGATTCTTGTAGATTTTGGTCCTGCAAATATGGCGTCAGCCGCGGACAACTGCTGAATCGCGAGATGACTCACTCTGATTTTGATCTCCCGCAACATGTCCTTCAGATCTTCCAACAACTTGACCACTTTTCGCTCTGTATCCGCGTTGAAGCTCGCTGCCTCCTTGATCAGGGCCACTCGAGCGAGCCAGGGCGGGTCTACATGCTCTACTCTCGCGATCAGCTCACCCAGTTGACCTATAACCTGGCTGACACTCACGTGAGACGACTTGATTGCTCTTGGAAGCATTTTTCACTTTCGGCAATATCCCTCCCACCTCCACCCCGAGTCTTTGCACATATGCGCCGATGAGCTCCCATGGTGGAGCCTCGTTTGCATTGGCTGACTCGGCCGTGACTTCGTCCAAGAACACCTCGATGTCAGCAAGCCGTAATGACTGCTTGGAAGAGCGGAGCGAGGCAATATGTCCGCCAATTCGCTGAGCAAGAGCGATAGCCAAGTCGACGGCGTTGGAGACCGAGATTGAGAGGTTGGCGAGAGCATCGGTGAATTCAGGTACCAATGACGAGCCGGATGCTGTCACTGCTTCCACCTCGGAGACCAATTTGCTATCCGGAGGGCGTCAATGACAGGTCGAAGGCTTGATCAGATGGGACTCACCCTGCCGGGACCTTGACACTTCTGACAAGGTCCAAAATCCTCTGTACTGGCTCGTACACGCCTTCCTCCAGAGAATAGTTTCCTACTTCGAGCTCGACTTCTGTGGAGAACGTCAGTCAATCATATGCTTCACGCGGCTCGCAGTCACTCACCGCCTTCTGACACGAGCCCGACAATAGCCTGCCTGGCGAAGCCAACAGCAGCAGCGAAGTTGTCCAAGTCGTAATCGAAGGTATGGGCAAGTCCGACCTGTTGCTCCGCCACATCCAAGTCTGGCTGATTGAAAGTCGTTTCTGCCAAATGGTCGAACTGGGCAATCAAACTGCCGAGGTCCCTAGCACAGTCACCCTCGCTAAATTCGTCGTGTCGGACTGCGTTAATCCAGATGTCGACCCTGGCCTCGACACCGTTGATCTCGGGGAGGATCTTGCCAAGAGCGACCCAGGCGTCCGGAGTGGATTTTCGCATGATACTACTGAAGCGACAGTTGAGGGTGGAGAAGTGCTTCAATTTGCCTCGGAGCTCGCATACCCCAACCAGCATCTCGGATGTGGCTGACTGTAGCGATCCTGGCAGTCCATGCGCGGCGCTGATTGTGCTGATGAGGGTGTCGACTTTCGAGCTTATGCGTTGGAAGAAGAGGTACAGCGTGGTGGAGTCGACTTCGGTCTCATAGTACGGATCGGGCAAGTATGCCTAGAACGATGTCAGCAACTAGTCGCACAATCCTCATCCCCTTTTTAGACTGACAGTGATGATCTTCATATGCTCTGCGAGCTGGGCAGCCTCGAGTTTCCTCAGCTCCAAGTCGATCGTCTTGCTCTGAGTCTTCACAGCGGTGGACTGCAGCTTGAGGTTCAAGTTCATCAAAGCTTGAGCTTCCTTGGACGTTGACGCCGACTCTGACTCCACCGTCGCTTGTTGCATGCGCAAATCATCGATCTCGCTTTAAGTCGTCAGCCGGAAAGTTGGTGGCGTAGGCTCAAGACTCGACTCACGCTTGAAGACTGCCGACAAGATCGCGAAACTGCGAGATAGTCGCCTCCATGTCGAGGATGACGGCATCTAGGTCAGCAGAACGAAGCCGCTCGTCCCGCAACTCGAGGCCTAGATTGTCTTAAAGGCCGTCAGTCCAGGCCAGTTATTTCGAAGCGGAGTTGGACTGTCGATATCACACACCGATGTCCTCGTTCAGTTGCTTCTCAGCCTCGACGTGGTTCTCCTCAAGCTCATCATTGAGCTCTTTCAGCGCTTCTAGATCCTCAATGGTCGCTCCCATCTCCTCAATGCGCTAATCGTTGTCAGCGACAAAGTCAGATGTATGACGTTCATGTGGCTTACCTCGCCCATCTGCAGATTGCGCTCGGTAAGCTGTTCCAGCATGTTCTCTGCGCCCAGGGCATCATCCAGTTGTTGCTTGAGATCCTCAACCTGCGCTTCCGCACTGGCTAATTTGGCTTCGGATAGCTCGTACCGGCCTGTGCACAATCAGCCTCTGGATCCCAAGGTCGATCGCAGCTGAACTCACTGATGAGGCCTTCATGGGCAGAGACCTCTTTCTCCAACTCGCTCAACTTGGCTTTGTGGTCCCTCTCCGTCTCACTGGAAACGTCTCGGAGTCTGATCGAAGTTAGCATGTCTGGTATGGGTTGGAAGCAGCTCACCTAATCAAAGCTTCCTTCAGCCTCTCATTGTGCTTTTCAAGCTGGATGTATGCGATGGAAGACCTCTCGCCATCACCACTAACGGGCTGTTCATACTCGGCTATCGCTAATGTCAGCCGATGTCCCCCGATTGCAGACTGCCAAGTCCTCACCATTCTCTTCCTGCAAGACAGCAACTTCCATCTCGAGCTCTGATATCTTCTCTGTCAACTTGTTGATCTCCAATTCCGCTACTTCAGCCTTCTCCTCTGCGACTTCTCGGTCCAATGCCGCCATCTCGAGCTGATCCAGCGCATCGGCCGCTTTAGCCTCTAGTTGCGTGTTTTCCGCTTGCAGGTCGCGCGCTGAGCGCTGTGCTGAAACAAGAGCTGATTGGATTTCTTGGAATTTGGCTGAAGAATATCAGCCAGAACCCGGGTGGAAGCGGCGGTTTGCATCGTCACTCACCTTGTAGCTTGACTCGAGCTGCTCGCAGCGCGTCCGCTTCTCCGACTTTGGACTCGAGTGCCTTTATCCGTTCTTGATCTTCAGAACGGCGACCTTCCAGTAGCCTGACTTTGATCCTCAGCTCCTCGACTTCTCGTTTCTGCGCGAAAGCCACCCCTGCGGATTCCTGCTCCACAGGAGCTGCAATATTCGACGGAAGGTTGGGCTTGGAGACAGACGCTTCAGACGGAGGCGGTATAGTGGGGGTGAATGAGGCGGAGATCGTTCTCGCGAGGGTTGTTTGTCGCTGCGGAAGGGGAATATCGTTGGTGGGAGACAATACTCTTGATGTGGTCGGCGGAGGCATGGCAACAGCATCGACATCAGCGGCATGAGGCGTTGGGGCGCGGCTAGAAGATGATGTGGCTTGTGTTTGGGGCACATTGCCGGTAGATGGCTGTCTGGATGCAGCTTGTGATGGTGGTCGAGATGAAGGGCCGGCTGCTCTCGACGAAGGCTCGGTGTTAGCTTCTGCTGTTGCCTTCGCCTGACCAGTGCTAGAGGCAGCTCTCTGGGGACGCGGAGGCGAGCTTGGACCAGCTTTGCTGCCAAGCGGAGCTGATTTTGTGGGGGTGACGTTCCTCGTGGTGGTCGATGAGGTCACGCGCGAAACGGCCGGCGTGGAGGGAGCTCTCGACGAGGCCGTGGGGCGAGACTGGCGCACAGCAGGACTTCAGCTCACATAAAAAGCAGACAACATCTTTACCTGGACTCACTGGAGTTGGCACACTTGCAGCTGGCTGCTCGAGAATCTGGACCTGGCTCGGCCGGACGAACACACCGTATTTCGGCTTACAGCTGAAGTACCGTTCTCCCTGCACCGAGCCGTCATTCTTGCCTACTGCCTCTAGCCTGAACTTGGTCAGCAACGCGTATAACTTGGCTTGCAGCTACTCACAGCTCTACACCGACCCATTTGCCCGCTGCAAACTTCGGATTGGATCCGCTCCATCGTACGTGCCCGATTCCAGCTGATACCTGCACCTTGGCTCCCACTGGAGCTTCCATCTTGGTCACCTAGACTTTCCGGGCATGCTCCAGGATCCAGTCCCAAGAACCTCCTCCCAGCCGTCGTGCGATCCGGAGGACTGAACTGTCGTAGCTGAAGCCAGGGTGCTCGTTACGTCTCTGTGGTGATGTGGTGACATTCAGATGAAGCTCGTTCCAGCTGAAATCTGAAACGCGCACCGAGTACCGACACGTCGAGATCGCGATCCGCTAACCTACAGTACAAGCGCGCGTATCAGTGCATCGCTTAAATCAAAGCCACGTATTGCCTGTTTCCGAGTGATAAGAATGATGCCGTCTTCGAGCTTGTCCCTTTTCGACAACCAAGCTGTTGCAGGCTCACTTTGAAATTCCATATCATCACTTTGACATCACAAAAGGATCATCTGAAAGCTCGAGCAAGATGGCCACGTCTACAGCAGTACCAGCAAAGAACCTGTCGGAATGGCACACGCCTTCCACCAGGACGGAAGTGATCAACGAGCTGATCAACGGTGTCGGTGGGTTTGCTTCGCCGGATCAAAAATATGGTGACCTGGATTGGCATGTTGATTGCTTTGTTAGACCGATACAACCCGACCAACTTGTCGTTCATGGAGGAGTACCTAGGTCAGCAGGTCGCCAACGGAGAATACGACCTTCTCGCTAATCTCGCCATACTCAAACTGTACGTTGTCCAAGGGAGTAGAGATGGATATTAAGCTCATGTGGAACAGATACCAATTCAACCCACACTTGAGCAACCCAGAGATCATCGTTAATATCCTATTGAAGTCGCTCTCGGCTACTGTTCAGGGACCAGATTTTAACTTGTGTCTATCGATGTTGAGAGAGCCCGCTGTAAGTATAGCGTACGGGAGATGATCCTGTATTGAACTGATATCCTCTCAGGCCATACTAGCGGACATTGACTCTGAGGAGCAGAGCCTGGTCGTCCTTATGCCCTTCCTCGAGCAGCTGCATCAGTACACGAGGACGTGCCAATTCACCTCATTCTGGAAGGACTTGAACGGAGACTCCGAGGCCGCTTCCAGTGAGTAAAAGCCTTCGACGGATCTACATCTACCTCTGGGCTGCCTGAAGCCTCAGAAGAGACACCTGGAGCAGCGCAAAATAGGTCATAGGACAGTAACTGACCGGTCACACAGTCATCAAATCCACATATATCCCACAACAGCCCCACCTCCTTCAGCAACTACGAACCCTTTTCTCCACCTCCATCGCCTCGAGTTTCTCCCGAATCAGCCTGAAGAACCTGTCGAATTGGCTGGGTCTGTCGACTTCCGAGCTCAACGACTGGTGTAGCAGTATAGGATGGACCGCGGAGGGCGAGAACGCCGTCATCCCAAAGAACGGGGACAACGACGTCAAGGCCGGTGTTGTCAAGGAGAGCGTAGAGCTGAACCGTGAGTCCGGCTGATTCTTGGTTGATGGAGGAGTATATCAACTGACCTTTGTCTTCCTACAGAACTGACAAAGCTTGTCTCTGCGGCTGCTTACTAGATGAGTCTAAGGAGCATGCTTGTTGCATGCACTGGTGTCGCAGAGATTAGGAGCAATAAACATCACGTTGTCAATCGACTGACCGGGGTACAAGACAGAAGATAATCTCTCAGTGGATAAGTGCATCGACTCATGCCAGTGTGGATGTTAGGATCCAAGCTACAACGAGAGATTTCCTGTACTCCACGCCTACTGATAACTGGCTTCTCACGCTGCCCGCTGACGGCAGCCGACCTCCCCTTCATCCAGTTGGACTGCCCCAGCAAAGACTACGCCTTCGACAACACACGTCTGATCGCGCTCGTTGATTTGTATATCCACCCGGACGGGCCCAGGCCGGACCCTGGTATATCGAGGTCGTCCAGCGATGAAGGTCGAACATAACGAAGAGGAATGACCAGCAACCAGTCTTTCATCGGTTGGCTTCGACTTGCCTGGACTCCTGGAGTATTAGCTACGGATGGTCTTTACATGAAGGACATGGCACGCCGGGCTTGCTGGTCGCTGACGGGTCTGAGTAGGTCTGAGTGCCGTGTTTGACTGATGACCGACAGTCTTTCTCACCTACAGAGATCAAATCGGTTTGATCATTTTGCTGAACCGGATTGGAAATGCCGTCTGTCTGAGTGACTTCCTCATCTACTAGACATCAACGTCTGGGAAGTGGTGTTATTCGAACGTACGACCTCGAGGTCAGCTTTACTCTACACGAGAGAGATGGCGATTGGCGACCAACTGGCGTCGAAGGCCACGTGCTCGAAGACGAGTACGTCGTGTTGGGACATTGTGATTGAAGGTACTTCAGTGATACCGAAGCGACAACTTCTGTTCTCCAGCTTAGAGCTACGACTCTCTTCTAGACTGTGACCGAATCATCAGGAGTCGCTTGGAAGCTGTAGCAAGCCAAACGTCGCCTGTCTGCCTTGCTTTGGATGCGCATGAGATGAGATATTCAGGGTCAGCTGTCACTCTCGCTCAGGGTCAAGACGCGTCCAAAGCGTAAGCAAAGGTTTCAGAGTGGCAAAAAGCGCCAAAGCGCCCGCGGCGGGGACTACGACGCGCACGGATCCCATCGAAGTCAACGTTAATTCAAGTCGAGGGTAGTGCTCGCCCTTGCTCACTTACCGACTACGAGCTCGTCCACAAGCTGGTCTTCTGTCCTCCCACTCCCACACTCGCTACTTCCTCACTCCCAGTCACTCGTTCAGCATCTCTATAATCACACTACGATCACCACTCAACTCTCCACGCGGCTGTCTTTTTTCAAATCTCCAGACCGACCTTCCTACTCGACGTGGCTCGTCGTCCCGACGTCAGTGGATCACAAGTTGTTATTGCGCCCGGAGATCGCCAGGGGTAGCAGGCTACCACCCAGTGTATCAGGTTGATCCTGCGTACAACGTCTCTCGATCTCGCTATCTAGTATTCACATCTTGGTCTCGAGTGGAGGAACGGGTCGTGACTCGTGAGTGTTCTGATAAGACGCGACTGGTCGTGCTTCAGCATGCACGGACACGGGCTAAAGGCACTAGGTCTTAGGTCCCAACACACCGTGTGTGTTTCGACGCGAGAAGGACGACCCCCCTTCGCCCTGATTGGAGGGATTAGGTGGTGACAGGACCCTAAGCAACGCCCCGTCAAAACAAACAGAAGCTCAACCGTAAGTCGTGTATCAGACCTCCTCCTTCGACGTGTCCAATGTTATCTTCCTAACTCCAACCTCAGTACACTCCTTTAACAACACGCTCTTTACAACACCCAACCAGCTCCCCACCCCTTCGTGCCACTGCGCTAGCATTCTGCTTGAACCCCACTCGTCCGACCCAAAAAAGCCAAAGGACCCACTGTCAACACAATGTCAACCGACTTCTTCACGCCCGCAGTAGATGATGAGGATCCCGCTATGCGAGCGCAGAAGCTAGCCGCAGCTAGGAGAAAGGTCAGTCAGCGTTTCTACCTGTTTTTCCCAAGCGCTAACATACCTCAGCTCAAGACTTTCCGCGCTGGTCGAACCTCATCGTCCGAAAAGGATCACATTTCTTGCCCATCATCAGCATCGTCTCGCTCGCGCTCGTCCGCATCAGTCACGTCGCTCCCATTGACCAGCGACACAGCCGGCAATACCAACAACCAGGCACTCTTCATCGCACCACCTCGAAGCCCTGTCAAAGGCCTCGAAACTCCACCTAGATCCCCTCAAAAGTTGAGAAAGCCTCGGAGTAAGGGGAACCTACGTACCCATGGCCGCAAGGGCTCTTCTATAGGTGGATCGCATCAATTCGGACAAGACTTCTTCTTCGGTACGCACAGCAACGCTGCCCCTCAACCATCCCTGCCCCTGCGAGGCGTACCTGGAGATTTGCCCGCCATGACCACGCCCAGCGAGATTATCACTACGCCTGCTACTCCGCTTATGGAACACCCCGCCTCGATGGACGAACAGGTCAAGACGAGGTTGTCAACTTTCTCCTTCGGATCCAAGCCACCACCAGATAGGCTACCCTCACCCCGCCGGTCTGGCCAGCCTTTGCTTCCATCGCAGATACTACCTTTTGACCCTTCACCATCCACCTCGCCCTCCAAACGTCTGTCCACTCCCCACTCCAGACCGCCCAGTCTACTTTTGACAAAGCCTACTCCCCTTACTGTCGGCACACCCTCGTCATCTGGACCATCCCGGCAGATGGAGTCGCCCAAGACGCCACCTACTCCCGCTCGAACAAAGCGACACTCCCACACGAGATCCAGCTCTATCTCATTGCCAAACTTGAAACTAGCTTCCAGGCCGGGCTCCCTCGGTGTCTCCACTTCTCCCTCCTTCCCCTCGCCCTCATCACCGGTCATTACACGGCTCAGCACCCCACAAGGCACAAAACTCAAGTTCGAACCCAGCGGTCGAGGTGCAGAGGCGGAAAGAGAAAAGGACGAGTATAGACGCAAAGCGCTGGAAAAGCTTACCGGAACTGCGGATTACGCCAACGAGATCGCTCTACCTGAATTGGATGATGACGTGTCTTCCACCACTTCCTCCGCCAGACCTTTCTCCGGCGTAGGATCTTTCACTTTCGGATCGGGGCAGCGGAACTCTTGGACTGTTCCCGACGACAATGAGGAGGCCGGTCTTGGATTTGGACTCTCTCTCACGCCGGACGAGTACTCGCTGCCTTCCTTCCCCAGCACCGGCTTCAACGCAACCCATGACACATTGAGCGATGCCATTAGCGCGGTCAAATCGCCTATGGCACCGGAGCTGGGTCATGGATTGCCTAGTATCGTGTCGATGCCAAATCGACCCAGTATGACGAGAAACCTGTCCGTGTTGGCGGAAGTGGACGAGCCGGAAGAGGGCGAAACGGAGAGCGACATCAGGGATGAGACACTCGCATCAATGACAGGAGGATCAGAAAGGTCGACATCAAGCGTCCTTCCAACGCCCTCACGACTGCGGGAACTGCATCTGGTTACCACGTCTGGCACTCCGCCTGTCGCCTCGCCAACCACCTACAGTGGTGCTCGAGGCCGTCCTAGACCCTTATCCGGAACATTCAAGGTGACTCCCAAATCCAGCACACGGGTGAATCGCCGAAGCAGCATCTCGTACAAAAAGGACGATTCGGTCTCCTCGAACGGCTCGTCACGGGATTGGTCATTGAGCAGTATCTCGAAGGGACTTTTCTCGCCCGGTTCGCCTACTTTCGCTTCACCTAGAATGGCCAGTCGTCCATGTCCCCGTCCAAAGGTGCTCGCCGGTCTCTCTCTAGCGGACGGTGGATCGAGGAGAGTACTTGACGAGGTTGAAGAGGAGGGTTTGCAAACGGGATACTCGGCGTTCGGGTTCCCCACCTCGCCGATGATGGACGATCCTAGGTCGAGCGAGGAGATGTCTAGTAGAGACAGTATGTTCGGCTTCCGGGGCAGCAATTTCGAATTGGAAATGGAGCGCGATGGATTGAGGGAAGAGGTTGATAAATGGAAGGATAGCTATCACGACATGGAAGAGAGGTGGATTGCGGAGAAGCGAGAGGTCGTTCTGCTGAGAGAACGACTGAGGAAACGTGAGTCTCATCTGATGCGCCTAATGCTATCTTTCAGCTGACTGGCATATAGTTGGCGACAGGCTTTCTTCGTTCTCGAGTGAATCGACCAATCTCGCTTCGGACCGTATGATGGCCGATATGAGGAATGAGCTATTTGGCGTCACCTCTCAATTGGACAAAGAAAGGGCGGAGAAGCTAGCCGCTCAAGACCGCATATTGGAGCTCGAAGAACAACTGGCTCGGGCACAATGCCAGTCGGTCAACCAAGCGCCCGTCTCACCACCAAAGCCGACCTCTTCCTACCTCTCCTCCCCGCTCGGCAGCCTTCCCAACAACGGAGCATCGCCTGATCCCAACCTGTCCCGCATCAAAGGCTGGGGTTTCCCACGAGGCCCCATCATGTCGTCAATGTCGAGGGAACCTCGTACTCGGGATTCATTCTTCGGTCTCTCCAACGACCTTCGCCGAGGATCAGGCGAGCCTCAGCCTGGCACAGGGGTCGATTTGCCGCCCTTCTCGCTTACCCCCGAGTCTGCGTCACACTCGCCTTTCGGCTCGGCTCAGGATGACACAACTACGACGAGGAAGGAGACGTCGACGAGCCTGACTGGATCAGCAATGTCGTATTTCTCGGCCTATCTCCCTCAAGCCCAACAATCCACTACTGAACCAACTCCTACACACTCTCAATCTCATGCGTCTTCCATTCTCGACTTCACTAGAGCTTGTAGATGCTGTACTGGCGAGGTCATCCAGCTGTAAGATCACGGAGTACAAGTAACATCATGTCACATTTATATTTCGACAGGGATGCACGCGGTGCGATGTAGCAAAGGCGAAGACGTTCTCGTTCTGCCATGCTGAAGCCATGCGATGTCAGCATGTCAGGTATCAGGCCAGGCCAGGCCGCATAGTTGTAGCGATGGCTGCACATGCTGATAAGGGTGGCGGCAGTGTGCGCCGGCTGTACCTCCGCCGGATTCGGATACCCGAACTCGATCCCGCAACAACATGACACCATGCGCACCATCCTCCTCGCCAGTCTTGAGTCGCCATAAATACACACATGCCAAAGAGGTAGTTGTCCTTCCTGCTCTCAATTCATCACACAATGCTCGTCTCGGTCGCAGCGATACTGTTGTCCTTGCTGCCCAGCACGGTGGTCGCGACTCCCATTGCTGGTCAGACTGTCCTTTCGCCACAGTTCCCTCAACCCGCCGCCCATATTGTCGATCAAGCCATCTTGAACGCTGCATCAGCATATGACGACCCCGTCGCGGGTTTACTGTCCATTAGGCCCGAGCTCGCAGATGTCCTGTCCGAGCCACGGTTGCTGCGGCTACTGGAGGGCGAACAGGATGTTTGGGCTAGCGAGGGCGACAAGTTGAGATTGAGGAAGCAAGGCAAGAAATTCATGGATGTAACAGATCATCAACATCTCCTCGGAGACCTCAAAGTCTCTCCACCAAGTGAGTGACCACGATGGTATCTGGAGTCGTGCTAATATGGGCAGATCTGCCAAAGCTGGCTCATCAGCGATGGGTCAAGCCGTGTTTCGACGACATCTCGACCCAGGAGATGCACGATAACCTGGCCCATTTGACCAGCTACTACAATCGATACTACTACTCGATCAACGGAGAGAAAAGTGCGAGGTGGATCCACGACTATCTATCAAAGGTGAGCCATAGGCTACTCGTGTTCAGTGTGACGAATGCGTGTATGACTGATCTCCACTACTGTAGATCATCTCCGAGTCGCCTGTTCAGACGTACATCTCCCTAGAGTACCACACGAACAAGTTCCCCCAACCATCCATCATCGCCCGCTTCGAGCCACCCCACAGAAACGCCTCGTTGCCTCTTACTATCATTGGGGCTCACCAAGACTCTGCCAACTACCTCTTCCCGCTGCTTCCAGCGCCCGGAGCCGACGACGACTGCTCTGGCTCAGTCACTATCATGGAGGCTTTCCGAGTCCTAGCCAACCGAGGTTTCATCCCCGAGTTGGGACCCGTCGAGTTCCATTGGTACGCCGCTGAGGAAGCTGGATTGTATGGCAGTCTGGATATTGCCGCCTACAAGAAGGACCAGGGTGCCAAGGTCGGCGCCATGATGGAGTTTGTGAGTGCTACCACCATGTCACAAGTCGAGAACAGGATGCTGATCAAGCCATAGGACATGACCGCGTTCATTCACAAAAATGCCACGGAGTCGATCTACTTTGTCAGCACGCAGGCAGACAAGGATCTTACCAACTGGTGCGCCGACCTGGCTAGGGAATACAGCAGTCTCGAGGTGGGAGTGGAGGAGCTCGGACCGTGAGTGACCAAGTCCCTGACGAGTGCTGATGGACAGATTGGCTGGGTCCGATTACATGGCCTGGACCAAAGCCGGCTATCCTGCCGCATTCGCAACAGAGGGCAATCCCCTCGCCCGGGGCGGTTTCCCGGGTGACTTTGACCCATACGTCCACTCTGACAAGGATAGGATGGATGTGAATGACGATCAGGGCGTCTTTTCGATCGACGTGAGTGAACCTAGGCTAGTAACGAGCGAGCTGTCTCTGACTGGCGGTAACTAGCACATGGCCAAGTTCACCGAGATTGCAATTGCCTTCGTGGTAGAGCAAGCCGGGTGGTCGTCAAAGCACACCCGAGCTGGCGACGGTGAAGGTAGCGAGAGTGTGAGATTCGATTAAATGGCAGGATGACTGTGGTCAAGTGTGTTTCTTTTTTGCGTAGCATCAGCCAGTCCAGTAGGTCCAGCATCGCGAGCACTCGGCAGGGGTTCAGGACAGCATAAGGACGATAAATTACCTCTCTATTACAAATGCATCCATCAAGGGCCAGTCTCGACCCTCCCGACGGCAGACTGATGGTCACTCTTACACATCACTTGAATAGAATCTGACAGCTGAACACCTTCTCGTCTGAGTCCCAGTGTTCCCATACTGATTCTGGATCTTCCTCCTCGTCCACCAGATCTCTCGATGGAATGGCGAATGATATCGTCTCGTAAGGCTCGGCGGCGAGCTTGAGGGCAATTCAGCCTGAGAAAATCTCCCTGGGCATGGTTTGACTCACGACGAGATACTGGAAAGCTCTATTTGGGACCTCCTTTTTCTGCTCGAACGCCGACATGAACCTCTTCCTTGGCCTCTCTCCCTCTTTGATCTCTGGCAGGGATATCGTAAACAGCAGACCCATACGCTGCGTTGTGGGATCTCTGATCTTGATAATTTTGTATCCCGGTCTTCCGATCTTGACGAACACTTTCTTCCTGACGAGAGATTGGGCGGGGGCGCTGGTGATCATCATTGCGGCATCCTTGTTGTCTTTCGCCGCTCGTCGGGCGAGGTTGGTCTGATGCTTCTTTCCCTGCGTGTGGGCGAGGTAGGAACCCTCGTTGACGTGTAGTGTCAGGCATAATCGACATTCTAGCGTTCCTAAATGTGTTCTGAGGATATATGGGTCCTGATCTAGTCGTCAGTAACGAACACGAGGCCGAATGAAAGCTGTATTTGGCCAGATGGGAGGAGTAGGCAGCTTCCTTCTACCCACCTTTGCCAGGTCTATCGTCTCCAAAGCCAACTTTCTCAACCTCTCCCTCCGGTCAATCGCCGTCTCACTTGCCCCGGCTAAATTGTGTCGTCAGCTACCAGCGACTCAGAGTCTGGTTTAGCTGCCACCCACCGACACCACCGCTTCCCTTGTTGGCACCTGCTCGATTCTGATCACGCCGTCAGTCTCATCTCCTAATGCCTTCAGAGCGTCGTAAAGGCGTACCTGATAATCTAGACGCAAGCCGGGTCAGTCAAACTCCTCAAATCGCATCTTCTAGAACACTCACCCATTGTATGAAGCCTTGATACCGTTCAGATGACAGTCAAAACAAACGATGTTCGCGAAGATGAGCTCAAAATGCAGCCACGGCGGGTGAATGCAGAACATTAGGCGTGAGTGGTGACGCATTTAGGCGCGCTGTGGCTGTCCAATGGGCAGCCTATAAGTCTATGCGGGGCACCAAGAGTCGCAGAATCTTTTGACGTTTTGAGTCTTTGACTGTAGCTGCTACGATCGTTGCTGCTGCACATGCGCTGATTTGACTTGCGTTGTTTTGTCGCTCTATACATTGCCGACTCGTCGTATACAGGCAGAAATCAGACTGATATCAACATCACGATGTCCCTCTTCGCCTCTTCGTTCGAAAGCGGCGTCACCGCCGGCCCATCTTCCGCCATCTTACCACCCGGAGGCGGCAACAAATCCAATAAACGCAAACGACCATCGCTCAATGCTTCCGAGGGGAACAAGGAGGAACAGCTCCGAGCGACACAGAAAAACTTGGAGAGACTGATGAGCAGAGTGGAGAAGGGAGATGTAAAGCCAAAGGAGAAGAAAACGCATCAGACGATGAACTTTCCCAAATTGTCAGACAAGCAATTGAAAAAGGCCTTGAGTGCCAATCGACCTCAAGCTCCACCACCGGCGCAGACGAAGAAGCAGAAGCAGGTGGCACAAGTGAAGCCACATCCAGCGGTGGAAAAGGAGAAGGAGAAGAAGGCAAAGCAGCATAAGGCTACCCCTGCAAAGGTGGAGCTAGACCCAGAGGAGGTGGAAGGTTTGACGGATCTGCAAAAGGGCATGAAGTCGAAGTTAGAGGGTGCCCGGTTTAGGTAAGTGAAGACACACAGCTGACCAGCACCCATGCACGCGGCAGCTGACTCGCGGTGCACAGGTGGATCAACGAGCAGCTATACTCTACACCTTCAACCGAAGCCGTCGCTATGATGAAGAAAGATCCAAAGATATTCGCAGACGTCAGTACTCCCGCCCCATCTCTAAATATCCTGCTGATTCGACTGAATAGTACCACATGACTCACCGAGTCCTGACATCAGCCTGGCCATCTCCGCCCTTACCATATATTGTCGACCTCATCTCGCCCCTTCCCGCAGGAACTATCGTCGTGGACCTTGGCTGTGGTGATGCTGGCCTGGCCAAGGCTCTGACTCCTGAGGGCAAAATCGTACTCAGCTACGATCTTGTCGGCGACTCTGGGGTCACTGGGTCGGAAGACAGCGCCAAGAAGAGTGAAGGATGGGTTGTCGAGGCGGACTTCTTGGAAAAGGTTCCGCTGCCGGGACGACCCGGTGGTAATGGCCAATCAGCGGATCATGCCGCTGAGCCGAGCAAGAAGAAGTCCAAGAAGGGCAAGGAGAAGGCAAAGAGTAGCGAGGTGGTCGACGTGGTGGTTTGCTGTCTGAGCTTGATGGGGGTGAATTGGGTGGGAGGGATTTACGAAGCTTGTCGGGTTCTGAAAGCTGGGTAAGTCAGCTGAGGTACTCAACAAGGAGACGTCGAGCTGACTTTAGATCTAGCGGGACTTTACATGTTGCTGAGGTCACATCCCGGTTCATCTCCACTGAGAAGTTCACCGAGAAAGTAGAGTCGTTCGGCTTCAAGCTTGAGAATGAGGTGAGTCATACGCCGGGCGAGTAGTCTAAGGGATTTGCGCTGACGCCATGCAGGAATCGCCATCTACACACTTCACCCTGTTCAGGTTCACCAAGACGGCTGACGTTCCAATTGGACCTGTGAGAGGGCAGTCCGGCTGGAACGAACGGGTCCAGGAAGGCGAGGAGATTTTGCGAGGGTGCGTCTACAAGAAGCGATAGTGTGGTCGATCTCGGCATCAATGTCATTGCGGACATCATGGATATGCATGGTTCTTCGCTTTGGGTTCCTCGCGATGGCTCGTTACGTCGTCATCTATGTCTTCGTTACAGATATCCCACTTGATCAACGCCCAAGGACCGCCGTGCGGTGATGACAGCTACAATCTCCTTCAAGAACTCCTCCAAGATCACACAATTGTCCAAGACCGACGACAGTGTCACCTTCTTTGGCACCTGTACTGCCGCTCCACCTCCTCCCAGATAATCCATCCTGCTGCGGAGTAATGAAGGCGATGAATCGTCATACGAGTCCCGCTCTTCGGCAGCCAGACCAGCGGCGGGGGAGAATGGACCACTGGCTATCGGACTACTCGTGCTGGCTTCAAGGCTGAAAAAGGTCGTTTGCTCATAGTGATTCCTGAAAGGGCTTGCACCCTTGCCCAGACTATCTCGCGCCGGAGTGGACGTTGACGACCGTGCCGCTGGGGAAGTGGTCGAAGAGGACTTCTTCTTGGGCGTGAGAAATGATTTGAGGCCGCCGACGAAGGACGGCCTGGCTTTCGGTTTGGGTGAGACGATGCGCGATGGACTGGTCGGTGGAGCGAGCCTGCTAGACGGCTCTACGTCCAGCAATGCGTTCATTGCCTCGTCCAGGTTGTCGGCGAATAGCAGACCCTGCCGACGTTCCGATAAGAGTCTGTCAAAATCATCAACATCAAGGCGGAATCGATGTATTTGCCGAACCAGGTCCCTCAGGATCTGATACAGCGCTGGCAGCTCGACCGTCCTCTCGGTGGAAAAGGGGTCGTCTAAATCACCATTCGATGGGGTTTCCAATTCGTCATCCGAGGCGTCAGAGTCGAGGATCCGTTTCCGCTCCGGTTTCCGTTTCCAAGGATCACTTTCGGTCGAGTGGTCGTATAGTAACCATCCGGCCAATGTCCGTTGGGGGCAAGTTGCCAATGTAGTTAAGGTTCCAGTCAGAGCTACATTCTCGTCCGGGGTTTGACAGAGGAATTGCCCGAATTTCTCCATACACGCTCGGAAGAATGCGTTATCGGGGCTCAAGCGGTGTCGTTGGGCATTTCTGGCTTGGTTGACAACGACGGGATTGTCACCTTCATTGAATTGAAGCGAAGCGCTTTGAGAGTCAAAACACTCTTCGGCCATGATGGCGGCGTGCATATCGGCCAGGTAGACGGAATACCCATTTGACGACTCGACAGAAGTCTGGGACGGATCGATCCTGGATATCAAAGTCCCGTACAGCTCGGTCTCCTGCTGTCGGGCATCGGTAGACGTGACGGGGGACTGCAGAAAGGAGTCTTGTAGGTGTGTCGGCTCCGTTATCGTATGTAGGAGTTTGTGCGATGTTCTGGGACAATGCGAGCTTAATAGCGTTTGGGACAAGCGCAAAGCCGCCGTCCTGGATTCTGGTATCGTTAACTTCGTATTATCCATTATCAAATCCTTGAGGGTAAATCGGTCGCTGTTGTCCTCTGAACCCTCGGTACCGAGGAGGAATGCCAGGATCCGATCGAGCAAAGTACCATGATCCATATGTCCGAGTATGACCTCAAGGTAGGTCATGACAGCTACTGCGCTTCCGTCCTCTGGCGAGCTCTCCAGGATTGAGGGATACAGGATATTGTCCAGAAATGAAGTTTGCATGGCGTCCATGATCGATTCCGCGACCGAGGTACCAAGGAGTTGCAGTGTCGAGACGGCGCTGTCTGACGAATCGGCGTGAAGGAGGGGTGAATGGCATCGAAGCATGATGTCCTGCATGAAGCCCAGGAGCTTCAACAGGAGATCGAGCTGATCCCGAACATCAGTGTCGGTCGACAAAGGTAAGCTGTCATCGTCTTCCGTTTCGTCGAGTGTCGTGCCGAGGTGCATCCCGCCGGATGAAGAGGCAGATTGTCCCTCTTCGGATTTGGCTAGGTTTGCCAGAGTCGGTATCCTCAGCTTAGACGGCAACAACGAGTATATCGCTCCCAATCCAGCAGCCATGACATCGGCAAAGTCGCCATCAAGGATGAATCCACCAAGAGCTTCCCTTGTGCTTTGCAAGGGATCAGGTTCGCCATTCTCCATAATCGTTGATAGATTCTCCCCTCCTTCTTCTGATGCAGTCAAGAAGGCGATATCGAAGAGGAACAAGAGTCCAGCACGAGCAAGATCGCCGACCTGACCCTCGCGATGGACGTAGCGTAGCATATAGGAGAAAAGGAGGAACTCGATATGTGCCGACGGCTTGTCTGAGGCGGCTCTAGTTGATGGGCGGGAGAGAGATGACGGAGTAGGCGATAGAGCTCTTGACTGCGAGATATCCAATGATGGCGGGGCGCCGGAAGACGGGTGTGGCTGGGTCCAACCCTTGTCGTGGAAGAAGATAAGTAGCAAAGGAGGACTGTCTCGTTAGCTCCCTGTATTGGTAGAATCTCACTCACTATGCCCTCATTCGGGAGCAGAGGGTGCACATGAGATCCACCAGATCCGCTTCCAGATTTTGACCTGTCACCATGGATCTAGCATCATTGAGTATCGCTGCTCCCATGGCCTTAGTCCCTCCGTCGAGCTTGTCCTTCGTTTCATCGCCTACACACGACCGTAGTAAACGGCGCAAAGGTCGATGTACAGCGTTGTGGACCAAAAATCGCTCGGAAAGGAGGACCACCAGACTGTTTATATTCCTAAGCACCTCGCCTGAATCGCGTCAGCCTTATCTTCACGCTCGGGTACTGTGCTCACCTTTGATACCGTGAGGTCTGTCAGATTCGGATAGTCGTTCCAGGTTGGCCAGGACATCATTTCGTAGGAAGTATTCCAAGCACGCTCCTGTTGTACTGTGTGATCGTCAGTCAGCATGTCGTTGAGCTAACGCTCATAGATGGACTTACTCCTCCCCTGTCCGGTTGGCCTCATGAACGAGGGCATCAATTATATGGCTCAAATGAGCCGGCACATCTGTCGTCGATATACCCCTGTCCCGCGTCAATAGGTCTTCAATGCGGATCCAACGGCCGCACCGCTCACCGAGCTAATTGCCTCTCGTCTGGATGCTCTAGAGTATCCTAAATAGACACTCAGCCACTTTCCAACATGCATCCCGTCCTGACCCACTCTGATGCTGGTCCATGCTGCGTCAAAGGCGGTAATGTCGTCCACTTGCTTTGTCCTGGTAGACTCTTTGGGCGCCTGCAGCAGCCGAGTGAAGAAGTTGGACACGTCCATCACGTCGGCTGCGTCGGTATCTGGTCCACGCCCATGTGTAAGATTTGCTGGGTCTGCTTGCTATCGGCTCCAAAGCATTCCCGTTGTGGATAACCAGAGACGAGTGTTGAAGATGAAACGTCGACGGCAGAGAGATGAGTCTGCTCGTCGGGTCAAGTACGGTTTCAGGCACGGATATCGGATGTTGACAATCGACGAGTTGAAATTCGGTCAAGTGTTCGCATTTCATTCGGGCGCTCTTCTCAACTTAGACAGTCACGGCCGGTCACTACTGGTCACAGCTGGTCATTGTCGCGCGCCTACTAGATCCCCTGTGTCTCGGAGATCCTCGACCTCGTCCTTCAACTCCAAACCTTTCTCTCGCCATGCCGCACTCTCACCACTCTCACTCTGGGCAATTCTGTCGACATGCCAAGGACGATCTGGAGGACATAGTCGCAGAAGCGATACGCCAGGGCTTTGAGACCTATGGGCTATCTGAGCATGCACCGAGGTATAGGCTGGAAGATCTGTTCCCGGAAGAAGTGAGCGTTCCAGACTTCTTCACTCTCCTATCGCAAGTGGTTGACTGTTTGAAGGCAGATCTCGAGCCGAAAGACCTGGAATCGACTTATCTCGCCTTTCTGGCCGAAGCCCAACGTCTCAGAGCCACATATGCGGGACAAATCAATCTACTGACTGGACTCGAGACGGACTATATAACCGAAGTGGATCTTTCCAAGACGGCGGCTCTTCTCGACTCTAGACCAGACATCGATTATGTCGTCGGGAGCGTGCACCACGTTAATGGCGTTTCTATCGACTTTGACCGTCCGACGTGGATCCGAGCCGTTCGAACCGCCGCTTCTGGCCAGATTGGTACAACTATGGTCCTGCCTCCGACGGAGTCGTCGTCAACGACACCGGTCTTGCCAGACGTAGAGGACGTGGAGGCAGATCCGACTGAGGACCAAATGGTATCATTCCTCCACGCATACTTTGACGCTCAATACGACATGCTTCAGGCACTACAACCCGAAGTCATAGGTCACTTTGATCTGTGTCTCCTCTGGATACCCAGGGTTTCCCTGCGCTCAAAAGGCATTTGGGCAAAAGTGGAGAGGAACGTCCGTTATGTAATTTCCTACGGTGCGCTGTTCGAGGCGAATGCCGCTGCCCTACGGAAAGGTTGGTCCGGATCGTACCCCAGCGGCGATATTCTTGAAGTGAGTGTTGGAAAACACAGACGTATCGAGTTCTTGACCCGTATCGGATCGGTATTGACGATCCATCTCAGCTCATACTCGAGCTTAATGGCCGGATATGCCTGTCTGACGACTCGCACGGTGTCCATCAAGTAGGCCTCAACTACTACGCAATGATGGAATACCTAATAGGGAAAGGTGCGAGCGAGATCTACTTTCTCGTGCAGACATCACAGAGACAGGCCGGTGATCTGGATTTGGGGAAGAGAGGGAGAGTCGTCGCGCGGCCGATGCGTGATTGGGCAAAACACCCTTTCTGGAACACCTGTCGCCCTCACAATATCTGATCAGCCCATAACGTTATCGGGTACTGCGTTTGTCCATCTCTTTATCGCAAGGCGATGTATGACAGCCGTTTTCCGGAAAAGACATGGCACATGCTATATAGTCCACGGATCGATCGCGATCTCGGGTTGTGCTTTTTTGAAGATAATGTGACCTCCTCGTCAAGAGCCCACTAGGGTCTGAGACGACTCATTGGCGTGCCAGTATAACATTATTGAGGTCTGGCACATCGCCTACGAAGCCGATGACGAGCATGCGTACCAAAGATGAGATCCCACAGTGTGAGGATACTCGATGATTCTGACGGAATGCGTTCGCCCGGCACAAGAACTTCACACCTCATTCATAGAATCATGGACGCTACTGCGAGTTCTGTCCGTGGCCTGTACTAGCTAGGCAGACTAGAACGGCAGCTCCTCTCCGTCGTTGGTCCAGAACTTTCCACCGTGGCTCTCCTTGGTCGCGGCATCGACGACCTTGAGCACGCCCTCCACGCTCTTTGTAGCTGAGATGGCGCCTACTTGTTCCACTGTGAGCCCCAATGCCTCGACACCTGCCCTGCCCATGTCCGTGTCTACCATACCCGGGCTAAGGCCCAGTCAGCATACGCAGAAAGACTCTCGCAAGCGTCGAACTCACTGGACAGGGAATGCGATGAGATCCGGTGTCTCCTGGTCCAGCTTCTTGGTAATGTAGTTGAGAGCGGCTTTACTCGCGCCGTAGGCAATGTAGCTGTAGGGGATAGCATCGGTGATCTTGGCGATGAGGGTCGAGATCACGACAAACTTCGCGCCGGGTACGAGGAGCGAAGCGAAGGCTTGGTAGAGGACGAGGGGACCGAGAGTGTTGGTCTCGAATGTCCTTTGCAGCTCGGAAACCTTCTCATTGGCCACAGTGGATTGAGGAGAATTGATTCCTGAATAGCTCAGCTGGTCTCAAATCCCCTGGACCTACCAGCATTGGCGATGATGACGTCGACTTTGCCGACCTTGGCCTTGACGATCTTGGCCGCGGCGGCGTTGTCGGCCTCATTGGCCGAACTGAGCTTGATTGGGATGACGACCTCGGGGTGCTTGGCCGCCAGTTCTGCTAGAGAGCCCTCTGCAGGGAACGATCGGACTCCGGCAAAGACGACACTGTTGGGTCGAGCCGCAAGTTGTGCTACAAACTCGAGACCCAGTCCTCGATTGGCACCGGTGACTTAGGGTCAGCGATGTCGTCAAAGTTCTGACTCACCGAGGTAGACAGTTGGAGACATGTTGCAATTTGTGGGAGTTTCGAGTGTGAGCTGGAGACTGTAGTATAGCGGTGGTGGGAGGGACGGTGATCTATCTCTGATAGGGGTCATGCTCAACAGCTATAGACATGGTTCTTATAGTCTCTACGAGCATCATGTACAGTCAACATGTGCACCCTTGCGAACGTCGAACTCGCTATGCATTACTCAGCCCGCCGGCTACCTTGGTTGACTTGTAAGCATGCCTTATTCTCTGGCAGTGAGCTTACCAAGATCAATGATAATCGATGAAGACCATACTCGGGTCCTCGAACAGATCGATCGCCGTCGGCCTTAGTCAGTACAGCTAAATCGGGGGTTGATGCAAAGCTCGTCCTTTCAGCCTTCAGTATCGGTTCAGATCTCAGACCCTTTCGGCACCTGTGAGGCTGTGAGAAACAAGAACGGATAAGGAGGGGGAGCGACGGCGATCCAGGGCTGCTCCAATCAGCATTCAGCAAGGACCTCTTAGTGCAACGTTTCCTATTGTGTCGCTAGCTGTAATCTTTTGATGTGGTCGGTATCACGCGGACGAGGATCGAGTGCGTGCTCTTGCTTCTGATAACCTCAGGGCCCTTTGGCAATACGCGACATGCTGTTTTCTGGTGACATGATCTGGATGTCGAATGTCGAAAGAATCGCGCAAGAGTTGGCTCACTCGATACCGTATCGATGCCATATGTCGCATATAGTACGCGCTCCGCCGCTTGTCACGCGCTCGGAAATTAACATTCAGCGATCGCATGTCCCACCAGTCCCCAGTCGACAGTTATTCCCACTTCCCACTCGCAATTAGATTCCACCATTGAGTAGCGAAGTGCAATAATGAGCGACAATGATAGAGTCCAAGGTGTGGTACGGGGAGGTGGGGGTGTCACTGAACAATGCCAAGTCGTGTAGATACTCGACACCATTAAAGACTGGACAATAAGCGTGCCCAGCTTCCACCTGCTTCCACATATATACTCGAAAAACGGAAAATTACGGTTGGACTAAGCTCGCCCAAGACCGCTCAATGTGGCGAGACGTTGACCGCAGCCTTGGACGTCTGCAACAAAGAATTGATGGTGCGTTAGACTCAGTACAATCTACAACCCCCTCCTTCCTCGGTTATGCTATGGCATGGCATGATCGTTTTCGTATTGACCTGTCACTATGGATACAGTGGGTTCAGCAGGGCTCAGCGCCTCGCGCGCTCTCAGAGCACAGCCCTCCTGTTGGCCGTGAGTCATGCAAATGATATGCTGGTTGTTATCGGATGTCGAAACTCCTCCTCGAGCCGAGGACAATATGCCTCCCTCCTTGGCGCCGCGCAATCCCACGCCCCTCCCATCATGGCATTTCTCAAAACATGTCGTCTTCGTCCTCTTGACTCGCTCGTTGTCGGCCATATCGCCTGATTTGCAATAAAGCCTTTTTCTTCTCTTCTTCGAACTCCTTCTCCAGATGCGCTTTCAGCTTTGGCATGTTGTGGAAAGGCTCGTCGCATTTAAAACAGGAAAGGGTACTGTCCAGGAGTGAGCCAGACGCGCTCATAGCCTGAAGACGTCAGCACCCGACCCGTGATATGACTGCTAGAGGATGTCTCGACTGCCGGTGCGACCCACCTGAACTCGTTCCGCAACATACTCGTCGCCTAGCTCCAACCACCGCTGGACCTCTCTAATCGGTATGAAAAAGCCGAGGTCGGGTCTGAAGGAATTGTAGTGCTTCTTCGTCTTCATCCCCGTTGACAGGTGATCCTCCGATATCACATGCAGATGAACATGCCTGTGAAGAGGGAAGCAAGAAAAGTCGAACGTTCAGCCAGATCGTTCTCCTATTTGGATTGTCGGCTCGAACCTACTTCATCGATGGGATGGCGTGAAATCCGACTTGAATGTTCCACTCGAAGCCATCGACTTTGACCATTTCGTCTCGAATCATCTCTTCGACCTCTCTTGCCGACTCCAGCATCGTGCCGATGATCTCGTCCCTCACCTCACGGCTTGTCTTCGTCAGAAGCGACTTGAGGTCGTCCAAGTGTTCCAAGCGGACGATGGAAGTGGCGGATTCCGGGTTCGCCTGAGGTGGAAATGGGTATCGTGGCAGGACCAGGAAATGGTATTTCGCCTTCGGATAAGCATCGAAAATTGCCAAGGTCCCAGGATTGGCAAAGAGCAGGGTCGAAGCTGGTATCGATTGTGAGGGCTTGCGTATCGTCGCATAGGAGCGCAATGCGTGCAAAGGCGATGTAGACATGGCGCCACTAGATGATCCAGAGCGTATCCTTGTGTTCGATAAAAGGGAGTCCGGATGGGATCCACGTCGAGTCTCGGGAGGTTCAGCGGGTTTCCCTAAAGTTGGCAGCGGTATACCTTGCTCCCGAGCGGGAGATAAAGGTCCGTCTTGTTCGTCTGGGGTCGAGAAGCATTTGCCCATTTTCAATGTTCGGATTTTTCGATGTCACAGGTTGATCACGTAGATCGGATGATGTCGTTCGAAGACCAGGAGTGATTGCGAAGGGTTGGTCCCGAACGACATCCAAAGGGGAAGACCGGAGATTGTGCAGGTCAGAGCCAGAAGTGACCACAATGATTGATCAGAAAGTGCAGTTGGAAGGAGTTGACCAGATTTGACCAGAGCAGAGGTAGCCAGTCGTCGCGAGGATGCGTGATTTCCATGCGGGGTTAAACAGTTTGGGTCGATAGGATTGTTTGAAAGACCGGAAGGTGTTCGGATTGAGGATTTGAGAAGCGGGGTAAAGGAGGATCTAAGTCAGCTCGAGTGGCTTTTCCCTACTTGACGAAATGGATTGGGGAGGGAGACGGCGGAGAGGGGACGAGAAGAATAACAAGTGATCGAGCGAGACACCAGACTGTGTGCGGGTGATACCAGGTGATTGAGACGAACGCCCTTCAGACGGGGAAGCTATCAAGGTGTGGCGTAGTCTCACGTGAGTGCAGGGATGGACGACAATGATTGACAAAACAGTGTGCAGAGCCAGAGATCGACAACGCTTCCAAAGCTCTCCACCGAGGCCGGCTCGATCGAACACGCGAGCACCCTATTCGGGACGCTAGACGGTGGAGCGGTCAGGCTGACAACACCGTCTATCGGTCTAGGGTTGTCTTAGGGTACCGAGCTCTGGACTAATGGTATCGATCGGGACAGCCTGGGACAACAGAAATACTCTGTGGCCTCGTGTGGGCCCGAGTGGAGTGGAGCGGCAGACTCACATGTGTTGTCCAAAAAAGGTAGCCAAGTTGGCAAGCACCAGGCCGCCCTGTCTGATCGAGCTCGGTCTGGCCCTGTCTGGCCTCACTAGCTGAGCTTCAGGTCTCGATCTTGCAGGGTCAAGAGATGCTTAGCAGAGGGTCTGGAACGTTCTCGACAGAGCTACTGTCGGGGCATCGCGAGAGATGGAAGATGGCAAGGGTTAATTAGCGTCGGTCAAGGTGGAGCTGGTGGAACAAACTCTGTTACAGGCACCGGAATTCACGGGGTAATGACGAAAGCGGGAGAGTCACTGCCAACATGCTTAAATCGGCTCGAAAGTCATTAGAAACTGTTGCATCTGAATACAAACCATTTGATATCAAACCACTGCGAGCACTACAACCAATCTAGAGAGCTAATAACCACTACGAAAGACCTACGACAGCAGATGACTCTTGACTCGACATACAGACCATTGACTCCCCCATACACAGACTACACAGCCTCTTTCCATCCTTTGCCTTCGAGACTCTGTCGCTTGGGCGCGGCAGTCTGCACATCCGACCCGGAGGCCTGAGCTTGCTCTCGATGTTCTACCGTACCCTTGTCATCTTCGTCCAGCTCGGGTCCGAGGACAAATTGCGGTCGCTCGACAACCCGTTCGTTGTTCAGATCGTCGTCTTCGTCGTCTGATTGATCGTGACCGTGAGGACGCAGACTTTCAAGCATTCGCTCAGCTCCACCCGGTAGAGAAGGAGCGATACTTGGAGCACGTCGGGAATGCGTCGTTCGGACGGATCGGATTGAGGCTGGTCTCGACGGGTGCACGTGGTCATCGGGCTCTGGTTTCTCGGAAGATGGCAGAGCGAGTCGGAGTAGCGAAGTGTAGGCTGATCACTGTCAGGAGCAGAACGGCTTGTCACGAGGCCAAAGGCAACTCACGTTGTCGACACACTGGACAGTACCATCCCTTGGCCTTCTTCTTCCTCCTCTCTCGACCAGTCGCTGTCGTGCCACCGGCGACAGGAGGCGCTGGCGCACCCGCAGCAGCCGCAGCGGCATCGGCACCGCCCGCTGGCGTCTCGCCAGTACCCGTATCGCCCTCGTCTCTCCTGGCGACTTTGCCTCCTGCTCCAAACTCGATCATACCCACAGCACAATCTCGACAGACGACCAGATGTCTGCAAGGCAGAAGCACAACGTCTCGAGGTGAGGTGAGACACACTATGCACTCATTCGGAGTCGATGCGTATGGATCAGCTTCTCCTGGCGGATATGAAGTTGGCTGTGTGTTCTGAGTGGAGGAGGAAAGACCGTAAATCTCCTTCAGCAGAAAAGTATGGGCGCCGATCTGATCGAAATTATCAGCTTGAATTTCGAACTCGGCTGTATTAGCAGCGGGTACTCACCACTGCCTCTCGCCTGACGACCTTGACGATCCAGACCCGCTTTCCAGCTTGTCCTGGTCCGACCGGCGATCCTGCTTCTGGCACCCACATTCCGCTGATGAGGATGTGGGTGAGCTGAGCATTTCGCCTCTTCAGGATTTGACCTATTAATCGTAAGCGACATGCAATTCGTAAGCGCTTTCTCGCTCACCCTCTGGGCCGACAGCCTCGATACGGATCAACAGCCTCATTCCCTTTTCAGGCTCTTTCTCCTCTGTCTCCTTGCTCGCCTCTTCCTTTGCTTGCTCGCGGTTCTGCAGCTCAATTTGAGCAGCAGATTCAAGATCGGCTTCCCTGTTTCTCCTGCTAAACCTTCCGAACACCCTTGATGCTACACCTGCTCGAGGATGAGCTGGGACGTCGACGCTTTCGTTGTCGTTCGCTCGTCCTTCGGGCACAGTGGCCAAGTCCGGCGCGTTGGACGAATTGATGTTAAGAGTATGCAAGGCATTCTCGTTCCAGGGCCGAGTGGAGTCCTCCGATCGAACAACTTTGTCTTCGCCATCGAGCTCGACGGCAGATTCGCTCGCATTCACATTGGTCATCGGTGCGACGGCGGATGACAGGTCCAAGGCGTGCTCATAAGGCAGAGTGAACAACTGGTTGAATCCACCAGAGTGAATGCCAGAGTACACAGTCTTGGGTTCTTCTTCTGCGATCGAGGGCACTTCTTTGCCCTCGACCACAGGCAGAGGAGCAGGTGGCGTAGGATGAATCGACAAGGTGATGTTGACGAGCGGGGTGATGGCGTCGTAGTTGAACTTGAGCGAATGGACTGGGGGGCCCGGCATGGTCGAAGCCGGTCTCGATCCAGTTGCTGGAATGATCTCATTCTCGGCGATGTCCTGGCCTTCCAATGATGATCGGGAAACCTCCAGCTCGAGCTGCTGCAGGAGAAGAGTAGGTCGCTTCAAGTTGACAAGTGCTTGCAAAGTTGTGGTCGCGTGTAGGCCCTGTGGAAGACCTTCAGCTCGGCGCCGTGATCGAGGAACAGCTTACTCACCTCCTCCGACTTTGCCTTCTCCACCCATCCTTTAACCACGTTGACGTCAACTTTGGTCCCCTCGTCTGCTTTTGTCCATCCTGGCTCGTCATCCTCGCCGACGTCTGGCCCAAAGATCGTCTCTCGTCTCCTCACATTCTTCGACTCTTCTTTCTGTTGCGAGTTGCCGCCATTGGGCCTTTGCACGTCCACCACGAGGGTTTGCTGAGTGGGCTGAACACTCGGCTGGAATCGCGAGTTGGGTCCTAGTAACGAGGACGCTCTCAGTCTCGAGGTTCTGAACGATCCTCCACTGAAAGTCAAGATGATTAGCTGCCGCACCCATGAGACTCGGCCTGAGGCCAAAAAGAAATGGCTCCATCCCGACTGCGCAGGATGACCAACGGATAGTATGCTGATGAAATCAAGAGGGGATTTGAGGCTTACACTCACTATTGCTGGGTGTACCAGTTCGCGGTAGTAGTATTAGATGCCATGTTGCGGTCTTACACTCTAGTCAACGACTCAACACAGTGTCCCAGAGAATCGGATCTGGTGATGATCGGAGGATTAGCGACGAAGTCGTCCGGCGGCGATCGGGTGACGAGTCGAGGTTCTTGGCACTAATGGTTTGATACACCAGGCTAAGGATGCGGCTCGTTGTTGAGATGTCCTACTGTCTGATGATGTAGTACTCTGCTCTGTCCAGTTTGTTCAGAGAATGGACACGAATGCGATTCGATCAACGGATAGAAAGGTGATCCCACCCAACGGTGGCAGGTAAGCTAAATGAGAAAAGGCGATCATATACCGGGCTAATTTCCTCTTCGGGTAATAAACGCTAGACCGGCTTCGGCTTCCATCAGGCCGGCCGGGCAGCGGGCACGGGTGTAAACGGTGAGCATGCAGAGCACAGTGGTCGTGGTAGAGTAGCTGCATGGTAGGTAAGGGCTACAATTAGATGGACAGAGTGGGCATGGTATCTTATACAGGATATACAATGACAGACCTCAAAGTTTCGAGCGCGTAGAGTCCCTCATAGCCATTCCGAGTCGTCGTCACCTAAGTGGAAACTATCAGCAGAAACCCTTTGGCAGGCTGAGCGGAGCACCTCACCAGTCGTGGGTACTTGTTGTCTGACGACCAGTCGTGCGCCACCCAGAGCCTCGTCATCATCATCTTCGTCGTCGTCGCTGTCGTCGCTGCTGTCGTCGTAATTGCCATACACCGGGACTGTCGGCACTGGGGCAGGCATTTTAGGCGGTTCCGCCGCCAAGCTCTCTCCAACCATCTTGGCGAACTCGTCCTCGTCCTCGTCTTCTTCAAACTCGGCATCCTCCTCCGCTCCGTTTACACCCTCATCTCCAAGATCGTACTCCTCGTCTGAATCGTCTATGATTTCGGCAGACTTGATCTTGCCGTTAGACGCTGCGGCGGCGGTAGCAGCAGCTGCTGCTGCCTTGCCCTTCTTTGCTCCGGCCTTACTACTCGTTTTGGCAGGAGGCTTCTTGGCTACCGGTTTGGCGTTTGTTTTGGCTTCCGATGGTTCTACAGGTGTGGCTTTGGTAGGAGGAGCCTTCCTTGCAACACCTTTACTGCCCTTGGTAGGGCGCGCAGGAGCTGGAGGTACCTGTTCGACGTAATCCGACTCTAGGCGGGGGCGTTTGCTATGCGCGGGAGTCAGGCCGTCTAGAATTGTAGGAGTATCGCCATAAGCATCTTCAACCTCTTCATCGTATTTGGGTCGAGCACTCGCCAACGGCATCGATGCGGAAAACGCGGTCGAGGCCGTCGATCCACTGGTCCCAGGACGTCTCTGAGATCCGGACGCAGCTCTGTTCAGTGTCAAGTGCATGGTCGTAGGCAGCGCGTGTATAGTGAAAGACTACAAAATGTCAGTGATGCTGGACAAAGGGAGCACGATCCATGATGGTACGTACGTGGGTTGCCTCATTATACACCAACACGCATTCTCTACTCTTGCTCTGCTCTTCTCGTACATCGTACGCTTGCACTCCGTGAGACTAACGGCAATGTTAGCTCTGGATGGCGACTTACGATTTGCATGGCAGGCACTCACCGTGGTGTCCAAAGTCACTTGCCTCGATCCGCTCGCGGCTGTCGAAAGCAGCCCCACGGACTCGCTCGTCACTGACGCGGGTTTGAAATTGTCTGCAGTGAGTCAGCATTTAGAGCATCGACAATGATACGCGAAGCTCACATCTTAACGCGACGAGCTCTTCGCTATCCCTCTTTCTCTTCCTAGAGTCGAACAGGCTTGACGATAGCGACACGGGATACGTCCCAGACGTGGGCAGCGAGCTGGTGTTGGCCATGGCGCGAGGCGTTGGCAGTTGTAGATCGAGTGCGATTTTCAGATCCCAAGGCGAGGTGCGATATCACAGGAGGACACGACCTCTGGCTCCCTATTGTCTGTTGCTCTCGCGACGATCCCTTCACAGCCTTGTACACAAGTTGCAACAAAGGGCAAAAGACATCTACAGCCAAGGCGTTCCCGCTTCACGGCCGGTCAGTTCACAAGTCATCGGACTCCGCCGGAGTTGTAACCTCCACTTTTGTGTTAATATTTGGGTGGTTATAGTTTGGTTTACGTAAACTATCTCACACTTCCCGTCATCCTGCAGCTGCAGCTGTCAAGACACCTGATCTTGCTTCTAGGCCTGCAGACAAAAATCAGTCAAGTCAATGTTCATACCGATCCATACACTCACTTTCTCGCCCTATTGTCCATCTTACTCAGCCCAATCATCACCGCAGTAGCAAGCGCAGACTGGGATGTCACATGCGAGGAAACCTGGAGGCAGTGGCAGTTCCGTGAGTGTCATGCGAGCTATTTGATCGCACAGTGAAGGTCGCCGCTGACGTACTGTCGACTCTCAGACAGCCGCGAAGAGAATCAAGAAGGAAGTGAGCAGTAGCAGCGTCTTCGTGCGAGATAGCTTACTGACCTTGATAGATTGCCGACTTGTCGAAAGAAAATTTAGGGGCGATCACACTTACGCCCAATGAATCCAATATCTTCCTCTGGCGGGCGCAATTGCCGGGACCGACAGGATCGCCCTATGAAGGCGGCCTGTTCGACGTCGATGTTAGGATACCAGAGGATTACCCGTAAGTTAGCTGGGCGAATCGGTGCCTTTTGCAGTCGGCTTAGCTGATCACATTGCTTGGGCAGCTTTGCTCCGCCCCACTTGCAATTCCTCACCAAGGTGTACCATTGTAACATAGCGAGCACAGGAGCTATCTGTGAGTCATGAATAGGCGTCAAGCTGGGAACTATAGCTGACCATGCTTGTGTAGGCCTCGATGTGAGCGAGCTGTCCAATCGATTTTCCTTTTTGCAAGCTGAGACCTACTTAGCTCCTGAAAACAGCTTGGTCGCCCGCCTTGTCCCTCTATAAAGTCATCCTTTCACTCTCGTCCCTCCTAACAGACCCGAACCCCGCAGATCCTCTAGTCCCAGCAATCGCTACGGAGTATAAGAGGAACAAGGCGAAGCATGATGCCACTGCCAAAGAATGGGTCAAATTGTGAGGAACGGTCGGTTCCCTCCTGCCATCACAGTCCACTGACTCGGCCCAGATACGCCCTCCCGAAGAAGCCCGTTGCCGCACCGCCTGTAGCTCCTCCTATCAACCGCACAGATTCATCTACGTCCAGCGCTTCGAGAAAGGCGATAGCCCGACCCGGAACATCCTCGGTAACCCCTCAACCAGCTCAAATCGCCGGCACGCGGCGAGCGAACCCCTATGCCAATGGAGACGCAAGCGGAAGTACCAGCAGCAAGCCAATAGAGCTGTCCGATTCAGACGATGAGGGTGGAAAGGGAGCAGGAGCAAACGGCGAGAATGGAGGAAGCGGGAACAAGGGAGATGGAAGAGGGGAAAGAGCGACGAAGAGAATGAGGACCGCGGGTAATGGGAGCTCAGCTCCAGGTAGTCATGGCGGGACGGGAATGGGGACCAGTAGCGACGATGTGATCGTCATAGACGAATAGGACGAGTGCTCCTCGCATCAACCTCCGCCATCGACCCCGGGGACACTTGGTGTCAGGCAGCTTGGCTAGGAGTTTCCGTCAGGCAGCCCCCAGTATGGTACGTTTATAACGACATGACATGATTTACGTCGTATGGCTTCTGCAGCAGAACAGCCGACCTGGCAGCTAGTAGTCTGATCGTATGGTCTACTGTTGGCTGACACTTGTATCAGGTGGTCTTCCACTAATCCTCTGCACCTTTGATGCTGATGTAACGCGCCAACGCGCGTCAGAGGATATCTTCGGTTCTATCCTTTGGTCCGATTCCCCCGATCGACCATCAAAGGGTTTCCAGATTCGCCAGATATATATTTCTCGAACGGTCTGCCCGGAAAGAAAACCTTCTTAACACTCTTACATGACATTCGGTCATCTCATTCACTTTGCAGTCTACATTCGCTATCTCGACCTACTCGATCTACTCGACGACATGAACCCCTTGTTGCGCACCTACAGGCCACTCCTCATTGGCGGGGGTGCCGTCGCTGCTGGTTTGGGTGGATACCTCTACCTGAACCGCAACGATGAACGCAGATTCTACCGACCTATCGGCTGGGACGCCTGGATCAAGACTGCGCACGAAGAGACGTTCCAAATGCGACTCCCGTATGGAGCCTGGGGAGTTGGCAACGACCATTTCTCCAGCCACATCCTGCTCTCAGAGGAGGAATGCGAAGCCAAGCTCAAGGCTCAAGAGACAAGCACGATCGTTCGCCGAGCTGGCAACATGGTCGTGAGGTGGGACACTGGTGTTTTAGGATCCAATCAACCATGTGAAGACCGCCATGCGGTCGATCTCATCCCTCGTTCGAGCTTGAACTACCTCCGAAATGGAGACACTACCGGTCTGCCAGTCGACGCTGCCCGAGAGGTTGCAGACGCACGAGCACCATTATCCTTTTGGGAACGATGGGGCAAGGTGAAGAATCATGTGCCCAAGGTCAAAGACGAAGAGTCCAAGGTTCACCATGTCGACCAAGGTCCAGGTGAAGATGACATACTCATGGTATCCGTTCTCGATGGCCACGGCTCTCATGGTGGATTCATGGTTGCAGAGTTGATGCGCAAGGTCTTGCACCCGACCCTGGCCTATGCCCTTGCGAGCGGGGAAGGTGGTTTGGTCGACAAGTTGCCAATTTCCTTCGTCGAGAGATGGGGCGTGACGACCAATGGTGATCCGTGGCAAGTGGGCAAGGTCACAAAGACAATCTACGATACGTGAGTCTCCGCGCAATGTATTCAGCTAACTTCCTAGGATTCTCGCATTGGACAACGATCTTCTGAGGACCCCGTTGACTTTGTTCCGAAACCACTTGGCGGATCCTACCAAGGATCCACTGCTTCCCCACCCGGCACCCTCGCTCGTGCATCTTGCCACTCTTGACACTTCAGGTGCATGCGCCACAACGGCTATCATTGATGCTGCCAGCGACAAGCTCTACGTATCCAACCTCGGCGACTGTCGTGCCGTCGCGGGATGGTACGACCCCAAGACTGGACAGTGGCGTTGCGACGTCATCAGCGAGATTGGCGATGTCAACGGTGACAATGATGAAGAGGCGGACAGGTGAGCCGAGCCGTTATCTGCAATCTACAATCTCTGTCTGGCTCCCGGCTGATATTGACCATCTGTAATAGGCTGCGAGCAAGACACCCGATCGAGGAATGGGACGACGTGGTCTGCAATCTCGGCCACACGGGACGCGTGTTGGGCAATTGTCAAATCACTCGGGCCTTTGGCGACGCTGACAACAAGCGCCAGATCAACGACATCGCCAAGTGAGCTCACATCCACATAATCGAGGAATGAGCTAATGAAATCGTAACGTAGAATGCGCGAGGCTGTCGATGTGCAGAATTGTCCTCAGAAGAAACCATACCTTACCCCACCGTACATGCTCGGCGAGGCTGAAGTGCTGTATCGAGACCTCCATTCGGCAAGTGGTGAAGAGCTCAAGTTCCTCATCATGGCTACAGACGGCCGTGAGTGCGGTCCTCCCATGATAAAACGGCTCAGAGCTAATGAGACTGACTGGACCGTAACGCGCTGACTCACTCTATCTCCAGTGTGGGACACACTGTCGTCCGAAGAAGCCACTCTACTGATGTCTGCGCACATGACTAACCCGTCCGCGAGCAAGATTGCCAAAACCACCTTGGCCTCGCGATACAAGTTCCAACCTCCAATTCCCAAGCGACCCTACCCCGTCGAAGACCTCCCCGGCACCACTGCCGAGAACTCGCAAGGCACATGGTCCATCCAGGACGACAATGCGGCAACTCACTTGATCCGCAACTGCCTGGCCAGAGGTGACGACTGGGAGAGACGAAGGATCCTCAGCATGAAGGACGGTACGCTCAGAGAGCTCAGAGACGACATTACCACTGTGTGAGTCGCAGTGACTATTATCATGGCAATTGGAGTCGGGAGTGCGGTGCTGACCCGACTGTCACAGCGTCTTGATGTTCGATGAACAGCCCACCAGTGCTTAAAGGCTGCTGCCCAAGCTTGCTCTTCCCATCATCCAGTCCTTAGCATTAAGACCATACCGTGATTCCTTCTCGTAGCTCCATGTGCCATAACCTTGAACGCGTGACCAATATGCAGCATCTTCTACCCTATCTCATCACCACCTGTAGCGGATCTCATCACACACGTCCGTACGATTTATTACATCCATACCCCGACCTCAACCTCGAGGTCATTCTACTATCAAGCGATATCGTAACTAGATCATACCGTACTCGTACTCGTAACATCAAAAACATTCCCCGTTCGTCGCAGTCCGTTTCCATTCCCACTCCCATCCTACCCGTTGCCATTTCACTGGGACGTATCCTCACTTTGTCGTCTGATCACACCGAAATCGAAAATCGCAATCGTTCCTCCAATACCAAGCCTATCCTTCCTGAACTCTAACGCTGATGAGATCGTTCGTAGATCATTGGACCCAATCGCCGGAGTATTCTGACGAATGCCTCTGATGCGACTTTTGGCCATTCGCCGCTTTCTTGCCTTCATTCTGACCGACGACTCTGCCTAATCGCGCGGTATCGTCGTCGTCTGATTCCAGGTGATTGCTGCCGTTAGGCGGTGATCTCGATCGTTCCCATTTATTGAACTCTTTCGAGAACTGTACCAAGTCTCCGATCAGCGGGTGCTCCATACTATGAACAGGTCGGACTCACCTTGTCGAAAGACATTGATGCCTCCTCGCTGCTGCCCATAGAGCCGCGTCTGCCATCTTCATCCTCACTGGCAAGGAAGGTTCCGTTTCCATCACCGCCCATCTCCAACAAGGTGTTAATCCTCTGTTGAGCTTGATGCAGATCTTCCCTCAACACCTCGACTTCTCGCTCCGCCTCTTCGCACCTCATCCGCATCACCTCGACCTCCCTCTCTCTCGCCGACAAGACATCGCGAGACGCCTGCAGCTCGGCTTGGAGAGCATTGTGCTGCTGCTGCAACTTGTCGAAGCGCCTGTTGAACTCGGTCTCCATGCCTGATGGCGTAGCGCGCCCAGAGACGATTTCTCGAGTCCTCGCTCCTGGCTCGGTTGATGATCGACCAGTGAGACCATCGATTTCCGCTTGCAAAGACGAGTTTGCAGATTTCTGCTTGTTCAGCTCGTCCTATCGGTTCGTCAGCTTCTCGCCCCAATATGACCCAAATATCTACACACCTTCATTCGCTTGAGCATCTTCTCGGTACCCTTGACGTATCTGACCGCCGTCTGGTAATCGCCCTCGAGGGCGGCCATCTTCTCTTTGTGCTGAGTCTCCAATTCGACCATCTTGCGCTCGGCATCAAGGACCCTTCGGTCTCCTTCACCGGCTCTCGTGGGCGAGGGCGACCGCATAGACATTGCCGTTGGACTCCTAGCATCCTTCATCCTCTCGACCAATCGACCCAGGGATTCGACCTTGTCCTCGGCTTCGCTGCACCTTCGGTTCAGAGCCTCGATCTCGCGCTGGGCGTTATCTGCCTCTCGAGTCTTGTCCCGAAGTCGGCTCTCCATCTCCCGACTAGAGGACGACGAGTCGCTGGGATTGGCCAGATCGCTCTCGTTGACCGCAATGCCGTGGTCCGCCACTAAGGTGTCATCTGTCAGCTTGAGAAATGTAAAATATCATTTCGATGAGCTCACGTAGATTCCTGAGTGTGGAGCATCGAGTCTCGATCTCCGTCAGAGCCGCTTCCCGCTCTCTCAACTCGTCGTCCTTGCTTTCGTAGAGCTGCTTCCACTTGGACAATTCTTGTTGAGCACTGGTCAGTTTGCCCCGGATCCCCCTCATCTCAGCTTTCAGACCGTGATGGCTCAACTCCAAATCCCTGGTCTTCGCTCGATGGCCCATGAATCCAGATTCCGCGGCATCCAGCCTCTGTCCGGCCTCCTTGAGCATCTTGCGCAGCGAATTGCTCTCCTCTTCCAGCGCTCGGACTTGATCACCGTGACCTCTGGTCAACCGACTTTCGTCCTCCTTGATGCTCCTGTGTGAAGCCAAGAGCTCGCCCAGGCGGGATGTCGTGACGTTTCGCAGCGAATCCGCCTCCTCTCTCGATTTGGCGTAGGCATTCTCCACGTCCCTCATCCTCGTTTGGATCACTTCGGACTCCCTTCCTCTGGCCTCCAGCTCGGCCCGGTTCTCCGTCAACTCTTCTTCCAGCTCGAGAATCTTCTGTTGGGAGCGGTTGTACATGTCCTCGATCTCGGTTGATCGGACACCTGCGGCCAAGACGGCTTTCTGCACTTGATCAATCACGCTCAAATGGTCGTCCCGCGTTGTGATTGCTTCTTCCAGTTGACTCCTCAGTCGGTCGTTCTCCGCTTCTCGTTGTTGAGCCAGACTCTGAGTGGAGATCAATCGCTCGCCATGTTCTCGAAGTGAATTTTCGGCCAGTTTGACTCTTTGCTGCAACTCCTCCATCTCCTCGATTGCCAGCCGATGAGCGTCCTCGGCATCCTCAGCCCTCTTGAGCGTTTCGTTCTCGCGCTGGACAGAGTCCGTATGAAGATCGCGGGACCCGCTGTTCTGTCCGCTGAGCTTCTCCAGCTCTTTTTGGGCCATGGTGTGATTCTGGTGCAAGCTGGCGAGCTGTCGTTCAAGGTCGCTGATCCGTTCCTTCTCTATCCGTGCCAGGTCCAGAGGGGAGTTTGACTCGAGTGTGGCGACTTTGGCACGGTAAAATGCTGCTTCTTGGAGGGCACCCTTTCTCAGCCGTTCAGCTTCGGCAGCCCTATCAGACGCTGCTCGGATTTGAGACACCAATTCGTTCTGTCAAATCGACTATCAGCACTGACTGATGAGTTCACCGGTCAACTCACCTGAATGGCCGCCTTGTCCTGCTTGAGCCTGACAAGCGCATCTGCGAGCTTTCGGACAGTCTCGGCATCACCGCCAATCTCCTCCGCATCTTGTTTGCTCCCATCCTCGCTCTCATTGTCCAAGGCGTCGTAGGTGAATCCCTGCTGCGTGGCTCGACCGATAATCACTCTTAGTGCTGCTTCCCGCTTTCGTCCAGCCTCCACTTCTGCCTCTTTGCCCTTGAGCTCCCTGATCAGGTCCGCTGAACCAGACACTGAACCTGGTCTTCCACCGTTGGGGAAGCCATTGGCGGTGGTGGGCGATCGCCCATAGTAGAAGGCATCAGGGGGAGGAGCAGGTCTATCTCCATTCGCCTCTGCCATTCTCATTCTAGGCGAGGGTGATCTTGTCCCCAGAACACTGGGGTTGAACCCTGACTTTCCTGGCATTTGCGGTGGTGACGATGGTCCACCTGTTGGCGAGGTCACTCGCACTGGGAAGCCGTTACTGCCGGGACTTGTTGGACCACCAGCATTCGGAGGTGACATTGCCCTTCTGAACTCGTCATCTCCCTCCCGTCTAGGTCGTTGCGGTGGGCCATTCCTCTGTTGCTGTTGACCCTGTTGCACGTCCTGCGATTCGGATCTCGATACCACGCTGGGGTTGATGGGCGGTGCGAGAGGTGCCAACGGTGCCATGGGCTGCATCTGCATAGGAGGCGATTGTGCAAGCTCATTCAGACGATCCGATGACACTGGCGGCGAGGCAGCTCGAGCTAGACTGTCCATCGATGCGGATGGCGCTAATGCCTTTTTGACTGATTGCGGTGTGTCGGACGCTTTGACTGGCTGTGCTTGCTGATTTGGCCAATCCGACACACGGGGCTTGACTTGCCGAGGGGGTTGATTGTCGGGGGGATATTTGATTTTGCCTAAGATTATGGTCAGCTGTGTACGACGCTATAGCAACCCCAGCTTACTTGTGTCCAAGACGTGCATGAGCGTAGGGTCATCCTTGACCTGTGGTGAGGACGCATTGGCTTCGCCTCCCACGACGAAGATCTTCCCGTGGGCAGCGACCATAGCGTGGCCTGAACGGGCGGTAGGAGCCGGACCCATATTCTGGAACATGTACCATCGCTGGTCTACATGGACGTCAGCTGACGGTCTGGACTCCGAAAACTTCCAAGCTTACTGGTGATCCTGAATGCTGCTAAATCCCCGAGATCTTTGCCATTCACATCCCTTCCTCCGAAGATGTACATGACATCGTCTACGACGGCGGCTGCGTGACCTTCTCTCGGAACCGGGATGTAGCCAATACAGCTCAGCTCTGTCCATGCACCAGTCGCAATGTCGAAGGACCAGGTGTCGTTGTAGTGGTACATTCCGTCTGTGCCTCCGAAGAGGTACAGCTTTCCCTGGTGAGCAATCAGGACATGGCCAGTACGTTTGGGAGGAGCCGGTGTGGTGTAATTGATCTGTTCCCAAACATGCTGTTTCTCGCTTGATACTGAGAGTAGGGAACATTTAACACACGCGAAGTATTATGCCCCGGTAAATCGACTTACGCTGTTTGATATCATATGCCCAGAGGTCATTCATGAACGATCCCTCGGCTTGGCCTCCAAAGACGAAGAATCTCGTGTCATGCATCGCCGCAGCGTGACCATATCGCCCGATAGGCCCCGGAGTGACCGGCACATTTGTCCACTCTTGCGTTCCTGTATCGAAGTCAGCAGTGTTCTTTGACCTTCGACTCCAAACTTGGACTCACGCAGATCGAGAATGTACAAGCTCTCATCTTGCGAATCGTCCTGCTTGACTTTGGTGTCTCCGCCCCAGATCAACATGATTCGATCGGCGATCGCACTGGCATGTCCAACTCTCGGCACTGGCGCGTCGCCTTTCGTCTTGACTGGCATCGTGGTGCAATCCCTCACGTCCATTGACCAAAGATCATTCTTCACGCTCTCGTGTACCAATCCTCCGAACAACAGCATATGTCCGGAATGCGATGGGAAAGCGGGCACGGACAATCCATATCGCGGGAAGGGGGACTGAGGTGCTGATGGAGGAGACGTCTGCGCTGGATACAGCTTCAACGGACGCGTGGCCCATGGGTACGAGGTATTAGGGACCGTAGATTGGCGGTTTGGTGTCGAAGCCTGGTTGTTGAGATTGGTGGATGATGAGGAATGTCCTGCTTGGTAGGCGGGCCCGGCGGCAGGATTGCCATTGTCGCCTTGGTAAGCTGGGTTGATGGGATATTGAATGTTCCCAGGCTGTCCAGGCTGCATCTGAGCCTAGAGGAGAAGTCAGAGAGGGAATGCGGCAAAGATCAAAGATCTCGCTACGTACTGGGTTGGAGGTCATTCTTCTGCCATTGACCATCTGCGGTCCATTGATGTTCGGCCCGTTAGGCGATCCATATGACCCTCCACTACTTGCTTGTCCTATTCCCACCTGACTTCCATTTCCTACTTGGCTTGGTCCTCCGCCAATTCGCGGACCGTTCATCTGAGGCGTGGTACTGTTGAAAGCGGAGGAGGATTTGCGAGGACGTGTCATGGTGGCAGTATAACTCATACGTCAGTCGTTGCTCCTTCAGACTAGCGACGCGACATGTATGAGTGGCAGTGTCGGGATGAGATTGACAAATGAGACACGAATGATGGAAGGAGAGGACGAGGATGATGGGTTGACGCGTGTCTGGGTGTGAAGATTGACTGATCCCAGCGATCACAACAGGGAGTAATCTCGCGCATCCGATCGCAGGGGATCAATAGACAGCAGGTCGGCGAGGGGCTGGACTCTCCGACGACAGGAAGGCGTGCGAGATGAGAAATCGAGCCCGTCACGACATTGCAGGCCAGATTGAAATAGGAGAGAAGGGACTCGAAGCTTGAAGTGTGTCCAAAATCCAAAGCAGCCATCCTTCTCATCATCTCTTCCGAGTTCCGTAATCCTCTCGATATCATCTCACAACGTTACTCACGTTACAGGCGGGCTGCTGGTGTTGATGGGCGACTGATGCTCGGCCAAAGGCCCGGAAACGGGCACGGCGCCGGTCGCACCCTCTTTGTCTTTACTCTGCTTTCTCTTGAACAGCGACATGGTGTTCTATTGTGCCATCGGTCAAGTTGTCGCCAGCGTTGTTCCTCTCCCGCCTTCTTGCTGATGCCAGGAATACGTCGGATCGAAAGGTAGATGAGTGGGTATCGAATGTTGTTTGGTCGTCGAGGATAGCGTAGCAAGGTTTGTTGGCGAAGAGGTGTTTTCGCTAAATCGAATACCAAATCACCGTGCGTTCATCCAACGCGTCCGGCCGGAGGTGGTCTCTGATTAACTGATTTCGACGCGACGGCTGATGGTGATGTCTCTGGATGCGGGTGATAGATGTAGCAGGGGAGACAGCTAGTCGCTGCAGTACGAGTACAAGTCTTGATCCTCACTGACTCGACCCACCTTTGGTCCAAAGGACCCCGTGCATTCTTCGCTGTTAGAGGACGCAGCTAATCAGCAAACCAGAGGCTAACATCGACAATTCAGGGGTGATTAGACTTGCGCGTAATCGCTCGCTGCTTATTTACTCCTCGCTTTCGAAACAGCCAATGTTTGCCACTTTGGGTAAAGACCACAATGACTGGGAGCTTGCCTTGGGCGCTCGTGACTGATAGCCTCTGACAGCCTACATGGGCCTGCAAGAGCTCTACATGCTTTCTCTATGATCATCCCCTTTGTGCACTGCATTCTTGCTAATCCTGTATCCAATGTTCATGCGTTGCTTCTCACTCTCAACCTCCCCTCAGTCGACCTTGGCCGCCCCTTCCTCCTTCTCAAACTCTTCCTCCGCCTCATCCTCTTCTTCCGCCGTATGCCACTGCTTGGCCCGCTCGACAGCCCGTTCCCATCCTCTGATCTTTTTCAGACGGTGCTTCTCCTCGTACTCGGGCTCAAAGATGGTAGCGTCGGCCGTATTGACTTTACTCAACGTGCCTTCAGAGTCAGTCAGGTCCCAGCCAAAGAGCTTGAGCGCGTGGCCGGCAAGTAGCGCAGATCCAAGAGCGGTCGACTCTCGCATGGCCGGTCGAGCGACTTTGAAACCGCCAATCTGGGAGGTGTCAGCGTTAATCCACTTAAAGGCAGCTGACAGCAGACTCACATTCGCTTGCAACTGCATAGCCAGGTCGGAGTTGGTCACACCACCTAATAGGAAAGTTAGGTTGATACCAGATTTGGACTTCCGCGTGTACTCACCGTCCACCTTGAGTGTGTCCAGTCTGACGCCAGACTCCTTCTCAATGACGTCCAACACTGCTCGGGTTTGATAACAAACCGCTTCTAGCGTTGCCCTGGCGATATGAGCGGAAGTGGTGTACGCTGTCAAACCAATAATTGTTCCGGTCTAGTGTTTCGTCAGCTCGAGATCCTGTCTCTGACAATCAATCACTCACAGCTTCTCTGTCCCAGTATGGAGCCAAGAGACCACTGAACGCAGTGACAAAGTACACGCCTCCGGTGTCTGCCACCGAACCCGCAAGCGGATCCATATCCGACGACTCTTCGATCAAGTTGACTTGGTCTCGCAGCCTAGGACAGGGTCAGCTGGCAATATAAATCTAAGGATCAGCTTGCTCGTACGCACCATTTAATGGCAGATCCCGCCACGGCTATACTACCCTCGAGCGCATAGACCGGCTTGCTATCAGGACCCGGCTGGTATGCCACAGTGGAGATCAATCCGTTTTTGCTCCTGACAACATCTTCACCAGTGTTGAACAGCACAAACGAGCCAGTACCATATGTGTTCTTAGCTTGACCCTTGTTCAAGCACTTGTTACCGACAAGAGCGGCCTGTTGGTCGCCAACGATACCGGCGATAGGAGCGCCAGTGATCGTGCTGCCGAAATTCTCGTGAATTTTGCCGTAGACCTCGGATGAGGACACGATTCGAGGTAGGATAGAGGCTTTGAAGCCGAAGAATCGGAGTAGAGGTGGATGCCATTTCAACGTCTTGAGCGAGATCAGCAATGTTCGAGAGGCGTTGGTGACATCTTGAATGTGTAGACCGCCGTCTTTCCGGCCAGTCAGGTTCTGAGCGAGGTAAGCGAAATTCCCATTGTTGAGATCAATGATACTCACGTAGACTAGCCATGTGTCGACGGTGCCGAACATGAGGTCATCATTCTCATGTGCCTGGTGGACTTCTTTGTGATGATCCAGCATCCACCGCAGCTTGATGGCTGAGAAGTAGGTTGACAATGGGATACCGGTGCTGAAGGTCACATCAGCTCATATCGTCGGGACTCGAGTATGCGACAGCTTGTTGGAGTGGCCCACTCACATATCCACCAAGCCCTCTTTGCCTTTTCTTCTACGCTGAGGCGCGCCATTTTCCTTGCCCCGGCCAGCCAGACCCAGCCCTTGCATCACTTTGCCCACTTGACCGACAATCCCTTCGGCTTCTCCGTCGACGTGAATCTTGCCCTGCTGTCCAATGGCCGCTTCTTCTGTGCCCGTACCCATCTGGGCTTCCGCTTCTATCGATTCCGCGGCGAAATCCTCATCCTCCTCGTCAATCTCGATACCCTCTTCCTCCAGTTTCTTCTCGAATTGTCGAACAACACCGTTTGTACGAGCATCATCCCAGACGATGGCGTTACACAAAGGTTGCCCGGTGGCTTTAGACCAACATAGCGTAGTTTCTCTCTGATTGGTGATTCCTGCAAGACAAAATCAGCGCAACGATACTTTGACGGGTAGAATGCATACTCACCTATACCCTTGATACTCTCCTTCTTCCATCCCATCCACTCGAGCTTCTCGACAGCCTTGTTAATACACTCCCTCATGCAGTCCACGAGATCCTCGGGGTTCTGCTCGTGCCATCCAGCATGGGGAAGAATTTGCTCGAATTCGGCCTGGTGTTCGCAAATGATCTTTGCGTACTGGTCAAATACGATAAAACGAGTAGACCTAGATACAATCAGCGACTTCCTTCGGGCCATATGGAGCTCCGTGCGCTATACTCACGTGGTACCGCAGTCGACACTGCCGACAAACTCTCCCATTTTCAACTCCCTCTTCGTTTCCAGCGCGCTCATGGAAAAGCCACCTAGCCCGCTATGGGGCATATGGTGTCCACTGGCACTGCTGACACTCTGCCTCCTCGATAGCTCTGGGTTGGCGTTGATGCTATCATTGCCGAGGGGTAGAGTCGGCGAACCCGCTCTACTCAACAGGGATGGAGTGGAAGGTCCGCTGAACTCAGCCTTTTGCAAGGGCCTTGGACCGCTGACCATCGATGAGCGTCTACTGAGAGACATAGGCTGTGGAAAGGCGAAAGAAGTTCGTCGACTGCCCGGTCTTGAGGGATATGGAGATGTGGTTGGCGAGGCATCCGAGGGAAAGGCAGGTCCTGCAGAGTCCAATGTGCTAAAGGTAGGCCTGTGGGGTATGGGGCCGGATTGGTATGCCGGCTGATGGGTCGGCTGAGGGAGGTGATGATGGGTCTGATGACCGTCCTCATTGGCTAATTGCATTTGAGCCATATTGGGTCGACTGGAGGTCATTCCCAAATCCGAAGGTCGTCTCTGTGCCATCGTGGAAGGTCGTGTACGCTGTGTTGTACGTCCAGTCGGGGCAAAGAGTGTAGTGTTCTTTAAACGTCAGCTGACGTTGGGCACCAGAAATCTTGGAATTGTTGATAAGGCAACGAGATGGTAAGACCACAAGAGATGGGTAGGGTGTTGAAGAAGAGCGTTTGGGTCGTTTTGGTGACAGACCCAGCGAGTGGTGCACCTGCAGTGAGTGGAGGATAACCGGGGTAAAAGATTAGGAGCTAGGAATGGTCATCCAGGGTGGTTTGCGGCAGACGCTGCGACGGTCGCAGTCAATGTCGTAATTTCCAGCTGACCCGACAACGGAGACAAGCGAGAGACGCGGGGTCGAGGGAGAAGCGGAGATTGTAAGAGCCGCTATCACGGTGAGGGGAAGGCTGAGAATAAAGCTCTTCAGCGAGAGTTCTTCGTTGAGTTGTGTCTGTTCTGACGGCGCAGGAGCTCACCTAGGCTTCAGTACTCAGGCCTGCCTGTTGTCGTGCTTGGAAACGGTTCGAAACTGCGCTGAGATAGTGACTGACCTGACTGAAAAAGGTGGATATCTTATACGGAAGCGAGGGCCGCTCATGACGGTGCCGGGAATGCCGGCCCGGCCTTCGGGGTGCCGAATGTATTTTGGGGAAACTAGGCGTGGGGCTGCGCTCAGTCGCCTATGCTCACAAAATAGGTGTCCGGATCATACTGTACTCGGAACGCGTTCATCAAATTACGTACGCGAGATGCGTGACATGAAACACACAGCGTCCAGCTGCTAGAGCGAGCAGCAGCTCTGAAGAGATGGCGATGGGCGAGGTCTTCAGTTGAAAGTCGAGATCTGAGATTGGTAGCTTCGTTAACACCCCACCGATACACGAGAGGCTGGTCAAAAGAATCCCTCGGCTCGACAGAATCCTCGTGTCTGAGTCTAAGAGTGCAGTCTTCGATGGGACCTTCGTCAAACAGAGGCACCTCGCCCAAACGAGATAGAGGGTACCCCAAGCCGAACTCGTCCTACAATGGTCAATTTCAAAATCCCTTCCCCTCATCCGCGTCCTCCAACTTTCCACTCTCTGGCCCTAGCGGAGGCAGCTCAGGTATCGGATCGTTACACGTCCCTCGACCTGTCAAGAAGCCTCGGAAGATCATATACCTCCTGGTGATCTTCTTCTGCCTGTATTGGTTCGGTATACGTCATGGACTAGGTATCGAGCGGATACCCCCACCACCGCTTGGCTATGCCATCAAAGGTGGGCGCAGAGGGAGGAAGAGTAGTCTGGTATGGGAGAAGAATGGCATGGCGCAGTTGAACCCCAAATCGACAGGAGGAGGAATTAACGAACATCCAATATACGAGTTAATGGAGAAGGCAGAAGAGAAATGGGAGACCCTACTATCGCAACAATCCAGAACACTACCAGCCGCTGTGGAAGCTTATAAGAGGAAATACCATATCGATCCTCCTCTCGGCTTCGACCAGTGGTTCGCCTTCTGCCAGCAGAACAATGTGACAATAGTGGACGACTTTGATCAATTGATGAAGGATATACTACCGCACTATGCCCTGAAACCGGAGACGTTCATCAAGCGGTCTCAAGCGCTGGAAGGGACGGCCTTCACCTACGCTCTAGATGTGAGGAAGGATAAAATCGACTTGACGGGAGAACGAGCTTGGAGCGCCAGGCCTAGGCACATTCAAGGATTGATAGATGGTTTCAAGGGAGCGCTCCCAGACGGGTTCTCGCTCAAGGTCATCGGAAGCGATCATGATACCGGGAGCACTATCCTGGGTAGCGACCAGAGGGATCGGGCGATGCAACTGGTCAAGGAGGGTAAATGTAGGTAGCCGTGCCCCTGAGATTGAAGCAGATTGGAACTGACGCGAGATACTTGTTAGACTTTGACGACGCAGAGCTGGCGCAGCTGGAAGATCCGAATAGAACAACGGCATGGGGATGGTTTGTGAGTATACCCGACATTGGAGAGAGGCAACATACTGATCCAGTCGTAGAAAGCGTGTCCGCTTACTTCTCCGGCGAACATCCGACCAGGTTCTGAGAACGCTACCCACGACGTCCTCCGTGAGTCCTGGGTAGACGCTGTGAGGAGGGCAGTAACTCACGGTGGCGGCTAGCCAAATCATTCATCCACGACCACTTGCCCACAATGGACTTCTGCGAGTTTCCGCAACTGAAGCGACTACACGGAGCTATGCAGTGAGTCTAGACCGGTCGTATCGAAAGTGCCGGGACTGACAGACCGCCCGCAGTATCGACTTTGCCGAGCGTTCTCCCTCGATCTTGAAACCGATTCTGGTCTTATCAAAGTTCCCAGCCGACTCGTCGTTCCAGACCACCCCTATTGAGGGGTATATGAACATTTCGCAGTCCGACCTGCCCTATTTAGGTCACTGGAACGAGAAGACCGATCACCGGTTGTTCTGGCGAGGTTCTACGACTGGAGGGTACAACGTGCATCGAGACTGGAAGGAGAGCCATAGGATGAGATTGCATCTCATGATCAATGGGCCCAAGGGTGGTGACGTGTGGTGGGACCAACAGGCGAAAGAGATCATGATTCCAGATGGAAAGGGGAGCTTTGAGATGGTGCGACGTTGGGGCAGGGTTCTGTCAAAGGCGTATGCCGATGTCAAACTGTCTGGACAACCAGTACACGTGAGCGAGATCTGTGTTTCGAGCTGCAAGAGGAGGACAGGCTGAAGGCTAGGTGCAGTGTCCGACACCCGATCTGTGCAAGGAGATCGCATCTACGATAGAATTTGGGGAGAAGATCTGGCCTGATCAAGCGGCAGTGTATCGATACGCTTTGGACGTCGACGGAAATGGATGGTCTTCCCGTTTCCACCGCTTGCTTGCTAGCGGCAGTCCAGTGATCAAGTTTACGATGTTCCCAGAATGGCATATGGTGAGTGTGGTGGTCAGGCTGAAGATGCTCAAGCTGATACGTTGGGTCATCAGGAATGGCTGAGTGAGTATCGTCTATGCTAGCACAATATAGGCAACGACTGACACCTGTCAGCCCCTTGGTACCATTACATACCCCTCAAGCCCGACTATTCCGATCTGTACGACATCATGGCCTTCTTCGTTGGGCCGGTGGACGAAGAGGGCAATGTCGACGAGTCGAGAGGTCATGATGTGAGTCCCTTCGGGCATCATTCTGAGCGATACTGGAGCTTATGTCATGTCCGCCGCTCGCAGTACCTGGCGCGGAAGATCGGTGAAGCTGGTCAGAGATTCGCAGTCGAGCATTGGTCCTGGACCTCGATGCAGGCCTATGTGAGTGAACATGGCACCTTACTCGGTCCGATGCTGATTTGGTAGATGTACCGCTTGCTGCTGGAGCTACGTCGGCTGCAGACCGTCGACCGCGCCTCGATGAGTTACAAACTAGCAGACACAGCAACCGGCTGATCGCGACGATCTCCACAGCCTTGTCGAAGGGTATACGATCGGTGGCGATCGTCCCTTTCACGGCGTCCTTTACGATTCATCATTTCATTGTACTCGTAGTCGTAGTCATACTCGGACTATGATCATTGCATCTATAGATTGGCTCATGGATCAGCAGCATCGTGTCACTGCCACAGAGCACAACGGGAGTTCGATGCTGACTTGTGCCACGTGCCGGACCGAACTGTTCCGAAAATGCGGCGTGACGACCACGGAATCAAACCGATCGTTGTGCTGGGGAAAAGGCGCACGAGCCAAGGACTTAGATTGTCAGCCAGGGTGAGGGGAAAAAAGTCTGGGCGGCAAAGAGGTGAATCTCGCTCGTGGATTCCGGCTCGCTCCACTGATCATCCAGGCGTCCTATCACCGATTCCCCTATTCATCCCGCTGTCGATCGTCTGGTTGGTCCCTTTAACCTTCCATTCTCCTCTCTTCATCAATCCATCTCTCCCATTCACCTCTTTTTCGCAAATCCTCAACACAAAAGCAAGAGGAGTTCAGCTACACCAGCAGCTGTAGACAACACCCTCCTCCCTACCCGCTTGCCCACACGTTCCTACACGTAAAAGGTGAGTCGTGCTCATGGAAATCCCTCGTTCCACGTTTCTGTGGTGGTGGCGACCTTCGAACGTTACTGATATCTGCTGCAGCACAATCGCCATGTCCGCGACACTGCGACAACGCGCCCCATCCCCTCCTGCAGGTCAGGTCGAGAAGGACCAATTGATCCGCGAGGCTGAGGAGAAAGAGCTGAACGAGGGCCAGAAGTTTGTTCTGCCAAACTACACGGTCAAGCAGCTGCTCGATGTTATCCCAGCGCACTGCTTCCACCGATCTGCGCTTCGATCCTCCGTCTACGTCCTCCAGGATGTCGTCGTGATTGGTGCTCTGGTCTACGCCTACTTCCACATTGACTCGTTCCTCTCCCGATTCAACCTCCCCGCCGCGGCATTCTACGCCGCCAAGACGATCCTCACGTTCGGATACATCGTCATGACCGGTTTCTTCGGTACAGGTCTTTGGGTCATTGGACACGAGTGCGGTCACCAGGCCTACTCTAGCTCCAAGCAGGTCAACAACTCTGTCGGATGGGTCATTCACTCCCTGCTCTTGGTCCCATACCACTCTTGGAGAATTTCCCACGCTCGACACCACGCCGCTACCAACCACCTTACCAGAGATGAGGTTTTCGTGCCAAAGACCCGAAAGGAGTACAAGGCGCCACCTATCAAGGAGGAGGGCGAGATCCTCGGCATGACGTGAGTCAGACGATGTAGTTTTCAGGGCAACGCTGACGCGAGATTACAGTGTCTCCGAGTTCAGGCAGAGCGAGCTGAAGGAGGCTCTGGAAGACTCCCCAATCATGATCTGCTACAACCTCTTCATTCGACAGGTCTTTGGATGGCCAGCATACCTCATCATGAACGCTTCCGGTCAGCGACACTACCCCAAGGGCACGAACCACTTCACCCCTTCGTCGATCATCTTCAAGCCGGCCCAGTTCCTGCAGATCATTGCTTCCGACATCGGTGTCTTTGCCACTCTTGCTGGTCTCGCTTACTGGTCGTACGCTCGATCGTTCACCGAGATGATGATCGTCTACTTCATCCCTTACCTGTTCGTCAACAACTGGTTGGTTATGATCACCTTCCTTCAACACACCGACCCCCTCCTGCCCCACTACTCTGCCAACAAGTGGACCTTCGCCCGAGGCGCTCTCTGCACTGTTGACCGAAAGTTCTTCGGATGGATCGGCCCCGTCGCCCTCCACGGTATCGCCGAGACCCACGTTGCTCACCACATCTCGTCCAAGATGCCCCACTACCACGCTTGGGAGGCCACAGAGGCTCTGAAGACTTTCCTCGGTCAACACTACCATCAGTCCGACGAGCACATCCTGAAGTCCTGCTACAGGATCTACAAGACTTGCCTCTTCATCGAGGAGGGTCAGGATGTCGCCTTCTTCAAGGACGCCAACGGTCTTGCTCAGAAGGTCGGAGTGGAGGAGACTGGAAACGTTTCCGACTCTGGTGTCGACATGGGAGAGGCCAAGTAAATTGGATCTTCGTTTTCAACCTAACCAGCTCCACACCTTCCCCCAACACGCACAGCGCTCTTTGAGAGTGAACAATATAGAATAGCCGGACGCGGGATCCGAATTCAGGTTAGACTATACCATAGACAGCTCAAGAATCGTCATAACGACCCAGCTTCAGAGCTGAACAACCAAACCCTTTCACGACACACTTTCTTTTGGCATCACATTGTTATATACATACAACATACATGGGATGAATCGGTTCCCACTTGTGTGCTATGCTGCAGTCGTGGCTGAGGCTAGCTGCTGGGAGTATAGACGAAGACACCATTGCGCTCTATCGCGCTATCGCTTATCTAGAGATAAGATGTGGCGCTTTCTCGTGGAGTGCGAGTTTTGCGGGGACCCCTGAATTGGCGAACAATGGACCGCCAGCTGTCCGCCACCCATTCATGCGGCGTTGACTGGACTCACACCCACCTATAGTATCTGGCACTGCTCGCTCATTCGTACTGTCTGCAGCTGCTTTGTCGCTGGAACCGAGGTGACAGGTCAGGCGCATGGCAACTAGGAGGGACCGGTGACACTCAATTTCTGAAACACCGGCCACTTTCGATCCTCTGCCTCGTACCTGGTCGGCTGCCACGACCAGCGACTGGCGGGTTGGTGACCAGCGATCGACCGTCCCCCTCGATCACCTTCCTTTCACGCATTCTGGTCCCGTCACCACGCCCCTTCCTCCCCTTTGACCTTCCTCTTACAATTCGACAATCCTGCATTCCTTGACACGATCTACTGAAGCTCGATCACCCGACAATCCGACTCTCATTTCCTGTACATCCTCTTCTTCTCCTGAACTCGAGCCAGCATGTCGACCGTACTTGCATCGAAGGGGCGAGTCAAGCCGACAAAGCAAATCTCAATGATCTTCCTGGGTCCGACTACGCGTCGTGAAGTCCCCGTGGATATATATTGGGGCGACGACCTTCGATCTCGATTCGAAAAGGAGATACAGGCTGCTCAATCTGTCTTCGAAGGCGTTACCCTCAATCAACTGATCTACTCCCTCTGCGTGGCTCCATCAAGAGAAGACAATGTCAGAATTTGGACCGGCAGTCTGGACGATCTAGTGGACGAATTTGTGAGAGTGTGATCTCGTCAACATGACCCGATCCAGTACTGACGTTGTACATACTTCTACAGGAGACACTGAAGATTAGTTGGGACATATTCCAAGACGTCTCTATCGCCGTCAACACCTGGGACATCGACTCTGAGGACGATTCTTTGTTGGCTACCCCTCGAAACGACAACGATGTTTCCCCGTATACAGCAAAAAGGGTCGAGATTGATGGAACAGTCGTGCAGCCATACGATACTGTCAACTACGAAGAGGGCGCATACATCCTCGCGCTCAACATCCAGGATCGCCGACTTCCGGATCGTCCCTTCATAGATCCTGCGTTCAAGCTGTGGTACGACAAACCCCCTTCGGAAGAGCAAGCCATGAAAGATCTGCGACTACTGGCACGACAAGAAGCCGTACTGCCGCAGTGGGGACAAAAAGCAACGGAGAGGCTTCAGGCTATCCTCGAGATGATTGAGGTGGCTGAACCGTTGTACTATCAAGAGAGCTTCAAGGACATGGGGACTCCTTACCGAGACTGTGCGGACGTCGAACGTGTGAGTATACTGCAACACGTTGCGAACACTGACATTTTCGCTTCCAGTCGTTCCACAAGGTGTTGGCAGGCTGTCTCCTTCCGGTCAACGGGAACCTCACGTACTACCTTGAGGTCAGAGGTGGGGGACCCGAGAAGATCGCAGAAACACAGCCACCAGTGTCCAGCTATCTGTTGGAGTCGGCCCGCAGAATCACTCGCTGCCATTCACCGCGCTACATCCCAGGGACCCCCGGCCACAAGGTCGACGCGTTAATTGCATCAGCTAAAGTGCTCCCGGTGGCATCGTCCGGAGCAGGGAAGGCTGTGCCAGAAGTGATCAACTACACCGACGTCGAATTCACCTTTGAGATCATCAACAACTGGTATTTGTACAGTTCGCAAATGATCGTCAAGCACAAGGGCTTGCCCACTGTGGAAGATGTAGAAGGTTGGATTGACTCCAAGTGGAACACAGCGCGAGACTCGGACGGCGGTAGTATATGGAAGACGACCAAAGGCTCCATCGACCGTGTTTCCTTCAAAGACTGGTTAATTGGCATGGTGAGTGCTCGTCTCCGCAGTCGTGAATCACTGGCTGATCGTCACCATAGAACCGAAGACAAAGCGACCTTGAAGACGGAAACCACGTCGTATTGGTATTATACCGCCAGGACGCGGAACTGACCTATCCGGTCAGCAACGGTGGTGTAGGACCGCAACGACCCTTCGCCTACGACTTCACCGAGCCACATCGGCCCATCGTCTTTCCCAAAGACAGAAACGGCTTCGTCTCTGTTCATTGTTTTGGGCCGCGATCTCCATATGACATCGAATCATTTTCCCTCAAACAAACTGTTTCGGAGCTATTGCAGAACAGGAATATTGCCAGCAATGAACGGGCCATTATCCAGCACGAGGGGAATTACTACGACGTCACTACTCCCGGACTCGAGTCTGTGAGTGGAAGTCCAGACTAAGCGCTCAGGAGACTCGCTAATGAGATATTGCTCTCAGTGCACATTGGAGGATCTGCACTTTGGAACCCATGAGTTTGTGGATGAGTTGATCATCGCGGAAGAGGCTCCGGGACCGATTGAGCCGGAGAAGAACTTCCCAGGCAAGCATGACCCCCTCAGCGGTCGTTATGGTTTGGGAGATGTGGATGCCACACCTCTACCTTCGCCAGCTCTGGCCAAGGTGCTGCCCGAGATGCCACATTCCGAGTCGATCAGAGGGCAGTCTCCGCCTGTTCCGAAAGGAAACATCGATCTTACAGCTCGCCGTGGTGATCAGACTTCCAGTGACGAAGACGCGTCGACTGTCAAGCCAATTGACACCCAAGACACCAGCATCCCTGCCGTGGTGGGAGGAGGGCCGAACGCCCAATCCGCATTCTACGCCGCCGCCCGTGCTGGACCCAAGACTCCTGTTCGAATGGACGTCCCACTCGAGGGCGGTGTTTCCACTCCAACCTACCTCGACGAATTGGCTTCGAGCCCCAATCACACAGCTGCATCTACCCGCCTTCTCCGTATCATCAAAGAAGAGAGTGTCAAGCCGGCATCCTCTCTAGGGCTCAAGTTGCTCGGCTTGGTCCAAGCTCTACAGACGGACGGGGAGCTACATCAGGACTCACCCGTATTCGATGTGCAATCGCTCGATTCATCGGGTTCAACAGAGAAGGCTTGTGACAAGAGTAGTAACGGAGATGACGTGGTGGACAAGGCGTCCGGACCCGACGTCACCGATGCCTCGGATACAGTGTCAGTCTCCGACCTGGTTGAATCGTCAGTAAGGTTGTCGGTCAAGTCGTCCCTCGAACCCATCGAGGATCGACTGAACGATTTTGCCGCAATGCTCAACACAATTGCCGAGGCCGTCGGCGTCAACCTGCTCGAAGACGACGCGAGGGAAGCGGAACAAGAATACGAGATAGTCAACACAATGGATCAAGCTCTTGAGGCCGCCTCCACCACTGCAACACGTTTCATGGATTCGCCTCGTCCACTCAACCGCGCTGTGAATCACAGAGACGCCAGTGTTGCCTTGCACGCGGACCTTGGTGCTGGGCATGTCCGAACGAGGAACAATCCCGCAAGAACACAAAGTCGCTTCGGGCTGCGTTCGTTAGTGGAAGCCTCAGAGCAACTAGCTCCACCCGACCTCGAAGAGGTGTACCCCGACACCCAGGCTTCCCACAGAAACACCGGCCGACCACTTCGACCCAGGACTCCACCGCGTCTCGGGGACGGCATGGCCCCCGCTAGACCACACGACCGACACATTCCGCCCCGAGTGCCAATGTTCGGCCTCGGAGCGCATAATCAGCACAGCGGGCTACGTGGCTGTCAATGCGGATGCGAAGCCCCTGATCGATTCGACCATCTGAGGATGTTGGCTCAACATCGCAGAAGACGAAATGAACTCAGCGGAATGAATGGGCCTCCCGGCGTTACGAATGGTCCTCACGGTGGTATGGATTGGCATCGACAAGTCCCACCGATGGCATACCCACCTCACGGCACCTTCGGTGTAGGAGGCCGATTCGCCCCGTACTCCAATGCGCATCGGTCGCTTCCAGTGGGTCCATACCCTGGCTTCTTCTAGCCTCTCCTCGCCATACGCACCACACGACGATCTCTGGTTATACGACATGTACGATAGGATGTCGCTTCTTCAAAACGCACAACTCTACGACCATACCATTCTACGACTCAAAACTCACGACTCACGACGCGACGACCCGACGATTCACGACGAGCCAAATGCCTCTCGGTGGGAAACGTCACGACACTATGATACGAGTTCACGTACTTCCTGATCCTCTTTGTTGATTGTACATTTCCATTACCTTCACCACGATGTGTTGTTTATACGATATACGATACCTATGCACGTTCATGATCTTCACCCCCCCAACTGGGGCTCGACACATCAAGACACTGCTCCATGCTATGAGTGAGTTTGACCGAGGGTTGACCGAGAAGCTGGTCAGGTACGCGATCAAGCGGGAGGCGGGACCAATTTCGGGATTGACGAAAATGTCGAAAAAAAAAGCTACGGCCGGTCCCACCGCCAACAATGAGCAACAGCAAAGAGACGTGAGTTTCGTTGGGTCAAGCTGGCATTTGTTGACATCTGGCTTTGTAGAATCTCATTGACTGTACCCCGCTTTCAGTCCGTCCGCGTCTGGTAGGGTTCGAAGAATCGTTCGCCCCACTCAACTCGTCCTCACCACTCTGTATTTTGGGACTTTTGCGCATTTGGGGAAGTTGGACAAGAACGATACACAAACCGGTTCACTGTAACGACCAAGTTCAAAAGCCCATACTGGTCTCAAGGCAAAACAGCTCGACAATAAATTAGACTTTGGGAGAACGCTCGCCCTGATTCAGCTGTCAGACGAATAGTCCATTGGATCAAAGGCCGAGCTTGAAGTACCAAAACAACGGTGCTTTTGCCCATCTGCTCGTCCGTCCAACGATGTCGACTGCCGAGGTGATGCCCCAGGAGGAGGTTCATGGAGTAGTGGAGGAACTGGTCAATGATCTCGAGGGAGTCACGGTTCAGGAGACAAAGCTGGACCAGGCCAATGGCCACGCGTCGTCAGACTTTGAGCTTCACAGAGCTTGCGAGAGCGGAAATGTGGACGAGGTCCGGTCGATATTGAGCAAAGGACTGCAGAGCGTAGAAACGCTTGGTGAGTAGAGCTCTTGTCGGCTTCTGCTCGGAACATCATCGTCAAGTTTTGGAATACGAGCTGACGCACTGTACAGACGCTACCACCGGCTGCACCCCCATCGTTCTTGCCATTCGGGCCAACCATGTTGACGTTGTGCGGGAGCTCTTGCTGGCTGGAGCTATCGTCCCACCACCCGGTCTCACCTACGACCCAGCAATGCTATCGATACTCTACCCGCACTCGCACGCCATGCAATCACCCGTGGCTCACTTCTCTCACCTACCTCCCAACGGCGTTCCATTCTATCCTTCCCAGCCACAGATGTACATGCGAGGACCATCGCCAAACAGCTTCAACCCTTCCCCATCGTCCGGCTCCCCGGCTCAGCAAAACGCACAGGCAAATCTTCCTCCAGCAGAGGTAGCCAAGACGATCCCATGCCGAAACTTCCCCAACTGCAAGTACGGTGCTTCGTGCGTCTTCTTCCACCCTATCAACGGAGCTGGCTTCCCGGGCGCAGGCCAAGGACCCAGGCACTTCCAGCACCCAGGGTCAGGATACCACCTCGGCGGACCAATGCAGAATGGATCTTTCATGCCAAATGGCATGGCTCAGGAGGGCGCGTACCCACAACCACCTCAATCGTTCGGTCAATTCCCAACTGGACCATACTACGTTCCTAACGGATACGCACCGCCATTCAGCCCACAGCAGCAGCAGCAGCCTCAGATCCAACAGACCATCCCAGAATCACAGGATGGATCTTCGGGTCAACAGGTCGCCGAGGAAGGCAGCACCGAGGCTCAGGGTCAGCCAAATGAGAACTCCTCGGACGGGCAGAACGCATCGTCTACCCCGGCCATCCCTGTTGGATATACCTCGCAGCCACCTTCGGCCATCGCTCCTGTCTTTGTTCCTTCATACCCCCAGCCTGGACTTGGCATGAACCCCCTCGCTTCCCCACCTCCGCCGTCGCAGTACGGAATGTCTCCTCTATCGCCATCGCAGCTCGCCGGCTCTTTGCCATCCATCCCTCCCGCTGAGGCATTCTTCGCCACCTCGCCGCCCCCCAATGGCATGTACGCCCAAGGTCCACCGCCCGTCATCGCAAATGGCTTTGTGCCCAACTCGCGGAGGCAGAGCTTTGGTCAGCCATTCGGTCTTCCCGGAGGTCCAAAAGGCTACCACGGCAAGAAGCCATCGTTCTCTGGACCAAGGCCTGCATTCGGTAGAAACTCTATCGCTGGCGCCGGATCTTCGGGACCTGGTGGTGCGAATCTCGGTGCTTGGAAGGACGGCAACCCTCCCCCATGCGCCTTCTTCGCTCAGGCTAAATGCCGAAACGGAGAAATGTGCAAGTTCCCTCATCTCGACGAGAGCGGTGCCGACGTCAGGCATCCAGATGTAGTGAGGGGCGTGCTCGCTCCCCTGCCCTCGCTGGGCAAGCAGAACAGGGGGATGAGGATGAGCATGGGTGCCGCCGGTGCAGGACCAATCGGTAATGGCTTCGGAGGACACTTTGACCCTTCGTTCCGACAGCAGCAGCAGTACAACCAGTTCCTGCAACAACAAAGTCAGCTGCAAAAGGGTCAACAGCAGGCATCCCAGCAGCAGACTCAAGGGGAGGAGTCGCCAGAGCAGGTTGCTACCAGCTCGGTTGCACAAGGTCTCTCCACCGTCGGCGAGACAAACGCCGAGGAAGCCGCTTCGTCAGCTTCGAACAATGCCACCCCGGCGACAGTGTCCGGAGAGACATTGGAGAAGACAAACAATCTCCCTTCTTCGATCCCAGCCAAGCCACAGAGTGCCGACACGCCCCAAATCGTTCGATCGGCTTCTCAGCCAGGTGTCCAAAGGGTCCATGGCGGATTCGGGTCTTCGGCCTCTCGATCCCACTCTCCTGCTCCTTCGAACGTGTCGTTCCATGGCAATGGACACCCCGGCAGGAGACCCAATGGCGGAAGAGTCCCCTTCCCCAACGGTGCCAACGGCAATGCCAATGGTAATGGACAAGCCAATGGTCACGCCCACGTGAATGGAAACGCCTCGAGGTCGTCTTCTCAGGCTGGCGAGAGTAGAGCATCCCGACAGGCTCTCCAGAGGATCCCACGAGCAGACGAGTTCCCCGCTCTGGGCGGTAAAGCGAATGGCAACGCTTCGGCAAATGCCTCCGGCGACAAAGGCGGTCTGACCGCCGCTCAGATTTTGTCGGCCCCAGCGCCCGCTAAGCCCGTCAAGGCCGATGACAAGTCTGACGCCGACAACCAATCGGAGAGCAACGTGAGTCAATATATCAACGAGGAACAGTCCTTTGTGCTGACTACTCTACAGAGCGTCTCGATGAACTCTGACGCAGAGTCGGACACGGTCATTGTCTCCCGAAAACAGGTCAACGGCCATGCCAACGGACACGCCACCAACGGTGACGCTACGCCAACCGCTGTCGCTGGCGCCAATGCCGTCTCCCCACCACGAAAAGCAAGCTCTGTGAGCTTTGCAAAGGTCATTTCGGCCGTTTCGTCTACTTCCGCCGTGGATTCTGCACCCATCGGCGTCCCAGCTTGATCGGACATGGAGCGTTCGTCTACGACGTCCACTTGTAATATTTTTGCCTTTCTCCAACTGTCTTTCACCTCTTGGCCTCGTGCGAAACTACCATAAAACCATAGTACCCTCGTTCCCAGACTACGGTCCCTCTTGTTCTCTCCGTTTCTCGTTCCGCGTTCCAACGTACGATGCTCTCGTTCTCTTCCCTTTTGGCATTAGCATACATCACGATCCAGTTTGTCGAGGACCGCGGGATGGTCATATCATGCATTACTTGTACTGTACTTTCGTTGATATGCCATAGGCAGTAAGCACACTGGCCTCAGAAGAGTATCGATTCGGACCGAGATCCGGTGCAGATCTGAGTCTCGCCCTGGGGATATTGCGGAGCTTGCGGCGGAAGTTCGGCGGTGGTGAGTACCTGTCAGCATCTCTTCAACTTTTTCGGCCAATTTGAGCCAAGTCGACGCTGTTCGAGGCCTAGCCTCGATTGCGAGGTGTCGAGGGGGAAGAAGAGAGACGAGGAGGGTGTGAGAATCTGTGAGAACAGCTGTAAGAACTCTATGAGAGGAGCGGAAGAACTGGGCAGAACTGGGGCCGATTCCAGAGATCGGGTGTGCTGTAATCCTGTATCGTAAGCATTCAAGGAAATTCAAGGACGAGGACCTACGAGGACGCTGGAAGAAGCAGAAGGGTCGTGAGCTGTCGTCGGCTGTCGTGAGGTGGTAGAAGGGAGCGGAAGGGATGCTTCTCCTTTTGTGCCTGAGCCCTAATGGCCTGGCCACGCATAGAAAGAGTCGATCTTCTCCCTTCTTCTAGACTCTTGTGTCCCTCAGACGGCCTTCGGCTTCCCCCTGCTTCCCCCCGCGGTCAAGTTCCAGCCTGTTCCAGCTCCTGAGAAGGTCCTGTCCTCTTCCACCTGAGATCCCTTTGCTCGTCAACACAACCGCACCGCCATCAGGTCCGGAACGAAACGAGGAGGGACTACGTACGAAGAGCTGCCGGACCTCCGAGACTGCGAGTCGTGGCGGTAGATCTACACATGCAGCCGCTAGACAGCGACGCCATGATCATGCAGCGACTTCATATAACTAGACCTTCTTCCTCATTCTTCTCATCTTCTCCGGATGGTCGCTAGCTTCTGGTATAAAATACCGCAAAGGACCGCTCGTTCTAGCACTAGAGTCTATCGGTCATTTCGGTCAGAGTCGGACGGGCACTTTGTCGATCAATCAACGCTCTCAACACGTTTCGAGGCCGCGTGTCCGATCGCGCCATAGGAGGAGTACGAGTGGAGTGAAGTGGCCGGGTTGGCTGGCGAGCTGTGCTGTGACGTCGACGAAGTGAGGACAGAAGAATATATAAGGTGGTCGAACGAGTGGTCGTACAGCGATCGTCCACCGGTTTCATCAAACTCCTCACAGCAAGCAGCAAGCACGCTCGAGCCAATTATCATCATCGATTGCCAGACTGCATCCTCGAGGCGGATCGAAGCAGACGACAGAAGACAGGTCCACGACTTGATTGGTCTCCGCTGTTCCCCTAATGGGGGCTCGCCGCCCATCAACATATACCACACTACACCTTCAGTTACCTCCAGCTTTATAACATCAACCAATCCAACGCCTTGATCAACATCCCAGCTTCAAGCTTCAAGTATCACCAGCGAACAGCACCTCGAAACCTCACTTAGACTCCTACTGCGACATGTGCGTCGTACACTCTCACCACGAGAGTGTTCGAGGCGAGACCGCCACTCCCAAACCTCCCACAGTCACCATCACCCCGCCAGTCAACCATGCCGACGAGAAGAAGTGCTCGTGCTCGGAGGCGGGATGTAAATGCACAGTACAGACCGTCGACGGGGTCTGCTCTCTGGTAAGTCGCTCGATAGAGAAACACCGCTTTCGCTTGAGCTGACGATACCTCTTAGTGCTCCCAGGGCAACCACGCTTGATGCCACTCCTCGCCATGCTCCTAGCGTCGAGGATCAGTAATTGAGATCGAGTATGCGGAGAAGTATGATCTGTGAATGATGTCAGTGATACCGGTCAGCGGTCAGTACACGAAGCCCACGTCGTCCGTATGAATACATGTGCCAAAGCCTGGTCGTGACAATGGCCAAGTCGGTTCCACTTGCGTGTTTGACCCTGGCCTATCCCACCATCATGGCGTTAGCACCACTGGGCTGGAATTTGCCGTAGCCTCTTGAAGCATTCCCACCTCCGCCGCCGCCGCCTCTGCGATCACCGCCACCTCCTCTTCTGTCCCCGGGACCGTCCCGTCGGAACCGTTGATTGCCATCTCCATTCGGCTGATTGGGCGTCAGCGTCCCTGCAACTGGCTTATTGCATCCGCAACCACTCACGTTCACCTTGACCCGTCGGCCATTTCTTATCCTCGTTTTGGACCCATCTGGGTTCTCGATGATCTCATCCTTGCGTCCATCCGCATTCGCGTTCGCGTCGCTCGCCTTCGAATCTTGGCCATCGGCACCACCTGCGCCAGCTTCTTCCTTCTCCTTCTCGGCTTTGCGTTCTCTTTGCGTGCCCACACGATCGTTTCTCTCCTTGATCTTCTCTTTACGAGTATCGCTTTTTCCGCCGCCTCCCGCCGTGAGCTCGACGTTGATCGTTCGATTCTGCAATGTCGAGTGATGCAGCTTGAGACATTGTTGCATAGCCGCAGATGTGGGCAGCTCCAAGAATGCGATACCCCGCGACTTTGGCTTGGGTCTGGGGTCGTGGTGTGAGGGCACGGGTTTTGTCGTTAAGAGTCTCACATCGGGTGTATCGCCTGAGGGTTGACTTAATAAGACATCTCCACCAACAGCTGAGCCTGAGATAATAACGACTCACCAACAGCTTCTTTGAAGTGATTCTGGACGTCCCTCTTTGTCGTCTTGTAGTCCAGGTTGCCTAAGAGACCACAATCAGCTCCGTGAGTGGGAATGTTGTCCAGGATTCAACTCACCGATGAACAGGATGAATCGCTGCTTGATCTCCTTCTTGCTCTTCTTTGCGGACTTCTCACCCTCGGCTCCTGTCTCTCCTTCGCCTTCCTCCTCCCAATCGCTCTTTGCTTTACCCTTGCCTTTTCCTTTACCCACCACCACTTTCTTCACCTCGTCTGCCAACTTGGCACCACCGCCAGACGCTGGCTTCCCGCTCTCGTCCCTCTTCCTCTTCTTGGATCCCTCACCGGAGCCACCAGCCTTATCCTTGCCGGTCGGCGCCTCGCCTCCTTCGTCGCCGTCGTCAATGTCCTGCTCGGGAACGTCGGGGATGGCATCGATGGTCGCGCTCTTCTTGGCTTTCTGCTTTTGCCTGAAGGCCGCAGCTTTCTGCTGCTTCTTCGTCATCGGCTCGGCCATTTTGGCAGGTCCTTGGGTGTGGCTCTGTGGTTTGTTCTAGGTTACTGTGACTCCAGTCCTTCTTGGCGATCGTCAACGTGCGAGTAGCTAGCTGTAAGCACACCCAAGACTGCTCATCCTCTTGACCCGAGCACCCGGCGGCAGCTTCAACTTTTGTTGACGGACCACGTGATCTATACGACTAGCCGGCGCGCGGAATCAAATTAACCTTCGGTGTTCAGTTGCCGGGCCGTTGAATCGAGAGAACGCTGATTGGTCATCTGACCGACTGTGCATGTGCTATAGATATCTAGAGACTCGAGTCGACTGAGTTACTCAAAGACTTGCGATCACACCGTTCTCACTACTGCACGCATCACAGACATGTCGTTCAGAGCTGCTGCACCAGTGCTCCGAGCCAACGCTGCGAGGAGAGCTCCCGCTTTCCGAGGCCAGGTCCTCAAATCGAGGCGATTCGCGACCGATGGCGGACCCAAAGTCGTGAGTGGAGTTCCTCCATTCCAGCTCTATGCAGACAGGCACAGGAGAGTAGCGTGACTGACATGATCCTATTGTTTAGCCCCCTCCATCGCCTCCTCGGGCTTCCGTCTCGCCGTACGCCCTAGCCGGTGTCCTGGCCACCGGTCTCGGTCTGGCCTACTTCTTCTTCGGAACCGAAGGCACTCCACAGGAGACTGCCAAAGAGGTCGGCTCGACCGCTCGAGGTGTCGCCGCTGCCGTTGAGGGCAAAGTCGGCTTGAGAAGAGGAAAGGAGGAGTATCAGAAGGTCTATGACAAAATTGCCGAGGAGATGGAGCAGGAGGGATACGATGGTTAGTTGGATGGTCTGGGGTCGTACCTGTTGCCTAAGATTGGGCGCGATGGGACGTCCCTTGTACTGACTATCTCTTAGACGGATCCCTCGCCCCAGTTCTCATCCGACTGGCTTGGCACGCTTCGGGTACCTACAACAAAGAGGACAATACCGGTGGATCCAACTACGCCACCATGCGATTCAAGCCAGAGTCGGCACACGGCGCTAACAACGGTCTGGTGAGTACATGGCGGTCAAAGTCGTGATTCGCACATGACCTCTCCGAACGCTTGCTCATATCGTGCGCTAGAACATCGCAAGAGACCACATGGAGAAGATCAAGAAGGAATTCCCATGGATCTCCTACGGTGACCTCTGGACTTTGGCCGGTGTCGCCGCTGTTCAGGAGTCTGGCGGTCCAGTCATCCCATGGAGACCAGGAAGAATCGACGGATTCGAGCACCACGTCACTCCTGATGGTCGACTGCCAGACGCCTCCCAGGCCGAGGACCACTTGAGATTCATCTTCAACCGAATGGGGTGAGGGGAGATATAGCTCGTCACTTTATGGAGAACTGAGCTGATCTTCTACGACTAGCTTCAATGACCAAGAGATCGTGGCGCTCAGCGGCGCTCACGCCATGGGTCGATGCCACACTGGTGAGCTTACCCGATATCTCGCATGGCCCCGCAGCTGACATCAAGCCTAGATCGATCTGGATTCGAGGGCCCATGGACCTTCTCCCCAGTAACCTTCTCCAATGAGGTGAGTGGCGAATTGCCAAGCAATCCCAGACATCTTGGAGATCTGGGCCATGCTCATGCCATATCACGCTAGTACTTCAAGCTCCTGTTCGACGAGCCATGGACCTGGAGGAAGTGGAACGGACCAGCTCAGTATGAGGACAAGAAGACCAAGACGCTCATGATGCTTCCGTGGGTGACGAGCTTCCTGGTTCAGCATTGTCTCAGCCTCAAGCTGATCTCTTGCTCAGGACCGACATGGCTTTGATCAAGGACAAGTCATTCAAGAAGTACGCCCAGAAGTACGCCAAATCCGAGGAGGAGTTCTTCAAGGAGTGAGTCCATGATCCACATTTCCCATTATTCCCAGCTCATTCGTCTGCGTAATAGCTTCGCCGCCGCTTTCAACAAGTTGATCGAGCTGGGTGTACCCACGTCTCAGTTCGCCGGCGAGCCATGGACCATGGGATCTCAGTAGGCGAAAAACGAGATGTGAGGGACGAGCGACGAGCGGTGCGAGCGACGCGGGCAGAAGTCTGGGCTTGAAGGGAAGTAGATGTCGATTGTAGAGTCAGCAAGGATGCATGGTGTTTACTACCCGCAGAGTCAGCACCACGAGAACCCCCACCTCCCCTTACACACCACATGCGATCGAGTATTGATGTCGGCCATGAGAGGCGTTCAGAGCACCAGGTGACTCCTGGCTCTCGCGCTGATGATGCGCTGCAGTCCATCGCTACTCGATGTGCTCAGAGTATCAAATGCTAGCATCTCCATGTGACTTGGATATAAAACGAAAGTTTGGATACATCTGCAGCAGCCCAGCCGACCAACTTTCTGGTCGAGCTGGAACCCGCCTTTCAACACTAATGATTATGATTTGGTTACTCTGTACCACGATCATGATAAGTCAGGTCAATTGACCTCTCCATCCTTCCTCCATTCACGCGTCTGTCCATCCTCGCCGGCCAAAAAAACCCGGTACACGTGCCGGACAAGAGACTTCAAGTACACGCTACATCTCCTTCACACATCTCGACGCTCGGGTGAACGATCGATCTATGCTCCTCGAGCCTTGGCGGCAGCGGCCATCATGTTGAGGGCTATTGCAAAGTTAGCATATGATCTTCTGACTGTATGATTCCCGCATTACTCACCCGAACCAGCCTTGAACCAACCCCACTGGCCCTCGTTGATAGACGAAGTGACCTGGAACTGCTCCTTCGATCCGTCCTTGTGCGTGATCTCACAGGTGAGGTCCTTGCCTGGAGCAAACTCGTTCAGGCCAAGGATGGAGATCTTGTCGGTACCCGAGATCTTGTCGTAGTCGGCACCGTTCTTGAACCACAATGGGAGCATACCCTGCTTCTTCAAGTTGGTCTCGTGGATTCGGGCGAAAGACCTGCAGATGACAGCTCGGCCACCCAAGAATCGAGGCTCCAAAGCGGCGTGCTCTCGGGACGAACCCTCTCCGTAGTTCTCGTCACCGACAACGACCCATGGGATGTCCCGGTCTCGGTAGTAGGCACCGACGGTTGGGACGGCACCGAACTCGCCAGTCTCCTGGTTGAGGACGCTGTTGGCATCTCCGCTGTCGGCGTTGATGGCACCAATCAGACAGTTTTGCGAAATGTTCTCGAGGTGACCTCGGTACTTGAGCCATGGTCCACCGGCAGAGATGTGGTCGGTCGTGCATTTACCCTTGGCCTTGATCAGGACTGGGGCCTCGATGATGTCCTTGCCGTCCCAAGCCTTGAATGGCTTGAGCAGCTGCAATCGGTCGGAAGATGGGCTGACGGCGACCTGAACCGTGGTACCATCGGCAGGTGGGGCCTGGAAAGTGTTCTCTCCTGGGTCGTATCCCTTTGGTGGCAGCTCAAGACCAGTTGGCTCGGAGAACTTGAACTCTTTGCCATCGGCGCCCTTGAGGGAGTCGGTCAGGGGGTTGAAGGTGAGGTCACCGGCGAAGACGAGGGCGGTGACTAGATCTGGAGAGGCAACGAAAGCGTGGGTAGCTGGGTTGGCATCGTTTCGGCCAGTGAAGTTTCGGTTGTAAGACGAGATGATCGAGTTGACCTCTCCCTTCTTGACGTCCTTTCGGTCCCACTGTCCAATACATGGTCCACAGGCGTTGGCAAGGACAACACCGCCAATCTCCTCAAAGGTCTCAATCATGCCGTCTCGGGCAATGGTGGCTCGGACTTGCTCGGATCCTGGGGTGATGGTGAAGCCAGCCTTGGCCTTCAGTCCGTGGTCGGCAGCCTCCTTGGCAATGTGGGCAGATCGGGACATGTCCTCGTACGACGAGTTGGTGCACGAGCCGATAAGTCCGACCTTGAGCTCCTGTGGCCACGAGTTCTTCTTGACCTCAGCAGCGAACTTGGAGATTGGGGTGGCAAGATCTGGGGTGAATGGACCGTTGATGTGAGGCTCAAGCTCGTTCAGGTTCTAAGTAGATCGTCAATATCTCATCGTGAAAAGGCTGAAATTGACTCACGATCTCGATTCGCTGGTCGTACTCGGATCCCTCGTCTGGCTGCAGGTTGTGGTTGAACTCCTGAGCGTACTTGGCGATGTCGGATCGACCGGTAGCCTGGAGGTACGAAGCCATTCGCTTGTTGTAAGGGAAGAGAGAGGTGGTGGCACCAATCTCGGCACCCATGTTACAGATAGTGGCCATACCGGTACACGACAGCGACTCGACACCTGGACCGTAGTACTCGATGATGGCACCTGTTCCACCCTTGACGGTGAGGATACCGGCGACCTTGAGGATGACGTCTGAAGACTTCATCAGCTATGTCGTGGGCAACAAACGATGAGCAGCTCACCCTTTGGCGTCGTCCAACCGTTCATCTTTCCGTCAAGGTAGACACCGATGACCTTGGGGGCTTTCAGCTCCCATGGGATGTTGGCCATGACGTCGACAGCGTCGGCACCTCCGACACCACAAGCGACCATACCGAGGCCACCGGCGTTTGGCGTATGCGAGTCAGTTCCAATCATCATCAGACCTGGGACGGCGTAGTTTTCAAGGATGATCTGGTGGCTGAAGATGAGGCATTAGGAATGATCCAGGCACGATCAAGCGGAGAATTTCACTCACATGATACCGGATCCTGGCTTCCAGAAGCCGATTCCGTATTTGGCACAGGCAGTGGCAAGGAAGTCGTAGACCTCCTTGTTGATGTCAATAGCTCGAGCCAAATCCTTCACACCGCCGACCTGGGCCTGGATCAAGTGATCACAGTGGACGGAAGTGGGGACAGCGGTCTGGGGAAGACCGGCAGACATGAATTGCAGGATGGCCATCTATGTAGATCGTGAGCACAGAGCGGGGGAAACTTCAAACAGCAACTCACCTGGGCGGTGGCATCTTGACAAGCGACTCGCTAGTGTATCTGTCAGCTCTGGTATCGCATCAGAGGAGAACCTATGAACTCACGTCTGGTCTGAGTTTCAGGTAAGAAACACCTCGCTCAATATCCTGCTCGTGAGGGTTGTCGAGATGACCGTAGACGATCTTCTCGGCAAGAGTGAGAGGTCGGTTCAGCCTATGAGATTAAGAGGAAAAGTCAGCTGAAGCGCTATTTGAACAATGCGGACAGTAGACAAGTTTTGCGGCAGATCAACTCCCCAGATACGTTGCGGAGAGCTCGTCCAACCGCTCGCACAGAGCAGAATGAAAGGAGATGGAGGTGACTGGCTCCTTTCTCACTCACCTCGACCTGACGACCTGGAGATTGTCCTCGATTCGCTGGTAGTTAATGAACTTTCCCTTCTCGAGAGGGCTCATCTGGACCTGCTTGTCACCGATCCTGGACTGGACGGTGGCCATTGACCTGGTCAAGGTCTGCTTCGAAGAGCTGGCTTGGGCCACTCCCCTGAGGAGGGGAGAGGCGAATAGTCTCTGAGAAACCATGGTTTGTATAGGCGAAAACACCAAGGGTAGATGTGAACGTCCTATGCACAAGGCGACCTGGGTGGTGGGTCGGTAATGTGTTAGTAGGAGGAGCTTTTGGTTGAGATGGTTGGTGGTGATGAGGAGAGATGAAAGAGAAAAGGACTAGTAGGTTGTATAGTCCGCCGGCTGGTTGGAATGCTCGTCACGAGGTTGGGTGCACCCCTGGGCAGGAGCGTTTTCGTCTACGTTAAACCAGAAATATCATTGGACGGTGAGCCAACACCGATCATATCCGACATTACCGACAGAAACCGTCAACACCCAGCAAAGAAACAATGACGTGTAATTCCTTATCACGAAACCTCATCGGCTATCAACCTCCGATCCAGCCGATGGGTGAGAGACTGACTGCATGGAGAGACTTTGTGAGCAAAGAGTCGTCTGCGGAGAGTGAGAGTCCATATACATTCAGGCCATCGGACTCGTTCGAGCGATCCACCAGAACCACTCTGACGCTGGTCGGAGATATCTGTGAGCTGGAAGTCTGACGAGAGGAGCAGCAAACTCAAGATCCTCGACTTAGCCCGAGTTCCAGCCAATCAGCTCATCGATGACCAGAGCTCCGCGAGTCCACGACGTACTCGTAAATCGCCGGCGCATTGATTACATGAACAGTTGTCGAGCACCTTCCCCCGCATTGATGTCCGCGCCCGAAGCAGCGAGTCATTGACGTCCCGCTCTGATAACCTGGGGTCCTGGTCTGAGTGGTGATTGAAGCGTCGGAGGATAAGTTAGCGGTGCCGAACATTTCGAACTCCGCAAGACTCAAAGGCAGCCTTTATGGTTGTGATCAAGCTCTGCAAGGTTCTCAGCCTAACAAAAGGTGCCGACACCATGCTCTGAGTGGAACTGACAACCCAAACGCTCGACCTCTCTCGACCTGCTGATTCTTTTTGTGTTTCCCGCTTGCACACACACACCCTCGAACTCGACGACGCCGCCGATGTCGGATCAATCCATTGGTCCCGAATAGATCCGACCCTTGGTCACTGGAATTTATCGTACCATAGTCTCTACTTGGGGAGCGGTGTGAGTGGGAGCTGCTCATTGGCCCCACGGTCCAGACAATGACAAGAACAACATACAAGCCGCTTTCCCCGATCTCGACTTGCCGATAGCGCTTGATGCTATTGTCAGCGGTAAGTGTCGGGAAGAGCCGGGGATGGTGTGAGAAGCGATTTATTTAGCGTCTTCGAAAGGTCGACGATCACACGAGGCATCTAGGAAGCAAGTGGGAAGCGGTGAGCGGAGTCCGAGAAGAATCTTGATTCTTGTCAAAAGGGCATCTACCTCGGCATCTCTTTGCCTCTTTACCCCAGAACTCCCCAGAACAAGTTTCACATCACCAACTTCCACCTCAGCACCAAGGTCGTTCAACTCAGTCAACTCAGTCAATCAACTCCATCCAAGTCCACCAGCTCTTTCCAATCCATTCGTCAATTTCAGATCCAACTTCTGGTCACTGCTTCAGATTTGCCTCTCAGCTCAGCTCTCAGGTTCCCTCAGTTCGACTCTTCACCGTTCTTCCATTCCGTTCTCGTTCAACTCGTTCAAGCGCTCCATTTGTCGGCCCAATTGTACCACTTCAAACACCATCCCTTGTTGTTCACGCTTCCCCTTGCCTCGCTCGGATCACTGCTCGCCTCAGTAGAGCATTGTTGTACCTGGTATCGTCACGCAATCGCCCACATCGTACCATCGTCACGTCTGCATAGCATCATTGTTGTGTCACAATTGTAGTACCCCTTGTCGATCAGGTGAGCACAGGAATCCACCCCCCAGATCCCTGTCATCACCCTCGCTTCATCTCATCCTCACACCCTCCTTTCGAACACCTAACCCCGCCCCTCTCGGATCAATGCGAGGGATACCTCTGGATACCCTACACGGTGAATACCAGCTGACGGGACTACTGTAAACCTAGCTTGCCAGAAATTTCGAGTCCCCCCAATTCCATTCCCCAACTTGTGTGATGACTGTTAACACACCTCCACAATCGCCATCTCCACGCATTGCCTCTCCGGATCTATCAGAGACACACGACCAGCGACCCTACTCGTACGGCAACCTGTTCGACGAAACACTCGACACGCCCTTCTCATGTAAGTCAGGCCCATCAGTTTTTTGCTTTCGCTGGCGATGTGTGCTGACGAGAAGCTCAGTTTACACCAATATCACCGACAACATGGAAGATTACCTCGTCGGCACGCCAGAGCCTCATGGCCAACACGACGCTCAAGACGCGTCGAGCCATACACGCCCCCTTACACCCAAGAAGACCGACGACAATCATGAGCACACTGGAGACGTCGTAATGTCCCCGGGAGAGGGTAAGTTCAGCCCGCTTACACGCAGGAAGGCATGGAGCTGATGTGATATCGCCAGGCCACATGTCGAGGCTATCTTTGGGAGACCATTCCCACACTCACACCACGCCCTACCATCATCAGGTGGCTCAGCCCCCACTACATATGGCCCCACCTTATTACGGTTACTCGATGTACGGCCAATTTCCGCTATCTACCGGTCCGCCAGAGCAGCACTCCCCACACTATCACCCATACAAGACATGTGAGTTTGTTGAGGCCTCCCACCTGCGCTCGTCTCACTGACATCGCCCAGACCCCTTCGGGATGCGCTCGCCCAAGTCAGGACGGCTTTCGCTCCCCCATGAACCACTGTCACCTCCATTATCGATATCCCCACCGGAATCACCCGGCTCACACCATCAGCTGGCTCTCCTTCATACCCCTCCTTCAGCAGTATCGCCTTCCTTGGTGTCACCAGCTTCAGCCATAGGATCGACACTCTCCGACGTCTCACCTGATAGTGGAGGATGGACGTACCCTCTTCCCACTCAGCCAGGCGGATATGCCGCTACGCCATTGACAAGTATACATGGTCTACCCCAAGGCTCACCCACTGCTCCAGGCCTGGCCATGGTCGCTGGATMCCCCTMCCCCAGCGTGTCTCCCCGCCATGCTCCACCACGAAGAGTTTCCGGAAGGGTGACACGAGGTAAAGCAGCAGCAGTGGCCAAGCAGAAAGGTGATTCATCCAGCAAACACGAGAAGTTCGACGACGACGACGATAGTGATCTGGACGACATCGGTTCTCCAGCACCTAGATCCAGCGGTGGGCTCGGTCTGGTTCCTCAAGAGTGAGTCATCTCCAAGTCAATTATCTGTACACAGCGCTGATGTCTTCAGGCACCGCACCATTCTCGGGTCCAAGCGGGAAGATGTGCGCAAGATGAGGATTGAAAGCGAGCAGGTGAGCTCGTCTTCGGTGCGCATGTTCTTTGTCACCGGTGGACGTTGGGGTACCATATACATTCCGGCTCCACTTGCCGCCTAAGAACGCCACACTGACATGTCCACAGCGCCGACGTGATGAGTTGAGGGAAGGGTTCGCTAGACTCAAGGACGCCCTGCCACAGAGCAACCAGAGGTCCTCCAAGGCCAGTCTGTTGGACCGATGTGAGTCAGCTCCGGTCATGATCCGTGATGCCCGAGCTGACAGCGTCTAAGCTGTTCAGTACATCCGAGACATCGACTTTGCGAATCGATACCTCTCAACAGAGAATGACGCTCTCAAGGCCGAGCTCGCGGAGGTCAGACAGTGAGTCGAGCCAGCTGCTTTGGTCGTAGGCGACTTGTAGCTGAAGCTTCGAAGATCCAACCAGGAGCTGGTTCACGCCATGACAGTACAAAGCCGAACGACATCGAGTCCAAACGGCCAAGCTTGATCGGGGCGATGTGAGTCGACCTTCTCCGTGAGTTCTGCCTCTGATGTGGTACATGTAGTCGAAGGCTGACACTACAAAGTGTGATACCTTGCCTCCGCCCGACCCTGGCTCCACACGACTGTAAACTACCACGATACGGCTCCTCATCTCTATCATTTTGCCGCTATCGACTTCCAGCCTCACCAGTTGTATGACACCCATTCCACCACCTGCGATATAACAAACGCGATTAGCTTTATTCGATTCAATTCTTCTTCAACTTCGCGACATGTTTTGGCTCAACCACCCGACTGCATCCTCACGACCATCTGTATCATCATCAAAAGCTTCGATAGCGATATCGACACTGGCAGTCGATGTCGTTGCTTCTTTACCAATGGCCTACGGAGACCGGGTCTCCTGTCTGTCCTTGGGGAGTTGGATTGGAGCCACTTCTCACTTCACATATCGTCACCATCTCCTCACTCCACACCTCATTATCACCTCCCGCAACTGGGTCCCATACGTAGCACTGGTGTTGCCTCTCCTCCATTCGACGTGGGCGAGTCGGACGTATGGTCCCCAAGAGCTGAAGTAGCCGACGGGTCGGTTGCCACTCCCTTCAGTGGAGTTGGACTTCAGCATGGCCAAGGTAGAACCTCAGAGGGATATGAGGAAGGAAGGAGAAAGACGATTTCTGGGATATACACGAGTTACGATCAGCTACGACAGCGATACGATAATGATAACGACTTCTGATGACCATTTCATATACGTTCACGAACTTCACGACAGTTAGATACGATATAAGATACGATACTATGAATCCTCTTTTGTAACATCGGCTCAATATCGTTATGACGAAGTCTCATCTCGAGGCTGGACATGAGAGTGAGGAGGACGGGCTTGTGCTTGTGATAATCCATACATGTCAGAAACGCTATGCTATTCGAATCCACTACACCGGTCCTTTGTTCGTTGATCGTCTTACTCTCATCGGCGATACTCGCCTCATCTCGAGCGATCTCACATCGATCTAAACACAGCCACCTGTATATCCCGTCCGGCCCCTTATCCTCGGTGCATCTGGAGGAGCTTTGTCAGCTTTTCATGCTACTCCCGCGCACAAGAGAGTACTCACGAAGTCGACGAATAGGTCCAGGCAGAGGAGATCGGCATCATCGACGGTGTAGCCTCGGACTTGGACGGCAAATTTGGCTAACGCGATATGAGCTGCTGATACCACAGGTACGCGACCAATCGAGTAGCAGACTCACCTCTTGGGATCTCCTTGGGCAGCTCAACTGTCTGAGAGACAGAGTATGTTCCGATCTGAACTGGGCATTGGACGGTAGCATTGGCGTTTTTGCTATGTCCCGCTAAGTCAACGAACGCTCAAGTACACAGGAACAATGGACACTTACGCCTCTTCGCAGACATCGAATGTCTTCTGGAGCAGTTTGACGAGACCGAGTTTGACGGTGACATCAGCAGTGGCTCCGTCCTAAGGTTGCGAGGTCAGCCGCAGAGCTCGGTGGCCCGGAAGAAGGGAGCTCACCTCGATGACCTCGAGTACGTCGGCATCGACAGTGACAGTCAAGTTCTTTCCGGGAACTGGTGGGTCTGGAGACACAGTGATGCTCTTCAATTGACTATGCTGGCTGATCAGCTCGATCCCGGTAGAGAGGGGCGAGGGGAGCTGCTGCTCTGACGAGAAACAAGTGGCTGACACGATCCACTCACACGACATCGGAAGCGAGTCCACAATCGACGTAGCTCCATGAATCCATGGTGTGCATCTTGCCACCCTTGCTCTGCTGCGCTTCACCATTGTCGGACGAGACGAGGCTGTTGGCCCAAGAGAAGGCGTCGGTGGCAAGCGAGGCTGAGATGAGGGGGAGGGCAAGCAGCGAAACGGAAAGTGCGGCAACTCGCATGGCGGCGGACGAGTGGCTGGATGAAGGCGCGAAAAGTGAGGCAGCTGGAAGTGAGTGAAATGAGGACGAGCGAGAGCAAACGTTGGATGAATGAGGATGAATGAACGCGACAGCGATAGCGAACGCAAAGCGAACGTCATGCCAATCAGCGGGCCCGGTGAGCGACAGCGTACGGTGGCAAATGAGCGGAACGGGGAATAGCCGTAAGCGGTAATTAGCTCTTTGCACGTGGGCTGAGAGATCTCATGTTCCTGGCTGGTCGCTGATTCTGAACACCTGTCTGAGGCTCTGAGCTGCTCTGAGCGGAGAATGAGCTGAGAGTCTCAACTACTCATGTATCATGCGCAGGTCTCTACTGAGGGCATGGCCATCGTGACTGGCATGAGTACGCGTGCTTCGGGGTCGCTTCAGCCTGCTTCAACCTCCCAGGATTGGTTCTCTCGAGCTACGAGCCAATGCACCGGCCTGTGCCTGCTCTTGAGTGACAAGAATGCTCTAAAGAGGTTCACTCCAGCACAGAGACCTGCCAGGCCTACCCATGGCGCATTACCACGGCCACGATGACCGACTCAACTCGAGACTCAGACCTTGCTATCGCGCTATCGCTTACTTTGTCCCTCTTTGTCCCCTGTTGCGCTCCTGTCTTGCACGTGGCCGATTCCAGCGGTTGCGATCCGATCGGCCCTATCGTCATCGCGCGTATCGATAAGCCAGCGCTTAGAGACTGGCCTACCACTCAAGGCGTGGACTGGTGTCTCTGACTTCTGCCAACCCTTCCAACCGTGTCACCTAAGTAGATCCACCTCATCACCAATCACCATGTCAAAGCTCAATCTCGACAGCACCATCTCCCTTAGCTCTGGCACTAAGGTAAGTGTGATCTGGCCTCGAGGTCGCAGTGTGTGAGAGCTGATCGAGTGATCAGATACCTCAGTTGGGTTTCGGAGTGTACCTCTCTCCACCTGAGATCGCCGAGAAGACAGTGACTTCGGCCTTGGAAGCCGGTTACAAGCACATCGACTCTGCTCAGTGGTACTTGTGCGTCATGTATAAATCGTGGTATTCTAGGGTGTTTTGATGCTGACTTGACGTAGCAATGAAGAGCAAGTTGGAGGAGCGGTACAGAAAGCCTCTGTGGACAGATCGTCCGTCTTCCTCACTACGAAACTCGGTCATGCGGATCGAATTGTTGAGAGACTGAATGAAAGCGTGGGCAAGATCGACCCCAGGTCAGATGGATACGTCGACCTGTTCCTCATTCATGCCCCGTCCGCCGGGCCGGAGAAGAGAAAAGAGCAGTGGGCGGCATTGGAGGATCTGGTGAAGAATGGCAAGGCGAAAGCCATCGGCGTCTCAAACTAGTTCGTCGACCCTTTCGACATCTTAGGATCCAAGGTCATGTCTGATGACGTTTGTAGCGGAGTTCGACATCTACAAGAAATGGAGAGCTATGCCAAAATCCCACCTGCCGTCAATCAAATCGAGGTGAGCGTATGCTGATTACATACCAGCTGCAAGAAAGGGTGCTGATTGATTACTAGCTCCATCCTTGGTGCCAAGTAAGCTGATTCGTCTTCGACAAGGAATTAGCTGACCTCAAGCTCGTAGCAACCCGCCATCGTAACATACTGCCAGTCTCACAATATCGCCCTGGAAGCATACTCCCCTATGGTCCAGGGAAAGAAGGCATCGGACCCAACTCTCTCCAAGATCGCTCAAGAGACAGGCAAGAGCTGGGCTCAAGTGCTAATCCGATGGTCTTTGCAGCGAGGGTAAGTTTTCCCCATTCTGTCGTACGTCTTCAAGGCTGAATTCTGCGACAGGTTCATCCCACTGCCCAAGTCGGACACGAAAGAGAGGATCATTGCAAACACCCAGGTGTTCGACTTTGAGTTGACGAAAGAGCAGATGGACTCGCTCAACGCCTTGGACCAGGACGAGCACGTATGCCTCAATCCCACAAACTGCGACTAGCCTCTCTGCTCGATGATGACATCTCATGACATGCATCGTTACGTTCGCTCTATATGCACAGCTACTAGCACCCCGTTCATCATTACGCCTCGAAAATCCTGCCCGTACTGACATTGAGCTATGAGTCTTGATTAGCTCGACGTCCATATCAATCCTGGAACAGACTCACTCTCGTCCACTTCTTGCCCTGCCACCATCTGGTGAGCAGCATGATTGGCCAGAAGACGTGCCAGAGAACGATGAACGGGATCCAGTCATCGGCAATGAGCGATGGATCGACCCTCCAATTGACTGGCTCCTCGCTGGGTCGGATCCCACGCTTGACCACCGCCGAGGCGGGCAGCGAAGCGTGGATGTAGCTGAGGAGGTCGTGTGAAGGAACGAGGAGGGGGAGATATCGCATGATCAGATCGTTGTAGATCCAAGACCTGGGCGCTGTCTTCGGGTTTGGGCGCAGAGTTTCCTCAGAACGGGACTGGTATTGAGGGTCGTAACATGATGCGAGCTTGGATAGGGGTAGAAGGATGACAGCGGTGTGTACTCTGGCATTACATTCCAACGGGTACAATTGGCCGTCTTTGGTCGATTGGATGAAGTCGAATGAGAAGTGCCCTGTCAGTCGACGTGGTTCACCATTGGGCGTGGGATCTTGTTGCAATTTGGCCAATAGCTTTCTTGTCCATTCTTCTGCTTGTTTCCCAACCACCTCGCTCGTAGCGTTCTCGTATGTCATGAGCATGTCGTTGGAGGGACAGGTGACAAAGGCGGTGACTTGGCCTAAGAGTACTGAAGCGTGTGTACACCATTCTACGCCGGTCAGCACAGTGTCCGAGATCAAAGCTGACTCGACCCCTAACACACCTTGACCGGGAATGAATTCTTGAAAGACGTAGGGACACTCTTTGGTGATTTTCAGCCTCAAACCCTCCAACATCTTTCTCGTGCTGCTCAACCCCACATCATCTCCCTTGAGCGGGTAGAGGGTCATATCCCCTCTGTTCTCATCTAGGTCCATACACTTGAGGATGTACTTCGGTTCTCTGCCCTGTCCGTCTTTCGGTCCTTCCTCCATTAAGAAAGCCAATGCCTCACTTGTGCTGGTCACCATTCTGCCTTTAGGCGTCAACATCCCAAACCTCTCCACCAGGGCCATGAACCTGTCCTTGTCGTGGAGGTCGAGCATCGTTTCCGGATCCTGGATCCAGGTCCTACATCTCCCCTTCGTCTCAGCTGCCATTTCCTCGGCCGCCCTCGCATCCTCCACAGAGTTGCCAGCCCCGGAGACCGGAATGAATAGCGTCACGGAGTGTTGTTGAGCAATGGCAATCAGCCGGGTGGAATAGCTTTCGTAGGATTGAGCAGCCGGAGGAAGGATGTAGAATTGGTCAATCGCTTTGGAGAATCGCATAGGGCAGTATTCGCCCCAACTAAGCCCCCATTCAAGTATCAGCTCCCCGCTCATACCAGATCAGTCAGTAATATCACCCACCCTTCCTCCTCCACGCCGATGACTTTCCATCCAGCCCTCTTGAATGCTCTAGCCAAACTATCAGACGATCAGCGCCGCCCTCTGGGAATACACGGAGCTCGCTCACTGAAGACCTTTGGACATTCGACCTCCGCTGATCATCACGCATCCAGGAGCCCTTTTGTGTCCCTGTGAAGTAGCGATCCGCGACTCGTGGCCTCCTCCAATCCTGTCCTTGAGTATGCATGCCGCTACCGCCACCAAAGAGACTGGCAGTAGCAAGAGCGATAACAGCGGCAGAACTACGCTCGAGAGCAAGTTCTGGGCTGTGTTCGGCACGACCCTGGGCATGTTGAGCGAGAGATCGGAACGGCCGTATCAGTGTCAGTGATTTGGACCAAGATGCTGTTCAGCTGAGTAGCTTGACATGCAGGACAGAGGCCAGTTGGAGAAGGTTAACCGCCTGTCCACCTCCACTCCGGCACCTCGCCTCGTTGCGACACCGTGTTGCAGTCTGCAGGCAGTCATAGTGTCTCCGTTACCGCTCACCGCCTGGTCCTGCCTGGTCTCGCTGGAATTTACGTCATGAGGGAAAGGGAGGATCTGCCCTGATGGTGTTAACCCTTGTTAACCTGTGTTGACCTCTTCCGCCAATTCTCGATCGGGATTCCAACTCGAGACTCTCGATCCATTCGTTCTCGATCTCACGATCGGATTGATCTGATCGAGATTCGATTGAAAGTTTGCGAGATCGCAGCGTCGATTTCGATTATCGATAAGCGTCAAGCGATGCCTCCTGATGCCTCTGCCTCCACTTTGATCCTCCATAGGTGAGCTGCTGTACACTGTACTGTACTACAGGCTAAGGTCATCGCAAGTACTCGTACTGTTGTTTCCATTGACGGCGCAGATGCACAGAGTACAGACAGGTGATTCATGTACTCGACAGAGCTATGCTTTTGTTTGAACTTCTATTTACTGTACACAATTGTAGCTTCTTCGTGTCTAGAGAAGACTTCTGACTGACTCGACCATCTTTGTATGCTGCTATGAAACACCTAATCCCGACTTCTCACAAACGGACGCTCTAGTTGCCAAATGTGCCGTTGACCTGAGTGGAATGTCAGTTTTGCTGCCTGTGTCGATGACCCAATGAACTCACTCCGTTGGTAACGTGTCCAGTGCCGTCGACTGGGACACCACCTGCCTGGACGGCGGCCTTCTGAGCCTCTGAGCCGTCGGAGATACCGTTCCTCTTCAAGGATTCGGCAGTGGCCTTGCCCTGTCCGGTGGCAGACTTGCCAGCGTCGCCGTTGGCGTAAGCCTCGGGCTCAGCACCCAAGTCACCGGCATCGACATAAGCCTCCTTGCCCTCACCGGAGCCGTATCGGGACTTGACGAACTCCTTGTGCGTCTTCAAGACAGCACGGAGCTCGTCGATGGGGACGTCGTTGAGGAAGATGCATTTGCCGAACTCGCCGTCAGGGATGGCGAATCTCTGCTTGCCGTCTCGGGTTTTCCTAGGATGTCGTTAGCAAGGTATCAATCTGGACTTTGATGGGGTACTCACTTGATAGCCTCGGTAGCAACGCTGATGAGCTGGTCGTCAAACGCCTCGTGGTCCATAGACAGACCGACGGACGAGATCAGACCGAACCACTCGTCTCGCTGGGCATCGTTGAGGATGCCTCGGGAGTGAGCCAGGGTGATCGAGTAGGCCATGTCGATGGTGATGGCATGACCGTGTCTCAAGGGTATTCTTGGGGTCAACTCGAGGGTTGGCGACCAGGTGTGACCGAAAGCGATCACTCGGTCGAGACCCAGCTCGTGCAAGTTGGGCGATTCGAGCTAAGGAACAGTGTCAGTTTGATCCGGTACCGTGCAGAGGATAGGACTCACCTCGAGCATGACCTCAATACCCTTGTGGCAGATCTCCTTACCAGGAGCTCTGACATCCTCACCTCCCTCCTGGTAGCCGAAGCCGGTCTCTACCAGCTTCTTGCCGTGCTTGACGAGGAGATCCCAAACGCTCTTCTCTCCGACCGATGCGATCTTGACGAGCTCGGCAAAACCGTTTCGGACCTGTGAGGTTCGTCAGTACGCTATCATGAGCTGTGCCAATGTTCTCACCTGGCCAACTGGCAGGGTTTTGAGCATGGAGAAGTCAAGGAAGGTGTGCAGAGGGGCGTGGTAGGCACCGAGTCTAGACTTAGAGTCAGCTGGGTGCTCACACCGAAAAGCGCGCAGCTCTACTCACCTGTTCTTCAGCTTTCGGTGGTTGAGACCGACCTTGATACTGACACTAGCGTCGATCAGGCCGATCAGAGTAGTGGGCACTCGGATGAAGTTACTGGTTCGTCGGTACGAGGCGCAAGCGTAACCAGCGACATCGGTGACGAGACCACCTCCAACAACGAGGGTGGGCTCAGTTCTGACGATACCGAAGGAGTCCATAGCGTCGACAATGTCGAGCATGGTCTGAGCACCGTAAGTATGAGTACTGTGGGAAGGAAGATCTCACTCACGGTCATGTTCTTGTTGATCTCTCCGCCCTTGATCACCTTCCAGGTGATGGGGATGTTGTAGTGGTTAAAGTAGGCCTCAATCTGGTCCTTGTAGATGGGGTGAACGACTGGGAAGAGCCAGTTCAGCAGGATGATCTACAGGCCACTCGTACCGACTCACTCGTGTCAATGACGATCAGGACTCTCTCCCATCGCTCGTAGATCTCGGCGAGGGTCTTGTTCTGGACGTCGAAGACTGGGGAGGTGTAGTGGAAGTTGTACTTGAGCGCCTCGTAGCCCTCAACGGTGATGGAACCGTTGGCGGCCTTGGAGACTTTGGCGGTGAGGTCGGACATTGTGCTGATGGAGGTAAGGTTGAGTGGTAACAAGTCGGGATGAGTGAGGGAGTGGAATAGGGGAAGAAGAGAAAGAGTTGGTTGGGGGTGCGCTATATATCCCAAGTCTGAGCCTGGCTTGCATGTCTGGTGTCCTGATCATGATGCGAGCTAATTGTGGGAGTGCGCATCGAGCCGATCGCCACGCCTCGCCCACCTGGCTTGCCAGGCTAGAAGCCAGAAGCCAGAAGCTGCAAAGCCAGGCGCCAGCAACGTGTCTGACACGGCTTTGTGTCATCGTCGACTGCCGGCGGGGGCGTGAGACAGAAGCCGATGTGACATCTGGCCTTGGAATGGATGCGGGGACCCCTCCGCCCTGAGCACTGATTCGTGGGAACAAGACACGATCGATCGAGAGAGGCTGATGAGAGGCTTCGAGACTCGCCGGGTCCTGCCGGGTCGATAGTCGAGAGCCGGACCGGCTGCTCGATGGCGTTTTTCGAGGGTGGTGACTGTGGTTGACTGTATCTCTGCCTGCTGCGCTGCGATGCTGCGAGTACAGGGGGCTCAGCCAGACTGCCGCTCCTCGGTGAGTGCTGAGCGAGCTAACCGGAATCGAGAGCTCGGCGTCGATCTGGGCAGCTGCGTTATGGCATCAGACGACGCTCATTTCAGGATCTCTTCTGATCTCACTTCTGTTCCGGCTTTCAGTGCGTCAAGCGCGATCAAGCGACGTCAAGCGTGACTGACCATTGCGCATCTCTGAGGCAGAAGAGAGCGAGCGCGACTCTCTCTGCTGGGAATGGGAAGGGTAGTAACCGGACTCTCTATCGAGCGTCTCTGTCTGTCTCTGCGACCAGTCCTAGGACTCCCATGGCCTTGGCTCTCAGCCTGTCATGCTGTTCCCAGCTCCCACGACGCCCGTCCCTTTCTCACAGCTTGCCCTTCTCTCGTCGCCGGGGAACCGATTCCAACGATCCCACGACTCTCCATTCACCAGGTCCGTTACGTCACAGGTCCAAAAGCCTCCCGGTTCTCTTGCCTCTCCCGCGCCGCCCTGCTTCCCGCGATCGTGAAGCCTGTAATCTAATCGGATACGATGGTCACCGATCGTCGATATCTAATCGAAATACCGGTTAAATCGAGGGGGTTTATTACCTCTTTTGGTAATGTAATCAAATTCGGGGCTAATCTAAAGTTAGTCACGGGTTACCACCAACGGGTCAGATGACGACGAGCTCAAACGGGCAGATATCGAGCGGGTGTCGACGATCGCTGGAATGCCACGTGGTGTCCATCATACCGCTCGATGGCAGCGTGTATGCAACGTGCAGGCTGAGCCTGGGCCCCTGGCTGAGCGTACTGTCCACCAGGCAGTCAGGCTCGAGGTGATGGTCAACGCTATCGAAAGCACGCTCGAGCTGGACTCTCACTTTGACCATCCGTCATGCCATCGAAAGCTGCCGCACCAGAGAAGTATCACGGTGAGCTGTACCGGCATCTCAGAGCCGCTTGATATGTGCTTACGGATGTTGTAGAGCCGGTCCAGGGCACCGTCTATCATGTGAGAGCATGCTCACGGGTGGATCTTGTCTCGTTGCTGATGGATGTTATAGGGCGATGGCCGGGAGGAGGCTCTGTTGAAGCACCTCCAATCGCTGCCCGAGCTGCAGGATGAGCAAACGTCAAAGCTCTCCCTCCTGGACAGATCGCAGAGAGTTCTCGATGCGATCCATGAGTTTGGTAAAGGGGAGAACAGGTATCTCATGAGCGTGGGAGAGACCAAGGGAAAGCAAGTCGAGGAGCTAGTGAGGCAGAAGAAGCCTAAGGTGAGTATATCCTCCCCTCATTGGAATAGCTTGGCTGACTGTGAGTGCAGCTCGTGCTGGAGCTTGGAGCATATGTCGGTTACTCGGGCATCTCGTTCTCTAGGGTGAGCGAACGATCGGCCCGGCCTCTCAGCCTCTTTTGCGACGTCAACAGTGCTGACCGTATATCTTGCAGCACCTTCTTGAGCTACACCCATCGTCTGTCTACCCCAACGACTGGTCACAAGACCCGAAGGAGGATCGAGTGGGCTACATCTCAATGGAGAAGAGCGATGTCTACGCCGCGACAGCTGCTGGGGCTTTGAAGCTGGCTGGACTGGAAAAGGTCGTGAAGGTAGGTCTCACTACATAGACGATTGACAGGGGTCTGCGTACGGTACTGAAGCGATATTGTCAGTTTGTGATCGGTTCGTCAACGCCCAACCTCAAAACCTTGAGGGAGAAACTCAATATGCCCCGACCTGCTCAATTCGATATGGTGTTCCTCGACCACCTCAAGCCTTTGTACACTATCGACCTGAAGATCTTGGAGGAAGAGGGATTAGTCGGACCTGTGAGTCGTTTGAGCATCGAAGGCACACTTCAATACTTCAATAACACCGCTAACGGATTGTACTCTAGGGTACAGTACTGGTCGCGGACAATGTCGTCAAACCCGGGAACCCGGCCTACCTCTCTTGGGTACGAGCCACCCCTGCTCAGAAAAGAGCATCATTGGACAAGCCCAGTCTCACGTCTCAGCCCCCGACCACTCCAAACCCCACTTCCGACGACGCCTGGGAGACTGCATTTAGGGATGGTCCTATAGAGGAGACGAGATGGGCTCCCGATGAAGCCGAAGGCGTCACTGCCAAGGGTGATCCAAGTCTGATTTACTCCAGCGAGATGCTGGACGGGTGGGACCCATACACCGGAGAGAAGGACGCGTGTGAGGTATCTGTCTGCACTGGCAGAGAGGACTAAGATGGGCAGTTGTCGTAACAATGAACGAGGAGAGTTAAGCATAGATCAAATACATGTGTATGCAATGCAGTGTGAAGATGAGACGGAACGCGACGTCGGCCTTTGAGTCTAGTTGAGGAATCCAGTCGCCTTCCATGCTGATACCATATGTGTCATGTCACCCTCCGTGATCGGGCCAAGTTGGCTCATGGTCTTCGAAGCCTTTTGAGCGTTCCTCGTATCCACCAAGACATCCGACTGCGGGGGTCCCTCTTTTCCATACTGAAGAGGGATCAGACACGATCCCAGTAAAATTGAGTACCCCGTGTCCACTCACTGCTGATTGCCACATCGAGAGCATTTGCTTGCTGGGGTTCTGAACCGGATCATCCGAACTGCCCTCGACCCGATGTAGCCACTCCGCCGGTGATACTGCCTCGAAGTCCACGCCAGCGGATTTCAAGCCATTCAGCACTGTATCCCAGCGGACCGTGTCCGGATGTGCGATATGGTAAATATGAGCAAACTCCGTGTCTCCGTCTGTGATCACCACATCGACACTGGTTCCAGTCATCAGTATGGCTTGACAGTGATTACGACTCAGCACGTACATTGCCTGCGCGGCGAGATCGACCTGGAGCCAAGATGGTTTCTGAACATGTTAGCCAGCTGCAGTGAGCACTTGTTCAGCTGGACTCACCTCATCGAGGAGAGGGAGACATCCCGTAATTTGAGCCGTCTTGATCATCAAAGGCCATCCCTCCTTCTCACTCCAGTATCCAGTCTTGGTATCCCCACACAACTGTCCCACCCTCAATATCGACACTCTGCCCTTCAACGCAGACTCGTTGGCTAAGCGACATAGCTTCTCAGTCGCCCATTTCGACTGTGAGTAGCCGATTGGGGAAGCAGTAGCCGGGTCATCGGTTGGCGTTTCGTATATGACATTACTGGGCGGAGGTCGGGCCAAGACCGAGGCAAGCGAGGAACAGAAGTACAACCGAGAGTTGTGATTGGCAGCCCCGGTCACCAAGTCCAACATATGCCGTGTGCCTAGGTCGCCTCAAGGTCACCTCTGCCGCTTATAACCTAAACCTGCAGCCAGACTCACCCCTGATATTGTCCTCGAAGGAGACGAGGCTGCTGGCGAAGTGAACAGGCCACGCGGCCTTCAGACAAACGTCAGTCGTGTAGTCTTTAACATCAGAGCAGTGAGCTGCCTTCTACTCACATGTATGACAACATCAACTTGGGATTGCAGGTCCGTATACCTCTCTTCGGTCAAGCCGAGCTTTGGATCCGCCAGATCAGCAGTGTAGGCGACTATGCGATCCTTCCGAAGAAGCTCGATGCTACGCTGCGATAAACCTTGTTCGACTCGTAGGAGAGCCGCTGCATCATCATCGGCTCGGACCAAGCAGACGATCTCGCCAATGACTGAAGGAGGCAGGCGGTCCAATCTTTCGATGAGGTAAGCTCCCAGTGATCCAGTAACGCCAGTCAATACCTGAAACCATTCCTCAGTCCCCATTTTAGAAGCTCTATCATTGTGAGCAGACTCACGACTGTCTTTGGTCCACCAGCCATATGATTGCCCTCTTGGGCTTTGGGAGTACCGAAATTGGCGTACTTGCCGACCAAGCTTTTCATGAGTCGATATGACGCTTCGATATCGTCCTCGTTGAACTGACGGCCTTCCTGTCTATCGAAGATATACTGGGCGAGGCTAGACTCTAACGTCAATACAGCTCGTTACCCTCAAACTTCTTAGCTGACTCACCTCTCCACCGACGGTCGCTCGAAAACGATGTTCTTGGGAAGAGATTGATTTCCGACGTTCAAGCTCTGTTGACGTCAGCAGGGCCACTCATAGGTCTTTGACCACAATACTCACTCTGATGATGGCCGAGCGGATCCGTGTGGCAATGAGCGAGTCGACTCCCCAGGCGAACAGGTCATTCTGCCTATTGAGATCCCGGATTGGCTTTCGCTTATCCCCCATGATCTCCTTGATCAGATTCAACAGCACATCCTCTATCTCGCCCACGTTGCGTTTTTCGATATGCTCAGCGGTCCCTGACGAGGTATTGCCGCCTTTGTAGATTGTTTCGATCTCCTCTCTAAACACCTCGTAGGCAAGGCCGCGCTGTATAGTGCCTTTGCTGCTCTTTGGCAGTAATTTCGCCTTGTTCATATCCGTGACCACGAGGCACATCTCCTTGGAAACCTGGGCGAAAGATGGCGAAGAGGCATTTGCCTTGCTGATCAGATCGTCCAGTCTGTCGACGAGATCGACCGCGGGTGCAGATTTGGGGAACAGCAGAAGTCCAAGTTGTGGTTGATCCGATCCGACGACCAGTGCGTCTGATAGCAAATTCGAAGACCGCATCACCGTCTCGATAGGCCCAGGCGAGGCTTTCTCCCCATTACTCTAGAGCCGAGATCAGCACTGGAGCTCGTATCGCCGGCCCAATTGTACTCGCCATGACTATGACGTCGTCCCCTCGACCGACATACCGCCACACATTGGCCTTTTTCGGGTGAGGGATATAAAGATCGCCAGTAGCATAGCTCCCGTCGTCTCTGTTCGTCTTGGTCTGAGCGACGTCAGTCCCCTGTTGAGATGGTAGAGGCCAGCCGGACACACCTTGCTCGTCCACTTATCCGTGACGATCATCTCATACTTCTCTGCTGATGTAGCGCCATCCTTGTCCGTGTTGACGGGTTCGAAGACCAGAGCATCAGAGTACGCAGAGTCGTTGCGAAGCCATTCCCAGTCCCTCTCCGTGGCATAATCTCGATGTGAGCTCATCAGGACTGTCAAGGAGCGGCGTTAGCCTGATTGCATCGCAGGTTTGCCTCTTCCACTCACATCCGCATTCGCTGCTTCCAAGGCGACTGACGAGGTGTACACCCTTGTCTACCATAGTATCGCCAATGGCAGTGTCCAGCGGTGCTCCACCTGTACTGACAAAGTCCAGACCCTTGAGCATTGTCATCGAAGGCCCATCCAGGTCCTCGGACAGGATGGTCAGGATGTAAGGAACAGAGAGGAATGATCCGACTTTGAATCTCTTCGCTCTCTCCTCCTCCCGGGCTGGTTGCAATTTACGGCCCGTCAGAGGATCCGGAGGGGAGTTGCAAGCGGCCACCGAGCCGACCACGTTGCTAGCAGTGATTGGAGTATCGGAGGTAGGATAGAAGTAGATCATGCTCCTCGCCATCCAAGCTCGCAGGAGATCCGAAACCCCGCCATGGAATAGTGGGGTAGTGGTGTACGCAGCGAGCTCGAACGGCGCTAGGTCGGTCTTCTCGGTTGACAGGTAGGTAGGCAGTGCTCGTCGCGGAAGGACTGAAACGCTGAGCAGATGAACCTGTGGGATCGGTTTTGGTGTGCCACTTGTACCAGATGTGTGGAAGACGTGGGAGGTGGACTCGACATCTTTCACCTCGCACGACAAGGGCGACCGGCTGTTGAGGGTGGAGAAATCCTTGTACGTCTCATAGGTGGGTAGCTCGGTGACGATGGTGTCCTTCGCGAGAGCCTGAGCTGACTGTGCCAGATCTTCGTATTTGGGGTGAAAGAGCAATCGCACAGACGAGGTGGATTGAACCAGATGCTGAATCGCTGAGGGTGAGCATTGCGGTCTATGAGGTGGACTTCATCAGCCGCGGGTTAAATATATAGTCAGAGTCCGACCAACTCACGCTATGAACACCACACCGTAGCCCATCCTCATGAGAGCTATCCATGCTAGCAGGAAGTTCAGTCCTGTGGGACACAACAACGAGACCAGCTGTCCTGACTTAGCAGTACCGAGTCCATGTTGACTACTGAGCCCAGCCGCCAGTCGTCCTGAAAGGGACAGTAGCTCTCTGAAAGCTATGGCAGACGATCAACGTCAGTGATTGGGCTTTGATAGATAAGAGGGCAACTCACAGAAACGATCACAAATCCAACTGCTCGAGCTGGCGGAAGCGTGTGTCCGCAAAGAGGTGAATCCGACCACTTTCTCATCTCCGAATTCCTCTGCTCCTTCATTGATCAACTGCAATATCGACTTGATATCATGCGGATGTCGGTCATTCTGGTCTTGCGCGTGACCGGCAGTTGAAACGAGGTATGAGAGCGTCTGGTCGGGCATTTTGGCCGAATGGTTGACGGGAGTGACTCAGTGATGGCAAGCTGCTCGGGATTGCAGTCAGGTTGGATCTTCCTCCAGGCTTGACCAAGCGATCTCTCAGGAAGTGAAGCCCAAGGCCCGTGTACACGTGGTGTGCATGGTGTTCGACATTTCGTACTCGTAATGCGACTCGTAGACATGATCGACGTATGATCGATGACAGCAGGCCTTATTTAGGTAGAGAACCGACTTTGAGCCGATCGCCGATTGCGACCGTTGTCGTCGGTCATCGGCGCAGAGATAAGATCTGGGAGACTGTCCTCCTATATGACCTGTACGATCTGCGACTCGTATGCGTTCACATTCACCTTCGACCACCCACTCGCCGCCTGATACCACCATGCATACTATGTATGCGTTGCTCTGCCCTATGTCCGAACCACCGCCCTCAGGTCCTTTCTGGCTGTGGCTTCACAGGCATCCAGGACACTACTGCCGCAATCTTCCGGTTATTCACCTGTTCCTTTGTGCCGACAAGTCCGCACGTCGCACGTCGTGCGTACCATAGCACCGCACCTCACCGCACGCGGGTCTTATCTCCTGCGCTATGGTCGGGGCTATACAGCTGTGCCCTGTTGGAGCCTGTTGGCCACCTGGTCGGCCGATGGACCATGGGGTCATCGCCTCCAAGAGGTGTATAAAGGTCTCCAACCTTCGGTACAGGGCCTCAACAACATCTCACCATCATAGTCTCATAAGTTCTTCGCCACAATAAGCAGTGTCTACACCACCAGTCCACCTCACCTCGGCCAGATCTAAATATAGGCCAGATGTTCAAGGAGATCTTGGCGACGTTTAAACGTCCAAAGGGGACAAAGAGTGAGTACCTTACACCCTCCGCGCTCTGCCTAGCCTGCTGTGCACTTTGGTCGGTCAAGGTATTGACGCTCGAACAGAACCACAGCATACCAGACCGCTGAGGATCAGGGGAGGATGCGTTTGTGGAGATGGAATGGTGAGCATTGCGTTCAGCGACCAAGAGTCTTCGTTGAGGATGTTGAATGCAGGATGAGTAAGTCGCTACACCACAACACCATAGCTCGCCACAAGTATGTTGTCAGAATCAGCGTGCTGATGTAGCACGATCCAGCAACCATACTCATCGAAGAAGAGCAGCAGGAGCCGACGTAGGCGGCTACACCAGTACTGGCTTCATAGCGAGCGGAGCGGCTTCTGGAGGTGGTTACGATGGAGGAGGGGGTGGTCACTACGGCGGAGGTGACCATGGACATCATGGCGGTGGGCACGGCCATCACGGTCATGATGGAGGTGGTGGCGGTGGATTCGGCGGGGGTGGTGGTGATGGCGGAGGTGGGGGAGGAGGAGGAGGAGGCGGAGGCGGATGCTGAGAAGTGAGATCATCGCGATGCGCAATCAAGCAATCGATCAGGCAATCAATCACGTCGATCGTTCGATCAAGATGGAGTACTCTAAGCTTATGTGGAGTGGTGCACCTCTCAGACAATTGAAACGCCAACCAACACTCCGATTGGATCCCAAACGCAACCTGTACCTGCCCCCCCCCTCGGTGATCCCGGTCGTGTTTCATCTCGAGTTCTATAGCTTGTGTATTTGGTGAGAGTTAAAGATAGATCACAGTGCGTTACATACACGAAGAGCCTATGATGTCCACCATGCATGTAAAGTCGTTGCGTCTCTGCTTCAACTTGTACAACCTATAAGCAAAGTGAAGGCCTGACAGAGGGATCAAGCGCACAAAAGTGAGTGTACCACGAAAATCCTGGGCTCAACGATCAGTGTCCTCGAGCAGTAGTCACGTCCTGGGCGCGAAGCTCTCTCGTCACGAGAGTGATAGGATCTCCAACTACTCCTTCTCGTCGGACGACACTTCTAGCAGTTGGTGCTGCTTCGGGGTGAGTCCCTCCATTTCGCTTCAGCGAGCGGTGGTACTGACCAGGACTCAGTCTAGGAAGAAGAAGTCAGTGCGCTCTCGATGTCTTCATCCTTCCTCGCTGATGGCATCATGTCACTTAGAGTCCACGATCCAAAATACCAATCCTCACCCAGACGCCACATGCACACCCCAGATCAGCCAACTCTCCCAGCTCGTCAGCTCAGCAGCCCATTCGTCCCAAGAGCAATGACGGAAAACGCAGGTCAAACGCCAGTCCCGAAGAATCTACCACCAATGACACCCGTCAGTGGTGATACATCTAGCGTCATTGCGTCCCCCAGAGATCAGATCGCAATTCACTCGACAGCACACTCCACTCCACAATCGATTGAAGGGCTGCCTCGACTGCGCGACTCGTCAATCTACGTCCTTCCGGTGAATAAGTGACGGCTAGGAGGAGTAGCTTCTAAGGATAGATGACGGACTCGGCTCCGCTCCACGCATGTATAACAAGTCCCCTGTAAATTATCTAGGCTAAACTCACATCGGACAGAGAGGAATAGAGTGAAGGGTTGGAGGAGCCAGGACTCGAACAAAGCGAAGAGTTTCGGACAGCAATGATCATGGTTCACGCGCGAACCCCTCAAGTAGTGTCTAGTCCGAAGAGCGTTCCCACTGTGCATTGCGCATTTTCAACGGGTTCACAAGAGCTTGGCGACTTGAGACAAGCCAAGCAACTCCAGGACTGTTCATCCTCTCAATGCTGCCAGAGCAATGCCAGTGACTGCCAGTGAGTTGCCAGGACTTACCCCGAGCAAGTCGGTGATCTACACGAGGGGCAACGCGGGGGAAGAGGGCGGGGGAGACACTCCAGGCGGGAGACCAGAGGAAAGGGTTTTGATCAATTTGACGTGATCAATGTTGCCACCATGCAGCACACTCTGCTATGGTGAAGAGCGAGCACCGGTGGCCTGGCGATGTTGTCTTTGCATTTGACTCTCTGTCATACCGCTCATATCCACACAGCCTTCCTACTCGCATAGCGCTGACAATACGAATTCAACACGCACGGTAGCGCACAATGTCGACTCCCGGGGCATCGTCCAGCTCGTCTCCATCTCCAGTAGCAGCGCCCGCGGCAGCCTGTCCTCATTGGTGAGTGATCCTACAGATTGGTCGCGTCATTCAGACCCGTCTCCTCTTCAATCGCGATCGTGCACAATGGGCAGCTTATCTGTGGGCCACAAAGAGTCTGTAAGCTAATCCTGTCTCTAGCCATCGGGCGTACGAAGGTCCCAGTAATGCCGACCAACCACCCCCTTCATACCGCGAAGCCCTGCGAAGCGCCTCCGTCCCAGCCTCTACTCGCGTAGCACCTCCTCGACCCACTATCTCCAATCGCCAAGATTCCTCCCCTGGGGCCACATCTCAATCCCCCTCTGGGCGCGGTCGATCAGGTAGCCGAAGAGCGGATTTCGTCTACCCCGGCGGCGGCATGGGCGGCAGTATGGCCGGTGCAGGCAGGAGCAGAAGCCGTTCGACGAGTCGAGATCCCAATGGAAATGGCAATACAGCCGCAGTTGCCACGACTTTGATCAAGACGATATGGAGCACTCTGCGCCCGAACAAGGATATCGGAACGGTGGAGGAGGAAGAGGAGATTAGAGGGAGGTCAGAGTTTGTCAGGCCGGGAGGCGGTATTGGCGGCAGAAGGTCGAGAGGCGAGGTCGTTGCGATCAGGGATCACTCAGTCTAAACGAGCAATGGATGGAGAGTGTGAGCGAGCCGCCATTACTCCTCTCAGCTCCACACCGACTCATCATCAGCGTTGTAAATTACACCGGTTGTACGAGTGTGGGCATCTTTCGAAGACCGGGAATGGGTGTATGATCGATAGTGAGCTATGTACCACCTATCTGTCTTGAGCTCGAGCCTGAGGCCTGTATACCGGATCACGATCCGACACTTTTGTGCAAGTGACTTACTGTTGGAATAACGAACAAAAGAGCATTGTGGATGCCCGAGATGGAACGAAGCTTGGCTCGGGCACACGGTCACTTTTGATCACTCATCCGAGGCACGAGGCATCGATCAACGCTGCCCAGATCAGAGGAAGCGCTTCCTAGACGCTTGTAGAGGACTCGAGCTCTGGTGTCTCAATGTGTCTCCCTCTGCTAGCTGTTTCCTCTTCAGTTATCATTGGCAGTCATCATAGTCAACATGAGTGAGCGAAACCTATACCACCCAAGTCATTGATCTGACATCACTGATGCCCCTCTCCTCGTAGCGGATGAAGCTCAGAAGAAACCATCAACATTCTCAAAGCTCTTTGGCAAATGCTTCGGAGTGAGTCAATGTTCCTTGCGACTGCGCTATGCGTACCACGTTCCTTCTAAAACCCAAGGCTGATGACCCCATTCGTAGAAGTGAGTCGTGCTCCTGTACGGATCGCTCTCAGATCCTACATCACATCACTGATGCCTGGATCAGGAAACAGCCCATCGAGCCATTGCCATCCAAAGAACCCAGGGCTTCTGAGCCACTTCCAGACTTCCCGCTCGGCCCACCTCTTCCTCCGAGAAACGATGACAATCCCACAATCACAATCCAATCGCCCTCTCCAATCCCGCCACGCATGTCTTACGACACCGAACCAGCCAGCAACGCAACTCCAGGCCAAATCCCCTCTTTGCCCGAGAAGGACAAGAAGCCCACTCCCGCCGTTCCCAGCACTACCATTCCGTCAGGGGCGCCTCTGGCAGCAGGAGTGGGTGGTGCTGTTGTCACGTCCACCGCTGCCGCACAGGGCTTCGGGGGAGATGGATCGGCGGGTGCAGCTGGCGGAAACACCGGCTTCGGGGCCGACGGAGCAGGCGGTCACGGTGGACATAGCGCCGGCCATGGACACAGTGGCGATGGAGGCGCGGCGGGCAGTGCTTCCAGCTCGAGTGGCTTTGGAGGCCATGGAGGTGGCGGAGGAGGTTTCAGTGGTTTTGGCGGTGCCAGTGGGATTTAAAGCCGAGTATCTGTCTAAGAGAGATTGACGGGTAAGTAAGGATATCCATCAGGTATATACCGAGTTAATTTTAGGTCAGGAAAGCAAGTTTGAGGCAGTTGAGCGAGAGATTGCGAGATGGTTATCAGTGGATTGGATGCATCACCTGCCACGGCTTCTCCAGGCGTCTATTTTGCTCTACTTGTCACACCGCTCAGAGGTCCTCTGGAAGGTCTGGACTCGGGAAGTCCTTGCTCATGTGTTCGGCCTGTGGGTAGATCAGCACCACGTCTCGATCAACCGATTTCTTGCTACTCACATAGTGCCTGAAGTGAATCTTCCTGCCGACCGTGTCAATCTCCTGAATCTCCTCTTTCGTGAGATCAGGTAGCGAATCAACGAAAGCGAGCTTCTTGATGTTCTCTGGGTTTCCACTAGTCGTGACGGCCGAGACACCACTCTGGATCGTCCACAATAGCAGGACAGAGGCCTCGTCAACGTCTTTACCGATCTCCTGGGACAAGCGCTGGGCGATCTTGCTCAAGACTGGCTTCAGAGGTCCTCCCTTGGATGGATGTCGGAGCAGTGGGGTCAATGGACCGTAAGCCTGGGTGACAATGCCGTGTTTCTTGTGCAGGTCGAGGACGGGTTGGAGGTGGGAAAGGACGAAGGGGTGGAACTCGACCTCTGTCGTCCATCTAGTCAGCTATCACCGGATGACTGAGATCCGAAAGAGAATGATCTGCTCACGGTTGATGACAGGCTTGATCTTGGCCACGCTAATGACAGCTTCAATGTCTTGAGGTCGGTAGTTGGAGAAACCAAGGGATGTGCCTTTCAGCGTTCCATCATCAACCAAACCCTCGAGGACGGTCCAGAACTCGGCAATCTTGCCCTCCTCTGGGACGCCAGGGTTGTGGATGAGAATCAGGTCGGGGATAAAGCCAAGCTTGTCGAGCGATTCTTGGACGTTGGCTCGGACGGCATCTGGGGTCGCCTTGAGGTCTGATGATATCGTTTAGCTATGCACTGTGAGACCAACTTCGAAGCTACTAACTGTCGGCGGAGACTATAATGGAGGGTCGGCTCATGAACGTCCCCCAGAAGAGAAGCAGCAGAACCCACTTTTCGTGGTGACCCAGACTTTGGACCTGTCCACCCCAGCGAGCTTGATAGCCTCTGCCGTCGCCTTCTCCGTCTTGTAGAGCTAATGGGATTCGTCAACAGTCTGACCACTGCCCTCAGCTTGGGCGTACCTGAGCGGTGTCGATGTGATAGATTCCCTGGTCGAGAGCCAGCTTTCCGGTCTGAGCTGCCTTCTCGTCGGCACCAAAGAGACCTCCTGTTCCATTACCCCAACCGAGCGCGGGAATCTTCTTGCCATCGCTGAGGGAGAGTGTTCGCGTCATGGTGAGTGCTAGTTTTGCGTAGCGTATCTGGGACGTATGATAGGAGATGTTACGTCTTCTAATCTCACAACAGGATAGGAGCTTTCGTCTCGACACGATGAGGGTGTTGCTATTTGTGGAAACTCATTCACTCAGGCCAGCTGGTGCTCATCGCATCGTCATTTCCGGTGGTCGGTGAAGGTGTTGCCCCGCCTCGGCGGTTAATGCCGCTCCGCGGCTCCGCCGCCGAACGCGCCGAGCACGTGGCGACAAGAACAGCCGCGAAATGGCGAGCGTTTGGTCGCGAGCGCCTTTACCTGGTCGGGTGGAACACCCGGCATTTCAATTTCACCAAAAAGCTCGGATTTCCATCATACTCGTTCAGTTTTGATACTAGAGCCTCGCGGAGTGCGGCGTTGGACTCTAAAGAGATATCGCTTTCTAACTGTATAGTCTATGCATCGTAAGACCCCCTAGATGGCTCGCTCGAAAAAATCATTTTCCTCTGTTAACTGACTGGCCTTAATAAGTTTTTTGTACTTCCGGCGGAGATCCTGACGATCTCCCACCAGTGCTACTTCGTCTTACTCTTCACCAAGTCTTCATGTCAACTTCACGTACTCGTACTACGCGTGTCACTGAGTGACTATAAGCTGCACACCAGCCCCACCTAGCCCCCCCCTGGCCCAAGCCTAGGTGCAGCGGGCTTACGCTTAAGTGACTACGGTACCGTAGTCTCCCGTGAAATCGTTTGGCTTTGGCGTTGCTCGCGCCATTCTCGCATCACGTCTTCTATCCCTAACATCCCCCGTCGATCTGGCGATGATCGAGTCCCCACAGCCTCTATTTCAGCGTTTACAATATCTGCTATCACCTCTACTCGATCGACGCAGACCAAAAGACATACTGGGAGTAGAAAGTGCGGATCAGAGAGCGGGATAACAGCAGGAACGGGAAAGAGGCTCAGATCCAGATGGACTCCGGTCTCCTGTGCAACGGACATGTTGGAGATGAGAAAGGCAGTCACTCGCCTCGTTAACGACCCCACCGCCAGCAGACAGGACTGATCGTCATTGCGTGACTGCTCACAACCGCCCTGATCAACCTCTCTGTGTAGATCGCCCCGAACGCCGGCCATCATCGAGACATCGACAGCAGAATCATATGACCAACCTACGTTCAGAGCTCAACGATGCGAGGGGAAAACATGAACAGCTCAAGGATCAAACCGTCGCATATGCCCACTGTTCAACGATACACCACTGTCCCCCTCCATATGCGACGGTCCTCTTCCTCGTTGGATCCATTGTCGATACCTGTCCTCCTCGTGACATAATCGAGCTCGCTTTCCCGGTCACCGTCCAGCCACTCACCTGTACGGGGCATGACCTCGTCCTCGAGTCTGTGACGCTGACGTCTCCGAACGTCCTCGTTGCCTCTCGCACAGTCGGACCTCGGTTAGTATGTCACAATCCGGTCGGGTATCAGAGCACCTTGCCCTCAGTCAGCGCTGTAGCTTGGGTAAGCTAAGGTGCGGGCGCTGGAATTCTGATGCTAGAAGTACTTTGTCTGCAGGAATGCCTCGAATAGCAGTATATACATGGACAGGTAATAGTCAGTAGAGTAGTCACTAGTCAAGGGTAGTGTCCTGTCAATGTCCTGTCGTGTCCTGGCCTCCTGCATCGTCTGCTACTTGCATTCCTGCGCATTGTAAAATCCGGATGAATCCACATTTTATTCCTTCTTCATCTACGATTTTAGTCGAATTGCGCCACCCGACCAACGGGCCAAGCCTGCGCCGGCCCGTATCTAGTTGCGTCTTGCGAGCGATGATGACAGTCTTGCTCAGCAGTGCATCGGGAGCTGAGCACGACCATGATGTCCGTCCCAGCGACCGATTCGACTTCGATGACGACTGATCTCCCGAATCCTCAGCTGGCAATAAAAGTGGCCTCGAAAGACCATTCTTGCCCGAGATCCTGGATCCTCGCAATCGCAGGGATAGTGAATGCGTTGTCGTTGACAAATCTGCCAGTCGGCTTTGTGAGACTTCTCTACATAGCCGAGCACCATCATACTATCCAGAGGCTGTGGCACGCATGCTGACACAGCTGTTCTGGATTGAGCTCCATCGGACTGATTGGTTCTACGGTGACTAACCAATTCGCTGACGCACAGACCGCCTGTCCTGGTGACGGCACAGTATTTCAAGCTCCAGCTGACGAGTTCTGTTCCTTCAACTCTACCCTCATTCCTTCCTACTACCCCAACACCACTTCACCACTCCAACTGGTGACCCACGACCTTCCACATCTTGACCCATCCCGATCCCCTCAGACGTCGGCTCACCTCGTGTCCTTGATGGATAGAGTCTCACCCTCTTCCACGAAACACACGCGCATCACCCCCAACACTTACAAACCCCTTCCCCAGAAGCCATCCCGCCATCTTCTCTGTTGTGGGTAAGTTGAACGCATCTCAACTTCTTGACTGCCTCTGGCTAATGGCGATTCAGTATGAACCGATCATCCACCAAAGTCTCAGACACAGAGATGGATCACCTTCCTCCGCTTGTACCTCCCAAGGACATCACCACGCAGCCCAAGGCTCATCCTCAGATGTGTGAGTGGTGTCATCTTCAATGCCCCCTCTGTCTAGCTCGCCTTAATCGTGGCCTCGTCAGCTGAGCTAACGGCTAACAGCTGTTCGCCCGTCCGATCTTGCATTCGATCAGGTCTCCCAACATGTAGATGCCGAGCGTTCTGAGCAGATTGACGGGATGTACCTCAACCTAGAGAAGAGCACCTTTAGCCCACTTGTCATGAGGGGTGGCTGTGGCGTTGGAGGTATATGCGATGTGAGCTGCGTCCTATCTTAAGACATTGCATTGAGCTGACATTCTCCTTGTAGTTCCGGTGAGCTAACATGGAAAGCTGACATTCGTCACTTCACTGCTGACTTGATTTACATAGAAAATACAAGAAACCACCCACACCCACAGGACAGGTGAGTAGTGCACGACTTCTTCATTCCATTTGACCATCAACGTCAACCACTCATCCCGCTCTATCTCGTCAGCCAGATCCCATCATACTGACTACTGCCTTAGAGACCCGTTTACGGATACGGAGTCAATCGACCCATCAACCTCGGCACCAAAACTGTTCCCATCCGCTACAGCACAAACTCTGACCACGACGACCCCGAGCACAACCCCGACATGGTCGCCAATGGCACTTTCGGCAAGCCCTACCTTCAACCCGGCACTGGACCAGCGTTCCAGTCCGTCGTCGCCTTGCCTGACCTCGAAGGCCAACCCTCCCCCATGTCCCCGCTGTCCACGGTGAACGCGATGGCAGCGGAGACCCACCCGCGATACAAGAAGGAAAGCTCTCCTCCATGGGTGAAGCCGGAGGAAGATCGACCCCTGGGGTCTGGCTTCGGATTGGCTGGGCACGGGAGACCGGACAAGGCTCCGGACGCCCTGTCTGCAGAATCAAACGAGGTGATCACCTTTGGCAAGGGCGATGGAGAGGCGCTTGTTCAGGGGAACGGTCTAGGAGATGGAAAGAATGAGAGGAATGGAGTTGATGCTGGAGTTGGACAGGGCGGGGCTGGGGCAGCGGAGCATACTGGGAATGAGATGGGTGGTCACGGTGGAAGTCCAAAGGTGTTGTAGCTCGTCGATGAGCCGTCCTTCTTCCTCAATTGTTCCTCTCCGATTGCTCCCTAAACCCGGACCAACGATCCTTCGGTTGTTGTACCGTTCTCGTTATAGTTTTGTGGCCGACTAGGTAATGCATAGAGGTGTCCTGTACCCTGTGATACGCCCGCTCGTCTATGTCTGTCCAACTACGCCTTTGGCAGTGTCTTGAGATGTTTGTCCGCTCGGCCCAGAGCCCACACTGTGAAGATGTGCTTGAAAGCTGGACGTCATCGGGATCAGTCATCGATATCACCTCTGATCCCACACAAATGAGTCTACTCACCTGGGTAGTCTATAGCGCAATTCTTGTTGAAAATCCCTTCAGTGTCCTCCTGCTCCCAACGACCATCCTGCTTCTGTCTGCTCATAACAAGCTGAACTCCGCGCTCAATCGCAGATCGATTTGGCGATTTAGCATAGATCATCGCCAATAGGGCCCAGGACGTCATCACCACTTGACTCTTCTCATGTTGACAATACTTCTCCGTCACGCACGACTACACGTGGGCCCCGTGTCAGCTCTTTTGGCAATGCTAGAAGCTGTGGTTGGAGGGGGGCGGAGGACTTACCATGTACGTCTCGCCCCAGCCTCCGTCGGCCATTTGCTTCCCCTCGAGGAAGGTGCAGGCCCGTTTGACTCGCTCAGAGTTGGTATACGTCTCCCCGGCGATACCGAGCGATTCCAAGGCGAACATCGTGGCGTAAGTGAAGCAGACTCCCCTAAACCAGACCGGTAAGTAATGAAAACTGCCAACCGGAATAAGTACTCACCATGAGCCATACCACGAGCCGTCGGCACGTTGGACGCTGTGAATCCATTTGATGGCCTTATCCCGTGTTCGCCTGGAACCAGTCAGCGACCTTCACCTGGATAACCCACTTGATCTGTTCTGGCTTGTACGTCGGGTCAAGCCTGTGGAAGTATTCCAAAGCGGAAAGGACGGATGTGGTGCATCTAACAAATGATGAAGATCTCAGCTCGTCCTGTGGCTATCGCATTTTGCAGCTCACTCGGGGTACAGGTAGTCCACCATGATGTTGCCTTTCCTGTCGTTAATGCCTGTCCAACTTCAAATATGCCACAACTCACCAAATACCTCTGCCGCGTTCAGGATCTCCATCCGCTCGCTACCCCTCTGCAACTCGTAGCTCGCGTACCCACCACTCGGGTTCTGCATCGTAAGTAGCGTGTCGACCGCATCACGCATTCGGTCCAGCGTTACCGGTTTGTCGGTATACGGCAGGCTCTGCAGTGCCATGACAGCTTTCAGGCCCTCGGCCGTGCAGTCAGATACCTAATTCCTGCATCAGCTGGTCCCCATAAAAGTAGCAAAGCTAGACAGCTACTCACATTGTAACTCTGTTCGGGGGTGGAGAACGGCCATGCGCCCTTGGTCGTATGTCGATAATCCTCTTTGTACCACTTTGGATTGTCCCTAATCTGACACTTGTCCAACCAGTCCAACATCCCTTTGGCGACGTCTTGATGTCCTTCCTTCTCATCCGCCAATCCAGTTTCCACCATAGCTTGAGCGAGAAACGCCACGTCCCACAACTGCGATCCATTGGTCCCCGTCATGAACAAACCCTCCTTGGAGAGCCAGAGGAAGTCCCGTACTCGAGTCAGGTGCATCTTGAACGCTTCGCTCTTAGGTCCTTCTCTGTGGAACCGAGCGATCATGTTGAACGACTTCGAAACCGGTCCGAGCGTCTGATATGTCGTGTTTTCGTCTTCGTACTGTATCAACTGATAAGCACGGTCGAGGGCGATACGCCGCACGGGCAAAGAGGACGAGAGATAGGGGATGTGGGACAGTTTTTCGTATACCGCTAAGACTTGGTTCGCCGCCGTCAAAATCGGGTGTGTGGGAGTATACAGATCGACCTCGTGAACATCCCCTCGATGCCTCCACCAGCGGATCGAGGTGTACGGAGAGGTGTAGAGCTCCTATGGGACAGTCAGTCTCTGACCCACTGCGGAGGGTCTTCACGCACGTCTCTCAGTGATATCACCAATGGGTCGATCGGTCCCACGAACTTCACACCATACAGATAGCTCATGGGTTTGACTATGATTCCAAGTTGAGCGGACGACGTGTATCGCTTTGCATCAAGACTCACAGACAGTCCGTACGTGGATCCACTATGAGGTGTCAGCTTGATTCACACACCGCAATCAGATCAGCCAGCTTACCCATCGCCAGGGAGCGAATGGGACCCAGTCTGGTATCAGCCTAGCAAACGTCAGCTCCTCCCTCATTCCCCTAAGTCCCACCTACCAGAGTTCAGGTGGCACTGGGCTCACACCGTCCCATTCGTAGGCTCCTAGGATACTGAGCCAGACTTTGCCCCAAGTGGGGATTCGAACTGCCCCTCCTGTGATAACATAGGTCAGTCTCTGTAGTCCAGAGCAACTAACGGGGCACCTCACCCATCTCGTGGATCAAGGCTCTAATATCCGTCATAGGTCCCTCGTCGGGTCCCATACCGAGAATCCTAAGAGCGACGTAGTTCATCACCGTTCCGTAGACTGTTGGTGGAGCAGCCGTATGCCTAGCAAGATAATCAGCTGCCATCTTTCTATCAGCACAAAGACCATAGCTCACAGTCCCCAGCCTCCCTCTGGTCTCCGCTTGTTGAGGAGGTATCTGATCAACTCTATTCTCTCCTCTTTCTGGAACGTTTGTCCAGTGACGTGCATCGCAATGACCAATCCAGGCGTCAAGAATAGGGGACCTAAGCTCCATTAGGATATGGAACAACAGGCGTAGACAATTCTACACACCTCCGTACTCTGCTGCAAAATGCCCATCGTCACTTTGAAGCTGTTTGAAGAACTTGATCCCATTCCTAGCTGCGTCCATGGGTGTCTTCGGGGTGTTGAGCTTGGGCGTCTCCTGTTAAGGTATAGGTCAGCTACTGGAGACCATCTGAAGATACTAGCTGTCGCACAAACTCCATGCCGGACCAGTACTTCGATATCTTGTCCTGAGGCCATGCTTCCCTCGCTTCCTCCGGCAAGTAGACCCATTTGTGCGATCCGTGCGATTGTTCCGACGTGACCAGACGCCATCCCTCTGGGTCGGTCTGAGCTGGCTGATATATGCCCATGGTCTGAGGCGCGTCGTAGCTGCTCGCTGTAGGTAGTATGGTACAGAGTATAGGTGGTCACTACGGGTATGGGACGAGTTGGACGACGGAAAGTTGGAACCGTCTCGGACGCGGCTCTCGTCCGACGTTTCAGATTGATTCCGGGGCCCGGCTCAGAGTACTCCTCAACTCCTATTTACTGCAGCCAGCAGGTACCCGTAAGAGTAAGTAGGGCCATAGCATGTACTCTTGGTAGAGGCAGTAAGAAGCAGGAAGACATGAGAGCATGAGAGCCTTTGGGTTGCTCCACTGCATGAACCACTGTAAACTGTACTGCCAGCTTGGAGCTGTAAAGATCGAATCGCACTCGAACCTCATGCCGAGTTCTTCAACTCCCTCAATCTGCCCATCACGCCCACTGGATCCGACTTGCCCGTTGCTTTCCTGAACGTTGTCAGCAATGGAGGACACCTTTGAACTCACTTTGCCTCTTCCGTATCCAGCCTCATGAACACGTTCCACTTCTTCTCGTCGCCAATGGTGGATTTGCCCGTTGTGCAATTATCCGACTGTGCCCTCTCAAACAAGCTATAACAGCAGTGTGTCAGACTGTGCAGTGAGTCGAAGCTCCCGAGCTCACCCTTTAAGATCCTGGTTGTTCGGCTCGACGCTGAGACCGAATTTGGCACTTCCTTTGGTGTATTCATGACCGTTATAGACGATGGTGTCGTCGGGGAGTTTTCCCAGGTGTGTCAAGGCGGCGTGCATCTCTTCAGGGGTACCCTCGAAGAACCGTCCGCATCCAGCAAGGAAAAGAGTGTCCCTACAACGCCGATTAGTAGCCATCACTCGCCAACCGGAAAAGAGAGTCACTGACCCCGTGAAGACGCCTCTCTGATCCGCCTTTTTGTCCTCGATGAAGAAACAGATCGAGTCTTGGGTATGGCAAGGCGTGTGCAAGCATCTATAGCAGGGCAACAGATCAACATGGATTTTCACCTGTAAGGACAGCAGTGTTACTGACTTGACGTCAATGGTACCAATCTTGAACGTGTCGCCCTCTTTGACTATCGTGTTTGTGCCTTGACCCTGCTTCGACCCGCCATACGCTTTCAGCCCACCATGTAGGGAAAGCTACCTCTGGTCAGACTGGAACAGCTCTAGATGCTAGCAAGGACACTCACAAACTTGTTGTTCCCGCCCGAGTGATCGTCGTGGTGATGCGTAGTTATCAGTGTTGTCACCTTGACACACCGGTGAGCGCTAGTATCAAAGATCAAAAGTCGAACCCACTGCCACACCTAGCTCCTTGGCTGCGGCGGAGATCTTCGATGCGTCATATGGGTCAACGACGGCTGCCTCGTTGGTGCCCTCGTCGATGATGAGGTACATCCAGTTGTCCGATCGGGCTTGGTATGGAAGCACCTGGCACACTGTCAGTATGTTTCCGGAGACCGGTTTAGCCGTTACTGACTTTCATGGTGAGTCTAGAGCAACGCAGAGCAACGTCCATCAGCACATCGCTTGCTTGAAGGACCAACGGACCGTGCACTCAGGGCTCACCTGCTGGATGTATGGATTGCTCTGGATAAGCTGTATGATCTAGAGATCGCTCTTGCTCTGAACATGAATGTCTAGGCGGTGTCGTAGCAGCTTAGGTTGACCGAGTTGCTGTTCTATATTCGTTGCTCGCTGCTGGAGTGGACTGGCTCTTGACATCATCACCTCCACCTCGTATCATGCGCCACTTTGGGTTAGATTCGCCACCCGAACACCGGGTAAATTGCCAATGGCCTCGCCGCGTTCGCTCCCTCCATTGTGCACATTTCACTTCGCTTTTTCTCATGTTGACCTCCCATCACTCATTCTCATATAGCATTCCAATCTAGACCGACCTGGCGAAGCAGGCTTCCCAGTGTACGATCGCGACCACGTTTCTCACCCCTATCATCAGTATCACCAACGAGACCATTGCACAATAGGCCCTTTGTACAGCAACTTCATCGCCAAGACTCATCGCGACAAGAAGCGATCTCGAGAGTCACGTCATGTTCAACATCAAGAAGAAGCTGAACGCGATTTTGCCAGGCGAAGGCGCTAGAGGAGCCTTGCAGAATGTTCTCACGGTCGATTGGTCGGGAAACAAGACTGTGCTCGTGGAGATTCCCAATGCTGGAGCGAGCAGGAGTAACGAGGTTGAGATGAATGGTATGGGAGACGGCGGGTATGGGCAGTATGGCAGGTTGAATGATGACGAGCAGGTGAGTCAAGATCTCTCTCCATCGATCCAAAGATCTAGTCTACGTGTTCTTTCTTAGCACGCGCTCGAAGGGAAACAAGCTGACCTTACCTCCAGGACGAGCGGGAATACCTCACGCAACCATCCTCCCGGTTCAACATCTCAAGAGGATCATCCTACAACTCGCAAACTGAGCAACAAGGTCAATACGCGCCCCCACTTCCGCCCAAGAACCCATCGTATAGCAAGGAGCAATCCCTCCACCCGAACAACCCGTTCCGATCGACTCAGCCTCACGACGAGATTGACCAACTGGACGACTTTGCCCCACGGTATCAACAGCCTCAAAACCCATATGCCACCCAGCCAAAGGCCAGCGCGCCCAACAGCCGCGCAGTGGATGAACCGCGAGGCTGGCACACATTCTCCAACTCGACATTCGACGACGAGGATCACCTGTACGGCAAGTCGAGGAACCCCGGAGCTCAGAGACCAGTAGAGGACCCATGGTCAGGAAAGAATTGGGGTATCGGAAACGGAGTCGGTCAGGCTAGCCCAACGACCTCTACTTCAACTCGAAACTCGGGTGGGACTGTCAACTCGGACGAGGACCCGTTCCGATAAGCGCGCAGCAGAACACGGGGCATGAGTGGGAACGTGGCGCACATAGAGGACTATGAGCAACGCTGGTCGTTGCTTCCCGGTCATTCTTTATTATCTAATTGAGGAAGCTGAGAGATCATTGTGGACAATTTCCGTGGAGGCGTATAGTAGAACCTGGCCTAGTCTCAAGTCTTGGGTATGTCTGTATGCGTTGTATAGATGTACTCGTCTTCCGAAGTATGCGTGGATCTCCCTTGTTGATATCACGGTCTTGACTCTAACTCCCATGATCCGGACCACATGTTAAAGTTGAACGCCTTTGGCTCAGCTTCAATCTCCCTCCCTGTGCCTCGTAGCAGCGTGACCTCTGTCGCTGTCCCGTCCGGTTGCTTCGTTGGTACCCTGAGCTCGAAAGCGACTTGACCGGGGACGAATGGTGTCGTGAGGGTATTCATCCCTCTGCCTAACGTTCTGCGAAGGCTTTGCGGATTGTTGAGAACCACTACTGCTTCTGGTACCCAGTTAGGCAGGATGATGACAAAGTTGAGCAAATCTTGAGCCTGCGGAGGATCAGAATCGGACTCTCGGGATAGGTAGAAGGCCCACCCATTCTGCATGATCAGGTCGACCGACAGAGTCTTCGAGGGCGAAAGCGCTTGAAGGGTGGGTACGCCACCAACCCCACACCCTAACCTCATCCCCGGCGTCCATGTTTCCGAAGTCGAGTCCCTGCCCCTGTTTCCACTGCCCGATGAACCACTTGGCCATCTGTCGGAACGCCTCGTGAGGCATGCCATCGGTCCAAGCCTCTGAGCCGGGCTGCGCGCCAATGACAGGAGCTATGGCGTGAGACTCGCCATAATCGTTCCAAGAGATGATCTGTATTATATCCGGCTGAAGGCGAGGTTGCAAGTTGATCAACTGGGCGAATCTAGTAGGGAAGAGCAGATCGTCCGAACGATCTGACCGTTAGTTGAACTCCGACCTCCTGGTTGGCTCACAGATCCAATTCCTGTGTCATCAGCGATGCCCTAAATGTCAAGGTGGACCGAAGTGCTCACTTATTGAAAGCCCATTGACCCTCTGTCCCGTAGTGTGTGGAAAACAGAGGCGAGATAGCCGCCATGTAAGGCTTGCTCTGATCAATCAGCCTGGCCCCATGAAATCCACTTACGCTCTGCAAGAACGGCTCGTCTCCTTTGAGATTCGTACTACCATTCCCCATCGGCCTGCTCATGAGTATAGTGTTTTGGTTGACTACTCACCAGGCATTGTTCCATGCGTAGCATCCGTCCACGTAGGGGAGTTTCATGAAGTCGTCGGGAGGCATGAAGAAAGCCGGCATGAAGAACACCTACCAAACTTATGTCAACACCTCTATCCCTAGTCACGTCTATCATCTCGTCGACTTACTTTCTGCCCTACCCTTCGATTCAACTGATTGAGCCAGTGCGCCCAGCCTGCCTCGCCGAAGGAGGCAGAGTGACCGCCGAAAGTGCTCAATAGTAATTTCCCGTCTTTCCGCATGTAACCGGAGTACGACATGAGCGAAACCACCTTTTCCAAAAGGGCATCACCATCTTGCGTCGACGTAGAGGGTTGTACGTTCATGTCCAGTGAGAGGAATAGCTTGAGATTGTACTGCGATTCGGAGAGGACTCTGAATGCCGAGTGAGCTTGTCTCAGTTGCCAGTCCTCGGGCCCGAGGTTGAGCGCAAAGCCGTCCCTGCATACCCGTCAGGGTGTTCCAGACTCTGGTTTGTCCTTCCTTGATATGGTACATAGACCTACAGCAATGTGTCTCGGGCGAGAGCGAAAGTCTGCCTCCAGTCATCTTCGGTGAATGGATAGGTATTGCCCAGCTGGACCAAGTCAATGTCCGTTTAACGTCGGAGGCGGTCCGATAACCCACCATGAAGTGTGCTACGACTAGCTTCTCTCCCATCCTCGACCCATCCTCTAGCACTACTTGGTCATTGGGGATCACTCTTCGGGACGAGGTGCGCTGTGACCATTGCGCCCGGAGCGCATTCATGATTACACCGAGAAGCAGCAAGGCCAATAACGGGCGCAGCAGAGGATGTGAGATCATCTGGCCATGATGTTGAAGGCGCGGACAGGTATGTGCCAATTGTGTAGTTTGGGGAGAGAGCGATACGACAGCGAGCAGGATGATGAACAACCTCCGAAACTCGACCGCGACCTCGAGGCTTGTTTCATCTCCACGTGAGCAGCAGCAGCACACGGTTTCGCTTCTTCACACCACTTCACACCCTGACAGACTGACAGTGATCCAGGCCAGGAACCGGCTACAGTCGGCCGTAGATTCGGCTTCCTTAACAGGTGACTAGCTGGACAGAGCTGGACGTAGCAGGATGTAGCTTGCCCGAAGCGTCCTGTGTTCCTAACCTATGCTCACAGCTCTTCACAGCTTCCAGCTCGTGCAGCTCGGCATGGACACCTGTACACCCACTGTCCAGCCTTCACATTGTTGCATAGGCGCACGAGTGACCATATCCTCGCAGGTCGCAGAGATTACGACTGATTACGAGCCCATGTGGTCTGATCGCATGTACGGTTTCGAAACGCCGTCCAAGCCTTCGTCGTCATCCATTCTGCTCGCTGCGATCCTCGTCGCTGCTCTCGGCGTCGAGGTTAGTGACCTCCTAGATTCGGCCCGTACGCGTTTGTATTTCCGCTTGAATACAAAAGTCTCGTAAATGACCACACTCTGTGTTAATGACCCTGAACGGGGAGACTATGCGGTTTTTGATACGTGCTCGACCTTGAAATCTAATATCCCCCACACTGGTCACGCATCCCATTCACGTCCATCCTCATACACTCGGCATCGTCATGTTCAGACAGGCGCAGAGTGTGCGATAGTAACAAGGCGACCACGACAACTGTACAGGTGGATTCCATCACATCGCCTGGCATCCCGACTAGTTCTCTCTAGACACCTTGTGCAGTGTGAACGATACCACCATCGCACTCGCCCGTACACCCAAAACACCGCGGCCGAACGCCAAGATACCACCCAAGGACTCAAACCTACAACTCGCCCCAAAGTGTCGTTCTCTTTCACATGCTCTAGAGTCGGACTCCGATGCCGTCTCTCACAAAGGCGGAGGATGTAGAGGCGAAATACGACGTGGCTCTCAATTGTGAGTGATGAAGAGCGGCCTGGAACCTCGAGACCGGGGTCGACCGGGAGCAAGGAGATCGTCGGTGCCTAGCGTGGGGGAAGTCATCTTCACATACACAACATCGCGAGTCACACACTAAGTTACTCGATCGCTGGCTGGATATGCTCGTCGGACTGGAGAACACGTGGAGAACATGCCTCTTCCCAGACCACCATGTCATACGAGTAACGCGATCATGTCTCAGCAGAGTTACTGTTCTACACCAATCTTGGTCCATTCGAGTCCGCCTTGTTCACGTTCAATGCTGACTATTCGCGTTCCTCCCCTATACTCGATGCACTCCCCACCTCGCATCTCACGCCGTGTCACCCGTCTTCGCCGGCTCACCTCCCAATCATCCTTCGACAAATCTATCGACTATCCCAACTACCCACCACCAGATCCCAACCTGGAACTACATAGCGCCGCTGCGTCGGGCAACGTCGGTCTCGTCCACTACGCCCTCACCCATGGTCAGCCTGTCAACTCCGTTCTCCATGGCGTTCTGCCACTGCATGCCGCTTGCTCTGGAGGCAGTGTCAGCGTCGTGCGGATGTTGATAGAGAGAGGAGCGGATGTAAATGCGCCGAGGCTTCCAAGGAGGTATAGCGATAACAAGAAGAGCACTGCGCCTAGTGTCGGAGCAGCAGGTGCGTTCCATGGAGCCCTTATTGCTTGAAGCTCAGCTGATACATCTGTAGGATCCACACCGCTCCATTTTGCCGCTGCGAATGGACACGCTCCCATAGTCCAAATTCTGCTGACATGCGGAGCAACACCCAACAAACCGGACAAGAATGGCATGACACCCGAAGCACTCGCCGAGATCAACGGGCACACGGATGTCATCAGGGTGTTGCGAGTTTGGGAACATCTACAAATCCAAGATGGGATCATCCAAGAGGCACCACCTTCACCCGCATCCTCCTCGATCGACCGGTATGGATCGATGGGCTCGAGAAAGGACAAGGAGAGGTCGCTCAGCTTTGTCAGCAACGTGTCGACCGGAAGTCAGGGATTCAAGGTCCGGAAATCGATAGAGGGCTTCCTCAGGAGTAGATCCGGCTCAGTAGCTGCAGCGGACGTGCCGCCAGTTCCGCAAATCATTACCAGCGAGGACGATGGACACGATCTATCATCTCCGGTCGATCTAGCTTCTCCTATATCACCATCGGCCACATCCGGAACGTCAGGTGCAGCACTAGGCCGAGCGACCAGCGGAGCGTCTGCGGCGTCAGGCGGGCCACTCGCTCGCGTAGCCTCGACCAGCAGCAGTCAACACATCGACGACGATCCACCTACCCCGTTAACGCCAATCACACCTGTGTCCCCGAATCACACGTACGAACCACCCTCGAGACGTCCTTCCCTACCGTCAATCTTTGAAAAGGCGGCGCATCCAGGCCAGGCCTTCAGAGCTGCTCTGCGCAAGGACAAGCCGGATCATTCGTCCCACGGCTTGTTCCGTGGTCGACTACGGTCAAATGAATCGGCAAACAGCAATTCCAGCCCACGCAAGCACCACACCAAACACGCTCTGGCGAGTTTGTTCCGGCGGGGGAGTTCGCCTCCATCACGTAGTCCATCTCCGCCAAGAAAGAAGGAAGCGACGAAACCGCCCGAACCGGAGGAAATTGACGAGGGGATTGAACGACTCAAACGTGCCTCCTTAGACCTCGGAATGAGAGAAAGTGGGGGTTCGTCAATGTCAGACACGGGCACCTCTGCGCCTGAAGTGGAAGATGTCGTTCAAGTCAGACAGCCACCCGCTTCTGCTCCCGCCATCAAGACTACATTCTTCGATACCGATCCTACTCGAATACCACTGCCATCCTCCCCCGCGCCAAGTATACACAACTTCAGCCGTCCCGTCACCAGGCCAAGACAGGGCAGCGAGGTCATTGCTCCCAGTCCCTTATCGAACGAATGGGCCAACAACTCTTCCGATTCGGACTCGCCCTCCACACGCGGCGGTATACGGAGATCGAAGACTGAAATCATCAAGTCTGGCGCTGGAGTCCGATATGGATCCTTCAGCTCATTGGGTTATGGCAATTCTCCAAGGACGAGACCGACTAGTCCACTGGTGCAAAATACAGGAGAAATGTACAAGAATCGATCGGTCACGATGCCAATTCCCCCTCTTCGTACCTTGAGCCAAACTCGCAATATCACCGGTCTCCCACCACTGAGAATCACAACGAGCTCGCCTTCGTCTCCGCCTAGATCACCGCAGACCAGCCCCAACAGGACGTCACGCAGTTGGGCAGAGGCGATGCGTTTGAGAAAATTCACGTCTTCGTCTCGACGAACGCCGCCGAAAGAGCCGACGTTCATGGTACTGCCCCCAACACAGGTCGACCACTCCACAGACGAGGACACGGAGCAGGAGGAGGAGTATCATGATGCGGAGGATCTGGATGAATTGCCCCAAGTCGAAGCGCTCACGATGGACACTCCGGTCATGGAAACGACAATCGCAGCAGAGACGCCTGCATCTGTGCCAGTCGACAGCGAGGTCATCGACGCCCAGGATGGGACAGACGCGATGGAGTCGCCGGAACTTGACAAAACGTCTCTCGACACCGAAAGAGGGGACAACAACAGGGAAGAAAAGGCCGTCGAGCTCCCAGCCGCTCCTGAAACCCCGGTCGAGACACCTGCGGCTTCGAATCCACCGACTCCACCTCGAGTGACGACAGGCAAGGGATCGATCTTTGTCGAAATGATAGAGTCGCCAAATACCACTTCGCAAGGTCGATATCGCGGTGCCTCTGTCGGTTCAGTCTCGGCAACAACCGAGTCGTCTCGCATCAGCACCCCACCCGGCTCGTCATTACGTATGAGTTTGATCAACTCCGACGAGGACCACCCCGCATACGGCCCGAAGGCCATGGCAGAGAGGAAGAAGCTGGCACAGTATGCCCAAATGGGCAAAGCGGTCGAAGGGCGTGATAGGGGCAAGAGTATCTCTTCCACATCTTCGTCAGCTAGCGGGATGGCGTTTTCTTACGGTGGCCAACCCTCATCACCGAGCGCCTCCCTCACTCCGCCATCAACGCTATCCCTTCATGTCGGAGGCTTCCCGCCAGTCCCGGAGCACCCGGAGAACGAACCGACCTCGATTATCCCACACCCGACGCCACGACGCAAAGTCTCCTCGAGGGCCGAAGCCCGACACCTCGTCAAGCAAGCCGAGAAGGATATCCTCAAGATGGCTTCTCAGTTGCCAGACTCTGCGGACTCGTCTCGAGACCTGGCTGCTCAACTAGCAGCGTATGGTGACAATCACGCGATAGAAGCCGAGTTTGCGGAACGAGATCGAGAGAGGGAGCTAAGAGTCAGAAGACCGTCTGGAAGTGAACTCTCCTCGGACGACTGGTTCTCTGCCCAGAGCGACGGTAGTAGCGCCATGGACGGTGGCCCTCACAGACTTGGCATGTCAGCTGTGGACACGGGGTCGATGCTGGACGGAAGGGGTAAAGGAAAGTCGAGCAAAAAGGGTGAGTCGAGGCGTTTCCGGCCCTCTGTGGTGGGGAGTTGGGAATGAAGCTGACCTCTCTCAGGTCGATCTGTCTCTGGACCTAACAGCTACACGCCGTCCAATTTACGGCCGGTCGACGCGCCGAAGTCTTCTGTCCCATCCATCAATTCGATCTACGATAAACGTGCTGCGGCATATAGAGATCGGATGGCCGCTCTGACTGCTGTACCGCCTTCTCTCGCTCCCTCCTCGACGTCGAGGTCATACCTCTCTCACATGCCGGGCCGTCGAACAACTACGCCCAGCTCTGAGAATTGGATGAACCGGCAGTCGATGATCGGCACGCCCACGGAGCTCGATATGGTCCGTGGTGTCCGATCGACTTCGGGCGGTGAAGGTCGACATGGTGCAATGTCCCGCGCGTCGAGCATCACACCTTCCATGTCAATGTCAATGGTGTCCACTTCGCAGCATCGTCAACGGCGGGTCACTAACGGAGGCACCAGCGTCGCCATGGGTCAAATTGGATCCTCGTCTTCTTCGACAATGGGTCCCCCGGCACCCATTGCAGACGTCATTTCGGCTCGATACGCGGGTATAATGTCGCCTCCGCCAAACGTGCCACAACCGCCACCCCTGCCCACCAATTCGCCATACATCTCAATCTTCCACAATCGGTACAGCGGCAACCCGCACGATGGGGACGATTCAGACGACGACGAACAGGCCCCAGCGCAGTTCACAGTCGTGGAGAACGATTGGCGGAAGGATAAAGGCCCCGGAGGTGAGGGTACCGGTGGAGAATTCGAACGCAAGGGCAAATGGGGCACTTTCAAGGGTGCCATGAGCCATATCGGCAGGAGCAAGTGATCAAGAGGGGAAATACGACTTGAGTGATGAGAGCTGGAAAGGTCGATCGGGACCGAATCGAGGGGGGAAATATTGTATTGACACAGAGGGGGAGAGGAATCTTGTACGCAATCTTGCTTGTTGGAATCTCTAGCAAAACACGGGTTGTATCGTAGTCAATCTTGGATCAATAATTCGAGCATATATAAAGGAAATGAACCAGTCGCAGTGAACAGTCAGTTGTCCAGGACCCAATAGATCGGTATCATCGCAATGTCAGAATTTCAGCGATAGGAGCGCAATACGGGCCGCAGGGCTCTATCTTTCATAACATCATGCATCATCGACTGGACACTGTCGTGGACATGCTGTTGTTGCGATTGTGTACTCGAAGTACTATGCCTTGACCTTCTTTCCCGTCGTGGCCTGGTGCATCGCATACTCCTACAAGCCGTAGTTAGCTCACAAGTCTACGTCAAGGGTATATCAGCGCACTCACTTTTGACACCAGGTGACTCGTCTTCTCTATCAGACTCAACATCTTGCCCACGTCCTCGCTCCATCCATTCAGGGTCTGCGGGACGCCCTTCTTCTGCTTGAACGTCACAATCCCAGCAGGACGGTCGATCCGGGCGTAGATTGTCTTGTCTGTGACGAGTTTGCAGAGTGTCCTCTCAGTCGCGGCGGAGGGAAGGTCCAGCAGTTCTGTCAATCGCGTCATGGTGACTCGGGAGTAGTACTCGGCAATGACACGCAGGTTCTATCGATTAAGGTCAGCCATCGATCATTGAATGATACGAACTCGGAGTATCACTCACGTGCTCGATGACTCGTTTGTGCAGTTCCTCCCATCTCGCGTCTCCGGGGTTCTCAAGCTCTTCCGCCTTTTTGCCCTCTGCTTTCGAGCCAGTCTTCTTGCCCAACTGCGACCCCGAAGCAAAGACAGGTGATTGTCGCAAGGTTTGGCCATACAGCGACTCGATACCAGGCCATCGCATCAGCTCTTTCGTGACGAAGCATTTAACGAGGTCGCTGAGGTGACAGTTAGTAAGAGCTCGAACCGTATCGAAAGATTCTCACTAGTATATTGGCGATCTTTGCAGCGCCGGGTTGGCAAAGAGCTTGTGCAGCATATCCGATTGCTCATTGTTGTATGTCGCCAGCGTCACGTAGATCATGATGTTCTCGATAACCTAGAGAAGGGTGTTAGCTGTGAGTCTATGACATTGACAGAGGTCGCAACTCACGTTGATCTCTCGACCCTCGTCCTTCTTGACCTCCTCGGTGTCCCAGACCTCCTGGTAGGCACTGCAGGCTTCCAAGTATGCGTCGTCCTGCAAAGCCAGCTGAACCATGAGATCGTAATAGCGCAGCTTCATGTCCTATCGAGTGAGGTCAGCACGTTGGACCATGAGTGAGAGATCGCGGCACTTACTGCACTCTCGGCCTCTTTCAAGTACACTCTATTTATCTTTCTCGACCCCACTCTAACTTTGTTCCAGTTTCCTCTCAAACTCTCCAGTCGCATCTGTTCCAGGATGCTATTATTCGTGAGTAGAGCTCTTTGACGATGAGATTAGCATAGCTCACAACTCGGTCTTCTCCCTCTTGTCCATGCTGCTGTACGTCTCGACTTGAATATCCGACATGAGATCGGCAGCGGCTTCGAGGTGATCACGCTTGGTGACTGGCTCTGGTTTGGGTGCGTCCTTCTCCCCCGCCTTGGCAGCCGTGGGTAGTTTAGACGTCGACGCTACGTACTGTCAGCAATAGATCTCCCCTGCACTCCTTACACTTACAAGAGGCTTCCGGAGCTGACTCGGCTAATGTCTCGTGATGGCTGGCCAACATTACCGTCAATCTTGCCCTTGCTAGCTCAAGGTAGATCTAGAAGGAATGTCAGTATCGAAGACCTAGTCTAAAGCTTGCAATATTGTCACTCACTTTGCCCTCCGTAATATCTCTCAATGTCTGGACGAGCTCCAACCATCTGTCCTTTCCCTTGCCATACTCCCCAGCGTCCTTCTTCCGCCTGAGCTCGGGCAGCCAAGTCATGGCCTCGTCTACCATCCTCGTGACGGCCTCCTTCAGCTGTCCATGCTTCTTCGACAGGAGGGTGAGCTGTGTGTTGAGCTGATCGAGGTCGTTTGCTTGGTAGCAGAGCTTGGTGAGGAGGACTAGTAAGATGGCAGTAGAGCTCATATCGGCGGCCTGATCGTATCACAGATCAGCTTGTCCCGGCCAAACGAAGAGGAGGTAGCTGGACTCACATTTCGGGTCTGCTTCTCCAAGGCGGAGATCTTGTCGACAGCATCGGAAAGCTTGCCAGCCTACGAAGGTGTCAGGGGCGTTTATCGCAGATGAATCTGGATATGAACACACCTTGGCCAACTCCTCAGCTTCCGTCTGCAACGACTTGACCTCGGTCGTGTAGTCTCTCTCCTGTTTCCTCTGATTCAGCGACATGGTGTGTGGTGTTGAGCAGCTTGTACAGTCGGGCAGTGATCAAGATGCTTGCCTATAGATGGGTGAACGTTGAACGCGCCAGCGGAGGATGGAACGCCATGACGGTGGAATGGGACCACGTGGTAATTTCCACCACCCTGTTGACTTGACTCTTTTTCCACCAATTTATCCCAGAAAGTCAGTGGTCTCGAGAGGTCTCGAGGTGTTCGAGACTGCCCGAGATTGAGCTTGAACAGCACACAGACTTCGCTTGACTTGACCTGAGTAGCTCCGGACTACCAGCCCGCCTCGGAAGATGCGTAGAATACCGACCCAAGTGCACGAAAACGTGTCCCGATTGCTAGCGGCCGGAATCACAAAGACCCCTCCGGCATGGTACCTCCCCGTCGTAACGAATCCGCCTCCGGCTCTCCCACCACTCCGAGCCCGCGATCGTGGACAACTCGCTAGATCAGGAGGATCGCCATATAGAGGACCAGAATCGTCGCCCAGGCCTATAAAGTACATGGAGGACAAGATCAGGAGGCAGTTCTTTGCCGATTTCCCATTCGAGGCGTTCCGGCCAACGAGTTTGATTGAGATGACAAGATCCGGCGAGCCTGATCCAACGATACCAGAAGGCGAAGAGTGGCAGACATTGGAACAGAGAGGTGCTTATCCCACAGTAGAGGAGTGAGTCATGTTACAGGCGAGAGATTGCTTGTTTCCCTTACGGGGTCCAGGCGTCTGGGAGGTTGCAAGGGAGTATGGATGACTGACTTGAACTTAGCGTGCTTGACTTCACAATCACGCTTCGTGGTCGTCAATCCGTAGTGAACGGTGTCAAACAGAGGAGAATCCCGCTATCAGCAGCATATGTCGAGGCGACTCAGCAGTTTGTCAAGCTCAGAGCGAATCACGAAATGGCAACGATGGCGGCGGAATTAGAGGCTAGACATTACGGAGCGACCTTTAACAAGACTCCATTTGTGAGTGCCCCTCGACTTGCCAAGAGGATTCCAGGGACGTGACTGACAAATGCTGCAGGAACGAGCTATTGCAAAAGAGGACTACGCGCTGAATCAACATCTTGATGCCGATAAAGGCCTGCCTCAGGCTAGACGAGTCAAATACAAGAAACCCAAAGAATGGGTGGCATCGATCCCCGATGGTGCGATTCACGAGGAGAAATGGAGTAAAGGATCGAGCTATGTCAAGCAATGGCGGAGACCACTCCAACCAGGAGAGACACGACCTAGCAATGTTTCCCTCGGCAGTGCTTTCGCGCAGGGCACCACTACGCATATCGGAGTCGAGACGACATCGAGTCCCGCGGAACAGGACACGGCCGACGATACCTTGGAGGACGTGGACGACTTGGAGTTCCTGCGTAGGGCAGTCCGTGTTGAACGGTAGTCCCTGCATGTATTGTGTAACACGGCATTCTATCTCACCGGTGGATCTCTTCAAAATCAAAGCTTGGAATCCCGCTTCTTTGGAAGAGGGATGAGGGGCTCAAACTTTGCCTTTTGCTTCGACAACGCTGCCTTCATGGCATTCACAGTGTCCTGTACAGAGTCAGTGGGATCAATCTCGAAGCCGCCGACATACCGAAGACTGGAGCATAGACCTGCATGGCCATCAGCTTTGCCCTCCCTCCGAACAAAACATCACTCACATATTCCACGCTGCGGTGTAATCTAAACCCTCCTGCACACTGACAGTGTCAGCTATGCTCATGTGCTGAGACGCTCACGTATGATCTCTTGCGTCTAGCAATCGAAGTCAGCTGCGACCTTTCGCAAACAATCTGCTTCGCTCACGATTCAGTAGGTGTTTCGTACTCATCACGGCAATCGGGCTCTTCTCAGCGATGACCTTGGCGAGGTCCACCGCAGCGGCTGAGCAGTTCAATCAACATCGTCACAGCTGAAGCTTGTGATAGTGATCCACCTATGACCTCCTTCCGACCGCCCTGGACGACATGACTGACAAAGCCAATCTCTTTGGCTTCCCCGGCGCCAAACTTCCTAGCCGTCAAAGCCAACTCTCTCGCCAGTGAGTCGTTTCCTATTATCTTGGGGAATCGCTGCAGAGTCCCTATATCCGCCGCCAGTCCCACATTCACCTCCTACCGCAGTCTTTGAGCAAAGTTGCTAGCCCTGGTTATCGACGATGTACTCACAGCTATGCTGAATACGGCATCAGAAGATGCTAGCCTAATATCACATGACGATGCAATGTCGATCGCTAGGCCCATACAGATTCCGTTCAAAGCCGCAATCACTGGCTGGGTGCAGTTTGCCAGTGAAGAGATGGCAGCTTGGAAATCGATTACATGGCGATGGAGTCCAATGGCTTTTCGAGCCGGGTCCAGGTCGCCTCCTGCGGTAAGGGTACTATCTGTCACTGCAACATCATTCAGTATGTATCATTTCTAGGAGATTCTGTACGTACGATCCAGTCCTGCGGTGTACAGCTTGTCCAGGCTGGAAGCGTAGACGACGACCCGGACACTTGCATCTCGGGACACCCTTTGCAGTATGTGCTGCAACTCGAGCCACATGCTAGATACACGTGAGCTCGGAACTCGTTGATACGTTCTCAACATAACTCACTCGTCGTTGAAGGCGTTGACGGGTGGTCTACTCATCAGCGTTGTTACTCAGATCGCTGGCTCACCGGTTCATCACCAGAAGGCACACTCCCGGACTGGGCTCCGTCACCACATGATATTTTCCAGAAAGGCTCTTGGTGTCCATCTCGCTCCGAGTGTGCTCAACTACGTCGTGTGTCAAGCAAGTAGGGTCCCCGAGATTATCGCTGAGGTACGATGCAGCTCGCAAAGTCTACCAGCGCCAACTTGCATCTGCGTTTGTCTCGGCAGACCGGGTAAGTGGACGACCTGACCGGCCGGGCGAGGATGTCAGCCAGTCGGCGATCGCCGCCAATATGCGAAACGCGTGTCAGATCAAGCTAGGTTGTGTCATGTGTCAGAGACATTGACCAGCGACAGGTTCAAGAACAGCATCAACATCCATTCCGGGCTCAAGCAGTCAACAGAGTCGCGTCGAGGACGTATACACGTAGCGCTAGAAGACAGATACCAACTCTGATCGATATACTCACCGTAGCTTTGGCACGCGCGCTATACATACGCATCTCTGGCTCAACTCGGTATAACTGTTCACTTCGGCAATCGCTCGCCCTCCTCCCCTTCATAGATACCTTAGGAGCTGTTGGAGGCTTGACTCGGAATGTCGGGCCTCCTATCAGAACGGCAGAAGGATGAGCTGTGAGTGTAGATGCAGCGTGTCTGACGACTTGAGCGCTGATTATCGCGCCTTCCTCTCGCTTCGACGCTTGCCGTTGCCTCGATAGCCACCGAGCCATGCTGTCCTACCTCCACAACGCAGGGATGAGCTCGACATACGCGTCTTTGCGGCAGGAATCGAACATAGAGGACTTCCAGGCGGACGATCCAAAGGCGAAATGGGTGGGGTTACTGGAGAAGAAGTGGACAAGTGTGATCCGGCTGCAGAAGAAGGTATGTCGAGCCCATTCCAAGCCAGGTAATGCGCTGATCTAGGAGTATTTTGTAGATCATGGACCTAGAATCGAAGAACGCGGCGTTGCTAGCGGAGTTATCATCACCAAATAGAGCATCATCATCTTCCTCATCCTCACAACCGTTCATACCGCGCGCTACGCCCAGACACACATTATCATCACATCGAGGGGTCATCAACAGAGTAGCATTTCATCCTGTCTGGACAGTGCTGGCCAGTGCTAGCGACGATACGACGGTCAAGATCTGGGATTGGGAAGGGGGCGAGTTTGAGCGGACAGTCAAGGGCCATACGAAAGCAGTGAACGATGTCGAGTTTGATCCAAAGGGAAATCTGATGGGTGAGTGGGGTTCGCAGTTCCACCCGTCCTAGTCTTCGAGCTGATGCTGGCTCAGTGACTTGCTCTTCGGATCTGACGATAAAGCTCTGGGATCCAACCAATGAATACAATAATACGAAAACGCTACATGGGCATGATCATACCGTATCGACAGTACGATTCACCCCTGACGGCGAGAGATTGATATCCGCAAGTCGGGATAAGACGATCAGGGTGTGGGAGGTCGCCAACGGGTACGTTTCGGTATAGCCATGGGCGTTACACTGGCCAGCTGTTACTCACCTGTCTTTGCAGATACTGCATACGCACATTCACCGGTCACGCGGAATGGGTCAGGGAGGTCGTGCCCTCAGACGACGGCAGATGGTTGATATCGAGTTCGATGGATCAGGTAAGTCCTGCTACTCGCATGTCTGGCCATCAGCTGATGACGACCAGACTTCTCGCATATGGGATCTGTCGACAGGAGAGACGAAGACGGAATTACGTGGTCATGAGAATGTAGTCGAGTGTTCTGTCTTTGCGCCATCAAATACCTATTCTGCGATCAGGGAGCTCGCAGGACTAGGCGTGAGTGCTGCTTTTCACCGATTGTTGAGGTATGCTAAAATGGTGGCAGCCTGCACCGGCTAGTGATCAGCGGGCAAAGTCGCCCGGAGCATTCGCTGCGACTGGATCGAGAGACAAGGCGATCCGTATATGGGACACTCAAACGGGTCAATGTCTGCGGACGCTGGTGAGCAACTTTCCCATTACCGCTGTATTGCCTTCCCAGGAGTTACACTGAGCGTAATGGTGACGCAGATTGGACACGACAACTGGATACACGCACTCGTCTTCCATCCTTGTGGGAAGTACCTCCTCTCGGCCTCGGACGACAAGACGGTCAAAGTGTGGGATCTGGCACAAGGCCGCTGTATCAAGACGATAGAAGCTCACGAGAGGTTTGTGACATGCATGACCTGGGGTCGGGCTTTGATTGGCGGTGCGGCGCCAGTGTCGGAAGAGGGGAAGGGTGGTGATGGTAAAGTGAATGGAGTGGCGGAACCAAGGAGGATCAATGTGATAGCAACGGGAAGTGTGGACTTCACGGTCAAGGTGAGCAGACTCTCTGGCAGTGATTTCTTGATCTGTCCATGGCTGATTGATCATTGTCTCGATTCAGATATGGACGCCGTGATGGTAGCACATCAGAATCGGATCACGCCCGAGGGACAATGGCAGGATGAGACATCTACCTGCAAACCGCATGTGCCAGGAGTAACGGATTATGACTTTATAGACGATACATGTTGTGCATGTCATGACATTCATGACGGGCTATGGCAGGGCAAGTCTCTGGGTGTCAACGCGGCGCCACGCCGAAGTATAGTGTACATGAGTGACCGTGCAGTGTCGTCTCGTTACAAGCGTTCCGTCCCATCTTGAACTTCATATGATCTGGCATTGGAGGGCTTAAAGGACACCATACTGGGCGTAGATGGTCAATCGCTGCTTTGACGATCGAGCGAAGATGACCTAAGGGACTCACTCTTGCGGTGTACTCGGCGGCCTTTTTGTCAAATGATTTACGGTCTGTTCGGTATTGATCGGCCTAGACGAGAAGGTGTCAGGCATAGATATAGGTAACTCTTGGAAAGAACCCACTATCGAAGTCACGAGAGGATCGTCCGGGTTCGGCGTTTCCAGGAGATCGTATATCGAGGCGAGGACTAAGTGATGTCAGGTGGAGTAAATAGTGGGGCCTATGATGACATACCATGAATCATCTTGGTCGAGGGCTTCCACTGGTCCGTCTTCAGTATACCTAGGCAAAGGCTGGGGCATAACTTAGTGGTCGGCTCGTGCTGATGGGAAGCCCCAGCTGGTACTTACTTTCCGTCGTGGTCGATATTGGGGTGGTACATCTTTGTCTTGAACTTGATCTGCAGTTCCAGCTTAGTGCTGCACTCTGCTTAAGGATTCCGAATACTGGACAGCTGGATACGCACTGTAGGAGGTTTGAATGGGAACTCGAGGGAGAACTCAGAGGTCAACGTAAACTTGCCCCCATCGTAAGGTGTTCCTTTCTAGTTGGATGTCAGCCGCAGAGTTCTGCAGAACGCTCAAGCGGAGGCGGATACCCACCGGACCAGTCATGACCACTTTCCAAGATCTGACATTGTTCTCATCTGGGACGATCTCGATATGCTCCAACGGCTCGGCCATGAGCTCATTCAGCTCCTAAACGCAAATACGGGTCAGCGCATTGTTCACGGGCATTCCAGGCGAGAAAGGGAGGGATACCTTTGCTATACGTCTTGTAGTAACGTTGGACATGGCTGTAGCTGTTGCTGCCTATGGGTATTGAGTTTGACGAGCTGAGTTGATTGCTGACTTGTGATTGATTGAGTATAGATACCAGTACCAAGTTGAACCAAGCAAACGCCAGTTGTCAGCTGTGGAAAACCACGGTGATCCAAAACGTAACCTCGAACCTCCACACGTTACCAACGCGGAGTCTCCACACGGGAATGAGATCCACGTGGCAAGCGGGACAGACTCGGCGACGGCCGCTGATCAAATAATCGTTCTCGTCGGATTTAAGAAATGCAGACTTGCCACTGGCTGAAGATGGGCAGGATTGGACGGTGTTTTGAGCATAACGCCGAAATCTGCTTCCACCCCGCCTGGCCCGTCTACGCTCGTCGCCTGGAGGTCCGCCAGTGCTGCCTGCCTGCTGCTGATATTCAAAGTGAAGATCTGATCACTTGCTGCATCCTTCAAAACAGGTCATCTAGTCAACATGGTGCGTAGCGACACAAGGAGGACGGACAGCGAGAGCGGATAGCTGACCGAAGTGTGATTATTCTCTATCGCTCTCCTCACCAACTTTCTCGCTTTCGACAAACCGCTCGAATCTATCGTCAAAACTCTGGACAATCTTGGAATGATGCTGGGACTATGCTGGACTCGCCGCTGCACCTCGGATACGGCTATCAATCATCGCACCCGCTCGGAAACGCGTTGGCATCTTAGGGTCGAGTCAGGACAAAGACAGTGAAAAGGGCTTCCCGAGTTCTCATCGAGAAGTACTACCCTCGACTTACTCTCGACTTCCAGTGAGTATCGCTATCGCTCTGTCCAGTCGCCGTCGCCTTGTCATAGGAGGAGAGGAGAGGAGAAGCCGCGCAGGAGCTCGAGGGAAATTGGCTAGGAAGAGGCAGGAAGGACTGGACAGTCACCTCAAGATCTTTGCGAGACATGCCGTTGGAGTGGACCGTTCTTATGTGGAAGACGGATATGCTGGGAGCAACATGACACGGCGACGGGCGTTCCGGACTATCACTGGTGTCGATGGTAGCTGATCCGTCCGCTAGCACCAACAAGAGGCTCCTCGATGAGGTCGCTTCCGTCCCATCCAAGCGATTGAGGAACAAGATCTCCGGCTGTGAGTAGGACGCTGGCGGTTCGATGGGCCTGGACTGATAAACGTCCAGTCACCACCCACTTGATGAAGCGAATCCAGAAGGGCCCAGTTAGAGGTATCTCTTTCCGACTGCAGGAGGAGGAGCGAGAGAGGAAGGACCAGTGAGTGCCGCTGCTACTCGTACCGCCTCACCCTGTACCCTCGCTGACATGCCTTTAGATACGTCCCAGACGTGTCTGCCCTCGCCGCCGATGCCGATGCGCCAACCGAGGTCGACGCCGAGACCAAGGACCTGCTCAAATCCCTCGGCTTCGACTCTCTGCCCGTTTCCGTCACCAACGTCACTTCCTTCGCCCCAAGAGAGAGGAAAGGAAGATACGTTCCAGGTGCTGGCCGATCTTAAACTGCCAAGATGGCTTAGGATTCGGTGCGGGATGGGAGAAGAGGGGGCTTTATGTATATTCCAGAGATGGATATGATATGACCAACGGAGTTGCGAGATGGCGCCAGGGTGTCTTGGGGGTCGTGCCGCATGCGGGTCTGAGCCTGGATTGCGTATGGCTCTGTGCGATCTATGCGATACTCGATCATCGGGATTCAAACTCGAGTCTTCGACATTTGAACCGCAATCACGCCGAAGCCCTGGCTTTGAAGAGTGTGATCCGTTTGCGTTCTTCTGGGATACATGTCGTTGCAGTCGTTATATTATACAATGGCCACAGCAGGGCTAATGAGCAACGCCCTCTGCTCTCAGATCGAATTGCTTCTCCAGCCTAGGATCTTGCCTCAGTCTTTCCCGATCTCTACTCCCAAGCTTTCTTCGCCCTGTTCCGCTTTGTCTATAACACCCATTAGCTCAGCATGCGATATGACCCTATGACCCTATGACCTTAAACCCACCTTTCGCTCTTCTCGCTCTCTGACCCTCTCTTCTAGCTTGCTGCTCCTCTCCAAAGCTTTCTCTTTGCCCTCCTCAAGTCTCTTATTCTGTTTCCGACTGGCCGACTTCTTCTTCTTCTTCGACGCGTCTACGCTGCCAGAGGACGAGTTGATCATGGTCGCTGGCAGCCTCTTGTTCTTGGCGAGCTTTGTTGCGAGCGGATTACTGGCGGGTGTGCTCTTGTTCTTCACGGCGGGGACGGCGTTGCTGGCTCCAGCGGCAGCCGGAGTGGTGGAAGACGAGGCCATGGCGTTGGAGCTCATGCTGAGGGACGATGCGATTCGTACAGGCTGGTTGCTGTGAGATGAACCGGCGATCTATGAGCAGAGTATCTATTTGGGCGATGATGGACGGACTTGATGGAATATTGCGCTGATCGCTCTCGCAAAATTCTGATTCCGCTCATCAGTCGTTTGTTGACAAGCTGTTAGCCGGAGAAGGCTTTCTCCAGCAACACCTCACGGCCTCACGGCTGATGCTCATTGCTCAATGGATCTCGACATGACATCGCGCAAGACTTGACGTCCTAATCATAGTGTACAGCACTCAGAAGGTCTACATCTCCCTCGCCTCATGGGCCAGCTGCTGCAGCTGTGTCGGCGTATACAGCTCCTCCAATTTTTCCGCCAAGTTAAGATCCTTCCTAGTCACTCCGGGCTGCATGACCTTCTTCCTCACCTCCGAGCGCTTATCTACGCCTTGATACGACACTGTTGGGAGCGCGTCACCGGTATTATCTCTTGGGGTCTCCTCAACATCGCTTGTTGCGGAGCTGTTTAGCAGTGGTAGTGGAGTATGCGTGTGCGTGCCGATATGGAAAATGTAGCCTGCACTAGGGGAGAAGCGGCCGACTGATCGGGTATTGGGCATAGAGGATGGATAGTCTGCTGCAGGACAGATACATATGGTCGGATGATGCTGAAAGGTTGCGTTGATCAGTACAATCCCCTCGGTTCATTTAACCGGACAGCACGGTGCAGCTGCTCTGAATCAAGATTGCGGATCATGCTCACATCTTGATCTTTGATCGCTTCCATCGCGACATCTGCAAACGCCCGAAGTGCGTCCCAACCCTCGGTCCCAGACTTGAATCCAAATTCCCGGACCAGCTGTCTGCCCTGCATGTCATCCGCATCCTCCACCAGCTTGCCCTCCTCGTACCGCAGCACTGGCAACGAGCTTGGAAGAGGAGCTATTCCCCATCCAGCGGTTTTCAACGGTGCAAACGATTTCTTGAACTGTTGGATTCCGACATAGCGATATGGCGAGACCTTGGCTGGTCCTCTGGCCGGGGCATGGTCTGGTGAAGATGTGGTCGAGTTGTATCGATACCTCGAAGCCGTATTCGCTTTAGTTACCGTGCGACAAAGGCATCGCACACCAGCTTTTCGACTCATGGGACCCGCTATCACGAGCATTTCTCCCGATACGATGTACTCTGGCGAGATTCCATCTGACCGGCCTGCCTGACGAAGTCGTCCTGTACGTGCAATAGCCGAAGACTATGTGCAACCTGCTCATCTATCTGAAGCTCGCACGCTCGAGGCCTCGAGCCTCGGGCCGCGAAATCTCATCTTCATGAAACAAGCTCTGGCCACGTGGCGTGACTTGAAGTTGCCGATCACTACGTCATCCTTCGTAATTCGTTTGCTCTGAATCCGGTTACTCGCCATGATGACGGTTCCGTTTCGGTTCCAGCCAGTCAGAACGAGCGTGCGTCCCAGCCAGAGTCATAGGGTATATTAAGTCTTAGAGCATCCTCTTCAGCACGGCTTACCACTTTTCGTATCCATCTGCAGTCCCGATAACCACCACTACAACACCAACACTCTCAGCACAATGTTCAGACCAACCGTTGCCAGATCCATCGCTGCCCCAGTTAGAGGCGCTGCCCTCGTGAGTCTTGCGCGAAGAACTGCTACGAGCATTCACGTGGCTGACGCGTCTTGTCTATAGCAGAGGACCGCTGCTCGATCCGTTCGACAGGAGATCCCCTCGTTCCGAAATGCCTCGATGAGGGGATATGCCACGCAGCCCTCGGCCGGCGGTGAGGGCGGTATTGGAAATAGACACACCATCATCATTCTTTCCGCCCTCGGACTGATTGGTGCCGGTGGTTACTACCTCCTCAAGCCAGTCGCCGACGTTGCTAGCTCGGCCAAGACTGTCATTGACACTGCTTCGAGCGGTGCCTCCGTTGCTGTGAGTAAAGGTGTCTTGCCGGGACGAACACTGCTGACTGACCTGTGCCTATAGTCGAGCCAGGTTGAAGACTTGGTCAAATCATTCCTGCCACCTGGAGCCTTTGCGCTATACAGCGTCGTCGCCTCGCAATCCGGTGGTATCGGCGGCTTCCTCTCCAACTTGAAGGATAAGGACCTCCAGGGCGTCATTGACGAAGTCAAGAAGGCCGGAAACGAGGATGTTACGAGGATAGCCGAGAAGGTCGAGAAGAAGGTCAAGGAGGCCAAGGGACAAGTGTCCAAGGTCGACTGGAAGGGTCTTATCCAGGAGCTCAAGACTGAGTTGCCCAAAGACAAGCAGCAGATGATCGACGTGAGTGACACGCCCATTTCCTTCAAGTGGTCCAGCAATTGACGACAAGCTGTAGAGTCTCATTGGCCAGATCCCAGACAAGGCCGACTTTGACAAGTACTTTGCCAAAGCTAAAGAGGCCGGTGGAGAGCAGCTGAAGGAGGCTGAGAAGGCCGCCAACAAGATTTGGGCCCAGGTTGAGAAGGCCAAGAAGGACGGCAAGGGACAGGCGAACGCCCTTCTCGCCGGTCTGAAGAGCTGTGAGTACTGGGTCTGGTAGATCGGAGGGGATTTCACTGACTCAGGACCTTAGCTGCTCCCAACGACCTCGACGATCTCGTCAAGCAGGTCAAGCAGACCGCCAAGAATGCCGGTCTGCCAGCCGATGCTATTGAGAGCTGGTTGAAGAACAAGGCCGACGAGAAGAACATTGACCCAGAGCACCTCGTGAGTTGACACCCTCTTCTCGTCGTCGGATTCACTCTAATAATGATGCCAGGCCCAGCAAGTCCAGGACAAGGTCCAGACCGCTGTTAAATTCCTCCCATCCGACCCCAAAGACCTGGTCAAGCAGGTCGAGCAGATCAGCCCAAGTTTGGCCAAGCTTCTCCAGCAGGCTTTGGAGCAGGCTGATGCCATCAAGAAGTAAAGCGCTGGGGTTAGGGGGTTCAGAGGAGCAGAATAGCATATGTGACTTGTATTACCAACAAACAGAAAGAAGCTGGATATATACCATGCAGATAATATAACAGCCCTTGGGTGATCGGCAGTGTGATACTATCCTAGCTACATGGATGGAGCGGAGACAGCAGGCTTGCTGTGATGCTCGTGGATATGGCTTGACAGCTCGGGCAAGCTGGGAACCGACGAGACGGGTTTGATGATTGGGATCGAACAGAGAACTGCTGCTCATATGTTCGGGAACGATATGCTACATATTCGATGCTCTATCTATGACAGTGGGACAAGCCCATAAATGTCCGTTGGTTGTTATGATTTGTAATGGATGTAAACTGCTGATTGTCTCTATCATCCTCCTCCTTCTCTTCTCTCTCTTCAACGCCCCACCCTTTCCTCCTTCTCCCGATCAGAAGGAGAAGATACCTGATCCTCTCTTCCTGCCTCCGCCGAACGGATGCGTCACGACTGCCGACACGAACAGGCCGACCGTGAGGCCGATAGCCACAGAGACGAGCTGTTGAGCGACCTGGAATCCACCCGCCCACGCATCGGCTTCTCCCGCAGCGGTGGATTGAGCAAAGCTAGGGTACGTGTCAGCACATCTGACTTGTATCGGGGATAGGCAAAGGGCCAAGAAGACTCACTTGAAAATACCACCGTTACCCAGACCAGAAGGCAGCTGGAACAAAATACCGACCACAGTTACTGGGAAACTAGATCCGTTGGAGAATCGACCGTAGATGTTACCCAGGGTACCAACGACGAAGGAACCAATTGCAGAGGTCATGTCGGATCGATTGGGGAATGCCTTTTGACTGAACTTGTTCGAAGCCCATCCGCCACATGCTATCAGTACCATGACCGGCAACTCCTTTGCGAAGAGTGGCTGTTGATTTCGCAAAGACATGAAGAATGAGAAGCCTGGCGCGCAGAGGATCCACCATAGACCACTAGGCGTCTGCTGGTACCATGGGGCATTGCTGTGGGTGTAGTAGCATGTCGAGTCGGCGGGGTTGAGAATCTGTTGACCAGTGAATTTCCGGTAGAATTCTCCTCCGATCGAAACTCCGAATCCCAGGAACAGGGAGTAGATGACACCTGAGGACAATCATTAGCGAGTTATTTGAATGCAGAGCTTGACGGACTCACTGTATCCGATCCTGACAGACCCAGCAGTGATATTTCTCGATGCAAGCTCGAGGGCACCAGTCAAGACAATGTATCCCTATCCACTTGGTCAGAATTGCGACAACATCACTGGAGTAGCTCGACTCACAGGAAGGATCAACACCACACCACCAGACACCAGAGCAGTGTAGCAGAAGTGACCTGTAGACGCCAAAGCAGCAGCGATGAAAGAGACCAGGGTGGCAATGACAATCTCAAAGACGTTGCTGAACATGTCGTTCCTCGCGGAGAGCATTTGGATCGCAACCAACAGCATACCAAGAGGCATAGAAGCCAGAGCGTCGATGAAAGATCCGTTGAAACCAATGACACAGATGAAAGCCGAACAGAAGGCGCCAATGATCAAAGTCTGCCACCAGTTGTAGTACACGGGTGTCGTCATCAGGATGTCGAGGTCCTTGGAGGCTTGTTCGACGCTCATCTTGTCGTGCACCACGTTCCAGTAGAGATTGTGCGTGGCGAGGAGTTTACCCAAGTCGAGACCGGTGGCCTGTTTCAAGAATTTCGTCTCAGAAGTGTGCGTGGCGTCGTCACCGAAAGAGATGAGGATGGTGCCGGGCAGGTAGACGACTTGAGCGTTGAGCTCGAGCACCTTGGCCGTAGCTTGGATCTGAGTCTCAAGACGGTGTGAGGGCGATCCGAACATCATCAAAGCTCGGGCGAGCTTCATCAGGAACTGCTGTCGGGATAAGATCGCAGCGACATGTTGAATAATCTATAGCGGTCGTTTAGTACTTGAGTTGGCATGAAATGGACCCTTCTACTCACGAAAATCTCTTGCTTCTTCCTCGCTTCTCTTGCCTTCTTTCGTCGCTTCTTCTCCGACTCCCACTCTTTCCGCCTTCGCTCATCCTCCGTGAGCGGCCTGGTGAAGTAATCGGACAATGGCTTCTCCGGTGGGGTGGTGACCAGTGGCGTCTTTCCACCCGATCTGACCCATTTCTCGGCGTTCATGACCGCTTGACCTCCCTGCTTGAGTGCCGCTCCGGGGAGTTTGTGCAAACTGTCGAGGTTGATATGCTTGGGCCTCTTCTCCTTCTTGACTGAATCCCCAAGGCCGTTCAACGTGTCGGTTCTGGAAGTCGTTCTCATCGAGTAAACGTCGTCGTGAGATAAGTTCTTCTTCAATGGTCTGTCGGTATCTGGAGACCCATTGCCTGAGACAGCGGTGGAAGAGTGGATCGAACCGGGTCTAGATCCAGCTCGAGATGACGGCCTCGAGACGTGAGGTGGCCTCCACGGTTGAGCCTTGAGCGCAGCATTGGAGTCAGGCAGCTCGAATCGGTTCAACTGGAATCCAGGTCGTTTGGCGGCAGGAGCCAATGCCGATGCCACAGGGGTAGCCACTCCGGACAAGTTTGCTGTGTTCTGCAGTAATGCACCGAACACACCAGCGCCGGATCTGGCGGCTTTGGGTCGGTCCGCGTCATCGATTTGCTCCCTAGTCCTCCGGATGAAACCCATGATTCCGGTCGCGTTCTGATGCTGACCCTCCTCGTAGCGGTTGACAAGAGAAGTAGTGGATTTCGAGTGGTGGCGTGTACCGAGCGACCTGGCCTCGATTGTCTCGAGAGGTACTCGTTCTTCACCCTCGATGAGGCCGTCACCAATGTTCGAGGGTTGGACTGGCTCTTCTTCGGGAATGACGCTCTTGCGTCCGGCGACCCAAGCAGCGGTGCCTCGTCGCGAGCTCGAGTTGTTGAAGGCCGCCCTTCGCCTGTCGTCCTCGCCGTCCGAGTAGCCGTCGTCAGAGCTAGGTCGGGAAGAAGCCGCGGAAGTAGCACCAGACTCGTTGCCTCCTCCATTCTGCTGACCGTACAGCGCAAGTAGCGAGGAGAGTACCGAAGCACCGCCCATCCCACCTTCTGGAAGTCCACCGCCACCACCGATCGGCCTGTGGCTTGGATTGTGAAAGTCGGCATCTTCATCGTCGGGAGCCGGGTACCTCGCCGCGAAAGCGTCGTGATGATCTCGTTCCTTGTTATGGAAGTGGTGATGGCCGGTTTTCTCGGGATCGTTGCTGTTCTCGCTTTGGCGTTGTTGACCATTTCCTCCAAAGGCTTTCGACACTGCTCCGGCGCCCTTGACCCGTCTCCTGAGAACACCCCATTTGCCGGTATGAGCTCTGACTAGGTTCTTTGCTGCATCATGATGGTCTCCGTCCATGTTATCCTGGTTCATATTCGGCAGTCCGTCCGTTTCTCCTGGAGCGATATACTCTGATACGCGGGCGTCAAGACCGTTGTCCAATAGCTGCCTGATGTTGTCGTCCCCGCTGTGCCAATTGTCCTCTGCGCCTGCGGGCATAGGTTCGATGGGAGGGTCGATGTCAAGTCGATAATCATAATCCTCTCCTTCAGTATCTCCGTTCACGCTAGAAGCATGACTGAGCATACTTGGCGGTCTCCGCCTAGCCGTACGTTGGCTTTGATGCCTCTCGAGCGCGGCATGAACTTGATCGATGTTGGAGTGGTCGATAGTATTGGAGGGGGAGTTTGATAGGGGTTCGATTTGGTGTGTCGAGACCATGTGGGAGTCCGACGTCCACTGAACTCTTCTTGGCGTTTTGTGTCCAGGTTTCGTTGCATCTGGAACCAGGAGTGATCCCCCGGTCGAGCCAGTCGGCACGGTGGGCGATGCTCTACCCGTGTCATCTCCAGAGTTGCCGCCTCGAGATTGGGGCAGGGAACTGTGTCGAGCACTAGGCGAGTCGTCGTATTCTTCTGGTGGGGTAGCGATAATCAATGGACTGTGCAGCGCATCTGTCACTGGATTCAGTCGGGGAGAGGGCAGGTCGTTCATATGTAGGATCGGGGGTGACTGAGTGCGCCGCACGGGATTGGTCCCCGAAAATGGGTCGTCTGGAATCGACATGTTGGGCGAGGTCGACGGTTGGGAGGAGGGTCGTTATCAGTCGGTGCCTCGATATATCAATACTCCTGCCAGGAATTCGGTGAATATCGTCGGTAGGATAGACGTCCTCGTGGGTGCTGGTGGGCGTGTACTCGTCCTGAGCGGTCGAGGAGGTGGAAACGGTTTGCAGACGAGGTCGAGTGTACGGTAAGTCAAATGAAGACTGGGAGGAAGAATCTGCCAAGAGGATGAGCAAAAGCCTAGGGAAGATAAGGATTCACGAAGGGTGGGAGAAAATGCACAGATGAAACAAGGAGGATATGCAGTTTGGGGAGGACTGGTAGATCACTATGACACTACAGGGTCGAGTGACGCATGCCTGGCTCTGCCTGGATGCATTGACGGTGGCCTAGTCGCGACCTGACGAGTTGGGTGGGGTCTGGTGGGGTGAAATCGCGCAGCTTGACTCATGTAACTCACCGCTTGTTCCGAACGACCAGGGTCCACCCCAATTAATTCCCCGTTTTCACCTATGATCTCCTGCGATGTGCACGTTGGCCAGGTCGCGACAGGTCGCGACGATGCGGGCGATCACTTCAGCTCCACCACTACGCTGATCTGGGGTGATGGGGTTGACCTTCAGGGTGATGCCCTATGTATAGCGCAATTCGCAACCGGGGTGAAAAAAAATCAAAAGGTCGTCGCGGTCCAAGTGGGCGATAAGACTCCAGTAACCTGACACCACCAGCTGAGACTGCTAGACGCGACGCTGAAGATGACTATGTACAGTATGCACAAGGTGGTGAAGTGAGAGAAGAGTTCGAGGGCGAGATGAGAAGATTGTACAAGTGGAATGTTTGGAAACAGACTGGGCTTGACTGTGCTTTGATGTGGTCGACGAGGGCTGCGAAACCCTCTCAAAACCCGATGATCGGTTGAATCGCTTGCCGCCGGCGAGAACAGCGGGCCAAAAAGTCCAGATCACAACAAAAAGACGTCAGCAAAATGCATGATGTGATCATCAATTTCACCGCATTCTGGACAAGCTGCGAGCAGAGAGAAGGGAGGAGAAGGGGCCCTCGGCATGCTGGGCACAGTGTCCTCAAGCAGTCGACCTCGCCGTGATCGTTACCAGAGGTTGCCGCGCAAGTGACTTATTAGTGGTGGTGGTGCAGCTGGTGGTGCCGATGCCGCGGAGCATGCTTGATTGCGGCCGAGGCCTTGTTAAGCTGGATCATCACGTCATCAACGAATACTGTGCCGGCCTTTTCTCGGTGGTGACAGTCTGACAGGCCTGCGAATTTCAGTGTGTGCCTAACGTCGTCGCGCGGACGTGTCAATGTTGCTGGCATGGAGGACCAGCAATCACACCTAAAGCAAAGATGAGTTGTACCGCGACCTGCATACCAATTCAGAGGGCAAGATGTGGTTGAGCGATGCGCAAAGTGGGTGAAGACTCATCGCAATAATACGCCCTCACTGCTGTGATACATTCACTGACGATGAGTACCTAGAAATCGGCATAGCGCTTGTCGCCTTTGGGATCTTCTTTCAATTCCTAGGCATAGTCCTCCTGTTTGACGGGCCTCTACTGGCACTGGGCAACGTGAGTGCAGCTGCCGAGGATACTATCTTGTAATTTGTGTCAAGCTGACTCGAGACCGGGTCAGATACTCTTCTTATCAGGTCTACCGTTGATAATAGGTCCAACAAAGACATTCTACTTTTTCTCCAGGAGGGAAAAGTGGAGAGGCACGCTCTGCTTCTTCGGGGGGATGTAAGTTGGAGTGTAGCCTGTCTATCATATCTGAATCACTCGCTGACTGTATTTTGAGCGTCTTGGTGTTCTGTAAATGGCCTATAACCGGTATCCTCATCGAGTTCGCTGGCTTCGTCGGTCTCTTCGGGTCAGTCGCAACTCCATTATCAGGCAATCACAATCGTTGACATACGACTACCTCTTAGGTCCTTCTTCCCCGTCATTCTGCAAGCTTTGAGGCAAACACCGATCATTGGCACTTTCCTCTCGTTGCCATATATCAGGGGCGCGGCGGACAAGCTAGCGGGCGTCAGGCAGAGTGCGGTGTAGGGCAACATTGTGGAACAGCGTGATGAACCGGTAGTATGTGAAAAGTGGCTCACTATATCCTCGGTCAGCCTGCGAACTGCGTGAGCTTACCGCTGTGAACTGCGCCGAGTCACCCGCGGCGAGATGGACATACAACCTGCATCATGCTATACGATATACAATAACAGTCTCGTTCACAGAAAGTGCCCCTAACACGAGCGCCTAGAGAGACAGACGAGTTCGACCGCTGGTTCCATATGTGATCCCAAACGTCAACCGATAATCCAATGATTGATAACGGCACAAGGGCCTTGTCGTGCGGGCTTGAACATTTGCCGTTGTCGCCGATGACAGTTGAACGGCGCAGAAGCGCGCAAAGTGAATGGTGATGATGTGAGAGGGATGTGTAAAATGAGCTTCTGCGAATATTGCTGGTGCCGATTCCATCCTCTCCGTTGGCTGGGTCCTCCATATGTCACCCTCTAAGACTTTATTCCCGACCTAGTTCTTCCCATTACTCCACAACGACTTGAATGCGTCATCACCAAAACCCCCGGTATCCTTCGGGCTAGCCTTCATCGGCAGCACGCTTGCGTGATATGGTATGTTATTCCCTTCGCCATTCTGTGGGCGATTCGAGCTGCTGTTGTTCGAGTTGTAGCTATGGGAACTGCCGTTGGATTGGTTCTTTGGCGGTGGGATCGAGAATCCTGTTTCCTTCTTTGCCGCTTGGAACATGCCCGCACCACCTTGTCTGGGCGAGTTTCCCATACCTCCCCATGCGTTAGCGGATTGTTGAGCTCGAGTCGCGTATGGTGAACTGCTCAGACCGGAGAACTGGCCAGACGAGGGTGATGCGAGCGAGTCGTTCCACGAGGATGCGGGAGCAGGAGGTGGAAGTGGACCGTTGGCGCTGGCTGGTGATGTTATGGTAGGAGGAGGAATAGGTCGATATGGAGCTTTCGTGGCTTGTAGTGTTTGTGCGAGTTTGGCCTGTCAGGTATTGAGGTCAGCGACACGTGCAGTTGTACTTGACCCCAAAATGGGATTCTTCAGACTCACGTGTAGGTCCTTCAGGTCGTTGCCATTCTGTCCGGCGTGTAGGCCGCCGTTGATAGTGGCGATAAGATCATCCATGGACGCCATGTTGTAAGAGTGCCCTCGGTGGAGATGTGATGTGATGCAAGAGAGGTGTCTTGATACGTTTCTTGATTCTCCTCCCCAAGATAGATGATCCAACGCGAGCAATACGTGACACAGTCTTCAAAGTGAGGTTTGCTGAGAACAACGGAACGCTGGGTCGATTCGAAGTATATTGTCCCTGCGGTGACCGACGAGCTTGGCTTTCTTTAGGCCGAGTTTTGTGATACGAGATTCGATAACGTTATCTCGGTGAGCCGCCTGAGACTGGGATTGCTGAAAATGCGATGGACCTGGTGATAGATACTGATGAGGTCGAAGTGAACAAGGGTGTTTGAGGATAAAGACTGACTCGGATATATATCGTCGAGGATTTGGTGAGATCTCGAGTATGCCTTCTCCGCACTTTCGCGTCGTTTATTACACGGGGTAGTGGCCAAAGGACGAGTTTTAGCGCAGAGTGTCAAAGGCGTGTTGGCCAGTGTCGGCCTTCCTTCGCCTTTGCAACGAGGGGTCGGTCCAGGCTCTTCGAAAGTACGGAATGTGGGGAGTGGTAGGTGGGCCGGTACGTAGATGTGTCAAAGGTGTTTGGTATAGGCTTGATGTGAAGTTGAAACGGGTGGATTGCGGGACAGTGAAAAGCAGCCGTGATGACTATAAACTCGATTACGCGTTGTGATCCCGCCCTCCCGGAGTAGAGTCGTGTCGACAACGTTGCTTGTGTTGTGACAGACGTTCAGACGAGTGTGGTATGTGTGTTCGCCACAAGATGAGAACGCTCTGAACAGCGATTAAGCTACCGTGCCGGTTCCTAGCAAAATCCAAAGTTAACCCCCATCTAAATCCGGAAAAAGCAAGTTAGCCGGGGGCGGGGGATTGCAGGGTGGCAAACGTCGGGCCGGACCGGAAATCACTGCCCCGCATGCCACGCTATCAGTGCGCGACGCCGAATCCTGTGCGGAAGGAGGGTAAGTCACTCTCTCGTGGTCAGTCTACTATACGACTATAACTAGTTGAGAAGGTGCACTGCTGCAAGGCGCAGTGGTGATCGACGCTACGACTATAACAGGGACTGTAAGGACGTTTCAGGTTGCCAGGCATAGCATGTGCGACTGCGCTAAAGGCCGAGAGCGCGAGAGATCGACAGAACACCGGACTCCTGGCGGCCTGGAGCGGCACTGGAGCGGCAAGGCAGGCCGAGTGTCGGGCCATCGGTGCTGTACCATCCTGTGCCGGCTTTGCTGACTGCTGCAGCATCCCGAATGGGTACGGTGGGTGCAGGACGGAACAGCATGACGTCCTCGAACACAGGTGTATGCGCGATTTACAAAGACTTCTGAAGCTTGCGACTCTGTGCAACCGGTATAAGACTGATGGACATCATGGACTGAAAAGAGGCCAACTGAGAACTCGTGGTGATCAGTGTGACAGAGTTCCTCCAGCATACGTACTGTTCTTCATCAACATCGGACTCACAGGTCAAACATCAGATCACCTACGCACACCGTTCACATTCTCCAGAATATCGCCATCAACGAATACCACGAATCACGATCATGAGGTTCTTCGACATGTTCAAGCGCAACTCCCGTTCCACCAGTATGTCACTTTCTACGCGGTCTCCTGTGCTACATACGAGATGGTGGATTAATCTGGCAAGTAGCCGCATCAACGCCTGTCGAGAAAGTAGAATCTGCCCCGGTGAAACGCAACGAAGACGAGTCTGTGATAAGACTGCGAGGGGGTTGTACCAGCGGCTCGAGGGTGAGTGGGCACACAATGACGCATTACAATAGAAACCATCGTAACCAGGCTATCTACTGAGTATCTAGCTGATGCTTTCGTTCTCCCTTCTTGTTCTCTCTACACTCTACAGCGATAGTGAGTTGCCTCCAGGAGAAGGGCCATAGTAGGTATTAGACTTACCGATGTGTTATAGCGACGACGGACCCGCTCGTAAACGAAGAGGAAGGCATACGAACGCTGCGCTAGCCGGTGCGATGGGCTCTGTTTAGGTTCGCGATTTGTAATGGTATTGTATGCCTCGTGCAGACTCCCATCGATGTATGTACATCGTACCGAGAGGTCGGGACGGTGCAAGTCGCAAGGCCGCTGTCAGGTGTATGACCTAGCTTCCTAGCTGATAGCCTCATCGCCGATCATCGCTACCCAGGAAGGCGCATGATTGTTACACCGTCGGAGCGTTTGCCACTTGTAACTTTGAGGAATGTAGATGCTATGTCACATCCCAGTCGGGGCGCAATACACACCACACTTCATTCGCGTGCACGGATCAACTCAGATTTCATGTTCTCCACCTATACCTGGAGACTTACGCCGAGCCTGAGTTGGCTGGACAAAGTCTGGCCATGACTTCACGCGATTCAGCGCCGTATTTCGATCTCACCCAGGGGTCTCGGTTGCCCAACAAAACAGCAAAGACTACGCGGTTCATGTACGGTGTTATGCACATCTGCGTCTCGTGTAATCGCGATGAGTGACGATACAAAGGAGCAGGATGTATTGTACATGATCATGACTCATCACTGATCGACGATCCAAAAGTACCTTTCATTCAGATTTCAGCCGGCGGAGACCGTTCATGGCGAGACTGCTTAGTAAGTGACTAGCCCGAGACCCGATCATTGGCGTTACATACCTGATGAGCATTGATCCATCCGCAGACAGGCGGAACGGTATGCTGGCCATAGGAGATGCGGTAAAGTCAGTCAAACAACAACTCGCATACACCGCCTCCACAGCGAAGTGCCTCGTCACAGGTGAGCAGGGGCGTAAGCGGAAACCGCGAAATGATATCTGATGACACCGCAAGATGTGGTGAGGCGCTGCTGCTCGTTATCTGGACAGCAGAGGAAGCCATATAGGAGGAACAGCAAGAACCGGTTCAGCTGTCTATCCTGCACAAAGGTGAGTGCTTCCACCTGAGTCACACATGGCAATTGATTGTGAGTTTTGCTGATCGCTGACCATACACCTAGTTCAAGTGAGTCCTCTTTTCACAGAATGAGCGTCTCGACCATAGGCTGATAAGATGACACAGTGAAGACCCTACTGCCCCTCATTTCCGAGAAACGACCGAGGTCCGACGACATCGTTGGCGATACGAGGAGATACATGGATATCCACCCTGGGCGAGGCAGCTGATAGGCTTCTGTCCAAGACCAGATCGGACGTTGATGCAGCTGCGGCGGGAGCAGCGGTTGGACAGAGAGAAGATGAATAGAGCAGCGGCAGTTAGGGCGAGTCAGGTGGAGATGTCGCGGGTAGGAAGAAGGGCGACTCGGCAGAGTTGACAGGAGAGGTGACTAGTGGGGCACATGATTGATACCTTTGGGCTATATGATCCGGATCACTTAGACGACTTGACGATATAGAGATGCAACGATGATAGCTAGCTTCAGGCCGGAGACGCAGTATTCGCCAGCAGGACAGCAGTGCCGCACCCAAACCCCGCCACACTGAGATAATCCCGTTTTCCCCGAGATACTGCTGCAAGATTTCGAAGGGCGACCTCCACCGCAGAGTACACCAAAATTGCGTCCAGCAGCAGGCAGTACGAGTAGCAGCTAGACAGGATAGGTATACAGCAGCTGTGACCTAGACGACTAGGTAGAAAGGAGAACGGAGTCGACTACGGCACCAACAATCTTACAGGAGGGCAGCAGTCAGCTCTGAGCTCGAAAAGGGAGACCGCACCAACTTTTGACAACACACCGCCCACCGAAATAGGCATACCAAAATGGCTTCTTCATCTACGGCCACCATCTCGGAGCTACAGCAGTCTGGCGAGTTCTCCATCAAGAGCGAAACCGTCACCCCCAAGCTGGGTGAGTACAGGATGCAGGCCGAAGTCCCGTGCAGTCGCAAATGCAAGACTAACCCGGTAATAGATACGTCGCAATGGCCTTTGCTGTTGAAAAACTACGACAAGCTGCTTGTCAGATCATCCCACTTCACCCCTATCCCAACCGGAATCAGCCCACTGAAGCGAGAACTGGCCACATACGTCAAGTCCGGTGTCATTAACCTTGACAAGCCGTCCAACCCATCGTCGCACGAAGTTGTCGCGTGGTTGAAGAGGATTCTGCGGGTGGAGAAGACTGGACACTCTGGAACGCTTGACCCCAAAGTCACTGGATGCCTCATCGTTTGTATCGACCGAGCAACTCGTCTGGTCAAATCGCAACAGGGCGCCGGAAAGGAGTACGTCTGTGTCGTCCGATTCCACGATAAACTGGCCGAAGGCGAGAAGACGTTTGCCCGAGGACTGGAGACCCTCACCGGAGCTCTGTTTCAACGACCACCCCTCATCTCTGCCGTCAAGAGGCAGCTGCGAGTGCGAACGATCTACGAGAGCAAGATGATCGAGTACGACAACGACAGGAACCTCGGTGTCTTCTGGGTCAGCTGCGAAGCCGGAACATACATTCGAACGCTCTGTGTCCACCTGGGTCTGTTGCTGGGAGTCGGAGCACACATGCAGGAGCTGAGACGAGTCCGAAGTGGTATCACCGGCGAGAACGACGACATCGTGTCGATGCACGATGTCCTGGACGCTCAATGGCTATACGACAACACTAGAGACGAGACCTACCTGAGGAGAGTGATCCGACCATTGGAGTCCCTCTTGACAAACTTCAAGCGAATCGTCGTCAAAGACTCTGCCGTCAACGCCGTCTGCTATGGTGCCAAACTCATGATCCCCGGTCTTCTGCGATACGAGCAGGATATCGAGGTCCACGAAGAGGTCGTCCTCATGACCACCAAGGGAGAGGCCATCGCTATTGGAATTGCCATGATGTCGACGGTCGACCTCGCTTCGTGCGACCACGGCGTCGTCGCCAAGGTCAAGCGATGCATCATGAACAGGGATCTCTACCCACGACGATGGGGTCTGGGACCTAAAGCCCAAGAGAAGAAGAAGATGATCAAGAAGGGGGAGTTGGACAAGTACGGCAAGACCGTCGAGGGCAAGACGCCTGAAACGTGGAACAAGACATATGTCGACTACAACGACCCCAATGCCGAGAACGTCGTGAGCGCGGGCGGCAACCTCATTGCCACGCAACCAGAAGCGAGCAGTTCAGCGTCCAAGATGGACGTCGACGGCCAGGAGTCTGCAGAGGTCGACAAGAAGAGGAAGAGGAAGAGCGAGGTCGGCGTCGAGGACGAGGTCAAGACGGAGGATGCGGACAAGAAGGTGAGCAAACTCGTCCTGGTGACATACTGCAGCATTCGACTGACATCTCCCGTAGAAGAAGAAGAAGGTCAAGGCCGAGGAGGGCGAGGAAAGGGAAGAGACCGCTGAGGAGAGGGCAAAGAGAAAGGCCGAGAAGAAGGCGAAGAAGGAGGCCAAGGCTGCTGGTGCGGCTTAGGCGAGAGGGTTGATTTAGGTGTCGTTGCCTTTGCGCCCGTAGAGTTCGGGTTCATCTCATCTGTTGTGTATGTATACATCACTAGACTACTGTTTACTCGAGCCAGTACGTGCACTGACTGACTGGAGGGTCCGCGCTCTCAGTCGACTCGGAGGGACTTGTCGACTTGCGAGAAGCCCTCGAAGTACGCCTTGAAGAGGTTGATGTAGTGTCGAACGTCACTGGACCCGGCGGTCTCTCGGATCGAGTGCATCGATAGCTGCGCGAGACCAATATCGACGGTTCGGACGTGTGTCGACAGGTGAGGTCCAACGGTAGAACCGCAGGTCTACACGAGGATCATGAGCTTCAAGACTCGACAGTCTTTTCCAATGACAAACTCGTCTACTCACAGAGTCGTTTCTAATTTCGAACTCTTGCACCGGAATACCGGCCTTCTTGGCAATAGCCCTGATGAGGAATGTGGTCTGAGCGTTGGAGGTGTATCGCTGGTTGGCGTTGGTCTTGATCACCACACCGCCGTTCAGTCTCGGGGCATGGTTGGTCTCGTACTTATCAGCATAGTTGGGGTTGATCTATAGGTCAGACGGTTGTGATCAGTGCGAGACGATAAAGTGGGATGGGCCCCGACATACCGCATGACCCATATCGGCCGAAACAAGGAAACTGTTGGAAAGCAATTGGTGGTATCCTGTATGACTGAAGTCGGGAAGGGAGGCGATCCTCTCAACGAAGGATGGCAAGAGGTTTGATTCTGCTCCGTGATGAGAGACGCTGCCGACCTAGAGGGAAGCGTTAGTGTTCAGCACGGCATAGACATACCATCGATCATACACACCTCTTCGTTGTCGAATAAAATGACACATTGAATGTTGTTCTCGCCAGTCGCAGAAGCGTCGACCGAGCAGAGACCTTCGATCGAAGCAAAACTAGGAAGTCATCAGCGGGCGTCACATCTCCGTATAGTGTCTCACATACCAGGTCATGAGGTTGTCGATTCGAGGGCTGAAGATGAACTCGTTGGACAGACCGCCTACACAAAATGGCTGGGTGTCGTACAGAGAGCTAATAAAGACGTCAGCCCGTCAATCCCAACAGCCAGTCCTTCGTGGAGTCGTCTTGACTACCCAATCACTCACAGCTCGAAGTCCTGGATGTCCGCGACGTCACAGCCGAGCTCGTCAGCGAGAACAGCCAGCATCATCGGGTGATGCTTGTTGCTCATGCCCGCGACATCGTCCTCTCTCTCCTCTATCTTGGGAGTGTTGCGCCCTGACTGCAGAGGGGTGGCGGACTGTGCATCACCCGAGCCTGGCACAGAGGCGTTCAATTGTTCCGAAACCAGTCCCAGGATTGGCTTCCACTGGGTCTCCTTGTTGAACTTGAACGCCTCGTTGATTGTCCTATCGAGGTGGATGGCCAGTGTTGGAATTCTCAACATTGGTCGATCAATCTTGACCAGTTTCGAAGTGTAGCTAGAACCGTGGCTCTGACCATTCTTGCTGGTGGAAGAGTTGTTGTTGACGATAACCCTTCCGGCGAGGGAGAGGTCACGGTCGAACCAACTTGCCCAAATACCACCTCCGTAGAGCTCCACTCCCACTTGGAGGTACCCATCCTTGGTCTGCTTCGACACTGGTCTGACCTTGGGGCAACAGCTGTCCAAGTGTCCAACGGCGAATGAGACCGCCGAAGAAGCAGAGGGCTGAGTTGGCAAGATGAAGGCTACCAAGGACGACTGGTTGCGAGTGTAGTAATACTTCCCGCCAGCTTTCAGCGAGTCGGGCTGAAATGTGCGCTCATTGATGAGCTTGAAATCGGAAGACTCGAGCCTCTTGACCAGGTTGGACACCGCGTGGAAGGGCGTAGGAGAGGCAGTCACGAAATTGCAGAATCTGGATCGCCCGGAACGTCAGCTGCAGTTGCTACCTAACTTGTGACGCCACGACATGACTCACTTGACTGCGTCGACGGGTGGAGAGGGCGGGAGCTTCATGATTGCTGCTGTATATGACCGATATGAGAGACGGTAACACGATGTCCAGCGACCAATTGACGGCGATACGATCATACGATGCTGTCTAGACTGTTCAGATCTCAGACTCCGGTATGGGCCATTAAGCGACCTGTCGAAGACGACCGCGCATCTTGTCGGAGACGACCGATCGGACCACGCGATTCTATGTTCAGCAGATCAGGACACCGAACAAATCAAAGCTTGACATCGACAGGCTTTATAAGTTAGACAACAAACATCCAAGGACGCCCACTTCGATTCTCGTGATGGCAATGGGGGACCATGCTGCGTGTCGGCACGAGCCGGCAGCCGCTCGCAAAGGATGGCTAAAATCACCATCTCGCTGAGCTCCCAGTACCCAAGGTCGGTAATGCGACAACTGCGTTCAAGTCTTTCGGCACAGCCGCTGCGCTCTTCCTCGAACGGTCGACACGATATCGAGTGCTGCGTTAACACGCTTCGCAGGCCCTGCAGTCAGTTACCTTGGTGCCGGGTCGGATACATCTACCACACAACTAATCGAAAGAAGGCTCCACGCATAGAAAGATATAAGATCTTCAACGACCGATAGCGATATTTGAAGCTACCGCTTGTAGCTGATAGGATCCAAGGAACGACCTTTCACCTAAGCTGGAGCTGGGCGGTCAGAGAAGAACAAGCTGGAGTGGATGAGAAAGCATCTCGAACGATCGTGTCTTTGAAGGTTATCGTCGTCATTCCAGAAAGACGGCTGTCCAGGTGAGTGCTGTCTACGACGTGCTGACATCGAGACGACAAAGGAGGCAGTCCCATCGGATGTTTCTTGTGCCTCCTTCCGCACGAAATTGGAGATCATCATCCTCAACGGAAATTGCAGCTATAGTAAGACCGATCCCGCACATCTTCCACCTTGGTTCCAGTTCGAACGTCATGAGTTCTGAATGGCGGCCACGTCATGTTCGCACATATCTGAACCGGCACCAAGCTCACCTGGGTTCGCTCGTCCCGACATGGACCGGGATAACACCTCCAGCTCTTCGCCGGGACGTACAGGGGACTGTCTCAATTCGCCCTTTCGAGTCTTTCCGACATGTCGAACAACCCTGTATAAGGTCGAAGTCGACGAGCTTACCTTGACAGGCGGTAAACGTCGAGCTTCGCCATATCTCAACCATACCCATCAAATTGGCCAAACCCCCTGCGGTCACACAACGATTGGACATTCCCTCGTCCTCGTACCTGCACCACGCAAGGAACACATCGAGAAATCGCATACATCCTGGCCACCGGAGGCTGAACCGCGGGAGACCGGACGATAATTCATTACGGATCGACAGACGAAGCACGGAAAGGATATTCCACGGACGCCTCTTTATCACCTTCCTCTTCACGGCTGGCGAACCGACTGATGGCATCGTCGACCTTACGCTTGCTCACGTCGAGCGACTCCACATGACCCATTGCGTCAACGGTTTCTGACGGTGTTTCACGAAAGCGACAGCGGAATCGAAAGCGAAGGGTTGAGCGCGGCGGAGAAGAGATACATGGACTACGTGTCATATATGACACTTGACACACTTTTGCGTCGGCCATGTGGCCTGAGGCAGGCCTGACCGCCTGAGCGCCTGAGCCTGAATGAAGCCTGCGGAGTCATGGTTTCCTCCTTAAGCCACTGCCACGCCATATATACAGCAAAAATCAACCCCAAACATACGCCTAGAGGTGGGGATGTAGTTCAGTTGGTAGAACATTTCTTTAGCACTTGCTAGCTAAGAAATCTTAGAAAAGGTCCAGCGTTCGATTCGCTGCTTCTCCACAAATCAGGTTGGTCAGTCCGCTTCGGCGGGTCGGCCAATCGCTTTTTGCATTTCTCGGGTGCCGGTCGTTCGGGCAATGTTTTGGCTCTTCTCGACGCGTGCTGTTGTTGGCTGGAATCTTGAGTCAGTAAGTGTCATCCGGATTTTCGATTGGTCTTCAACTTTTTGTGCAGTTCTCGTTGGCGCAAGAGAGCAGCGAAGGGCATCGACAATCGCTGTGCGCATCACCGCCTCCCACCATGCTGTTGTCATCGCTCCTACTGGCCCTCTACCCCGTCTTGGTCTCGGCGGCAGGAACGAAGCAGACCTGTCTGCCTTCCGGGACGGAAGCTGCGATAAACACTGCTCTGAATCTAGGTAAGGTCGAGTTGCTCTATGGACGTGGATGCCACTAACGCCATGACAAACAGGCGGACGGGGAGCCACTGTAGCTTTATGCCAGGGATCCACGCATCGCCTGAACAGCTCGATATTCTTCACTTCGACTGGTCAAACTTTGACGACTGAAGGGAATCCGAAGGGCATAGAGAGGGCGATGCTCATTGTGGAAGGTCCAGATCAAGCAGTAGCAATAAAGTGAGTACACCGAGACCCAGGCGTGGAGTTTGAAATCATCTGACGAGCAATAGGGGAGACTTCAAGCATTGCTCGCATAGCACGATTCGGAGCCTGATCATAGATGGCAACAGACCGCAATTGTTACGGATACCCAAAGGCGGAGCGTTGGTAGAACTGGGGAACAGCGAGTTCCAGACAGTCCGGGACTGCAAGCTATACGAGCCTAGGTCGGTCTCTCGAGTGGTATTCACGAGAACGATGCTGACATTGACGCTGTACAGAGGATGGTCTGCGTTGCACTTCCGGGAGGGGGATTTGAAGCAGTGCCGGAAAGCTCATGCAGTTGACAATGAGATTGTCAGTTGTTTGGAACGATCGCGCTGGGAACAATACTGAGAATCTCGTAGGGTCCATGCGGCGAGGAGTGGGACGACGATTACGATGGCGTGACAGAGGCAGAGCCGGTCAATGGAAATCCTCGAGCAGATGGAATCAGCTTGGCATGTCAAGATTCCCTTGTCGAGCGTAATGTAAGTCATCATCTACAAGTCTGAAAAAGACATACAGCTCAATAAACCGCGCCAGACGATCACCGACACGACCGATGGAGCGATTGTACTGTTTGGCTCTGCAGGTACGGAGGTGCGGGAGAATCACATCTATTCCCGGACACGAGTCGTTCTAGGAGGTGAGATCGACGCCAAAGTCTGGTCTCCCGACACTGACAAATCACAGGTATTAATCTGGTGGACTACCCGCCCTGGAAAGGGGATTACTTCGGCGTCAAAGTCCACCACAACACGATCCACGCCATGGCAACGTATCTCAAAGCTGGGATCGTTGTCGGTCCTTCGTCCTGGTCAGACGACACCGAATCCATCGTCCACTCTGGCCACGTTACCGACAACTTCTTCACCGGCCCGAGATTCGGGTATGCCCTCGTCGTGTCTTCTGCCGACTCGTTCACGGTGCTTCGCAACAAGATAGACGAGGGCAATATCGGCTTCAGCGGTGTGCCCGGAAGTCGGTGTCCCAGCGCACCAGAGAATAGCAGTCCTAGAGCATTTTTGCTCAACAAGGGAAGTGCAAAGGGAACTTTCCAGACGGACTTCGAGAACGGCGAGGTGCAGCACAGTGAGGCCGCAACACTAACAGGCTGTACGAGAATGCTGATCGCCTGATGCTCAGTTATCTGCATCAATCCGCCTGATGAAAATAGGATACCGTATAAACCCTGGAGACTGCGGGACGATCCCAACGCGAAGAAGGTGAAGACGGAGGAAACGGCAGAGGCCGAACTTGAATCAGCCGGCGCTGTGACCTTTGTGAGTGGAAATATCGATCGAGCACACACTTATACATCCCAGGACTCTCGACTCGCCGAAGCTGTTGTAGCCTACCAAATGAGCATGCTCAAAGCGCTCTCTACAGTCAACGATCAGCTAGAGTCGCGCAACCAAAGATCGAGCGAGAAGCAAGAAGCTGCCGTGGAGCAGGCCGAGCAGGCGAAGCGCAAGAACCACAAGCAGAAGACTGGCATCCGGGAGATCGACGAGCTGAGCCAAAAGCTAGACCTGATCGAGAGCAGCGAGAAGGGCTTGGTGAGAGAGCTGGACATGATGAACAAGGAGATGAGCGATATGAGCAAGAGGATCAAGAAGTCAGCGGTGAGTGGTCGCCCGGGCGATGTGTCAAAGACCCTCAATCCATGTTTGCTCTGACTGACAATCGCTGGTTGACTTTCAGGCTGAGAGCAAACCCATCCTTGCTGATGTGTTCAACAATGTCGGCGGGTTGAAATCGGCAACAGCATCGCACAAGAGGGTCTTACAGTTGGAGAGGGAGACCCCCGAGGCTTCCACATCTACCTCTTTGTTCGGTTCTGTCACCATGCTGGTAGGGATCGCCGCTGTTATGGGCATAGCACTCCAGTTGGTGAAGCGCTTCAGGACGAGAGGTCTGAAGAAAGGCAAAGTCTACTAGACGCGGCGTCGGATCGTGCACGGAATGACAGAGGAAGATGTACAACGTTGTATGCAATCTTGACACGGAAACGATGCTTGTGCTGCCGGCCAGTTACATGATCGCATATTGACGCCCAAACATACACAGTACATGCATATGTACAGCAATCCCTTCCCGCTTGATGGAGAGTCTGAATGTGTGATCTGGTCGTACAAACAATTGAGTATGTATCCGATACTACACCGCCGAATACAGCCTCTCTGGTCCCCGAGCTCCGCTTCTCTCCATTGAGAGGGAGGAATGGCTGATGGGATGGTTCTCAGTACCGTTGTGAGGTTCCAAATCGGCAGGATTGGGAGGTGTCGGAACGCCGGAAGACGAAAAGCGTGATTGTGCGCAGCTGAAGCACATGGGTCAATGGACCGGTCGAGTCGACATCTAAATCTATAATGGTTGCAGAAAGTTGTGGCGTGGTCGTGGCTGATGCTAGAGAGCTCATGTGAGGTGGTCGAGCTGGTCGATTATAATGTGTTTTTGTGATGGAAATAGCTTGACAGCTGGCCTCATTGTGATGCGAATGTCCGGAGGTTCGTCTTGATGTATGTAGGGTTCCATGGCGTCTTGTGCGTAGATGTCCCATGGTTGGGGAAGGCTACGGGTATTGCATCCCCGTAGGAATGATGCAAAGGCCGTCTTCGCGGACCAGGAACACTGGGGTTGGTTTCTCAACGCCGACTGGCTCGGAAGCGGCCATCACTTCAGTGCTACAATCTGTCAGCACGAGCTTGAACTTAGCCACTGCCACAAGACTCACCATCTGACTTCATTGTGGACCGCCTTCTGATCGCCCCAGTAGATGAGATGAGGTGCGTGGAAGCCCTCCGTCTTCACAAAGCCTTTCCCGTAGCTGTGGAGAGGAAGTCAGTAAATCGACAAAAGGATCAAGCGCTGTTTCGAACCACTCACACAGTCACTAGAGGTAGTTCCGTCCTTGGCGTAAACGTCAGGTCGCCAGAAGAATGCAGCCTCTGCACCGTTGCTGGCATCTCGGTCATCTGCTTGGGGCCCAGCATTCTGCTGATAGTCGGGAACGGAGCGATTGGCGCTTTGCGGTCGGAAGGTAGGGTAGCGACACTGTGTGGGATGTAGAAGGTGTACGAGACCTGCTCGGTCGACACGATGGTCCAGACTGCCATGTCGCCAACGCTCATCGTCCAGAACATTCGACCCTGATGCGCCTTGTCTCCAGGAGAGACAGTTTGCTGGTTGTGAGAGTTCGCGGCAGATTGAACGTGTTCGTATGATGAGTTCGCCGAATTGATTTCCGTACTCTGACGGCGTTTGTGGTTGGTAGGGCGGGCAAGGGGTCCATTGCGCGAGTTTGAGCCAGTTCTCTGTCTTCGAACGGGACCACCATCTGTGGACATTGGCAATTCGATGTGTCCGCTACTGTTTGGCGACATGACCAGGGACGATGAGGATTGTTTCCGGGAATGGGCACCAAAGTAGTCCATCGACGAGCTCGCACTGACAGGTGACGAAGGGGTAGAAGGCAGATTGACAGAGTTGGTATGAGGAGTCATTGGCAATACGCCAAATCTCGATGATGGGGTTGAGGGCACGCTGCTTGGCTTGGAACTGGCCCTGGTCGGTGCAGGGGGCACGGGCGACCATTTCCTAGTATTGGTGACTTTTCGCTCGAAAATCACGTCCTGATCGCAAGCCAGCCATGATCCTCCCCATCTGGGATCTGTCTGAACGACGAACATGGTGTCGGGCCGATACCTCTCGAAAGCGACCTTTTGGAGTTGGGAAACGTAATCGCCTGCCCACTCGCCTTCTCGCACGCTTGTCTGGCTATCTCCTGCAGTTCCATCTCCTCCAACGGCATCAGAATCTGACTCGATCCGCCTGACAATCATTATCGGCGAGCATATCCCAGTTTGCAGCGATTGAAGCACCACAGTCTGATTATATCGGATAGGCGGAGCGTGGTGTGGTGTATGCAGGGCGTTGGCCGGGGCCACAGGCCAATCTGGATGTAAGGGCGCATTCCTGCCTGGACCCTCGGGTCGACTAGGATCAACCAACCAGACAATCCATGATTCCCAGGTGTTCTGATGCGGGACGAACCCCGCGAGGTCGTTCGAGCCGTCGCCTCTCCGGGGAGGCCTGGCGCCGCTGACTGGAAGTCCATCCGAGCCCAAAATCTTGGTGGAATCTAGGTCTGCCGCCAAAAATCGAGTAGACAAAGTCTGAGACTTGATACGGTTGAACAAAGCCACGGTCGATCCATGCGTGATGAGCAGGTCGTTGGACTTCGTATTCGATTTCTTCTTGCTGGGCTTGGAGATGATCTTGATCTCCTTGCTTTCGAAGGTACCGACGACCTCGTTGACCGAAACGTCGTCCACCGTCCCCTTGCCGTGACCCCATCCGTTTTTGCCTGCGTGTTGAAGATCAGGCGCTTTGACGGTGACCAATGCTTTGACCTCGCGCCGTTTGCCGTCGGCATCGGTGATGTGCAAGTTCTTACCTGCCACGTGCCCAACGAATGGCAGGTCGGAAGCTTTGATAGCCTGAACGTTGAGCTTTTCGTCCAAACTGTCGCCATGTATGCTCAACCAATTGACGGCAGCATCTTTGACGGATTGTTCTCCGGCAATCGAGACGTTGACTTTCGGGGGTAGCATGGGGGATATGGGACAGCCATCAGGTGACTCCGTCCACCAAGCAGCGCCTATCAACACCGCCTGGGGAGGCGGACATAGGAATCGCTTCTCGTTGCCGTATGACTTTTGCCCCACTTTTGGACTCATGACGATGATTTTCCTCTCTCCGAAAGATAATCGATTCGAAGTCGAGAGGTATTGCCGCAGATTTCCCTCCAGGTCTGATGGATCCGGATGATAGGTGGGCCTAGTCGACGGTATGCTTTGACTGGACTCGGATTGGACGTACTCATTGCCCATTGACATGGTGTGGGACGTGTCGGATACAGTCGAATTGCCTACAGGCGAACTACGGGCCAAGCTCGATTGGCGGGAGAGCTCGTTTTGGGACGCGGGTCGATGTGGGATGGCAGATTGGATGCTCCGGGACCACGTGTCGCGAGGGTTGAGTGAAGGGTTCTGCCAATCTCCTCCGTCGGTTGAGCTAGCTGATGAGCTGGAACATGGTATATCGAATAGTCGGCCGCTGCTCGAGATCGGTTTGAGCGTGTCCTGACTTAGCTGCGATGGCGATATGGTCCCCTGGTGAGGGTGCGGAACAAGGACCTGTTGCAGTTGTTGTGCTAGCTGCGCGCTGATCAAATTCTGATCGTACTGATATTGTTGTTGTTGCGGCTGTGACTGCGTCATTTGCTGGAAGTACTGCATTTGCTGCTGCTGCTGAAAGGCGTTCTGTTGATACTGCTCTGTCGATGGCTGAAATTGCTGTTGATACGACGAGAACGATGACTGCTGATGTAGATCCCATGTCGGCTGCGTTGCATCACCGTACGATTGGAAGTTGTTCATTGTTTGTTGGACATTGGGGTATCCAGAAAACATTCCAGGGGTGATAATGCGCTCACCATCGGAGATGGAAGCGGGATCCGTTGGCACGCTCGATGGAAGGTTCGACGATTGTGCCGAGGGAGGCTGCTGCGATTGCAATAGGCCGAACGTTTGTTGAATGTCAAGGGCCAGATATGGCCGTGACTGCTGAGGTTGACTAGGTTGACTCTGCATAGGATTGGACGTCTCGAACATGTTGTTGTACTGTGACTGATCGCCGAAAAAGTCCTGAGAAAGACCCAACGAGCTGGTCGGAGGCATTTGAGCTGATCCATTGCTCAGGCCTAAAGCCTGTCTGTCCTCATTACGATGCGAGTAATCATAAGTCGACGAGTCTTGAGCGAAGAGCAAGCAGGGCTATACATCTGGTCAGCTAGCTCCAGGTCCAAGCCAAGTGCGACCCACCTCGTTCCACTCTGCTGGCATCGTGTTGAACGAGGCGCTTTGTATGGGCGGTAGGCTGGAGATAGAGTTATACCGCCTCCGATAAGGCTGTAGAGCCGCCGGCGAAGGATGCCGGTTGACCGCACTTCTGGGCCGTGACGAGTGACTGCCAGAAGAAAGACCAGCTGTGATGAGTCTCGGTGACGGGCGTCCAGAGCCGAGCTGCCCGGATGCCTCGATTCGTTGGGTGGTGCCTAGGGGATTATAAGTGGGAAAGCCGGATTGCTGTTGTTGCTGCTGTTGCTGTAGCTGCTGCTCGACGCTCGCTGCTTGCTCGGAAGTCGATGTTCTGAGGGGCGATGAGAAGCGTGGTACTGATGATGCCGGAGATCCAGATGTCGATTGAGGGTACTGCATGATATTCGTCAGCAGGGGATCTAGGAACGGGTTCATGGCGGAGACGACCGAGGCGAGGATGTGCGAGTGTGAGAGAGCCAGGCAGGAGAGATAAACTCGCTGAGGAGCAGAGGAAAGAAGGTCGTGAGAGTTGGTGTGACTTGAATAGTGGCATGAGATGATGCGGAAGGACAAAGGACCGGCAATGGTCAAGCGAAGGATACATCCCAGAGTCCCTTGCGGTTCCCATTGTCGCCCCTCATTCCCAGAACACTCCTTTCTCCGTCCTTCGGTAACAGATCCACCGACTATAAAGTCAAGGAAGACGGTTCCCATACAGCTCGCCCTCCCCACCGACCACCCCTGCAATTCCAGGAGTGGACGTGCGTTCGACGTTTCAGTCCGACGACCATGGGAAATTCTGCGTCGTGACGATGCCAGCAAGATGAGGAGAACAAGGGTAATCCAATCCGATGATGATTCTACTCACATATGTTTTTGATCGCCGTAGAGGGAGTTGCAGTGTTGCAAAGGTGCGCCTGTGACCAAGACAAGGTGTGGATGGCCTTCGCAGAGTTATGCGGACTGGTGGGCAAGATCAGTCAGCCAAACTCGGCTAATCGGTCGCCGTGGTGGTGGTCCATTCGCTAGCAGAACAAAACTGGCCAAACCTGAACAGAGAGTTGGGGAGGATATAGGAGGGGCACAGAGATTGACAGGGTGTTGAGGACCGCCATAGGATGGAAAAACGGGCCGGGATACGTTCAAGGGGAGAAAGACTGCACTTACGACTCCCTCGCAGCTAAATGAGCCAATGCCACCGGATCAACGCGTGATCCTTCGGTTCCGAGTATTTGCTTCGGGCTGGCGCAGGGTGATATGTACTGGTTGCTTGAGTCTCTGGTATGGTGTGACGCCGACTACATGAGAGGTTGTTGAGCAGGTCACTACCTACACTGCTCGCCTACTCTATCTCTACCCAGGCCAGCTGATCTCCCCATCTAATCTGGGCCGGAACGGACGAGGTCGTTCCTTCGCGTTTTTTGCTGCCGTGATTTGTATTTGCTGTTTGTTATTGAAAAGACCCGTTCGCCACCCGGATCTAAAGCAGCTGATATGCATAGCCTCGCCCGGACCTAATTCGATTAGCTTTTTAGGCTGTGTTCTTCCTAGCCTGGCTGCCCTGAAGCCGCGCTCAATGGGCTCGCTTGCTGGGAAAGATGCCGCCGGGACTGGGTCAGCTGCTGGCAGCTGCTGTCACGTCGTAAAGTGACCGTGGACAGCCGTGGCCATTTTGCTTTGGGGACAGCGGACTCCTCTTTTCGATTTTTTTCATACCAGGCTTCTCTGCTCTCACTTATACTTGCCGATGCATCGGCGCAACTTCGTCCTCTACATCCCCAGAGAATCAGTCGCGTGCAAGCGATCCCAGCAGGTCACAGCGAGATGATGCATCCCAATCCTCTCGAAGACGTCCCGACGAAGTGCCGCCCGCTGCCGCTTCCGTGCGATAGTCTCCGTACAATATAGGACAAAAGCCTTGGCGCCACTCCGTGCTGGCGTAAGACTGCGTAAGATTCGCTGGTCGTCAGGACTTGGGGGTATCGTAGGGTATCGAGCGTCGAGAGATGCCTGTGAAGTGTGACAGATGGCAGCATCTGGCAGCGCTGGTACAGGCTGGTACACGGCAAAGCCTGACACATGACGCGTGACGCGTAACACAGCTGCTGAGATCTGAGAACCGTACGCTGACACATGGCCAATGATAATATGGCCGAGCTATGGCAATAGCTGTCCCCGCTGCACCACTTTGTCGTACTTCTCAGGTCGATGGAATCCATGATACAAGCTCATCTAGATACATATTCTAGTCCGAAGTACGAAGGAAACTCAAGGTACCCATGGCGTAGCCCACAAGCTCCCTCAACCTGCCGCTCTCCTTCTTCTGTTCCGTCCTCAGCTCTTTCAACTTGCTCGACAACTCCTCGTTGCCCATCAGGACATCCGAATGAACAGTGAGGAACACGCTCATCAGCGCTTGAACGGCCTCAAAGTCTTTATGTGACTTCAACCGGCTGACCAGGGCGTTCAAGAACAGGGCGAGGTGGTCGAGAGAGACCATGAACCGTATTTCAAGATCCAATGACGACGGCGAGAGTGCCTTGGCGTATTCGAAAAAGGCATTGTCTGCAAGATGTAGACTGTCAGTATAGTCACATGGTAGGGACCAAAAGCACACTTACAGTCACCCGCCTCGTCTTCCTCTGCAAGGCGTCTTGTGAACTCGCTCTCGGAAAATGATAGGCCAGAATCCAATTTTCTCGAAGCTGCCTCTTGTTCCTCTGCAGCATGGACCGCCGACAAGTCGAACCGAGTCTCGAGTCCGGACACAGTTGGGAGGAAGAAGGGTGCCGCCTCTGGCGCTTTAGGCGGTTCCTTGGGTTTGTTTCGCAGCTAATAAGTTTGTCAGGACTGGATAATCGAGCTTGGCGTGTCAACTCACCCTGATCGTCTCGAGGTTCAGCAGCGTCTGCCATCTCGATCGAGGCAACAACGACAAGGTAAGTAGATCCTCAGTGAGCTGCTCCGGAGTGGTGTAGATGTCCTTGTACTCTGGCGCTCCCACGTCCTCGAGTCCTTCGATTACTGAACGTCTCATCAGCAAGGAACAGGAACCATCGCGAACATCGACTGACCATGATCATCCTTCAAGCCCTGTATCGTTGGCAAACCAACATCGATGATCTCCTCATCCTCATTGATGTGTCGCAGAGCAACATCGCTAAACTGCGCTCGATTGGCCCTGTTTGACCATCAGCCCGAGTTCAGGGCGCAGCGGGTACTTTGCAACCTGCACTCACCACAGGTGGACACCTAGGCTGTCGACGTGTGCTGTAGCAAGGAAATCACCGGTAGGCGAGAAAGTCAAACTGGTAGCGATACTGGCTGTTCTGAAAGCGTCGACGAGTCGGCCGGTAGGTATGTCGTACGTGCGGACGATCGAGTCGAGCGAAGTAACCACGAGCCACCGCGAGTCCGGCGAAAACGCCTTGAAAAGGTCAGCCAGGTACACAGCTGAGAGTACATCGCAGATCAACTGCAAGTTCCCACTCACGAGATCTAGCACGCTGCCCTTGAAGCCTCGCAGCTCTCTGACTACCCTCCGAGTCTCGATGTCCACCAATCGGACGACAAGATCGTCACAGGTGACGGCAAGTAGTCCGTTGTTCCTGTTCATCTCCAGCGCCGTGATGGAGGACGGCAGCTGTACCTCGTGCAGCTTCCTGGTGTTATGGAAATCGAAAAACTGATGACCATAGCATCAGCAAATGAAATCATCACTCGAAACACATTATCAGGCCGGTTCATCACTCACGTATAGCTTGCCTTCGAGGGTACTGGCGACGACCATGGTATTAAGGACGTCTGTAACGACACCCGTGATTGCTTGCATCGATTTCACTGGAGCTTTGGCTTTGGCCTTCGACTTGTTCTTGCTCGCTGAGATGATCTTTGGTCTCGTGTCTCCAGGAGGGGGTCCATCAAGGGCGAATGACCGCCTCTCCCTTCCAGACTGCATATTCCACATCTTGATCTCGCCAGCTGACGATCCCGCCAGACCAAAGTTGCCACAGGCAGTGACGCAAACGGCCTCATAATCCCTTAGCACGAGCGTACACCTTGGATCCGTTGCAAACTCACCTGGACCGCTCCCTCCTCCATCTCCATAGTCCATGCGCCGAGCTTCTTGTTCTGGACTTTCCACGTCCTGGCACCGGTGTCGTCCGTATGTGCGGTCAAGACATCTTCCCAGTCTTTCGATCGAGTCGAAGAGCTAGACAAGGCGCTGATGGCGGGCAGCTTCAGTTCATCTGCAGATAATCCCAATCCGAGGGCTCTCTTCATGATGGATTGTCCTGTAGTGCAAGTCAGCACGTGCAGCCATAGCACTCGAAGTACCGATGAGACGAACCTTGAGAAAGCTCGTGACTTCTGGAATCCCGCACGACGCTAGTATACCTCAACGCGCGATCCTTGCCGGCCGTCAGGATCTGCTTGCCGTCATCACCGTAATACCTGATCAGGGCGGGAGGAGCATGGTGTCCTCCTCTGAACTTGAGCAGCCGCGGTATCGAAGTCGGCGAATCGAATAGCCATTGCTGAGGCACAGCAGCGTTAGCAGACACTCGTGGTAGCCCCAAAGCATGCGACTCACCTTGACGCTGTTGTCCGGACTGGAACTGATGAGCAGCGGCTGTCCTTGCACCCATTCCAATCCAGTCACTTCCCTCTCATGGGCGCCCCTCTGGACGTGGATCACTCTACCACCCTTGCTCAGGTCCCATAATGCTATAGACCCTGCAGACGAAGCTGTGGCTAATATAGGAGGGCCATCTATGCTCGTGATCAGTCAACGAAGTCTTGCCCCCTCACCACAAGTGCAGCTTCAGACATACCCATACGGAAGGACAACCCGGAAAGAGCTCCATCATCCATCTTGACTTGGATGATCAATTCTCCCTGCCTGACATCCAGAACTCGGACAGCTCCATCGGCATAGCCTACACCAACAACATCGACAGCGGGAGATTGGACGAGAAGAGTGACTGGAGATGGGGTATCAGGTGTGGGGTGAGCAAATGTGTGTACGAGCGAGCTGTGGAGGCGATCTGTTCAGCCTTTCTCGTTTTTTTTTAAATGCTCGAGCGCTTCCGCAGCAATTCAACTCACCATGTTCTGGTGTTCCATAACTGCAGATCTCCCTGCTCGCTTCCTACCAAGATCTTGTTCAGATAAGTCGCCGGATGCAAGAACGCGGTCGCTTTAAAAGACGAATGGAACGTGATCTCGTTCTGCAGCTCTGCAACGCATTGTGAGCTGGATATCCTGAACATGAGCTGTGGCCGCCTTACCTTTCGTGGCGACATCGAAAATGATCATGCCCGTCCCGTCTGCCCTGAGCGCTAGTAGCTGGTCACCGAACAAGAGGATCTTGCCCAACTTGACACCGCCGGGCGACCTATACGACGCAGACTACACAGCAGCCATTCAGCAACATCCCTTTGAGGAACATCGGACCAGCGGCTCAAGATCATGCAGGAGATACACCCACCTCTTTGCCTCTGTGGTACTTAACGACCCTCTTCCCCACGCTTGCGAATACCTCAGTACCCGTCTGCGCCAGACTTGCAATATCCTCTCCCGAGTCCGGTCCGACAAAAACAAGTGTCATCCTCGCAGCATCCCACATCATCCAATTCCGCCCTACACTGGTGACCAAGTTGACGGTAGGCGTGGCCAAAGCGCCTTTGGGGGTGTGGACGAACATTGAGAACGGGACATGATCGGTGATATAGCCCAAAGCTCTGAAAGGGGCGAACAGGCGAGGTTGGATCGGTTTCGATGGTCCGGCTTTGGGTTGACCATTGCTTTGAGCGTTGTTATGGGCTTTACGCCTCTTTGTCGCTCTGTCCGGCATGATAGTTAGTCGACAAGCTTTCTGAGAGGGGAGTTGTCGATGATGCAAGCTAGATGCAGACTACTCCTTGTCTTCTGAATGTCAAGATCTGCCACAGCAGGTCACAGCTCTGAGTCCAGCGAGCAGAGAGAGCTGCAACTTCAAAATCTCGAAGAGGCGATCCAGGCACGGACGGAGATCGCTCGACACTCCGCGTGCCAGCTTAATCTGCCCGCGATCCAGCGACAAGCTGTAGCCCGACTTGAGCCCGACCGCGCTCGATGCTCATATGCTCAGCGATCAGCATGCATGCCCAGGTCTATAACACGACGACCCTCATTTCGCCTGTCGCTCGATGGACAACATATGCATGGGATGATGTACAAATGATGAAAGAGCGGATCGATGTGCCAAATCACGTGTCCTCTGGATCTTGGTAGTTGGCCATTGGATCGTCGAATGCTTGTTTCGTAAGTCGGTACGCCTCTGCGACGATCCTTCAGCGCCATTCCGCGTCTACGAACAGGACAGCACTCACCGAGCTCTTCTTGCGACACGTCCGTCTTGCCCTTTTTCGTCTGCTTCCAGGCCTCATCCTCGCCCATCTTCTTCCTCTTCTTCTCTTCCGCCAGAGCTTTCATCAATCTGCTCTTATCTATTTCGACCTCCTCATTGCCCTCAGCCCTCTTGGCGGCATTGAAGCCCTTCTTCTCCTCGCCATCCCTAGTCTTTCTCTTTCCACTTGCCAGGTCGTCGACGTGCTGATCGGCAAGCGACCGCTGAGCGCCAGAGTCTTCCTCCGTTGGCTCTGGAGACGAGGGCCGCTTGTTGAATGTTGCATTTTGCAACAGATTAGTTGCTGATGACGAGGCATTGGCAGATTTGCCTGCTTCTCCCGTACAGTATGAACCCGGGACTGGCAAAAGGTCAGTACTTGATCAATTTCAGCGATCTGCACAGCACACTCACTTATCGAGTGACAACATAAGAAGCCCCATCTGCCAGAGTCCAGATCGTAGAACGATCCCCAAACTGCAGTGTGGTTGTTGATGAAGACATCTTCTTCGTATTTCGACCTCGCTTTGGCCCTCTCCCGACCCTTGATGACATCTCCTGTTCTCGAGTACTCGACGTCTAGCACGGGGTCAGTCGGATGTCATGGGGAACGGTGAGTTGACTCACAGTCTTCTGTTTGTCCGCTGAGCAGCTCTTTTGGCAAACGCTCCAGATGCTCTTCGCCACCGTACTTTGCCAACACTGACACCTTGCTCGTATCCTTGAGGATCTCCTTCTTTTCCTGGAACTCCTTGTGCAGGAGCTCTCCCGCCGTAGGATTCGCGGCGACATTGACGTTGTTGCCTCGCTGCGCTGACTGCCAAGCGAATAGTTGTAGCTTTTGCAGGTTGGTCGAGTCACCAGAATATCGCAAGAAATTGTCTCCAGCGAATTTCATCTGCGGCCATCGTCAGTGTGCATACGAAACGGATATTCGAATCACTTACATCCTCTGGCTTGACGCCGACCTCTGGAGCGTCTCTCATAGATCTCGTCTTGGGGTCGTAGTAGGCGGACTCGGCATCGAGGTTGATGAGGTACTTCGCCGTGTCTTCTCTAATACGCAGATTTCGGACGGTGACACGGGTCTTGGTGTCCAATTTCTGTCCAACTTGATCTGCCGCTTCGGCGTACTTGTCCTCGTCCTCCTCATCCTCGTCGCTGGAACCGAAATCCTCGTCATCGTCCTTTGTAGCTTTGGCGACTTTCTTGACCTCCGCGAGGTTTGTCGACGTTTGCGCATCGATCTCCTGTTCTCTCATCTTGCGTCTAGCCTCCTCCACAGCCTCATAGTCTTCCATGACACTCTTGTAGGATGAAGCGTCGTAACCATTCCATCTATCTCTCTTGGCATCATAATCTCCATTGATCTGCTGGATCACTTCGTCGGCTTTGATATCCTTGTTGGTGAACTTGGCCCCTCTCTTCCTAGGTCTCTCAACACAGTCCTGCTTCTTATGTGTCATTGCTCCACAATTCTCACAAGCTCCCTTCCTGTACTTCTTGGCCGCTGGTCCGGCTTTGGCACCTCGGTCGTACCATTCATCTAACTTGTTCGGGTTTTGCCTGTCCTGCTCGTTGAACCGCTGATGCGCGAGCGATGGCTTTCCAGTATCGGCATACCAAGGTGCCTTTGTGATGTACTCTGGGATATGCGGGTTGATCGCGTTTCCATCCTCGTCCAGAGCGGCGGGCGCGGTACCGGCTTTACGAGCAGCATCTAGATCTTTAGCCTGTCTCCACTCCTCTCGCGATTGCTTTCCCGTTGCGGAGACTGAACAGTGATCAGTTGATGCAACAAACATCGACTTGACAGCTCCGACTCACCTAGACCTGACATGATGCGTGGTTTCTTTTGTAGTGGATGACCGGGAGACAGATAGGCAGTAGATTCACCGTTCCTCTACAAGTCTAGACCAACGCCCTAGAGGTTGAGTTGGGTGGCAAAACGGCGAACTCGAACCGCCACACGCTGACAAATGCGAAAAAACGCCGAGAACAGCACCTGGCCTGATTGACTGTCTTTTGCTGATGCTGATCTCTTCGACATCTACTGATCAACGCATCGCTCTGTTATCTTGAGTTGAGGCTAGTAGAACTCCAATCTCGCAGAGGAGAAAAGAGAGACAGTCAACTGCAGAGACTCAGAACAACATGTGGAGACCAGCTACTAAAGGTGTGAGCGGAACAAACGATGTGAGTTTGAATTGCTTTGCCACTGATTCTAGAACAACCAAAACTGACCCACTCTATCCACAGGTACCCCTCGGTGCGAAGAGACGGTTCGGACTGCCCGAGGAGCAAAATGGACCAGCTGGAGGTGCTCCCTCTGGAGGATCTATGCGACCGCCTGCCGAGGAGATGAGATTTTTCAACGGTAGAAATGAGCGTGACCGTGTCAAGGAGGAGTACGGAGCGCCACCCCGTGATGATCGATATGGTGGAGCACCAAGGGACGACTACGGCCGCAGGGATGACTACGCTGGCGACAACAGAGGTGGTGGCGGCGGCTATGAGGATAGGAAGCCCAGTAGATGGGATGATGACCGAGGCAGAGAGCCAGAGAGAGGAAGAGATCCAGCCCCAGCTGATCAAGGTGAGTATCATTGGTTCCCCGCCATGGTCGAAAGGTGCAAAGCTGACTTGTACGTCGCCTACCTTCTCACCACTTGTCTCTTCTCCTGTTCATCACAACCTATTCGATCCTCGCTATCAGATGGCCCAAGAAAGCGTCGATCCCGTTGGGGAGATGCCACGGAACGTGTCGAAGTGCCCGGACTGCCGGTTCACTTGTCTGGCAATGTGTCGCAGACCGAGCTCAACAACTATGCCGTCCATGTCCGACTGGAGGAGATCAACCGAAAACTAAGGACGGGCGATGTCGTTCCGCCCGAGGGTCAACGATCACCCTCGCCCCGACCGACCTACGATGCCTACGGTCGACGAACCAACACCAGGGAGATTAGATACAGGAAGAAACTGGAGGACGAGCGATTGCGACTCGTCGATCGTGCCATGAAGTCCGATCCAAACTTTAGACCACCTGCCGACGTTCAAGCCCAGAAGCGATTCTCCAAACCCCAGGACAAGGTCTACATTCCCGTCAAAGAGTTCCCTGAGATCAACTTCTTTGGTCTGCTCGTCGGTCCTCGAGGAAACTCGTTGAAGAACATGGAGAGGCAGAGCGGTGCCAAGATCAGTATCCGAGGAAAAGGCAGTGTCAAGGAAGGAAAGGGAAGGCCAGATGCTTGGCAGGCGGATGAAGACGACGAGCTGCATTGTTTGGTCATGGCCGACGACGAAGCCAAGGTCAAGGCTTGTGTCGATCTGATCAACAAGGTTATCGAAACTGTGAGTACATTGTTTGCTTGGGCGCCTTTTATAAACTGTGCTGACCTTTTCTAGGCCGCATCCACCCCCGAAGGCCAGAACGACCACAAGCGAAATCAATTGCGAGAACTGGCTTCTCTGAACGGTACCCTGCGAGACGACGAAAATCAGCTGTGTCAAAACTGTGGAGAGAAAGGTGAGTGCTTCCTCACCAAATTTGAAGAGCGTCACTAAAAGTATGCCTGTAGGTCACCGAAGATGGGAGTGCCCTGCGCAGCGAGTCTACAGCGCCAACGTCATCTGCCGACTTTGTGGCGGAGGTGAGTTTTTCCGTCCTCTACCTTCAAATATTCAACTAACCATGCCTACAGCCGGTCATATGGCGCGAGATTGCCGAGGTCGAGGAGACCCGAACTTGCAGCAGAACAAGCAGACCGCTTTCGACTCGGAGTACTCTGCTCTTATGGCTGAGCTTGGCGAAGGCGGTGGTCCAGGCGCTGCTGGTCGACCAGCAGGTGCCGTCGGAGCACCACCTCCTCAGGATCGTGTCCCACCTTGGAGACTTCCCGAGAACTGGCAGCAATGTGAGTTGGTCTTAGCGCATCATATTTCAGAACTGACTCCTCTCTCCCTTGTAGCTTTCGGCGGTCCTCCTCGACAAGCCCCGCACATGGGCTTCCAACAGCAAGGATACTCGCAAAACGCCGGTTATGGCTACGGAGGCTACAGGCCCGAGCAAGGATATCCAGCCCAGGGTGGTGGACAAGCTCCAGGTGGTGCTGACGCGTACTCTTCGTAAGTGCTAATACTACCAACGCTCGCCCCTGTCTCACACTAACTTTGATAGGTACTACGCCTCCATGGGTCAAGGTGCTCCTCAGGCAGCCTAGGTGATCCGCTGATCGTCCTCACCTACCACTGTTCTTGCTCACGCGGCATGTCAATATCGGTCAACCAAGGAGAAAAGGCAAAGATGAGGCCGAGAGAGAAGCTGAGATGATGTGTGTTCGAATGATGTCTCATCTACTTGACGAGGGTTATCTGTAACGAAGCCCTAACAGAATCATTTATCGAAAGAAAGACGAAAACTATTCCGGGTTCGATGTCCGAACTGATGTATAACAAGGGTCTCCTGATGTGCGCGGTCTAGCGTCACGCGAAAACGGATCGAGCAAGAGCAAGCCGGTAGCCGCACTGTACGTTACGGGTGGTACAGGTAATACATGACATCCAATCTAGCTAGGGGGCCCATTCCATTCTCATTCTACACGGCGAGAACGCTCAAAACACACACGGTGAGGCCGATGAGTGAGTATGATCGCACCCGCACGCCCTTCACCTTTCCCTCAGAAGCCTCGCTTGTCCTTCTGTTATTGTTAACACTCGCGCTATTCTGTCTCACGGCACTGTCCATCCCCCCGTTTGTGCCCAATCCGCCGAACCCCGCTGCGGATATCGCTTGCCCCTCCTTGCTTTGCACCAAGTCAATGCCGCTCGCCACGGGCACTTGGCCCAATGGCTCTCCTGGCAATGGCGAGACTGGTATCCCTCCGGTCTTGGTGAAGCCGGGTTGGCCGGTATTTCGATTCGCACCCGGGCACTTGAGATGACATCTCGATGCGAGGGAGTTGGGGTCTGCGAATTCTGCGGCGGAGGGACAAGGCGAAATTGGATTAGGCGAGATGTAGCAGGATGTGAGGCTGGGTGGTGCCGGCTGGGAAGGGAATGGTCCGGAGACGTTGTTGGAGCCGAGGTATAACGAGACCAAGATGCTCGATTGGGGTATAGACGGGATAGAGCCTGAAGCGCAAAGCGGAGCTCAGGCGTCAGCAGGGCTGCCGGACGAGGTGAACTGAAAGGTGGACTCACCGCTCAGCTGATTCTGACGGACATCGACTCGAGTCAATTTCGGAAATGCCGATATATCGAATAGAGCACCCGAGCTGCGAGAATCAGCGCAAGCACAATAGATCTTGGTATGGCTGATCAGGCAGGCAGGAGGGACTTACAATCTATCATAGCAAACAAGCATGCATCAGCCTCTTGCCCATGGTCGTCAAAGATTGCAGTCGACACTCACTGGTTGTTCATCGCCACAAAGCTGCTCAGCTGGGTATGACTGAGATCGGGTAGGGGCCCTGAGAAAGCATTACTACTGATGTCCAGCTTACTCAACGACTGGGCCTGTTGATCAATAGTGATGGTGGTGAACCTGTTCTTCTCGACGTTCAAGTTTGTCAACGTCGCCGAAGCAATGGCGATCGGTCCCGACAGCTGGTTGTTGGACAGGTCTACGCTGACCATGGAAGGGCTGGAGAGGAGGTTGGGGGACATCGTTCCTGTCATGGTATTGTTGGCCATGTTGAGGTGAGTGAGTGAGAGCATCGAGTCGAACTGGGCAGGTAGCGCGGTGATGCCATTATGGGATAGATCGCTGATAGGACAAGTTAGCCACAACCCGCTACCACGACCCGTTGATGGGATAACTTACATTCTGGCAAGCTCATCGAGCTCGAACAACGCTGTGGCGAGCTCACCCTTCAGGCCGTTGGCGCTGAGGTTGAGCCCCACTACTCTCGCTCCACCACCCGTACTGGCAGCGCTGACTCGGTCGCTCCCCTTCTTGCTTCCGCTTTCCTTGCCGCTGCTCCTTCCGCCTCCGCTGCCCGTCGCACTATCTCCTCTATACCCAGTCGAGCTTCCGCTTCCACCGTCGTACCCACTGCCACCGCTATAGCCGCCTCCGCCTCCACTGGTCTCGCCGTTGACCGTATATGGACCCACGCCTAAGCCACTTGGTGGACCACTCGGACGGTCGTCGTAGTTGTCGAAGTCGTCGTGCTTTGCGCCTTTACCGCTCGACTTTGAGTCATACTTGTCGGCACTCCACTGACCATCATCCCACTTGTCACCACCACCAGCATAGTCCCCGCCGTATGCCGAACCACCATAGTCGTAATCGTCACCATACTCGTCGTCGTGTTTCTGCTTACGTCGCTTGGTCAAGCTCGAGTGACAGGTAACGCCATACCACGTGCAACAGTCTTTACCACTCCCATCGGTCGTACTCCAACCCGACCTATTGATCCAATTGGATCCGACCATGCCGTTGTAGAACCGCTGGAGGGCTTGACAGTCATCCTTGAGCGACTTGGTGCCTGCGGCAAGGACGCCCGCTGACGATCGGTGGTCATTCGAATTGCCCTTGGAGGATGATTGGCTGAGGTAGTCCTGACCATTTCGCGTCGAACCTGATGTCGAGTACCGATCGTTGGGGGCCGGGTCGTTCCAATCACCACCATTACCACCATTACCACCATTACCACCATTACCACCATTACCAGCCGCAGCGTAAGTTGGACCTTTACCTGATCCATCTCCCGCATAACCCCCACCGCCCTTGCTCTTGTTCTTATTCTTGCTCTTGTTCTTATTCCTATTCTTGCCCTTTCTGTCACCACCATCACCATAATCAGAAGTGCGGTATCGATCGTCGTCATCGTAATCGTCGTCGTCTTTGTGCTTATTCTTCCGTCGCTTCTCGAGGTTCACGCCTGACATTCGCTGATCTTCATGATTGGAGTTCGGTCGCCAGAGGACTTTATCAAGGTATCGCTGTTGAGTATCCCCTAAGACCTGTATCGCCTCCATGACCGCATCGCTGGGTAAACCTTGGGAAGGGTCGAGCTCTGGGTTCAGTGACATTATCGTAGGTCCGACGATGGAACCATCCGGTTTCTTGATACTATCCCCTTGGGACGCCATCGATTCCAGGAACTCTTGTCCATTTCGCTTCTCTGGTAAAGTACCTTGATGTATCAGGACATCCCTGACATTCTCTAGTGGGTCGAATCTGCCGACTCGCTTCTCATGCCGATCGTAGGAGAATAGCCCGTAGGATCTGGGCGCATGAGTTCGTCTAGTCGATGAGAGGTATCGTGGCCCCGGGGGGTCCGCCTTGTTTTCGATCGGAACGGTCAGAGCAGACGAGGTGTCCGCTAGGACAAGGAGGAGTAGGACCGAGAAGAGGGCGACCAGTCGCGGTTTGGTGGTTGCTTTGGAGGGCATGGCAGCGTGCTGCCTTTTGGGTAGTTTGAGGTGAGGTGAGGATCGACCTCTTTCGGGGATGGAAGAAGGGGAATGGGATATGTAGGGTAGGAGAGGGCAGAGACCAGTAAGAAGCCTCCATGCACCACACCCTCTTCTATGCCCTGTAGCCTCGACGTCACAACGCGTTCCCAATATGTCTTGCCAATGTTGAGTGTCTCAGGCGCCAGGTGACCTCGACAGACTAGCCACCTCGACCTTGTTTCATCTCGCCACATGCCATATCTCACCAAGGGTATGGCTCAGAAGCCAAGGGCAACGCGGGAAGGGTGTAGCAGTAACTTGCATGCGTGTATGACGGGTTATGGGAGCTGTGCAGTATGAAGGATCAATGGATGACGAGGCGGTGTTGTAACACCGAAAGATGCACTAAGAGCGCCCCTACTGGGCAGGCTACCAAACCTCGTCTACCTTACTCCTCGAAATGCAGAAACCCTAAAGACCAATATTAGCCTGCTGCGAAGGTGATACGGTGAACATCCGAATCTACTCACCGGAGTGACCCATTCCTTGCATCCACATTGCACACCGGCCCAATCGTAGTTCCCGATCTTGACGCCGCACTTTTCGTTCGGGCAAACGATCTTGCCTGAGATCTCGCCATTGCGCAAGAATGGCTCCATCCAAGTAAGCTATATCCAATCAGCAAGCTAGTCTAGATTATTCGCCCAAGTGAAGCGACTCACCGGCTCGACAAAGTATCCCGAGCACTTCGGATTGACCAAAATGGGCGGTCCGCTAGTCGCGATAGTTCCACCTTCGTTAGGGCCGCTGGAACTCTGCCTTCTGTCCCTAGACCCGGGGCCTCCCGTCTGCTGCTGTTGCCCAAAACCAGCAGCCGTGGGCGTCATTGCCAACAAGGACATCCTTCGGCCGATCGTTCCGCTGTTCGAGGACGAGCTCTGGGATCTAGACCTCACAATGCCGGTTTCGGGCGGAGAGGGATTTGTCTGCGGCTTGTCCTGAGTCGCGATGCTAATGCCTCCAACTCCGCCGCTTTGGGAAGCCGATCTGCCCTGTCGAACAGGGGGCGAGATAGGAGCGGGCTTGGCGCCTGAAGGCGGGTATGTGTTGTTGGCATTCGCACCCTTACTGGCGGGGAAAGGCGGCGCACTTTCCCTCTCTGGCGAGGAAGCCGGGGATGTACCGAAAGGAGAGGACAGTGCAGACATGCTACCGCCTCCCGCATTGCGCAGAGCTTGGAGGTGGGGAGGCAGTGTCGACATGAGCTGATCGGCGGATTGAAATGCTCGTCTAGAAGCAATTGGCGGACCGTTGTCTGTAGTCGAGGGCGAGATGGCTGATGGGGATTGCGCAACATCTTTGCCGGGTAGTACGTCGGCTGGAAGCTTGTGGCCGGTATGCACTTCGGGTGAAGACGCTGTTAGAGTGAGACCAGGAGTGGTTGTTCGGGGCAATGGCACACCGCCGGGCGACAGCTTCGGCTCGTCTTTCGAGTCATTGTCGAAAGATCCGCTGGTCGGCGTCATGGCCAGAGAAGCAGAGCTATCTCTTCTCGTCGCTCCGGGAAGACCCGTCAGAGGGTTGATGACGTCGGAGACAAATGACTGCCTTCGAGTGATGGTCGCATCTTGTTCTGTGACAGTGGTGAAGGGCGAGACCTGGGATACCGAACCACGCGGCGATGGTAGGGAGAAGTTTGAAGGTGTTCGTGGACGGGAGATAGGAGCTTGGTCCAAGATGTGATCCATCATGTGCTCCCGCACAGCGAGATGTCGTCTGTATTGTATCAGCCTGTGGAGAGGCCGGTATTCAATGTCACCATACTCACCGGCACATCTTGCACCTGATCTTCCTCCTGCCGTGCCCTCCCATGGGTGTCGGAGGATTACTTATCGTCGGGGTTGCTGGGAACTTGGCCATTTTATCAAGAGGAGGTGCGCCTCCATCTCCATCTGAATTGGTCGACCTATCAGCCTAGGCCGATGCAGGGTAGTTTTGATGACAGACTCACTCATGAATTGACTGGTTGTACGTTCCATGTAGAACTGCCTTGTTGACCGGTCCTTCAGCGTGACCTTCCCGTCAGCATTGTAGAACAAGGCGAGCTGGTACCAGAAGGTGTCGGAAGGACTAGTGACCCCGCGATCAGCTCGAGCTCAGTTGTAGGACCTTCCATCCCACATATGACTTACTCGACGACAGGTCGCTTCTCTCTTAGGATCTCCAACGCTTCGACAGGCTCTAGACTGAGCGTCTGCATCAAATATGCCAGGACCACAGTGGCACTCCGACTCATTCCAGCTTGACAGTGTACTAGCACACCGCCTGGTTTCGTTTCTCCCGCGATTTTGTCGATAACTTTGTCTCTCGAGGGTTTGGGTAACCTGGCGTAGTTTGGCTCTTCCTTCTCACGCTGCCTTTTGCCCAATGCTTCGGAGATCCATGCGACGCACGAAGGGAGGTGCGTGAGGATGTCGGTATCGGCGGTGTCGTCGATTTCCAAGGGGTACGTCGCGAATTGGGATTCAAAGTCCAAGCGTGGCCTCAGCAGGGAAAGAATATTGGTCTAGAGGAAGTCAGACTGCTCCTGCCTCGAATATGTGGGACTTCACGCACTATACCTCTTCGTTCGAGACCCGCCACGTCCATCGCAGCTACTAGATCGCCTATCCACAGTCCGTCCATGACCTCCTGCATGTGCACGACCTCTTCCTCCCCATCTTCCGAACCTCGCCCTTGGTCCTCGTCGTCGTCACCCATCATCCCATCGTCTTCCTCATGGATGACCTGTTCATTCATGTATCCCGCTTCCTCCGGATCATCCGCCCATACCGGTCCTTTGCTCGGCAGTCGAGTAGCCAGAGGAGCAATGACGGGAGGTGTACCACCAGTAGAGGACATTGAGCTCGTGGAGGAGTTGAGGCGATGCAACTTCCGAGCAGCGGCTTCAAGTGAGCCTGTCTCCTCTACGGAGCGATAGACATCGGTGATGGCAGTGTCATCAGGCTCGGCGGCATCATAGGGCGCTACACTCGTCCTGCGGGAGTTCGACCTCGAGGGCAGTCGTGGAGGTGGGGTCGTCATGTCGAAGAGCTTCGTACCGAGAAGAGGCAAGACAATATGCTAGAGTAGATCCTAGAACTGCGAGGGAACCGGCCTGTGATACGCGTTGATCGTTCGAAAATGGTTGACAAGGCGGATGTCGAACCTGTCTGGACAGTCGTGGGCACCTTAATCGAAGCCGTGTGTGATGTGGGTGCGATGGCTCGCGAGTTCGAGACCGATCTCGGCGCTATGTCTAGGGTATCGAGGTGTTCGTCTACAGGGAAGTGTAGCTGTGTAAGGGGTATCGATGGTCGCGTCGACAATCAGAGATGGACAGCAACGCAACGTCGAGAAGAGTTTGAGATGAAGCAGATGCCGTAATAAGCGACGGTGTCGCAGGTGTCAACGGTAGAGGGTGCTGACGACCTGATGAACTCCAGCTCAGAGGAGAATATCGGCTACTGTCGATTATGCTGAAAGAAGAGGGTTTGACGCAAGACACACAACCAAGTCAAGCGAAACAAAGGAGCTTAGTCCCCGCAGGACAGTCGCAATTTGATCCCCGACACACATCGAGGCACCATGAATCCAGGCTGGCTTATTTGGACGCCGGCTGGACAGCCTTCTTTCGATCGAACGACGACTCTTCCATCTCTCCACACAAGTATACAAGTCCCTTTTTATGCTATTCATGCGCAATGTCTGATTCGAAATAACTATACACCCTCTGAAAGCGGATCACTGTCAGCGGGAACACGAAGGCCTACGTGGGCGACAAGAGCACTCACCAGCAAGAGCGGCGTTGAATCGGGTGACCTTCGACTGAGCAGATAGGTCGACTAGGAGCGGTCAGACGCGTGGTGACCCACAGAGGAGCTGTACTCACTGGTCTTGTCTCCGAAGTCAACAAGCAGACCTCCGATAACCCCTGGGTTGACCTGGAACGCGACATCAGTCACTGACGTAAACAGAGCATCAACCATCACCCACCCTGTTGGTGAGCTTGAGGGTCTTGCCAGCGGCAGCCTCAGTTCCCTTCAAAGCCTTCTCCAGTCGCGATAGAGCTTTCGAGTCCAATGGCTCGGCGCTAGTGACAACGACCTCGAGCTCTCCTCTGTATGCGGCGATCAGGGTCTGGAAGTCCTCAAAGACCTTGGGGGCCTGGTTGAGTCGGCCGTTCTCGGACAAGACGCTTAGAAGGTTCTTGAGGATTGGAGATGAGCCAGATGGGACGATGCTCGATAGTTGGGATTCCCTGTCCGAGGCAGACAATGTTGGGTTTTCTGCGCGATAGTTGTCAGTGAGAAGGATCTCACAAAGATAGCCCCGATGTTCCATCTTTCGTGACGGCAGCATCACTCACGCAGGAAAGCGGCGACTTTGGCGTCATCCTTGATCTTCTTGTCAAAGCTCTCAATGTCCTTGGCCAGAGTCTCAAGCTCTTTTGACGACTTTCTCAAGGCAGCGAGGTAGGTGGAAGTAGCGTATGTTCCCGTCAACGAGTTGAGCTGAATGGGAGCCTGTTCATGTCAGTTCCCAGTCCTCGCTTTCTTTTCGTTTGATCGTGATCTCTCCTTGCGACCTCCCTGCGTTCCGGCATATTTGTCCAATTGACTTCCAAGCCATCCTCGTCCTTTTCCTCCTTCACTTACCTTGACCTCGGCGGCAGTGGCGTATCCCCTTTTGAGGACTGTTCTGAGAGCGGAAGCCATAGTGAGTGGTGAGGTTGTGGGTATGTCTAAGCTGGCCTCTATCTATGAGTCTCTGCCTTGCTATGACAAGCCAGGGGGAGCAGGACCGGGGGAGGAGGAGGAGGGGGGAGCTGACGGAGATTTACGGTGTTTCTGCGAGTGTGGCAGAGTGATTGCAATTTGCTTCCGTTTGTCTGATCGGATACACTCGGCCGGGTTTTTGGGTGAATAGCAACTTGGATCTGAACAGCGTCGACAACAGTATGAAGTGCTCACAAGATAGATAGAGAGGGGCTTCGATCGAAAGACTGTGCAGATACCACTCCATCCCAAAGAACGATCCACTAGGCGATACCGATGGCATCCAGTTGAAACAGTACCTCACCTCGAATAATCAAGTCGGGATCGCGGTTCGATCTTCCCCCGGATTGGAATATTTGGCTCTGGGAACGATGAACGACACTCTGTCAATACCCTTCTTCGGGCAGGAGCCATCCGGATCCTCACCATTTCCACCTACTCCGCCATTTGGCGATGCGTACGACTCATCGTTCTATTCCTCGAGCTCGTTTGATCTGGAGCCTGCGGCGGGAGGTAATGGGGAGCGGCTTGGAGCGGGATTGATGAGAAGGAACTCGAGCGACAAAAGACCCGCTGATAGTGAGGCGGAATCATCACGGACCAGTTGCTGAGCGAGGGACACTGACGACCTCCCAGCCATGTACAATTTCCCAACCCCGGCTGCGAGCTCAAGCTCGTCCGCACCATCAACATACATGAACACCCTATACCAACAGCCAGCTTTCTTCAATGTCAATCTCGATGCGGAGCGTTTCAACCCATACAGCTCTCCACATCAATCGCGTCCTTCACCACCTGGGTTGTCATCCCACATCTCAACGCCATTGTCCACATCACCGCACTTGACGCAGCATGTTCAGCCATCACATGTCTCCCATATGCCCAATCCTTCCGCTGCAATCAATGGTATGGCGAGTATAGCCGGCCCATCTACGTACGCCAGGACCAACTCGCCTTCGAACGACGAAGCGGATTACCTCAGATCGGACGACGAGGATGAGGAGGAACACGAGGAATTGGTCAAAATGGAGGATGGCCCGGATGTCTTACTGGAAGAAGGTGTCGATGTTGACAACGAGGAACCGCTATACGTTAACGCCAAGCAGTATCATCGGATACTGAAGAGGAGAGCGGCGAGGCAACGGCTTGAGGAGTTGAACCGGTTGGCGAGGTCGAGAAAGGTGAGCGCTCTCTCGAAATAGGTCAAGTGTATAAGACTGACATGCCTTGCAGCCATATCTCCACGAGTCACGACATCGTCATGCTTGCAGTCGACCCCGTGGAAAGGGTGGGAGATTCCTCACGGCCGAAGAGATCGAGCAGCTCAAGAAGGACGAGGCGGCCAAGGAGCGCGATGGGGTTTCAGAGGACAGCAGTCGTCCCAGTACTGCAATCTGAGTATGGAAGTTGTGTTTTGAAGCAATGGACCGTGCCGAGTCGTGGGTCGGACCTGCTTTATAGATATAGACCTGTTGTGACAATGCATGTACGAGTACCGCATAGCGAAGTCAAGTACTGATGAGTGGTGGAAATGACATCACGCGAGACGAGGAGGATCCTTTGATGCGGACAATCAATTTGCGCAGTTGATTCACCTGTTCTACCCTACACTGACTCACTGCTCCGAGCTGACGGTCAATCATGATCTTACTGAACTTCTGATTCGTCTTACTTGGCATAATCAAACAGGCAGCCTTTTGCACGATGTCAGATCGCTTCATCACGCTGGGTGGGTGCTGCAGCTGTAGAAGAGTGTTGACGCCTTGAAGAGGTGTTCATCATTGACACATTCACCAAAATCGAGGATGATGGGACTGAACACCCGAGCGACAAGCCCGATGAGGTGAGTGTCTCTCGATATGTGCTCGTCTTTGTCTGGCTGATTGCGGGCAGATTGGGGGAGGCGGAACTTACAGTATGTTCAGATGTCTGGAGCCGAACGGCACCGCTGACTGCATTCCAGCTACAAATGGTGCACGGATCTTCTTGCCGTCCCCGAGGATAGGCCTGATGATTCATCACTCGCCGGAAACTATGCCCATGAGCATGAAGGCCAAGCTCCTTGAATACGGAGAGGACATGTTCGACTTCATCGTGAGGCAAGATGGTCATGGGACCGTTCGAGCAGTCAACAAGTACAAGCGAGAGTTTAGGATGTACGTATGTTCCCGCTCACACCCATTATCGCTCATGACTACAGAGCTGACAGAGATAACGGCACCTAGCTTTGAATACCTCACTGCACCCATATTCTACACCCTGGATCACCTGCTCCATTCGAGGTTCATCGAACCCCTCCCGGCGGTGATACACATGATCGTGTATCCCCCTCGAGGACTGGAAATCCTTGGGCAGATCAAGCGAGTTGGTACGGCAAAGGGTCAACCCAACTGGCAGCCCTTGGTACTGTGTGAACCCGAGCTGGCAAGTATACTCCGGTACAAACCTGAAATCTGAGCTGGTACTGACCAAAATCAGTAGACATGCTGCAATCCCGAGAACATCGAGGTTTTCCGAGAGATAGCTGCCGACAGTGATGTGTTCAGGTGAGCCAGTTACTGACAGTACTTTAAGATCGCACTGATGAGTCTGTGACTCAGCCCGAACCACACTGAAGCACTGGGCTTCACTGGCCTGACCTTCAACGAGACATCGGCCCTGTCCCGTGCTCAGTTAGTCGAAGCTATCGAGAGAGCGACACTACTCCTCGCCAGCTGGAAGCCCCGACGTGCAGCCATCATTCGTGCAGGCGCTCTGGGTGCCTGCTATGTCGACACCACCTCAGCATCAGGAGCAATGGTCAAGGTGGAGTGGATACCTCCCTACTGGCAAGCAGGCTCCGAGGACAAGATTGTCGATCCTACTGGTGCCGGCAACTCTTTCATGGGTGGCTGTGGTGCCGCTCTGATGCAGGGCCACGATGTGAGAGAGGGTGAGTGGACATCTCACAGGCTGAGTGACTCGCGTGGAGAAGGAAGATCTATGGGCTAACACTCCCTTCCTAGCCGTACTGTGGGCCACCGTCGCCGCTTCATTCACCATCGAGCAAAGCGGTCTTCCGACGCTAGAGAAACGCGAAGGAGTCGAGCTGTGGAACGGAGACGTACCGCGAGAACGAATCGAGACTCTAAGACATCGTCTCGCCGCGGTGTGAGAGGAGAGCTGTGGGGGTCGCCGTGACGCCATGAGCCATCACATGTCACAGCCCGCTGGCGGCTGCGCCCACGCGTCTGTCGACGACGACCAGGCGCCAGGCTAGCTAGGATTTGCCCTCATATGAAGGCGGATAAGAATATCTTGCAAGTGAAGACCTGTCTGCGTCGAGTGCATTTGCATTGTTGAGGTCCCTCCTCTCGATCATCGATCCGTCTGTGCGTGATGCCTGGCCATATCATGACTTCCGGCTCTTTTGAAAGCGGCGCGAACCGGTCCCCAGCATGCGTGGCCAGGTCACGTGGTCGAGAAAGTTCGAGCTTGCGAGCGCCGCCAGCCTGCGATGCCTTGCTGCTCGCTGGGAGGTATGCGATGTCCTCAGAGCAGCAGAAGTCCTGACTGACACATCGTAGTGTGCTGGGTTCCCGATTCTACAACCTCGCCTCCTCGCGCTCCAGTCGCTCAGACACAACACTATAGCAGGATGCGTTTCTCGACATTAGAGCGTCAGCTCTCCGCTCTCTGCTCGACGTCCGCCAGACAAGTCCCATCAGCGTCCTCTAGCCGTCGACCATTCATCACTACACCCCGGCGATACGAAGAGAAGCCAGACTCGGAAACCTCGGGGAAGGGACTGTCAGAATACATACAGGACTCGACTGCCGAGAGCAGTACCGATTCCGCTTCCACGACCCCTCCTGGCTTGTTCGTGCCGTTCAAAGAGCCAGCGGAGCCTGATCCTGGAACGCCATACGTCGACCTCTCGGCGTATGGCAAAGCAGCTCGAAAACTCGAGGATCCAGGTCATCCGGAGGTGATAGGGCCTGAATCATTTGGAGCGCTAGCATCAATAGCAGCTAGCGCACATCCGCTTCCCTCCTGGATGCAATCGTCGGCTCCCCGAGATGCCCCTCCCGATAATGCCCGACAACGAGAGCCAAGGGAAGCCTCACGCATGTCATCGTGAGTGGAAGCAAGGGATGCCCTGTGTTCTATCTTGGCTGACCGATGTACAGTCGATCCGGGCGTAAGGGGGACGTTCCCCTCCGATACGAGCCATCGAATTTGGACAAAGCCTTTGTCTCCCCGGAGGACATCACCACTTCACCTCGAGCCAGGAATATTAAGGGAGTCCATGACAGGACTCGTAGAGCGTTAGGTCGAACAGAACACGAAGCCGGCACATTCAACGAACTGCTCGATGGAATTTTCGCTGAACTTGATCGACATGGCGCAAAACGACGGGAAGGATTCAACCCCGGCGAGACAGGTGGCCGGTCCGCGCCGGGGCTCTCTTCCTCGGGTCCGCTTGGTCTCAGATCATACAAACGACCAGTCATCGCAACAATGGACGACGCATTGCTGGATCAGATCGATCAGCTCAAGGAAGAGATGAGCCAATGCGCAACGGATCTCGACGTTATGGAATGGGCAAAGACGAAATTCTTTTCAGATTTGGAGAGCGAGGGCGAGATCATGTTCCCTAGGTGGTACCCCTACATGCTGGCGAACGTGCTCAAGACGCTCAGACTGAATTACAACAATCCCCATCTCGCATTGGCAGTCTTCAACTTCGCTTCGACCCATTCTATCGATAGTTATTTGAGCGGATGCCAGGCTACCGCCTACAACGAAGTTTTGAGCATTCGATGGGACCACTTCAGAGATCTCGAGGGTGTCGGAACGGCAGTACGCGAGATGGACAGAAACGCAGTACAGTGGAACAGGGAGACGAGGGAGCTTCTCGACAAGGTCGTCAGCGAGGTCTCGTCCAAGCTGTTGACCGCCAACCCAGACGACCGTATGTCCAGATACACCGACCCCCCATCAGCCGAGGATGAACAGGCAGAGGATATCGGGACGATGGAGAAGGGGACCAGACGGTGGATGAGATATCTGGAGGGTAGGATCAGAGAGGATCTCGATCGAGAGCACAGGATCTCTTCAAAGAGAAGAGAGTGGTCCATGTGGAATCGGGAGTCGCCGGACTCAAAGGCGTCGGTCAGCGCCAGCGACATCTAAGACCTCAATCCCAATCTCGCTCCTTCTGCACAACACTCATACTTGCAATTGTACATGACTCCTCCAAAATGGCATGATACGTGTTGTACAACAGGCCGTTGGTCCCAGGCTTGGTTTCGATCATCGTTATGCTGGCCATACCTCCAAAGCACCGCTCACTGTCCCGCCTCAAATCGGGCTTGCGAAGATGCAAACAGTCTTTCTTGTAACGCCAGCAGTTCCTCCTGCGACATTCCGTTCGTATCTGGCTGTGTCCTCGCACGGTCCTAGAAGGGGTCAGCTCAATCACTAGATCAACACCTTCCGCAAAGACCTACTTTTACGGATTGCTTGAACTCCTTATTTGACTCCTCGACTTCGGGTATGAAGTCCTCGAAGCCCAATTGCTACGACGGAACGTAGTCAGTCTCCAGGGGTCACAGTAGACTGACTGCACTTGGGGTTTTAAATACCTTGAGGGCCTCGATGACATGTTCTGGCGATATCGTCTTTTTGCTACTCTCGTCGCAAATCGTGTTGGACTGCGTCGATATCAACTTGATCCATTCTGCACAACGTGTCAGTACTGGCTGGTCAAGCTCTGCCTCCGTAGCCTATAAACGGCCGCACCGAGACTTACCAATGCAGCATTCCACAATGACTTCTTTGGCATCCTTTGCGCATGTAATGTCCTCGGGCAGCATCTCTGCGTGTGGAGTCAGCGGGATTCGGCCCAAAAGCTCTGATGCACCAGTGATCCCGACTGCTGCATTCTAGTCGGACATCTGACTCACCCTGGACGAGCTTGAACACAGTTGCCTTTGGAAGTCCGACCTCATCTTCGGCAGCACCTTCGCGGTCCGACATGGCGAGCTGAGCGAGCTATGCGATGTTTGGAGTCCTTGCAGTCCTCAGGTCCTCCTGAGTGCTGACGAGATGTTGTGCTTTGCGAGTCGGTAGCTGCAGTAGAGTGAGGTTGCAGTGGACTTGATTGTAGAGAGACAAGTTCGTTTATTTACAACAGCAACACCGAAAAGTCGAATTCGAACTCGACTCTTCGACACAGCGACAATTGCAACTCAACGTCAACTTGCGACTGTGACTCGCATTGCTATCATCACATCCGACGCCAACTTTATAGGATACTCGGAGCCACCCTCGTGACCTCACAATGTCAAGCTCTGTCCATAGGGGACCGCAGTCAGTTCACGGAGGAAATCCTCAGGTATGTCGACTTCGGCGTAGTTTCACCTTGGGTCACAGACTGCGACGAAGGGTACAGCTCGCTGATGCCATTCGCTTTCCAGTTCCTCATCGAGAAAGTCATTCGAGCTAGGATCTACGATAGTTTATACTGGAAAGAGCATTGCTTTGCCTTGAATGGTACGTCAAGTCACACCCTGAACCTATTTCCATTCAGGTTGACAACTGATGTCCCCTTCTCATAGCTGAGTCCTTGATAGACAAAGCGATCAAGATCAAAGCGATAGGAGGAGTCCATGATAGACAGACGCCAACGGATTTCATGTGTTTGACGCTCAAATTGCTGCAATTGCAACCGGAGAAGGAGATTCTCATCGAGTACTTGCTAGCCGAGGAGTTCAAGTGAGCATCACAATCCCGCACGACATCTGTGGACCAGGATGGAGTCAGTGGAACTGATGAGCTTGCTTCAGGTACCTCCGAGCTCTGGCAGCTTTCTATATACGTCTGACATTCCGCTCGATGGACATCTACGAGATCCTGGAACCGCTCATGAAGGATAATCGCAAGCTGCGCATACAGCAAGTCGGTGAGTTGTGTTGTCCAAGTCCATCCCCTTGCTTGTAGCGCTAACGGAGGGCTATATAGGTGGATACTCGTTGACGTACTTTGACGAATTCATCGACGAGATGATGACCAAGGACCGAGTATGCGACATCATCTTGCCGCGATTGACGCAACGGAGCGTCTTGGAGGAAACAGAGGGCCTACCGCCTCGAAAATCGCTCCTGGTACGTGGCATCGCTCACAGTGTTAGTGTTATGAGCTGAAATAAAGGCTAGGAGGATGAGGACGAGGAGGAAGAGGATCGTCGACCACGGCACAGGTCCCGTACACCCTCCCGCACGCCTCCTTCGTCTCGAGGATCATCGCCGGATCTGCGGCGAGGCAGATCTAGGTCCAGCTCAGCATCTTCTGCTTCTAGCAGGAACAGGTATATATCCCGCTCGCCCAGTCTGTCTGGCGAAGAGGGCGATGTCAGGGGCAGGTACGTTAGCAGAAGCCCGAGCTTTTCACCGGACCGGCAGCTGGGTGATGAGGAGGAGGAAAAGCTGCCAGGTGACGTGTAGCCAAAGTAGTCCAGGTGTCGAGGGAGTCCGCAGGGGCTTGTCTATTTGTACATGCACGCATCATAATGACACGACGGTGAAGCTACATATGCGTGTGGCAGAGAGCTCGAGTTTACAGAAAGCGTCTAGAACTATCGCCGAGGGAGACCAAATCGGCCTCGTTCTTGGCCCATCCTCGCTTCCAGCTCTACGACCTTATCCTCCAACTTGCCAGCGTTGTTGTCAATCGAGGATAGAGCCCGCAGATGGGCGCCGAGGATAGCTGAGAGCTGGTTGATTGGGTCATCTCCGCTCAGACCATCACCACCGCTCTGGGAGGAATTGGAAGACAGTTTGTTGACCTCTCCTATCATCTGTCCCAAATTTCTGGACAGGTCATCCAGCTGTTTGTTCAGATCTTCCGCGATACCGTACCTGATCGCGTTGCGATCAGCACTCATCTTGAGGGATGATAGTCACTTCACTTACGACCTCTCTCTGTCCTTGTCTGGTTGTGTTTTGCCGACTAGGGGCTTGTTGGTGTCGTTTGTCCTATTCTGCACTTCTTGCTCGTAAATCGTCAAATATCGATCCAGCTCCTTCTGCTGTGCCTCGATTGCCGATAGACTCTGGTCGACACCGGCTTGGGTCTGCTGAGCCTCGAGAACCTGTCGATGAAGGCTTGTTATCTGTGGGGAGGATCGAGTTAGCTCCATCTCCATACCAATCTCATTCAAACACATACCGAGTTGCCATTGTCGACTAGCATCTTGTCCCATTCTCTCACTTCTCCAGCTTGCCTCTCAAACTCTTTCACCTGGATGTCCAAGTCGCGCGTCCATCCTTCGACGATGTCATCGAGCGTCTTGCCTCGGAGGAGATTGGGTGCAGGCTCCGTCGCAGCTGTAGTCGTAGCGGGCTGAGCTGCAGCTCCCGAGGTGGACGCGGCGGAGGTGGAAGCCGCGTTGTTGGCGGGTGTTGTGGTCGAAGCGGGTGTGGCGGTCTTGTTCAGGTTACCGAACAGACCTCCACCAGCGGTAGGCGCGGATGCGGCGGGGGTAGCGGTAGACGCCTCTGCGGGTTTCGCACCAAACAACGATCCACCAGCAGGTGCAGCAGGTTTGTCTGTCGCTGCTGATGTTGCTGGGGCGGCACCAAAGCTGAATCCAGAGGTCTTTGGGGCCTCCTTCTCCCCCTCTTTAGGAGCTTCCGCCGGTTTCGCAGCGGCGCCACCTAGTCCCGCAAAGCTGAATCCACCTGATGCCGGAGCTTTGGGTGCCTCAGGCGCGGCAACCTTGTCTGCAGATGGTGTTCCAGTAGCTGCTGCGCCGCCCAAGTTCCCAAAGCTGAACCCGGAAGCCTTAGGCGCCTCGGGCTCCTTTGGCTTGTCCGCAGCAGGCGTCGAAGATCCACCGAGGTTGCCGAATGAGAATGATCCAGCGGGTTTGGGTGCCTCTGTCGTTGTCGCAGCGGGTTTGGGCGTTGAAGCACCTCCTAGTCCGCCAAAGCTAAAGCCTCCAGTTGCGGGTGGCTTGGGCGCCTCTGCCGTAGGAGTGGTCGATGCGGGAGTACTGGACGCTGCTGTGTTACCGAAGCTGAAACCACCAGCAGCAGGAGCCGCTGTCTGCGTTTTGGTGGCATCTTGATATGTCGGAGGCTCGGTGGATTTCCCAAACACACCACCTCCAAACAGACCTCCTCCGGCAGCTGGCTGGGCAGGCTTGTCCGCGCCGGCACTCTGGGTGTTGCCGAACAAAGATGGAGTAGCGGGTTTCGACGAGTCGGCAGCAGCTGGCTGGGCTCCGAAAGAGAAGAGTCCACCTGAAGGCGCAGCAGGCGTGGTGGTCGCTGGAGCTGCATTGGCAGTGCTGGGATTGCTCGCGGCGGTGCCTCCACCAAACAGGCCACCCGATGGAGCAGCTGTAGCTGGAGGCTTTGAGCCAAAGAGACCTCCTGTTGGCGCTACTGACGTTCCACTCTCTGCTGGCTTGCTGCCAAAGAGTCCCGTACCTGTCCCTGCCGCTGGTGCCCCCTCTGCGGGTTTAGCTCCTGGTCCAAACAATCCTCCTCCGAATCCAGAAGGCGCGCCTGTGTTCGAGTTACTGGTATTGTTGGAGCCAAACAATCCACCACCTCCAGGAGCGGGGGCCGAACCCGCACCAAACAAGCCTCCACCGGTGGTTGCAGGTGGTGGACCGGCCGGTGTGGTCGTTTGGCCAAAGCCGCCAAATGCGGGTTTTGATGCTGGTGTGGTGGAGCCAGCGGGTTGGGTGTTGCCGAAGCTGAACAGATTATTCGATGGCGCTGCCTGTGCGGTAGAAGCTGCAGTGTTGGTGTTGGCTGTTCCGCCGAACGAGAATCCACTTGATGCGCCGGGAGCGGTTCCAGCTGTAGCCGCTCCGCCTCCAAATAGACCTCCTCCAGTTCCAGCTCCAGCTCCTCCGCCACCGAAGACACCTGTTGATCCTGCGGCTGGCTGAGAAGCTGCACCTCCAGCTGCGGTTGTTGAGCCAAAGAGACCTGTTCCAGCCGTGGCACCAGTGCTACTGGCTTGACCGCCGAAAAGTGAGCCTGACGCGGGTGTAGTAGACGCTATAAGGGCATCAGTAAGTACAACTCAGAAGTCCTCGTGAGGCACTGTGAGTATCTCACCTGCTCCACCAAAGCTGAAGGCGCTCGGTTTGCTAGCGTCTACAAACGAGAGTCAGTCGATACATGTGCTAGACATAACGCGACGACCTCGAGGCTCACTGTTATTGTTGTTCTGGCCGAAGCTGCCGAACCCAGCTACAGCGAATTGAATCAGCATATTCTGATCTTCTGCGAGGCGCGTATCCTATACTCACACATGCTGATTCGAATTCGCGAGGATATGTTACAAGTATAGCAAGCTGAATCCTAGCACGCAACTTACGTTCGACGAATTCAACGAAGATGCTGATCTTGATCAAGCCTGCGCCTATTCTGAAATCTAGTAGGCGGCATGTTCCGCTCGCGAGCCTGTGACCTCCGAAAAGGGCAGTTGCCTGTTGTTTCCACAACTTCTCTGTCCTTCAGGTCACCCTCAGTGCTGTACTGCGTTTCACACCTACAAGACACGATCAAAATGGCTGCCATCGCTGTGAGTACGAGTCTATGGAGCATAGATCTCCGTCATAGAGGGGAACTCGCTGACGAAATGCTTCTTCCCGCTACCTTCTACAGCCCGTCAACCCCAAACCGTTCCTGCAGGATCTCACCGGCAAAGTCGTCAATGTCAAGCTGAAGTGGGGCCTGGAGTACAAGGGATACCTGGTCTCAACGGACGGATACATGAACTTGCAGGTGAGCTGGGTCTCTGTTGTTGGCAGTAAATGCAGCAGCTCCGCAGGACTCGCAGAACGATGCGTTTCGCACCCGATGTCTGTAGGACTTGTACTGACGGTGCATCAATCTAGCTCGCCAACACGGAGGAGATTGAGGATGGAAAGTCGAATGGATCCCTAGGAGAAGTATTCATACGGTGCAACAACGTGCTGTATATCAGGTGAGGACGGGTCTGGGGAAGAATTCAAGGACATTCAGCTGATCGCTATTTTCTTCTTTCTTTGCCCTCCTCCACTAATTCATCACCAACTACACCTGCAACTGATCATCTCGCACTATACAGGGAATCGAAAGACAACAAGAAGATAGACGAGGACAGGGACTAGAAGTGTTGGCTCGAGGAAAGATACAGCAGGGACGAAAGGGATCATTGATCCCGATGTAACAACATTATCTGCACAGTCCGACAGGACACCTCCCCTCACCGCGCTGTCGATAAGAAATGAAGAAAACGGATCACAGACTGACCAACGGAGCACAAGCAAACCAAGGGTACATGGAACAGGCTCTCATTTCTAATCATTATGCAAGATATCGTCGTCACACTAAAATACTGCTACCAAGTGCTGACAAGGCCTTCCACTCGATCTAAAGTGGACAAATGCTATACCTGAGTCCTGATCTCTCCAAGTGGCCTCCGACAAGTCTCCCCCGTATGGCCTAATCGGCTACTTCGGGCCATCGATATGAGCACCAGCAAGCATGTCGGCGAGACTAAGCCGTCAAGTCAGCGTTCTTCAATCAGGCAGTTGGACGCTCCCAGTAAGCACTCACTCGTCAGTCTGCTTTTCGGACGCAGGGGGTAGCTTGTCCTCGCCAGAGGCGCCGACATCCACTTTGTCCTCATCCTCATCTCCAGACTCCACCTCCTCCTCATCAGTCGCCTCCTCTTCTTCCTCGTCTTCGTCTACCTCCTCCATGTCGTCCACTGCGAAAGTCAGCTTACGTGCTCAAGTAATATATGGACTTTGAGAGCACTCACACTCATCAAGCGCGTCCTCGTGGTCGTGAAGCGCCAAAGCCTTCTTCAACTCCTCGACACACTCGTCATCCTCCTGGAACCTGTTTCCGTTCAACTCCAACGTCGTCAACTGAGTGAGGTGTTGCGAGATGGCGGTGGAGAGGATTTCAACAGTCTTGTGGTCGAACTCGCCGTATTGCAATTGCAGTGTCTCGAGCTTACTGTTGCTGCCATTGGCCAGACTCGTTGCGAGAGCGATACTTCCGGCTTTTCCGACCAGGCAATCCGACAGATTCAACGTCCTCAGCTCGGGCCATGATTGCAGCACCTGGACGATCGACCTCGTTCCTCGCTTCGTGCACGTGTTGTCCTGCAAATCCAGCACTTGCAGCTTCTTGCACTTGCTCAGTCCCTTGGCCAGGGCTGTTATTCCTTCTGGCCTGATGCCGTTTTGGGGCAGTTTGACCTCTTTCAATCCAGAGTGCTTTGAGAATGCCGCGGCCCAGACAGACGCACTTCCGTTCTCCAATCGATTCCTGCCGCACCGCACAACTTCGAGGTTGCTCTCCTTTCCTTGAGACGCGTACTTGTCCGCATTGTCCGAAATGGCCTGAGCGATCAACGATCCTCCCATAGGTCCCAGTCCATTGTTGTTCAGCTTGAACACCCGCATCGAGGTGTTGGTTCGGAGAAAGTTGGTCATGGCGTCGGCGCATCGACCTCCAAAGGCATTGTCAGAGAGGTCGAGCTCGACCAGCGCTTCGTGCGTTGCGAGCGAGTCGCACAGCGCCTCCAATGCTTGTGGAATCTCCGAGATCAGTCTACCGGTGAAGATATCCGCCAGGTCGACCACCTAGAATATCATTGTTAGCAGCAGAAACGCGACCGCCAATTTACGGCAGCTTCTGTTCTTGTCTGATCCTCAGGCAGCGAGGCCCGGGCATGCCTTGCGCTCGCCGCAGAAGGGTTACGGGCAGTAGCTCACCTTCAAGCTCTTCTTGGTCTTGAGCACATCTGCAATTGCCTGGCAAGCCTCAACACCGAGAGAGTTGGCACCAAAGTGGACCTCCTCGACGTCCTCCAAGTCTTTCAATTGTTGGAGGTAGGGCTCGAGGTCTGCCGCTGTGTTGGCTTTCAGACCCTTGCCCAGGATCGAAAAGACTTTGCTGTCGGGAGCTGTAGTAGTGGCGGACATGGCGATCTGTGGACTGCGCGGTTTGATGGAAAGCTACTTACACCTGGTGACCGTTCTGAACTTTTCTTTGTGTTGCTCGTGGTGATTCTGAAACGAGTTGGATCTTCACTAGCACGCGCCAAAGCGGTCAGCGCCGCCGAGTACAGTTCAGAGCCCGATCATGTGACACCAGCCAGGAGCAAGCCCTGTACTCAGTATAGCTGGGGGCAGAGCATGGCAGAATAGCCAGGACCATGCGGAGGTCTATGCATGTGAATTGGACGTGTGTAAAGTCAGACCAGGATCAATGAATACGGGTACGTGGGTACAACATATGGGCCAATGGGCCATTTTCTCTCAGGACTGTGTGTGTAAAGGGTGCTGTCGATGCTGGGTCCAGGTTGCTGCGTGGTAATCAAGTACAAGGTGCTCATGGTTGCTAGTGACTGCTACTGCCGAACTGATGGGTGAATTGATCCTGTAAACAGTCAGCAGCCATTCACAGACAAGAGACTGGGACCAGCTCACCCATGGCCTGTCTTCGGAAGAGTACGGTCTGGGGGGTCGGATATGTGGAGCAATGGCATCAGCGGCTTTCGACGCGTCCGCTCGAGCTACAACAGCGGTGAGCTCGTGCGAAATCAAAGAAAAGTGGCCCTAAGCTCACGGATGGGAAAAAGAATACCCAATTCATAGTTCCTTATGTTCAAAGTCGGCGGGCTTTTCTTGAGGTTGACAGTACCCTGCAGTAAGTTAGAATCCAACCTTCGAGCGGGACTGCAAAGTCCAGCCAACATACCCATGCAGCAGAGCTGAAGTTGTGGCTGCCGACATAGCACCATCCACCAAAGTCCATACTGTGGTCCTCGAACTCGCTTGCTTTGCGTTTGCCATTGGCCTTCGCCTGTGATGCGGATGACGACTGGAGGCCCAGACGGTCCTCTTTCGGCTCAAACATCGCTATGAGCACCTACGGTTACCTCCTGGGTCAGCCGGGTACTACGTTTGAGTATGTAAATCGGAGGAGAGACTCGCCTTGGCGTGCATTAGGACTCCGCCTCGCTTCGAGTTTGAGTCGTGGAAGAGGTGTTTGGTGACGACGTTGTACGCCTTTCCGCAGAACATGGTGCCACCGCCCTGCAGCGTGTCAGTGCTTCACTCATCCGCGAAAATTGAAGCACTCACATCCTTTCCTAGGGCGCTCTTTGCAACAGTATCTTCGCTGGGGTAGATAACTTTCAGTGGGGGCCAAGCGATAGGCTTAGGTCGACCAAGGAGCGACCGCGTTGTCTTTCCCGTGCAGTACTGATAGAAGGTATCAAACCAATCGATGGTGTAAGAGCCAAGAGATGATCCCTGCAATCTTCAGCATACTTTCACAGAGTTCCGACGGCATTTGACCTACTTGGTACTCGGCTTTGACAACCTCATCGCTCTGCGGTCTCCAATTTTCTTCGCTCAATACCTTCCCTATCCTGCAAATACCGAAGTCATCCATCTTGTCGGCACCGGAATACGTGCCCGGGATCGACATGACCAGCTTCACCCTGACCCGGCTCCAATCGTATTTGGCCATGTCTTCGAACGCGTCTTTAGGCGTGAAGGGTATTTGAGTACCGGCAGGGTGCTGATCTATCAAGAATCGAAGAGCTTTGTGAACTTTGAGGTGGACGAAGAGGTGACGGAATCTCGAGGGGAAGTCAGGAAGGTCCGTAGCCGTCGAAGAACTCGACGAGAGGGTTTGGCGGATTGGCAAGAAGTCTTGAACGAAGATGGTCTATGCCAAGTCAGGTTATGATTGTCCTGCAGCATTCGGGAAGGGGGATGACTAACGTTCTCGATCCAGTCCCAATCATAGGGAACCATGTTGCACGTCATTATAGCTACCCGCAGACGACCGGTCTTGTAGAATATCTACGGCTTTGGTCAGCAAGCTTGTCATGCTAATGGTCAAAGCCACTCGCCCAGGCGAATTTCATGTGGGCGGATCTACACACCTCAGGTGAGTATTCAAGGTAGATTCGCGAAAGGGCGGACTCACCCCCACGCCCCGACCATCTCAGGGTAGCACCTCACTTCCCCATCGGCCTGGGCTTGCACTTTCCCGTTCCAAGCTGGATGGAACTCTTTTGGGTGCGGACGGACATAAGCTCGGGGAACTGATGTGGCATCCGGTAATATCGTATCCAGCCATTCGTCATCGGTGACAAAACTGGACATGATAATCAGGGCGATCTGGTCCTTCTACAACGGCGAATACATCAGCGCTGAGTCCAGAACATAACGAGTGGAATGGGACTAACCGTGCCGATGACCTGCTCAGCGGAGAACGTTCGTTCACTAGATGCGCCCACCACGGTCAAAGCGGCATGTCTGAGCTCTCCATCTAGGTAATACTCTCCAGCTGCGTCCGACGGGAGAGGACCATGGGCCTGGAGCGGATGGTGTGGGTTGGATGGCCCGGTCGATCTTTCATTGCTGCTCCCTGCTGAGCGGCTTGAGCTGGACGAGCCAGCCGTAGTTTCGGCTTGCAGATCGCTGAATGACCTGATATTGCCCCTTGGTCCGCCGATGGGTGTCACGGTGGATTTGGTCCTTGGCGGTTGGGAAGTCGTTGCTGTACTCGACCCAGAGGCAGAAGCGGCAGCGCTAGTCGAAGTCTGTCCGTCTTTCGCTGCTTGCCGTGCAAGTCTTTCTCTCTCCATTTGGGCTCGATCGCCCAATGGACCGCCGGCGCTAAGTCTGGGTGCGGGACTCAGTGGAGCAGCAGACCGACTGGATGATGCAACTGGCATAGGCTTCGTTTCTGAGTTGGACGAGAGGGTCGATTTCTCAGCTTTGACTGTATCGGCGGATTTTGTCGCTTCATAGCGCCGCCTCTTCTCTTCTTCTTCTCGGAACGCTTGTCGAGAAGCTTGGAACGCAGCATTCGCTTCGTCGAGGTCATCATCTGACGACCCATCTTCCACGACCTCGGCTCCATTTGCAGACGCCATTGACGCCGCCAACGCTCTGTGCACGAGATCAGTCTCATCTTCTCTTCCCGGGATGAGTAGCCGACTCACTCAGCGAGCATCTTGCGCTCCTCCTCGGGTGTCTCCTCTCTTCTGGACTTCTTCGAGGGCCTCGTATCGTCTTTGCTCATCGCCAGAGCCAACTTGAAGTCCTCGTCATCGTCATCGCCAATGACTATGGGTGAATCCGGTCGTGAACCCCGCATTGACGTCTGCGCCGTGTGCGCTCTCGCCGATTCGGCCAAGACCCTGAGCCATATCAGTACTGTGAGCGAGCTAACGATGGTAGCCATAGCTCACCTAGCCAATTGCTCGTCCTCCTCTTCTTGCCTTGTCGCTCGGGGCATATTGCCACCGGTCGGTGCTCCCGTCCTCCAGGTCATCCAGATTGCACTGCAGACGACAATCAGTATCGGCCAACCACCACGAACCCATTGTAGCATTTACCGTCGGAGTTCTTCTCTATCCTCCGCATCCCCGTCGAAGTCATCACCCATCGCTTTTAAGCAAGCCTCATCAAACGCCTCATTCTCCCCGAACCTCGGCACTTGAGGTCGCGGTGGTAGACTACTCGCGTCAGTAGCGAAACACTGTGTAGATTGTATGGACTCACCCTCCAAGCATGTTTGCCGGGCCAAAGTGATCTCTGTCGTCCATGTCTCTCCTGTCACAATGTGGTATGGCCAGAGTTGAGATAATGCAGTACTGCTCGTAGATGGAAAGGCCCGCGAGCATCGAGAGGCGAGACCTTTCAGGTGGAGGTGGGTTGCGTGGACACCTTACGTAACTGGTTCTTGACGCGCTCGTTCCTGAAACTTCAACATTGAAAACGCGTCTCAGTCCAGTCACCTTTTCCTCAACCATCCTCAACATTGCGACCACCACAAGACCGGTCTGAAGCCGACTACACAGCGAGGAGCGAGTGAGGGGTGGAAACAGAAGATAGGACAAGGCGAAGCCGCAAGACACGCACATCTGGTCCCGTCGGCAAAGTCTGCCTATCGGTCCATCTTCCGGGGCGCCCGAGCAACACCCAGTCAGCCCGGCCGCGCTTGCCAAGCAGCGTGAAGCGAGTCCCGTATCCAATCATATCGGGTTGAAACCGCCATTTCCTTCCCGGTTGGCCTGACTCACCATGGTGAGGGAAGAAGCTGGTACCCGAGAAGCAATAGCTGATCAACAATCAGTTTATCAAAACCATCACAGTACACGGTGAGCTACTAAGGAGAGCAGACGTCAAGGGACAGCACTCACACTTGCTTAGGCTTCAAGTCGTATCGAGATCAAACGGCCGTGGACCCATTCTCGTGAGCTGCCTTTTTCCTTCCAGACTGAGTAATTCAGCTCATTGCGACTGTAGCTCCGGCCACAATGTGATTGTAGGCAGAAATGGTAGTGGAAAGTCCAATTTCTTCTCGGGTGAGAAAGCCAGCGGTCATCAGCGAAGGAAGAAGGAAGGAAGCTGATAATATCGTTCAGCCATCAGATTTGTCCTGTCGGATCAGTATACCTCGATGAGTCGAGAGGACAGACAGAGATTGTTGCACGAAGGCACAAGTACGACCACAACGTTGTCGGCCTATGTCGAGATCGTATTTGACAGTGAGTGCGAGCTTTCAGTAATTTCACAACAGCTGATTCCGACGGCCACAGATACTGATGGGCGATTCCCCACGAACCTCCCTGAGCTTTATCTCAGACGTACGATCGGGCTCAAGAAGGACGAGTACTCTCTCGACAAGAAAAGCGCAAGTAAGGCGGAAGTCATGAATCTGCTGGAAAGTGCAGGCTTCTCGAGGAGTAATCCGTACTACATTGTCCCGCAAGGCCGAGTAAGTCAGCTTCTTTTTGTTCTGGCGTCCCTATATCAAGCTGACCTATAATACAGATCACTCATCTGACCAACATCAGCGATAGAGACAGATTGGGGGTCTTGAAGGATGTAGCAGGTACTCAGGTGTATGAAGCAAAACGAGCGGAATCGACAAAGATCATGGAAGACACGGGTGAGCAAATTCCATAACCGCTTGATGATAGACCATCTGACATGTTCGCAGACGCCAAGAGGGAAAAGATTGCGGATCTGCTTTCGTACATCGAGAAGAGGCTGGAAGAGCTTGAGGAAGAGAAGGAACAACTCAAGGAATTCAATAAGAGCGACAAGGAACGAAGATGCCTCGAGTTTGCTCTGCATCAGCGTGAGGTCGAGGAGGCTTCGGCTGCGCTCGATAGGGTGGAGGAAGAGAGGAGGAACGATGTCCACGCGAGTAACACCAAGAGGAAGGAGTTCAACCAGCGGGAAGCGATAGTCCAGGTAGGCTCATGCTATGGCAATAGCCAACCCGCGCTGACTGGTTGTAGCAACATGAAGAGGCCTTGACTACCGCCAAGCTCTCGCTTTCCACCACTCAACTAGCTCTCAATCAGTACGAGTCTGATATGGCCGATCTGGTCAGAGCGAGAACGGAGCTCGAATGCGTCATCGAGGATTTCGCGAAAGCCAACGAGAACGGGGAGGAAGGAAGGAAGCAGGTCGAAGAACAGCTGTTGGACGTGGAGAAGAGGATCGAGGAGGCCACGGAGAAGCTGGACAGACTGTCGGCCGAGCTGGATGAGCGTATTGCCGAAGAACGTGAGGCGAAAGAGAAGTGAGTGCTTAGGCAGTATTCGTCCGAACCGCATCTGACGCCCTTCCAGACTCGATGCGACTCAGTCAAAGCTGCAGGTCTTGTACAATAAACAGGGACGAACTCAGCAGTTCAGAACTAAGGCGGAGAGAGACACGTACCTCACCGGCGAAATCAAGTCACTGAAAGCGTACGAGAAGACTCAACAGAAGCGGGTCGACGACCTGCAAAAGGATATCAATGGTGCTAAAGGTCGATTTGATGAAGCCGCCCAAAGAGCTCGTCAGCACAACCAAGAGGAGCAAGAGAGGCGAGACAAGCTGCGCCAGATGGGAGAGGATGTCACCAAGCTCAAGTCAGAAGTGGACGCAATGCAGGAGCAGAAGAAGTGAGTACGAGAGTTTCATGACTGTTCGTGGAACAACAATTGATGTCATTTGACAGGGAGCTCTGGCGAGAAGACGGAAGGCTCTCGCAGACAGTGTCGAATGCGAAGGAGCAGCTGCAAACGAATGAGCGTGCTCTACACGGTATGATGGATAAGGTAAGGGTGTAGCGGCTGTCCTACGACGTCTAGCTGACAACTCTTGGTTACAGGACACCGCTTATGGCCTGCAATCTGTCAAGAGGATTTCGCAGAGGCTGAAGCTGGACGGCGTCTTTGGTCCTCTCTACGAGCTGTTTGAAGTCAGCGATAAATACAAGGTCGCTGTTGAGACGACAGCTGGAAACAGGTCAGTCATAGTGATGGCTGGAATCCAAAGGCGATAGCTCATTTCTCGCAGTCTGTTCCACGTGGTAGTCGACAATGAGGAGACCGCTAGCAAGCTCCTGGACGTCATGAACAAGGAAAAGGCCGGTCGGGTGACTTTTATGCCTCTGAATCGACTCAAGAGCCACAACGTTAGCTATCCGAAAGCCGATGATGCTATTCCGATGATTGGCAAGCTCAAATTCGACAAAGCGTACATCATGGCGTTTGAGCAGGTATGTGACCGCCTCTTGGAAGAGTATGGACCTTTTGCTGATCTAACCTGAATAGGTCTTTGGTAGAACCATCATCTGCGAGGAGCTGTCCACAGCGGCACAGTACACTCGTTCGCATAAACTCAACGCCGTCACAGTCGAAGGAGATCGAGCAGACCGCAAAGGTGCTCTTACCGGTGGTTACCTCGATGTCCGAAAGTCTCGACTGGATGCGGCGAAGGGTGTGAGGAGATGGAGAGAGGCCTATGACGCGGATGTGGCTCGACATTCTGAAGTCAAGCAGACCCTTTCGGGTCTTGATCAGCGAATCTCGACTGCGCTGGGGCAAATCCAAGTGCTAGAGGCCAAACGCAGGCAAATCCTCGAGGGTCGACAGATGGCGGCCACACAAGCGCGACAGGTGGCTAGTGAAGAGGAGGAAGCTCGGGACAGAGTGACCAGACTCGAGGGTATGCTAGAAGAGGCAGAAGCAGAGTTGAGGGATGCGGTTGCCAAGCGTTCGAGTTACGAAGAGGAGCTGAAAAGTCCGCTCACTCAAAGGCTGAGTGATGAGGAGTTGGCGACTTTGGAGACATTGGTGCCAGAAGTAGCGGAACAAAAGACTGAGCTGGTCTCGGCAACCAGTGCAAGGCAAAAGGTGAGTCGTGGTGACTGTGCCCATATGTGATTGAATGCTGACAGCTTTATAGGCATCCACAGAAAGGAAGCAAGTTGAGCTCGAGCTGAATGAGAGTTTGCGTCGAAACAGAGAGGTGTTCAGAAGTAGACTGGATGATCTCGAGGCGGACGCCGGAGCCGGTGTCATCTTGTCCGGCGAAGTAGAGCTGAAGAAATCGGAACTCGGCAATTTGGAGCGAACGATTGAACAGATGCAGATCCAAGTCGAAGGTGAGTGACTTGTTCGCCCACCTGTGAGGGACGCCCGACTGACAGATATCCCAGAACTCCAACAGACAGCCGAAGATCTGACCGCCGAGATCAGCAGTATCAATGCCCAACTTGACGAAGCTCAAGCTGAGCAGCTGGAGAATACCAGGGCTATCATGCGCGCCCAGAAGAATGCCGAGCGATACTTGACAAAGAGGCAGACTCTGGCCAGCAGGAAGCAGGAAGGCTCAGAGGCGGTCCGGGACTTGGGTGTGCTGCCCGACGAGGCGTACACCAAGTATACCGACCCCGAAAAGTTCTCCATGGAATCAGTGAGTCGAATCAGACCACCTCTTGGTCGAAATATGCCCTGACGCTCGTGACAGGTGATCAAGAAGTTGCACAAGGTCAACGAGAGTCTGAAGAAGTTTGCCCACATCAACAAGAAGGCATTCGACCAGTACAATAACTTCACGAGGCAGAGAGATGACTTGCTCAAGCGTCGAGAGGAGCTGGATGCGTCAGCCGAATCGATCCAGGAATTGATCCAGACCCTGGATCAGAGGAAAGACGAGGCGATCGAGCGAACTTTCAAACAAGTATCGAAGTACTTTGAAGAGGTGTTCGAAACTCTGGTACCGGCGGGTAAAGGTGTTTTGATCATTCAGAAGAAGATCGATGGCTATGTTGTGAGTGCAATCCTGATCGACAGTGTGACCTAGGCTGACCCGACTTGCAGGATGAGGAGAGCGAGAACAACAGTAATCGCGAGAAGAGCGAGATCGACAACTACACCGGGGTCTCGATCAAAGTGAGTGTGACTACGGCCTTTCATGGAGTGAATCGTATGCTGACTGGATGACAGGTTTCCTTCAACTCGAAAGCCGACGAGGGTCAGCGCATCCAGCAGCTCTCGGGAGGTCAAAAGTCATTGGTCGCACTGGCAACGGGTAAGTCTGCCTCTGCATCGTCCCACTACCAGCTGCTCACGTTCGTTTGCAGTCTTTGCCATTCAGAAATGCGATCCTGCGCCCTTCTACCTATTCGACGAGATCGACGCCAATCTCGATGCTCAGTATCGAACCGCTGTAGCTGGCATGATCCACACTTTGTCTGAAAGCGCTCAATTCATCACTACGACGTTCCGAGCGGAAATGTTGGCCCAGGCGGACAAGTTCTACGGCGTGTACTTTGACAAGCAGAAGGTGTCGACGATACACACGATCGAGAAGGACGAGGCGTATCAGTTCATCGAGAACTCCGCCAACGTGGGCCAGCTGTAAAGAGGGTAGTTGGTTAGACAGAGATTGACTCGCCATGGGATCGGACGAGAACGCGCAGCGACAGGTCGCCGCGAGTTTACATATCATAAGGGGCATCTGTTGTAAATATCTGGGTACTGAGAATTTAGAATCAGCAAGGGACATGCACAATCATCAATTCAACTAGTCGGAAAAACGGTCTGTGCAAGCAAGCGAATAGTGTCCCCCGTCTCAACCATCAGTCCAGCAGTGAAGCTGGGATAGGTCTGGGGGGAACAACCCCCTCGATGGCATTCCTGTCGAGTATCAGCTTCGACTCACAACACTTAGCACTCACATGATCGCAAGGACCTTGTCGTCAGAACCTCGGCGTCCCAGCACGTAAAGGGGGTATGGCCGTCCATCGTCCGTCTGGCCACAGGGCATGACTCCCTGCATAGCGGGTCAGCAGGGGCAGACCGACATTGAAGACTGGTAACTCACTAGAGGTAATCCGCCCGTAGCGAACACTGACGATGCAGGTGATTGGTAATCCCCTCCGCCAAGAACGAGCGCATCCAAGCCGTTGTCATCAAGCAGCTGGGTGATCTGGACAGTGAGTTCGGCAAGTTTGTTCAGAGCGGATATGTACGGCGTATTGTCCGCATGTTGCGTCTTCAATGCCAGCTTGAGCGTGTCCTGAACATCTGACTCGTTCTGTAGGTGCGCAGGGAAAGACGACTCCTACGAGAAACCAAGGTCAATGTGGTGTAAGATGTAAGCGAGATCAAAGTGCGACTCACTGGATGCTCCTCCTGCCATTTGATCAGGTCAGCAAGCGTCTTCACTTGCCCACCCTGCACTTTTGATAGATATCCGTCAATAGCATCAGCGCCCTCATGAGTAAGCAGGATAGCGCCGATATCATCTCCAGTCTGGCTACCCTCGTAAAATTGAGGGAACATCTCACAGGCCAGATTGTCGACCTTGACATCGAGTACTTGGGTGATCTTGGAGACTGTGTCGCCCAGAATCTTCTCGTGCTCGGAAGCAAGGCTCGGGTTGTCTTTCGGGTCGTCTAGCCAGTAATTGCCTCTGACGATACCGACGCGGAATTGCTGATTCTCAGCCAGAGAAGCGGTGTAGTCGATCTTGAAGCCCGTCAAAGCAGACAGTCCCAGTGCAAGATCCCAGGCGGACTTGCCAACTGGACCGACACACCCCTGTCGTTCACTAAATAACAGTGTCAGTGCACTCATGTCGACGGTCTTCTTACGTACCTGAGCTTGATGACGCCTTCAGTGGAGACCAGACCTCGGCTTGGCTTGAGACCAAAGACGCCGTGAGCTTTGCAAGGGTACATCTATGCCTTCATCAGCCAAAACCCCATAACAGAGCTGTGGTGACCTACTAACGCTCCACAATGCTCATTGCCGATAGCCAGACCGCAGAAACCTGCCAGCAAAGCCGATGCACATCCAGTCGAGGCTCCCCAAACGGGAAAGTCCTTGGACTGGGGATGGACGACTTGTCCGCCTCTTGGGGACCAACCATCAATACAGTGCGGTCCGAGATAGTTGTTCAATGTAGTCATGTTGCCCTTCCCGATGACTGCGGATTCTCAGTAGATATCACTTATTGGTCTTTGTACTCACTGATGGCGCCAGCCGCGAGAAGGTTGTCGACGACTTTGGCGTTGCGGATGGGCTTACAGCCGACTGGGCGGAGACGTCAGCTATGCGTCAGAACCCTGACATAGGCCTTGAGTGTCGGGTTTCGCCCATACTCACCCAGAGCTTTGGTCCCGGCTGTGGTTTCCATCTTCAGATCTGGATGCACCGCGATCGCGTCGCTATTGACAGTACATCAAAGACCTCCGAGATTGGTGAAACGCTACACTCTCACCTGATGACGACTGGGGTTCCGTGAAGAACAGACTTGACTTCGCCGTTGCGGCGCTGTTCGTCGAGACCTCGAGCGATCCTCAGGACTGTGGGATGAGTTGTCAGATACCAAACTGAGACACAAAATGACGAGGCTCACGGTCATCTCGTGGAGGGGTCTCGATGATAGCCCTGAGACCTTTGCCACTGAGATTGTCGGCTTCAATGCGGTCTTCCCCGTATCCATCAGCTGTTGGGTCTCGTCATACAGCCAGGAGGTGCTCACCCAAGTATTTCCCCACGAGCTGTTCACTGCTCAGCTCCTGCTTTGCAAGAGCGTTTACGAGGTTCTGAAGGGATACGTTGACGAGATCGACCGGCATAGTCCAGAGCTGTGTGGTGGTGGATGATGTTGCGAAGTGATGTGTATTGTTCAGTACAGACCGGAGTAGGATTGGCGATGAGTGCAGAACGCACAGTCTGTCAGTATGACACTGTGTTACCTCCTAGAGTCTTCGCTCAACACATTACACAAAGGATGGCCCCATGTGAAACGTCAAAGCTCGCGCTCATCGAGTATCAAGTAGAAGTGGCAAAGCTTAGAGCGTGCGTGTTGCAAGATGTTGCAAATATCGTCAGGAATCAGAGCAGGGTGTTGGCTGGGCCTCGCAATCCGATGTAGATCCTATCTGTAGCTAGTATCTGCGATGCATTAGTCGTGGTCCGTCGTGATAAGCACATTGCCCAACGTCCGATTCGTGAATCGTAACCACGTAGGCTCCTTTACTCCTGGTTCCCCCTGCTCCTGCGATCACTCCTGGTCGTGCCGCTGGAGGAACTCGCTGATCACATAGTGTCCGTCTAAGCTCAGCACGTTGGCGATTTTCGAGTGCACCTGTACGTGGAATTGATCATAAGGGAAGGCCTCGCCGTCTTCGATCATCATTATCAGCGCCGAATGACATGCAGTGTACTCAGTCGAGACTTACCTATTGTAAAGATGGGTTGTTTCTCCTTATCCAAATTCTCAACAGTATATGCAGACACTGCCATCGTCAGATTGACACCTAGACGCATTGACCCCTGAAGGATAGCACTCACCCCTGTAGTAGTGCTGACACTCCATGAAATAGCAGTCTCCCTTCTCTGCGGCAGTGATCGCGTTGATCATGGTTGCTCGGGGTACCTATGCTCAGTCAGAGAGCGGTATTTGGAATTTGTGAGCCAGGAGCTATACTAACAATACTTTGGACCACCATATCGACCGTGCCGTCCCCGGTGGTGTATACGGGCCACTGCATTAGATCTCGAGCGATCCATGGCATCATTCCAGCACTATCGGGACCTCAGCTTTGCGCTCACGTTACCAACAAGCGATATGGCGACTCACTAAGCGTACATCATCCCTTCACCATCGATCCAGCCTCCAGTACGACCATTCCTCGCTGCGACCTCGTCCTTCTGACGCTGGCTGATGTTACCTCGAGACCCAGTGTTGATCGTCGTCCAAGAGTCGTCGGGCTGCAGCGGCGAGATCTCTGGGAGTGGCCCGACTTGTGACTCGCGCTCATGTTCGCTCTCGGATGAGCCATTGGTTGGTTTCGCGGCATCGTCGGCACTGTTCTGCTTGGGGGTGGCCAAACCGTTGGGACCTCGGTGCTGAGACCTGCTGGTGGAGGCAATCGTGCCATTACCGTCCACTTTCAGGTTCTTCACTTTATCCACCAGAGGATTCACTCCGCCGCCGACAAAGTGTTTTCCCTGCATGGACTTGACTTTCTCTCTTGCTTTCCTCGCCATCTCAATCTTGTCCTCTTCCACGACTTTCATCCGCAGACGGCATTTGTGGTTCTTATTCTGGGCAATCCCCTTTATGAAACCCAACATGAATCGAGTATCGCCAAGCCATCTCATGCCTTCAGTTCCGATATCCAGATCGACCATGAGACCCAGTGCCTGCGATAGGAAAGACCAGTGAACAGTATTTGACGGTAAAATCAAGACAGAGCACAAGTCGACTGGCTGAAGCTGTCCCTTGATGACGTTCAGACAGGCAAGCTCGATATTGAATGTGTCTTTCGGGCCGAAAAGATTGATACAGAGGGAGTTTGCAGAGCCTGAGGAATCATCGTTAGCTGGCAGCGGGCAGTGTAAGGGCTCATGGACCTACCTGTCGGTATCGGCGATATTGGTGTCTTCAGCGCTTGACGAGCGTCTGGTCTTTTGGCCAGACCGTTGAAGACTTCGTAGACGAGGCCATCACCAGAAGCAGTCGAGATGACACTGGCGAGGTAACGTCGATGAGCTGTCATAGCGAACTTGCTATCGCCTACTCACTCATACTTCAACTCCATCTCCTGGACGATCTGCTCAGCATGCAACCGGTGTGTCGTTTCTGCATAACGCCATCAGCAAGGATGATGTCTCTACAGATGACGATACTCACCTATGAGCTCTACGAGGCAACCAGCAGCTTCCAGAAGTGGGACCACCGTGTCTTTCACAATGGCCCTGGCTTTGCCCTTGCCCCCGACGGGATTGACCAGTAGTAACACCTTTCTGAACGGCTTGCTGTGTGGGTACGCCGCCGAGTGTGCTACTTCCACCCATTCCTCTGCCTCTGGCAAATTCATTGGTTCCACCAGGACATGCAGCTTTGTCAACTTGAGCGAGCTGCCCTTAGCCAGGAGGGTGTGGAGGTCGAGCCTGCGTTGTTGGCCTTGGGATCCACTGGCCAAGTGCACCTTGAGCAGATTCCGTATTGAGCATGATAAGAGGCGCTTGGGAGCTATCAAGACCAGTAAACGGCGTCAGTAATCGCCCGTATCGCTGTCCTGCTCCTCTGGTTGCGAACCGGTCCAGGTTATGTTCGTCCAACCGGACCGCGCGTCACTCACGTCGACCATCGCTTGATAGCTGCAGAACGTCCAAGCGGCCATCTTCAATAGTGAGCAGGCCGCGTTTCTCGTTGTGCAGGATCACCGGGAGGTCCTGATGCCTTGGCTTCATTGCAGCGAGGTCGAATGCGGACATGATGTTGCTCTAAGCAAGATCTCTCGTAGGCCTACGGCTATGGCGGAAGCAGATGTGTCGACGTTGATCGACTTTGGTGGATCTGCAATGTGGAGGTGGTCGGGTTCCTAGATCACCAGGCAGGTCTGTCTCTCTCTGTCTTGGTCCAAGTCAGTCAGCTGCCAGGTCTGTGTTACGCACCGACAGATCTTACGCAAAGTGGGATGAGTCAATGCTGGAGTGGAGAATATGAGTGAGATGGAGGGAAAAGAAACGATTGGGGGTGAAGGGAATTTGGCGAAGACGGACAACCGGCCATCACGGCCATACTATCAACAGCTCAAACCAACGCAACTGCCGCCGGGATCAGGTCAACTACGACTCAGTACCGAGCAACAGTCAGACTCGAATCGTAATGGTCACAGGAGAGCACGCTTCACTACATCGCTGGCATCGTACCCGTTGAAGATACTGGCACCGACCGCCCTTCCGTCTCAACCCCCAAATGTCGCATTAGCCTACACGCTCGCCTACGGTGGTGGCCTCGTTGCCAGCGATGTCATATCCCTGCAAGTCGATGTAGAAGCTGGTGCTGGCCTCGTACTGCTCACGCAGGGCAGTACAAAGGTGTTCAAGAGAAGACCTGGTTTGCGCCCACTCTCGCATTTTCGTCACGGCAACGCACAGACCTCTGCCCCGACCCCGAGCTCGACGGACGATCAGACCAAACAGCGAATGCTGGTCAATCTAGCGTCTGATTCATTCCTACTACTCCTGCCCGATTCCTTGTCGCCGTTTAAGGCCTCGAAATACCTACAATCCCAGCAATTCGTACTGCCATCAGATGGCAGCGCTTCAGTCCTCATATTAGATTGGTTCAACTCCGGCCGTGGTCTCAGACCTGGTCCAACAGCCAAGGGATCCGATGTCGAAGCCTCAGATAGCGACCTGGAGGACCTTGAATTGTGGTCAATGGATAGTTACATCTCGACCATTGAGGTCTTACTGAGCGGAAAGATGATCATGCGAGAACGGATGGTTTTGTCAAATCCTCCAGACACTCAATCTTCGACAGCTTCTACACCCCGACAGCAAACTTCACCGGTTTTGACGACAATGGCAAAGCAGCTGGCTCCATACAACGTCTACGCCACTGTACTCATACATGGACCGCACATGGTAAAATTGTTGACAGTGCTGGATGAGATGTGCGAGCAGACGCAGCAGTTCCAGATCAAAGAACCTTTATCACTGGTATGGAGCTACAGCGAAATCAGTACCCAAGGGGGCCGGGGAGGAATAGTCAGACTTGCCGCCTTGGAGGTTGAGGAATGCAGGAACTGGATGAGAGACGTTTTTGGTCGAGGAGGGATACCTGAATTAGTAGGGGAGGGGGTTTGGCCGAGGGTCATTTGATAGACCTGGACGACGTCCAAAGGTATAGACACGCATCTTCCGCATTGTACAGCAGAAGGTCATGAACAGCATTGCATATGTCGTAAAGGTCGTCAGACGTTAATATACCATAGGGATCCTCTATGTGCAGACCTTTGACGCATGTTCGCCGCTCAACGTCTTTGACAATGTAATACCGCAACTCAAGATCAGAACGATGGTCCCGAAACCGGCGCAGAGTACGGCTGGCAATTTCTGCTTCGAATGCCATTTACCTGTCGTGAGAACGTAGAATGCAGACGCGGGGAACTAGACGAGAAGTCAGTCAATGATCGACCTAACTGTGCTGATTGACCCACGATGAAGGCCAAGGCAGTAGCGGACATGCCGCCCGCTATCTCAAGTACAACTCCGAGATCGCAAGTCGTTAGGGAGACTGCGAGACGTCAGTTCTCGTGAAAACGCTCATGTATCGCATACTCACTGGCCATGCTGGTGAAAACGATAGCCGAAGTCACCGCGACGTGTCGGACTTTGGAAAAGGGCTTGTCCTTGAAGAAGAAGTCTTCAATCACTTCTCGACAAACGTAGTTCTCCAACGGGACTGGTACCGGAATAAGCGTCACTGCTTCCGTCCATGACGATGGTCCTGCTCACTAGTCGTGGACATATTCGCCCCGAAACAGAACCTCGCGATGTTGATCAACAAGTCGTCCGGACTGAAATTGTTGAGAATGTTGCCTTGGGTCTTGTCGGTGAATACAACGTAGCCAGTCACGGCCATGAGCAAACAGCAGATCAGACTCATGCCAGTGGACGCGTGCGTGACTTTGTTGAAACTAGGATCGATGTCAGCTGTCATCTACACGTTTGGGCCAGCTGACTCACCGGTCTAGAGTGGGTGTTTCTATGCTTTGATAGATGAACATGGTATTGTGGTGACAGACAAACTGGGCCTGTGCGTCAGCAAGAAGGTGAGACAAATGAGCCGACATCAAGGCTCACAGCAAAGGAGATAACGCCTATAGCCGAGAAGACTCCAGGGCGTATGAACGAGAAGATATGGGATGACGAGCCTTTGAGCTCAGGCTCAACAGCGGCACCTCGCAAAACGACCGAGAAGACGATGATCATCATGGAGACGATAGCTGTATGGCATGCCGTCAGCACGGAAACTCGGACACTAGAGGTCAGGAGAGGAACTGAACGCACCAAAGCTGGATGATTTGGAGAGCTTGACGATATCTCGATGTAGACTCAGAGGGAAAGAGACCAGTAGGGTGATGATTATAATGATGGCGTGGCGATCGACAAGCAGATCCAGGACAGCATGATCTGCCAGCCAAGGGAAGATATAGGCGATGACATGGGGGATGGAGTCACCTGTGCAAAGATCGTCAGCCTTGTTGTCGATATGCGGGTCCGAGGAGGGAGCTTATATTATGACGTTAAAAGCGCACATCCTGGAGGAGTCAGTCAGGACACTGTCCAGAGGCAAGCAATTCCACGACTCACCCTCCGAAGGCAAATGCGAACTGGAAGAACGACACCGCAGCAGATCCTGCTCGTCCAAAGCAATGGTGCATGACGTCCGTATACGAGTCTCTCCCGCTCAACTTGGCATTTATCACCACGAGCCTTATTGTCCTGGGCGAAGTTTCAGCTCGAGGAAGGGGAAATCCAGAGCTGGAAGATAGTCCAGGACTCACCAGTCGGTCACCACTGCTAAAGCTATTAAGAGCACAACCCCCGTAACAAATCCAGCTTGCGATATGGCGTAAGGCAGCCTGTCAACAGTCAGTCAAATCTCAGTCACTGTGACGAGCCGTGGCCTACTGACCCTACTATGCCAGCACCTATGATGGAATTCGCCATCTGTCCAAGGTCAGTCATAAATCGACAAGCAAGACTAGCCCACTCACATTGGCTATCCCATCCAGTAATGTGCCCTTGGCGACATTACTAGTGCCCTGACTGAGTTCCAGCTCCTCCAGCTCTTCGGTCAGACTGTCTCTCCGTCGGGTATCCCTCAGTAGAGGCGCCTCTGATAGATCCGCATGATCCCGGTCATCGAAGTCGTCTGCTGGACCGCGAAACACTGATAGTATGGCGATGACAGTCAGCTCCCTCTTTTGCTGCTAACGACTACGTTTCTAAGGAATCTAGGCCAGATCCGCAAGAGCAATCACTCACGGACATCTCTTACTTCCCTGTCCGCCTCCATATCCTCTCTTGACATGTGAAGTGACCTCCTGCCCAGCTCTTGATCCAACTTTGAACGACTCCCATTTCTCCGTATCCTTTCTGTAGACTGCGGTCGAGATATAGGCCGAGAGATTGTCCTGCTAGAATGTCGCGAGGACGGCCTTGAGGGTCCCGCCCCCGAGTCGATATGTTGGGGGAGCACCCCAGACCCGCCAACCCGGCTGAGCAGTACCTCCTCGTCGTCGTTCATAGCAATTGGTGTCCGGTGGTCCGAGTCTCCGACTTTTCTTGCTGGCAAGCTAGAAAGACCCCTCCTCTCCTTAGCGGGTGTTGGGTGGATTCAAGGGTCGTATGCGTATGTGTGAATGTCAAGTCTTCGCTGTTGTCGACAACAAGTCTGGCTATCTGCAACGCAGCAGCACTCTCCCACCTTTGTGCGAAGCTAAACGCGGGGTCTCCAACGGTGTTGCCACTCGCACGTGGCCTAACCAGGCTGCGATTAACTGCCGGTGGATGGACTGAGGTGCAGCTGAGTTGTCAGACGGGACTCGGGAGTGACGGTGGGACACTGTAGTGCATCATACCTGGGCAGCCTCACTGGCGTAGCTCCGAAAGTGCATGAGATTGCGAATATCATGATGGTTCGTGAAGATTGCAACATTACTTTCCACTCATCAAACCCTTCAACCACCCGAAAATGCCTTTGCTCTTCTGCGCCTTCTTCTGGACTGTATCGACAGGGACGCCCTCGACGATCTTCATTCGCTTCTTGTAGTCTCCCGGCAGCTCGAGCTTCTTCGCCGCCCACAGACCCTTGCGAGATTTCCTGTAACAGTACATCAGCTCAATTCTCCAGTCCGCTTTCCTCTGCCAAACTGACCTGGCAGTCGCTTCCACCTGTTTCAGACCTTCCAATCCCCACGGTCCGTACTCTGCCCCTGCGGACTCGTACACCACTGCCATACCCTCTTTGAGCATCAGCACCGGTAATGGCTTATTCCACCATAATCTTCGGTAGATATAGGGCACGGCCACCTGCCAAAGGTATCAGTACTTCTTCCAAAGCGCTACGATCTCTGTGACTCGTTCCCCAACTGGGAAGAGACAAGAAGAGACTTGCACTCACTATACGACTATATTGGTCTTTCCGGAGCAGTTCACAGGTCATCGTCTTGCCCATGATGGTCGAGCGTAACCAGTCCAAAGACTCCTTTGCGTGTGGTTGTGATGGATTACCAAAGTGCGCGTTCTCAGGAGCGTCCACACCGCTTATCCGTATGTGAAGCGTCTGATCTCTAAGTTCTGTTCAGGATGTTCTGATCAGTCGACTACTTCAGGCCGTATATCGGAAATTGACACACCTTTCGCCGTGCTGGGCACTCTCCTTATTTTGGCGGGAGACTTCCAAAACGGCCCAGGCGTGTGATATAGCCTGAAATTATCTACGAGTGATCAGAGGTCGTTCATCTGGCAACATCTCAGCACATCGGAAGCGAGCTCACCTCCATCCCCTACACTGGTGACGATACCCCGTACCCATCTCCTTCCGTCCAGCATCTTATTCGTGACGTCGTTGACATTCTTGATACGCCTCCAATATCGTCTATACCCCAGTAAACCACCCGCACCTAGTCCTACTCCTCCAAGAGCACATGCTATCCCCAGGACAAATGGGTCCTCAGGTATGCTGATCGACGAAGCGCCCTTTTTCACCCCATCCACCGTTTTGTCAAAGTAAGCTGCTACCGTAGATGGACCCGAGTCAACCGGCTTCACTGGCTCTTTTGGCGAACTGGAAAACCATGATGTAGAGGATGACGATGACCAAGACGCAGCAGGAGGGGCTTTGGCGGCTGGCGTTGAGGTCGAGGTCGAGGTCGAGGTCGAAGACGTACTTCCGTTACCAAAGTTGAACGAGGGGATCAGACCCTTAGCACTCTCGATCGAAGATGGCGCTTTGACTTCCACCGCTTGCTTTGGCTCTTCACTCGGGCCCGATCCCGAGAACCATCCCATGCTGGAAGAGCACTTGTACTCCTGCGAGTGCTGTATGCTAGGGAACAGCAAACGGCGTCGCAACAGAGGGTAACAGACCCAAAACAGATCGAAGGATGCACGAATGCAAACAATTTCAGTTAGTCACCTCCACCGGGCAGACAGCCGGCGGGTCAAGAAGTGGTCAAGACCGCTACCAGTCTACTGACAGCTGCTGTTCAACCTTCATGCTGTGCAGCACACTAGGCAGTATAGGTCCGCGTCCCGTGAGGCGCACGTCCGCGCTCTGCAGGGAGCATCGGCGTGTACTCGTACAGCACGCAAAGTGGCCCGTCTCCTTGCAGTCTCAAAATACGCAGAACCTCGAGCACGCTGACGGTGATGTCTTGAAAGCTGCGCCCAGCGTGGTCATTCACGAAATACATAACCCATGAAGGCTAAAGCCCAAGTACGCAACCCAAACCCGCACCTCCAAGAGCCTGGCATCCCATCGAGTCCTCTCGACGAGATTTTTAAGCAGATCTCCTGGCCTTCTTGGCGGCTCGGACAGCGGCGTTCTGGACCTTTCGCTCCTCGGTGTGTTTGGCGACCTTGGCGTTGTAGTCGGAAACGATTTCCTGGATATTGGGTCAGTCACAGTCGCAGGTTGTGCAGCTCTGCTCGGACTCACCTTCTGGGCCTCTGTTCGTCTCTTCTTGAGCGACCTGAGGTGTCTCTTTCGCTGCAGTCGCATGGGGGTGACGAGTCTATACAATTGATCAGCAAGCGCCTACGAGTGGACGATCACGGATAAACTCACCGCTGGATCTTGGGGGCCTTGGTGTAGGTCTTTCCGGCCTTGGTGGTAACCTCTCGTCGGATCACGAATTTCGTAACATCATCCTCCTTGGACAAGTTGAAGAATTTCCTGATCTTGGTAGCTCTCTTGGGACCGAGTCGCTTGGGGAGGGTGACGTCGGTCAGACCTGGAAGGTCCTTCTCTCCCTGCTTGACAATGATGACGGAAAGGACACCGATGTCTGGGCCAACGTAGGCACCTCGGACGGACTGAGGCAGCGTGAATAACGGTCCGAGATACAACGAAGATGGCAACTCACCTTTCTCTTTCGCTCACCCGTTCGTCGGGCTCGGTAACAAGAGTGGCCGTCGGACAGGAGGAGTCGAACTCGGTGGTTGACAAGGACACCCTCTTTCATTGGGAAACCCTAAGGCGCGAAGCAATCAGCCCCCAGTTCAGACATCTTTCTGTGCGCGTCCAGCATCCCGTCGCCTGTTGCCCAGCTAGTCTCCTTCCAGTGCGTTTGACATCCCCAGTTCCATTCCAGCAGCTAGACTCGATCCTATCACCCACCTGTTTGTCGTTACCACCGGTGATTCGGAGGACGTAACCGGCCCACTCGTCACCGAGGGAGTCGGCTGGGACCTCGTTACCCATCTTCTTCTCCATGAAGACTCGGCTAGATAGCAAGCGTCAGCACACTGTCAACTGGACCCTTGTCGACCATTCCTCCTAGTGTCTCCTGGTCGATGCAAAATCCTTTCCATCGTGTTTTCCGTGATTGTGCTTTAATCGTCACTTACGTCTGCTTCTCCTCCTCGAAGTCGAAGAGCTTTTGAGCCCCTGTGGCTGGGTTGGCGACGTTCAACTTCATTTTTGATGGATAACGAAGTAGACGATGGTGAGGATCAAACAGATGAGCAGCAAGCACTGTCCGACGACACTGGAGACTGGCGTTTCTCGCACCCAAAAGTATGACTGCCACATGTCGGAGTCAACTCCGGGAATTTGGTCGGGAATTTCGGTTTGCTTTTCCACAGCCAATTCGGCGTTATCTCTCGATTTCAAGTGTGGCGGAAACTGAAATTCAATACTCCCCTCTCTCGCGGTCTCTCGCTCGTGGACGTCGTTAGACTTTGTGTCAAGGCCATCACAACTGCTCTCTTCAGCCTTCAAGTCTTAACCAAAGTATCAATCAGCCAAAATGGGTCGGTGAGTAATGCTGTCCGTTGAATCGACCTCTCCGCCATCAGTCATTGGAAAGAAGAGCAAACGAATCGAGGAACATACAAGGCGATGCGCAACTGGAGAATTGGACACATAGAAAAGCAGTCATGGAGGACGATGGCGGAGCTGTCGCCTGATAGCAGGATGCCAGGCGAGTTGTTGCAGGTTTGCTGACGTGCTGCTCCTAGAATGCACTCCAAAGGAAAGGGAATGAGCGCCTCCGCTCTTCCATACAGGCGATCTCAGCCATCTTGGTCCAAGGCCACCCCAGAGGAGGTCTCCGAGCAGATCTTCAAGTTCGCCAGGAGAGGTCTTTCCCCATCTCAGATCGGTGTCATCTTGAGGGACTCGCACGGTATTCCCCAGGTCAAGTCCGTCACCGGTAACAAGATCCTCCGAATCCTCAAGACCAACGGTGAGTGGAGGGTTCCATGGATAAGGTAGTCTGCGGGATAGCTGGCACGGCGCGGCTCGGATGCCATCCGATGGAGGACTGTACTGGAGAGACGTACCGTGCGGACATGAAATAGCAGGACGGGCCCGCAGACTACCTTATTTGTCTCACCGTGCCGACTTTTTGCACCAACTAATCCCCTCCGTCAGGTCTCGCCCCATCCATCCCAGAGGACCTCTACCACCTCATCAAGAAGGCCGTTTCCGTTAGGAAGCACCTCGAGCGAAACCGAGCCGACAAGGACGGTAAATTGTGAGTCCCTGCCCAACGCCAGTGTGCCCTGTGTCCGAAGCTGACTTCGTTTCCAGCCGAATGATCTTGATCGAGTCCCGAATCCACCGACTGGCCCGATACTACATCAAAACCCAGCAGCTCCCACCAACATTCAAATACGAGGCTGCCACCGCTTCCACCCTTGTCGCTTAAGTGTATGGACGAGGCGTAGTCGTGTAGAGGGAGGGGTCTTGTAAGAGGGATTTCGGCGCACCACGATAGGGTCTATCAATCGCAGCATTCATGCATTGATGACTTGACGAGAGCTTGTGATTGGAGCTTGCGATTGAGGGACTTGGAACGTCTTGTTTGGAGGGTGCAGAATGTCCGGGCCCTGCGATGGCTGTCTGACGCCATTCAGTATGTTCTGACGGATGTGATTCAACTGTGGTCATGGAGATAGTCAGGTGCATAGATCTGACCTCGACTGATCCCTGTCCGTGATGATATTGGCACGCATTATATCAAGCCCTAGACTAACTCTCCTGCGTCCCCCTAACGCCCTGCGGTGTCGACGGCATACTTCCGTGTACCGTCCCCGGCGAAGTGACAGCCTCGTAGCCCAACTCTGAACCTGTCTGCGAACGTGAATGCGAAAACGAATGGGAATACTGGGAATAGGGTATGATGGGTGAACCTGATATCTGGGAGTATCGATCCGAACGGAGTTGTTCCTGCTCTCGCTGCTGTGCGCGCCGCTCTATCAATTGGAGGAACGTCTTGCGGTGGTAGTAGTTCATCGCGGCGACAGCTTGACGACCGACCTACGAATCACGCAGTATGAGCGTTGCTATGTCGGGCCGAGCGGGAAGATAGTCAGTCAACTCACGGCGAATTGCTGAAGGTTTAGCACGATCTCCACGGTAGACTCTCTGATACCCGGCCACCGATGGAACAACCCGTTGGCCAGGGGTGTCAAACCACCAAGATGAGGAGGCAGGAGGGTCAGTAGCTAAGCGGTCAAGCTTATCAGCGCTGCTCTCAATCGGGAGCCTTCGACAGCGCTACTCACCTCGACAATCTGGTCATAGGACCGTAATGTCGCCAGAGAGGAGAAGATCATTTCAGCTTCGCCGTCACTCATATTCTTCCCCAGCCGCAGACGGGAAATCTGATGCTGAACATCAAAGCCGCTGACGGCGCGTTTGCGCTGCCATCGTGCCCAGTCCTACCCAGGGTCAGCATGTGAGGCTCGCCTCTTTGCCCTCTTCACGATGGTACCCACCTTGACGTATAGCTTGTAGCTCTTGGTCTTGCGCCACGCTTCAATCCTATACCCATTGCCCCACATTTCCCTGCTTTTGCTCTGATCGTCCCCGAAGACAGTCCCGCTGCCCAAGAGCCCTTCCTTGCATGGGATGGTCGGGTATCCAATCTTCGTAGAGCCGGTGTGTATGAACTCCTGATACGAGGCGAGCCGGATGAATCTGATAAGATAGTCTGTGAATCGAAGGCGAATGTGGGGTTCACCATAATGAGACTGCATTGCCGACAGGATCTGAACAAGTTGTCAGTGGGTGTAAGGGAAAGCCCGGTATTTCACTCACATCCTCCATGAATTGATTGTCGACACAGTCGGCTCTGCTCTGGGCAGCTTGTTTGCCCGCCGGCGTGCTCATCGCCGTACCGGTATCCTCATCCACCTTGACGATACTCTTGTCCAAGCTGCTCTCGCTACTCCTTCCACTGCCTTTGCTCATCCCCATATTCACCAGGGCAGGATTGGGACCGACTGCACCCTTCAATTCTTTCGACACGGTGACCTTGCCCGTTTCAAGATTACACAGCACATCCCATGTAGATGGCAGCTCCTCAAATCTAGGATTCGTCACACCTGCCACGAAACCGCTGTTGAATTCCTCCAAGATGTCGAGACTGGCAAGATTGGCATAAGGGAATGCCGACTCAGTGATGCCCCGTAGGACCTGCCCGCAACCGGACACCAACGCACAGGCGGCTAATACCATCCGTGCGACCTGATTGGCGGGCAACCCGTGGCCGAGAAACATTACCCTCTTGTTGGCGATCAGGGCGTTGAAGATGAGTATCACCGGGTGTGTCAATGGCCCATTGGTGTGCAGATGCGGGTGGAAGGGGGGCGGGAACGGGGCCAACTGTTGGGAGAATGCGTTTACCAGCTCAATAATCGAGTACTGACATCCCCCAATCAGCATTGTAGCCATGCGAACTGAGGTGCACTCACGTCGCCCACGTCCTCATCAAATACGGTCATTGGAATCCGAATTGGCACCGTGATCTTCTTGAATCTGGCTTCAGTCTCGAAAAAGTGCGTATCTCTAGGTATGCCCTTCCTAGATTGTCCAATGATCGCCTCTGGGGTGTAACGACCTTCCCTACTTGAAGGTGTCGTCTGGCGATACTGACTTGAACTCCCACTTCCCTTCCTCAATCCAATTTCTGGCCTGGCCGACATACGTGAGGAAACGCTCATTTGCTTGGTATGCCGCTGATGTGATTGGGGGCGGGAAGCGTGAGAGTTGTTGCTGATCAAGTCGGCGTCTGTTATGCCGCCATTGGACCCTTCATCGCTTTTCGCTTGTTGTTCCTCGTCATCAAAGTACTCTTTGGTCCCGGCGAGATATGCTGGATCGGGTAGGATAAATTTATCCTCGAATAGGTCTTTCCGTTCAGACTGCCGCAGGAGGATTCTTTCTGATCTTGATAATCGAGGCATTCCAGCAACCGAGATCGCGTTGGCAGAGTCGTATAATCGAGCCAGTATTTCGGGGGAAGGGGAGATGAAGTATTCTTCCAAGGCGAGCAGAAGTAAGGGCTAATGACGGGCATCAGGTAGTAAGCATCACGGTGTTGACTGTGGCACCTTGAACTCACCTTGTAGATTCCTATATATGGGTTTGGAGTGCAAATCGCCATTGCTTTCACCATTGCCCCTCTTCTCATCTTCTTGTCTTCCTTCATCCTGACGCAATTCAAGACGTACAATAGTCCTCCTCCCGCAACTCCTCGCTTCGGCTTAGTGATGGTGACTGATGCTGACTCCAGAATCTCCTCCGTGGACCCAACGCCAAGATTGCCGCTGTCCACACTGCCACCAATGGAAGACCGTCCGTTCTGCACTGCAGCCATCATATCCTCGTTGTCGGTTGATGTCCGTGTAGAGGAAGGTACCTGGTCTTCATGGGAGAACATTGGCGCTATGGCCGAAGAAGGCGTTTGACCAAGGTAGAATATCGTCCAGTCCTCCGCACGAAGATGCGCTCCATCCGGTAACATCAGTTCCGCCAATCGGCTGGTGATGTCAGCGCTACGTCCCTTGATAGGACACTTGATAGGTCCCTCGCAGGACTCACTGCTCGTCTGTGCCGGTAGGATAGGGGTATTGATGGGCCAAGGTCGCTCCCGCATCAATGTCGAATTCTGCCAGTAGACAGAAATGCACAGCGTCCTCTTGTCTCCCCTCTGCCTCTTCGACAGTAATATCACCCTGCCCATCGTAGTCTATGTCTCCAGCATCACCCGTCAACCCCAACTCCGAATCGAAGTCCCTTTCGGTTGGTGGGTGATGGCTGGTATGGGAGAACGCCGTTCGGGGTGATTTACCAGGCGTCTGAGGTAAAGGCGGCAAAGTGGACGAAGATGGCTGTCGCGTATGCTGAGTATATGGCTGCGAGTGAGTCCGTGTGTGGCCATGAGAAGAGACTGACATGCTACGTAGAGCGAGATCACCAAGCAGGGTATCCAGATGTCGTGTCGTGAATCACTCTTGGACACCGATTTCAACCGTTGACGCGCGAAACAATCGCTCGCTAGGGCTTCGATCCGCTGTATCTGACCGCCGGGGTAGTAATGCTAGTCGACCTGGGTATATGTCATGTCGTCAGTAACACGTCGAGAGTCGTTATAGGAGTGAGAGATCGGGTCGCAACAATAACAACAATACGGAAGGGATCTCGCGTTTTGGTCGTGGTCATTTAACGAGAGCCGTGCCTGAATGCCTGGGATCCCGGTACAATATATCCTGTACAACCTTCAATCACGTCCAAGTCGATCGCGATAACAGCAACATGAGTACCCTATGCGCAACCCCACTGGACCTGCACCCAACACCGCGACGGTCAAATGTTCATGCACATTTTCTGCAGTGTAGCAAGCCATATGGGAAAACGGAACAGGAGAATATGGACAGATTACGGGGTACGAAGAAGCATCCTGAGCAGGAGAGGGGGGAATGTAACGCGGAATCCGCGGGCAAGGTAAGTAGGGAAGTGGGCTTGAACACCCCGGTACTGGAAAAATGCAATGATACGTATGTGGAAACGCAAGCGAGACAGAGACGACCGGGACGGCGGGCAAGTCGAGTGGGAGGCTTGGGGCCAAGCGGCCGTCTACTCGGTGGTGACGGATTTGGCCAAGTTTCTTGGGAAGTCAACGTCGACTCCGTTCATGATTGCCAGGTCTAGAGCGTGGTCAGTTGATAGCCCTAGGCCTGTTCGCGCGGAGACTCACGGTATGACAAGAGCTGGAGTGGGATGACGTTGATCAAACCCTGAAGACAGTCGACAGTTCGCGGAACTCGGATGACCTTGGCCGACTCTGGAACAGCAGTGTCGTCCTCGTTGCAGATGATGACTGAGAAACGGGTCAGCTTTGGTTGGTATCACACTGTCAAAACGTGATCTACTCACTTGGCTGACCCTTTCTGGCGGTAACCTGAGCCAAAGCCGACTGGACCTTGGGGTACAAGGAGTCTCTGGTCATGATGAAGATGACACTGCAGACACATGTCAATCCTATTCGTTCGTGTATTCGGCATGGTACTCACGGCAAGTGCTCATCGACGAGGGCCAGAGGACCGTGCTTCAACTCTCCAGCGAGGATCTAGTAGTCTGATCAGTTCACTATACTTCGCGACTGCGAGATATGAGCCACTTACACCCTCGCTGTGCATGTACGACACCTCCTTGATCTTCAGAGCACCCTCTAGACAGGTGGCATCTAAGATGCGGTGAGCTTTATGCAGGCTAAGTCAAAATAGATTCCAGCTCACATTGGTAACCTCGGCCCATGATCAGCAGACTCTTCTGACCGGACAGCATGTCGATTGCCATGGTCTGCAAGTTCTTGTCCATGCCCAACACCTTCTTGATCTGGGCGGGAATGTCGTGGAGACCGTCAATGATCTGCTGCCTTCGCTGAGTCTTGGAGATCGAGTCCGCAGCGAGCTGGACGGCCATCATGACGAGAGCGATGTATTGCGAAGTGTAGGCTTTGGTCGAAGCGACACCAATCTCGGGTCCGGCGTTGATGTGCACACCAGAGTGGGTCTCTCGCGACAAGGTGGAACCGACAGTGTTGACAACACCGAGACAGAGCGCACCCCTCTCCAAGCAGTATCGCATGGCCAAGATCGTGTCGGCGGTCTCACCAGACTGCGAGACGAAAATGGCGACATCGTCTCTGAAGACCGGAGTTCGCCTGTCCAGGAAGTCGGAGGCCAGCTCAACGGCAACGGGAATGTCGGTGAGCTCCTCGAATACGGGTCGGACGGCGATACACGAGTGGTAACTGGTACCACAGGCGACGAACAGCAGCCTTCGTCCTCGTCGGATGACTGGGAGGTAGGCCTTGAGACCACCGAGAGTGACGTCCCGAGTGTCGAAGTTGACTCGACCTCGCATGGTGTTGACGACAGACTCTGGCTGCTCGTAGATCTCCTTCTGCATGAAGTGGTCGTATTGTCCCTTCATGATCTCGGCGAGCTCGATCTCGAGGTGCTCGATAGCTCGAACAGAGGACAGTCCGTCATCTCGTCGCAGTCGGTGGATGTGGAGCTCTGTATGGGGTCAGCCTATATCACGATATCCATGCATCTCACTCACCCCCTTCGGCGATGTGGGCAATGTCGTCGTCCTCCAGATAAAGCACTCGCTTGGTGTGCTCAATCACAGCACTGGCATCGGACGCGATGAAGTACTCGATTGGCTGGGGCATGCCATCCTCCGAGAGGAAAGCTCTGGACTGGGATCGTCGGATTTTGGGGGCGGTACCGTTGACCGAGGCGCCCGGGCCGTTGGGAACGCTGAGGAGACCACCGTTGGCCTCGTGTTCTGGCAGATGAGTGTCAGCGGGAACAACGAAAAAGATGAGCTGCCACTTACGGGGCTCGTCGTTTGGCAGTTCGACGTCCACAAAGTCCACCTTAAGCTTTCTGTCGGTCTTGACACCGATGAGGAGAGGAGAACCTCGTCTAGCAGCGACAATCTCGTCTGGGAAGTGGGTCGACTTGAAGACGAAAGCGAAAGAGCCTTCCTGCAAGGTGGAGGGAACATTAGCCCATTCGACCGATCACTCGACAGTCACACTTACTAGCTCCTTGATGACCGTCTTGATCAGCTCAGTGAAGTTGAGTCGCTTGTGGGGCTGGCTGTCCCAAACGTATTTGCAGAGGACACCGACAACCTCGGTATCCGTGTCGGTTTGGAACTTGTAGCCTCGCTTGTGGAGGACGAGCTTCAGCTCTTTGTCTGGCGGATGGGTCAGCGATAGAACGGGACTCTTGAGCGTTACAGTGACGTACAGTTGGTGATGATACCGTCTGAATAGATGGTCAGTCGAATGCTTCTATCTACTTCGACTATGACTCACTGTGCACCAAGCTGAACTCTGTCTGGGCGTCGCTGACGTGGGGGTGACAGTTGAGGATGCTGGGAACACCGTGGGTAGCCCAACGAGTGTGGGCCATAGATGTTTGACTAAGGAAGACTTTGTTCATGTCAATAGCCTTCTGTTGGATTCCGTCGGCTATCTCGGTTGGCAAGGGGGAAGGGATGGCGTCGGCAATGTGCTTTCGGAGCGAAGCGACCTTGGCGACCTCCTTGAAGGTGATGAGTGGGGCGTCGGGACTGTCGCCGTCGATTCCAATACCTAAAGCATAGACGCGTCAGATCATGCACGAGGGATGGAGACGCTCTGACCTACCGGCACTATCGTAACCACGGTATTCGAGTCTAGCGAGACCGTTACAGAGGACCTCGCAGACATACTTTCTGTCCTTCTCGACAAGGTAAGAGCAATAGGCGAAGATTCCTGGCATGATTTTTGAGCACTGGGGTCGTGAGGGCTGGCAGCTGAGGAAGAAGACTCACCACACATTGTAACGAGTGTTTATATGGGTTTGGGGGTATGTGTGATGGCTGGGTAGTGAGGGCTACAGAGAAACGAGGCGTGAGGGTATTATATCCCCGTATTTGCGAGAGATCTGCTGTGCGCTATGACCGGGTGCGATTATACACAGTGACGAGGTGACGAGGTGTTTTGATGCAGAGCAGGCCGGCGGCAGATGGGAATATCGGGGTTGTTCGGTGGTGCGGTAAGAGCGAGTAGGAAGATGGATTTCGTTGATGACAGGGCCAAGTTCCGCGAGAGGAAGTTGATAAATGCCAGTCGTTTGACGTCGTATAGCCCAAAGGAGGGCGGCGGGTGAGAAAGGCACGTAGAAGAACGAGTTCAAACCGCCCAATGCCGATCATAGGAACAGAGGTGTTTGTCAGGACGGTGTAACCATGCGATCGGGTTTACGCGGACAAAGATAAGAGAAGGAAGAAGGGTGTTCTGTCAGTATAGCTTCTGGTGTGTGTGCTGGAGCTGTCACCATGACGACTCACCGGTTGGACTTGACCGTGCTCGAAGAAGACGCAAGAGTCGACAGAAAGAGCTAGGCTATATTTGATTCTCCCGGCGTTCTCTTCTTCCCTATCTTGCTTCGCGGTGATCGGAGGCGATGTACACGTTGAGCGAAGGTCTAGGACGAGGTGGCGAGCTGACCGCTGGTCGTGTTGGGTGTATGTGAAACGAGTGGCAGGAGGAGGTTTCTGTTGCCAAGAATCAGAGTCGTCGGTGGCGGTTAAAGTCTGAGCGCGGAGTCGACTCACGGGTATCAGTCGACAGGGTAGATCACGGTCGCTGCTTTCCGGAATGAAGGCAGTGCGGGTATGAGGTATGGCGTTGATACAGGATTATCGCGAGCAAGGCATAGCATAGATGCATCCAGTAAGTACTCTCCAGCATCGCCTCAGCCATCCATTGAGGGCGGGCTCAAAATTCCCTTTGTTTTCCTTGGTAAAAACAGCGCCCAGTGACGTTGACGCGTCAGGATCCGAAACACGAGACCCAGGAATAACAGGGAAGGTAGGCGTGCGAACACGTGGTCTGATCACGCCAGCTGCTCGCAGCCCTAACTGTGGGGTTGCCACGTGGCTTCGGTAGGCTCGTCACTACTTTGTGGGGCAGTTCCGGCAATTCCGGCTACGTCCGCGATCCATGTCAGACTTTGTTGTCTGCAAGCACTGATCTGGAAGGGCAGGCAGCGACAGTAGCAGCCTCAACGAGAACTAGCAAGCGGCCGAAGGAGGTCGAAGCCCTGGTGTCGCACACCTGGACTAGGAAGGCTTTGAATTATGTCTTCGCCTGAGAGTGTGTCCAACACCGACTTGGACATCGACACCGCAACATCCTCAGGCTCACCGGACATGTCGTCAATCAACGACTCACCTCCAGTTTCACCAAGACCACATTCATCACAAGTAGCTCCCTCCACACTCGACGACTCGGAGTATGATCTAGCTTCTACAGTCCTACCTTCCAGCCATGACGAGACATCGACCAAGTCGTTCTCGACACCACAGTCGAAACACATCAAACAGGAAAGCTACGGTTCTCCTGCTCGACCTACCAGTGCTGGACCTCCAATCCTGGCAAAGCCAATCCAGGTGAATCCCACTTCGGTCTCTGTACCTCCGCCTTCAGTCCTTGATACCTCGGCATCACCAGAGATACCGCCCGGAGACACTACACCGAGCGAGGGTACACCTACTATCGCGCCATCAGCCTTACGACGGACCGCCTCTTCCTCCTCGGCGGATGGAGGCCAAAGGGATAGGAAGAGGTTGAGGTTTACACAGCTACCTCACGGAGAGTCTGGGGGCCTAGGACTGGACACCAATGACGACGAGCACGTCTACTACCCTGGCAAAGCTAGCGACAGCGAGGAGAGAATAGCTGGAAGCGGGAGGAACCTGTCAAGAGAGAGTCATCTTCGTAGCGATCCGGGAACGCCGAACTTGTCGGAGACGTGAGTCACCGACAGATACCATCCGACCTGATGTGAAGCTGACCTACGAACCTGTACTCTAGGGCGGACCACATACGGCGCACTCTATCTCTTGCATCTTTAGACGCTTTGCTCTCAGCAGACCCGAAGGAGAGAGATCGTCTGTTGGCAGGTGTATCCAAAGCGGGACGAGAGCTGGTATGGAGACATCCGGAGGAGGAGAAACTGTATCCTCGAGATGCAGAACGGGCTCTTGTGCTTGCTATCAAGCGAGGGCTAAGTGAGTTCAAACCCTCGATCATGATGACTAGCTAGCCTAACGAGACTCAGGATCGTTCATCCTTGCGTTCAGCGTCAGATCTGGGGTCAATGTGCTCTTACTGCTCTTCCGAGTGTTCAGAAGTAAGAAGCTCACCCTGGCGGCCCTGCGTCGTGCCCTCATTGGTCCAGACTCTTTCAGATTCGGCGCAATGTTAGGTGAGTTCGGTCATTTTGTTGGATCGACCTAAGCTCACGCAAACACAGGTACATTCACATTCCTCAATACTGCCACCCTTCATTTACTCAGGCTGGCGCCACCGTTGTCATACCTCCGTCGCCGGTACAAGACCGGCATTTTCAACACACCCTCCTTTGGCCCACCAGCACGGGAAGGCGCGGAAGGCGAGCGGAAATGGCAGGCAGCGGTTGCTGGCGCCGTCGGATCGTTGGGTTTGCTATGGGAAACCTCGGGCAAGAGGACAGGCATAGCTCAGCAGTAAGTGCAGCTCGCGCGCAAGCCCAATACTTCCCAAAGCTCACACCTCTTAGAATGTTCGTCCGTGGTTTACAAGGGTCGTATAACCAGTACACCCCACGACTGGGTATACACGTCCCGCACGGGGATGTGATACTATTTGGGCTGTGCTGTGGGCAAATCATGTTCTCGTGGCTGTTCAATCCAGAGACCATGCCCGTGGAGTATAACAGGTGGTACGTAGCTCCGCGCGGTCACTTACGAAGTACTCGACTTACTCTCTCCCTAGGATTGCTGGAGCAGCCTGCGTTCCCCAAGCGGCGTTGCTGGCCAACAGAAGTATCATCAGGGACAATGTTCTCCCGGTAGACCTGGTCCAGCGGTCTCTCGAGCACAAGGTGGATACAATGAGCGTCCAAAAGCCAACAGGGCACTCGCTGACGATTTGCCAGGCTCTGACACCTGACAATGGAGTGCGATTGAGATATCTGCTCGAGAAGGTTAAGAGCGGCTGGAAGCCAGACGGCCGGCTGCCATGGTGAGGATAGCCCCCAACTCTTGCCAATGGAGTGCGCTGACAATAGCTGTATAGTGAGATGCTTCACCCTTGGCAAGACTCGTGTGTCACCACAAACCTCGAGCGGTTCTGGCTGTCAGCGCGATTCATGCTGCCTGTTTACTCTGCACTTCACTTGGTACCGATGCTGGTCCTTCGACGGAAACACTTCCAACGCGACCCTATCACGATGTTGGCAAAGGTCGTTCTGGGTATCACACGCTCGTGTTCATTCCTCGGTGTCTTCGTCTTGGTGTACCAGTGTAAGTCGAAAACCATTTCAGCTGGACGGTCGAACGTGCGCTGAGACTCCTCCAGCTCTGTTCTGCATGAGGACGCAATCATTGAACAGCGAACGAGTGACAGGTCTTTTGCGCGCCATTCTCAAGCGAAAAGAGATGTTCTGGCTTATGGGTTTCGCATCCTGTCTCGGCCTATTTGTCGAAGAGAAGGTGGGTGGCAAGCGACGACTAAGACCGGACGCACGGTACTGATGCTTGCTCCGCCAGAAACGTCGCGCTGAATTGGGTAGGGGACGCTACAGGCTTGAGTGTATATGGATTCGATACTGATGTTACACCTCCCTAGCTATGTACGTCCTCCCAAGAGCACTTGAGTCAGCTTGGTCGACGGCGAGAAAGAGGGCCTATGTTCCGATAGTCCCGTTCGGCGAGACGATTCTCGGAGCGGTAGCCATGGGCATGGTGATGGATGCGTACAAGGTGGGTACCGGAACATTGAGCATGTTATCCGATTTGCTGACTGGCTTGATCAGCACTCTCCCGGATCTCTCTCGGGCATTGTGCGCAAACTGCTCTTCCAGCTGGTTGGGCCGGTGTAGTAGGACCGTACAACATGATCGATTTGTGTTACTAGGGCGATGTGTGCCGTCGCGAATGAGATCGGTACCGCAGTTTTATACTGTGTCAGTAGCCAGAGAGACAAGCTGATTAGGTCCAGAAGGGTCCAGATGAGTGTAGAGCAACGATGCATGTGCATTACAAGCCATTTCACCTGAACGAGATGACTGCACTACCCAACATGTCACTCTAACCAACGATCACTCCAGTCCAAACGGAAGAGAGACGCCTAGGCAGCGGTGGGCTTTGTTCCTGGCTCGAAGGTGTAGGTGAGACCGCATTTACCGCAGGCCTGCCTGTCCTGGTGCCAAGCCATGAAGACACCAGCTCCACAAGTTGGGGCGGGGCCTGAGGGCAAGTCAGTGATCTGGCTTATAAAGACTAAGCAATCTTCGCTACTCACACTCTCGTCGGAGTCGCTGGATCTTGCCGTCCGATCCGACCTTGTAGTACTTGAGGATGGCCATCTTGACCTTCTTCCTCTTGTGCTTGATCTTCTTGGGGGTGGTCTAAGAACACGGGTGTCAGAGCTGTTACGAAGCACAGCCGGAGACCACTCACGTAGTTCTTCTTCTTCCTCTTCTTGGCCATACCACCTCTCAATCGAAGGACGAGGTGGAGGGTAGACTCCTTCTGGATGTTGTAGTCGGACAGAGTTCGACCATCCTCGAGTTGTTTACCGGCGAAGATGAGTCGCTGCTGGTCAGGTGGGATACCCTCCTTGTCCTGGATCTTGGACTTGACGTTGTCGATGGTGTCCGAAGACTCGACCTCAAGGGTGATGGTTTTGCCCGTGAGGCTGAGATCAAGTCAGCGAAGCACAGCTACTTCGTCACAAGGTACTCACGTCTTGACGAAAATCTGCATGGTGGGCTACTGGCTATGCCTCTGGCAGTCCTCACAAATAGCGCAAGGAAACAGAAGAGTCGTTGAAGACAGGCAAAATTGGCGGCGAGGGGGAGGTGGGGGGCCGATTTCGAATGCTCGGCGTTACGGAAATACAAGGTGGTGATTGTGTGGCAGTCCAGGGCAAACCGTAAGCAGAACCTCCACGTGGCACTCTTTTGCCACCCAAGTGTTCTGTCGGACTTCAGAAAAGGTGAGCGCCAGTTTATCACTTCATGTGCTTGGACGCGAGACCTCTTCTTGTGCATGGAAGCTCGGGCTTGGTAACGGCCTAGGTCTACGGTGTTTGACAGTGGGACTCACCTGGCGATGCATAAGCCAGAATGAGTACTGCGCGCTGAATATTGAATATTGAATGCCCAAATCCGGTATCGAATACGGAGTAATTCGCCACCCAGCCAAAATAAGCTTCAGACCCTTTTCGTTATGCTCTCGACAGCTCTCGACCGCCACCAAGAAACCCTTTCGGACCATTTGAATTGCCTGCTGCAGTGCTGCTCGCGTGTGTGCGTGACCGGGTCGCCCTTTGTCCTCGACTTCATCTCTTCTTCTTCTTCTTTCACCTCCATCTCCACACCAAGTTCGACGCCGTTTCGACCCAACCCACCCCCTTCCCTACCTTCACTCCGCCTCCTTACTACCTTTCTGCAATCCGCTGCAGTTCCGCACCCCTCCACCTCGCCATCACCCTCACCACTTCACCATCAATCACAATGGCCGAAGGAGGTGAGTGATGGGGCTCATGCTCGGCTTCCACTCCTATCACCCGGAAAGCGTTCTACAGCATCGTTCGGACCATTGGTGTGGTGCTCGTACATATGCTTACTTCCATTGCTTCTCTAGAATCCGTCTCCCCTAAAACCCTCCAGGAGCCGGTTGTCGCCACATCTCCAGCTGCTGGTGATGCCAGCGGCACGACCGCCGCACACGATGAGCATCAGCTCACTTTGAGGTCTCTCGTCAGCACCAAAGAGGCCGGTATCATCATTGGCAAGGGTGGAGCGACCATTGCCAATATTCGTCAGCTCACTGGCGTCAAAGCCGGTGTCTCCAAGGTAGTTCCAGGCGTTCAGGACCGAGTCTTCTCTGCTACCGGAGAGCTGGAAGGCATCGCCGCGACTTATGGCGAAATCGCTCGACTTTTGCTCGAGACCCCCCTTTCCGACTCTTCCCTTCCTCCCCCACCCGTCGGAGCGTTCACCTCCATTCGACTTCTCATCTCTCATAACTTGATGGGAACTGTCATCGGTCGAGCTGGTGCCAAGATCAAGCAGATCCAGGACGCTTCCGGTGCTAGAATGGTCGCTTCCAAGGAGATGCTCCCCCAGTCCACCGAGCGTGTCGTCGAGGTACAGGGTGCCGTTGATGCCATCAAGACTGCTGTGCTCGAGATTGCCAAGTGCCTTCTGGAGGACTGGGAGAGAGGACAGGGAACTGTCCAATACCACCCTGGAGCGGCTGGAGACGCCGGTGTGCTGGCCGGAGGTCTTGGAGCACAGACTGTGACCGGGCCTACTGGAGGTATCAGGCGAACCAGTGTCGCTGCAGGCGGCTTCCCACCCGGTGTGAGCAACCCGTTCGGTGGAGAACGACGAGTCAGCCGAGCCAGTATCTCCCTCGGCGGACCAGAGTCTAGACGACCAAGCGCCGCGCTGCCACCTGCTGCCGACCCCAACCTTCGAACCCAAAATATCTCCATCCCAAGCGACATGGTGGGCTGCATCATGTGAGTACAACAGTCTGACTATGAGCGGTTGCACGGTCGCTGACTTTTTGTCTCCAGCGGCAAAGGCGGTTCCAAGATTACGGAAATCCGACGATTGTCCGGCTCCCGAATCTCTATCGCCAAAGTCCCCCATGACGAGACTGGCGAGCGAATGTTCACCATTGTCGGGTCTCCGGAGTCGACTGAGCGTGCTCTGATGCTGCTCTACTCTCAGGTCAGTCATCTCCTCTAGATCATGTGGTTCTTCCGTAGCTGACCCGCAATACAGCTCGAGTCCGAGAAAGAGCGACGAGTCAACCAGGGCGGCGAGACCGAGGTAGCATAGGTCCACCAAAGTGTTCATCAAGCCTCATCCCTGTCGATTTTCTTGGTGATACTGTCGGTCTCCCCTTGACTCGTGTCCTTCGCTCCATTTCCTTTCACCTTTTTCACCTCTTATCTCTCAACATATCGCCTAAATTCGCCCCTGCCCCGAGTCTATCGTCTCTACATCATCAACTGGTCCACTGGAATCTCGCGGACCCAGTCTCAATCTGCGAGTAGTATGGAGAGGAAGGAGATGGTCTCTGTAGCCCGTCCTCAGAGTATGATAGGAGAGTTTACATACAATACTTCTTCTCATCATTACAGTGTGTATATACGATGAACGAGTGACGAACACTGTGCAGAGCTTGTAGAGTGCTGTCGCTGTCGAGATGTCTGAGCTGCTGCTGCTGGCCGCTGCGTCTCATTACGTCAAGCCGACCGCAGTCATGATAGCCGGTCGGAACGCGGGCGGACACGCGAGATGATGATTTCAGCTGGGCGCATGATGCCGTCACCCAGCTAAGCTCTGTTACCCGCGCCGGCGGTCAGGTTGGATTAATCATGGGGCAACGTTGTCTGGTGAGATAGATCACTGTAGTGTAGTCGAGTGTCAAGCATCAAGCATCGCATCGTCGAGTCTGTCTGTCGCAATCCGCTCCGAGTCATCAACAGCATACACACGACCATCGACGTCCGGTCCAGGATCAACTCCGAATCAACAGCCGCATCAACGAACCTGGGCAAGGTACACGTCCACCCCAAAGGGATTCCGACTGCGGGTCCCGATTCGTATACAAAGGCATCTTGTGACGAGGTGTGTACAGCAACAGCGAGGGAAAGATACGAAGAATACGAGCGTGGATACGTAGCTCCAATCTGAACGCTTTTGTCGGACCTGAAAACCTCCTAGCATGCCTAGATAGCGCCTATCGACTCACTCGACTGCCCTAATCCCCAACGACAGGACACGATGAACACCCTGGGACGTCTAGACGCCTATGTCTTCACACTACTATCCAGGCGGTCTGCGTCCCCGTCATCCTCGTTGTCTCCTTCACGACAATACACCAGACCCTTGACGCCAACGCTCGAGAAAGATGCTCTATCGATCCCACCTCCGTCGGCCAGGCTGTCAAATCTACCGCCCACCCCTCGGAAGCGGAGGCTAGGAAGGAGAAAGCCCACCACATCGAACATCAAAGTACCACCTCCCACAACTCCGTTCCTATTGCGGATTATCTTGGCTCTGTGGTCAATCTTGCTGAGCTTTTGGCGGTCATTGGTTGGAGAGACTAGAGCGGAGAGAGGAAAGAAGAGGCGGAAGCGGACACTGTCAACTATCTCACAAGTACTCAACCCGGTGGACCACGATGTCGAGATCGAAGGCGAAGGATCGGCAAGCGAAGCAGAAGGTGTCATTATTAGCGATGATGAAGGCTGGACGGATCCCGTCACGAGGGCGCCTGTGGATAAGAAGCTGGATGTGCCATCGGACGACGAGTTCTCGGCTTCTTCAATGTACAGCCAGGATGGAAAGAATAGGGAGGTCAGTGTCCCCCGTGACGACCTCACGCCGTCGAAAAGGGCAGTGGAGCCTGGATTCACCTTCCGACTACGCTCGGCGGAGAAGCGGAATAGCCTCCTGTCGCTGGATACGAACAGTCAATCGCTGGTCGAAGAAAAGGACGCAGCGACCCTTGCGCAAACTCCCATCAAATCCTCGCAGCCATATAAGCCCTCACCGTCGCCAACTTCGATCTTGTCCAATCCCATACCTTCAATCGTAACGCATGATGCCAATAATACAACTCCACCTGGCAAGGCGACCCGCCAGAATCGATTGCTACCAAATCCCATGTCAACGTCACTACTTGACCCTTCTGTTCCCGCGACCCCTGCATCAAGGACTTTCGCAGCCGCTATCTCCAATTCATCTTCTGGAAGATCACTTGCCGCTCCGCCACGTCTGCACCACACTCCATTCCACCTGCGGAAGACATTGATCCTGGATCTGGACGAAACTCTCATCCACTCTACCTCGCGGCCGCTGAGCTACGCAGCTAGCGCTGGCGGAGGACTGCTTGGCTTGAGCTTTGGTGGTTTACTAGGCGGAAGAGGCAAGAGGAGGGAGGGCCATACTGTGGAAGTGGTCATCGGTGGACGTAGCACGACATATCACGTCTACAAGCGTCCGTATGTGGATCACTTCCTGAAAAAGGTGAGAGGAGATAGGGGAGCGGAGCTGGATCTGTGGTACTGACGCTTTTCGTGACTTCAGGTTGCATCGTGGTACACCTTGGTTATCTTCACCGCTTCCATGCCGGAATATGCGGATCCAGTGATAGACTGGCTCGATGGAGGAAGAGGCTTGTTCGCCAAACGGCTCTACAGGGAGAGTTGCTGTTATCAACCTTACGGATCATACGTCAAAGATCTCGCATTGGTGGAAGCCGACTTGAGCAGAGTTTGCTTCATGGACAATTCGCCTGTATCCTACATGTGGAACAAAGGTGGGTACTATAAAAACGACTCGATAGATCCTAGCTGATCTGTTCGCTGCAGCCAACGCATTGCCGATTGAAGGATGGACGCATGATCCAAATGATGAGGCGTTGTTGCATTGTATACCCGTTCTTGACAGTCTCCGATTTGTCAACGACGTGAGGAGAATATTGGGCATCAGGGGGTTCTCATAGGGTCTCATCAAAGTCAAGAGCATAGCATGTATTGAGCATAGGCAGTAACTACAATCGTCTACTCATCAGTGCATCACCGCCCGCTCGTATAGTGATGCGGACATGAAAGGTGGAGGCAGGCCGCAGTCGCGTTCGAATGGACTGTGCCAACAATTTCAGCCTCAGCCTTGCACCATCATCACGATGACAACGACCACTACGACGCCTCATACGACTAAACGACCACGCAGCTGAGCATGTCTTCTCACCTCGATCATCGAGCTTTGTGATGTTGCGCGGCCAAAACACCGCTCCAGCACCGGCATGTCAATCCCACCGCCTCCGGGCGGTCACTCTCGACACAGCTCGGCGGTGTCGACATCTTCGGCTATACGGACAGCTTCCACGCCCCGCTCTGCATCCCCAGCAGTGTCTCCATCGACACCCATAGGCGATGGTCTATCCAGGAGATTGAGCTGGAACAGGCCACGAGATGAGGAGATGCCTCAACCTGCCATGACTTCCACGTCAAATCAGCACTTGTCGGTAGGCGATGCCGAGCTTACGCATGGCAATGTGCCCATAGCTGGACTGGGGATCGAGTACGCAGGCTCTTTGAATGATGGAGGAGGCCTGCACCCAGTGAGGTCATACGGTTCGAGCGGGTCGCAAGCATATCCAGAGGAGTATGATCTGGGTACTGCACCCACAGATCCCTGGGGAAATCAAGCCCGACCTACGGCGAGCGACACGCCTCGACCATACTTCCTCCAATATCCAAATCGCTCACAAGGATCGTTCGACTCGAGCGCCAGTGAGGGCGACACGCCTCCTGGTGACTCCGGCTCCAACGAACGGCTGGCCTTTGCGCCAAACTCTTCCACACAGCATCTGGCTATCCGGCCCGACCCCTCTGGCTCCTATGGCAATATCCGGTCCCCGCATCGGAGAGTCCCATCTAGGTCATATGACGAGAATGGAAATCCAAGACAACCTTCAATGGGCACAAGGATCAGTCGGCACCCAACCTTTCGAAGCGTTTCCAACACGCTACGAAAGGCCAGCGTCAGGGTCAGTCACATGATGGGCGGCGAGAGTGACGGTAGAACCAGGCTACATGATCTGGACGGAGACGAGAACTATATGGACGATGGAGAGGACAAAAGGGGACAAGTCGTGTCGAGTCCAGAGCCAATCAGTCCAGGGCCAATACCTCAGCAGCCCGATCCCAAGCCCCCGGAGCAAGGTCTGGCGTTGCGGGGAAAGACTTTGGGTATTTTCGGACCCAATAGCAGGACGAGACGCCTCCTTCATGCTATCTTACAGTTCCCGTGAGTTGATGGTCGTTCCTCCGCGAGAGAGCCTTGCTTAACGATCCACCTTCCAGTTTCACCGAGCCTATCATCCTCGGCCTCATTATCGCCAACGTCGTCGTATTGGCCATCCAATCGGCTCCGGCTCTCAATACGCCTCGAGAAGACGACGGGTACTTCCAGTCCTGGGAGGACGGCGTGCTTCTGATCCTATTCCTCATCTTCACGTTAGTCGTCAGATACGGCAAGTCTAGATCACGTACTGACATCTTCCAACCTGTAGGCTTGAGATGTTTGCTCGAATCATCGTCACTGGACTCATTATTGACCCTGAAGTATCACTCCGGCAGCTCTTCTTCTCGCCTACAGGTTTCTTCCCCCGGCTCCGTAACAAGCTCAGCCGCGCATCGAGACGAAAGCCTGCAACACCCAGAGTCACGGCCGCTTGGCGGACTCAGACCTCTGGATCTGCGACAATACCACCGCCCAAGCGAAAGACTACAGTTATACCAGAAGCGCCTTTTCAACGAGCAGTCGCCAAACAGCAGGATATGTCGGCTTCTGGGCGACCCTATCTCCGTCATTCCTGGCATCGTATAGACATGATCGCCGTCATTGCTTTCTGGGTGACCTTTCTACTGGCCCTGACTGGTCACGAGGCAACAGACGAGTATCACATATATATCTTCCGAGCTCTCGGCGTCCTAAGAGCTGGAAGACTATTGGTCATCACTAGCGGTACTACCACGATTCTACACTCGCTCAAAAAGGCTGGACCCTTGCTCGTGACGGTGGCATTCTTTCTCATCTTCGCCTTCGCCCTCTTCTCCATCATCGGAGTACAAAGTTTTCGAGGCTCTTTCCGGAGACAGTGTATCCTGACTGACCCCAACAATTCAACCAACATCATTGAACTGGGACAGCTATGCGGAGGCCACGTCAACTCGGCAGTGGAGACAGTATCGTATCTCCTACTGGATGGTACTCCCGCAGCCTACGACCCTAAGGGATACATATGCCCTATGGGTCAAATCTGCCAGACCTCCGACGTCAACCCGAATGGAGGCTCCAACAGCTTTGACAATGTGGTCGCGGCACTCGTGCAAGTGGTAATCATTACGTCCAGTGAGCTAGATATAGACCGCGACTAGTGCACGTCGACTGATATTTAGCGAATTAGTCAACACCTGGGCACCGATCATGTACTTGTCCATGGACTCTGACTACTTCGGGTCATGTTTATACTTCATCGTCGCCGTCGTCATTCTCAACTTCTGGTTCATCAACCTCCTCACTGCGGTAGTGGTGAATACATTCAAGGTGATCAGGGCAGAAACGAAGCAAAGTGCCTTTGGTGCGACAGAGTACGTGGACTCACTCGGAACTTGTCTGGCAAGACTGATCGCACAACAGCACGACGAACGGGACCGAGCCTCAGTGGGCCACGGAAACGACGAAGAAGAAGTCCGCTGGCAAGATTTTAGCCTTCTACGAGAAGACTGAACTCATCTGGGTCGTCCTCATCTTGGTGGACCTCGTCAGTCAAGCTAGCAAGACTGCTTACTCGTCGGATTCTTTTCTGGACCTACTCAGTGGGTGGACTGCGATCATCTTCCTGCCTCCAAGCTGACATCAGCAGAAAACCTCGAGCTGGCTTTCACACTCGCGTTCGACGTCGAGATGATTATAAGGATGGTAGGACATTTTCCCGACTGGAGGACTTTCGCATCAAGCGGACGTAACGACTTTGACTTGTTTCTCGCGGTTGGCTGCTCAATCATCCAGATTCCAGCCATATCCTCACATCGGGTTTACCCCTGGCTCACCATCTTCCAACTTTTGCGATGGTATCGGTTCATTCTAGCCTTTCCCCGAATGAAGCCACTCTTGGTGGGTGTTCGAGGCAATGACCATGCTGACCCCGTAGGTCACGGTGTTCGGAAGTTTCTCAGGTTTATTCAACATGGTCATCTTCCTCTTTCTGGTCAACTTTCTGGGCGCTCTCATGGTACGTCCTGTGGTCACTCAAGCGCACGTATGCTGACATGTCGAAGGCTGTGCAGATCTTCAGAGGCGACCTGGAGAATGACAGCACCATCTCCTTCTCGCAGACATACAACGCTTTCCTTGGGATGTATCAAGTGAGTAGTCGAGTTGTTCGCTGCGATCGTATAGAGATTCGTATAGAGATTGATGTTCGGCAGATCTTCTCGTCCGAGGATTGGACAACGATACTCTACGACACAATGACGGTAGAGATTCCCTACGCGCAAAGATGGCTGGCCGGGGTGTTCTTATGCGTGTGGTTCCTCTTCTCCAATGGTCAGTCCAGTGATGCCGATGTAGGTACATCGCTGACTGGGGCTTAGCTGTCGTTTTGCAAATGTTCATCGCGGTCATCAATGAGGTAAGTCTACACGTTGTTGTTGTGTCAGATCTGCTGACGCTCTCGTTCGCGCAGAACTTTGCTGTGGCCGAAGAGCAGAAGAGAAAACGGCAGATCGAAGACTTCATCCGGAAGAGCGAGCCTGTCTCTGCTCACGTCAGCTGGATCGATCGCCTCAACCCCTACCGACTGATGAATGCGACGAGAAATGCTGTCAAGGTGGACTCTTTACCAGCAAGTCTGGTTCTACCCCTCAAACAGACCATTGGGCCTGATGTAGGCAATGTTCCGGAGAAGGTGAGCGATTTTTAACGTACAATCTGTGCAAGCAGGAAGGTATCCTAACCCGACCAGTATGTCGGTAAAGACTCGACGACTAAGACGGCAATGAAACGGCTGTTTGGCCGAAACGACGAGAAGCACGAAGCCATCCCACTCCGAAGTCTGCGACGGCCAAGATCAGGCAAGTTCGACAATGTGGACGATCCGGCCGACGACGACAGAGGATTGTGAGTCTCGCAGTCGCAAGTGTGCCGGGAATGAAATACTCACTGCGTCATAGGAGTGATCTGTTGCCCCCTATGAGTGCTGGTCCGTCTGCCGATGAGCACATGGACGCGTTGAGGGAAAGAAGAAACCAACAGGCTGATTTCATTGCCGCTCACCCGAGTTTCGATCACAGTCTGTGGCTTTTCAAGCAGTCCCACCCACTACGAAGATTTTGCCAATCCTGTGTATCGCCAGCTTACGGCGAGCGGATCTTTGGTCGCCCTGCCAGACCATACTTTCGCCTGGCAGTCAAAGCGGTAGTATTCAGTGCCATCGTCGCCAGTATCGTGGTGGCCGGTATAGCAACCCCAGAGTACAGGAAGCGATTTTACGACGAAAATGGCGTCCATCGCGGTACCTGGTTCGACTTGGTTGAAGTGGCTTTGGGTACGACCTTCGTTCTCGAAGCCCTCATAAAGATCATCGCCGACAGTTTCATCTTCGCCCCAAACGCCTACTTGCTCTCTCTATGGAACGTTCTGGACTTCCTCATGCTTATCGCTCTGTTGGTCAACACGACGACGTCGCTCATCTTCATTGGGGGTTTGAGCCGAGTGACAAGAGCTCTGAAAGGCTTCAGAGCCCTCAGGTTGATCACCCTTTTTGGACGACTCCGTGATACTCTTCACGCTGTGCTCTTCGCCGGAGCCTCCAAGATCCTGGATGCCTCCATCCTCATGATCTTATACTTGATTCCCTTCGCGGTTTGGGGGTGAGTTTGGGTGAAATTGGGATTTGACACGAAGCGAATCAGAGCTGACACCAGGTACTAGCTTAAACATCTTCTCTGGGCGTCTGCATCGATGTAATGACGAGGATGTCGCTGGGAGGAACGAGTGCATAGGCATGTTCATGACTTCGCCCGTGGATGGCTCTCTCGGATATCTCGTCCCAAGGGTCTGGTCCAACCCGAGTGTGGATGACAGTGTGTGGACCTTCGACTCGTTCCGAGAGTCGATCTTGATCCTATTCGAGATTGTCTCTCTGGAAGGCTGGATTGATGTCATGGCCTCGGGAATGGACATTGTCGGCAAGGATCTCCAACCTCAAACCAACGCGTCGCAATGGAATGCCATCTTTTTCGTCCTCTTCAACCTATTCGGAGGTGTCATCATTCTCACCCTATTCTTAAGGTGAGTCTCGTCTCGTCGCTCACTGAACGATTATGCTTACCGGTATCCTCTTCTAGTGTCATCATTGGCAATTTCAGTCGAAGATCGGGACATGCTCTCTTGACTTCGGAGCAGAGACGTTGGGTCGATCTTAAGAAGTACATCAAGGCACAAACACCTTCGCAACTGCCCCAATCCCGACCAGACTTTGGTATCCGGGCCTGGTGCTACGACCGAGCAACACAAAAGCACGGATATTGGACGTGGGGTTTCACGATCTTATACTATATCCACATTTTATTGTTGATGTGAGTGAGATTGTGCCTCCGGGCCTACAACGCTGATGTGGAATCGTAGGATGGAAGATTTCTCGGAAAACATCTTTACCGAATCTGAGCTAGGTACGTGCGACAAGGGGTCTGACTCTGTAACCCGCGGAGCTGACTGGTCAAAACGCTTAGACTCCATCTTCTTGGTCTTGACCATGATCTACGCGATCGATCTACTCATTCGCTTCTTTGGTCTCGGCTTCAAAAGCTTCAAGGCGAACGGCTGGAATATCTTCGACTTGATAGTGATCACTGGCAGTTTCGCGACGACGATCCCGGCTCTCCAGGCGATAAACGCTGGTGAACCTACAAGCCAGGTCAACGTTCAGTTGCAGAAGCTATTCTTGGTGGCGATCGCTTTCAAGCTCGTTCAGCGTATCGACTCGCTAAATCAGCTTTTCAAGACATCAGTGTGAGTCTCTATTCAACTCCTCTTCCATGTCGCTGTTTACTGAATTTTACCACCCAGGGCGAGTCTCCCTGCCATCGGCAATCTGTTCCTGCTCTGGGCCACACTCTTTCTCTTCTTCGCCATCCTCTTCATAGAGGTCTTTGGCTTAACGAAAGTGGGCAACAATTCGGCATCTCGGTTTCAAAACTATTACAGCTTTGGCAATGCGTTGGTCATGCTGGCGTTCATGTCAACGGGGTAGGTCGTCTCGGCTTTAGAGGTCTGTTTGATGCTGTACTCACTACCCGTAGTGAGGGATGGAACGGGTACATGCACGACTAGTGAGTTTGGTAGAGTCGTGTTGGGCGATGACTGATCAGACTACTAGCACCATCCAGTATCCTCGGTGTAATGAGTCGTCAAGTTACTTCAACTCGGATTGCGGTAGCTCGGCCTGGGCCTACGGATTGTTCATCAGCTGGAACATTATCTCGATGTGAGTCAAGCGCGGCCAGACGTCCAGGGCACTGACGATATCCAGGTATATCTTCTTGAACATGTTCACCGGTGTGGTGGTCGAGTCATTCGCATACGTGTATCAAATGCCTGGAGGAGCTTCCCTGACCCGGGAGGAGATGCGTAAGCACCACTGATCGCAGTCTGAACCTCGAAAGCTGAGCTTCGGTTTCAGGCGCCTTCAAGAAGCTGTGGTCGGAGTTCGACAAGGGAAGGACGGGATACATCCGGCGCAAGGACTTTGTTAAGTTCTTCTCGGTGCGTGAACCTCGAATCGTATGAGTAGATGCTGATAATTCTACAGCGCCTGTCAGGCGTGTTTGAGATTCGGATGTATCAGGAGAACCACAGCATCACGAACATAATGAGGTCATCCATACCCGACCCGGTCGCCAACGCTTCTGGAAGGTTGACCGTCGTCACTGGTGCTAAACGTGCGATCGATCTCCGTCGGATGGAACGACAAATCTCGCAGATCGACTATCGACTAGTCAGACAACGGCGGCAAACCTTCTCAAGATTGTACCACGAAGCGAGGTTGTCTGAAGAACCCGGACGCGGAATCAGCTTCACTGCCATGCTCTTGATGCTTGCTCAAAACTTGCTCATCGACGACGAACAGGCGCTCTTGCTGGACGACCTCCTCGCCCGACGGGAAAAAGTCGAGAGGGTCACGGATCTAGTCAACCTCGACCGTGTGAGGGGACTTCTACGGACGACATACTGGAGGCGACGTTTCCTGGCAAACAGAGCGGAGAGGAAGAGAACTTTGAACGCCGAGGCTGAGGGTATACCTGCAATCGTGCTCGAACCTACGCCTGCCTCGCCACCCACAGACGATGGCGATCCGTTCTCGGAAACGGCCAGCATAACCATTCCCAGAATTCGCACCCCCTCTCCGCCGGGCTCACGGTCATCTTCGCCGTCTGGCTCGCCGGATTTTCGTGGCAGAGATCTCCAAACTCCAGATATCGCCTTCACTCCCCGCATGACGTCCAGGCACTCACCCTCGCTCTCGGTGATCACTGGTGGCCAGATGGCACGGCGGAATTCGACAAGTAGCATGCTATCCTCGGATGATGCTCACCACAGAAGGTGAGCCTTAAGACGGCCGCTGAGTCGCGGAGGTCGACGCTGACTTGAGCAACTATAGTCAATCTCCGACATCCGACTTTAGCCAGCCGCCCAGTCCGAGTGAAGACTACAATCAGGCAATGGCGACTTCGGTCTGGGGAGGTGAGTCCAAAGTGCTACGTACTGATGATCAAAGTCGCTGATGAGACTCAGATATGATGCGGGAAGCTTTGGAGCAGGAAGACAAATAGATGGATACTACGATTGTCAATATGTTTGCAGAAGATTGAGTCACGGCTTGATGGATCATGGCATGAACGTGAGCGTAACGAGATCAATGTAGAGTACTCTACTCGTACTGTACAATCAGATACAAGTAAGTAACCAAATGTATAATAGGGACGCAGACGTCCTTCTACGAATTACAACAAGTCTTCTAGATGTTAGTCGACTGGGCACTCTCTTCTTCGGTTGCTTGCTCCTCTACGCCAATCTTGCTCCAGCGATCGGGCACGGAAGGGAAGTAGAACTTCTCCATGGCCGAACGGAATCGTGTCTTGTCTAGCAGTATCATTCAGCGCTTGCGATCTCGAGATACCAGCTTCGGTCACTTACACTGCTTCGGGGTCACGATCGTAGGCTCGCCCTTGCCTGGCCCACCGAGGAACGTAGAATCTTTCACCCAAGACTCGAGTTTCTTGTCCCTAGAAGAGCGTAAGGCTGGGTTCCCGACCTGGCAAGTCAGGTTGAGACAGCTTACCAGGTGAATGTCCGGATGTAGTCCACAATGCCCACGACCAGCTCCTGCTTCTCGGAGTCAACACCCACGACCAGAGAGTAGTCCATGACGTTCAAGTTAGACAAGAAGAGAGCTTAAAATTCGGTCAGCTGACTCCGACAACGATCCGACAGCTTCACTCACTGTCATTGAATAACGCAGATCTGAGCACCTTCTTCGAGTGTTCACGGAGGTACAAGGGGTGTTTGTAGGCAACTATCGAATGTTGTCAGCGACTCCCGTCAAGCATCGAATTCTCGGCTTCGACTCACGCTCCATCAAGTTTTCATCAAGCCTAATGCTATTAGCCCCCATAATATGAAGTGTCTTCTTAGATAACTCACAGTACTTCGTTGATCCGTCCAGTGGGCTGAATCAACCTGTTTCTCATGCTCCCCTTCAGATCGTAAATCTGATCGGACAAATGGTCAATGGCGCCGCACTACTTGACGACAACCTCCCACTTACCTTTGAGAAACGTCGCTCATAAAAGAGGTTCTCCATGACGAGAACATTCATGCGCATCGTCCGTCCAGTAGTGGCATTCTTGTAGCCGATCTTGAAGAATCCGTAGATCTTTGCGAGGACAGTCGGTCTCTGTGGCTTGGTCAGCAAGGGCAGAGAAGGACGGGATCGTGTGTCAGTCAACGTACCTGGCCTTGAATCGCATTCCTGGTGTATTCGAAGTACGCGGGCGCGAATTTGGTCAAGGCGTCCATCTCGAGCCGGGAGATCTCTTTGGCGATGAATCGGTCATCTAACTGACTTTCAGCATGGTGCCACCTCTCACACACGTGTAATGCACCTTTTGTCTTCAGGAAAGCAGAGCCGGACTTGCCTCCCGAAGCGTCGAATTGTACGCAGCGGGAGAGCGACTCGACAAAGCTGTCCTCACACTCGCACGCAGCGCGCAATGCGGCGAAACGCTCTGCGAAGAAGATTCGACAGAAGATGGTAGAGCCGCCATTCTCAAAGTCTAATACGCTGTCAGCATCACCAGTGAAAGTGGGATTTCGACTCACCGTATTTTAGATGGGTGCCACCCTCCCGTTTGCTAGGATCATCCGTCTCCATAGCCTCGTCGAGGGACACAATATCCCAAGACGAGGCCCTGTCGGCACCACTACCGTCTTCCGGCATGAAAGACTCGACTTTTTCTGACCTTCCGTTGAAGCGATGGCTCCTCATGTTCTCCTTGTAGGACTTGTTATTGAGGGTGAAGGCGATGATGCTCGTCGGTTCATTTTCGCGGATGATGACTCGAGAGTCGGCAAAGAGATGCTCCGCAGCGGATCTACTCGCTGGTCAGCGCGCACTCCCATTGATTGAGTAGTATCTGAGGTTTTCTGACTCACAGGGGATATTCGAGTGGAGTGTAGTCTCCAGCTCGGAATGCCCAAAGGCCCGTGAGAGTCTTTATGATCGACGTCCTTTCTCCGCCTCCAGAGCTCATCTCGCTCTCCGACATCTGGGATAGATGCGCCACCTCCTTCTTCGTCTCTTCACTGGTATCTGCCGATAAATGAGGCGTGGCTGGGACGCTCGGAAGCGGGGCGCTGGTCTCGAATGTCGGCAGTTCGATTTGAAGTCGATCCGTGAATGACATTTCCGATCGAGTGTCACTGAATATGGATGGCGCGTTGATCGAGGAAGCAGACGCTGAGATGGGGATGCCGCCAGAGGTAAAGGAGGCCGAAGGAGATAGCTCGGAGGACGAGCTCGCTTTGACGGGTACGCTGAGCGTAGAGTCGTCCACAGTCACCGGTTCTGAGGGTGTCAATTTGGCGAGAATCGGCTTGACGGGTGATGAAAGCTTTCGCCGACTTTTTGGGTGCCCTTCACCTGCAGACTCTGCGCTGTCGTCGCTTCCCTGATCGTCCTGCTCGTTATCCGCCTCTGACGAGTCTGAATCGGTCTCGTCTCGGAAGGCGTCTCTAACATTGCTGAAGACCTGGACTTTGGCCTTCGTCACACCGACCGGTCGAGCTCGCTTGCCTCGGGTGTTCGTGATTCGTTTCTGTCTCTGTCGTTCAGCTTCGATCGACAGGCGATCAAAATGACGAGCGATGGAGGTGACTCGATTTGAACTCGCCAGCGTCCTCCCGACCGCGGTGCGAATGATTCCACCAGCCATCCTTCCCGAGTACAAATCGCTGGACCGAGGCATCTTGCCTTTTCCACTGATTCTTGGCTTGCCATCCGGTGGTCCATTGGAGTTCTTTCGAGGAAGTTCTGGTCGCAGAGGATCTGGAGACGCCTGTCGAGAGCGAGGAGGGCTCGATGGTGCTGTAGTCGGTCTTGATCGAGCACCGGGTCGGTACGAGTCGCCGTGGCCAACCCCAAATCTTCGAACCGAGGATGAAGGGATCCGGGAAGCGTTGGCGGCATAACTTCTGTCCCCATCAGACAGCAGCCCAAGTTTTGAAGCTTCTCTATGTCGCGTCGGTGGCTGTTCTGTCCTACCTCGTCTCATAGGTGGCCGAGCTCTTGGTGGCCGTGAGCCTGGCAAGACATCGCTATCAGAGTTGTCGGCGGTTTGTGCCCGGTGCCCGGACCGCCTGATGGATGAGGAGGAGCGAGGACGCTCCATGCCGATCTGCTCCGCGAGGTCAAACAGACCTATCGTGTCTTCTTGTTGGAATCGTTTTACCATGTCGGCCACGCTGAACTCGATCAGCTCATGTACTTCTTCCCTTTTTTCCTGTGATTACCCACCTCGGTGTAGGTTTGGTCCGACGAGGCAACCTTGATGGGAAAGGGAAACCCAACGCGTCGCTGTCCATACCACTCGACTCCACAGCATCCGCCGACTTCTGGATGAGCCTTAAAGGTGAGCCTACTTTCTTAGCTCCAATCGTAGAGTCGCTGTCGTTCGTTCCAGCGGGACTCTGTGGTGGGGACATGGCATTTGATACCGGATTGACAAGACCGGCAAGAGGTGTAACTCCGCCATCTGAAGTGCCAGCTGGAGTCAATGAATCGCTATCTAGGAGGGCGTCGGCTGGTCCAGGATCCGACGCAGTCGGCGTCGGTGGTTCGGAGTCTTCTGTGACTCCAGTATCGGCCAATCCAGTCTTTGGCTCCTTTTCATCTACCTCCGAAACAGTGAACCCAGCGGTATTTCTGTCCAACGAGTTCAGGACATCCTGATTGGCGAACAGACGCTTCAAGTGGGTCGCGGTCACTGCGATTTGGTTAGCAAAGGATGACAGCATCTTGGTGGGTGTCCGACTTACTCCGCCGCAAATCCTTCTCGGAAGGCATGAAGACTTTCTCGACGTCCACGAAGTCGGAACTTCATCACTGTCAGCATGTGACTCCTCATGCACACCACGAAGGTACTCACTCCCACTGAATCACCCGATCCTGCAGAGTCTGCAGGACAGAGTTGAGTGCCAGTACATCCGTTATCGGAGTAAGCTTGTAGGTCCTGTTGAGGAGATTGACCATTTCCTCCCGGTCGGACACTGCTCTTGCGAGCATGGCTTCTAGAGCAGTCCTGAGCAGCGTCACCTAATGACAAGATCAGCCAATGGCGCGACGCAGAGACAAAGGCTCATAACCCACCTTCTCCGGCTGGACGAGCTCATAGTCGAAGCTTCTGAGTCTGAATAGGATGGAATCGAAGAACGCCGCATTCTTCTGCAGGGCGCTCTCGTACTCTTGGTTCTTGAGGATGACCTTTGTCTCTGCTTTGACCTGCAGTTTGATCGAAGGTCTGACCGGTTCGTATATGTCAATGTTCTCATTGTGGATCCGGATCGCCAGGTTTCGATGGGCAAAGTATCGGATTTGATCGCGGTAGGCGTCGTGCGGGCAGGTGAAGCCGGCCGAGCACTCTGGTGGATAGAAACAATGTTCCAGGTACGATCCCCAGGACAGCGTCCAAGTCTCCTCTCGCAGTATTGTTGTGGGCGAAGGTGTAGCGCACTGACGACAATAGCTCCACGTAATGATGCGATCCTCGTGGCCTGGAGAAGGGCAGGGAAACTGATCCATGGCTATCTGTAGTCGTCGATCCCCGTGCACCAATAAGCGAAAGTGGAACAACAAGAGCCGCTCGCAGGACTGCTTGGTACATCTCTTGGCGGCGTCAAGCGCCAAACCCTCGAGGTATTGTCCGACAGTAAGGTCGTCCGGTTGATAGAAGTTGATTGCCTGTAGTGTCGGTTCCACACATGGCTTTTCGGCGCCTTCACAGCTAAGCGAGTAGAGGTAAACTATGCCCTGGAAGTCCTCGGGTCGCAAAGAAGGGATGTGTCGACGGGTGTATGCTTGCCACACCTTGAGTTGCTCCGAGTGTTCGTGTGCGACGTGCGATAACGCACTTTCCCGGGCGATTTCTTCGGGCTTCCTGAGCACTCGGTATGGGTCTCGAGTCGCTTCTTTGGACGAGATCGCTGTGTTCGTGACGGCCATAGGTACCGATTGAGTTGCCTCGACCTTGCCGCTGGAATTTGGCTCGACGATAATAGGGACGGCGGTGTTAGGCGGATTGATATCTGGGGGTGATGGCTTCGCTATATCGGGAACTTTGGTTTCTTCTTCCAGGATCTGAGCTGCTTCCTCCTCATCCCGGTGATCGCGCAAAGTTCTGAGCAGTCTGTCCAGCTCCGCCATCCGAGCCAAGGGAGCTGGCGGTGGGAATCGAATGGCTGCTGAGGCCGAGAGCGCTGTTGTCAAGTAGGGTTTTAGCGATCGCGCAATGTCCTGGGTTTGACGTAGGGCTTCCAGTCGTTCCGCTTGTTTCTCGTCGTCCTCTGGTCCGATACTCTTGCTGCTGCTGGCAAGAGTTGGGGTGGGCAGGGTCTCGCGTGTGTGCTCTTCGGTCTCCAGAAGAGTGTCCAGAAGCTCTTGGTACTCGCTTGGCATGTGTTGCTGTGGGGGCAGGATGTTATGTTCGTCGTTGTACAGTATGATCTCGTACTTCAGATGACAAACGACGAGGGCCATGAAATCCGTCACCACTTTGACTTTGCGCAACGTTGATAGATCACCACCTCGCAGGATAATGGTACATCCATAATCCTTGTGACAGCCTTCGAATCGCATCAAGGTCTTCCGGCGACCAGGGATGAGATCATGCTCGAATGTCTGTATCTGAAATTCTGCACAGCGACCAAGTCGAGGCTCCAACGCCAGTCGGTCCATGGATGCGACCACATCTGCCTGTGTACATCTGGCAACTTGGTGGATGGCGGAGAGCTTGACGCTGCGAGCGACGGCAATGTTGGCCTCCAACAAGTAATCTAGCGCAATTCGAGATGCCGTCCGCTCTACGAGCACGATGTGAGGACGGACATCGATGATTCTCCTGGTGAGCAGTCTGAGGTAATCTTTCTCCTGAGCGAGAATCGGATCGAGCGACATGAACTGATTTTCGACCCGGTGATAGTCGAGGGGGAAGGTGACGACCATGATTCTGGGGTTGACCAGTCGACGCGGCATGGCTTTGTGTGCGACATTCTTCGTGATGACGATACCGTCCACATACTCGGAGTCGCTGATCTTGCCTCCGGGGACTTTCTTGATCTTCACGTAAGTCCTCACGTCTATCGAGTCGCCAGCTCGCACGTTTGACTGTACACTTGAAGACGCTTTGAGCAAAAGTCGGCTCAGGACTCTGTGCCATTCCGTCGGATTTGGTAGTCCCGCTCGTTCTATCGCCTGTTCCAGTATCCGATGGAAGTGACTCAGACTCGGCCCTGAGAGTGTCTCCGGCCGGTGAGCAAAGCTATGAGAGCGCACGCGCCAAAGACCCTCGGCTTTGTCGCCGTCGATCAATGCAGTGAGGCCACCCTGGCTGGCTCTTGAACTGAGTCTAGTGCGCAACCCAATCAGTGGGGCATTGGAGTCCACCCGATGGAGAGGAGCCCTTTGGTTTTCGCCGCCGTCGCTCGAGTATGTGTCGGACCGTGGGAACTCTACTCGTCTAGGCAACATCTCGTGAGGGGTTGAGTCGAGTCGCACATGCCGTTCCTCGGGGCTTGGAGGCGAGGGGCTTTGCGAGCCCGCAGGGTCTGGTGACTGATCACTACTATCTGGGACACCCGACTCTTTGTTCTCGTCGTCGACTGGCCGTCGGAAAGGTGCAGCTGTGTTGGGCCTCATCGTCCATATGTCCTCATCATCCGACTGGGAACCTCCTCCGTTTGGGGTGTAAGGCCGATCCATCTCGTCATGGTCTCGCCATCTTGTCGGCACCGAACTCTCGTCGATTGCCGCGAGACTCTCATTAGGGTTCGACGTGAAGAGCTGACTGGCAGCGAAGGGCGACTTGGCGTATGACAACTCTGGCGAGACAGCCGCATCGAGAAATGCGCGGTCCGTAATGCTGGGTAGTCTGGCCGAGGTAGCGATGGAGTTGATAGACTTTCGATCGTCGTCGTCGTGATCGTCCTTGTACTCCTCCATGATCTTGAGACACAGATTGCAGACTCTGACAGCTCCCTCTTGGCCAAATCGTCGTGCACCAATAATATTGGATGCACATCGGCTGCAGAAAATTTGACCACAGATCCGACAATGGTGTTTGCGACGCCAAGCGGTGAAGGCCTGATGAACATTGTCTATATCAGTCCTGATCCATGTCCTATGAGATCTATCCGAAGCACTCACGGACTTGCAGTCATAGCATTCCTTGCAGTGCTCGTCGGCCATCCAATAATGCTTGCTGAGCCCCTCTCCTCGCATCCTCCGTATAAGCCGACTGACACTATTCGACTTCTTCACAAAGCCCAAGCTCCTCACACTCCTTGTGTCGTCCTGACCCAGAGGGAAACCGGGAACATAGCTGACGTTCTGGCTGAGCTCGGCATTGGCTGCGATCATTGCCGAAAGCGACACGGATGAGGGAGATTCGTGGAGGGTAGCGATCGACGACCGACGGAGTCTGCCACCTGGACTGCTAGAGTGGATCCCTCCCGAGGTGTGTCCGTGAGCATGTGTATGCCCTAGGGGATTGATCGCTCTTTGGGACACGGCGTTCTGCAAGCCAAAATGAGCTCGTTGCGGTGTCATGCGGGAATTGGGTGGCACGGGACGCGAGACCAGCTCTTCCGCTGGGGAACCATGGGAAGCAGATTGTACGGTTGTCGTCACGCTCGTGACCGGCGAAATGGTGACCTGAGCTGGTGCTACGCCAGATGGCTTCCATAATCTCTCTCCAGGTGGCAGTAGTCGTCGTCCCCCGCCGGTGGGCAGAGCGGAGGTATTCGAAATCCTTGATATCGAACTGTTGTCGGAGTTGAGGGTCAGCAGCGGTGGTTTTTGCACTCCCTTAGAGCCGCCTATAGGGGTGAGGCTAGGCGTTGACCGTCTGGATGATCCAGTATCCGATGTCGTAGGTATCTCGATAGTAGGTCTCTCTCGGCCGTCGGCGTTTGCGCCCTCACCCGGCCCTTCGTGAATGGTGAAGCCGGTAGATTGTCGTCTCGCATTGTTCCTGCTCCTCGCTGCTTCCGCTATCGCCTGAGCCTCCGTTTGGACTTGAGGTCCACCGGTCTGAGAGCTAGTTGTCACACTGCTTTGACGTTGTGCATCCTGCGATTGATCCGGGGTTGCAGGTCCTTTGTCGACGTTAGGTGGATCTCTGACTGTGGAGGTACTCGATGTGGCGTTCGAGGTCGAGGATACGAAGGTGTTCTTGACCTTGGACAGGAATGCCGGTAGGATACCGGGCTCTGGCTCATCCTCGAAGGGGTTTGGAAAGGTAGTGAGACCATTGGCAGGTGATGACCTAGTATTCGCTGTGTTCGTGGAAGGCGGAGGCAGTGAATTCACAATGTGCGCTGATTGGCCTGGCATCTCCCTCCAAGGGTGATCGATTAGGGCCTCTTCGGTTGAGCAGAGGTCATACGATGGGGACTACCATGATCTTCGTATCTCAAGTAGCCGATGACGGACGATAGCAGAATAAGCAGATCGCTGGACCTCGTAGCGCAATCACGACAGTGATCAACGTGCTCTAAGGCGTGCACCTCGATGGTGTAACGCGTTTCATGCTTCGGAGCCAAATACGTAACACGGCTAATTAGAAGCACTCTAGATCTCCGCTTCGCTTTCGTAATACACGATTAGGACCGGGACCATATTTGCCGGAGAAGAATTCAAGCTTTGATTACAAAGTCCTTAATTTGTAATCCGTCTCACCTCACCGGCCTCACCCCTCGAGAGTCGAGACCAGATTCGTGACCGTACACCACTAAGGTTCTGAGCACTGAGAACGCCAGCTTGTCATCAAAGTGTCCATAGGAGATTAGGGTAGAGGTGTTCTAGTCGTAAGTATGTATAGTATACACATTGGATTGTCCGTATGCTTGGGTGGTCGTTATTACAGCCAACTTAATTGACGATGCTCATATGGCTCTGCCTCCTGCTCATCCTTCGACCGGAATCGCCTCCTTCCGCCGGTCTGGCGGCCGCAGGCGGAGGCCTAACCGCAAACCCGTCCAGACCAGCATTAACACTTCGCCTCCACTCGTCAGTGGTCTTGAGCACCTCCTGCCTGTCCTCCTGTTTGGCTTTGACTCTCTCCCTCTCCTTGTCGTAATCGCGCTCTGGGATCAGGCCCTCTCTCTGCCGTTTCTCCATTTGCAGCTTTTCCAACCTTTTCTGCTTTTCCCATCGTTCTCGCTCCAGCCTCACGCTCTCTGCCTCCTTCATCTGTGCGGTGACTGGATGTTGAAGAGCCGAGATTCGCTTGCGGTGCTTTTCGGCGAGCTCATCATAGGTCATCGTCCTCTGCATCGAGCGTCTGTTGCTACTTCCCTGCGCTGACATTGCATGACCCCCGGCGGCTGATCCGGTGATTCGGTACTCTATCTGACCGGACTCGTTGACGTGAGTGTTCATCATCGAAGATGAGCGATCCATACCGTGGTGTTGAGCAGACGGGAGAGAGTGGTACTGGGCCGGCCATTGTGGCGGTCCCATCGCTTGAGCATCCATTACACTGGCTGGTCTCGACATTCCCGAGGATTGCACGCCTTGGTCTGGGAACTGGACTGAGCGACGAGCTACGGCTGATGGGAAATCGATCATGCTCGCCGTCTTCCCCGCTCTGCCGGTAGAGTCGACGTAGGTGTTTGGTCGGGCAGCACCCTCGCTGTATTGACTGAATGTGGACTGCACAGGGGACACGGCGATCGGGGGTGCTGGGATCGTTCTCTCTGCCGCATACCTGTCCCATTCTGAGAGGGGTCGCGATAATGATTCTGGGCCAAGTGACATCCTGCCATTGTTGTCGAGGAGACGACTTGAAGTGGACGAATAAGTCCTGTATCTCGGATCGTCCAGCATCTCGCTGCTGCCACTGGAGATCTTGCGGTCGCGGAAGGAAGGGGTTTCACCTAGTAATGGTGCCGTCGATTGCCTCGATTGCACATCACGTCCGAGCAGGTCTCTTTCGCTTAGTCCAAATAGACTCGCAGCCGGAGTGACAGGCCGTGAATGGGCGTCTAGATGTCCACCAAGGGTGGGAGTAGGTGTGGTGCGCCTTAACTCATCGATCGATCCCCGGATGCTCTCTCGAGCTTTCCTCACATCCTCAAGCAGCTTCAGCTTGCTCTCGAGGTCCGCATCACCTGGTATCGCGGTGGCAGGGCTGCTTGATGCTGTTGACGAGAAGAGATTTCCGAATTGACCTGCGGAGTCCGGTGTATCATGTAGCTCCTCCGTCCCGAACCGGTTCATGTAGGAAGTGGCTTGTGCTGGTCCAATGTAATCAATAGAGCTAGAACCCGGAGCATCTCGCGATGATAGCAGGACCGTGGTGGAATTGGTCGATTGGCCCCGCTCGTGCACCGGTCGATCGTCGTGATTGAGCACAGGTAGGGTAGGTGAAAGACCTCCGCCGTCGCCTTTGGCAGTTGTTGAGCCATGCCCATGCTTTTCCTCCCAAGCTTCTAGCTCGCTGCCTACGTTCTTGAACCTCTCGGCTGCCTTTTCGACCTCTTGAGCCTCGATCCTCATTTCCTCCTCCTCTCGCATCTGACGCATGTGCTTTTGGAGGCGGTTCAGAACTCGTGCCTGGATCGCTGACCCAATCTGTGTACATGTTCAGTGAAGCCTCAAATGGTAGTCACGGGGTTCGTACTCACCACAACGATGGCCGCGATGATTCCAAGCTCAATCATCATAGTCTGGGTCAAAGGGTATTTCCCTCCATTGAGCTTCGGGAACAGGCTGTGGAATCCGAGGTTGTAGACGTAGAACTTGGTCACGAAGTCAGCTTGGGCGCTATATAGTCGACACTCTCACTGACCTCCTTGAGACCCGCTCGGGTGAAACAGTCGATTCCCAAAACGAACGCTGTTGCACCAATCCAGGCGGTACTGACGAGCATCATCGGTTCCACCATTTTCGGGACGATGCTGAGAACAAGAGTGCCGACTGCAAGACCACCAAGCAAACCCCACCTTCCCAAGACCGAGCTGATCAAACCGCCCGACTTGGTTGCGAGAAGGTACCAAGCGAAGGTGAATCCTCCAGCGGTAGCCACGAAGTATTTCGCGAATTTATAGAGGAACAGGCCCAGACCGGCCCCGATGAAGGCTGCGATGATGCCTGCCAGGAGGTAGAGACCGCGAAGAGTGGTGGAAGGAGGGTTTGGTGATGGTGGCTGAAGGTTTGGCTCAACACTGAGAGTTGTCAGCCTTGGGGGTCGGGTGAAGCGAAAGGCACTCACCCGAAGCGCAGTATCATGACGAGTGTGAAGAGCATAAAAGCGTATCCCGAGACGATAGCCAAAGATGACCTGAGTGGACGATGAGCATGCGTACTCTGCAGTCTCAATCACTTTCTACACTTACCATCGATTCTTCCCGCCCAGTATCGCCACCGGTATGCCGCTGATCAGGAGCAACCCTCCCAGAGTGCCATAAGCCGGGTCGATCCTGATGTGGAATGGGACGAAGCCCATTGTATCGTTCCATGGCACTGTCCCGTTGTCAAGTATGGTACCGTTTGCAGCGATGATGGTGCCATTGGCCAGAGTAGTGTTCTGCAGATTGCTAGGACCAGTGGTATTGAGGGTCAGCGTAAGGGTGAGAAGCGATGTTGAAGTTCTGGTATCTGATCCAGAGGTGATCGGTATGAGTGAGGTGATGGTAGTGGTAATAACATTGGTGCCATTTGCCCTACTGGTCGAGTTGGCTGTTGATGTAGGAGTTGCGGATTGCGCCAAAGCTGTGCCCAGGAAGCAGGCAGCAGCCAGGTATCTCCACATCGGCCACCTCATCTTTTGGTGAGAACGGTCGGTTGTCGGCTGTCGATTGTCGATCGGGACAGGGATTCCGTGGGTCGTGAACGTTCAGATGTGGTCGATCATAGATGTACTCTACAATGGAGTATTGATGCAGTTGCAATCGTGCTATTTTCTTGTCCTCTTCGGCTGATGAAAGGAATGTCCGGTGTTTAGGTCCAATCTTGACCGAGGCCCCGTGTTGAGGGAACCGGTCTACAGAGTCGATCAGCGTGGGTTTTCTATCCTGATCGCAATGATCCAACTCACCGAAGACAGGTGTAACTTGCTTGCCGACAGCTTCCCATGCAAGATTCGACTCCCGTTGGTCCGATCACCATCCTCGGGGACTCTAACGGGATCGCTGAATGTTAATGTTGTGACGAGATTCGAACGTCGTATGTCTCAGGCATATCGATTCGGACCGGTCGACGTCAGGGCCCCCCGAGTCTGGCTCTAGCTCTCTAGCTTGTACGCAGACCAGGTGCATGACTCTCCTGCAGTCTCTTGCCCACAGCTTTAGACTGCAAGCTGAGGCTGTGAAGGCTGTCCATTGTGTCGTCTCCTAACGTTAAAATTGGTCGAATTTAATAGCTTGGCTGATGGACGGGAAGTCTTCTCTAACGGCATGGATGATGGAACCAAACAAGCAGGGTTACATCCTGTAATCCTGTTGCATCCCATCCGCCCAAGATAGAGCTCGCAGTACTGTCGCTGCAATGGGTGACATCCATCCTGCTCTCCAACTACTCTCTGCACAATGTGCATGCTATCAGCTGCTGCATCAGGCCATCAGGCTCTCATGCTTTGCATAGCAGCCCTGCGGGCTGCGCCTTAGCTTTCCACAACTCATCCGAGCGGGGATCGCCGATCATCGAATATCGATCGTCGGTGAATGATCGAGCGGAGACCACGTTAAAGCCACGTGGGGCTGGATGGTGAATGTCACAGTGACAGTCACACCAGTCGTGTTTTGTGACGATTCCTTCGAGGCGGTCATGACTGTTATGTCTCCAGCTCTGTGTTGAAAGTCCAGCAGGGGGAGGCAGTGGTGCGGATTGCAAGATGTCAACACCGAGCTCACACGTACTTGACTACGAGTACAGTAGGGTCGTATCGGAGGTCTTCAAGCCCACAGGATTCGCGAGTGGCAAACATCCCGGTTCTCCGGAACTCCGGAAGGGCTGAACGGCCTTTAGTACTGGGTACGGCGTACTGGCCACTGGGAGACTCGGAGAATGTCTGACTGTACTGTGTGAACGACTAATCCGAGGGCCAAAGACGTGTCGCACTGTCGTGGCGTCGGAACCGAAAGACGAAGGTATGACTTGTGAGCGCCGCGCGCGGATGTCCAAAAGTTGCGAAACTCCAAGTCCAGCGACAGACTCGACAGCAGTCACAGCTCAGCTCTTTCCTCTGGGTCAGCGTTTCACCCCACGGCAGTGGGAGTCGATGCCATTCTATAGTTTCATATCCTAAGAGACCAAATGAAAACCTCCTGACAAAGTGTCCACTGTCAGACTCAGCAGCCAAGCAATCGTAAGGGCGCTCTGAATGAGGATGAACAGCATCATGATTCACAGACGAAACTTGTGCGTACGCCGTATAACGAGTACTCGGAGTATGTGCAACTGCATGGCCCGGCGGTGTTCCTCTAGTAGCGTATTTGGTGGCATTCGTCAATAGCAAGTCGTTACATCGTACCCTAAGTCCTGCTCCTCGACGTATACAATCATATTCATCGATCGATCGTCACTTCTCCGGGTCCTTCGGTGCGGGAGGTGGTGCTGGCGGCTTTTGATTCGATGCAGTCGGATCCGATAGAGCCACGCTCGATGTAGATAATGCTTGCGCTTGAGATGAATTCGCAGAAGCGGGCTCCGCTGACACGGAGTCGGTCTCCTGCGTATAGCTGATGTCGTCTGATTGCGGCCCAGGTGGTGCCGGCTGCTCAGCCGCCGCAACTGTTTGGTCCGTAGTCGTGGACTGAGCAACTGTCGGCTGCGAAGGCTGAACTGGTCCAAGTGCTGACGCCGGGGCCGTCCTCCCCGGGTTCGAGCCCCTCAGACGGGGATCGGCGGAATCTAGCGGAGGGAAGAAGCTAGATGGCCGCATGTCCCTCACTGGCGAATCCTTCTTCCAGCGCGAATGATCGACAGTCTGAAAGTCCTCGACATTATTGGCCAGGTGGTCGAGCTGAAGGGACCAAGATTTAGCCTCGCCACCACTGCCAGGAGTCCAGAGGATGTCACTCACGTAAACGGATAGCTTGGACAGTTCTCGATCCATCAGACCATCGTACCCGCCAGCTCCTTTGAAAGCGCGTATCTAACCCTGGTCAGCAGATACGCTGGGTTTTTTGTGCTGGTGGACCTACTCGGAGACCTTCTCCCGGGTTCATGGCGAAATTTCTTGACAGATCATCGATGTGTATGCTCTACAAGACGGTCAGCTTGGAAAGTGACACTGTTACGCAGCTGACTTGCATTCTTGGCCGACCACTGCGGGAACGAGGCCCAAAAGTACGCCAATGGCTTGACCCTATGACGCGTAAGTCGACAAGCACTGCTGACCAAGATATAATACGTACTCGTGCTTGTATGCTTGGCCATTACGCTCGGTGAACACCTGATACCGGTCAGAATGACGCTCGGAGGACTCATCGTTCGACTCACGGGGAACATGGATGTTCTATCTGAGACGAAGGCGATCTTGTAGTTGCTCTCTCCACCGATGATACCCAGCTCGACCAGCTTTGACTCCAGCCATCGCCAATGCGTTTGACTCCAGACCACGATGTCGTAGTTGACATATGCCCTGAGACGCGGTCAGATGGAGCAGGCATGGTCAGGAAGCACTGCCCACCTCTCGAGGAATTCATGAAGACCGGGGCGAGCAGTCTCATCGGCGGGAAGCGAGCCGGCAATCAGGGGCTTCGTATCAACGATAGCTACCAGACATCAGCGGTTCTTCGATGCAGCCGTTTCTAGGGCTTGTACTCACTGTAATCCAAATCCAAAACGAGCAGACGTTTGCCCGGTCGAGGCTCGTTCATGACCGTTATGGGGTACTTCTTGATCAGAACATCGATCATGCGCTTGTTCCTGGGATCCTCGGCAGGAGCGACGAGCTTCACGCCAGGGCGACCTGCGGCATTTTTGTACTCGACATCAAAGTTGTCCACCATCTACGACCGGCACAAAATTCCAGCCTACAAGTGGATTAGTAAGAAAAGCAAACTCACGTCTGGGAGCCTCGCATCACTGGGATCCTTGAAGCTCAGTTCTTCCGGGGTTCCGATCATCGTGAACTTGCATTGTTGCTTGATGCCCAATGTGCCGAATCTCGCAGAATCCAGCTCCACAGAGAGCTTGCCTTTGGTCAAGCCAATGAGCTTTTGTCGCTCGGGAGGAACGTTGGTCAACTCCATGAGTCGTTGGCGAAAGTCGTACACCCTGTAGGCCGGTCAGCTTCAAAGCACCGCAACTGACTACGACGACTTTGACAATTCGATGACAACTCACATATCATTTCCACCGACTCTCAACTCGTAGACTTTGCCGCTCCAGGTCATCTTGAGGTCCCACCACTCCTCCATCTCCTCAATCTCCGTTGGCAGGGGTATAGCCATAGTCACCGGCGACACATCTCCGCCCGCTGCATCATCCACGTCCATCATGTACTCTGAAGGCCCGCCGTCATCGGATTCGCCCTTCTTGGCCCTCTTGTGTGTGCTCGGCCCGGCCTCAGCTACCGCCTGAAGGACAGATCCGTTCTCCTCGTTGTGGTCCGTCTCTACGTCTGGCAGAGCGACGATAGTCGAAGCCGTTTCGGGGGATAATTTGGGACTCGACATGATGGCTCTGATGAGGATACGTGTGCGCTATGTAGACATGTAACGCGTCGAGTGATCTATGCCGCGACAAATCCTCTTCAGACTGGTCTTGGCTTCTGTTTCAACGCTGTCAAAGGAACAGTGCGTCACTCCCTTACGACGCGGGGCAACAACAAACGTAAGCCAGTGAGCTGACGCAATCGTGAGAAAGCGAATTGGCACCGTGCTGTGTTTTGTGGCCCGTGGGAGACTAGTGTCTCAAGACTTCATCAAGTTTCGTTATTCGTATCGGCGAGGACTACAGATTCTGCGTTTCACCCTAACGAGCCCGTTCCATATCTCAAGAACGATGCGGCGTACTTCCTCTACTCTTGCTACGTTCCGAACTAGCCCTGCTTGCGTTCTGAGCCGCTCTGGCGGCTCTGGCCGCCTTAGCACCACCATAAGGTGTCGGTGCCCTGTTTTGAGGCGGGTTCGGATTCGATATGACCGCTTCCAATGTTATGCGCCTCTCGTTGACCAATCTCTTATGAGTGTGATCGATCGCCTGCCATCGCGTACGTCCGTTAGCAAGTGTAGTCATTGTGGTGGTGTAGATACCACTCACGGCGAAAAGACGGGTATATCCCCCCTTGCTGAGGGTTGCTGCGCAATTCTGCGGAGAGCATGGTCAGCTACATACTAGCGAGATTCACCACGGTACTACTCACCTTTGACCACAAGAAAGGGTCTTGGACGATCAATAATGAGGCGCCCCAATTCCTGGGCTGTATCTCGCCGTTACCCGTTCCCATTCTGGCCTCAATGGCTAATCTCTGCTCTCGTTCTTCCCGCATGATCTGCTTCACCCGATCTTCTGTGATACCCATGTCTATATATTGATTTCTCCGCGTTGCTTCCTCTCTGTCCTCTGTGAGGTATCCATGAGCCCGGGGGATGACTCCACCATTGAGGATGGACAGCATTTCGGTCTGATACTGCATTCTCGGGCTGCCCGCCGTCTCTGGGGTAGTGCTGAAAAAGGCGAAGAAACCACGTAGAGCATCGGCCGCCGTAATTTGATTCTGCGAATCTTCTGGGGGAGGAGGTATCGTATTGTCGAAGCCGACCATAGCTTTTGTTCCCTGCAGTTTACCGAAAGACACCCAGACTGCATCAGGATCGTCTCGCTGAGGGTCGTTATAATCGGGAACCATGATGTTGCGCTGGAGATTCGGCAGTACGCCCCTGTACTGGAGATAGGCGATCGCCATCAATGTCAAACAGTATGACGACATGGTAGGCAGACCCCGAGCACCCGAAGCGTCGTTTACCTCAAAGGCCGCCGCCCAGAGCTTCAGACCGTGAATCATGGGCCTCAGGACATGTGGTGCCTGTAGACAGTAGTGTAGGATGAGGGACGAGTTGTACCTGAGTACAATGTCAGAGCCGTACACACAACTCCAAATCAATACTCACCATCCACCAAGATCGTTGACGTTGATGTCGCAGGACATACTGATATTTCTTCCTGGACGCTCCGGGGACTTGAACTTGACTATGGGTACATTGGCGTGGGTGATTGGCTCAATATCCTGCATGTTGCAATTCGCTAATACGCTCGCCAAAGCGTGCACGTTGTATAGCGCTGGGAGCGAAGGGATCTTTTTCGGCGCCGAGTGAAATCGGCCAGGTGGTGGGGTCTTGGATCCGGGCGGCACGCGCCACAGAGATGGATGATCTGACGGGGTCATCCGTCAGTAATGTTCTCTGTAGAACGGCTGAGGTGAGAAACTCACAGCCTTGTGGCATACGCTTGTCCAAGATGACCAAATCGAGATCCCCACTCGATCCCGTCTCTCCTGCCCAGCTCACACTGCCAAAGACGTCGACTTCGAATCGATCTTGAGTACCATACTGATGCCCTCCGAATCGCTGGTTGATGACAGCAGACAGAGTTCTCAGGAGGTGGCCGATGTAGGCTCGTTTTTCCGCCGTGGGTTCGGCCAAGGCCCAAGCGTGTAGGAGCGAGCTTTGCAGCGCATCCGGCGGGGTAGGGTCGAGCAGGTGTTTGGGGATGTTCTCCCTCGGCGAGGGTTGGGATAGGAGGACGTGGTATGGCGAGACAATATTATCTAGATTTGCGAGGTGATCTGGATTGGCTGGAGACCGACGACCAAGTCGGGTCATGCGCGGGTCATTGGGATAGCGATACTGAGCCGGTGTCGACAGAGCCGATGTCGACTGATGGTCCCCCATATCGTCAAGGTGCAGCAGATCAGCCACACTGACCGAGCTAGATCTGCGACTTCGTCCGGAGACCCGACTGATAGAGCGGTCGTCCAATCCGAGCCCTTCTCTGCTTGAAGTCTGTGCTTTCAGCTTTGCCGATAAGCGCCCGTTGTCCGATTGAGGGTCGAAGACAAAGAGCCTTTTGACGTCGTCTTCGGGGGTGATAGGGATGGTCCGCCTGCTGCCGGTCTCTGAAGATGGGCTCCCTGGGCGCGATGAGAACGAAGTTGGCGGTGTGAGTTCGGCCGCTTCACTGAGCTTGGTCCTGTATGACTCGGATGAGTATTCCGAGCCAGAATTGCGGCGTCCACGCTCCTCAAGTCGACGACTGGATCGACTGTATGATGACTCTGTATCTGTGACCCATTCGCGATCTGGCTGAGCGTTGGACGGAGAAAAGGTCTGGCGGCGAGCTGAAGGCGGAGATTCGAAATCGACCAGGGGATAAAGGGGTGTGCGTCTCCTTGAAGAGGGAGATACTGGACTTGCACCTGGACCTCGAGTAGAGCGCCTAGGCGGAGAGTAACTTGGCCGAGGTGAGAACCTATAGCTTGAAGGTCCTGGTTCCCCAACTGATGGTCTCCCGGTCCGAGAGCCTGTCTTTGGATACGGAATGCGTGGTGTCTGAGCGTGATGCGCCCAAGGAGCGTGGTAAAGGTCCTTTGGCTTGTCGACTCCTCTAGTCTGCAGGCTAACGGGCACACGGGGCGATACGCTGCGATCAGACCTCCGTGGAATCGACTGCTTCTTCACCACCGCTCTCCTCTCTTGCCGTTGATTCGAACTACTGGATCGACTATAGGGCCTGGTAGCAACGACCGGCAGCGCGGCTCGAGCAGCTGATCTTGGGACGAACACCTTGGCTTGGGTTCGTAGACCGTTTATTATGGAGTCTGATGGCGGATTGAGGGTATCCTCGCCCAAGCTGTCGTCGATGTCCAAGAGTGTGAGACGAGGAGTGGGGACCTCGAAAGAGATCAATGGCGGAGGAGAAAGAGGACCGATGGCAAGAGGATCTCGCGTCAACATTATCGGTCGTCGCCGTCCAAAACTTTTGGCAGCGGCCCGGTCGGATGTCTCCAAGCAGCCTCTACAGGCCTGACTTGGGTTATGGAGCTCGACAAGATGACAGGATGGACAAGATGGCCTTCAATCACAGTGCTAGGATCATAATGAAGTTGAGCAGGTAAGACTGCCGGCTCACCGTCCTCAGACACCCAAGAGGTCTGTGCGTTGAGGTTTACACCGGTCCAAGCGTCTCTGCCATCACTCCGTCAAGCTCCTATCCACTTCTCGCTACAACTGACGATGCATACGTCTATGATGATATCCACAACAACAACACTGATCCCCAAGAACGCTACAAGTGCTACTAGCCAGGTCGTTCAGAGAGTCAAGAATAGGCCCACCTCACCTCGTCCTTCCCCCTAGTGGGAGATGTACTGGAAGACATATGAGACTTCCGGTAATCCCAGTTCCGCTCTGAGCAGGTCGTCGTGCATCTTGCCCAACTGCTCATTTGGGAAGTGATTCCAAGTACTGGCATCACCGTACAGCAGGGCCGGAGCCTTGATGTGCTGCTTGCCGTCTTTCGAACATCGCTTGCACTTGTACGTGTCGTGGGTGTCGCATATCGTTGTCGTGTTGAACTTGAATAGCTGCCTCAGGTCGTCTTGGGTGAAGTGCCGTGCGGTATCTTCTGCTTCATCGACCACGCATGCTGACAAGTTCTGCTTTTGACATTGGCGCTGGAAAATCTTCTCTTCGATGGTGCCGGTCGTCTGGAATCGGTAGACGAAGCCTGAATCAGGTCAGCGTCCGGGCTCCCGATGATCGACGCCTCACTCACACTCTTTCTTCTGTCCGTCTCTCCATACTCGAGCCAAAGCTTGTTGGTCACTGGCTGGGTTCCAGTCCTTGGACTGGTAAGCAAGGGCCGTTTCGCAACGTACATGGTACTCACTGGGTCAAACAGGATCAATCGGTTCGCACCAATTAGATTGATACCGCATCCACCAGCTTTAGAACTGAGTAGGAACACGAACTCCTTGCTCTCGGGATCATTGAATCGAGATACGATCTTAGATCGCTTGTTGACGTTCATCGTACCGTCAAGTCGGACACAGCCATACCTAAGATCGACAGGTCAGTATCCCAGATACGCGCGACTAAAAAGCTACTCACTTCTTCGTCCTGCACAGCTTCTCCATTAGGTCGAGTGTCTGGGTAGCGTTGCTGATGAGGACAATCTTGTCATCGGTGTGATTCTTGATATGAGCCAACATCCTACTAGGGTGTCAGCGACCGCAGATATCCCAATTAATCCTGCTCACCTCTCCAAGACCACGAATTTGCCAGAATAGGAACAGTTCACTCCTCTATCCCTGCCCTTGCCCTGATAGTCGGCCGGAAGGACATTCTCGCTTCCAGGTAGATCCTCCGGCAAATTGAGCAAGTCTGGGTGATTGACCAGCTTTCGAAGTAGACCAATAGCCTTCAGTGGTTGCGAATCCTTTCCTCTCAGCAGCCTCTGTACATCTTTCGAGGTGACGAATGTTTCGTATAACTTCGTCTGCAGAGGTGATGGCCGGCAGAACACCACATGCTCGTACTTGACCGGCACTATCGTTGTGATCAGTTGGATATCTTGACCGGATTTGTAGCTAGGAACTCACGGTATTTCGACAACAGGTCATTCGTCCTTCGGATGATAAACTTGCTGACTTGACCTCCAAGCTCTTTCAACTTGGCATCACTTTCCTCTTTCTCCTTGTCCGTAGCGTCTGCATCTCGTCCCCTGAGAATCTTCGACTCAAAGTTTTTCTTGAAATCCAGCTTGGAACCCAGGTATTCAGGGTTGGCGAAGTTGAGCAGGGCAAAGTATTCTGACAGATCGTTCTGGATAGGCGTTCCAGTGAGGATAACTCGACGTTGCACATCGAGCTTGGTCAGGGCCTGGAAGGTGAGAGTGTCTGCACAGAGGATCAACACCCGACAGTATTAAAAGGCCCATATACTCACCGGCATTTTTGAGACGATGCCCTTCGTCTGCCAAGAGCAAACCAATGTGACAACCTGCTAGCTCATCTTGAAGCGTACGCAGCGTCTCATACGAGACGATCATTACTAAAAGAATAAACATGAGCTTCTTATCTTTGTCTTGGCAAGACCGGCTCACCTGGCAGAGTCACGTTTCTTCCATGAGCGTTGACCCATCGTCGGACAGCAGGAATGAGCTCTGCTTTTCCTCCTTTACCATCCACCACCATGGGGTTGATCGCTCCCGGTCCGAGCCATTTCACCAGCTCTGCTGCCCAGTTGCCAACTAACGAAGTCGGGCAGGCGACAATCGCTTTCTCACATGTCGATTTGCCGGCGATGGGTGATTGTTTGAGCAATGTCCAAAGCAGCGCGATACACTGCAGCGTTTTACCTGAAAGAACCGATGAGTGGTGCGTCTGTGAATCATGAATTGAGAGCCTACCCAGTCCCATCTCGTCTGCCATGATACATCCCCACGCCTTGTCTGCCATGAGTCCTGTGGTGCAGCGATACAGAAACTTGGTACATCAGCTTCTTCCCAGTATGCTGACTCACCTTGACTCCTTCGATCTGATGCGGCCTGAGCATCTTGGACAGCCTAGGGTCGATGACCACCGGAACCTTGACATCCTCCTTCTTCTTGACGTCGACGATGCCCAAGATCGACTTCAGACTCTTATGTGGGCCTCTCGACTCGTCTTCCTTCTTCTTCTGCTCTTCTGCCAATTTTGCCGCTTCGATCGCCTCCGGATCTGGTCTATCGTCGATCGTGGGGTCATAAAGCACGATGGCATGGTCGGCCATGGGATCGAACAGGGGTCGTGGAGCGAGATTGGGATGGGGCCGTGCACCCAGAGAAGCGTGGGACAGCGGGTGGAGGATTTGCTCCGAGGTTTTTAGATTGACCATGACCGGTATTGAGAAACTATCATGATAGTCAGCTGGAGATTCAGATGCCGCTCGAAACCAGGTAGCTCACCTCTTGCCGAAGACTTGACCCTTCTCCTTGGGCTGATAAACCGGGAACTTTCGGTTACACCACTTTGCCATGTCTCCCAATACGCCATCATCGCCATACTCCTTGTTGCCCATGGCGAACTTGCTTTTCTTCTTCGGACTACCAGCATCCCCATCACCATCATCGTCTTTCCCACCTCCAGCTTCTTTATACGACACCGCTTTTCTCTTTCTGCCTGGCATGGCCAGGTCACGCTTGGGCCCGAGTGGAGTGGGCGCTTTGAACGGTTTGACAATCAACCCGAATCCCCCGGAGGTTGCTGAGGTCGGAGCCGGGTCGCCGGGTCGGGCTACAACAGGCTGTCGTCTCAACATGTTGTCGTCAGAGTCCTTCCGTCGCAGAGTATCGCGACTTGATGTCTCGAAGAGAGAGGTGATATAGATCGAACACCAGCTGGCGGCAAAAAGAAAACAAACCCGATCATGAATCGGCGGCGCGGGCGGTCGCGTCAACTTCAGGCGGAGATGAAGCTTATCTCCGGCGGACCTCCATGAACGGAACCAAATTTTCCCAATCCCATTTTTGTTGCTGCCTAGCTTACTGCTGCTTCTGACAACCTCGATAAACGACAACAGAAGTTGCTTGATAGACGAACCACGATAGCCAGCACAGGAACAGCTTACACGACACGCCTGAGGATTGCAATCAGCCGTTAGAGAAATTTGAACTTTGATCAAATTTGGAGAGTTGTACCAGCACAGTCACCCTTAACGAGGACCGTAACAACATGGCCGGGAGCACATCACAAGAAGCCAGACGGCACGTCAAAGTGCTGCCCGAGTCTATAGGCTCTGTGAGTGAGACTCGGCAATCAATATACGATTTGGAGCGCCCGCATTGCTCCATTCCTTGTATAATGCGTTCAATCTGCTGATCGTGCCTTCTGCTCAGGTTGCTGGCTCGGAATTCCCGGGACATTACCCCGGTGAAGACCACAGCTGGAACTTGGACACCTTCCAGAGGGTGAGTTCTGGTCGAATACTCACAGAAGGATCACACTGACAGTCTACAGGGTTTGAACGTCTCTGTCCAACGCCTGACACCCTCTGTCATCGAGTTTGACTTGGTAGGCGTTGACGCATCAATTGCCAATGCCCTAAGACGAGTCATGATATCCGAGGTATGTTCGAGCGAGTCAAGCTCTAGTTTACGAGGTACTGACGACTGGCTTCAGGTGCCTACTATGGCCATAGATACCGTATACGTTTGGAACAACACATCAATCATGCAGGACGAAGTGCTTTGCCATAGAATAGGATTGTTGCCAATCAAGGTGGATCCACGACAGTTCAGCTATCCTCGTGAGCAAGCACTCCTCGACTTTGATTATTGGCATGCTGACCTCTTGATAGAGAACCCCGAGAGCCCTCACGAGCTCGACACCTTGATCTTCGACCTGCGAGTACGATGTGACAGGCGAAAAGACGCAGTCAAGGGCGAGACGGACCCGAGGAAGATGTACTTCGACTCGAATGTCTACTCGGGGATGATGGAGTGGAAGGCTCAGGGAAAGCAGGTGAAGAAGTTTGCGTCGAATAAGCCAGGACCATGTGACCCGGATGTGCTACTGGTCAAACTGAGACCTGGGCAGGTATGTTCATTCGGAGTCCTGACAAGGTCACAAGGTATGCTGACGATAGTTGCAGATGATAGACATGCACTGTTTCGCCAGGAAGGGTACTGGATCGTTACATGCCAAGTGGTCGCCCGTTGGTGAGTAAATGTGATGCAGACCGTCTTTTCTTCAAACTAACTCAGTGATAGCTACCGCTTCGTATCGTCTCCTACCACACATCATCATCAGAGAGCCTATACCGGAGGAAGACCAAGAGAAATTCCAGAAATGTTTCCCTCCCGGGGTGATCGCCTTGGAAGAGGACTCGAACGGTGATCAGCAGGTCGTTGTCAAGAATCCACGGAAAGACACAGTCTCGAGAGAAGTCCTGAGGCACCCGGAGTTCAAGGATAAAGTCGAGTTGACCAGAATACGAGATCACTTCATATGTGAGTGGACTCTTTCGACCCCATTCATGATGGATAGGTACTGATATGCCGCCCGTTCGCAGATAGCGTCGAATCTACCGGACAGTACAAGCCGGAGGAGCTTGTCCCTGAAGCCATCAAGATCCTGCTGAGCAAGATCGCCGATGTGGAAGCTGGTCTGGACAAGATCTTCCCTTCGGACGCTTAGGACAATAGCTGGAGCAGGTATGGCACTGTGCTTGACATGCATTATATGCTACATGTACCAAGCATGCTTCGCTCAAGCTGGCCTCGCTCAGGCGCCCGTACGAGCGGCCTTGAAGCGGGACACCTTCTTGGCAGGCGTAGGCGCGAACGCCACTGGCTCCGCTGGTTCAGCAGCCATTGGTGGCGTTTCCTCACTTTCCTCTGTTCTTACAGTTGGCGGCAGACCAACATTCTCCACGACGGGTTTGCTTGACGTGGTTGGATTAGGCAACCTCCTGCCGAATTTCGGGGCATCTTGTGGGTTCGCCTGATCCTTGCTTGCGCTGGTGGACAGAGGATTCGGCTGCAGGAGTTGCTGTTTGACCGCCTCTATCTTTGCCTTGCTCTCCGGATCTTCTTCGTCACTCCACGCTTCTTCTCCTGGGGCGAGGACCAAATTGCCATTTTCCAGCCTTCCCACTCTGACAAACTTCCGCAAGTCCTCTGGTGTGGGGTTGACTATCATTCCATTCGCCGCTATCTGCGGCAATCCCATCATGACCCCTCCAGCACCTTCCTCGCCATCTTCGCCCTCTCCATCCGACATCATAGCGAGGTCGAGGTTGGCAGACTCCTCGTCGTCTCTTTGCAACTTACTGGCGTATGCCTGTCGTCTGTGATACTCCAGGGCCACTTCTCTCGCCAGGAGAGCTTCATCCAGATCGTACTCGTCCTCCTCTTCTTCGTCATCCCCTTCCTCGTCATCCTCAGGGTATTCCGCATGTTCGGATATGGCGCCTCCGATGCTGAAATCGACACCGGCTTCGTCGTCCTCCATGTCGCTTTCCACCACAGTCGACGTTATCAGGGGAGAACGAGAGCTCGAATGAGCGGGTCGGGTCCGTGATGGTCGATCTTCCGGTATCCTCTCCACCACACTGCCTTTCATGAACCCCATAGGCTTGGCCTGTGACATCTTGGGAAGACTCTTGGCTGGTTGCGTCGCGCCTGTTCGACTACCGGATCCTGCCGCCTGGCTGGACTGGGCCACTTGACCTTGCATAGCCCGTCTCTGAGCGAACAAACTGGGCGGCTTTGACGTTCCCGCCTCAGGCTGTGATACTTGACTCGACTCTTTGATCGATGTCGAAGCGATTGCTGTTGAGTTGCCGGCACTAGACTGCGAGTTCGGCCCGAGAGGCGAAGGTTTAGGCGGTGTCAGGAAACCTCTCTTGAAGCCTCCGAATCCAGTGCTCGACTTCTCCTTGACTGCACTCTTGACTGCTGGCTTCGGCTCCGCAATTACTGGCACCGGTCGTGGCTCAAACTCCCCTCCGACCTGCTTGGAGGGTAAAGGAAAGTCGACACCACCAATGGCTTTGGTAGCCTGAGGAGGTGAGTCGGGGGGTAATGGCACCGATTCGTCAAACGATACCGACTTTTTCCGCGAACCCGTCTTGAGTATCGACTTTGGTTGACCACTCGACAATGACGAGCGACGTGAGAGCGAGACTGCAGGCTCCGGCGACGTCTCTTTGGGGATGACCGTCGGAGGAGGGCTAGGGGATTTTGGCAAGCTTGCTGAAGTAGGGATGGGAGACGTCGTGTGTGCTTGCTGAGGTACTGGAGTGACCGTCGAGTCCAAAGCGGGCGAAGGTCCGCCTTTGACCGCTTGTTCCACCTCGTCCTCATCGTCCTCGTCACTATCGCTATCTTGCTGGAAGATGGATTTGCGCAATGCCGCTCTCCGCGCGACGGCCTCATCGGACCAATAGCTATCCTGCTCATCTTCGGTCTTCACATCGGGAATACTGGAGATCGTAGGTGGTGGCATAGCGCCAATGACCGATCCATCTGGGGCTTCGCGTATCTCATGGAAGGGTAGTCCCTCTTCGTTGAGTGTCTAATCGCGAATAGAAACCCGTCAGTTCGATGGTTTTGACGGAACCGATTGTTCTCTCACGATCTCTTCCTGATTTGCTGTGGGTATCTGTCTTCCTCCAGATGCATCTGCCAATTCCTTCTGTCTGCTCAAGAAGCCTTCCACCAAATTATCCAGAGTAAGAGCCTCCTTCTCGTCTGCTGCCGCATGATCCGCGGAGGCATCCTGTGACCGGCCTTGCAGGACCGACTCAACGGCTTCGCTAGCCCTCGACTGAGATGTGTAGTCGGCAGATGGAACCTCTTGCACCACTTGCGCATTGTCGAGTGCGGAAAGGTGCGATCCTATGGGCGAAGGGAACACCTGGTTCAAGTGGATCGTAGGTGGTAATGATCGTTTGTCCTGTATTGCCAGTCTTGACGGACCTGCTTCCGACTGTCTGCTAAACACCCCCTGCTCCATCCTCACATGATCCAGCAACAGAGCTGAGCCATCATCATCAGCCTACATGACTTCATGCCACCTGTTTGACCACACACCTTGTTTCCGGCGGTGGACGTATGCCACGGCCTCTTGCGCCGTCATTTCGATATACCACCCATCGCCAACGTGGACCTTGAGCTCATTGGTATGGATCACTTCCCCCTGTATGCTCGCTTTGGTATTGAGAGGGATCCTCGCCTGCCAGCGTGTCCGCTCGGTGAGTCTCCCGATTTGCGCGGACAGCAGGTCGAGGGCTTGTAGGTGGGATTGCAGTGATGGGTCCGATGGCCGGATGGGAAGGTTGAGCTCGTCGCTCATCCTGCTCAGGGCCTACTGTAAAGGTCTTAGAGATCAAAGACCCCGTGGTGACGGCGAGGCCGACTTCAGCGTTCGAGATGCAAGAGGAGTACGCATGAGACGTATGCCTTCTTAGTCGCCCCGTTAGACTGAATTTTGTTGATCCACTGCCGCGGGTGGAGGTCTCTCACTTGAGCTAGCGGCCTCGGATCCATGCCCGAGTAGCCGGTATCATATAGCAGCAAGTCTGTGCGGGCTGTGCAGCCATGCTACAGACAGACGACTGCCTACTGACATGGCATTCATACAATTCCTAAAGCTCACAAATATCCGCCCTTGACGTCTACATTATATTCCAGTCACAACACATCAATCCAGGTCCTCCATCACCCTGGCCATCGCCCACTGAACCGCCTCGGTACTGAACAGTGGAGTCTCCCCCGTCAATGTCCTAGATATGCTGATCGGGACTCTCACAATCTTGATGCCGAGCGACTAGAGCACGATCAGCGTTCTATCTCAAGCCCGCTCAGTGTGTGATCTCACCTCGATTGGAGTCGGATCCAGCTGAACCCTAGCGCCCTCGAGGTATGCGATATGAGTTACAAGCTTTCTCGGCTCCCAGACTGCGGTTTGGCCGAAGGCAGTATTGCGTATGCTGGTCGGTCGGTCATAGTGCCGAAGGCAACCGATGATCGAGTTGACATACTCGGATGCCGTGTATCCAGGAGTCTCCCGGTCATTCATCGAGTTCACTATTGTGCTAATTCAGCTCAAGTCGTCGTCAAACGCGGTCGACTCACTGAGAAGGACTTTCGCTCGCAGCGATTCTGAAGTTGCTATTGATGTCGCCAGCCCTCTCATGGCGAGGCATGGTGCTATACTAGTCCACAAGGAGCCACATGAGTAGACCAAGACGTCGCGCTTGGAGAGGGCGTTGAGGAATTCTTGGTTGGGTTCTGGAAAGATTTCCTACGAATTTATCAGCTCTTCTGGATCCCTAACCATAACGAACTGGTGTCTTACCTGGCCGTATAGATTGATGTAGAAGATACGCTCGATCCTCGCCTCCAACGGTATCTCCCCTTCTCCCTTGCGGTAACCTAGATTACCGCCAGACCATTCCTCTTCCCCTTCTTCAACGATCGTGGTAGCGGTTTGTAGACGGTAGCTCAGATCGGCAGTATCGAAAGTCCTTGAGTCACGACGCGAGGGAGTCTTCAGGCCGTTGACTGTGTCGCCAGCCGGTGGGTATGCGTGTTGTCGATTAGGTATGGGCGTTATCAGTGGCGTGTTGGGAGATGAGACCATGGGAGTTGGAGGCGGCGTCGGGTGTGATATCGTACATTGTCCCACGAGTGTAGTTGCATTGGCCTGAGGATTGGTCAGCTATGCGTAAGACAGTGGATCTAAGCCACGCACAAGTTGAGCTGCGATTGTGATGGTTTCTGCTCAGATGTCAGTTGGAAATCAATGATGTATCATGTAATCCAGCTTACGATTTGTGTTGATGACTGGAATGACTTGGACACCTGTCTGGGAGAGCCAGTCAGCGAAATCATTAGGACATCAGACAAGCACCCAGACTCACATCGACCCCGGCAACAGATTTGAACAGGAAGATGGAGCTTGGCAGACTGCCGAACAGATCTCTGGCACCGGTCAAGAATCCGTTTCCCAGAGAGAAATTTCGGAACGAGAATCGCTTGTGGGCCCTGCGCAAGCACAGTGTTTGGAAATGGACCAAGAACGCTACGTCATCATCAGCTGGGGCTCAAACGCGATAGTGAAGAGATGGAAGGCGCTTGTCTTCAGTGGAAGGCCACTTACCCCGGATGCATTCCTTCTTGTCCTCTCCAATGCCTTCCCAGAGCTTACTTCGGCCTTCGACAATCTCCATCCATATCTCCCTGACAACCTTTTCCGCCGCTTCAGCGGGGAAGCGGTATGCCATGAGGTTGTAGATGGCTTGTCGCTCCTTGTCCTCGCCTGTCAGGTTGACCTGGGGCAAGGGGATGAGGCGGATCAGTCTGGAGCCTAAAGGTCTGGTCAGCAACGCAAAAGGCGTTACGAGTAGCGATGGCTGGGATGTATTTTGATTCACTCACGTATATCCCCGATTGAAGGCCCGCCAAAACATCTGAGGATTTCAGAGGATGAACCACCATCGTCAGAGACTGGCAGAACAAAAGCCGGTGAAGCACCAAAAGCTCCAGCAATGGAGTTTGCACCTGTACCCCCAGATATCACCAAATAGTTGAGGGTGCTCGGATCGATGGCGGGCGGGTTGCCGTTGGCTACTTTGGTCTTGGGCGGCGGGAAGTGAGGGAAGTGACGAGGAGCATTCGAAGGGGTTTCGGCCTTTGGCTCCTCGTCCGTGGGGTGATCATCGGTATCAGGTGTCATATTGGACAATTATTGAGGGGAAAGGAGACGGACATGATAATCCTCTTGGGGGGTTCGACTTATCTACGACTCTTTTGGGAAGTCTGACGTGACCCTTCGCGGAGTGGCATTCATGCACTCCAAGTCTGAAGATAAGCTGTGACGCGTCAGAGGTCGCCGTCTTCCGTCACCGATCAAAGGAGTGACCAGAGGGTGAGCCCATACAGTGGGGGATGGCGTCCAAGGATGTCGCGATGACGAGTGGGGACTTGGATGTCTGGAGCGGATTGGAAGCTCAAATTGAGGTTGTATCCAGGCAGTGTTGAAGTGCAATCGGAATGCGAAGACGTTCTGCGGCTGCGTGAAGGGAAGTGGAGCGATGATATCATACAATTATCATTGTCCCGACGGCAGTGTAGGGGTGAGATGTGTTCCAGTCGTCGTGATAGAGACCGGCCGCAGTACACATCGCCAAGCTGTTGAGGTGTAGTAATAGAGTATCGTGCTGTATCGTCCTGTTGTTGTCCTGTTGGCAGCTGGCAGCATCTGGCAGCACCGCCGGCCGGAGAAAGCGGAGCCGGAGTAGGATGAGCACTCCGTCAGACCGAACCACGCGCGCGATCGGTCGTGTGCGATCCGCGCGACGCGGTCGCAAAATCAACCTGTACGTAATCACGGAATCAAATAACCGCTCATCATGAGCGACATGATCGTCGCATCGTCTCACCTCTCTGAGCCCTCCTCCTCGGTACATCCTTCAGTCAGTCTCTGTCTTGCCGATATCCAATCGAAGGCGGACAAACGGTCTGCGGAGACACTATAGCTACGGTCACGGAGGAAACCAAGCGGCTCGAAGATATCGCTACTGATCATCCTGAACCAAACTCTGTTGACCCAAAATGCAACGTAAAGCGCTGAAACAGGTCAGTGCTCCTGGTTGCCGGTAATTGTGGATACCCATTCTGACCCATTTGCATTCTCAGCTTGGAAAGGTCACACAGTGGACGAATGAGAAGGTAAGTGCCAAGCAATTGGATTGCTTAATGTCATGCACCATGGTAGCTTCGAGCTAATTGCAACCACAGGTCTTCTCCAGCGAGAAAACGCAGTTGTCTGGCGAGTTCACCGAGTTTGAGAAGGACATCGATGTCAGGAGGATCGGTATCGAGCGGTGGGTCTAGTCAAGCTAGCGCAGTACCGCGGCTCAATTGTCGCGCCTTCTCTTGCCCGCAACCCGCTGAACTTGTCAATTACCTAGGCTCCATGCCACATCACTTCCTTTCTTCCAGCAAATCACCAAAGTGAAGCCCACGGGCGACCCCTTTCCGCCTTCCGGCTCGGCGAAGGACAAGGTGCTCCACACCGAGGCGTTGGGACTTGTGATGATAGACTACGGGAGCGAGGTCAAGGGAACGTATGGAGACGGTCTATGTAAATATGGACGTGCGAGGTGTAAACTGGCAGTTGTGAGTGGGCCAAGTAGTCTTGACGTGCTTTCTAACATTCTTGTAGGCGCAAGATGAGTTTGGAAGCAGGTTGAGCGAAAACTACATCGCTGGCATGGGTGAGTGTACTTGAATTTTGACGAGCATCCAGCTGATAGCGTGTAGAAAATGCACTAGCCACTGTGAATGAGTACAAGACTTTCCGCAAAAAGCTCGACTCGAGACGGTTCGTAAACCTATCATCTGTTCCAAAGTGGCGCTCCATGACTGACAATCAATGTCAGGTTGGCGCTAGACTCAGCCATTACCCGCTTGCAGAGCACGAAGAAGGACACCACCGCCTTGGAACGGGAGGTCGAGAATGCTAAAGAGAGATTGTGAGCACCTGCCGTCCGTCCGCCCGGAGGCCGTTGACTGACGGCATAATCTCACAGCGAGGAGATCGAGGAGGAAACACACGCTCGCATGGTCTCGATACAGGAACAGGAGGAGCAGCAATGGGCGGAGCTTTCGGATTTGCTGGAAGCGGAGCTGGACTATTTCACCCAATGTAAAGCCATCTTGGAGGATCTGAGAGATCAGTGGCCGACGGGGTGAGCTCTTTTGCTCCCTACTGATGCCTTATCCATCGCTAACCTAATGCTCATAGTGATGTTTCAGCGCCAAAGACTCGCCAAAGATCGAACACTGCGACCTCTGCGCGATCTCTGAACAAGCAAGCCACTACCCGCAATCTCCCCCGTTCGAACGTGGCTTCTGATGACGACGACGTGCCGACCCCGAACAGGTCTCGATCTCATTCTACTGCATCTGCTCCAGGCAAGAGCAGCAAACGGTCTATGCTTCCATCTTTCGGCTCTTTTGGCAAGAAGAGCGCCATGGGTTTGACTGGTTCATCGAAGCGCAAGAGCTTTGGAGCCGGCAAAGACAGATACGAAGATGAGGTCAGACAGGAGCGTCGTGCGTTGCATTCCGAAGAAGACGACGACGACGGAGATAGCTACAGACGGGCACAGTCTCCCGCCAGCTTCGGCACGAACGGCAGGACGAGATCGCATACCGTCACGTCAACTTCGAGAATCAGTCTCGCCAGTGACACATATGATGTGATCACGACATCAACACCACCACCAATGCGCCGCACACACACCACGCCTGTCCCAGCCACTGGTCGGATGGTGAAAGCCCTGTACGACTTCGCAGGTGCTGCTGCGGATGAGCTACAACTGAGAGCTGGAGACGTAGTAGAGGTCAAGAAGGAGGTCTCGGACGATTGGTACATCGGCGAGTGCAAAGGTCGATCTGGTCTATTCCCCGCGACATACTGTGAGCCGTACGTGCCTACACCAACGACGGCCGTACCTCCTGCTCGGACCATGCTACCGACTTTTGGCGCCTCTCGCCCATCAGCTCCTGCTGCGCGAAGCCTTCCACCTCCTGTCCAAACAATCCCGATGCCCCGGTCATCATTCGACAATTACGGCGGGATTACTTCTGATTCCGAATTCGACTCGCACGGATACTCCGATGCGGAACACCAGGCGACGGCTTCCTTGTCTCGATCAGGAGAAGCCCCCGCGACGAGCGGGCCGTCATCTTACAGGTCTCCTCCGACCGTGCCCGGTCCCAGCAGTATGAAAAAGGCCGCTCCACCACCTCCACCCCCGTCCAGACGATCTCAGAGCTCCAGTAATCTCCTGACTGCCTCTTCCAACTTTTTGTCACCTCCCCAACCGGCTTTCGCGCGTCGCAAGCCGACTTTGGACAGCTCTCCCGAAGGATCGCCCTTTGCCGGAAGCGAGGAGGAGGAAGAAGACGATGAGATCTTCGGCGGAGGTGGAGGGACTCGTACGCCAAGCTCAACAGCGTCGCCTCCTGCAGCCAGACCAACGGGCTCGGGGCTGGCACATGGTCTGGGTGGTATGCACCTCGGGTCTAGCGGGACAACGAGCAGCGCGGCAGATTGTGGAGTTTGTGGATGTGCGGACTTCACGCAAAATGTCTTCAAGCCGAAAGGATCCTGCTCGACCTGCTACCATCAGCACTAGTTTCGTCTGCAGTTCAGTCAGTTGTACGAGTCGCATCTTGAGGCATACACATGCATACATGGTCATGAAGCGAATCACGAGGATACACACGTATTGGGGCGAGCAGAGTCGTCAAGGTCTCGCCAACAGCGCAAAGGGTGAGCTATCAGAGGTGCTAGAATACTTGGAGTTGTCTGGCGTGCCCGTTACGCTGTATGATAATTTCAATGCGAGTGGGACTTCTTGTGTCATATGGGCGGTCATTTCTGTATTATTGCTGTCCGGAGGTGAGTCTCGAGGTTCTGTTGCGGCTTGTTTGACCGAAGGCTGAGATTCGGAGCCTGCTTGAGGTCTCAATAGAGTGGAGTTGAGCTGTGGCAAACTGAGCTGGCGGGACTAATCATCGAATCAAGAGGTTATTCTTGCTTTAGGTAGAATTTTTGCTTGGGACCATAGTGTTCGACGAGGAAGAAGGGCGGTACGGAGTCGGAGTGTCGTGTAGCCGGTTGGCGTGGTGGGCAAAGAACAATCTGTCGCGTCGTTCGCGGACCAAAGTGGGTGTTGGGCTTCTTGTAGGATGTCGCCGTGATTGCGGCGTCGCTTTCAGGGGGTCTTCTACCAGAGGGATGGATTTTTGATGAGGTGAAGGTGCAACTTGCGTCTTGATCCATTCTGCGGTCTGGCGGGATGCTAATTCTCTGCGGGCATTATTGTCTGAGGGCTCTCTCTTGATGCGATTGTGCGCGGCTTGGAAATGTCTCTTCACCACTCGAGGTCTCTTGATGAGTGGCAATGGTTCACGTGAGGGTTTTGGTCGAAGGTCAAAGATCGTTTGAGGCAGTGCGAGGTCAAGATTGCCTGAAAGGAAGAGCTAAGTCAGCCTCATGAAGGGTGAGAACACGTGACGTACTGCTTTCAAGGTTGTGATCCTCCTTGCCGGCCTCTGTTACTTCTAGTCCTTCCTCGCCTCCTTCACTTTCGACTTCCTCTCTAGAGCGCTTATGACTGACTTGCGCCTTCTCATACCTTGCAGGTCGAAGCGAGAGTGAATCTGGAATGGGTATGCTGGCTTGCTCTCCGAAGTACTCCATCGGGTTGACCCTAAATGGAGCCATAGCTACCTCCTCCTCTGCTTCAAAGCTCGCTACTATCCATTCCGCCGAGAACAGCACGATTGAGGCCTGCGAGAGGTGGGGTATCATAGGGTCGTAAGGTGCATTGACGAGGTAGAGCGATACCGGCCAGAAGATTGGATCCGAGGTGTAGTCGTACTCGAGCTGCATTCCGGAAGCGGAATTAGAGATCCGAGGGGGCGGTGATGAAGTGTCGAGGCAGGTAGACGAGGTCGAATTTGGAGGAAGGCGTGGTGGTAGTAGGAATTGGGGCCTCTTGCTTGGATCAACTATCATTCCGCCGTATCGCCTGAAGATGGCGATGATGTGTGCAGGGACCGAGGGTGAGAAGTAAGTAGGAGGGACTTGGGAGAAGAGTCTTAAGATAGCAGGCTCGGAGGTATTCTTGAGCATCGCGGTCAGTGGAATTGTGGTTGTTGCCTGTTCTTGCAAGTGGTTATGCTGGTCTGAGGTATTTTGGCGACTCGGGGGTCCAAGCCCAAGAGCGATATATGCTTGCCACGAAGCTGTGTACACAAGAGAGCCGAGTACGAGTGTGAGGAGGTTTGAGGTCGGTACCAATAGTTGCAGTCTCGAGATCTCGAGGAGGACGAGGAGAGAGAGAGCCTCTGAGTCTGAGTCCTTCTCAGACCCTTCGCCGCAAGCTTATTAGACCTGCGTAGACTCACCCTGACCCCATTACGACAGCCGATTAGCTTCCCCGTGGAGTCACTACAAAAATATCCTAATCCGCCTCCGTGCCTGTCTCAGAGTCCTAGATCGCGATAAGATCGCCTGTTTGCCTCCGATTTGCCCATGTTTGGAACTGCGGGAACGGGATTACGGGAAGCTCGGTCGACAGTAGGTGTAGCTGGAGTTCGACCATCACCTCGTACGAGTACTCACCTGGGACACGGCAGCATATAATCATCAATCAGGTGCTGGATCCTGCTGTCCTCGAATAGTGTCGGGCTCACCGAATCGTCGTCCGTCCTTGGACTCGACCTGGTTTTGGATAACACTTATACATCACAAAGGGACCTTGTTCATCGACGACAGGTGTTCATCTCGCGATGCGGCACTCAACGAAGATCATCAGCCTGTTGGCTTTCATAACAATATACGTCTCGGCCCAGACTTGCTCGCAGTATGGTAGCGCTTCCGACTCGACATGTTTATGTCCACCTGGATTCAACCCCTCGTCGGGCTCGACCGATTGTACTCTTCCCGTTTGCGGAGGAAGCTTGTATCAGCCGGGACCAGCGGCACCAGGAGGAACAGGCGGCTTTGGAAACGTGACTCTAGACTCGACATGTGGATGTTCCTCAGGATGGGCCGGACCAGGATGTACCGTTTGCAATTCGGCTTCAGCCTGTACCAACTCGCTCACTCGGTTCCTCAACTCGTCAAACTCGCTGTCGACCGGTCTCAACAATACCATGACTTGTTCCAACATACCTACTGCCTTTGCCTCGTCGGAAATGTCGTGTAATGTCGTCACTCCTCTTCTGCAATCCCTTTTCCCGCTTCGATCGACTTTGACCATCACGAGGACGCTCAACGCTAGTCTATCGCCAGGCGGATCAAATGCCTTGACTTCCTCCCGCCTGGTGGGCGGTGATGGTGTCGTGTATGCTCAACTGTGGTACGAAGGCGTAGAGCAATTCTACTGCAGGGCCGGGAGCTGTACGCAGACGGTCGCTTCCAGTGGAGGCGGTAGTGTGAACGGATCGACATGGGTCTGCCCGGATCTAGCCTGTACTTGCAGGCCAAACACCGACTTTTGCGGAAGGACACCAGCTGTGAGTAAAGTGATGGCATCGCTCATACAGACAATCGAGAGGTTCACTGATCATTATTGCCCCGCAGACCAACCTCACTGGGGCGATCAACGTGCTTCAAGGCCCGCTCACGATCGACTGCTCTGGAACAGACATCGGAACATGTGGTTTCAACTCTCCCTTCCTGCAAAATCTCTTCGGAGCCAGTGGAATCCAATTGTCCAGCTGCCAATTTGGCGAATGCGTTCAACAATACCTGGTGGACCAAGCACTCGGCATCACCACGGCATCGGGCAGCAACGATTCTGGACTTAGCGGTGGAGTCATTGCTGGTCTGGCAGTTGTTGGCGTTCTACTCTTAGCCGTCATCGTCATGATTATCTGGTCCTTCATCACTCAGCGAAAGGCTCGAAGAAACATGATCACCGATGGCACTCTACCGAAATCAGGAGGAGTGGGAATCAAGTGGACAGGCGTGACCTATGAAGTCAAGACCGCCAGGCATACCTGGACCAGGGTCGTAGCATGGGCGAAAGGATCAGGAGGCGTTTCGAAAGCTACATCTACCGAAGGTGGTGATCATCTTGGAGTTGGTGGAGGCAAGATCGTGCTGAGGGATTCATGTGGATCCATCCCTGCAGGAGGGTTTTGTTGTATTCTAGGACCCAGTGGAGCTGGAAAATCGACTTTGGTGGACGTTCTGGCAGGGAAACGGAAAGCCGGGCGGGTCGAGGGCAATGTGGCTTTCAACAAGGCTGATGGTCCCGGGAAGATCAAGATTGGCTACGTTGACCAGGTGAGCTTTGCCTTTACCATGATCATTGTCGACGATGTCGTGACTGACACCTCCTCTTAGTCTGACATCCTAGCGCCCACTTCAACCGTCCTCGAGACGCTGGTTTTCGCTGCCAAGTTGAGACTACCGGAATCTGTGCCGATCCACCTGAAGGAAGAGCGAGCGCAGGAGGTGATCCGTCAGTTGAATCTGGAACACGTCGCCAACACCCGAGTTGGGTCCAGCGAACACCGAGGAATCTCAGGCGGAGAGATGCGGCGGGTGTCCATTGGTGTTGAGCTCGTTGCAGCTCCCGACGTTCTGGTTCTTGATGAACCGACTTCTGGACTCGACTCAGTCTCGGCCTCCCGACTTATCAAGCTTCTCAAGGATTTGACCCAAGGCGACAGCAGGACAACGATCGTTGCGTCTATCCACCAACCCTCCTCCGCGCTGTATCACGCTTTCGACCAGGTCCTCCTCCTCTCTGCCGGCAGACAGCTTTACTTTGGACCTGGAGGAACAGCTCCAGTCGAGCACTTCGACAAACAGGGCAGACCTTGTCCTACGGGCTATAACATCGCCGATCATCTTTTGGAAATCGCTAGTGCACCCACCGATGGCCTACCGACTGGTTCAAATGCCATGGGAACTCATAGCCAAGCTACAAGCACCAGCGATAGATCTAGCCGCTCGAGCGATGTAATCGAAGCTCACACCAAGTCTGACCTCGAGCGTCATCATACTGCCGATCAGAGCGATACGCCTTTCGCCGAGAAAGGAATCGGGTCCACCTCATATCCTCCCCAGACACTGCTCAAGGACGAATCGACCAACGGCAATGGCTTTACGGCGAGATCGACTCAATCTGGCTCTCAAGCCACTGGCGGCTCGAAATGGTGGCCAAGCTCAAATTGCTCGACCACATTCCTGACCCAGCTCGAGGTGCTAAGCGGTCGAGAATGGCGCAATCTGAAGAGGTATGCATCGTGTCCGGTAGAGATGAGCGACGCTGACTCTCGCCCGGCACTAGGGACAAAACTTTGCTCGTCGCTCATATCTTCTTCGCATGCTTACTAGGAGGTAAGCGGCAGTTTAACCATCCCGAAGGCAAGTACCCGTTCTGATGATTCCAGTGTTCGCCGGAGGACTCTACTACAAGGTCTCATTGACTATCGCCGGCTTCCAGAATCGGGTTGGAAGCATGTTCTTCCTCGGAACTCTCATCGCATTCTCCTCGCTCAGGTAGATTTAGCGATACGCCTTGACGGCAGTGTGCTGACTGGAACAGTGCTTTGCACAACTTGAACGAAGTTCGAGGTCTCTTCCTGCGTGAACGAGCTGGCTCGGTGTACTCGTGAGTATGAGGCCACGAGGCCACGAGTCATGGCAAAAACTCATCATTGCTCAGGCCCCAAGCTTGGTTGTTGTCACGAGTCCTCTTCGACGTGGTACCTCTTAGACTGATCCCCACTATTCTTGTAGGGTAAGTTAGTCATTTCTTTTGAATGTGTAAGGGATTGAAGCTTACCTTCCTCAGAATCATCGTATATTTCAGTACGCATACCGCCGAGCAGCGAGGACCTTGACTCACGTCTTACAGTGGTTGGCCTGGCCAGAGAAGCCGATCGATTCTTCAAGTTTCTACTTATTCTGGTGGAGTACTCTCTGGGTATGACTCTATATGTGAGCTCACAACGCCTGCCTAAATAAACATCAAAGCTGACTCAGCTAGAACTTCTTCCTTGCTGCTCTTGTGAGGAACGGCGGAGTTGCAATCCTGCTCTCGTCACTGTGGAACTTGTTCCTGATGACTTATGCCGGGTAAGAGCCACTCGGACCAAAGATGACTGTGAAGTGTGGAACTGACAGGGTGTTAGGTTTTTCGTCAACATCGGAAACATACCACCAGTGTTGCGATGGCTGCGGTACTTCTCGACTCTGGGCTACGCACTGGAAGCGATGTCTGTCAACGAAGTTGGATCCGGTCTTCAAATCATCGTGAGTCAAGCGCCATCAACCCTTTCCGGACGGTACACTGAACAACCGTCTATAGGACACCCTCGGAGGAGTACCGATCGAAATCAACGCAGCGATCATCATGGACACTCTCTTCGGATTTGATCTCGGCAATTACTACAGGTGAGTCAAATCTCCTCCCATCGGGACTTGATGAAAGCTGATCACATGGTCGGCCGCAGGGACGTTCTCGTCTTGTTCGCATTCATCGCTGGTTTCGCAATCTTACTCGTCGGCACGGTGGTGTACGTCCTGCGAGAGAGGCGGTAGTACTGGAGCGAGTCAGATCACGCGTCGCTTCCAGAAACCTGCGCCAGCCGGTCCCAGGTTCTCGCTTTTTGAATCTCTACAGTACGTATGGTACCCCTATAGTCTTTCTCTGGGTTGTAAGGCGTAGCTTCTCGTTTTAGTGTGAATATCTTCCTTTGCATATGCATGCACCTAATCATTATGCTAGAGACCGACTGATCTCCTGAGCGTCCTCTCCTATCAGGTCTCTCTCCTTCCTGCCCTCTTCACCCCATTGCTCCCATATCGACCTAAGCTCCGACTTCTCCTGGTCCGACAATCCGCCATCCTTGGCCGCCCTGCCCAAAGTCCTCATAGCGTTCTCCTCAAAGTCTAGCTCTGGCCCACTTGTCTTTTTGAGTGATTCAAGCAAAGCGCTCAGCACCCCTTCCCGCTTCAATCCCTCCAACAACGACACCTCGGCTTGTCCTGAGACCTTGGTGTGCTCCGTGACGAGGTTCTCGACCTCTGTTGGGATCTCGCCGGTATATTTCTCCCCACTCTGCATGACCAATGTACCGACCAAGAACGCCATCTTTCTCTTGACGACTTGCTCCTTGTCGGACACACCCTGCTTCAACACAGAGTAGCCCTTGGAGGACTCTGTCGACAAGACCGAGGCTGCCAAGGGCCAGTGTTTAAGGGCAGAGCCAAGAGCATAAGTCGCCTTCGAGCGTGTTGCCGTTGTGGCGGACTGTGATGATGATGGGTAGATGATGTCGAGAAGGACGGGGAATAGGTTGAAGATGTAAAGCTGGAGGGGAAGTGTCAGTCTATAAGGCATTCAAAGAGGCTTCCGAGGATACTCACCGCTGCCTGAGCTTTGAGATTGTTCTGGACCGCCGTGCCAGCAATCCAGCACGCATGGGCGACAATCGGCTGCTCCGGAGACTTCATCAACCTGAGCAGTGGTTCCCACAGTTTCAGCACGGCCATGTTGTTGGCGTTGTCAATGAGCTCGATCAGCTAAAGAGGAAGGGTCAGCAACAACGCGATCATACAGAAGATGAACGCACCATCTCGAAATCGTCGAGAGCTTCAACTCGCTCATCCACAGGTCTACTTTCATCACTTGCAATCTCCATCTTCTCTTTCATCACCACGCTATCACTCTTTCCCATGATCAGATCCAGCATCTCGGTCGTGAGGTCACTTCGCCTGTTTCCCCCTAGACCCGGCAGACTACCGGTACCCTCGACCGGTGTCGCTGGTCCAGGCGTTGATGCGGGAGAGACAGCATCGTCTGTTTGGGAGGTACGGTATAACGGATCAGAAGGGTGAAGGGCGGATGACCCAGCAGAGGGGTTGGTGGTGGGGTTGAAACGAAGAGCAAGTTGCTCATTTTGTGCGGATTGAGCTGGATCTGGGGCTGTCGAGTTGGCGATAGACCATCGGAGGAGCTCGTTGAGGTCGGGCATTCTAGGGTAAAAGTTCTGTGATGAAACGAAGATTCGTTTTTGGATAGGTATACCACAGGCAGCGGGTGTTGGGTTGCAAACTGAATAGTAGGAGAGTACAAGTAGCTGAGTTGAGCTCTGCTACACCACCTCAGAGCTGTCTGATGATCGCGGACGTTTGAACTTTCTGAGTGGCAAATTGAACGGAACACTCGAGAACGTTCCGGCGGAACCCAAGCAGAAGCAGCAAAACGGAGGTCACCGTGGGAACTCCAGGCTGTTAGGTGGGTGGAGAATTTAGCTTAGGTCCGTTTACACCGGTCGGATTTCCATCGCTGTGACGTCTGGGCTGGTTACAGGTCTTGCTAGAGTAGTCTGAAGATACCGAAGATTTTGCCTGTGTATACATACTCACAGTAGCAGATCCTCCGCCTAATCTCAGCAGCGATGCCAGACCCGCCGTCTCCGACGAGGTCGACGATCCTGTCAGCCATCTCAGCTTCAAGGCCGAACGCGCCAGATGAACATCATCCCATGCCATCCGGTTCGGCTCCGGTCGGTGCAGAGCAACGCGAGTCGGCGAGGTATCATGATTACACGGAGAATGCGCCCCAAGCCGTGGTGGATGCGATTGCTATAGAAAGGGCAAGAGAGGAAAAGGAGGCGCCACCAGATATGATGGTCGGCAGTTTCCAATCCTGGGCAGGCAACGAGGGTGAGTATCTTTTATAGTTTGTGTCTGGTACGTCAAGCTGAATCGAGTGATAAGATGGCGGTATCATACCGTCCTCAATCACCAGGACGCCTCTCCGACCTGGATCAAGGCGAGCGTCTATCGCGTCAAGACGGTCAGGATCATACGGTGCAAGACCCTCAGGAACGTTTGGACGTGCAAGCTCGTCTCAAGTCGACCTCCTGCTTTCACCCTCGTCTGGTGTATTTGTCGCGGATTCAGATGACGACATGCCTGGTCCAAGCTACCGCCAAGGTGGGGCCGGTCGGGCGAGCGGATCCTTCCAAAGAGACGGATCGCCCTCGGTACCTGCGCCTCGGAGAAGGGACTCGCGGCGGCGAAGTAGAGTCGCCTCTAACGCTCGAGATCAAGGACAAGGGTATTTCGGATACAGACCGGACCACGGGCCGTCAGCATCGGAGAATGGAAGTCCAGAGAATCTCATTTCACCAATTGCGACCAGTCCTCAGAGAGCGTCGACGACTCTGGCCAAAATCGCTTCGTATATCGGTTTCAACCGGCACGATGATGACGAAGACGCGTTGCCCACTCACAACGGAACGCCATACGATCGCAGAAGATCGAGAGGATCTTTTGACTCGTCAAGGGGATCGATACCCGGTTCGCCATCCATCAGCTCGGAGGAGAATTGGGGATATGAGGATGACGATGATGACTATTCCGAGCGGGCATCTGGAGAGGAAGGTTACAGCTCGTCTCTCGCCGACGATACCTCTTTGCCTCCACAATCGCGTCCACAGTCACCCCATCTGCCTCTGATACCGAATGGGACGGATGCAGTCTTCGGTGGAGACCCATCGAGAGGAGATGACGAGGTCAAGGATTTCGCAAGTATTTCAATCCCGTCGAAGCAAACAATCCTCCTTCCCGATGAGGATCTATCTATCAGATTCACTGGTTACAGGACAGACCCCTTGCGGAATGCCTTATGGTGGGCTGGCTGTATCGTAACGGCGGGTGGGCTTGGATTGGTGGGAAGATGGATCCCGTCAACGTGGGTCAAGTTCTGCGGCAAGGAAACATCGTTCGAAGATGCCAGGGAGGGAAGCTGGCTGGTGGTCGAGGTGAGTAAGAAAGGTCTGGAGGTTTGAGCCAGTTGTTGACAATCTTGGATAGACACCGTACGGCGATCTTCACATCGTTCCACTACAGGTAGTGCCTTACCCTTATCCTCTCTCTACTGTGTTCCCTCAATCGATACCTGTCTTGCCTGGCACTCGAGAGCCGTCTATACGAGGAAAGATGCCCGCGGCTTCCAACTCGACTGTCCCGCCAAATTCGCACGTTCTTGACGGCGAACCAGAAGGAGGCGTGGGCTCGGCAAAGGATTTGACGCAAGATGTAGAGCAAGGAAAGACGACCTGGGAGGAGACGATGGGATTCTTGAAGATCATGGAATACCGATACACTCGATTCGCGCTGGAACCTACTACGGGCAGATGGGCAATGATCAGAGACTGGCGTGATCCTCGATGGACATCAGCTAGGGCTGTGGCTCAAGGTCTGGACGATCAGGTTCGGGTCCAGCGGCGCGTTCTCATGGGAGATAATATCATCGATATCGCTAGCAAGTCTATTTTTGGCTTGTTGATCGACGAGGTGAGTAAGAGCAGCAGTATCGGTTGTTCCTACTGACCGCCTTCCAGGTTCTCCACCCATTCTATGTTTTCCAGATCGCCTCCATCCTACTCTGGTCTATCGACGATTACTACTACTACGCCTTTGCAATCGCTCTGATCAGTATCACTAGTATCATGTCCACTCTGATCGAGACAAAGCGGACTATCGAGAGGATGAGGGAGATGTCCAGGTTCCATGCTGATGTCAAAATCTTGGTGGACGGGGATTGTGAGTGGACAGACTGTATCACAAGCCTAGATACTGACTCCAATCAGGGATCACGCGGGATTGCGCCGAAATGGTCCCGGGGGACATTTTCGACGCTTCCGACTCTGATCTATCGGTCTTCCCTTGCGACGCGGTCCTGCTCAGTGGAGACGCCATAGTCAACGAGTCGATGCTCACGGGAGAATCCGTCCCAGTCTCCAAAGTGCCCATCAAGGACGAGAGCCTCAAGATCATGTCAAGAGAAGCCAAACAAGGCAGCTCGGAGGTCGACAGCGAGTTGGCCAAACATTACTTGTTCTCCGGGACGAAGATCATCCGGGTACGAGCCGGTGCTAGGCCACCTTGGGCGCCGAAGAGCGAAGAGCCCGTCGCGCTGGCAATGGTCACTCGAACTGGCTTCAACACAACCAAGGGTGCTTTGGTCAGGTCTATGTTGTTCCCGAAGCCCATGGGGTTCAAGTTCTAGTGAGTGACCCGACTTGCCAGGGTGATAGCAGTCACTGATGAATTTTAGCCGGGATTCTATGAACTTCATTGGCGTCCTCGCGATCATTGCAGGTCTCGGCTTTGCTGTCTCTGCTGTCCAGTTCATCCGTATTGGTGTGAGTCGAGTCACTTTGCTTCTGAGTAGCTTCCACTAATTATGACAGATTGCGTGGCACACCATCCTCGTTCGAGCTCTCGATCTCATCACTATCGTTGTCCCACCTGCTCTTCCTGCAACCTTGACCATCGGTACCACGTTCGCTATCGAGCGGCTGCGGAAGAACAACATCTTCTGTATCTCCCCGAACCGTGTCAACATCGGTGGAAAGATCAATGTCATTTGCTTCGACAAAACAGGTACTCTCACCGAAGAGGGTCTAGACGTCTTGGGTGTGAGGACCATCGACAAGCACGACAAGCGATTTTCAGAACTGCACTCGGACGTCGCCGATGTTTCCACCCAAGGTGGCATGAACGGAAAGACACCTCTACTCTACGCACTCGCTACCTGTCATGCCCTGCGACTCATCAATGGGGAGATTGTTGGAGATCCATTGGATATCAAGATGTTCGAGTACACCGGCTGGACATTGGACGAAGGACAATCCCGAGCTGTCACCGCGAAAGGCGGATCCGGAGGAGAGCGACCACAAGCACTTGTGCAAACCGTTGTCAGACCCCCTGGTACCGATAGGTGGAGAATGGAGGACGCCATGAAGTCAGGATCAAAGCATGCCCACTTCCTCGAACTTGGTGTTATCAGGACTTTTGACTTTGTCTCCGCTCTGAGGCGGATGAGTGTCATTGTCAAGAGGTTGAAATCGACCAGTATGGAGATTTACGTCAAAGGCGCGCCCGAAGTCATGCCAGACATCTGTGATCCAGCGTCTTGTGAGTGTCGTAGTCTTATTCAAGCGGATTGGGAGCTGACACGGTATACAGTCCCAATCGATTACGAGGATATGCTGTCGTACTACACCCGAAACGGCTTCCGAGTCATAGCCATTGCCGGGAAATCGATCGAGGGCATGACTTGGCTCAAAGCACAGCGAATGAGACGGTGAGTACAGTAACATCAGCTGCCCTTTGTGTGCTGAGGTCATAGCTGACACGTCGATTGCAGAGAGGTCGCCGAATCCGATTTGCAATTCCTAGGGTTTATCGTCTTCGAGAACAAGCTCAAACCGGGTACAGCGCCAAATATCCATACTCTGCGAGCGGCCCACCTGGCCTGCCGTATGGTCACTGGAGACAACGTCAGGACGGCCATTAGCGTCGCTAGAGAATGTGGTCTGGTGTCTCACTCTGCGAGCGTTTACATCCCCAGCTTTTTACCTGGGTCCGGGAACGGAGAGACCGCTCGATTGGATTGGTCGAGTGTCGATGACGAATCGTCCAAGCTGGACGAGTACACCTTGAAGCCGATCATCGAGCAAACAGATGGAATGGCATTTGATGTCGGAGAGATGGAGATGAGCGATTACCAATTAGCTGTCACAGGAGACGTGTTCAAGTGGATGCTGGACTACGCCGAGTTGGAGACAATGGAAAGGGTAAGTCGAGCTTGGTCGAGGGATGCGGCCACAGACTGACGGTCTCCCAGATGCTCACCAAGGGAGTTATTTTCGCTCGAATGTCTCCGGACGAGAAGGCCGAGTTGGTGGAGCGACTACAGGCTATGGGCTACACGGTCGGATTCTGCGGAGACGGTGCCAATGACTGCGGTGCTCTCAAAGCCGCCGATGTTGGAGTCAGTCTGTCCGAGGCTGAAGCGTCTGTTGCTGCGCCTTTCACCAGTCGATCGCCCGATATCTCGTGTATGGTGGATATCATCAAAGAGGGTCGTGCGGCTCTGGTCACGAGTTTCAGTTGCTTCAAGTACATGGCCTTGTACTCAATGATTCAGTTCACCACCGTGACTCTGGTGAGTTCTCCGAGTCGGTTCCAGGTTTCTCTGCTGACCTGTCCCAGCTGTACTCTTTCGCCTCGAGTCTCGGTGACTTCCAGTGAGTGTCAGCGTGCATATGAAGATTGATCGACTAGGCTGAGCTGACCCGGTTCAGATTCCTGTATATCGATCTCTTCGTCATTATTCCGATCGCCGTCGCCAGTGAGTGTCGGAGGACTTCACGACCTGCAACTTTGACTGACTGGAGAATGCAGTGGGACGAACTTTGCCATACCCCAAAATCCACCACAAACGGCCGACAGCCAGTCTTGTCTCGCCGAAGGTTCTCACCAGTATTATCGGTCAGATTGTGATCAACGCCGCGGTCCAGATTTTCGTGTTCATCTGGGTCAGACGCCAGCCTTGGTACACCTCTCCAGATGTTGACAGCGACAAGCTCGAAACTTTCAACTACGAGAATTCAGCTCTGTTCTTGATCTCGTGCTTCCAATATATCCTAGTCGCAGGTGTCTTTAGTGTAGGGCCTCCTTATCGAAAGCCACTATACACCAATAGTACGTAAAGGTTACTCGACGCCGGCAATGATTCGCTAACTGAATTTTCCTTTAGTCTCTCTCGTCGCCTGCTTGATCGGTCTGGGTGGTTTCAGCACATACGTCCTTCTGGGACCTGCACACTCGATAGCCTTGTTCCTGGACATCATCGACTTTACGTTCCAATTCAAGCTCGAGCTATTGACAATTGCCATCATCAACATTGTGGCATGTTTCGCTTTCGAGCGTTACGGCGAGAAACCTATCGGAAGGGCAATCTTCAACATTAGGCGGTATTTCCGAACCAGAAAGAACAAGAAGGACCGACACCACTACAAGGCAGTCGACGCCACACCCCGATAGATCGCTCCGACTGCACATTAGATGGGAGACGGATGCATTTGTTACGGTGACGGACCTTTGAGCGGTGTTTCGAAAGGAAGTTGGAGGTTGTGCGTTTTACAGGGGTCCAAAGGAACCGAAGATGCCTTTGCCAGTACATCATTGGCCAGCCGGAGCCAAAGGACGACGGGGGTCAGTTCTGACTATCAGGGGCTAGGTATAGACTGCTCCTGAACCGTTTTGACGGCCTTTGACGCTTGAAGCTGATGTTCTTCTGAGATGGGTACTGATTTTACAAACCGCTTCTCGTCGTGGCCAACAACTCTCCGTCCACATACTTGCAAAAGCGGAGCACCATCGCTGGACGACTCTATAGCATCATAAACTTCGACCCGCTTCATCTGAAAACAACTCAAGCCTAAACCGACCAATCGGCCAGTATGCCGTGAGTACCGACTAATTATCCATTGCGAAAGGGATGCTCATTGCGTGTTCAGGCGCAACTACACCATCGACGACTCGCAATGGTCCACCCCGCCTCTGACCCTTTCTGCCGGATGGAACATGCTTAGGTTGGGCGGTTCCAACGAATACATCGACGAACAGAGCACGAGTCTTATGACACCGCTTTTGCCCAACTTCTGGAATCAGAGCGTCAGCTGGACCACCACTGCAGATGCGTCCACCACCCTGAACTTCATCGGTAGGTTCGCATCGACAGCTTCGCTGGAGGCTGCCGCTGACAATCGGATAGGCACTGATATCTGGGCGTATGGCATGGCTGGGCCGGAACAAGGCGCTTATAAGGCCGTTCTCGATGGCAAGGAGATCGGGAAATACACTGCCAATACCCCAAAAGCGAATTACAACAGTCTTCTCTTCGCCGCACACGAGCTCCAAGATGGGATCGTTCACAGACTCCAGTTGGTCAACGATCAAGCCGGGGCAAGTCTCGCCTTCGACATGGCTCTGATCACTACATCGACGGAGGATATCAGGTGGGTCGATAGCTTCCTTTCCCAATCCTGCTAGCCCCTGTTTGGGCTTTACCTCCTAAATTTGCCTCCTGATGATGGATGACAAGTAAGGGAGGCGATGGCTGACTAATCGTAGTCTACCTCCCATCGTGCCCTCTCAAACCTCTGCCACCGCCTCTACCGCCTCGGCAGCCCCCGGGAGCAGTATCCTTCCTGCCGACGATACTGGCAGCTTGTTCAACCATACCAGCGGCGGGCTGGAGGGTATTGCCCAAGCGGCCGGTGTTCCACCTAATCTCATCCCGACTCAGTACACCAAAGAACAGCTATCGCTCCTACATACCAAATACGAGTTTCACTGGAACGGCGCCGCCTATTTCGTTGTAGTGTTTTCTTGCATCGTCTCGGCACTGTTTGTCGCTTTGGTCATTCGGATGATCGCTCAGTCGCTTTCAGAGCGCAAGAAGAGAGCCAGGAGGGCAAGAGATGGCGAGAGCTACTTGATCACAGGAAAGCGGCCCCGTCCGACGACTCGGATTGTGGAAGCATTAAAGGGGAAGAAAATCTCCAACCCAATGCCGAGCGAGAATGGCCACAGCGTCAGGACGGGCACGGACAGGAGAGACTCGGAGGGCACTGGGGCCACCTATATCGACAACGACGTGGCCAAGGGGTGGTGAGGGATGTCCGACTGCTGTATGTACCCCTCTCATCTCGTACGTGTTCGAGCGGCTTTGAGTATTATCATAATGTGCGTATGGAGTGATAATCTGGTATGTGGATTCATAGGGACTGCTAGCACTGCATGATCATGTGTGAAGTACTGTACTGAGTAGATGTACTCGAATTGCGAATGTTATATCCAGCCCCAGTAACTCCACCCTGCAGTGGTCGTCATGAAGCATCGCCACAACCGTATTCTTCCGTCTGTCTCCTGTTCATACCTCGACACTCACTTCGCCTCCCATTCTGGGATCAAAGGGTCGGACGTTGTCGTATCGTAACCCGGCGAACTGCGTGGCATGGGTCGTTTGTGTCCGTTCGCATATCGCACATCCGATGGAGGTGGAGAGGAGGAGTAAGGTCCCTGGACTTCACCCTGCGCTTCTGCCATGATTCGATTATAGCGCTTCTACGATGATCTCAGCATGGCTCGCGGAGCTTATATCATCGTTGAGTACTTACGATGATCTCATGCCCCACGATTGGGCCAAACTCGCTCAGACGCTGCTCAGGGGTCATGCCTTCCCGGAAGCTTTCCAGGCTCTCACATCTGTGTTGGATCAGAAGGACAGTCAGAGTATTGAGACCCATCTCCGCGACTGCCTGTCTGCATTCGGCGTCCTGGTATCAGAGTCAGCACATGGATTTCGTTCCCGGACCCCAGCGGTAGATGTAACGGGGATCACTGGACGCACCGGTTCAAACGTCAACCAGAATCGTTCGTAAAACGCATGCGTTGCCGTTTCTTCTCCTCGCTCGTCTCCCCATATCTTCTTCCATTCCTTCATCGATCGAGCGTATCGCTCGTGGTGCAAAGCGTTGAGCACCTCGCATACCTCCCGAGCACCATTCAAGGCGAAAACATAGCGGACTTTGCCTATAACCTCATCTTCGCCCACTATAGCTGCGGTAGACATCGCCCTACGAAACGCCGGAAGGTTCTTGGCGATCTCAGCTGTGATGGGGTTTTGCGCTTGCTCATAACCGTTCTTGAGAGTTGCAGCGCTGTAATTGACAACCTCTATCACGACGATGACCGTCTTGAAGTATCGAGCAGCCATCTTGATGCGTTGGATCAGATCTTCGTGTGTGTCTTGGGATTCAAATTGCTGGATCTTGATGAAGACAGCGGCAGTGAAGGGGTCCATCATAAGATCGACTTGCTCAACGCCCTCCATCGGCTGCGGGTCGAAAGAAGCATCCTTGAGTGCTTTCATCAGGGGTTTGAAGGTCTGGAGGTCCTCGCTGACCAGGACTTGGGATCGGTCTTGAAGGGTTTCGGCGGTGCATTGACCTATTGCGTTGTTATACCAGTGCGGGTTTTTGAGGACCTTGTTCTGCCGCCACGCTTGAGATACCAATGGGCGTGCTTGTGTTGGGACGCCTTGAGTGGTGTCACTGCCGGATGTTGGGATACCCTTTAGGTCGTAGAAGAGTGCTTCTTCGACTTTGATATCGCTCTTGTTTGGAAGACTGGCAGTCGCTGCAGCTGAAGCCACATGAGCAGCTTTGCGACCGATGACCTCGGCTAGATCCTTGCCGGTCGGTATGGAAGAAGCTAGCACCTTCTGTCGCTTGGCCGATGGTACTGATTCCGATGGCGTAGCTCCGATCTGTGCTACGACTGAAGGTCCTACTCGGTTGGACGGTGATCTACCATTTGAAGTCATGGAGATGTCAAACTCAGCGTGGAGGCGCTTGGCAGTGTGGGGTATTGGTGGGGCCTGTTGCGTAGAGGGGGCAAATGAGGAAGACGCTGAAGGATTCGAGTCTTGATGTAGGATCGGCTGAGCTTGATGAAGGTTCGGCTGACTCGCGCCAGACTGCCTTGAGCTTTCTCTGTAGGCATTGTGCGAAGGTGTGGTGAGCGAATGGCTGGACGAGTCAGTTCCATCTGATGGGCGTACCGGTATCAACCCTCACCCATGCTTTGGCTGTAGTTTCTGTGTCAGCTATACAGTACGTTCAATTCACATTCTCTGGCTCAAGAACTCACTTCATCATAGTTTCTCGAGCTTGGACTGATACCCTGTCGGAGGCTGGTAGCTGGCGCGTCCGTAACTCGCGACGTAGTAGGTAATCTTCCGGGTTTACGATCATCCAGCCCTGGATATGACTGGACAGAGTTGTAAGCGAGGTTCTGGACGGGTCCAGCTTGTCCAGCTGGAGGGAGTGGCTGTCCCTGCATTGGCCTTTGCTCGAGCTTGACTGGTCGCTGAGCACGCTGAGTGTCGAGGAATGGCTGATGAGAATGATTGGTGTAGCTCCTCTCAGCCACTCCGTTACGATATGTCGGGTTCGCATGGCTGCGATTGGCCGTGGGTGCATGATCTTCCGTAGGCCTGAAAATGGTTAGAATGGACGATTTCGCGTGTATGGTCGTCACTCACGGTATCACCTCGTACTTCCATGCCATGATCGGCGTCGCTATTGGCAGATCAGAAGTGACCGTTCACAACCAATCCGTGAATACACCTACCTGGCCCGGCGGGCCTGAACATGGCCTTTCCAGCTGCTGTATACCTTCGAAGGAGGTAACTGTCATCCGGAACGGGGGAATGGTTCAACTTGCAGTCATCTAACACATAACACATGATGTCAGCGCGCTCCGTTCACACAAGGCCGCTCCGCTGTTCCCACCGATCACACTGAAGCTCTCCAAGGCGAGTAGATCCCGGTGAACCTCTCCCTGAGCCTGAGCCTGAGCCTGAGATAAATGTCCCCGCAGAAGCCCGATCACAGGTCCTGCCTCCAAGGATAGCTCATCTTGCATGTCATTGATCCTGACCTTGTTCCTGCCTTCGTCGGTGCGCATGATGGTGGGGTGAGAAGTCTTGAGCTCCTGGAGAGAAAGAGGGTATATTTCAAAACGTGGTATAGGAGCGCGTGGTCTGACCTCGAATGAGCCGAGTGAAGAGAGGATGGTCTTTGTTCACGATCAGCTTATCTCTTCCTTCCTTTCGTTCAAGAAGTGTAAGAAACTTACTTCGACTAGCCTCTGGTCCTCGGCGGCCCATCGATCGAATATAGCATTTGCGACACTTCCTTCGGTCCTCTTCGCAAAGACGGATCCGTCGCCAAAGCGCTCGGTGTAATACGCTTTTGCCTTGGCTTTCGACTCCTTGTCCCATTTAGGTGGCCCCAATTTCCTATCGACACAGAGTCAGTATGCGGCACATGGAAGGTAGAGCGGGTCACACGTACAATACTTCATCTACGTTCAGCTTCGGTGTCTTCCATTTCGGAGTGGGAAGGTCGTCTAAGAAGTTGATCTTGCTTGCCTTGAGCTCTTGGAGGGACGAGGGAACGAAGGAAGGCTTCTTCGTCGAGACGGCTGGGGTCTCCAATATGGCTCTGCGGGACAGTAACGGTAGTGATGTTCCATTTGAGTCTGACCACGGTCCGTCTACCACACCATAAGTTGTTTTCCACGAGTGGTTCTGTGAGGTTGACCTACCGACGGCTTGCTCCAGACATCGCTTGATGGGTGGATTCTTTCGGATCTCCTTGTCAAGCTTCACGTATGTGTTGAGAATGTTGAGAACGGCTTCCTGCTGAAATCTATCCTTGTACAGGGGACCGAGAACATCCAAGGAGGTTGGATGAAATTTGTTTGGAGTCAGGAGGGAGTGTAATTGGTTCTCGACATCATGCTCGTCTTCATCCTTGATCGGCAGCGGCAGCAGAACGTCTCGTAAGAGCTAGCGTCAAATGTCAGCATGTCACTGCCCCGGTCTCATGGCAGCGGAGCTGATCAGTCTCTACTCCGGGAGTGTAAGTACTCTCAAATAAGAGCTTACTTTGGAGGTAGTCTCTTCCACCCAATTATTATAGGGCGCACTGATGTCCTCCACGACCCGAGTCCTCAGATGACCCTTCTTAGCTGCCGGATGATGAGGCAGCGACTGGCTCATGTTGGACAGTGCTTGAGGAGCGTAAAGCACGCAACAATTAGGAGACACGGGAGAAGGAGAACTGGGAAGAAGAAGGAAGGAGAAAGAGAGGACGATGCGGGGTGTGCGATCTGTGCGCTGCGAGGTTGCGAGGCGTTTCGCTTGCTGTTTCAGATTGTGCAGGCCGGGTGGCAAAAATGCAACAGCTGTCCGACGTCCGTCATGGGCTGCTGAGTGCTGGCTGCCGATGGCCAAGGTTCGAGCAGAGTATGGCTACATCACTACACGACTAGACGGCTACAAAGTGTAAACAGTGCAGTCTCTACGATTGCCTGAGGTTCGTCAGGACAATGGCAAGGTGATTGGCTCAGGCCACTCCCAGTCCCAGATCTGTCAACAACCTCTCCCGACCTCGGTCCTTCATCCATTCGACCGCTTCGCCGACCTTCTCCACTTCGAGCCACTCTCCTCGGCCTTTACCGCCCCTTCCGCCGCTTTCTTTCCCCTTGTTGCCCTCTGAACCGGTGAACGTGATCCAACCTGGCAGAGGTTCAGGGGCGATCCTTGCCCGCAGAGCGAGCCATTGCCACGATTTCACCTCGCGAAGCCATTCCACCAGATCGTCTCTCTCCCCAACGGCGTAGATGATACCAGGGTGCCCAGTCTTGGCGAAGCCAGACAGTGATAGCTGAGACGAGAGCGATACCAGGTCTTTCCTCTTCGACGGGGCAATGAGGTGGTGTGAAGTCAAGAGAACATGGTGCGGGGTCGATGACGATGCCTCCAATTCACCGCCTGGATTCACGACTGGCGAGCTTGGTGCAGACGGCGGAGCAAGAAGAGGCAGGAAGTGCGTTGTGAGAATCTGATAAAGAGGATATCTTCATCCGACATCAGCTCTCATCTCGCGTTTGCGTGGCGAGGACCTACTCCTCTTCATCATTCCAGTCCATCAGTCTCTCGGATGCCCAGCCTTTCCATCCTTCAGCTTCGTCTCTCCCCATATTCTTCCCCTTGACCACTACTCCGATCCCTCCGAGCTTCGGATACGCATCGTTGACGGTTATCTGGATTGAGAAGTCACTCTCCTCGCTCCGTATGTCAATGATGAATGGGTAGGCATCCCCAGTCACTTCTAGTGTCTCCTTGGGCAGCAGGGAGGAAGAGATCAGCTCGACTTCTACAGCCAGCACATCGTCCATGCTACAGCCGGGCGGCGTGTACCTATAGCTCCAGGTCTTGGCGCCGGATTGCGGGCCGTCCAGCCTGAGCTGACAGTGACCTGGGATAGATTCAGTTGAGGACCGCCTGCACTGCTGCAGTAGTGACCGTGCAGATTCCAGGAGCACCGTCCTGCGGCAGCAGCAGCAGCGGCATCATCATCTGTACGAGTAAAACTTATTTCAGTGACCAACTAAACTCCGCCTGCCACGCGCCGATCGGCCAACTGCTGTCTGGCTGTGACAGCGGGACAGGCGCTGGCAACCGGGACAGCGAGCAATGCATCTGTTGTTGCTCTGCAAGGATCACATTGCGCTCCAGTCACGGTAGCACCACCCAGTGATACGTATCAGGATGGTCCGCTCGACAACGATCTTCCGAGTCAGCGATGCGCTCCCGCTCGCTGCCAGCGTGGACGATGAAAGTGTAAGTCCAAGAGTCCCTCGCTGATTCCAGAGCATGATGCTGAAACGCCTCTCTATCAGACGGAGAAGGCTTTGACGGAATACAAGCAACAATCCAAGCTGGTATTCAGACGTCTAAACGCAAATTCGGAGCCAGCATGCTCTATCGAGTCAGGGCAGTATACCCTACAGTAGGCGATACTCCAATAGAACAGTACCCGGAAGGCAACTGACGATTGTTGACAGCTACTTGATTGTCGAAAAGGTCATCTACATGTGTATCTGCGACTCGTCATATCCTCGCAAACTGGCGTTCTCATACCTAGACGAACTATCAAAGGAGTTTCAGAGGAGTTATGAGGGAAAGATTGAGGGTGTCACAAGACCGTACGCTTTCATGGGGTTCGGTGAGTCCCCCCGTCAGATGCTCAAATAGGCGATGTCTGACATCGACGGTTACAGACACATTCATCAGCAAAACGTCGAGGCTGTATAGAGATTCGAGGAGTTTGACACAGGGCGCAGGAGCGGGACCATCAGCACCTAGCAGTCAGCTAGATCAGCTCAATGACAACTTGAAAGACGTGACGAGGATCATGACGAAGAATATGGAGGATCTGCTATGGCGAGGTGACAGTCTAGATCGTAAGCATAGCCCATCTGGCAAGGGTAGATCATTGAGCTGATATGACGACGGCAGGAATGTCGCACCTGTCGACGTCGCTACGAGCGGAATCGGTAAAATACAGAAAGGCGGCCCGTAATATCAACCTACAGGCACTACTGAGGAAATGGGCACCTATCGGCGGTATCGGCTTCTTCTTTATCCTCTTCATCTGGTGGAGATTCTTCTAGCCACCCAAATAATATTATTCTACTTCGAACCCCTTCCCTGCCATACCGATCCCGTAACGCATCCCGCTCGTCTCATCATGCCGCTCACGAAGGTACTCGTACAACCATGCATTGTAAACATTCCTGATCCCAGATGTTCTGTGTATAAGATTCTATGCCTCCTGTATGAACCGCTTTGCCCGTAGGACAAGTCTGGTCAATGTGAACCTCGCTTTCCTCCACCCTCCACCTAAGATCACCGCCATGAGAAGCATGACCATCATGCCCATACCGACATCTATCATCGCTCGCCTTATACCGCCTAACAACGCCCAGAGCATCCGAGCTGAAAGACCTCCGCCCGTTTGTCTCCGTCTAGTGCTGGTTGCGGTGTTGGTGGCAGTACCCCACCTAGCCCGTTCCCGTTCTGCCTCTTCTTCCAATTCGTCAAGCTCGTCCGCTTCGTTGCTCCAGGAGAACAGTCGCCACTTCCCCTTTCTCGCCTCGCGACGCAGTAGCATAGACTGTGTCCGTTCCAATGTTGAAAGCCTTTCGTGTAGAGCTTGAAGGGATATCTGAATCTGCTGCAGACTTTGTGGTATTGAATGTTGAGGTACGTGCGAGAAACTGGAAACTGATCCGGGCCGAGGTGGGTACATTGGACTCGGTTGGTGAATCCCTAAAAACGGGGAGGGAGGGTATGACAGGTCAGGAGTCCTGATGATCGCAGGGGGTGCCGTGGGTGAAGCAGGTCCATAAGCTGTACCTCTATTTCCACCCGGGTATAATGACTGTCCCGCGTTGTAAGTCGATGGACCGGCATTCGAAGGCGGAGGCATATTCGAAGGCCGGCGCATGAGATTGGCGGGATCACTCCGACCGGCTCCTTCCCGTAGACTGTGCGCTCTTGATCCAGGCACACCACCGAGTCGGGAGCCAGCATATGCCGATTGGACCTGTTCTGGCTCGGCGGTCTGATCTTGCTGCAACAGGTTCAGTAGTGATCGATGGGAATGATCGAGTGAGGAAGGAGGGATGAAACCCGGAGCGACATCGGGAACCGGCATGTCCGGATCAGGAGGCGGATAGCCAGGATACGAACTCGTGCGTGGCGGAGGTGAGTCGGGTGGTGATGCTTGTGAGGAGTGATATGAAGAGGTTGATGACGAAGGTGACACAGGTCTTTGTATCGGTCCAGCGAACGATTGTAGCTCGTTCAGTCGAGCTCTGGCGTTGGCGTCCCGGTCTCCATACTTCTTCAAGATCTAGATTCCACAACATCAGCAAGAATTCTCACATTCTCACTTGCTAGTATGCTCACCTTTATGAAGGCTGCTACATACAGCCTCTTGGCCTCCGACTTCTTGACTCCTTTCTGTTTATTCCATGAGTCCCTGCCAGAGACTCATGTTAGTCATATCCGCTGCCTGAGCCTTGCTAATAGCGCACCATTTTGCCCGACCTAGCATATCGAGTATCCCTGGGCGAGGCACAACGAGATCCCCTTCCGTAGCTGCAGTCCTGATGAGTGTTTGTAGATCGATTTAGCAAAGCCACCCACCTTGCTTATACAACGCATACAGTACCAGCTTCTCCTCGTAGCTCGTCTGTACGGGGCCGCTCTTCGGCAGACTATATGTGCGATTGTCAGAGCACTTCGGTAACATCGTAAGCTGGTACCACGTACCTTTGGACGATATCGACAGCTCGGTGGAATTGACTGGGGGTACACAATGTTTGGTCAATACAACAGTTACAATGGTCGGCCGACCGGCAAACATTGAATCTCACTCACGCGTCTATGGCTGAGCTCGACATCTTGAGCTAGAGCCGACCGACGTGACTGTGAAGCTGCCAATCGATCTGTGCTCTTGCCGAGCTCTTGATGTGAAGAAGAAGGTGGTGTCAGTAAGATGTTGCAAACAAGGCCAACAGTGTTCTACCTCAGCAAGCAGTCACATCGGACAGAGGGTAGCCGGGGACGTGAGACATCGCAACGATCAGCTGGGATCTACGAGCCAAGGCGTATAGTTACGTAAGCTTTGCAAAATTGGTGGACGGGCCTGCAAAAGTTGAAATCGTTCAGAGCCGTCTTCGAGCTGCTGCTCATTGCTTGCTCCTCTGACTGCTTCAACAACCAACACCGACGAGGCGACTACGGACATCGCTGTCGGAAAGCTAGTCTTGCGAAGACATATCCGCCGGCTCCGGCTGAGCCCTTCTGAAACGCAAGACCCATAGCATCAGAAGCGACCAAAATGGATATCGCTCATCCTATCCATACCGAGGCTTCGGCCCTCTCATTCTCCTTCCTCTCCTCGGATGACATCCGGGCCATGTCGGTGAAGAAGCTGGACAACCCTTTACTTTTGGACAACTTGAATCTTCCTACAAGGGGTGGTCTGTATGACCCAGCACTCGGACCCATGACAAGCAGAGATGTGTGAGTAGAGCATTGAATGTGACAGGGACCGGAGTACTGATGTCGATCTTCTTTTCCAGTTGTGAGACCTGCCACTTGTCGTACTTCGCCTGCCCAGGACACTTTGGTCACGTCGAGCTACCAGTCACGATATTTCACCCATTGTTCATGACAACCGCGTACAAACTCCTCTATGCCACCTGCCTGTATTGTCACAATTTCAAGATGCCAGAGATGCTGGTGAGTGCGATGCAGGGATCTGTGCAAATTCATCGACTGACTTGATTCACTGTAGATGCACCAATACATCGCCCGTCTGCAGCTGCTCAATGCAGGCTTGATAGCCGAGTCACATCAGGTCGTTCATTTCATGCCATCTGCCATTCGAGAGGAGGAGGACGAGGACGCCGAAGACGCCCCCAAGAAGGGCAGGTCGATGCAGTCTATCCCTGCTCAAGTTCTTGCGGAGAGCATTGAGAAGATGAAAGCGTATGTCAAGGACAACTTGCATCGAGCGAAGAAGAGGGGAAACGTCAAGGATGGTTATAAGGACGGTTTGGTCTACACGGAAAGGCGGCAGCTATTGGACGAAGTGCTGCGAGTGCAGTCCAAGTCGTGGAGAGTGAGATGCTCGCGGTGTAATGCGTGAGTCTGCTTGGAAAGCTCTATGCCCGCATAGACCTGACTTTGTTGTCTACAGTCAAGGGCCTACATTCCGAAAGGAGAAGACGGCGAAGATCATTGAGCTTGAGATCGACTCCAAGCAGAAATTGTTCAATGACAATTTCGGCCTGAAACGTGTCAATATCCTGGGCGACGGTCGCTCGCAAAAGAAGAAGTCAAAGAAGGCCAATGGCACCTCAGGCGCCGCCAATGGCGATGAATCAGACAGCGACTCTAGCGAAGCTATGGAGGACAATGAGATGGAGATCGACGATGACGACGATGAAGAGGATGAGGAGGACGTCGATGACGACGAAGACGATGTCGCCAAGGTCGCCAGGACAGCCAGCGGAAAAGTCAAAGGCGCCAAAGGTCGAAACGAGCGATTAATGTCCGCTGGAGAGATCCGATCGCATATCCGAATCCTCTTTTCGAAGCAGTCAGAGTTGTGTATGCTGCTGTATGGCCGGCACGGCTCGCCTGGAGGTACGCCCGCCAAACAACCCCACCCTTCCACCATGGCCGACATGTTCTTCATCGACGTCGTCCCTGTGACGCCTACCCGCTTCCGACCCCCTGCCAAGATGGGCGACGAGCTATTCGAGCACCCCCAAAATTCGCTGCTAATCGCAGTCATCAACACTTCCGCGCGGATACGTGAGCTCAACCAGCGGTTGCTGTATGCGGAAAAGGCAGAGAGAGGGGAGCTTGTCCTGGAAGCTGCGGAGAAGGGGGACTCTGCGAGGGATTTCGGTCAATTGCTCGAGAGCTTGATCAAGCTACAGCACGATGTGAACAGTTTCATGGACAGTAGCAAGAACCCAGCGCCTATGCGACAGGGTAAGCTGCCCCCTCCAGGAATCAAACAGCTTTTGGAGAAGAAGGAGGGTTTGTTCCGAAAGCACATGATGGTGAGTGCCTCTCCTTTCTCTACGATGATGATGTGCTCATGGCAATAGGGTAAACGAGTCAACTATGCCGCTCGATCCGTCATCTCCCCCGACATCAACATTGAGACCAATGAGATTGGAATTCCTCCAGTATTCGCCAAGAAGCTCACTTACCCGGAACCAGTGACCGAGCTCAATGTGGCTGAGATGAGGCAGCTCGTCATCAATGGTCCCAAGAACCATCCTGGAGCATCCCTAGTGCAGAATGAGGATGGAACGCAGGTATCTTTGGTGAGTGCAAGATCCGAATGCGAGACGTCCGCGATTGACTGACCATTTTGTAGGACAAGACGACACTCGAGCAGAGGACGGCGATTGCGAACCAGCTGCTCACGCCACAAAGCGAGTCATATGCGAGCAGCAGTACGCTGGGTCCTTCGGCGAGGAACAAGAAGGTTTATCGACATCTACGAGATGGAGATATCGTCATCCTGAACCGACAGCCCACCTTGCACAAACCCAGTATGATGGCTCATCGAGTCAAGGTTCTGCAGGGTGAAAAGACGATTAGAATGCACTATGCCAACTGGTAAGTGTGGCGGTTCAAGCGTCCAGCTAAGCTAACGCCTCTACAGTAACTCCTACAACGCCGACTTCGATGGTGACGAGATGAACATTCATTTCCCTCGTGAGTCGCCTTGAAAGACATTACCGCAGTGCACGATTGCTAATTTGATATCAGAAAACGAGGTCGCTCGAGCAGAGGCAATGATGCTTGCGAACACCGACAACCAGTATCTTGTCCCAACGTCTGGTAAACCCCTCCGTGGTCTGATCCAAGATCACGTCGTGGCCGGTGTGTGGATGTGCAACAAGTCGTCCTTCTTCACCAGGGAGGAGTACTTTCAGCTCATCTACGGCGCTCTGAGAACTGAGGTCAATTACACCGGAGAGGGCAGGATCAAGACGTTGCCACCTGCAATCTGGAAGCCGAAGCCCATGTGGACTGGAAAGCAGATCGTGAGTTGGATGCCAGAGCTCTAGATTTCGTTTCTGACAGAATTCGCCAGATGTCCACGATATTGCTCAACTTGACGCCGTCGAATGCTCGAGGTCTGAATCTGACATCGCGAAATAAGATCCAGCACAACCTCTGGAACCGAGAGAAGGACTCTGACCCAGCAATGTCAGAGGAACAGACGATCTTCCTCGATGGACACTTGATCACTGGTGTCTTGGACAAGTCGCAATATGGTGCTTCGGATTACGGTCTCATCCACTCTGTCCACGAGCTTTATGGTCCTTACACTGCCAACAGGCTACTCGGTGTCTTGTCGCGGTTGTTGACAAAATTCCTCCAGCACAAAGCCTTCTCCTGTCGAATGGACGATCTCGTCCTTACCGCCGAAGGAGAAAAGATGAGGAAGGATATCCTGGATGATGCGTCGAGTCATGGTGCCGAGACGGCATTGAAATATGTCGGTCTACCCGAGGGATCCAAGATTGAGGATCCAGAGACGGCCAGAAACTTGACGATCCGATTGGAGGAGATCCTGCGAGACGACAACCTCATGGCTGGTCTAGATGCGGTGATGCAGCAGTCGTTCAACAAGACGACCTCCAAGATCAACAACGACGTCTTGCCCAAACACCTCGTTCGACCTTTCCCGGACAACAACATGCAAATGATGACGATCTCCGGAGCCAAGGGATCCAAAGTCAACGCTTCGCAAATCTCGACTCTGCTTGGTCAACAAGCTCTCGAGGGCAGACGAGTGCCCACGATGGTCTCGGGTAAAACACTACCATCGTTCAAGCCATTCGACACGAGTGCCCGAGCTGGTGGATACGTCGCCAACCGATTCTTGACGGGTATCCGACCTCAGGAGTACTACTTCCATTGCATGGCCGGTAGAGAGGGTCTGATCGACACGGCCGTCAAGACTTCCCGATCGGGATACCTGCAACGATGTCTGATCAAGCATCTTGAAGGCGTCAAGGTCCACTACGACCACACTGTTCGAGACTCGGACATGTCGATCCTGCAATTCCTCTACGGTGAGGACTCGCTGGATGTCACCAAGTCGAAACATCTCGAAGCCTTCGACTTCTCGGTCAAGAACCACAACTCGCTCATCGACCGGTTCAGGCCAGAGGATATCGCCGGCAAAGTGCTGGATGAGGCGGAAAGCCATATGAAGAAGGCGCTCAAGAAGCCCAAGAAGTACGAGCCCGCTCTCTCGATTTACTCGCCCTCGAGGTATATCGGTTCCATGTCAGAAACCTACGCCAAGAAGCTGAACGAGTATGTCGACACGAACAAGTTCGGCTACATCAAGAGGAAAGGTGAGACCAAGCCAAGTCCATACATGGCCGATATCGACAAAGTCGGGGACAAGGCGTTCATCGCGCTGCAACGAGCGAGGTACATGCGAGGTCTGGTTGATCCAGGAGAGGCAGTTGGTCTGTTGGCATCGCAGGGGTGAGCTCAGCCCGTCAAAGATTGCAGATGAGCACACGCTGACAACGTGTTTAGTGTCGGAGAGCCGTCGACACAGATGACGCTCAACACTTTCCACTTGGCCGGTCACGGTGCTGCCAACGTCACCCTCGGTATCCCGCGTCTTCGAGAGATCGTCATGACAGCTTCCGCGAAACCGATGACACCCACGATGAAGCTTCCACTTCGAGAGGATATCTCGGACAAGGACATCGAGGCGTTCGTAAAGCAAGTCAGCAGATTGACACTGTCCCAGGTGATCGAGCGTGTCACCGTCACCGAGCGTCTGTCCAGCCGATCCCAGACGGAAGCGAGGTTGCGAAAGTACACCGTCTTACTCGAGTTCTACCCTCCAGAGGAATACCAAGAGGAGTACGAGCTATCCCCTGAGCAACTGCACGAGGCCTTGGCCTTCAACCTGAGTTGGAGGCTGAAGAAGGAGTTGGTTCACGAGATGCGTGTTGCCGCCAAGACGATCGACCAGGACAAGTCGGTCGGTGTTGGACTCAAGGTCCGAGGCAACGACCTCGCCGAAGACGAGGACGGACCCAACAGGGACGAAGAGACTGGCGAAATTACTCGACGTGGTCGAGACGACGAATTGGACGAGAACGACGACATGGATGCCGGACAGGCGAAACGACTCAATCAGGCTCGACCGCACGAGTACGACGACGATGAGGCTGAGGGCATCCACGGCGCCAACGGCCTTGCCGATCTGGAGGACTACGTCGAAAGGCAGCTCGAGGAGGATGACGACGAGGACGAGGAGGGCGTGGTCAAGAAGAGGAGATCGCAGAACGACGACGAGGGCATGGACATCGATGCGGGAGAGAAGGCGGCCAAGGATGCTCAAGCGGATCTTCTGGCCGACACGTTCAAGACTGGAGCCAAGTACGCCACGAGCTTCAGCTTCGATGTTCATGGCGGAAAGTCTGCCCAATTCGACCTCGAGGTGAGTCTGAGACGACGTCTACGTTCTGTTACGCTGGCTAATGAGTTCTTCAGTTCCCTGCCGATGCGCCTAAGCTTCTTCTCGTCGACATCATCGAGAGAGTCTGCAGAGCTGCCATCATCCACGAAGTGCCAAACATCGGTCGATGCATAAAGGTATTCGATGACAAGGGTCAATTCACGGTGAGTTACCGGTCTCATTAATTAGAGTAGTGCTAATTATCGTTCATTAGCGATCGCTCATCACCGAGGGATCCAACTTGCAAGGCATGCACTCGCTCGCCGACGAGCTAGTCGACCTCGACAGGATCGGCTCCAACGACGTCTACGCCATCCTCATGACCTATGGTGTCGAAGCAGCCAGAAAGGCAGTCATCGATGAAGTGTCCAGTGTTTTCGGCGCGTATGGTATCGCCGTTGATTACAGGCATCTGACCATCATTGCGGATTACATGGTGAGTCATACCTCATGGGATTGTGTTAGCGAGAACGTTGCTGATCTTGCCGATCAGACCCATGCCGGTGGTTATAGACCATTCAACCGATCTGGTATCTCAAACAAATCCTCTCCTTTGCTCAAGGCATCGTTCGAGACGACTGTTCAATTCCTATCGGAGGCCGTTTTGCATGGTGACTTCGACGACCTGTCCTCGCCAGCCGCCAAGATCGTCATGGGCGTCCCGAGCTCCAGCGGAACGGGATCCTTCGACATTAGGGCTCCTAGACGATTATAGAGTGTGGACGATAGACTCCCTGGGAATAAGTCGGTGTAATATATCTTTGTCATTAGTTTCGCTATCTCCCCGCATGAATCGCATGGAACAGCCGGGTCAGAGACAGGAGAGGATGGGCTGATGAGGTGTATCGCATCTATGGCTACATGATTGTACATCCATCTTCTCCGCCGGCGCCGAGGGCTCCAAGGTCCTAGCGAGGATTGTGGGTCAGCGTATGGACTGGACAGACACCTCTCGACTTGACTCACGAATCCTTCAGGAAGATCGCCCATGATCTCCTGAGGTGGCCCTCCTAGGTCTTGCATCTCGCCCACTAATCTTCCCACCTCTTTACCATCTTCCTCGTCAGAGTAGTCTGGCTTCTTGAACACTGCTAGAATCTGCTTCACCAACTCGTGCTGTCTGCTGTACTTCTCCAGATCCGCGGGCGATACTGTCGGAGGCGGCGAGGCGAGATACGCGGGGTACTAAACCCAGGGTATGAGGTTCAGTTCGTCGAGGAATGACCTAGCACTTACCTTTGCTGCTAGTTCAGACATTGGTTCCTCCAGGACCTCCTTGTTCATCAATTGTGCCATCATGCCATCCAACAGCCCGCTCAAATCGTCGTCTCCTTCACCCAAGCCATTCAGCGCACTGGGATCAGCTCCAAGCTCTGCTAACAAAGCAGCAAGATCCCCTCCACCTGCATTCTGCTGACTGCTCGAGCCTCCCTGCTTCAACTGCTCCATCGTCCGGCGTATCGTCTCGTTGAAATCGGGTTTCTCCTCTTTGGGTCCTCTCTCGGAATTCGGTTCTGTCTTTGACGAACTTGGGCGGGGTGGCGCTGATCCCGATGGCTTTGCGTTCCCACTCGCATCCAGACCCAGGGCGTCAAGACCTTCACCCGACAACATCATCTCAATGGCTTTCTGCCACGCTTGTTCCTCCTCTTCCTTGCTCATATTCCCCGAAGCGCCCGAAAGTCCGGGAGGTAAGGAGCTCTCTGTCGATGCGCCACTGGGTCCAGCGGTGGATTTGGTGCCATTCGTATCTGCCATAAGACCAGGAGGGTTGTCTCCAGCTAGTTGCCGCAGTAAGGATTCCATGCCTTCCACCAGTGAAGCCTCAAAGTCCTCATCATCCACTGCTGGCCCGATGCTCGATGGACCTATGTCCGATTTGGCGTTCTGTGGTGCAGCAGGCTTGGACGCCTGAGCAGCGGGCTTGTTGAACGAGGCGAGAACATCTGAGAGTGGAGTGAGTAAGCTGCGTTAGATACACCCTTATGGCCACGTCGTACGACTCACCATCGAGGTCGTCTAGGTCGTCGTCTTCGTCCTCTTCCACCGTGGGGTTGCGGTACGCAGACGAGGAAGCGGAAGGAGAAGGCGGCATTGTCGAAGCTTGTTGGGGATGTAGCTGATCCTTTGAGTCCTAAGCGGAGCAAAGCGGGGGACTGACAACGATGCAGGCAAGTCAGAAGAGCAGAGAGCAAGATGTCGAGCTCGTTGCATCTTCGCATCGTTGTTACGGCTATCTCGCTGGACCGGTGGTGAGCAGCAGTAACTGCCACACCCGAAGAGCCAAAATAATGCCGACCAGCAGATCTTTCGGCGTTATAGATTAGGCACTATCCCCTGACCCTGAGCCGTCATACGCGCGTGCCTTTCAAGACGTGTTGCGCGTGTTTTGATTTCTGCGCTGGCTCATTTTGGTGGGTTAAATTTGATTCCGCTCTCTACTGTACTTTAGTTCGTGCTCAGCTGGTGCGGTCCATAGCAACAAAGCAATCAACCAAGTCGATACCATACACCAGCACATACTTCAACACACACACTGTCGTTACAAACCATCCTCGTCGCGTCTCCGCTCTGAGCAGCTCGAGCAGCTCGTCCACGCTCCTTCGCACCTTCCCCGCCACGAAAGTCACCGCGACACGAAAAGCCATCAAACATCAATCGACAAGCGCAAAACAGGTCAAAGTGTTTCAGCCTCGATCAACCCGTCCGACCACCCCGACACGGATCCAACATCGTTCCATTTCGCCTGATCAACATCATCAAACATCGCGTCGAGAGCTCCACTTGATAGCTCGACCACGTGCATAATGTTCTGCTCGTAAATCCATACCGTACGCTTCTTCAACCGACAACAGTCGTCCAGCATCAAAAAGCTAGGACCGCTTCGACCAAAAGTCAACACCTCGACAACGGCCATCATCATGTCTCGCCATCATTCGTCTATCGTCTCTCTCGCCGTCTTCCCTTTCCTTCTCACGGCTATGGCGGATACACCTGCGCCCAGCTCGTTACCTCAAGTCGACTTCTCGCGCATGGGGACAGTAGGAATAGGAGGATCGTTCGCGGGACTAGATTGGTGGACGGAGCAATCCCCTTTCGCTTCGTCTTCATCTTCGTCGACATCATCACCAAAATTCTCGACATCAGGAGATACTGTATTCCTGCGGACGAGTAGTGGTAGCTATCAGCCATTAGGAAGCACGAATGCTGGAGGAGACATCAGAGCATTATGTTGGAGCAATACTACCGACACAACAAATGGCACTCTCTACATTGGAGGGTCCTTTGAATCTCTTTCTGGCACACCTGCGACCAACATCGCATCGTATTCGTTCTCCTCGTCGACCTTCTCCGCTCTTTCATCAGGACTATCAGGCGGAGTAGATGCTCTGTATTGCGACAATGGGCATGGGCAGGTTTGGGCCGGAGGAGAATTTTCAGCACCTGAAGGCACAGGAACCGGCGGCAACGTCGCGCTATGGTCGCCTTCGAGCACTGCGTGGCAGACAATCTCATTTGGAGGACTCAACGGTCGTGTGTTCACTATCGACTCGTCTCCCTCTGCCGACTCGATATACTTTGGCGGCCGATTCACCACTGCCTTTGCCTCCAATTCATCGCTATCGCTATCGATCAACGGCACGACCTCGGGCAACATCACCTCGGTACCTTCAGCCCCAGACGGTACGCAGACAACGGGCAACTCTGGCTTCTTGACTCCCGTCACGTTGCCTTACACGGGCTACTCTGATCCCAATGATCAATTTGGCGTCACTGCAGGACCTACCTCGGATCAATACCTGTACTCTGATCCTCACGTGGTCGTCTGCCCTGGCGAGGGTATTTGGCTAGCAAAAGATAACACTGCGTCCGACGTCAGCGTCAACGGCGTAAACTACGTCAGAGCAAATGGTGCACGAATCGTCAACGGCTTGATACAAGGCAGAGGAACAACAGGATTCTCGTGAGTTACCCGGATCTACTAGATAGTCAGTCAGCTAACAAGCCTTGTGCCGCAGAATCCTTGCTCAGCCAGAGAACAATCAGCTTCGCCTGACTTATACCGATAGCAAAGGTCAAAATCAGACTTGCGACTCGAACTGCCCTTTGTACACGGACGCCTCGACTGGGGCTCAAGACTTCATCTTCACCGATGGGCCAGTATCTCTCACCGGCCTGAAGGTGCAGACGACTCAATGGCAGGGACCCGGTGCGGGTCTCTCGAGTGTGGAGCTCTTGACGGATGGTGAGTGATTGTAACGTCTAGCTGTACCATGAACTGACCCACTCGCGTTAGGTTCATACGGTTCAGCCGTGTCGTCTGTCAATAAGCCTCTGTGCCCGGGCAACCGACCATCCTCCTCGGTGCAGAAGTCCGGTGATTGGGACACCAGAAAGGTCACTTCACCCGACCCTTACATCGCGACATACTACCTCACCGCCACGATACCAACCAGCCAGCCAACCTACCCTTCAGTGACATTCTTCCCATACACCTCGTCATCCGCGATATACAACATGTACATCACCATTCCGGGGTGTCAGCGATTGGGTGATTGTGATGGAAGGACCAGTGTCGACATCGAGGTGTTCCCGGTACAAGGCGGTGTGGCGTATTCAAGCACGATCTCCCAACAAGTGCAACAGGATACCAAGACTCTGGTCTACTCTGGACCCGTCGATGCCAGCTCCGACACCTTCACACCAACCGTCCTACTCTCGTTGTCCAAGAAAGCCGCGGCACCAGCCCAAGGCTCAGACTACGTTGTCGTAGCCGATGCTGTGGAATTGATACTGGTTGGGACGTCACTGTCGCCAAATGTCAATGCCACCAGATCTTCGGGTTCTGCTGGAAACGGGACCAGGACTTCCAACACGACCGTAACTGGCGATTCCTCCGTTGCATTTGGACTCTTCGAGTATGTCAGATCGAGCTCTGCATCGTTCAACGCTGCCACTTCCGTTTTGCCAAACACCACTGAGACCACACTGTCGAGACTGGGAATGGCCTTGGACGCAGCATACAACGCCTCCAGCAGACCATCCGGCTGGGCCATCAACACAATTGTCAATTCTGGTAACACTCTTTACGTCGGTGGTGACTTTTCGGTATCCGGCAACTACTCGAACGTGGTGTCTCTCGACCTCGCCGCTAGGCAAACGAAACCCCTCGCTATGACCGGTCTCGACGGTACGGTGCACGCCGCAGTGGTCGTTGGCAACAGTGTCTATTTCGGTGGAAGCTTCACCTCGACCGCTTCTTCGGGCACGATGCAGCTGAACGGCCTCGCCAAGTGGGACGCTGGCGGCAACTCTTGGGAATCCCTCGGCGGAGGTATCGACGGTGTTGTCGCAGAACTTGTGGTCTCACCGTCCTCTGCATCACAGATCATAGTCCTTGGTAACTACACCACCGTGTCGGCAGCCAACGGCTCGAGCTACGAGACTGGCGGGTACGCCATTTGGGATACTTCAGCTTCCACCTGGATCACCTCGGGCATCACTTTCGGAAATGTCACCACAGCTGCATCTACCGGATCATCAAGTGGTAATGCCTTCCTGGCGGGCAGGGTCACTGGCACCTCGTCCAACGCAGTCGAGGGTGTGGCGATGTTGACCACTGGTGATGGCGGAGTCCCGGTCATTACCACCCTCGACAATGTCAACTTTGGCTCATCCGGCTCTGCACCATACATTGCCCCATCTAGTTCGCCCTCAAGACGATCACACGCGTCAAAGTCGGCTTTCACGCGCAGCTTTTTGTCCCGATTCACAGAGTCCTTCGCATCTAGGAGTAAACTTCAGACTCTGGTCGCACGAGCGCCCCCACCGACCATTTCAGCCGCCTCGGTGCCCGCTCCTGCGGTACTCACGGGTGCTTTCTGGCGTAACTCTTCGGCTGGCGGTAGCCCCATTGTCACGATTCTCGGCGGAAACTTCACTTCACAGAATGGTTCTCCCGATATCGAAGGAGTGGCCTTCTACACCGACAACGTGGGGATCTCCGGGCCTCAACCGCCAGTTGCGGGTCTAGTCCGCGCGCTGAATGTTGTCGGCAACGACGTGTATATTGGCGGTAGAGGCGTCAACGTCTCTGGAATTGGCAGCGGATTGGTGGTGTACAATCTCGACCAGCGAAAGTGGATCGAAGGGGGAATGTCACCTTTGAACCCTGTCAGCGGAAGCGAATTGATTGTCAACACGATCGAAACTCGAGCCGATACAAACACGGTGGTTGTCGGTGGTAATTTCCAAACGGCTGGTTCCCTCTCCTGCACGGGACTTTGCCTCTGGGACATCGAACAAGCTCAGTGGTCGACTCCAGGTCAAGGCCTATCGGCTGGACAAGTCGTCGCTGTGGACTTTGCCGGGGACAACAGCGAGATCCTAGTGGTTGCCGGTTCATTCTCCCTGCCCAATGGAGACGTATCGTCCGTGGCGCTGTACTCATTCGACAACTCTACATGGACCAGCCTCGGCTCGTTGCCTGGACCTGCTATGGCCGTCGCCGTGGACAACAAGAACCAAAGCAACATCTTCGCCGCGGGATACTCGACCACCGGCAACGAACCATACTTGCAGCGATGGAACGGTGCCAGCTGGACGGAGCAAAACTCGACTTTGCTAAATGGCAGTATTGTGCAGCAGCTCGCTTTCGTGCCCCTATCAAGGAGGCACGAAGGTTCGGGATCTATCGAGAACGACCGAATGCTCATGGTCACTGGCAATCTCCTACTTGAGAACACTGGCAATGTGACGACCGCGCTGTATGACGGATCATCCATGATCCCTTACCTGGTCGGCACAGGATCCAACGGCGCTCTCGGCTCTGGTTCACAGTTGTTTTGGTCGTCAAGCTCGTTCAGCTTCAATGTGATCCATCACCTCGCTACTGGTCTGGTCGTTCTCGTCGCTATCGCCATCGCGACGGGTATTATCCTGCTCTTGGTCCTGCTATTCTTCCTCATCGCGTGTTTGAACCGGAGACGGGAGAGGAAAAAGTCGGCCCCACGAGAAATGTTCGAGAAGGACGGCTCGCCCTCTGATATCGACTCTACCCACCAACACGTCTTCAACAATGTCCAAGCTGCGCTCGAGCAGTCTCTAGGCGGTGCTGGCGCTGGAGTCGCTGGGGTAGGAGCTGCCGGAGCGATGAGAAATCGAGACGAAAGGCGTTCCGACCCGAGTTTCTACGCTGCCGGTGCAGCGGGCGACAACGACGACGAATATGAGGATGATGAGGATGAAGGGCGGGAAACGACGATGCGGTACGACTTTGATGGACCAGAGTTGCAACCGGGAGAAATGAGCATGAAGCAGGGTCAAAGGGTGATCATCCTGGACGACGTGCAGAGCGACGAGTGGTGGTACGCCCGGGATCCGCAGACCGGCAGGGAAGGTGTCGTCCCGGCCACATATGGTGAGTACCCGCGCGCTCAGGAGCAAATGCGAGACGAGAGCTGACACTTGGACTTTCAGTGTGGTAAAGGACGAATGCCGCTGTAGGGTTTTTTGGAACGATCATCTGTCAACACTGTACAATACTCGACTCAACACAATCTTATCCGGGCGATAGCCCAGCTTGTAATCAGGAAACGCTCCTCAGCCACGCACAGACAACAGGGGACGCGAATATACATAACGACACGAACGATGTTTATGGGATACGACACGACTTTATAATGCAGGGGACGAAGGGGTCCAATCATGGAATAGAGACGCTCGTGCTGTCATGCTTGCTAGATACCGACCGTCGAGGGCTTCCCGGACATACACATGCATAATCCAATACCCTGTGAAGTGTTCATCGTCGAGCGAGTTGTTCTTTCATGATCCTGTGTTGCAGACATACATGAGAACCCACTGATGGAGTACGCTAACGTAGATACCAAGTTTATATACGACCCAACATGCTATCCCAGACGAGGGTTCTTCTCACCGCCAGCCATGACCTCGATTCCGGCTTCGTCTGCTCCCCGTTTGTTGTTGAACGGCGGTCTAAAGCCCTGACCACCGCCGCCCAGCCCGCCTCTGCCCATAGGCCCACCGCCGCCGCCACCACCTCTGCCTCTGAATCCGCCTCTTCCCCTTCCTCGACCGCCCATGCCCATTCCCATATGGCCCATGCCGTCGTTCATTCCCATTCCCATCCCTCCTATCCCCGGCATTCCCCCCATGCCCATCATCTGCTGCATCTGCTGCATTTGTTGCATTTGCTGCATCTGGTTCATTCCGCCCATGCCGCCCATCCCCATCATCATCTGGTTCATCATGCCCATATCCATCCCACCCGGCATATTCATAGTCATGTTCATGTCGAAATTGCCCATCATCATATCGGGCTGGTTGAACATCTGCTGCTGCTGCTGCTGCTGGATTTGCTGTAGCTGTTGCAGCTGCTGATGAGGGTTTTGATTCTGTTGATGCATATTATGACCCATGTCGTGACCGAGGAAACCGTTTTGTGGGTGGTGCTGACTCATACCCCCCATCATCTGCATTTGCATGACTGTCGTCTGTACCGCCGTCATCTGTGTCGTCAATATCGCTTTGGATTGGACCGAGATCTTGGGATTCTGCAGCATTTTATGTATCTGGCGATAAGTCAGCTCTGGACTTCTTCAGCAAGATCATCTCACCTGAGCGAGATACTGCTGCATGATCATCGGATTGAGCATCTCCTTCATCTTTTCAGGGTCGAGTTTCAGTCCAGGGATTGACGAGGCCGGCTCTTCCGGTTGCCTTGGAGGAGGGACGCTTCTGACATGGTTGGAGTTGCTGTTTCCACCACTGTCCTCGACAGGCTCGTTACCGGTGACCTCTCCATCTTCGCTAGAAGCAACAGAGCCTTCTTCGCCCTTATGACACTTGTCAGTCGACAGCGGTTCACATTTCGCCGGATGCAGCTTACCTTTGTGTCCTCCACGGCCTTGTCGGCGGCGGTTCCGGGTTCTTGTTTGACCTTTGACTCGGCACTGGGGCCCTCTTTGCCTTTACCATCACCTTGTACCCCGGAGGCATTGGCTTTTGCGGCTTGTTCCTCCTTTTCCTCTTCCTCCTCCTGTTTACTCCTCTCAATCTCGCCATCCACGTAGCTCTTGACCCGCCTTCGAAGCGCTTCGTCGATCTTGAGTTTGTTCAAACTCGCGATTTTACTCTCGCAAACCGGACACTCGAACGAGTGATCGACCAGATGCTGCGTGATGCACTCGTCACAGAACGCCGTATCGCAGCACGGGGTCTTTTTTGACTCCCAAAGCAGTTTCTTGCAGATTGGACAGGTCAACTCTGCTTCCAGCGGTTGTTGATCTCGGACTGCCGCGCCTGTCAATGTTCGAGGGCGAGCATCGACTGTTTGCTTCCATAGCCGCCTACAGTCAGGCGGTTAGCATTGCACATGGAGGAGAGCAGAAGGCGTGAACTCACTGATCGGGCACGGCTCGGACAAAACCACCATCGGCTGTCAACATCGCACCACTGGACGATCCCTCTTGCCCGGGCGGCGTGTCCACCGTTTTCAGGAAACTTCTGGGGATACCAGTCACTCGGACGAATCGCTTTCTCTCCTGGCCAGCAGGGTTCTCGTTCTCCGGACAGTCCTGGATCCAATGTCCTGTGGAAGTCAGCCAAGAGTTACAGTGCGTGTTTGCTAGCTAGCTCACCTTTCTGACCACACCTATAGCAGATGTACCCGACTGGAGGCTCTTTGTCCGAGGGCATACTATAATCGAACTTCTGGCTGGGACCGCCTGCTGACGTTGTTGGCTTTGGGCGCTGCCTGAATTGTGCCGCTGCTCGGGGTTGCCTAAAGTCACATATGAGCTTCTGACCGACCTGGTTCAACTGCTGCAGCTCACTGAGACAGATCATCCAGATCCTGCTCCCATTGATCCTCTTGCTGCTGGAACATGGCTTTAATCCTCGCATCCTCCTCTGCATTCCCTGTCGAAATGACGACCTGGTTCTCCTTGTCCTTGGCAGGATCCTCCTTCCCATCGAATCGTTTGGTCATACTGCCATATGTCCCGCCCATCCCCCTCGATCCCTTGTTCTGCTTTGCCAGCATTGCCTCACGGGCATGGTTCTCTATCCGGTGGTCTCCAGTGAGTGACTCTCCTAGCGACGTGCCGATGATATAGTTCTGGGCATTTCCGCGGCCTTTGATTGACGAGGGGAGTCGACGAGCGATTAGGGAGGATGAACGGGGTATTTGGTGGTTGTCATCTTTGAACTCTGCACGAAGGATATCAGCAACGTCTCTCGAGCATCGAGTCCTGGCGGACTCACCATCACCAGTAACATTGTCGTAAACGCCAATGTCAAAGTCCTTTCCATTGCCCATCTTGTTCGCGAGAATGATCTCCCGCTTGAGATCAAACACGCTGATGTGCGTCCCGTCAAAAGTGACCCTCGACTCATCCCTCCCAGCTCCCCATCGATAGAATACGGTCGACATGGTTTAGGTGATAGATTACCTATGCGGGTGCGACTAGACTCAAATTGTGAACTGGTAGCACCAGGTGTTGTGATGATCACCGGTGAAATCGATAGTACCGGACAAGTCGTTGTACTAGGTCGACGGTATTCCACTTGCGTGAGTCGAGGCGCGATCGAATTTGTAGAGTCTCTTCTGGTCTCGGACGACAGCAACTCCAATGATGCGTCTCGGAGTGTTGAGAGGCTAATTTTGCATAGATTTGCTTCGTCTGTCGCGAATGATGAAAGGGAGTAGGTCCGAATCCAATCCGAATCTGTTCTTTCCGTTCACGCTTAGGTTCTCGTTTCTTGGTTTGTCGACGAGCCTCAGTGGTTGGAGGGAGACAGTAACTTATGCACCGTCGGATAGGTGAGTCTTGGAGCAAGGTATCAATATTTGGGTCAGGCAGCAAGATGCAAGAGCATCAAGAAGAGCTTCGACATCGCCCAACATCGCACGCAGCTTGCACGCAGCCAGGACATCTTGTAACCGTAATGGGTGGCAATCTGGGATGAATACACTCAAAATACAAAATGCTAATATCCTGCATGCCGTAATTAGAGTTCGAGTAGATAAGATAGAGTAGGTCAAAGCAATCAACCAACCCTTCAATCCGTCACGAACAGCACTACTGTACTGGCGACTTGAGGGACACTTTAGCGCCTCTCAGCCTTCAACATGCCTCCTACAGTGTCCTCAGCCTCCGCATCACGGCTGCTACCCACTTTGACCCGTGCAATGACGACTTCTGCGCCGGTATACTCTGCGAAAACCACCCCGTCAAAAGACCACCATATCATCACCTACCAGCAAGATGCCTTCCCTCAGGGCTATGTCGTCGCTGGAGCTCACGGTGGAGTGAAGAAGAGTGGGGCTTTGGATCTGGGGGTCCTGATCAGCACCACCGAGAGGACGTCAGCGGCTGCGTGCACTACGAGGAACGTATTCAAGGCCGCACCAGTGATTGTTACAAACGAGCTGTTGGACCGCAATAAGGGAAGAGTGGGAGGATTCATCGTGAATTCCGGTTGCGCCAATGCTGTAACTGGCAAGAAGGGCTTGGAGGACGCTTGGACCATGTCAAACACTACCAGCGAATTGGTGGACAAATCTGGGCACAAAGGCGCAGACGGTACTTTGGTCATGTCTACCGGAGTCATCGGTCAACATCTGCCTATAGACTCTATCGTCTCAAAGATCCCGTCCGTGGTCAAATCCCTAGATGGTACGCCGACAAACTGGATGGATCTCGCCAAAGCATTCATGACTACCGACACATTCCCCAAACTCCGCACCAAGTCATTCGACCTCAACGGCACCAAGGTCAAATTCGCCGGTATCGACAAAGGCGCAGGCATGATTGCTCCCAATATGGGCGGCCCACCTCAACCCCCTCATGCCACACTGCTAGGAGTTATCGCTACAGATGCGGCGGTTGAACCGAAATCGCTGCAAAAGGCACTAGAGTACGCTGTGGACAGGAGTTTCAACAGCATCACAGTGGACGGGGACATGTCGACAAACGATACCATTCTGGTCTTTGCAAACGGAGCCGCGGGACAATCCTCGTCTGCCGGTGCCGGGGCCAAGGAGATTTCCGAACAGGGAAGCCCAAAAGAGTTTGGCCTGTTCAAAGAGGAGTTGAGATCGTTCGCCGAGGAGCTCGCCCAATTGGTCGTCCGAGACGGCGAGGGTGCAACCAAGTTTGTCACCGTTAAAGTCAAGGTGAGAGACTATTAGTGAGCGGTTGAGCAAGCTGATTTTCTGTCTGTCGCAGGGAGCCGCTTCGTTCGAAGTCGCCAACGCCGTCGCCAAGTCTGTTGCCTCGTCTTCATTGGTCAAAACCGCTATGTACGGACAAGGTGAGCTGGCCATACATTACATGTTCCGGCACAACTGACCCGAGTCATCACTCAGATGCCAACTGGGGCCGAATTCTGTGTGCTGTGTAAGTCACGAAGATCATCCCTCCGAGGCTACTATTCTTGGGAATGTAACATTGGTTTAGATCAATGCTGACGCCCTATAGTGGCTACACCGTGCTACCTCCTTCCTCCTCGATCGACCCTACCAAAGTCTCTGTCACCTTTGTCCCACCCCCCTCTGCCGCCAACACCACGCCTCTCCGTCTGCTGACCAACGGCGAGCCAGGGGCCAATATCGACGAAGAACGGGCTAGTGAGATCCTCAAGGAGGAAGATCTCCAGGTTGAGGTCGATCTCGGTCAGGGGTCCGAGGAAGCTCGAGTGTGGACCTGTGACTTTTCCCACGAATACGTCACCATCAACGGCAGCGTGAGTGCTGATCTGAATATGAGGGATGTCGCCGATGCTGATGTTGTACGATACAGTACCGAAGTTAGTCAGCCCGATGCACAGTCGTATCTAGAATTGCATGGAGGGAAGGACGCAGCCCGCCGTGATGACACAAGGAAGAGATAAGATAGAAGCATGATTGACAGAATACATTATCTTCGGAACGCCCCAGGACCATTTTCAATGAAGTAGCAAAGCAGCTAGAGTAGATCTGGGGACGTGACAGGAACAATAATGCATGATTATGCTGTATAGTGTACGTATAATGCGTGATAGCGCCTGAACAAGAGACGAGATCCCAAAAGCTCCTATCTATGTGGGCCGGAGGCTACAGTTGACACCAGGCGTGTGTTGGTTGGTCTTTGTTGAATGTGAATAATATACAAATTGTGTTTTGTGAAGATGTTCGGTCGTCGTGTCGTCGTGTGAACTCCATGGCTGCCTTCTCCTGCTCCTTCTCCTGCTCCTCCTGCTCCTGCTCCTCCTTGTCCTCCTTGTCCTCCCTTAGTCGAGGTCCATCCCGCCCTGGCGCTGACTTTGCGATCCTGGTACGTGCTCTACCCAATGCTCCCTACACTGCGCTTTCTGCTGGTTGTCCCAACTTGATCCAAAGTGGTCCGATGCGTGTTGTGACGTGTTCAATGGTGATACGGTACGTTGTATTGTCGAGTGACCCAGGACTGGTGATGAAGGTGGAGCTGGTGGTAGGTTTCTTGCGAGTGGGACGAAGAAAGCCTCTCTGAATCCCTTTGCCTTCTCCACTTTGACCTCTAGTGACATTTGTACCGTCTTGTGCTTTTGAGGGTTCGTCGAGGAAGACAGCTTCTTGAATGGTTTCGGTCGACTTCTCGAGCACGAAGCCACTTGCACCGGCGGTCGCGTTGATGATGAGGGCGAGGTGTTTATGCTCTGAGGAAAGGCCGAGCTGGATGAGGAGGATGCCGAGTGGAGTAGTGGAGGCGGTAGGTGGAACGCGACGTTTGAGGGATATTGTGGGTGTGGGTGGTACATTGGTGTCGAGGGCACCGAAAATGACCTATGGGCGCAAGGCGAGTGGTGCGCGTGCGCGTGGTGGAAATGGCAAGGAGAGTGCGAAGGTTGAACCACAGACGATGTCATCTTGTGCAGGGGAAGTGTTGTTGCTTGAGTGGGAAGGGCTGCGAGAGCAGGAGTCGTGATCATTCAGTGGTGATCTGGGTTGTTTCTAGCTCGAGTGGTGATTGATCTGCGCGAATTGTGTTGGACCTATCAATTCTCCTATTCTCCGAGTTGTGTATAGGAAAGAGCGTTTGGCGATGGGACAGTAAACTTTCGTGTTCGTGTCTGTCGTGTCCGGGGGATGTCTTGAGCTGTTCTTTGGTCGTTGGCGGCTCCTCTCTTTGTTCGTTGTAGCTCGAAGATGCGTTTGGAGCGAGTGATTGAGACAGTTGAGAAGGGAAAATCACTCGAAAGGGGCGGAAGCAGATTTTGATTTGTCCCCCTGACAACTGGCCCTGTTGAAATTGGCTACGTAAGCAGACGTAAGCATATATCCAACAGGGGGTGGGAGCAGAGGCGGCAGTTGTCTGTACGGGTGCGCCACTGGACACGGGCGATTAGGCTCAACCCGAGGCGCAGGAGCAGAGGGCCCGTGCTAGCTTCTCTAACCCGCGCTGAGCGGACTTGCGCACGGAGCCTGGCCAGCCTGACTCACCAGCGAGTAGCGAGGACACTTAGCGCAGAGTAAGGCCGATATTGGATTCAAATGAACCACTTGTCTGAAGCAAGCGACGATCCCGTTAGGACGCGTGGGAATCAGTTGTCGTCTTCAAGCCACAAGCGAACTGTGAGGACGAGGTGATTGGTCGCTGCTGGGTGCGAGCGTGTCGGTAGCGGTTATCGATATCGCTTCGGACGAGGGAGGCGTGTGGTGTCTCAAGTTAAAGTATCGGGTCGCGAGCGGCTACAGTCGGTGAAGACTCAGTAACGAGGAGGTGGTCGAGGGAGGACGAGGGGCGCGTGAACAGAGAGACTGAGAGTGGTACTAACTACTGATCAAATTCAGCTGATGGGAAGGCGCAGTATTCTACAGTATTCTACAATATACTCAGCCCCAGTAGTCTTACTCACGACGCAAGAATGTAGCACTCTCCCGAATTCCAAACTCAGCATGATGCGACAAGAAGCCCCCACGGTCATCACTCCCAGCTCGATCCCCGCTCCCGACTCCCAGATCTAACCCGATCACTCCTTCTAATGCGGACTCGAAACGTCCACCGGCGTCCACTCAGTATCCACTCAGCTCAGCTCGCTACGCCACTTGCAACTCGATACTGAGAGTGGAACAAAGGGTGGGCATGTCGCTCACCCCGCGGTCAGTATCTCTGACGCGTGCGAGTCAGGCGAAGGGTGATGGGACAAAGGAGGCACTAGAGCTCGCGGCCGACGAGAGCCGCGGTGACGAGGTCGGAGGGCTCGATCACAGAGTGCTTCATACCTGTTAGAGTGGAAGAAGACGACACGACAAGTGGTGTCCGGGGAGGAGTAAAGCACTTCGGAGATCAACACTGCGCTATCAGACCCGACTTCACTCTCGATGTTGGTGCAGCGCCTTCCACAGAAGCCCTCACCCTTTTGCTACCCTACCCACTCTGCTCCGGTCAGCCATGATACGAGTTTCGCCGCCTTCTACTGGTCACGTCGGAGCGTCTTCCAATGACGAGATAGAGTGTCGGAGCCTGTCCCGGATGTCCGGTCTGGACAGACCCCCGAGTCGCGACGTTCAAACGGCGTATCGCAGAATGAAGATGACGAGCTGAGAAGGCCTGAACAATCTAATGCTGCCACTATCGCGGATATCTCCTTAGACGTGATGATGCTGACTGTATTCACCAGCCTGTGCAAGTGGTGTTGACACTGCTGCCGAACAGTGTGAACTCCCAGAACCGTCGTCAGATGGTCGTACATGCATGATGATGTCTACTGCCTCAATAGCCCAATGGCGTTGCTCGCCCGAAAGCGTCCTATGCCCTTCCACCATCTCTTCTGCTCTTTCCAGGTCGGTTACCGCCTCTACTCGACGATCCACCCCGAGCACCGCCTCTGCCACCGCCTCGTCCGCCTCTCCCTCCCCCTCGACCACCACGTCCGCCACCGCCGCCTCCAAAGTCGTTAGTGCTCTCCCTAGTATTCTCCTTGGATCGCCTGCCACCACCGCCGAGAGAGAACTTGGCGTCTCGAGCATGACGGGGGATCTAGTGAACGGTCAATATGTTTTCTAAGCGTGCTATAGGATGGCCCTTCACTCACCTTTGGTCCATCCCTACCGCCACGACCACCTCGACCGCCACGGCCCCCACGACCACCTCGCCCGCTCGACCTCTCCTCTGGCGAATTGTCGATATCGATACCAAACTCGTCTCCGTCCTCTCCAAGCTCCATACCATCCTTTCTCTCTGCGCAAGGTATGTCAGCAAACGCAAGACCTCTGCAGGCAGTGGACTCACTTCGCTTGATGCCCTGCATCTTGTCGCTGAACGTCTTCTTCTCTTGCTCTCTCTGCTTGAGCTTCTCGACCTGGATCTGCTTTCCGTACTTCTTCAAATCTCGCTGCTTCCTCGCCGCCTCGGATTTCTTGATACCGGATCTACAATGAGGTCAGTATTCTGTACGACCGGCACAGCGTCGAAGCTACTCACGCCTCCTCGACAAGCTTGGTCCTGATTCTCTCCATGTGTTCGTCGGATTTGACCATCTCAGCATAGTAGTCATTGGGTCGGGAGAAGGGAATGTCGTTCTTGGCACACAGTTTTCGAGCAACCGGAACTTGTTCAAGTGCAATCTTGTAGCTGAACATCGGGATGAGCAGTGTTCAATTGGCGCATTCCAGTCAACTCACAAAGCCAATTCTCGCTGCAGGTCTACAGTGATTATGCGTTAGTAGAAGACACTAGAGACTACAGGTGTACCTCTTCCACACTTACCATCCGATGCGTCAACTTCCACCCGGTCTTTACTGTGCAACGTCAGGTGCTCGACCCATGGCAGTCCCGTGACCTTCAGTGACTCCGTTATCAGTCGCATGGCAGGCTATACCTGACGTCAGTCTCGCTCTTCTTGCTATAGCTCTCCCCTTCACCACTGACCTTGTTGTTTGCGATGACCTTCCTGACGGGAACGACATCCTCGTCGACGGAGACATCCGACCCAAGATCGTCGAGAATGAGCGCATCAGGATCCGCTTCCTCCAGGACTATCGAGTCATCAAGGGGCTAACAGATATTAGCTGTAGAACGCGGCCCCGACCGATACAGCTGACTCACCTCGGCCATGTCCTCGTCCTCGTCTTCCTCTTCGTCATCACTCTCGCCGCTGAGCTCGCCGACCTCCTCGTCCTCCTCAGCCTCTTCATCTTCATCATCCTCTTCCTCTTCCTCGCCAGACTCTTCATCTTCGTCATCATCGACAGCCAATGTTGCTCTTTCCAGATCGTCAAGGTCCTCCTCGCCGACGAGCTCCATCAACCTCTTCATTCCTTTCTCACTGACACCGCCGTTGTCCTCATCCTCGTCCTCCTCACTCTCCCACTCATCCTCTTCGTCCGAGACTTCGGGCTCGGCCGCTTTGACGACTGGCGCTTTCTTGCCATTGACGGCCTTGACGGGAGCTTGCTCCGCTTTGCCTTTGCCCTTGTTGGCTTTCCTGACTTCTTTCTTGCTGACTGGTGCCATGTTGTGGGGTGCTAGTGGTAGTATCTAGCAGCTGGTGATGTGTGCTGCGCTGTATACCTGGGCTGTAACCGTTGGACAATTTTGAAAAAAGCTTTGGGACCGTTCAAGTGGAGGTCAGGTTGTCAATAGGGGGTTCAAAGTGCCACTCTCGGCGTTTAGTGCGGGAATATCAACTTGTCCGCCGCTCACCGCGTCCTCGCTTGTCCCTGCTTGTCCATCTTCAACAAGCAGCAGCTCATCCTCACTGACTAATCTCCAAGTCGAACACCCCGTCCGTCCACTCGTACATTCTGACGGGCGCCGCACCTCAGATCGGACAGTGCGATAACAAATAATACGAAAAAGGAGTCAGTCGTCGAGCCTCTGCCCAGTCATCGCTCCGACTCGAGATTTCAAAACAGTCGCCCGAGACGCCGTCTCCTGCTTAGATCCAGAAGAGCCCAGGGATACCTTGAACAATGCAAGCAGGTGAATAAACCCTTCTCCATGTTTCGTCCTTCAGAGAGAAGCCTGAGCTACAACATGCATTTTCCTTGTTCCCCGTCTAGGTCCCTCCTCGTACCAGGATGACAAGCCGTACGGCGGTTACGGCTCGCCCTCGAAAGATGCCGTCGGTGGCTACGTCGGCAACCGAGCTATGAGCGGTGGATATGGCGGGATCGAGGATGAAGAGCCAATCTCTCAAGATGACTACTGGACGGTGATCAACTCGTTCTTCGACGAAAAGGGTCTCGTCAGGCAGCAGCTGGAGAGTTTCAACGAGTTCATCGAGAATACAATGCAGGAGATCGTGGATGAGAGGGCTAGATTGACTTTGGATCAATATGCCCAATATACCGGTGTCGCAGGAGACGAGACGGTGAGTCAAATCGATCACCTAACATACATGGTGTATATGCTCAAGTGGATGGTCCCTCGACAGAGACGTCACGAGATCACCTTTGGACAGATTTATCTCGCCAAATCCACGATGACCGAGTCGGACGGTACCACAGCCACAATGTTCCCTCAGGAGGCGAGACTGCGGAATCTAACCTACTCTGCACCTCTATATGTCGATGTCAGGAAGAGGATCCTCACGGCCAGCGGCGCAGACGATCCTATAGAGGCGGACTGGAAACCCTTGCTGGACGAAGACGGCAATCCACTTGGTGTCGAGCAGGAGAAGGTCTTCATCGGAAAGGTGAGCTTCTTGTACACAGTAAAGCGCGCAAAGCTGACATCGTCTAGATCCCTATCATGGTTCGATCGAATTTCTGCCTGTTGCACACCCTAGATGAGAGCTACTTTTACAGTCTCGGAGAATGCCCATACGACTCTGGAGGATATTTCGTCGTGAAGGGCTCGGAGAAAGTCTTGATCGCTCAGGAGAGAATGGCCTTCAACAACGTCTACACTTTTAAGAAAGCTTCGACGTCTGGGTTCAACTTCTACTCCTCGGTGACGAGTCAGGTTGAGAAGACTGGAAAGATCAGTGAAATGGAAGTCAGGCTATACCCCAAGTCTGCAGGAGGTGCCACTGTAAGTCGCAGCTGCGGGTCTCAATGGCATCGAGCATAGCTGATCCAGGAAACCAGTCTGGCTCCGTGATTAGAGTCAAAATTCCAAAGATCAAGGTCGACATTCCAGTCGTCATCGTCTTCCGAGCACTCGGTATCGTTCCCGATAGAGATGTCCTCAGCCACATCTGCTTCGACGAGAACGACTCTGCTTTCCTGGAAATGCTGCAGCCATCCATCGAGGAAGCGTTCGCCGTCCAGGACCGAGACTCGGCTCTGGATTTCATTGGTCGACGTGCTCAGATCGAGATTGGAGCAAGAGCAGCCCGACAGAGAGCCGCATTCGATATCCTTCAAATGGAACTACTGCCCCACGTCTCGGTATCAGCGGGATTCGAGTCGAAAAAGGCGTATTTCCTCGGATTCATGTGTCAGCGATTGTGTTCAGCAGCTCTGGGTAGGAGGGAGTTGGACGATAGAGATCATTTCGGAAACAAGAGACTGGATTTGGCAGGACCCTTGATGGCAAATCTGTTTAGACAGCTGTTTTACAGGTTTACCAAGCGAATCAGAGACGAGCTGCAGAAGGTAAGTCGTGCCATCATGTCCGATACTGTGAGCGGGTGACTGATGCGATCGTGTCGTAGTGTATTGCCAACAACAAGGAATTCGCTCTCAGCTCTGCGATCCGGCCTGACATCATCACCAACGGATTCAGAACAGCTATTGCGACTGGAAATTGGCCGACCGGATCCTCGTCACATCGAGTCGGTGTGTCCCAGGTGTTGAACAGATACACCTTTGCTTCGACATTATCCCATTTGCGACGAACGAACACGCCGATCGACCGAGGAAGTAAAGCGACCAAACCTCGTCAGTTGCACAACACGCACTGGGGTATGGTCTGTCCCGCCGAAACGCCCGAAGGAGCCGCTTGTGGACTGGTCAAGAACCTCGCGTTGATGTCGTACGTCTCGGTCGGATCCTACTCTGCGCCCGTGATGGAGTTCTTGGAGGAGTGGGGTTTGGAAGATCAATCGGAATACGTCCACGCGCCGACCGCGACCAAAGTGTTCGTCAATGGTGTCTGGATGGGTATTCACCGTGATGCGCCGACGCTGCATGCCAACTTGCTGCAGATGAGGCGAGGAGGACAGTTGAAGCACGAGGTTTCTATTGTCCGGGATATCAGAGAGAGGGAACTTCGTCTGTACACCGACGCTGGACGAGTCTGTCGACCATTGTTCATCGTCGACCAAGCGACGCAGACGACGCGCCTGAAGCGACATCACATCGACCGGATAGAAGCCATCATGGAGGGCACGGAGCGAGCGCCCGATGGATCGACAGCCTGGGAGCAGATGATGGACGAAGGCATCCTGGAGTATGTCGACGCCGCAGAAGAGGAGACGATTCTCATCGCCATGTCGTCGGACGATCTGGAGAATGCTCGAACGATGACCGGACGACAGGAATTGGTCAAAGCTCAAGCGGCTCACAACATGGAGTCCTTTGATCCAGCCGCCAGAGTCAAGAGTACCAATTGGTCCCAAAACTACACTCACATGGAGATCCACCCGTCGATGATTCTCGGTATCTGTGCCTCGATCGTTCCCTTCCCCGACCACAATCAATCGCCTCGTAACACCTACCAATCTGCAATGGGTAAACAAGCCATGGGAGTGCATCTCACCAACTACCAATTGCGAATGGACACGATGGCCAATATCCTCTACTACCCTCAAAAGCCCCTGGCGACCACACGGTCAATGGAGTACCTGAAGTTCTCAGAGTTGCCCGCTGGACAGAATGCCATTGTGGCTATCATGACATACTCCGGGTACAATCAGGAAGATTCCGTCATCATGAACCAGAGTTCCATCGACAGAGGTCTTTTCCGTTCGCTGTACTATCGGTCGTACACGGACACCGAGCAGACCAAGGGCATGGAAAAGACGGAAACGATCGAAAAGCCCGATCGATCCGACACCTTGAGAATGAAACACGGCTCTTCGGACCGATATGCCAAGCTCGATATCGATGGTCTCGTCGCCCCTGCCACCAACATCAACGGTGACGACATCCTGATCGGCAAAACCGCGCCTCTGCCCCCCGATACCGAGGAGTTGGGACAGAGAACGTCTCTGCACCAGAAGAGAGACGTTTCGACCCCGCTCAAATCCACAGAACAGGGTGTGGTTGACCAAGTGATGATCTCCACCAATGGAGAGGGCAACAAGTTTGTCAAGATCAGGACACGAGCCACCCGAGTGCCCGAGATTGGAGACAAATTCGCCTCTCGACACGGTCAGAAGGGTACCATTGGTATCACGTATCGACAGGAAGACATGCCTTTCTCGGCTGATGGTATCACCCCGGACATTATCATCAACCCGCACGCCATTCCGTCCCGAATGACAATCGGGCATTTGGTCGAGTGTCTCTTGTCGAAACTGTCGACCTTGACGGGATCCGAAGGTGACGCTACGCCTTTCACCGAGTTGACCGTCGAATCGGTATCCAAATTGTTGCGCCAAAAGGGATTCCAGAGTCGAGGTCTCGAGGTCATGTATCACGGCCACACGGGTAGAAAGCTGCAAGCGCAGATCTACTTTGGTCCAACGTATTACCAGAGGTTGAAGCACATGGTCGGTGACAAGATACACGCCAGAGCTCGAGGTCCGTTGCAGATCCTCACGAGGCAGCCGGTCGAAGGTCGAAGTAGGGACGGTGGACTGCGTTTCGGTGAAATGGAGGTGAGCGAGAGATCCTACACTTGAGAGATTGCGCTGACTTCATTGATTCCAGCGTGATTGTATGATCTCCCATGGTATCGCTGGTTTCCTCAAGGAACGAATGTACGATTCCTCGGATGGGTTCCGAATCCACGTCTGCGACCAGTGCGGTCTAATGGCGATTGCCAATCTGAAGAAGCAAGAGTTCCACTGCTCTGTCTGTCGAAATAGCACGCAGATCAGTCAGGTGTACATCCCCTACGCGGCGAAATTGCTGTTCCAGGAACTCCAGGCGATGAACATTGCGTGAGTGACCGAGCCCCCTGCGATAGTTTCAGAAATGCTGATGAGTCGGTCATAGTGTGAGGATGTACGGTGATGCCGAGTGAACGGGGCAGCCGTTGGCGTCGTCAGACCTAGGATCAGCTCTCAGGAGGATGAGCGCGAGGATGGTATAGGGTAAAACGAGCACAGCTCGTAGACACGAAACGTACTGGATAGTCATGAGACCAGTGGTAAGCATGCAAGCTTTGGATCACTCAGGACTGCGTCATATCGTCGTGTCGCCGTGCGCTCCGCTGCATAGGGTTGGAGCCGCGGGATGGTACCGCATCTTACCACATGCACTTGCTGGAGTTGTTGTTTCTTCGTTCGGGAAGTCAACCTGAAATGGCACCATTACGACGTTTTGGAGGATGCCTAACCCAATGCGAGGAAGGCTTCTGGTGTGACCGATTTGCTGGTGGAATAGGCATGTCCAGAACCCCCGTTGTGGCCACTGGCTGCTCTACCGAGGGAGCTCCGGGGCAACAACGCACAAGGGCACTTGAGGAGACGCCTAGAATATGTGTTTCATGTTGCAGGCACGGTGGTGTTCTGTCAACCCAGCGTGCTAGGCGCCTCTCCTGTCCCCGTTGTGGTCAGTCGGCAGCTCTACCGACGGAGCTCTCGGACTTCCAGGCTGAGCATGGCGCTTCGATTGAGTCTGTACGTGTGCGCATCGAAGAGAACGGTCGTGCTGCGAGCTTGCGACAGCTCGACCGATTGCACTGATTGTCGCACAACACCTCTTCTTGCTAGAGTTGCATGAAAATGTTACCCCTATGCGTCGACCTCCTCCAAGGTAGTAATAAGTAGGCTACGAGCTGCGAATGAAATCGTTGATGCATTCCCTGCTTCCGTGATCTGTGTCGTGATCGTGATGTCCGTGCCTACTTGTGCTGCTACAAAACCCAAACGTATGCTAGAGGAAGTTCTCCGTACAAGTCGTGACACAATACTTTTCTACCGCTCATCACCAACCTTCCCCTCGAGACATGTTCTATTTCGTTGTGACCGTTGTCAGGGCGACGGGAGGCCCGGACGTGCTGGGAGGAGGGGTGGCCGTTACAGGTGTGGGCGGCTCGATCTCGAGGGCGGGCGTTGGAGTCGTCAACCCCGCTCAGCAGGATTGACGGGACTGTAGAGCTCTGCTCGGGTGTATCAGGTGTGTTGATTTCGACAGTGACATCCTGAGGATCCGTCGGACTGGGAGCGTCGCCGGAGTCGGAGTCTCGGGCACCTTGGGCAGATGTACTTGAGCCGCCCTCGACCGCATTGACAGGGCGGGATAGGCCCTTTCTAGACTCTGCTTCCTTGCGCCTCCTCTCCTCGTCGACCTGGTGCCATGATGGCGGGAGAGCGGTCGACGTTGTGCCTTCTTGATCTTGCTGACCCATGAATTCCTCTTGATCACTCAGACTTGCTCTGGAAGTAGATTCTCCAAAGCTTGAACTGCCATCGTTCCTCATTGCCATGGCTGAACTGCCCCTCCTGTTCTTCTTGTGTTTGGGCACATCACCCATTTTCACACCGACCATATTCACAGCTTCCGACGAGCTGAGGAATCTCATCTGGTCGTCACTGAGACCCGCTTTGGGCAACCTCCCTTCGTCAAACGATGCCCGCATGGCCGTGTTGGGTACTGGAGGGGATATGACCAGTGAATGCGACGACGCCCAGGGGGAGGGGTATGGCGAAGGTGATCCCGAACCCGATCGCTGTCTGCCCAAATGCGAGGGAAAGGTGATGGAGGCGGCGGTTAGCGTTGTATTGGTGGATAGTCGACTGGTTTGGGGTTGTAACAACAATGAAGTGGATGAATGCCGTGAGCCAGGGAGGATGGCTCCATTGGGACCATTACGCCGTTCTGTCATCTCGGCAGAACCCTGTCCGAGGCCGGGATACCTAGAGGAGGGGTATGATGATGGCGCAGTACCTGCAGAGGAGAATCCCGAGCGGGAAAGGAGATCTCTGAAGCTGGACGAAGTTCGCTCCCGGATCGACCGCTGACGAGGGGGAGGGACTCCTGCCTCGGTGGAGGAGTTGGCGAATGAGGGACTGGACATCGCCTCGAGGTATGTTGGCGCTTCGCCCCATCCCCTCCGAGAACCCTGAGAAGTCGTCCGTACCCGCTCGGGAGTGTGGTCGTTGGCAATGGGCGCAGAGTGGGGACCATCGATTTGCGAGGCAGGCCGGTCTGTGAGGTCGACTTCTTGTAACGGCTGTTCGACGTCTGAAGTGGGATCGGCGCCTGTAATTCGCGTACAGTCTAGCGGTCGTGCTGCAGTGAGAGATACCGGTGACATGGACGTCGCCTCATCAGACCGATCCGCCATGTCTCCATCCTGAGGCAGCAAGGGCCTCGCAGTAGTTGGTTCGTCGAGCGGCTCGGCATCGGAGAACTCTTCGGCAATGGTACTAGATGATCGTTGTCTATGTTCAAGCGTATCAGCAACGGCATATGGCAGGCATCGAATTGTGTCCAATCTTGGCGACCCACCTGACCAAGATCATCTCCTCGTCACCTGCTTCTTTGCTATACTCCGGCAATGTCCTGATACTGACCCCACTCTCGGTCCTCCTGACTCTGCGTCTACTCCTCCTCCGTCCATCGGCGCCTACTGCAGCTGCGCCCTGAGCATTCGCGTTGCTCGCTGTACCGGCTCTTCTCCGCGAGCTAGGTGGGGTACCAGCAAGTTCCTCGGCTGTGAGCGGGTTAGTCTGGGACTGAGAGCGGGTCCTGTTAACGGCCAAGGACGGGTCGGTAGGGAACAGGCTGGGGAAGATCCGTTTCCGATTTCCCCACTGCAGAGGTGTCAGAAGTTGTCTGAAGTATTGAGAATGACACTCACTATCACCGCGACAAGGATGAGGACACCGATGATTATGCCGACAGGGATGATGACGCCGATGGACACCGCAGGGCCAGGTTCGCCAGGAGTCGCAGTGGGTGCAGTGTCGTTGCCTACATCCTGTCGTGGCACCCAGACCATAGAGAGTGATGATTTCGAAGGCATAGAAGTGGACGAGGTCGGGATAGACTAATGCACAGTCCAGCGCTCGTGATTTACCAGCCCGTTGTGGATGACTAGTAAGACTTGAGGAGACAACGTGCTGAGGACTCCCTATCCCTGCAAGTTCTTGGCTGTCGCTGAATCAGATGACACTTGGACTGACAATGACTGTCATACGATGTCCGGCTGAGCGACCGGGGGGTGCGGTCTCAAAGGAAGTTGAGTGATGTGTCGCGCAGTCAATGCGTCGACGTCGGCCTGAGATCGAGAGACAAGACGACGAGATGAGCGAGATCCGGTGATGCTCGATGCCTGACACAGCAGTACAGCACATGTGCATGTCCCCCCGTCTCCCTTGGGTGTGCGCTTCATTGTCCGCTCGGTCTACGTTGTCCAGGTCGAGGGTGCAGTAGTGTGTGCAGGCGTGTGCAGTGTGTGTTTAGGAGAGAGACATTTGGTGCCTAATCCCACACCGCTTTTCTGCGTGCCTCGTCAGCCGTACGTCAGCCCTTTCATGAGTCATGACACGCGGAATTGCTCCGAGAAATCGCAGTAGACGTTGCTGTTCTAACTCCTCCGAAGATAAATCAGAGTCTCATGCTCGCTATACATCTACACTCTCCAGTGGCACAAGGTGGTACAGCTGTCACTGACTGCCCTCACCCCGACTAAGCATCTCCCTCCTTCTTCCGCCCTCCTCCTCCTCCACCAGCACCACCTCCAGTGTAGTTGAGCGCGTCAAACCTGCCAGAGCATACCTTGTGGAATGGTATCACTAGCGTTTGTCGGAAGGTCGACGTGTCTGCTTGCGCTTCCCTCGCTTTGGCACACTTGACCATGACGAAGATGAACCATGCTAGCAAGAGCACTGGCTGGGCTACGGCGATGTACACTCTCCACGCTGCGCAGATATACGCCAGCCCTAGATAGAGCGTGTCCAATGTCAGCTACATCGCCGTCCGCCGCCGACGTTTGGGTTCCGACACTGAACTCACACGCCCAGATCAGGATCTGGAGCCAGATGTAACTGATCTCCACGGCCCCACAGTCGAGCTTTGAGTCCTTGTCCATCAGACTGACGACGAAACTCATGATCACGTAGACCAACATGATAAAAGTGGAGATTCCGTACGGTACCGCAAAGTACGCCTTGGGCATCAATACGCTCAGCCCCAATCCACCCATCACCCCGATTCCTATGTAGAGACCAAAGTGGGCCACCTAAATGCTCAGCGTGAGTCAGTCTGAGATGGAACTGACCGTTCTGTCACTCACGAGGACGATGTATCGGAACCATGAGGAGAACGTAGCCATTTTAACTCTTGAGGGATCGGCGATGTGTCTGTTACTTCTTAGATCTTACGGAGCGACCCGGTGTATGTGGCCAATCTATCCGCCCTTGTGATTGTCGATCATATTTATCCTAGACCAACATTGCTGCAGCAGTGAATGCTCGCCAAACTGTTTACCCAGGGTTACCTTTGATCTCGCTCCTGGTCGAGGAGCGTGCCCCCAGGAGCGTGCCCCCCATTGTTGACCGGTGCGTCAGACACGATGGCAATTGTATGCATCCTTTCTGTCTACCCAGCCTGGAACACTGAAATCTAGCTTAGGCATACGATACAAGGTATGGGACCTTGGCTCAATGGACGGCGGCGGGACAGTAGTGACGTGCGTGCAAGTCCAGCTGTGAGCAGTCCAGGCCAGGCCAGCCGCAAGGCCAGTGGGTGGCGGGAGATAAGATAAGGAAATCGCGAGCCTAATAAATTCCTGGCGGCGAATCCGGCCGCACGGCTAAAAACGCTTCGTCACACATTCATGTCGACGACTCCCCCATGTCTTCCGATCGGGTTTTACTGTTCCGCATAGCTCGACACGACCAAGATGAGCGAGCGGATGGCCGCTGGGCCCTCCAGTAAAGTGCTCCGAACGACAAAAGAGACGCATCCAAATTTGCCTCCCGGACTGGTGATCAATCCCGATGGATCGATCTGCAAAGTGTGCAACACCTGGCGAGACTTTGCGAAGACCAAGGTGAAGAAAGTCAGTGGCATCGGCAGCGGAAGCAGTAGTGGGGGAAGTGATGGATCTGAGAAAAAGAAGACTGGGGCAATGGGAGGGATGGGTGGTTTCGCTGCTATGATGTCTGGTGCAGGAGCAGCAACGTCTACAACGTCTTCCAAAACGACCACGAATCAATCGACTGAACCGGAATCAACGGATTACTCAACATCATCACCCCAAACTCTAGACAGAAAGGACTGCCCGGCAGACACCACCTTACTAGGAAGGTCAACTTGGACATTCCTACATACAACAGCGGCATACTACCCCCTACGAGCCCCGGAGCACACGCAGAGGAACATGATCAACCTCCTTTCGTCGCTATCGTTCCTGTACCCATGTATCCCCTGCGCCGAGGATTTCCAGGAGAAAGTCAAGGAGAGCCCGCCAGACGTCACGGGAAGGGAAGCATTGAGTCGGTGGTTGTGCGAGAGACACAATGAAGTCAATGAGAAGCTGGGCAAGGAGCGCTTCAGTTGCGATTGGAGCAGTTTGAACACTCGCTGGAAGGACGGTCCAAGCGATGGCAGCTGTGATTGATGCGACGAACGGTCTCCAATGGATTCTGTTCGCAAGTCGAGCAACTATCGGCACTCTGTAATATATGCATACAACACATCTCATCTAGATCGGCTCATCCCACTCAACCACTGCTTCTGCTGCCAGCCAAGCAGGATCGGCAGCATGTCCGTCAGGCCGAATTCCGGCCAGTACGTCTTGACAAAGTGCAATTGGGTGTCCTCGCTCGCCTGCGTGAGCGGAGTGAGCCTCATCACTGACCCTGCCGATATCGAACTCACCTGCCACATCATGAAGTCGCTAAGACGCTTGACGTTCGAGGTGCGGACAAGAATGTCGAGTTTACCGAGAGCAGGGTCGACCGAGCCCCTTGTTCTGGCTACACTCTGACATGTCTCTAGCTTGGAGAAGATAGTGCTGGGTGTAATATCGCTATGACCTCTTGCCTCAGCGCAACTCGCAATCGCGTATCGAGGCTCATCGACCTACCTAGCGTCAAGGGCGCCGTCTGCGACATCCTGTACTGTCGCTTTGACAGCATGCGTGATTTCATCCCGACTTGCATACGGCGAGCAGACGTTGAGCACACCCCTATGATGGGATCGTAAGTACTCGCTGGATCTTTCCGAGTTGGAGTCCAGACCCACCTAGTATGCTTCGCTGTCATCTCCTCCATCTCCTCCACTGCCGCTCGGACATCCTCCGGGAACATCTCCCTTCGACCGATGAACCGGATCCTCACTCCGTATTCCTGTAGCAACGCTCTACAGATATGGAACTGCATGAGCTTTGACCACATGGTACAGACCATCGAACTCACCCGTACTGGCATAGTTCCATCAACCTCGTTTTGGCCAGATCCATCAACGCATCAACCTCTTTTTGATCCCTGTTGAAGTTGTCTATGGCAAAAGCGTAGATCGACACCGCTGGGATGTTGAGCTTAAGGCATACTTCCAGTACCTATCATACATGTCAGGTTCATTAGTGCTCTTCATCACTTCTTCGTAGTCCGGTTGGCTCACCCGTTTGAGCGATTGGAATCCGTCAGTGTGCCCATCGGTGACTTGCATCCCTCGGCCTTTGGCGTATCTCCTATTCCCGTCCATGACAAAGCCGACATGTTGGGGGATCGGTCCCAGCGAGAGGATGTAGATAAGAACGGCGGACAGAATCGCATGTATGCGATGCAACCCCGCGCTGAAGAGACCGCTGCCCATGGTGATCCAACCACAAGGGGTAAGTTATGCAATGAAAGTCGGCGAGCTCAATCCTCAGTCTGTTCTAGGACTTGACAGCTGACAGCACTGAGAAGCTGAGCTGAGCTAGCCTCTTCGAGGTTGCTGTTGCCTGATTGACGTTGACAAAGGTGTACGAAGACGAAAAGTGCGGTGCGCTCTATTGCCGATTACGATCTCTGTCGTCCTCGAGTCGAGTTAGCCGGAACAGATTGAATCGCCTTATCGCTCGTCATTGTGCCATTCTATCTATCCCACAGACTACTCTAAGCTTAGCATTGGCGCGAAGCGTGCACACTCTCAGCATAGACAACAGATCGTGGACTCGCATCAAGACCGCTGCAAGGCTAAGCTGTGAGAGGACTAGACGGTCGGCCGAGCGAGTCGATCACCATTCGGAAGAGGAATAACGCAACCGACAAATCGAGTCGTCATAGCGGGCAACTAGGGGCAACTCTGCCTGTAGCGAGTCACATTCACACAACACAGACCTACAACCAACTGAAGAGGATCTACCATGGTCACGACAACCAGTGAACACTCACAAACACACCAACGAGCGCTGCATCGATAATGACTAGCTCGGACGGCGTGGTCGGCTTGATGGGCGTCGGCGGCGGCGGGAGTAGCAATAGTGCCGGCGTGAGCAGCTTTGGGCAGTCGTACCAAAGAGGTGAGTAGCCTCCGCGCCAGTCTCATCGTGTCCGAAAGCTAAGTTCTTCTTTCGTCTGCTCATAGCCTCGCCTGTACGCTCATCGCCATTGTCCAATCCGCCAATGTACTCCCCCTATCGGGTGCCATCACCTTCGACCACCCACAGAGCGAAACCACTAGCTATCCCCTCGACTCAGCTGGACCAGTCTTCCGGCCCTATCAACACCGCTGGACGCTCTAGTGGTGGAAGCCCCTCCTCGCCTATTCCTACGGATACGGAACAATGGGGAACGAGTCCCTCGCCGCCTTTGTCCCGCTCTCACCCACTTCTAGGCTCTTATCCCCTCTCACTCCTTCACTCACGGATGTCACACGCGCATAGACCGCATTGTGTCCCTTCATCCTCAAGCAATGGCTTCTCGCTACATATCTCCGCCGAGGGAAAAGGCAGGACGTGCCCCTCAGAGCTCAGGTACCCACCCAAGGCTGTTGTCCCTTTCGAAGCTACCTACTACGATCTCGAGGATGAAGGTCGGACAACCCAAACGCCCTGGGTTGGGAACGTCGACCTGGAAAAGCACTACTTTGACACATACACCAACTCAAGCTCGCAGACTTGTGGGTCCGGACCAGTGCCTTGCCCTCCTCTCGTGAGCTGCGATGACCTGAGCCCACCGCCTTCGTACCCCGGATATCGGGTGGCACCAGTTGGACACCTCCGTATCATCATCCAAAACCCCAAAGCGCCCATCAAGGCGTTTCTAGTGCCGTACAACTTGACCAACGTGCCCGTGGGCGGCAAATTGCTCGCCAGGGAGAGGACATACGTCCAACTGGATTCTTCGACCTCCCCTTCGCCATCGTCGTCGTCCAAGGGTGGAGCAAGGGAGAAACTGCGGTATAGCTTTCAAGTCCAATTCGCTTGTATCGCAAGTTCAACACAATCCACACGACCTCGCAGGCGGGATTCCTCTACGACGCGACGCACAGGCCGACCACAGGTGCTAGAGGACGATGCCGAGAAGGAATATTACCTGTCGAGGTGTATCAAAGTCATATTCACCGCCTATCCCGGCGAGAAAGGCGAAGTTAGTAGGACGGAACGGACAGACGAGGTAGTGGTCCCGACGGAGGAGCATCTGCCAAAGAAGAGACGATCTAGCTTCACGCCAATCACCATCTCATCGTCATCCTCGTCCAATCAATATCACGGGGCGAGGCGCCTGAGTGGGGGTATGTCGTCCCCTCGATCGACAGAGGAGTGGGAGGTGGTCAGGATGAAATGGCTAGCGAGGCGGGATATGCAATCGGCGCAATCTCTCGAGCAGCAAGGCCCATTTCCCACATCTGGCCAGCCGGTATCGACAGGCGGGGACACACCTCAGACACCTGCTGCCCTGTCTACCACCGCTCAGTCTGTCATTTTCGATATCAGTCCTGGTTCTCGGATCGATCCAGCTCCTGTGTCCTTGTTGACATCCAGGGTCAAGTCGGCATTATCGCCCGAACCACCTCGACCTACATCACTGCCCACCGAGCAGGGCAACCATGACCCGCGGTCACTGTCGCCCCCGCCAAGGCTACCTTTCGCTTCTGCACAACTCGGTGTGATGCCCAATGACGATCGCGGCCCAGCAACTTGGGTCTTGAAACCCAAAACGGCAAACACGCCATCCAGATCGAACTCGCCACAACCGCCTTCAGTCAAGATCCCCCCGAAGAATCGATATCAGCGGGACGCATCAGTCTCCCGCCGTAGTGGCACGCCAGGCGAAGGTGACAATGAGGCGAAGGGGGCGAATGACAGATATCACTTCCAAGAGTGGAGTGAAAGGCATGAGCGCGAGTTGAGCGAGACTCTCCGAAGGATGGGAGTGCAGGACAGGCAGGAACCAGAAGAAGGATAGACGGCGATTTCAGTTCCATCACCGTGTCATACCATCAAATTGTAAATACCAATACTCACATCTGCTTCAACACTCTAGATATTCACAGTCATACTTCAATCATTACACCTTGTTGTTGCAATCAATGTAATCTTATTCGCTTTCGCGATCTTCACGGTCTCCACGATCTGCACGCCCGTGTACCAAGCACTAGTGCATCGTGTCGTCAAAGTCATGAGCGTAATGCCTGTCGTATATAGTATCTAGTCGCCCCGTTCTTGCCCGAGATTCAACAACAAAACACTCGTCATCTTGTACAAGTCCCATCCTCGCTCCATCCACTGAGTCGTATAACCTCCTCCAAGGCCTAATCGCTACTCTTGCGACTGAGGCCCAACCTCCCTGCGTCCGGATTGGCGACTAGCAGTCTTTCCCGTTTGACCGCCTCGTACATCGTGCTCGGCCTGCCTCCGCTCCTGTTTGACGAGGACGAATCACGCTTGTCGAGCTTCTCGAAACGCTCAAACCCTCTCAGTCGCCCTGGAAGCGGGGTCGTGGACGACTTTGTCGACGCTGGCGAGGGTGGGAGTGGGCTATTGGTCGAATAGGTCGATGCGGGGGAACTCGTGAATGCAAGTGGAATACCTCCTCCACGCTTGTTGATCGATTCTACGACTTCCCTCACCGGTCGGCGATGCTGCACCAGAGGTGAGGGGACTGGCGAGCCAGACGGCGGTTCTGGCCTGCGAGTCGGCGTACCCAGGGAGGTGACGGGTGCGATTATCGCCTCGGTGCCTCCACGCGATGTGGCCTTCTTCGGAGTAGGCTCATCCTCCTCGACGGGAGATAGTGGTGTGGGTATAGCTGAGGATAGGGGTAACACAGGATTAGGCCCAAAGTCCAGCTCGAGAGAGGGCGAGTCCGCAAATGCCCCTCCGTCAAACACGATCGAACCTGGTGTTTCGCCCCCGAGATGATTTGGGGCTATCGAAGACGAAGACTCGCTCAGGGCTGTGAGACCGTGTCTGTGGTGACCACCGTTCTGACCATCGGTGAATGGATTGTCGTCAACTAATCCGATCTCCTCGGTCGACGAGGACGATGGCTCCCGTTGGACAATCACCATATCCCGCATCGATCGTGCAGACTGTAGGCTCGAGACACTTGGCCCTCGATCATGAGCACCATTCAGTCCGGCTGACAGGTCCCCGGTGCCTTTGTACGCTGAGGGAGGGTGTCTTGGCTCCACGATGGGTGACGAAAGCTCGTCTCTGGACTCGATGGGCCAAAGCCCTGGCGCGGGGTTGGGATCTCTAACGTCGAGTACTGCAACTTGAGATTTGATCGATTGTCGAGACAACAACGATGTGATGCCACCGGCGGCCATCCTCTTGAAGAAGGATTCACTCCTTTTGATGGGAACATAGGCCGATTCGACCGGTGAGACTATAGACGCAGAGTGCGACGTGACGATTTGAGCGTATTGCACAGTCGCCTCTTCGTGCTCTACCGATGAACCCGTGTATCCAGATGCTCCTGATCGAGCAGAGCGGGGGATCGATGTGTCGGAGTACCGCTTCGAGGGTCCAGGTGGCATCAGGCCCGAAACGTCACTTTGGTCAAACGGCGAGTGATACTCGGAATACCGCCTAGTGTCCCCTTTGGCGACCACGCTGGGATCGCTGAACGGGTCGAGATCGGAGCGTGATAGACGGGGAGTAGGTACAGGTCCACCCCTGAGAGGAGAATACGACATCATCACACCACCTTGTCCGTCGTCATCGTCTTCGGACTCGGTGTCGGATTCCGCATCGAACGGACCTCTTGCCCGAGACCGCTTTTCGCGGTGTAATATGGTGTTTGCTGACCTCCAATTGTCGGGATCGTCCTCGTCGTGTGATATCGCCCAGTCCTCCTCGTGGATCGTATTGAAGTCACGAGAATCCTCATCGTGGAGGATGTTGATACGGGGGTCGGGGGATGTCTCTATGGGGGCGTGACGGCCCGTGCTCCCTCTCACAGGAGCATACTTGCTTCTGAGCGTGCTCGCCTTTGGGGATCGAGGGCCGACGAGTCGAATACCGCTGCCGACTTTACGTGTCGATCTTCTCATAGGACCACCAACTCGATCATTGTACGCTTCCGCATCGTCAAGCCTGGCGTATGGGTCTTGTTGACCAGACACCCTCCTCGCTTTGAATTTGCTGGATATACTGGCCAGACTGGCGCCGATGGCACCCATTCCCAATCCAAGTATGGGCGATTCCACGCTCATCTCCTTCTCTGGCAAGTCAGGTGTCGTTTCGGACGATCCCACATCCTTGCCCTGCTCCATAAGACCCTCTCCGCCCTTCTCCCGTGAGCCATAAGGTCGAGGTCCGCCATTGCCTCCAGGACCATTCCATGCAGCTGCACCGAGCAGAGCCTGTCTCCTCTTCTTCCTTCGATATCTGTAGATCAGGGCGCCCACGATCATCCCAGCAAGAGCCGCTGCTCCGATTCCAATTCCGATCCGAGCAGGAGTGGAGAGTAACTCGTTTGAGCCTGATGCGCTGGCATCGCTGGCTTCTGAGCTGGAAGATGCTGCGGAGGAGGCGGTATCTAAGACTGTTAGTTGTGGAGTTGTAGGCTTGTAGGCTTGTACTCACCAATCGAGCTTGACAGCTGTATCGCAGAGGACGGTGAAAAGCCTGATGCAATCGTTTCCAGACCATTCGTGGCGCTGACGACGACGGCGCCATCACTCAGCGTTTGGACGATAGATCCGGTCGGCACCGGCGACGATGCAGCTGCAGACTGCGTAACGGATGCAGGGACCACTGGTAGGGTAAATGATGTCGCCCAGGAGTTTGTGGCCTGATTCCATACGTATAGCTCATTGCTAGCCGGTCTGCCAGCGGAGTAGCCTACGATGACCGTCAGCTCTGCATTCACTGAGAAGCTCTGGCCAGCTCACCTCCAAAGATGAGCACTTGATCTCCTCCAACCGCTATCGCTGAATGATCGAATCTAGGACCTGGACCTGCAGGTATATCAGCAATGTCATAGTCAAAATCCGGAATCGACCCACCTTGAGTGTCTTCGGCGACTTGGGTCCAAGTACAAGACTGAAGATCCAGTTCCCATCCATCTCCATAGGCCTGATCTGCAGCCGAAGATGCACCGCCGAAGACGAACGCCTTGTCGCCTTTCTGATCCAGAACTAGGGAAGCCCCTCTCCTTCCAGATGGAGGTTGTCCGCCCAGTGCACGTTCGTCCCATCCCGGCGAGGTTGAAGTGGTGTCGAACACAAGTATACTGCTCAACGGATCCACCGCCGCGTTCCCCGTTTGTTCCGACCTGGAGGCACCTCCGACCACAATGAGCGTGCCATTCGGTAACAGAGCGGAGGCATGGTGAAAGATACCCCGCGGTAGTGTTGGTAAAGAGGTGAAGGTGGATGAGAGGTGATCGAAAGCGAAGAAGTCGTTGAATATAGCGCCGGAGCCATCGCCTTTCAGGCCGCCGGTAAAGTAGACCAAATCTGAACCGGGCGAAGCCGCTGTCGAGTGATAGAGCCTTCTCATCGGTTGATCACCCCATTCACTGGCTTGATGTTCATAGTCCACCTTTCCATCTGTCATGCTACCCACCCATGCGGAGTTGGCTTGCGTTTGCGTGGCTTCCGCTGATCCAGCATCTCCTCCAAAGGACAGAACGTTGAACGCATCCCCGTTGATAGGTAGAAGTGATAGGGAGTGGAATGCATATGGTGGTCCGGGAGTGCTGAGCTTTGACCAAGGCGGTGACTGGGCGTCGAAGGAAGAGTCGAGGGGGAGTAGCAAGGTATCGGGGCTATTGGGTGCATTACTGTAGGTGTATGAGGAGGAGGGGTCGGTCTTGCCTCCTTGGACGATCAGCGTTGGTGGAGATGGCACATATACTGCTGCCTGACCCCATCTTTAGGTGTACTCATACATCAGTGATCCGGTCGAGCGATCAGACCTGTGCAAGCTCTCACTCACCTTGCATCCATTCTGCCGGGAGCCCAGTATTGCCCAACGTAGTGATCGATCCAACTGCCGATATGCTGCTATGAGGAAGGACGAGTGATCACTTCTGATGTTGGGTTGAACGGCTTTCGAGTTGCAAGTCAGACAATCCAGCCTTTCGATATGACCTCAGAGCGGGTATGACGGAGGACGTCCAATTTTAGGATGAGTGGTGCGGCGTATAGGAGTGTCGAGGCCATGCACGAAGACGACTTCAACGGGATGACAGTACTTGTACATGCATGACTGGAGATGATCGATTCTGAACTTATGATGTCGTCTTGAGTGTAGATGGTTCGTTCAACATGCAGCTGAGTGGCGATGATGCTCTCAACGGGGGCTGGAACTGGACTCGGTCAACGGTGTAAAGGGGTATCCCTTGGCATCCTTCGGGATTGCATACTAGGTCAGAGTCATCGATACAAGGTCCCATACATCCTGATAGAAGGGCCTCGGGAAGCTAATGAAACGCTGACATGACCTCTTCTCACCTCTTCTCCCAGGTGTTACTCACCACCTCGACACTTCATCGTCCACTCGGCCTGATTTATTGCATCAACAACACCCCTGTTGCCACCCGTTCCTGGCGTTACAGCAAGATCAGTCGCGGCCCGCGTTTCAGGTTGGATCGCTTACATCGGTGTTAAGAACGTGTGGGTGGCAAATCCCATAATCCCGCTCCGCCATCACCCTCGCCACACAATCTTAACCCCGATGACAGTCACAGCACCGAAGCGGGATTATCTCGTTGGCTAAAATTTGATTCCGTCCTTCAGCGAATCCGAGACTGCATGCGAGCTGGCGGCAGGAGCAACGGGCTACTCAGTGCAAAACTTGTCGAAAGGCCTGTTCTTCATCCATCAAGGTAGTATCAGTCAATCAAGGTGAGCAACGGGGAGACATACATCACAAAGGGAGACAGGTAGCTTCGGACATGGAGTGTGCGAGAAAGATCAGGACACAGGGAGAAAGTGGACGATTTGCGACAACCTCAAGACTCGCATAGACCGGTGTACATAGGAGGACTGGACTGCTGGGACAGATAGAATGGCCCGGACAGTGTGGAGAGAGGAGGAGAAGCTACCTGGATCCTATCCCAGGAGTGAAGCCGTCAGGAAAGAGTCATGCTGACTGAATGATTCTCTCTTTCCCTCTTTCGTCGATAATTCTGTTTCGACATCTCACTCTTCGCTCTCCACAATAGATGGGTATCGACATCAGACACCACCACGTCAAAAAGGGCAACAGGGCCGCCCCCAAGTCCGAGGACCCATACCTCCTCCTGCTTGTCAAGGTGGGTAATGATTTTGCTACGAGAGGAAGAGGAAGAAATGGAGGCATGGAGCATAGCTGGGAGCAACATTCATAGGATACAGGACAGGCGTCAGGAGATCATGGATGGAGGAGACTGTCTTCGTGATCATCATACTGACCTTAGTCTAGCTCTACCGATTCTTGGCCAGGAGAACCGATTCTCGATTCAACCGAGTCATCCTCCGACGACTCTTTATGAGCAAAGTGAGCGAGAATGATCAGGGAACGACAGCGGACGTTGCTAACCACCCTGCTGCAGATCAACCGACCCCCTGTCTCCCTCTCCCGAATTGTCAAAGAGACCAAGAACTCGAACCCAGACAACTCGAAGATCGTTGTCGTGGTCGGATCTATCCTCGACGACGAGCGACTCCCAGAGTTCCCCAAAGTCTCCGTCGCCGCTCTGAAATTCTCCACCTCTGCCCGAGAGAGGATCGTCGCTGCAGGTGGTGAGGCCCTCACCCTCGACCAGCTCGCCCTCCGAGCGCCCACTGGATCCAACACCGTCCTCCTCCGAGGAAAGAGGAACAACCGAGAGGCCGTCAAGCACTTTGGTGGACCACTCAAGGGCGGAAAGCCATACGTCGAGAGCAAAGGAAGGAAGTTCGAGAAGGCCCGAGGACGAAGAAAGGTGAGTCGGCTCTGGCCTCTATCTCTGTTATCGACCATCGGTGAACTTGCACTTACACGACGCTACACAGTCTCGAGGTTTCAAGATCAAGAGCACCCACAAGTAGAGAATCAAGCCATAGCAGAGAGCTGGAGCTGGGTTGTTATTTGGGAGGGGCGCTTGTCTACCGCAAGCGCATTTACGCATGCAACGTTTCGTCACAGCAGATCGCTATCTCTTTGTCGTGGTGCGCGCTGGCCGGCTAGCGTTGTGTCGCTCTCTTCAAAGTGTTTAACACCGCGATAGCACAGGTAAGGTGCTTCGACCGAGCTACTTTACAGCAGGCTGCAACAGTAAGCAGCTCCGCAGTTGAAACACGGAAACAAAGTTTCGAGGTTGCCGGTTAACCATGGTCCGTGCTTTAGCGGACTGTTCGGCCATCCTAGGCCCCAGCTTTTCTCTGTCGTCTGCCCGGATTGAGCACCTCTACTCGTCAGAGGCCATGAGCAGGAGAGCGAATAGTCTATACCGGTTGATGGCCCAGAGAACCATGTCGACTTCATCCCGAGCGCCATATCAAAGGCCAACGAAAGTGTTGGATCTTCCGGCCAGACTGATCCCCGACGCAAAATTCCTACCGCTCCAACCTCACCCTACGCCTACTCCCAGACCATCACCACCTTCGCGGCCTAGTACACCCGTACCATCAGGATGGACTCGGGAGGACCATGTCGTGCCTGCGGCATACCCTCGCACGTTCAAGAGGTCCGTCGGCAGGAATAGTAGGGAGTCAACACCATTTGGCGTCGGTCCCAAAGGTGAATCTAAGGAGGACCGTCAGTTGCGCAACGCGAAACAAGCACAGAGCGTACTGGAAGCTCGATTCAGCTGTGAGGATGGGCCGGACTCGACAGGCGACCCGGGCCAGTGGATCTCTGCGGAGAGATGGAAGAAAGACGACTCAGAAGATGGGCTCGTACTCGTGCTCACTCACGGCACCGGTTTCAACAAAGAGGTCAGTGTTGCAGCCGCCCTTTCAAATGGCATCACGGAAACTGATTCTCTACATAGTGCTGGCACGCTACAGTGAAGCGGATGGTAGCCAAGGGAGCCTTGGATCCTAATACGACATTCGGTGAACCACCATTACCGCTACCCCGGAAGTCGAGCAGATCTGCTTCGGCCCAAATTAGCGAGATCTGGTTGATCGACGATACATTCCATGGCGCCTCTGTGGACCTCAACAAGGGCCTCCTGGGAGATGCACAGTGCTGGACCGATACGGGGAGAGATGTAGTGAGCCTTTTGATGAACAGTCTGTCGGACAAGCAGCGGAAACAGCGGGTCATTGGCATTGGTCATTCTTTCGGCGGTAATGCTTTGTGAGTGATGTTGGACCTCTTGTCGTCGTGCTGACGCGGTCCCGGCTCAGAGCACAAGCAGCACGAGGTTGGCCTGACTTGTTTAAAGCTCTCTTCCTGGTCGAAGCAATGGTATGTCCTCCTCTACTGAACATGGTCGGTCATGATAAGCTGAATGCTCTCGCATAGTGTCCACCTATCTACTACCGCGGTGAAGGGGGTTACGGCCCTCGATGGTCTGGACTTGTGCATAACTCCATTAAACGGAGGGATCGATGGCCAAGCCTAGAAGCTGCCAAAGAGACGATCCGCCTGTCTCCCTTCTACGCCTCGTGGCATCCCGAGGTATTCGACTCTTGGCTAGCCCACGGTCTCGTTCCCCATCCCGAAGGCGGGGTGCAGCTCGCGACGCCCGCATGGGCCGAGTCGTGCTGTTTCGCAGAACCCACGAGTTTGGGGCTTGGGTGGGATAGTCTAGCAGATGTCAAAGTCCCAGTGGGATTTCTGATGTGTGGTGATCCAAGAGCTACCTCGGGAGAGGACAACACCGCTGCAATGGTCTGGAGACCGAAGATCGTGGCCAACGAGAGGATCATGGATGCGAGTCATATGGTAGTCCAGGAGAGACCTGATGAGGTGGCCGATGCCATTTGGCGATTCTTGGGCACCATCGTGGGCAGCGAGGGCGAGGGAGAGGCAAGGGCAAAGCTCTGAGGTCATGTTGATGATGAGGTTGTAAATGGATAATTTGCTCAAATCTAGTATGAATCAACCAGATGTGCGGCTGGATGGCTTACTTCCGACATCATATGCATTGCTACAACTAGCGGTACAGCTTTTACGCCGTGATCGAGAACTTTGAAGCTGCTTCGTCAAAGGCGGACGACTTGGCAGCAAGGTCCACAGCGTAGGGATGGGATGATGCTGCGGAAGAAAGCTTCCTACGAGTGGCGGTCATGTCAGTTCCGGCCATCACATTCCGCGGTCCATACTCACTCTGCTGCACCGTCCACGCCGAGAGAGGCAGCAACGGCTAGGACGTCTCCATCCTGATCACCACCAGGTCGGGAGAAGGCTTCTTGAATATCGGCCTTGGCTTCGTCCTGGTGACCCAAGAGCAGGTGGGCGGCAGCGTGCGACGCCAGGACCGGGAAGGTGCGGCCAGATGGTAGCTGGAACAACTCCTCATAATAGTAGTATGATTGGTGCAAAGGTCTCGAACCCTGAACAACGTATGTCAGCTGCGAAATTCTCAAGGGTTTACATCCCGACTGACAGTCTTCAGGCCAATCCACGCCTCCATAGCTTGAACAAGGGCAGAGTCGTTGCCTATCCTCTTGGCAGAGTTGTAAGTCGATTGCGCGAGGTCTTTTCGGTCGAGCGAGAGGAGCAGCTGGACAAGCAGGGCCATGCTATAAGGGCAGAGTGTGAGTATTGGTGTTTAACGGTCCTGTAGGATTTGTTTCTACTCACCATTCCAGATCCTCCTTTGCACTGCCCTCTGTCAAGGTCGCAACGGCCTCCTCGTTCTCTCCCTCTAGGATGAAGATAGTGGCTGCGGCTACCCTGACCACGCTCTCTTCGGCATTGCGAGAGCCCTCGCCATCATCCTCAGCGCCCTCGGTCTCAATAACCAGATCCCGCACTTCGTCCACCCTGGTCGACTTGTCGGACCCGGCGACGTAGTTTGCCAGAGCGGTGACTGCCTTGGCGGCCAGCGAGGTATCCAGATGAGTCGACAGTATCGAAATGGCCGACGAGGTCGATGGTGGGGAGAGAGCTAGATGTGAACGAGCTGCGTAGAGCGCTCTTTGGATCGACTCTGGGTCAGAATCTTTCAAGGACTGTGATGAGGCCTCATCTATGCAAGCTGAGTGAAGTCAGCAGAGTAACCGTGTGATCATTCTGATGTTCCTCCGCCTCTGCCTCAGTCACGGGCTGCCAGATGCCGAGTGAACAGGGCAAGGAGTAGATCAGCGCACCTTTGTACGAGGCTATTGCAGTCCGTGAGCTCAGATGTGTTATACTTGTCGCACGCGATAGCTCACCTTGGTAGAACTGTCTTTTGACGTGAAAGAGCGGGTCGGCCTCCATATTGCTGTTGATGATCTCCTTGTCTTATTGTGCTGTGGTATGATCTAGGAGGATCTAGGTCGTATACAGTATACAGCTTTCACCAAACTTTCACTGATCTTGTCTGTCGTCAACGCGACTGGCGACTCCGCTATTGCAGCTCCCACGTGGCTGTGTAGGATCCCATTTTACGGAATTCAGTTCAATCTCCGGGATCCGCCGATGACATTGACCTCATGGGACGTGCTATGTCGGATTGCATTCCACTGCCAGATCGTCCAAAGAGTACGACCCATCTGACAGCCTCTCGAGACTAGGACGTCAACAGGACCAACACCTTATCCAGCGGCAAACATTAGCACCGATAACCTGGGTATAGAGATCATGCTCATTGCCCGACGAATCACCACCGTTCACACCGTAACCCGTCTACCAACTTCCCCACGAACCATCCACACCGCTATGATCAGAAGAAAGGTATCAACAGGTCTGCTCAGGGCTTCAAAGTCGACCAGCAGTCTTAGATCCGTTGCCCAGGTGCACGCCGGCTCATCTTCGACACAAACCGCTGGATTCGCTACATCAACGTTGTTGAGCAGTCAGAAGAACTGGACGAGGGAGACTGTGGTCACGCTCAAGTCAGAGCTGAAGAGGAGAGGTCTTTCGCAATCTGGAAACAAGTAGGTCATCCCGTGAATGAATCCATACTGACGTATAGATCCGATCTGGTTGACCGACTGAAGAGCTTCGAGACCTCGGCTTCGCTCCCACCTGTCCCAGCATTGACAAACTCGCACCGAGTCCAAGCACCCTCGTCATCTCACGTCAGAAACCTGTCCACCTCGTCCGTTCGACAGCGATCGACAAAAGTTTCCGGGGAGAAATCTGACCAGGAGCCAGTCGCCCCGACCAGCGCTCCGGTGACTTCTACCGGACCCGATGTCGTGTCTCAAAAGACTGAAGCGCCAAAGAAGGAGGAGCTGAAGCCGGAGGAGTTGAGCGTTGCCCCAGGTTTGCCAGAGACCAAGAGCAAAGGACCCGCAGTGAAGGACAGTCTGGATGTCAGACTACCCGAGCCAAAAGCCAAGCAAGTCCCAGAACAGACCATCGTAAGCAACAACTGGTCGAACTGTGTGCGGTTTTCTGACCCTTCCCCAGCCCGTCACCCCGGACAACTTTAGAGAGCCCAAATCGGAGCCAGAGCCAGAGGCCTCTTCATCGGCACCAAAGGTCTCCACCGCATCCTCGCCCTCCACACTCCCCGGCGGTGGACCCGTTCACGCCGTTCACGATGCCATTGACCCCGAGGCCATCGATGCCGCTGCTAAGAAGGCCGCTCAGGAGTTCCCCTCCTTCGTCGCTTCGGTCGGCTCCGTCCTCCAAGCGCCAGGCAAGGCTCTCAAGTCGTCCGGACTTTCCACCTCTTTGCTGCCAGAGATCGGCCCAGCTAAGGGCTTTGCCTCTGGTGGTAAAGAGTACAAAGCCTCGGATAAGCCCTTGAACGCAGAGGAGAAACGAGGCGCTTGGGTACTTGGCGGTATCGTCGCTTTGGGCCTGTTCCTCGGCGGCGGAAAGAAAGACAAGAAGGACAGCAAATCGAATCACGGATCTCACGCAATTGGTAGCGCCAGCGGATCGTCAAAGCCAAAAGGCGACGCTACGTGGGAGAAGGCCAGTGGAGCTGGTATCGTCGGTCATGGTGCCCGAAAGGACTAGGCGAGTCTTGGAGCTTGAGAATACCAATGGATGATCGATATGAGGCATGATGAAGGAGAAGTATATACGATAATGATCATGAAGTGGGAATCGTCACGGAGTGCCGGGTCGATCAAGGCGCGGGGGGTCAAAGCGTCGTGACCAATCTGAATTCCAGCTGACATATCGTCCAGCTGATATCTTCGTGTCTCGTTCTACGTCCCTCTTGCTCACCACTGCCTTGACAGCTTGTCCAGACTGAAATTGATCTTGACAGGCTACTACCACGTCGTCGTCTTGGCTTCAGATCCGACAACATCCACAATGGAAGAAGTCTCGTCAAATCCTCCGAATCGGCGATACTCATCAAGCTTCTCCTCCTCATCGTCCATCCCTCAGCCACTCACACCACCAACTCTTTCACCTCCCATACTTCACCACTCCAGAGAACCAAGCACGTCGTCGGGCCACGCATCTACTGATCCTACCCCGTCACTGGTGTTCGCCACGGACGACCCGTCTAATTTGCCCACAGACATCTTCTACGCGCTGCGAGAATACCTCTCCCGACACGGGCAACAAGCTACCGCGGCGGCTCTGATGCCGGTGTGTAAGGGGTTCTACAGAATGTTTTCGCCAGTCGTCGATTACAAGCATCTACGACTGAGCAAGAGGAGCGCTTCCGGTGTGCTGTGGGGGCTGGTTGGGTGTGAGTGGCAAATCAGCTACTGGTTCCTTACACAAGTACGGCACAACGAGCTCACGCATGATGTAGTCCCAATCACAGATCAGCTTGGCTCCAGCAATTGCATCAGCTCCCCTGTAAGGAGCTCAGGGCCTGACTTGCAAAACAACCAAGACGAGGATTTCTCCGGGGACGAAGGAGCTGCAAGACTAGTTCGACCTACGGCCAAGTCGCATGCCCGGAAGTTGGCCCACTTATCCCGCTGCACCCACCTCCAGCTAGAAGACCTGTCAAGTTTCAAGCGTCTGATAGAAGCGATAGAACTTGCTCGACCCAGGAAGCTGCTACCCCGCCTGACACACCTGACACTAGGCCGGAAACTGATGGGCTCATTGGGAATGTCGTCGACTGTGGAACACCACCCTTTCCTGATCGCACTCAATGATAACCTTGAACCTAGACATCTTTGTGTATGGTTCCACTTGGGGACGAGGGAGGAATATCGAGATCGCCACATCGACTGGCTGACCCGTGACGACAGCGCCGATACTGAGGAGGTCAGGAACGCGGACCTGCTGGAGTGGTACGATACTTGGGATGACCACTGGCGATTCCAGTACACCAACGGCGGCAAAGATACAGTAGAGTATCTGGGAAGGGCGTGGGCTCTCGACAGCCTCACATGTCATAACATCACGGTGGAGAGTATACCGGCGATATACGCACCGGTCCAGAAGATCATCTACGCTCGAGAACCACTATCCACCGCGACGGGTGTCCAAGACGACGACGTGATGGGAAATAACCACAAGGCGATTAACTGGCGAGCCAATGACATAGCCGATGTCTTGACTTTGCTTGCACCACCGGACGATTCGAGGTTCGAGTTTGTCAATGCCGGTCAGCATCTCTGGCCCACGGACGGATTGATTATGGATCAGCAGGAGGATGACGGAGGCTTGGAGGAGGAAGAGGATGCAGTGGAGGAAGAGAGGAAAGCGCATAGAAGAGTGGAGAATCTGGCGTGGGGTTCGGTGAGGAACGGAGGGGAGGAGTTGAGAAGCATCATTGGGCATCAAGTCAACTTCACCGCTTGGGACGAGACCGATCCTTGTACATGTTGTGGGCGAAAATAGATGCCCTGTTGAGGCGATTGAGTGAGACTTGAAATCATGAGATGTGATACCCGGGTTCCCTTTCCACCGTAATAGTGCTTCCGAGTATGCAGAGCTGCCTGCACTAAGGTCTACTAAGGACAAGGTGCACTAGAGGCTACTAGAGGAGGATGATAGACAAGTTATGCGTAATGTCGGGCGATCGGGTGGCGTCTTAAGATCTGGAGTCTGCATGTCGGAGACGTGGCGTCCTGAATCCTGATAAGGTAAGGACGCCCTCGAGAAGCTCTTCAAAAGCTCCCGAAGTGTGCAGACTCCGGAGATACTGTAGACACACCCAGGGTCTACCAGAAGAGCACTAGAGTCAGATCACCTAGGCAAGGGAATGAGACGACTGCCAGGCAGTCCTCACTCGCCCACGATGCCAATAATACAGCAAATACACGTCAAGGCATTCTCGGCTCGCGCTGATACACGAGTTACGAGCTGGCCGCGGAACGATTCACGGACAGCTCATGACTCACTCATGAGTCAGCGGTACATTCGGAGAGCATCGGGGGTTTGCCGTTCGGAGGCTAGTGATGTGGACTAGTGGGCTCGAGGGGGACCGTGCCCGCGGTCCGTCGGTGCCAGACTTGAATATGAATATTGAATCATGAGTTATGAGTCAGTCTGAGTGAATGTTTGAATGCTCATCATTAAGCAGGGAGCGCGAAGCGTGACCATTCAGGACCATTCTATCACGGCCACGGGCCAACGCGGGCACAATAATCGGAGATTTCGAAAAGGCGATGCGATGCGAGATGTCAACCGGTTCCTAATGAAGTCCGGTGCCAAATGCCAATTTTCTAATCGCTCTCACTAGATCTCGGGGATTGCCGAGCAGCCCGGTGACTCAGCTGATTAGAGTTTTTCGTCTAACTTACCGTATTCACTCACCATTCGTCCTCCAGCGGACGGACAGTCAGCAAAGTCAGCGGTCAGCAAGCAGTCAATCCATCCGCCAAAGTCATCTTTCTCGACATCTTCACTGATACCACCAGGAATCGGATACTCCAATATCAAAGCGAATGCTTCAATGGTAGGGTGACAGTGACCCCAGATAGAACCCCGCCATGGTGTTCCTGCCCACCGCCATACCGCGGCACGAGACCGCACCATCAACAGAAGAAGAATGGGCGGAAGCGTTGAAGAGGTCGGTGAAGTTTTCTTGCTCATTCAATAAGTCTTAGCCCAGATCACTAACGCCATCCCTCATAGCTACGGGAACGACCGTGATGATCGACAGGCCTCGAAGGAGACCCCCCTTACGTGGATCCCCGAAGGAGATGATGAATCAATGTCGACATCCGCCCCAGGTCCTTCCTCTCGATCCGCCAATAGTCACGGCGATTCGCTCGACCCAAATTTCGTCCACGCCCCTCCGTCATTTTCGTCCCCCTGCCCCTTGTCAGGAGCGTATATCGCTAGTCGATCAAACGGCGCTGATTCAGATGGTGTACCTCGCGAACATCGCAGCAGCTTTGGATCCGAGACGAGTGCCGCACCGGGCTTGGGAGTTCACTCTACAACCCCCATGATCGGCTTCGCATTTGATCGACCAAGAAGATCATCCTCTTGCGGGGATTCTGTGGACGGAGAGAAGACTGGCGCCGAAGGAGAAAGGTCACGACTGAGGACACTCTATGAGCAGGAGGGTTGGCTTCCAGGACCTATTCCCAGTCGGTCTACGAGGATGAGGCGTAAACGGGCCCTGTGAGTTCTTACACCCCCAGTCACTGAGAAACGACTAACAAGGCGAAGACGCTTGGTTGGTGTGTGTTGTCATGCAGAAGAGGGCAAAGAGAGGCGGAAGGTCCTGGCCAAATTCTCAGAAATGGCTCAACAGGTAAGCGGTACATTACAGGCAATGCTGACGTCTCAGATCTTTCAAACATCTTCTGCATCGGTACAGATTATGATCGGAGACAACTGTATGATTCAAGGAACGAATGTGGGTGATCAGTCAGCCACGACCTGGTCTGACGAGTGTCTTTCAGCCCGACGAACTGCCCACTCACGTCACCGCTACCGAGGCAACATGTAGTCACAGCATCATTCATCCGGACGACAGGTGCACTGTAGTAGCGGACCTTTCCAAAGACTGGCGATTCAGGCAAAGTCCATTCTGCAAGAACAACCCGTACAAGGTGAGCATCAATTCGCCAACACAAGCTCACGACCAGTTCTATGCCTCTGCTCCTCTGCGTTATCAATCCGAAAGCACCAGTATAGACATTGGAACGCTGTGTATCCTGGACGACATCGCTCGGGAGACCTTCGACTCCCGCGAACAGGGGTTGCTGCAGAATCTCGCCAATATGCTTGTTTTTCAATTGACAACACTAGTGAGTCTCGCTCTACTCTGCCATCGCTGAGCTGTCCTAGCAAGCCGAGATCGTGGCCAAGAAGTCCGCGGCGTCCTACGAGCAGTCTATTGCCTACATGCGACGATCGGTCATGTCAGCTGAAAGACCGGATAGCAAGGCATCGGAGAAGGAAATCCGGAAGGAGAAGCGAGCGATTGACAAGCAAAGGTCTCGCCTGCGTGAGCCCTTGCTCGATCCATACGCTGGCGATAGCGTGCCCACCGGCAGCCCCGCAACATTGCGACCCAGGCGTCATTCTCAGGTCCCCGATGATGTGGCGACCAAGACAGGACCGAAGGATAGCAAGGACGCCAAAGCGGTGGCCAGGCTCTCCGACCGCAAATTGTTCACCGATGCAGCGAAAACACTCCGCGGAATCCTTCGCGCCGATGCCGTTGCTATGGTCAACCTCGAAGATTATCAGTTGTTCATCAAACGGTCTCCAGGAAAGGACAGCCGGCGCAAGCTCAAGAGCGAGACCAAGGAGAATATCATCACCTCCTTCCTAAATGGACAGCCATGGCCACAAGACATCGATCCGGTAGTCCATTATGTGCCGAGGTCAGATGATCAAGGAATAGATGTTCTCGGTACGGACTCTGGAGGTGCTTGCGCTTTCCACTTCCGACAAAAAGGCGCTGAGGACACTCTGTCCGAATTCATCAAGACGTGGTTGAAGACCAGGCACTTCTGGTGGGACAGAGAAGACGACGACGATCTCTCGCAGCAGATCATGGGATTGATGCCCAACGAAGCGCAAACGACGCTTGGCACGGCGTTCTTGACATTCGACGGCAAGCCAAAGTTTGCAATCTTCGCTACGTGGAATAGGCCACCTTCCGAGTTTGGCGACTCGAGCACAATCGCACTACCCTTCGCATGGATCCTGGGAGGCTGCACAATGGCTGCTTTGGCTGTAAGGAAGGTCAGAGAGATGGAGCAGAGTCAGATCTCTTACAGTAATCTCCAAGCACAGTGAGTTTCGCTTCACTCGACCATTCTGACAACAGTGAATTGCGCACACCCTTGCATCAGATTCTAGCTATTACTCAACTGCTCCGATCTTCCATGATCGACCTGGCGGATGCAGATCAGCAAAACACTGCTATTAGCTCTTTGACGACTACGCAGCAGATCCGCGATCTGTTGCCATTCCTGGACGCTATCGATACTTCCGGCAAGACGCTCCATGGTATAGTCGACAATATTCTGTCCTTCCTCGATTTGAAAGCGAAGGATAGTTCGGTATCATCAGTCGCACCATCATTACTCAATTCGCCGGCTGGAGCCACTCAATCTATCGAAGTCATGTTCGAAGAGCTCATCCACGAAGCGTCCGAAGAGGATCGTAGGTCAAGGTCGGCGAACGGTCAACCGACGAGTACGATCGAAACGGTGTTTGAAATCATTCCCCCATTGCTGGGTGAACAGGTCACAGAGGATTCCGGCGGTGCCTTACGTCGAGCACTCGGCAAGATCCTTAGTAATGCCTACAAGTTCATCGAGGGCAACGAGGGCTGTGTGGAGATTTATGTGGATGATGTACCGGATCTTTTGCCACCTGAGGGGTGTGAGGATGTAAGTGGGACCTGAAGTATAACCGGACACGTCAGTTAACCCCCATTAGCTTTGCCTGTCGAAGTTAATCAGCATCAAGATTATCGATAATGGAAAAGTAGGTTTCAGCATCACAACTGTGAAGTACAGTTCTGACTACTCGCAGGGAATGGATCCCGATTTCGTACGGGAGAAGCTCGGTGAACCGTGGGCCAAGGAAGATCTCTATGCTACTGGTAGCGGTGAGTTGTATTAACTCCGTACAGAGCTCATAGTACAGGTCTATCTGTACACTTGGCCTACCGGATTATCGATCTGATGGGAGGATATATGGAGATCACCTCAGGCCCAGGGAGAGGCACAATCGTCCAACTCCAGGTTCCTGTACCCCGCCGACAGGTCACCACTCCTACCTCTCCCGCGCAGAGTCTCGAGCGGGGAGAGACTGTTTCGCCCTCCGATCCATCGATCCTCGCGCAAAAACCGAGCGATATCGAAATCGGGAAAAAAGTCGCCTTTGTCGGGTTTGACTCTGTGCGCCGACAAGCATACAGCCTGCACAAACTCGGCGCCGCGCTAGACCACCAGTTCAAGAAACTCGGCTGTCATGTTGTCTCGCATAAAGAAGCCGAGTTGGTCATTGCCGACGGTAGCATCGAAGAGTCTGCTGAAGAAGGATGTGAATTCGTCAAATCAACATCTGCCAAGGATATCGTGTACTTGGTCAACCACGAGCATGAAGCCAACCCCGAGGTTGTGACATTGCAGAGACAGGGACGAAAGCTGGTCCGACGGTTCAGAAAGCCGATCACACCGTCAATCTTAAGGGAAAGTCTGTTCCCAGGTCAATCAAAGGTGATACAATCCACGTTGACTGGCGCTGGTGGTAACAGCCAATCGAGCATCAGTTCTCCAGAGCAGGTAGACGAGCATGGACACAGTCAAATGGAGCTCGATGGCCACGGTCGACCCAGACTGAAGGCACATTTCAGCGACATCCCTCTCCGTCGTGCAGCAGGGCATGCGAGGTCTGCCAGTGGTAGCATTGGCGAAGGAGGGACACCCTCAAGTTCGATAGTGCCCGTGACTTCTCCAGTGCCCGACAACGTCTCGACATGCTACATCGTTCAACGATTGGCCTCACTTTGGAAGCCCCGCAACATGGACATCGAAGAGGCCGTGGCTAGTCTCAGTCTTGGCGACTACTTCTCCTCTCATCGAAGGAACAGCACTCTTGCTCGCACGCCGTCAAACGCCAGTTCGGCCCCAAGTACTCCCAGCATGACGTCGAACGAGTACGACATCATGTCTCCTATGGACTCGACTGGTAGACGATCGGGGAAGAGAGTCAGTCTGCCTTCCGAAACCGATACGGACGACCAGAGGACAGATACGCTGGAACAGCAACCAGACCGAGCCGAAGAGCATCACGATGCGCCCGAGCCCGATGTCCCGGTAAAGGTGCTCGTGGTGGAAGACAACATGGTCAACAGGAAGATCTTGGTCAGGATCCTCTCATCAAAGCTTGTAAGTTCCTTATCGAGGTATCATTGGACCAGTCTCGCTAATTCTGATTCCTTGATAGCCCATCGAAGTGTGTGAAGCGGAAGATGGACACGCTGCGGTCGAGATGTTCAAGACCTTCACCTCGCCAGCCATCATACTGCTTGACATCAACATGCCCAAGATGGACGGATATCAAGCTTGTACCGAAATGAGGGCTATCGAGAAGCGATCTGGGCGGACCGGCAAGAGCCAGATCATCGCCGTTACCGCTCTGGGCGGCGAAGCAGAGAGACACCGTGGTCTAGTCGAGTGAGTGCAGCTAAGGGCCGTCTTGAGAACGATAGCTGATCGAGGGGCTGCAGGTGCGGTATGAACAAGTGGTTGACGAAACCGTGTGGTAAGGCGACGATCCATAAAGCGGTGGAAGAGGCAAGGGAGCTGTTGAGGAAGGTGGAAGACATTATCGATGCGTGAAAATAGAGGGTGATCCTGGGGTGGTTGACAGTTCTTGGGTTTTTGGGCAATGACAAGGATCATGGTATCGAGACAGACTGTCCGACTTCTGAGTGACTACAGGAGGACCGTACAGGATGCGTGTTGTGAATATGTAGAGACCGTATTTGGTGTACCGGATGCACATTACCCATCTTTTGTAATCTCGCTCTAATGACGAAGCTATTGATCGTAATGGGTAATTTTGATCCCGCGAGATCGTGCTTGCGCTGTCAAGTTGAGAAGTCTGTCTGTTTTCATGACCTGCTCGTATCACCATCTGAGCATCTCTCGAAACTCTTCGACTTCCTACAATACGTTGTTCGCTCTCTGAAGTCTCAATCAGTCCTACACCATGGCTCGAAATGGAGAGAAAGCGCAGTCGATGCTGTATCGATTCCGAGAGCAGCAGGCGATCGACATGGGCCTCGGCTCTCGGGTCAAAGGGGAGCGAAGACCTCGAATGGCAAGCAGCGTGACGTCGCTGAGGGAGTGTGAGAGGTGGAGAGGTGATATTCTGAGGGATATCAGCAGGAAGGTGTCCAAGATCCAAGATTGTGAGTGATTGCAGTCAAAAATCGTGCACAGGAGCAAAGGCCCTAGGCCTCTGGGACATGTGGCCCCTTGTTTCTGTGAAGCAATGCTGTGGAGCTGATGGAAATTGTTAGCCACACTGGGCGACTACGAGATCAGAGATCTGAACGATGAGATCAACCAGCTCATGAGGGAGAAACGGCATTATGAGACGCAAATCGTCAACCTGGGAGGAGCGAATTACAAGCGTGGCAACCAGATGATGACGGACGATGCGGGGAGGGAAGTGCCCGGGACCAGGGGATACAAGTGGGTAAAAGGTTCTTCACATATAGGTCCGCGGGATGGAGGAGACAGAGTATAGGCTGACAATGCTGTTAGGTACTTCGGTCGAGCTAAGGATTTGCCCGGTGTCAAGGAGATGTTCAACAAAGGGGGTAAGTCAGGTTGTGCCGTCAACTCTCTGTTAGATCGTTACAATCCTCCTCCTCCTCTGTTACCTATTTGTCCTTCTCGCTCGCCATCACCTCTTCTTTCTCCTTGATTTCAGCCTTACTTTGCCTCACAGTATTCGTCAAAAGTAGCCAACTTACTGACACCGTCTTCAGCTCAACAGGCTTCCGAGGAATCGGCCAGGAATGCCTCGTTCCAAATGTTCCTCAACCAAGGACCCGACTACTACGGTGACAACGAAGAGTCTGCCGAGCTGCTAGCCGAGGAAGACGAGCTGGCTCGCAAGGGTGAGTCCCAGTCATCCTCTCCGGCAAATTCATCTTTGCTGACTGGTTCACAGAATGGGAGGAGCAAGTCGCCCACACTGCATCTACGCTTTCCATCGAGGAGACGCCCGAGATTCCTTATCCTATACCCCAGGCCTCCTCCTCCACCTCAGCAGCGCCTACGGCATCCGCCAGCGAGACGGCCATTGAGACGGGAACCAAGAGCAAGAAGATCAAGCGGTCGAAGAAGGACGACGCCGAAGTCGACGAGGAGCAAGCCAACAAAAAGGCAAAGACGACCGACGACGTGGTGATGAACGAAGCGGATGCGACACCAGCATCATCGGCACCCGACGCTGCGGCAATGCACGAAGCAGCGATGAAAGCCACAGCGGCGACTATAGCGGCGAGCTATCTGGGTGTTCTGAACGTAGAGCATCTGCAGACACCAACGCTCCCCGACGCTCAGCAAATGGCTCAAATCCTCTTGGACGTCAGGAAGAAGGCGCTTATGGAGGAGTATGGCGTATAAGTAAGGTTCTGTGGATACGTGTTGGCTAGCATGATGCACTTTGTACAATCTCGTGCGCTTTTTGACATCATGTCTTTTTACATGTCTTATCAGTTGTGGTTGAACGTGGAGCGGATTGCTGAGGGAGCACAGTAGCGCACCCCGACCTACCCCAACACAAACGTCGAGGCTGATCAAGATCAGTCAGGGCAAACAGGTCAAGACACATTATTTCATCCGCATATTAAGTCGTCATCTGACATGAACTATCTATCCTCCACAAGAAACGAGACTGTCCACAGATACCAAAGGAAATCGGAATGGCATGTATGGATGGGCAAGCTGTCCAGGATCGGCGCACAGCTCCCGCCGTTACACGATTAAGAACAGCCGACTCATCCGCGATGTCACATCGCTTAGAGGAGGGCAGCAGCTCCACCGGCGAGGGCGAGGAGGACAGCTGGGAGCTGGACCTTGGCTCCGACCATGGCGGCACCAGTTGGGCTGGGGGCGGCGGCGGAAGCGGAGGAAGCGGAGGCAGCTGGGGCGGAGCTGGATGGTCGGGCGCTCGAGGAGGCGGCGCTAAACATCGGGGTCAGCATGTGATATGGATGAGAAAACGGGACGCTACTCACGCGGCGCTCGAGGCGGAGCTGGCGGCGGCGGAAGATGGAGCAGCGGACCTGAGAAGATGTCAGCAGAGATCGTCAAATACCGTAACCGATCAACTCACGAGGCAGCAGCAGCAGAGGAAGCGGCGGAAGAGACGTTGGTGGTGCTGGCAGTTGGGGCAACGGAGGTCACGGAGAGAGATCCAGAGACACCGGTGACACCAGCGGAACCAGCGGCCGAGGTGGCAGCGGCGTTGAGGCACGAAGAGTCAGATCCGGCCTGGATGGTGATAGGAGAAGAGTAGACAATGTTTCCGCCGTTGTCGGTCAGCTTGAGGGTGATGGCGGTACCGGCAGCAAGGTTGACGGTCCAGGTGTACGAGGTGGTGGACACTCGGTTCTGCAAGTTGAGCAGAGGAGCGGCAGAGACCTGACCACCTGGGATGACATCGCTGCGGGAGCGTCAGCGGTGATTGACTTGGAAAATCGGGACAAGAAACGAGTGGCAAACGGCGGGAAGGGGGCAGTGTAATATCTGAGCGCCGCCAAGCGTTTTAATCGCGGAAATCGCCGGACGCGTGGGTTCCTTTGCTTGAGCCAATCGGGAGAGGAGGACAAAGGGAGCAGAGAGAGGATGGTGTTGATAGCAGGTTTTTAAACGGACGTCGGAAACGGTTGCGACACAGTGGATGACGAATCGGCAACAAGGAGGATAGAAAAAACAGTCGCAGCACCACTTACAGGATGTATGGGGCGCTTCCACCGACCCAGTTCAAGTTGGCGGGCTCTGTAAAGGATGTCAGAGATACTCTGTACTAGGATAGGGTAGACTCACGACACTCGATCAGAGCAGCCTGCGGGTTCAATGACCGATAAGAGTCAGGTCGATTGGGATCGGAGAGTTGATTGAAGATAAGGATGGAAAGTGGGCATGTCAATATCGCATTGAATGATATCGTGGAACGAGTGAGATGAAACAACAGGTCGCAACGACACGATCAGCCTCTGCTCGACTCATATCCGTCTTCAAGCCTCATGTTGATCATGTAGACTCACGGGTGATCGGATGGTGTAGTCCTGAGCGGCGACGAGGCCGGCGACGACGAGAGCGACGAAGGATTTGGCGAAGAACATTGTGATTGTTTGAGGGTTTGTTTTACTTTTGGTAGGGCAGATAGAGGTGTCTGATAGACGGTAAAGAACAGATAGGATGAGGTGGGTAGGTTGTTGAGAGAGAAGAAAGGAGGAGAATGGGAGTTGATGATGTTGGGGGTTTATATCTCCTGGCCCAGGGGTGGCTTAGCGTGGGACGAGCGGGCGGCGGCGCGGGCACTGGGAGAGGATTCGAGAAAGCGCGGGATTTTACTTTATTTAGTCATCCCGTGTTCAAATGCCTGCCTTTCAACCGTTTACATAGGCTGCTAATGGACCCTTACAAAACACGGTATTGTCTAATCGGTCTAGTCTATCAATGTCGTAGATGGCGGCCTACGGGTGTCTTGGGATGGTGCATGAATTGAGGCGCTGCAACACGGTCCGGTTCACTGGGATCGAGATAGTCTAATCGATGGCTTTGGTCTTGGACCTTGGTATCACGTCCGCACCAAGTTACTCACTTCGCTCGTCTCGTCTCGCTCGCCACTCGCCATCGCACCGCTGGCGGGCGATAGAGGACAAACGGTCCCAAGAGGATGTCGATGACCGGTCCCCAGGCTGTGTGAGATGACCCATTCCGCAGTCACGCAGGTCCAAGACAAACTCTGTTTTACGTTTCAGCGACGCTGACCTTTACGTACATCCGCGGTCATTCGACGACGACGACGACGCGTCAAACACACGCGCCTGGCCGATCGCCGTGTCCTCGGCATCGCTCCCGGCGAGGAATCGTGGGAGATGATTGTCGCAATTCACCGTGACGTGGCATTCTTGCCCTCCACATCCTCCCCCTCACCTCGGGCCAGCCGTCCGAGACCGCTTCGGCCAACCCCAATTTTCCCTTGTCCTACTCGACTGCATACCATACCCGTTCTTTCAACTCGTTCTTGTGTTCTTTTCGTGGTCAGCGCGGAGGGAGTTCAAGTAGTAGGCAGCGTTCAAGAGAGAGAGTACCAGTCGTTGCGTTGAAAAAGAGGGTATGTCGGTGGTTCCTTCTTGTGCGGGGAGGCAAGGGATTGAACCAACCGGCTAACCCGTAATAGTGCAGAGATGTTGTATGTATAAAGCTCGGGCACTCGTGCACTGTACAAAGGTCTGACTCGTCAATAGCGGTGGTCCAGCTGTCCCAGGCTCCCGTCAAGGATGCTTCAAGTGCGTACAGAGTGGATTGAACGATATCTGCCTTCGTTCTAATCGCTGACCCGGCTTCACCAGGTGCGGTAACCGTAAGTCTGGACTCTGACCACCTCGATCTGTGACTGGGAGCTCGTCTCATCTACCTACAGTCGGTCACATTGCCGAGAACTGCCAGGCTCCAGAGCGACTCTGCTACAACTGCAGGTAAGTACGCCTCCTTTGTTCTGATCAGTCGATCTCACTGACCCTTTCCCCCAGGGAACCCGGACACGAGTCGACCGCTTGCCCTCAGCCGAGATCTACCGACGGCAAGCAGTGCTATGCCTGTGGTGGTGTCGGCCACGTCAAGTCTGACTGCCCATCTCTCCGAGGTGGTGGCTTTGGTGGATTCGGCGGTGCTGGCGGTGCCCCCGGTTTCGCGGGTGCTGGCCAGAAGTGCTACACCTGCGGTCGAGTCGGTGAGCAATAGCTCCTGACACCCAGCCGGTCATTGCTAACATTTCTGCTCAGGCCACATTGCCAGGGATTGCCGAGGCGGTGGTGGTGGATTCAGGGGTGGATTCAGAGCTCCTTTCGCTCCTCGACCCAGAGGTCCCATTTCCACGGACGGCACTCCTGTCAAGTGCTAGTAAGTCTCTGTTTTCAAAAGCTCTCCTGGACTCTTGCTCACAAGCTATCTAGTCGATGCCAGGGAGAGAACCACCTCGCCCGGGACTGTCTTGCACCAAGGGACGAGGCCGCTATCCTAGCCAGCAAAAAGTGCTACAAGTGCCAGGAGACCGGTCACATCGCCAGGGACTGCACCAAGGAGACCGAGGAGCTGTCCGCCGACATCGACGAGTAGAGTTGGAAGGAGGATGTACCGGGTGGACGGTCATTTATGTTCCATCTTGTCGGATGCCAGTACAGTCAGTCTGACACGGAGTTGGGTGATTGGTTAACTAGTCACTACACCTCGATGTCAGCTTTGCCGAAACAGTTTCAGATGCGTTGGAACTAACTGACGAAGACTGACTGTGTCTTCGGTCTGACAAATGCTTCGCACACTGCGTACGCACAGCGAATTGAGAACAAGTCCGGGAGACCATTAGTCATGTATCACGAGGCGTGATTCATATACCTTGGGGCATAAGGGGACCCGACAGGTCGTGTGCCGTCGCACCGATCGTCCGACTTGTCTCTGAGTCGCTGATCAGCTGATCAGTGCCATGACGCTGATGTACAACAGATGGCATTCACTGCGTTCATGCATGTCCATCACCATGCGATAGCATGACATGACGAGTTGGCTCTCAGTAAGGAGTGAAAGGACAGCTACAACCCCAGATGACGGAGCAAAGCAGCCTTCAGGGATTCTCCTATGCCCTTCCCTATGAAGACGACTTTTCCATCATCCACTGAAGTTCCCTCCTGAGTGAGACTGCTAGTTACCCCGGAAGCCGTTTTGAGCTCTTTGAGCTCGAAGAGATCCGTAACCCCCTGCAGGATGTATTCCCGACCGTCAGTTAGGGCTATATAGCCTTTACACCTCAAAATCTCCACTCCTCCCTCCTCCCGCGCTTCTGTGTTCCCCTCTTCTATGCCTGGTATTCTACTCTGCCACAGGAGTATTTCCAGGAAATCACTCAGGCGATCATACTGCGGGGGTGTCAAGGTGGGAAGCGGTATCGTGATTGTTTTCATCCGTGTTGTGTGGATATGTCCGGATACCTCGACATCGGTGTCGTGAGAGTGATCATGCCCGCGATTGGAATCATCGCACGGTTGTGGTGTGGATGGACTGGTGTTCTCACCAATTGGCTTGGACGAGTATGCCTGCAGGTTGAATAGGTGTCCTAGGTCGATTTGGGACTTGACCGTGTGATACAGCTTCAGAGTCGGATTTATGCTTTTTACTACGCTCTCCACTCGACTCAATTGAGAGGAGTCGACAAGATCGGTCTTGTTGAGCAGGATGACGTCTGATGAGGCGAGTTGTCTAAAAGGGTGGAGGTGTCAGTTTGCCTTCAGACAGGATGGACCGAGATGCTCCACCACAGGAGGGGAACAATTCAGAGGCAAGACCGGGCACTCACTTCTGCGCCTGATTGACTTCGCCTTCAGGCAGCACCTCGCTCAGTTGCTATCATCGATACTGTCAGTCTTGCAAGGCGTGCTTCGTCGACCGTAAGACTATAGCTCACCTTCTCCAAGTTGCGCGAGTCAACCACGCAAATCACCCCATCGAGGATCAAGTCGCCCATCTCCTCGTTGGTCCAGAAGGACTTTGCTATAGGCGCTGTAGATGCTTCGTAAGCATGATATACAGCGTGACTTGTCTGCAGGAAACCATACTTGCCTGGATCCGCAACGCCGGTGAGCTCGACTAACACCCAGTCCACACCTCCGGCCTGGCTGGCGACCATCTCTTCTATTGCGGCTATACCCATATCCTTAAATGAACAGCATAGACAACCATTCGGCAACGTGAGCATACTCGAGACTTGATCGCCGGTATTTGGGTCGGACAATGTTAATGATTTCGCTAACTTGGTCAGCTTGATACCAGCGGGCATGAAGATGTTGCTAGCCGATGCAGAGTTAGTGCTTACCTTCGATGTCCGTCGTGTCGCCGAAGTCTGGGTCAATCGGATCAGCAACCGTGTAAAATTTACAGAGTCGTGACAGCCAAGACTTACCGTTCATACACACCGCTATCTTGTACCCATGGTTGGCGCTGAGTATATACCTGGTCAAGTAAGCTCAAAGTCCTCTCAGCATGGCAACGATCCTCGCTCACTCTAGCAGAGTGGACTTGCCCGCACCGAGGTATCCGGTGAGCAGCGTGATTGGGACCTTCTTCCGGTCGTAATTTGATGGGCCGGCTTGAGCATCCTGTACATCCAGCAAGCTGCGGCTGCGTCAGCAAGGAGGGCCACCTTACTTCTGGCAGACTCACTCTGGTATTTCGTCCTCTATTTGCTCATTGGCCATGTTCATGGTGTCTTTGAGAGCTCTCGCTGCTGTGGATATAACCTGTGGTGGGACTTGATGCTACAGAAGCTAGCTATAGCGATATCGATATCGATTATCGAACATCAGCTCGAGCAGGCTCGAACTCTGCAGCTGTCGCGGATACGGCCGAGGCTGCAACTTTTGATCTAACCGCTGTCAGCGCTTATCGCTGATTGCCCGGGTGAACCGGCTGACCGGCGTCCGCCGATCTTGGTACGTACGTCATAGGGTGACACGCGGGACAGATTCACGTTCGCCACACTTTACAAGTCGCTCATCATCTGTGCTCTCCCTTTCAACGGGTACGTCATCACTCATCATCCCATCTTGACCCCCTCCCTTCTTACCGTTCACCGCTATATATGCTCAACACGACAACGCTCGTAGACTCTTCCCTCATAGCAGCGTTGAGAGATCACCTTCAGATATCAAGAAGGAACACATCGGTAGATCTCACCACTACCTCTACGACCAACACAGACTCAACATCTGTCGCACCCAACACACCGAACAACACCCCGTACAGGTCCTCACGACACGTCACCCCGAGTCATAGGCTAGAACCAAGCACACCGTCTCGCCGCGACTACTTGACTACTCCGGACAACTTAGGGTCCAGCAAGAGTAGACGAAAGAGCTCGACAGTTAAGAAACGAAGAAGAAGAAGTCAATCCCAAATGTCCAGTTCAGAAAGACAACCGCTATTGGCCAATGGCCAATTGCCAGGAAGGCGAGATATTCGAGGCGCCGTCGATGCCGTCGACAATGCCATTCCCAAAGAGAAGAGGATAAAAGCCGCTCAGGTCCTCGGTGCCGTCGAGGCCGGCAAATTGCCGTGAGTATCCGCCCGCCTACTGTGTCGAGACAGGAACTGATCAAGCACGAACAGATCTCAAGACCAAATCTCCAAGCTCCTCTCCGTCATTCTCAACTCTGACACCCTCAAGTCCGGTGGCGGCGCTAGCTCGCGAACCGCTCGAATTGGCCCCGACGGCCAGCGAGTCCTCGAGGACACCAAGAATGTCATCAAGGCTGTCAAGAACTGGGGAGAGGAGAAGAACGACAACGACTTATTGCAGAACTTCTTCGTGAGCAGAAGTCGGCTCGTCAGCCAGCTCCATGCTAATCGAACATCCCTTAGTACAACGCATCTACCGCCGACGTAGACGTTGATGTCGACATAAAGACCCCTAAATTGGCCTCCAAGGATGAAATGTCCAAGGACGCCCAGCGAGCCATTGCTTCTCTCCGAACCCTTGCCTCCCTGTTGGTCACCTCGTCCAACTTCCGACAGCTCGCCTCCGATGCCATTCTCGTCTCCCGAGACATCCTCGCCGACAACACCATCGCCCTTGCCGACCAGGCCAAATCTGCCGCCAAGGACGTCAAGCCAACCGAGAAAGAGCGAAAAGAGGGCTTCGACTTCGAAGCTACCCAGAAGAAGGGCAAGAAGGTTGCCAAGGGTCTGGCTAGTGGCAGAATACAAGGTGAAATCAAGGAGAGCATCTGGGATGAGGTCGAGGACCTCAAGGACTGGGTAGAGGAGAAGCTCCCCGAGGGTGAAGAGGCTAAAGAGAAGGTCATTGCCAAGCTCCAGAGCGTGAGTTTTCTCTTTTTCGATCATCTCGGGCTACCACTGACTCCTTGTAGGTCGTCGAGCAGGCGCAGTCGAACCCAGAGTACAAGCGGTCCCTCACCGCCATCTTCAACATCTTCAAGAAGTACGGACAGAAGGCTCAAACCGCCCTCGACGAGACCAAAGCCGACGCCAAGATTTCTGACGAGGATGAGAAGGTCCAACAAGCCGGTCGGGACCTGCGAGCCTTTGTCGAGAAGCTCAGCGGCAAATCGTTGGACGGCGTCATCTCCGCCGCCCAGAAGGTGAGTTCCGTTCGGTCAACTGTACTCATAACTGTGCTGACCGCCTTCAGGCCATCGAGGACGTCAAGGACGACGAGAAGCTCTCGCTATACTTCTCCGACCTGGAGACATACCTCCAGCGGGTGCTCTATTCGCCTGGTTACGCTACGTCCAGGGCGGCCTACCGAAAGGCCTCGTCTCTCTACGATGACGCCCAGTCGCTTGTCAAGGAGAACTCGCAGTGGAAGGAGGACTCGACCAAACTCCAGAACGAGCTGCAGGAGCTTGTCGACGGACTCACCCACGACAAGGCGACTACTCAGCTGGTCGAGTCTCTCGAGGACCTCACAAAGAGTCTTGCTGGTGCCGGTAAAGCCGGGTTCAGCAGCTTGAAGGCTGAGGGACAGGGTCTCTACCGAGACGTTGTCGACGTCCTCGTCCCCAGGCTTATCGGTCTGGTCAAGGAGATCCCCATCCCACGAATCGAGTTCAAGTCTGAGGACTTTGACCTGGTCATTGACGACGTTAAGCTCGAGTCTGCTTCGTTCATCCCGGACAACATCAGGATCGTCCAGCACAACGACCTGCAGTTCACTCAGGGTTACGCCACCTACGCTTCCGAATACGACGCGACTCTGAAACTACGAGTCTCGGGTGTTCACTTTGCCGCCTCCAACATCGCCTTCTGGGTGTCCAAGAAGACTGGTTTCGCCCCCTTCGAGGACGCCGGTCTGCTCGACGTCACCTTTGGCGAGAAGGGTATCTCGTTCGACGTCACCCTCGAGAATGCCGACGAGGACAATGACCGAGAGACCTTCTTCAAGGTCAAAGACGTCAATGTCTCCTTGTCCGACTTTGACTTCCAGGTCAGGGAGAACGACAAGTGGATCAGCACCTGGTTCGCCCGGCCCATCATCAAGGCTTTCGTCAAGGTGAGTATTGTTGTCCGGTGAAGTAGATTCATTGCTGATTGTTGTTTGTAGCGAAACCTTGTCCATGCCATCGAGATCCAGATCTCGGAGCAGCTCCGAACTGCCGACTTCAAGCTGTACGGCTTCCAACAGCGAGTCATTGCCGCCACCAACGCCAAACCCACCGCTGCCAACTTTGTCAATGCGATTGTCCGAGACTCGATCTTCCCACAGCGAGACACATCCGGTCCTGTCAAGATCAAGCAGACTGGTGTTGTCAAGTACGGCCGACGAGGCGAGTTTGTTCTTCACGTCGGTGTCGACGAGGAGCTGTTCCCAGACAAGCCACCTGCCCGAGTTTCCAACACCCAGAGGCAAAAGGCCAAAGCGCGAGCCGGCCAGGCTGGCAACGCTGCCAAGGCCGTTCGAGGATCTGCACAACAGGTCAAGAAGGGTGCCGAGGATGCCAGCAACAAGGCCAAGGCCGAGGGTCGGGATCTCGATGCCAAGAGACGAGAGCAGGAGAGACGAGACAGCAAGAAGGAAGGATGGAGGAGCGAGGCCTTTGACGTCTAGGTGAAATGGAATGAGGATATGATGAGCATATGGACTTGAGATTGTATATACTTTTGAGACGTGTACACGAATCGTATGAAGCTGTTAAGAGTAACTTGCGCTCAAGTGTATCACAGGATCGCTGAGGACGATTCCTTGACGACTCTTTGGGCTGGTTTGGGGCTGGTTGAAATTGCCGCTGCGGCATTGGTCATTTTGGGTGGCAAATTCTTCGGGTTGGATCGTTGGACGTTGATGACGCAGATCCAGCGGACTGATTGTTGAGGTGTTGAAATCTTCGTTTATCACTGGCACAGCACCACCTTCTTGTAACTATCAGCAGCGCGACGAAGAGAACGCCGACGCCGGTCACACGACGACGAGTCAACGTACGACTCACTTACCTTGCCGACGCCATCAGCAGCACTCGCATCTGCTTGGATACCGGCTTCCCGGCCTCAACTTGAGATAAGCCATCGTCGACACAGTATACTCATCTTTCATAATACACCTGCTCGCTTTCGCACTCCGCCTTGTGGGTGCTATCGCCTTATCAGCCTTATTCGCCAAATATTACAACGAAGGCGACAACGTCCACCCTTTGTTCGATTCTTCAACGGCATCACATACAATGTCGCCCATATCTCTGGCAGGAAACGCTGGTACTTCTTATCCCAAGTCAAGCGCTCATTCCAGTATTCTCGACACAGAAGTAGACTCCGAGACGGAGAAGGAAGGACAGTACAAGGCGAAATCAGGCAACTCTCTCATTCAATCACTGCACCCCCTACCAAACCAGCATAGCTATTCCCAGCCCGGACAACCTGGACATCCGGGAAGACCGTACTGGCCTGCCAATCGGCCTTCCTCGGCGCTCGACTTGACGGATCTACCGAACACCCCACCAATGCCGTCCGTCGAGCTGCATCCCCATGAGCAGGAGCACGAGGAGGGTGGCCACGTCGTTCACATGAAGTCGAAAGCGGCAAAGAAGCGGGTGAATGGTAATCACAACGTGGTGGACCTGGGCGAGTTGGAAAATGGATCTGGGATGGAGGTAGACTCAAAAGTACACGATGGGCAGGTTGGCGGGCTGGATCAGATGGCCATTTTATTGAAGACAATAGATTTCGCAGCTACAGTAAGTGACTCTCGGACGAGACGGTGAGATGTCGCTGATTGAGTACAGAAACACTCGTGTCAGAGACGGAAAGACGTTGATCAGACGCCTTAGTGAGTCCAGATCCTTTAGCTACACTGCATTGAGCGCCGCCATAGCTAAACCCTGTGCAGCATAAACCACCCCATAGCCGTTGCCAACTTCCTCTCTTCCACAGGTATTGAGGATATCAGAGTTTTACAAGCCGCCGTGCTACATGACACTGTGGAAGACACTCACACTTCAATCGGTGGGTGGTCGATTCTCATGATCAGGCGGATGATGCTGACGTTGAACAGAGGAGATTGCAGCTATGTTTGGAGACGAAGTAGCGAGGATAGTGGAAGTGAGTCAACGTCCTGCCACCAAAGCTGTCATCAGTCGTTACTCTATTGTGCTTGAGCTGAACCGCGACTATGGTATAGGAATGCACCGACAATCCGAACCTCTCCGGGCAGCAGAGAAAGGACGAGCAAGTCAGGAGTGCGAGGCACAAATCGAAGGAAGCACAGCAGGTCAAATTGGCAGAGTGAGCAGATCTCCGGAATCCAATACCGCAGAGAGTCCTACTGACCTGTCTTCAGTAAGCTACACAACCTCGAGTCGATACGGCGGAGTCCACCTGTCGGCTGGGGTGTGAGGCGGGTTCAGGCGTACTTCATTTGGGCGAAGCAGGTGACCGATAGTGAGTAGTCTGAGCTGTCGCGCGCTGTGCAACACAGTGCTAAATGCTGTGATCTAGTCTGCGCATCATCACATCCGGCCTTGGCGGCGAGACTGGAGAGGTTATACGAAACGGCCTATACGAAGATCAACGGAGCCTTCCATCCATGTCACCCGGACGTGTGCGGACCCTTGACAGAGGTAAGTGCCGTGACTGCGAACTTTGCCTTGCTCGGCGGGGAAACCGTAAGAATGCGCGCGATGCGGTGTGGAGATCTGGGAGTAGGCTGACTCGGGGCTGTGTTACAGGCGGAGAAGGACCGAATCGACAGCCGGCTCAACTACTTGAAAGCGGGGGAGGCACCCAGTCCAAAGCCCATCTTCTTCTAAGGCTTCCCGGTAGATAAGTTACGAAGCCAGTTGCCGTTCACACCGCATTGTAGCTTTTGGTGAATCAACCTCCATATCGATAACCATCTCATCGTGTTGTACAGATGCCACCGACCTGGACCCTACTTGTAGCATTGCCTCATGAATCTGCCTTCCGTCGTACCGGTAATCCGAACTCCATGTCACACGTCAAGGTCAGATCCTGTCAGATCCGCCGACAGCCGGTGGGTGTGACGATGCACGTTTCACATTGAAAGCTCGGCTCTCGGGTTCCTGTGCATCACGTCAACGGTGACCTACGGTAGCCTACGGTGACTATACGATGACGACTGCCTGCAGCTGCCTGCCCAATGTACAGCCTTGGGCTTGAAGGGGCTTGAGGTGAACAAGGGTGAACATTGCACGGCCGAGGCGCCACGTGAAACTCGATGGCGGGGGTGGATGGTCCGACATGAAATGTCAATTTTGTAAACAAACGGCACGGCGAGGGCAAGTTATAGATGTCTTCAACTTGACTCATCTTGTGGCCTATGGCGAGAGCTTGCATAGAGCTTGCATGCAGATCAGCCTTAGTCCATAGGCCTCTGAGCGTAACGTGGCCCATGCATGCACGCACTCCAGCCATACAAGCTCGATCGACAGCAAACACGACTAACTTGCTGCCGAGTGAGACCGGGGATCGCACGGTGAACGGATATTCAACCGCTTGGTTTCATCCTATCGGTACCTCCTAAAGTCTGATCTCACTCTTCCTCTATTCTTCCTCATCCACCCTTGCATCATCGCATTCGCCCCCTCTTCGCCTCTCCCTCATTCTCCCTCTCCGCCCGCTGCATCTTTCTCACACCGACTCTCCCCTCCTCGCCCCGGCGTCAGATCCGTTGACGCCTGTTTGACTTTGCACAGCACTGGCGACCTATCGTAAGTCTTTTTCCCGTTGCCCCGTTCGTCGTCCACTTGTCATTCCCGTCCGCTCGTTTGCTTGACCCTCGTTGGGTATCTCGCTAGAGCAGTGATACAGTGATACCCCCGAAGCAAGCTAGGCTGCTGGAGATCTAGAGAAGCATAGAGGTACCCGTATAGGCGGAGGAAGAAACCCCACGCTGTACACTGGTGTCATTTATGCTTGTTCGGCTGCATTCCCGCTCAGCGCACAGCCCATAAACATCCTCTAAACTTCGCTTTCGCTATCAGCACCATCAAACCTTGCACGACAACCTGCAGCGATCTGTCCTGACAAAACATTATATAGATCCTTTTGTCCACCCTCAATCACCCACACTCATTTACCACGCCCTCCCCAGTCGACACTGTCCTGCCTGTGCAATACCCACTTCTCACTCGACCTCGAAAGTTCCCCTAATAAAACAACACTCTTCGGCCAGCCATCATGCTCGCGTCGACCATCCCCGCCATCCTCTCTTTGGTGCTGCTGGGCTCTGTCTCTGCCCACCCGGTCGCCGAGACGGAATGGTACCAAGCCCGAGACTCTGAGATCGCCTCGTTGTTCAGACGACAACGTCAAGCTCCCGCCGCCAACGACCCAAACTTTGCCTCCAACTACCCTGCTGGCGGAAGCACTCCTCCAGCTTCGTCGCTGCCCAAAGCATGGACTGACAAGCTCGCTACGATCCAGCTCCCAGCTGGCATCAACCCTTCCGCCCCAAACAACGGTTACCCAACGTACACTGGCGACGAGAAGGGTGGCGACCAGCACATCTGCTCTTTCACCTACGAGTGCACTACCTCTGAGGATCTGGTTGCACCCCGTGATGGTGTCCTAGCGGTGAGTATCCCGAGTCGCAAGAAGTTTCACAGACTGATCAGGTTGTATTAGCTGTCATTTGATGATGGACCTACTCCAAACTCCCCTGCGCTGTACGAGTTCCTGGCTCAGAACAACATGTCCACCCACGCTACCCACTTCATGATCGGTTCCAACATCCTCTACAAGTGAGTTGACGCCCTGGCGTAGAAAGTCGAATGCCTTACTGACATTCGCAGCCCCACGGGTATGCAGGCTGCTTCCAACGCCGGTGGACATCTTGCCGTTCACACCTGGTCTCACCAGTACAGTGAGTACAATGTAGCGTTGTTCAAGACTGCCACTGACCCCGCCTAGCCACCACGCTCTCAAACGAGGGTGTCCTCGCCGAGCTTGGATGGACTATGCAGATCATTGCCGATTTGAACGGTGGTCGAATCCCCAAATACTGGAGGCCTCCTTTCGGTGATGTCGACAACCGAGTGCGAGCGATCGCCAAGGGCGTCTTTGGCCTCGAGACCGTGCCATGGTCTCACGACTCTGGAGATTGGGGAGTGACCGCTGGAAACTACCCTAAATCCCAAGTCGACGCTCAGATGGAGCAATGGATCACCGGCCCCAAATCCCCAGGACTCAACATCCTCGAGCATGAGCAAGGCGAGAACCCCGTCAACATCTTCATCACCGCCTTCCCCAAGATGGTCTCCAACGGTTGGAACATTCTCAACATTGCCGAGGCCTGGAACATGGACTGGTACGTCAACGCCGCCAGCCAAACCTCTTCCGTCACACAAATGGCCGTCGGCGGCGACTTCGTCGCTAGAAACTCTACCTCGGCTTCGGCTTCCCCCTCCGCCTCGGCATCCTCTGCAAGCGCTTCCGCTTCCGCCTCTGCATCTGTCAGCCGGGCCTCGGCTTCCGCTAGCAACTCTGCCGCCTCGAGATCTGCCAGTGCGTCAGTCTCCCGAGCCTCCGCCGGAGCCTCGCCTTCCCCTACCAGCGCCGCTGGTCAGTCGATCAACCTCGTCTCAGCGGGCTGGATCGTTGGTGCTATCGGCGCCGCCGCCGCTATGGTCCTGTAAATCTCTTACATTACAGCATTGTCAACGGACTTCCTCTGCATGTAATCAAGGACTTTGTCATTGCTGGAATTGAGCCGGTCCTATTTGTCTTTGCCTAATAACTTGTGCTCCACGTAGAATCCTATGTTAAGCACCCCGGACAATATTCTCTTTAATGGCCAGAAATGAACCCACGATACATTACATGCATTATAACAGGATGATAGAACGCAACTGCTGCGCACGTGAAGTGCACCACAGTCTGACAAGTACAACTGATTCTTCCACACGAGGAGGAAAGCTCTCCTTACACGTCACTCCACTCTACTCCACCCAATCACTCTACCTATCAGGCACTTTGCCCACCATCCTCAGGCTGTTTTCCGCCTCGACATGTGATCGGACCTGGCGTTCAATCTCGGCGTTGATCGCCCAAACCCATCGATCCCGCTCGAGCTGTGTTCGCGGTCAGCTCCGGTGGTACTACTAGGTCACAATGCCGAGGTGACCTGTACGCACCTTTGACCTCGCTCGGAAAATCAATAACCCCGGCGGCTTCTTACTCAGATTTGGTGGGAGGAACGACGCTTCGGGCTCTAGATCCCATGGATTGGTGCGTTTCGACCCCCAACGGGAGGTAGGGGCGGAAAGGCGAACACAGAAGGTAGTATCTTCCGCTCCGTCAGAGCTCTGGCCAAAGGATCAGTACACGCGAAGAGTGGACTTAAAAGGTGTACTCACCTGGAAGCCATCTTGGTATACCCTCGCGGTGGACTCGAGTGCGCTGCCACTAGCGGCTTCCCTAACTTCGTCCTGGGCCAGCATCCCAGAGTACACCTGTCCCAAAGTCAGTAACCCACTCAGCAGCGCTGTAGCCAAGGTCTGATCACTTACGTATGCTCCGTAGAGCGGGTATCGATTCCGCCGGGGTTGGAACACTGCCTTGCTCTTGATCTTGAAAGCGACGAGGCATCCGCCCGTTATAACCAAGTATTTGGCTCTGCCATAAGATCAGTACGACAAAATCCCGGGCGCGAGGTGTATAAGGAGTGTATGATGCTCACCTGAACTTCTCATTCCGACCCTTCTTCATGAACAGCCTGCCGGAAAGACAGACACTGCGACAGCCGGCAACGACACACCAGTCCCAAAGCACAGACAGCGATTCGTCGAGGGTACTACTCAGAGATGTGCCCGAGAACGGATCATTATCCGTGCGAGTCTTCATGGCGTCCATTCGCAGTCGAGCGCTATGAGAAGATCAGTATCACTCAGACTGTCATCATGGGATGGGGTTTGCTCACTCGACACGATGCTTGCGCTTCCAGTATTCGATCAGCTTTGACAGGCAGTCCACCCATTCTCGAGCGACGTCTCTGCTATGAGCGCGGAGTTTGACCACTTCTCCAGAACTCAATTCGATCTCGAAGCAGTGTTTCGATTTCGCCTCGCCATTTGGCTGATCAGTCGTGTCCGCCGCGTGATCCATTTGATCGTCTGACCGTGAAGTCTGGTCACGTTGCTCTTCGGTGTGCTTTTCGCACAGGCGGATACTGGTGATGGAGCGCAAGTCGACGCAGCCGGTCGATCTTTCTATACCAAGAGCCAGGCGCTTCTGCTCGCTATCGAGGAAAGCGCGGTGAACCTCGGGGAATAGGACAGATGGGGTGCTCCCCGCCTTTTCTGGTTGTACCGGTGGATGTGCCTCTTTGATTGTAGAGATGAAAAGCGTTCCTAATAAAGGTGTCAGAGGGAAAATCCGCCATATTGGGTGACGCGGTACGTACCGTCGTGGGAGCTGACATAGACGGACTCTTTGGGCGCCACACTGGACTTTTGGCGCACCAAATACCCCTCTACGCCCGGAGGTTCATGTAGAGCGGTGCCATCTTCGAGTTTGAGCGTCTGCGGCTGGTGTTGAGCGGGGCGTAACTGCAATTCGCAGATATGCGGACCCGTCTGATCAAGGAATATCAGCCCATGTACAATTACAAGAGATCGCTACTCACTGTACCCTTTGCCATTCCCGCTAACACGGCCCAGTCTCTCACTTTGCCTTCCACCGTTGTGTCGTGCGCGATCCACTCGAGACTACCGTCCAACGCCTTCCAAGCGAGTTTGAGCACCAATGCTTGCTCCCGCTCACCCCTTTGCTCCATCAGGTCTTTCATGTCCACCACGTCCCTCAGCAGGTCCCAGCAGGTTTTGGTCGCGGCTTCCGGGTTCAACATAGCCCTCGTAGCTTTGCCTCCTACTGAATCCTCGTCTTCTGGAATGTTGAGTCGGATTACCGTCGATAGGTGGGGCACATTGACGTCTATCCTCGTGGGCAGTTCGCCCCCAAGATCTCGCCAGAGCTCCCAATACCAGTCTACCGATCTCGATCTCGTGCCGACGTTGAGAATAAAGACGTGGGTGCCTCGTCGACCCGTTGATAGCCACTGCGCTTGCTTGGATTGCTTGATCCTGTCCCTGAGAGCGCCCGAGCGCGTCGTGTTGGCCTTCATGAGTGCGTCCACGTCATGTTGGAGCTTGCCAGCAGAGGTGGTGAGTGAGATCGACATGTCGACTTCGTTGAACATGCAAAGCGTCGTTCGGGTCGGTTGTAGGGGTATCACAAAGCAGAGCCGTTTGTGGCTTCTCAATCGTTCTTGTAGTGGATTGCCCTGGAGAGGATATAAGCCCAATTTGACCCCTAATCGAACGATGACTGCACTTACCCAACTCTGATACAGCTCCACTCGGCCTTTACGCCATACAACAATGTATTCCTCCATCGGTTCCATCCGGGAACATGGATCTCGGCGCTGGCAGTCATTAGTTTCTGACTCACTTCTCCGTTCGTTATCGGCATCAGCTCACCTGAGTAGCCTCGTCGTAAAAGGCCAGACCGTCATCACGATGATATCCGACTCTGACCAACATCCTATCCCGCATAATCACGTCTCCGGGCAGGATATCGTCCTCATCGTCCTCTTCATCTTCCTCTTGCTCGTGCATGGCTTCCTCTGCAGCTCCAGCACTCGTTCCAGCCGCTCTAGTACCCTCTCTCGCCAAGACCGCTTCTGGCGCTGCGGGCTCCTTGTTCCCTGCCAGCTCCCCGGTCCTGACAGGCGCACTTGGCGAATGACTGCCTGATTCCTGGACCGGGTTCATAGGGAACTGTACCGACTTCGATTTATTCAGCGGCATGAAGGGGTTTTCATCTCGTGAAGAGGTAGACGGTCGATCGACCAAGGTGTGAGGTTTCCTGATGGCGGATTTGAGTCGAGTCATCGGACTTGCACTGCCGTCTCGGCGAGACCTCGATTTCATCGATATCGGGGAGTCAGGATACGTCGTCTGGTCATCAGAGGCAGAGTGGCGTTCTGGTCCATTCCATAGCGGTCTCATAGAGGAAGACTGCGAGTTCCGCAGATTGACAGGCTGTACCAAAGACGCAGTGTCGCTATGATTTCCCTGGTGCAAGTCGGCATTGCCGTCCTGAGTTTGTGGCAGATTGACCGTCGAAGTCGATGCCAATTCCGACAACTCGGTGCGAGCGGTGACAAAGGTCTCCTGGGTGCTTTTACTGGTGTAAGATGGTCTCTTGCCATTGACGACCGAGGCGAAGGGCGAGCCGGAATCCTCCAATGGCGAATCCACGACCAAATCCTCGTCGCTTCTTTCCTCCTCTAATGTTGTTGATGGTGAAGGACTTTCGAGTGGACCAGATGACGAGCTGCCCGAAGGCTTTGAATGTGAAGAGACAAACTCTTGGCCGATGTTAAAACTCTCGCCTACCCAGACTTCCTTCCAGTCCGTCCAGTTCTTCTTCTGTTTCTTCTTCTTCTTCTTTTTCTTCTTCACACTTTTTTTATTTGACATGGAGGGGTGACCCTGACCTTGTTCTTCACCTTCTGACGACGAGTCGGACTCCGAGTCGAGCTCGAGGTCAAAGTCCAGGTCTTCATCTATAACCTCCCCAGAGTGGCCTCTCCGCCTCAACCTGATCCTATGCACCATCCGCCTGACTTCTCCACTATGTCCATCCCCATGACCATTGTGATGACGATGATGGCTCGAACCCTCCCCAAAGCCATTTGGAAAGTCTCGAGATCCTCGCCTGCGGCCCTCCTCGTCCACGAGCTTGATCTTCCTGAGGGCCGTCTTGCGCAATTGTCGGAATCTACGTTTCTTGATGTCCGCCTCCTGGGAGTTCGACACCGTCTCAGGCATAGGCCCCAGGAACCTCCTGGCAATTATATGGGTCTCGACATGCGACGAAGCTTGGACTATTGCTGGCGAGGGCTCGGCAGAGATTGACGCTTTGGCGGAATCACTTGCGGATTGAGCGGTGTGTTTCGGTGTCGGAGCGACATGGCTAGGCGATGCCTGGAGCGGGACGGCTGGCATCTCCTCAATGAAGTGATTGCCTGCTCGTTTACCGCTTCACCATGATCAGATCCAATCAGTGTTGGTGTTCAAGTCGTCGAGATGTGGTTGCTGCGAAGATTCAGGACAGCTCAATCCAAAACAACAGACTTGTTTCATCGTGACGTAATGTCACTAACCCTCCTGTGATCAGCTAGTCTCCATCAACCTCATCTTGAGACGGTATGTAGGTGCATACACAGGCAAACGGTGCTCGGTATAAATGCACAGATAAGCAACGACCAAGATATAATATATACACACTTCAACGCATGGTCTGGTCATGTGTCAAAAGCCTCCTAGCTTCTGACTTTCTTCTTGTTAAGTTAGAATTCTTCGACCTCTCCCCTCTCTTCACATGATACCAAACCGCATATCTTCCCCTTACGAGCTCTTCGTGGGTTCCGTGATGACAGCTTGTTGCTGCGCCTGTGCGCTCTTCTTCGGGTCCATGATCGAATTTGGCGGTAGCGCATTCTCGCCATTAGGCAAGTCGCCCACCAGGTTGTCGATCGCCAAGCCAGCCACCGTGTTGGGTCCCGTAGCAGGCTTGTAAGTCTCCTCTGCCCTGTCGACCATTCTCTGGTGGTTGGCGTCGAGCACTCCCTTCTCCACGACGTCCAGCTCGCCATCTGGCAGGGATGCCTGGTCGCGGAGGACTGATTTCCCATTGATCTTGTCCCTGATAAGACCCTGCTTTGGCGAGTCGTCGTGCGGCCACATACTGTGCTTGTACAGATTGGTCGGGTCGATGGCCTTCTTCAGTCGAGCCAAGCGAGGGTAGTTCTCGCCATAGACGCCCATGACTTCTTGCAGTGAAGACGATTGGAGGAACTGAGTCGAGTGAGCGATAATACTGGAAATACTGGAAAGTCAAACTCACGCATGGTATTGGGCCGCCGGGAGAGTTCGGGTGAATAACCTCGTTGATCCAATCCTCAGCAGTTGTGACACAACGTGAATCCTCGATCGGAGACTCGGTATGACTCCATTGATGCAGCGCGGCGACAGTGAAAGAGGCCTCTCGGTGGGATACGGGGAAACAGGAGTCTTTCACCTCGGACATGATACTTCCGCCGGTATACTCGAAGAGCCATGCTGAGGTCGTATTCAGCGCTATCCACGGAGTAGCGAGACTCACTGCAACCATCGGGGACAACGTGGAATCGAGAACAAGTCTCGTCGATCACCTCATCGGTAAGACTGACAAGCATATCGCTCTTGATGTACCTGAGTGTCTTAGCGATATTCCTAGGAAGAGTTGACTCACCATTTCCTGCCCTGTCCACCTTTGAGGACCTCCTCCACTGCGAGTTGTTGACGCTCAAAGGTTCGCTCGGAGAAGTCCTGGAATAGACATCTGCCACCTTCCCATGAGCTGATAGCTTGGATGTACCCATCGGCCTCGGTTCTCGGACCGGAGAAGCAAAGTTGTACGACGATGATGGCCGGAGATCCAGGCGGACCTGCTGTCATGATCAAATTGGTGTACATGGACCTCGGCGAGCCTTTGACGCAGTCGCGAATATGACGCAACAGTGATGCAGCGGTCGCTCGATCAAACACGCTGTATGTCATTAGCATCAAGAATTGCGAGGCACTCCTTGAATGCACTCACTAGATCATGTTACCGGCGTAGACACTAGGTAGGTAGTGCGCCTTTGCCCTGTATCGAGTGATGACACCCAGAACGGCACCGGCTCCTCTGACGCCCCACCAGACTTCATTCGGATCCTCATTGTCTTTCCATTCTCCACCATGTCGGCCATTCTCGCCAACCCAGACAATTCTTCCATCCGGAAGTACAAGCTCGACTTCCATGACGTTGTCCATGGCGAGACCGTGCTTTCGACCAATGAAACCGAAGCCTCCGGAGATGAACTGTCCAGAGCCTACTGGGAATGCAGATGTGGGCACATGGAAAGCTCCATACTTCGAGCTAGCCGTGGCCGCGTCCAGTTGCTTGGAGTGAACCCCCGCGCCAAATGTCACGACGGTGTATGGAGGTGGATCGGGGTTTGTGTTGAGGGTCAAGCGCGAAGAGCTTGAGCCAGCGAAAGACGAAGGGAAGGAAGACGAGGATGATGACGATCCGCCTTGGAACGTCGTAGGGATGAAGGGGAAAGCCGAGGTGGTAGTTGGCGAAGGGTTGACATAGGTCATTTGCGGCTGGCGTTGAGGAATCGGAGGGGTACCCGACGAAGAGGACGGCGACTCGAATGGCACAGCAGTCGGGGAGACTGTCAACGCAGAGCCCTCGAGCGAGTAGTTGCTCAATGACAGAGCTGGCTTGCCCTCTGAGCTCTGCAAGGACGTTCCCGGGGTCGAGTTAGATCGCCCGCCACCCGAGCTTGAGCTTGTGCCAAAGCCAGAACCTGAACGACCGGAGCCAGAGTGGGTGTTGGATGATGATCTCGATATGCCCTGGTTGGAGCCAGAGCTTATCGGGGACGGAGCGGCGTTGGTCTCTTGAATCGTGTCCAATCGCTTCTTCCCCTCGGGCTCGTCTTCGTCGGAGCTCATGGAGGCGTCTTCCGCCGTGCGTTTCACCGAGAGCGTAGAGTCGGATGAAGCGTGAGACGAGACTATCGAGGGTCGTTGAGATGGCACAGGGCGTGGATCCATGTCTTCGTCCATGGTATCCTCGAGACCGAGACTGGAGAACGAGTCCTGAAGCGTTGTTGCCTCGTCTGGCAGGGCGATACTGATTTGATCGAGCAGCGACAAGTCGATAACAATGTCTCCAGCGACCTATAGTATGTCAGCAGTGCCTTACTCTACCAGTTCACGATATACGGTTACTCACACTCCATCCGTGAACGCCGTAACCTCCTGCTTTCACGCTCAACTCGAGATTGTGTTCGCGACAGAATTTGACGACACTGATCGATCAGCTTTTGATCCTCCACTGAGGCTATAAACTCACATGCTGACATCAGAAGCATTGATGGGCTTGATCAAGGCAAAAGCAGCCGTCTTGACTGCGCCATTGAAGATGAGGGACGAAGTGGCGAACCTAAGTGTCAGCGACTATTTCGATGGGTTTTCACTCACTGATCATCCTCCTGCTCGTAGACTTGCGAGCGGCCTGGCTGTCCCGCGCCGAGGGCTTGTTTGAGGAGTGTGTTGAGCTGACGCACAGCCTCGGAAGGACCTGGTCGCTTTTGTACGGTGAAGGGGTACGCCCTTGGAGACGCTTGACAGGATCCAGCTTGGGTCATGATGCTGATGTTGGTTTGTGTGGTGCAAAAACGATTCCTCCCTTGGGTGAAGAGTCTGGCTGTCTCTTTCGGTATGTCAGAGCAGACGGGACTCGAGTGGTGGAGTCTGCGGTTTGTATCGTTGATCTAGGCGCTGGCTGCGGCGGTGGTCGATGGTCTGACACCACCGGTAGGGCGCTTTTGGTCGATATGCGAATGACTCCGAAAGGTCCCGAACGGCTTAGTCTCTCTCGGCGAGGGTGTGATTGATGGTGCAGAAGTGTTTTAGGATGATGACTGTGATGGATGGCGATGCACTTGTCGGTATGGACTTGTCATGAGATGCTCAAAGGACTACTCGTACAGTATCTAGTTCCGTATAGAAGCCAGGAAGATAGAGGGATGAATTGCAGCAGCCAAACTCTGCTGACCTGTTTTTCGCCCCGGCCTGGAGCTTGTTCTTTTGATTCCCGCAAACGGGAAATCGGGATGACCTCAGCTCACAACTTCAGCTCTGCTGCTGTCCCCCCGCGCACGCTCAGAATGACATCTTGGAAGGTGTACAAAGGTCACATGTCCTGTCAGACTGCGTGGCATCCGGTAGCACCACACCGCACCACACAATCATTTCAGTGCATGCATGTAGTGCTCTATCCTGCTTTGTCGGTGGTGCTCAGCTGCTCAGCTGCTCAGACTTCTCAGCCTCCGCCACCGCATGTCGTATGACGTTTTTGGCGAGTTGGCTCTAGACGGGATCAGAATCACGTGTCACTCATCGGCCGCCCGCGCGAAGCAGGTCCAGGTCGAGGATGCTGGCCCAGGAGATGAAGATTGCAGCCCCAGGTCTGACCTGTTCAGAGAACACCGCGAGGCCGTAGAGGCTCGCGAAGACGATGAGGAAAGCTCGTACCGAGGATCAACGTTCAAACGTTCAAACCTCAATCGTCCCGGGCTGGGCGGCCACAGATGGGTGATGGGTCCGTAACTTGCGGGTCGATTCTCTTTTGTCCTCTGCTCATCAGTCGCAAGCATTCCAGCTACTTTCCCCAACACCTACCACAGGCTGCTGCTCACGCGATCACGCCTGATGAGCCTGCCATGTATAGAGCCATGCAATGCAGCCGGGACGTACAGTACGTGACCCATTGAAGTGCAAGGTCAACTTGGTATCTGATAAGGGTGGGCCGCCCAGTTCCGTCGGGAGTACTCTGCGGCAATTCCATCTTCTCCCACCGAACTCGCACCAAACCTCGCCATCGGCTTCGAAGACATCATCCTCCCTCCCTCTTTCGCTCTCCCACTCAGCCCGACTCACCATCCGCATGACTTTGCTAGACAGCCTTACTTCCACTCCAGTTATCCTAGCTGGACTATTGGGCATCTCGGTCGCCGTATACGCCAAGCGAAACGCCTCGCCACAGGTTAAGGAGCAGGTGAAAGAAGTCAAGAACGCAACTCGAGCCGAAGGTGTTGCAGGTAAAATGGCACAAGCGGTGAGCAAAGGCGCCAGAGTATGCGCACGGCGTCGCTGTCTTTCCACCTCCCCACGGCTGAGCTGATCATGACTTCATAGGGCGCCTCTGTTATGTCTCCGCCGTCGGCGAATCTAGAGCTGCCAAAGGTGAGCCTCATTGTCTTCATATGTTTGCACTTTGCAGTACTGTACTCGAGTACTTATTTACCGTCTGCAGGATGACCCTATCTCCGTGGCCGAGCTAGCCAAATATGACGGCCAGGACCCTTCGCGTCCAATTTACGTCGCCATCAAAGGCAGAGTCTTCGACGTTAGCGCCAAGAAGGAGATGTACGGCAAAGGCGCCGGATACAATGTCTTCGCTGGTAAAGACGCTAGCAAGGGTCTTGGTGAGTCTGATGGCGATAACAATTGCTAAAGAGCTAGGCATGTCGTCCCTCGACCCCAAAGACGCTATTCCCGATTACTCCGGCTTGAACGAGGCCCAGAGGAAGACTCTCGATCAGTGGGAGGGTTTCTTCGAGAAGGTGTGCTGTCTTCGCACCTTTATTTCACCTGAGCACGCGCTAACATATCTCAGCGATACAACATCGTTGGCAAGGTCGCCCCGTAGTTGCAGATCGACATAGGAGAGGAGAGCCCAGGCCGAAAACCCTCATGCATCATGCAAAGCAATCTTTTCACTCGGCTTACCAGTAACGCAGTCCTAAACAGTTTCATCTCGAATAGCTGCAACATCACTGATTCAGCTCGCGTGGTGTATTCCTGGGCAGCACTTGGCGCTCGAAACCCCCTCTGTCACTGCGCTCTGACATGTAGAGGGATTTGGTCTGATCGGAGCATTTCAAAGGAGATTGATTTCTCGCAGTCGACCCCGGAACCCTCCTTTGTAGCGTCCAACACAACGGTAGGTAGGGATACTGCGGTATTTTGGTGTATATCTACTCAAATACTCGCGCTGAGATATGATAGACCATCAGAAGGTCAAGCAAAGTATACTTAACCAGACTGACGGGGAGACATGGCAGCCCCATATAACAACCAACCACCTCAAGTCCCGCCTCACCCAGAGATGCAGCACAGCCAATCCTACCAGAACGGCTATCCCGGCCAGCCAAACGGATACCCAAACCAGCCTGCTGATCCCAACTACTACGGCGGCGGGGACAAGAACTGGCAACAGCAACAGCAGCCTCCCCAGCAGGGCGACTGGCAGCAACAGCAGTACCAAGCTCCTCCAACCGGACAGCCCGGTTACAACTGGAAGTGAGTCCGATTCTTCCTACCAGACTGAGCCATCCACTGACGAGCTTGTCAGTTCGCAACACCCTCCCGTAAGCTAAGATACCGAGTCGTGACAGCGAGAGACGCGCTGATACGGTGCCGTAGCCCCCTCAGGTGATGTACATGGAGCCGCAGAAGGACAACGACAAGGGAATGGGAGCAGCCACTGGAGTCGGATTGGGCTGTTGCGCATGTCTCGCTTGTCAGGCTTGCTGTTGTCTAGACATGTGTTTCTAAGTGCAGTCATACCCCGTCACTGTAACGCTGCCTCTGTACCCTACGATGCATGATCGGGCCTACCTCGGCCCCGATGCTAACTCGCGCCGTCGTCCTGATCGTCGGGTATCCTAGAATCACCGGCTGTCGTCGGTGCTGGATCCTCCGTTTCGTCCTCATCTTCCGCCCCGTCAACGCCCTCTGCCTCCTCCTCCTCGTCATCCTCTGCCATCTCCACATCGTCCCCTTCTCCCCCAGCCTCAGACTTGCGCTTTCTCCCTCTGCCCGGACCAGCGGGTTTCGCCTTGCTTGCTTTTATGGCTTCTTGTCTGGCTCGGAAGGCTGAGAGTTGGATTGAGCGTCGGGTACAAGTGTGAGGGGAGGGTTACGGTATCCTCAGCTTGGTTCTGACGCCTGGAATGTTGGATCAGACTCACCGGCTAGCTCGATTTCCAGCTGGGGGATTAGGTTATCTGCCGGTCCAAAGTCCAGCTCTGCAATCGCCTTGAGGACATCCGCTGCTGTTATCTGCCTGCCAGACCTTGCATGAGCTTGATCGTGTGCGCTAATATGGGTCAGCACTCAGTCCGACAGGGTTTCAGGGAGGATTTTTACACACGCAGCCGCTACGTCGTATCAGCTTAGTAACATCAGACCGGGAGATTGTTGATCCAGCATGATCGACTCACTCAGATAATTTATGAACAACGTCGAACCTCTATTCAGAGCCATTCCTACTTCCTGCTGCATCTTAACGTAGCCAGGGACCTAGAAGTGACAGACAAGATCAGCGCATGTTCGCCCTATCTCCAAGCACCGGCTTCTACTCCGCAATATCGCTATACCATTTGCAGCTATGCGAGAGTGCGCGGATCGCTTTCGACTCACGGATCCTTTGGCGAGCTTTGCCAGCGTAGTCTTGGGCAGCTCAAACTCGCTCATGCCCTCTGTATTGGCCAATTGCTGCTGTAACGCCGGTGACATCTCGCTAGGATCCGTAGGTGGCGGAGGGGCAACTACTTTCTTTGGCGGCATGTCGGCTGATGTTGTAGGTGATCACAACTCCTAGTGGTCTTTCGATGATATACTGGCTGATCGGTCGCGAATGCAGTGGCTGAATATGTGCAGCGAAGAGAGTGAGATGGATGCGCAAGATGGATAACAAGCGGAAGGGAGAAGAAGGAGAAAGTGGAAATTACAAAACGTCGAAAACGCGTCGCGTACGGTGCGCTGTGACGTGTAGAAGTTGTGATAACGGCGCTGCAGTGTGCAACGTGCAGCACTGCAGGTGCACCGGCCACTGCATTTGGTCTTAACTGTATACGAGTAATACATTATACCAGTAACGTGTGGGTGGAACATATAGGGCAATTGCATAGAGGCTCAGTACCTGCAGTTTCCGTACCATCTCGGGAAGGCCACCACGTCCCGGAGGTTCCCTACGCCCGTCACCCAGCTAACGTACCGATCCCAGCCCATACCCCAACCGCCGTGTGGCACAGAGCCATATTTTCTGAGGTCGAGGTACCAATTATACTCCCCGTCCTTGTTCAGACCCAGCTCCTTCATCTTCCGCTCCAAAGTCTCCAACCTGTGTTCTCGGAGTGACCCTCCGATCAGCTCTCCCAATTGCGGGATGAGCAAATCAAAGCATTCGACGGTCTCCCTCGAGTCGTCGCTGGGAACCGAATCGAGATTGGTAGGCAGCATGTAGAATGGCTTGATGGAGGATGGGTATCGAGTCACAAAGACGGGTTTGCGAAAATGTTCCCCAGCCAACCATTTTTCCTGCTCGGTGCTGAGGCCTTGGCCCCAGCGTGGTTGCGTTGGCAATTCACCAGCCTGGTATCGCTGCTCTAGCAGGTCAATCACCTCGGTATAGCTGATCCTGGCGAATGGCACGTCGGCGGCATGTCGAAGATCTTGTCGAGGTGTTTCGGGTTGTTTGACAGGTTTTGCTGAATGCTCGCTTTCCGGTATTTGGGCCAGAGCTATTGCTTCCAGATCCTTCCGGGCATTTGTCGCTCGTCGAGATTCACCATCAAGTAGGTTTCTCAAAGTCACCTTGATTGAGTCCTCCACTACGTCGAGCATTTTGTCTAGGTTGTCAACGAAGGCTATCTCCGCTTCGAGCATGTAGAACTCTGCCAGGTGTCTCGACGTCAAGCTCGGCTCGGCCCTGAACGATGGGGAGAGGGTGTATGTCCTGCCGAGGGAATGTGTTGGAGCTTCGAGGTGCAGCTGGGACGATACTGTCAAGTTGACGGGATGTGGAAAGAAGTGGTCTGCCTTAGCGGAAGAAGCTGGACTTGGCGGTATGTCCCCTCCATTCGTTTCGACAGCAGGTACCGGAGTGATAGGCTTCTCGCCACACCGTTTGAGCTGGAAGGTTTCGCCGGCTCCTTCACAATCAGAGCTTGTCAACAGCGGTGTGTGGATATGACAGAACTCGTTATCCTGTCAACCCGTCAGACAACGTACACCGCTGCATGGTCGAGGGAGCTCACCTCGAACCAATCATGCCAGTCCCGTAACAGTGCATCCCTCACCCTCATAACCGCCGCCGTTGATGTCGTCCGAAACCTCAAATGAGCGTGCTCTCGTAGGAAGTGTTCTGGCAGATGCTTCTTCTGAATCGGGTAGGCCTTTCATAGCAAGTCAGTATGGTCTCTAAGTCCATAGCTGTCATACTGGCTCACCTCTGGGTCACAATCCCCCAGGATCCGGGTCGACTCCACTTGCAACTCGAGGGCTTGTCCTTTTCCTTTACTCTGCTCCAATCTGCCTTTAAGCTCTACGCTCGAGCCTACATGTGTCCTAGACTATCATCAGCGCGCTAGCCCATACCTGTAGAAAAGTCAGCTCACCTGGCGACTACGCCATTATTCCCCTTCCACACCGCTTGAACGTTGGCGCCGGAACCATCGTTTATTGCAGCGAAGGAAACGTTCTTATGCCCTCGTTTCGATTTGACCCATCCCCTCACTACCGTCTCACCACCGGCTGATTCTAGGCTCGCGGAATACAGAAGCTTTGAGGATTCGAAAGCCTGTGGTGGGAGCTTTGAAGGGGATTGGGCCACAGCAGCGGTCGATGTGCTGGCGCTAGCATTCTTCGAGGCTTGGAGAATCGCTCGGATGGTTGGCGGGAGAGAAGAGTACAGCGGCGGAGAGATGCGCATGACTAGAAAGGTTCCAGGGCCTCGACAACGTCCCCTTCCGTAGAGGTATCTGCAGTTGCTGAGGAGCCGTCTCAACGAGTCGCCGTAGACTTGCTATAGACGTTTGAATCTAGCTTGCTTTCTCGCAGTTGCTCATCAATTTCGCCAGATGCTTATCTCCGGAATTACGCCGAAGAGTTTCAAGTGGTAAAGCCGTGAGACGTCGATGCGGACTAGATACTAAATCGTACTGCTTCCTGAAACGAAGTGCACTCGTGACAGTCATGCATCTAGCAGTTGGTCAAGAAGATGTCCGTGTCGTATCGTATGATCTAGATTGTTCGTTCGATATAGGCGCCCATGTCATTCAGATATTCCTTCCCCTTCGTCTTGTTTATACTGTTACACCGCGTACCCGCCATACCCACTACTCCTCTGGGTCGTGACATTACTATTCCCACTGCCATATTCCCATCTCGCCTCCAGATCGAGATTTGACCGCCTGGCATCGACCTCTCTCTGCCACTGTGCGTTTTCCGAGAAATCAACCGAAGGCTGTCCGCCTCGGCTCTGTTGGGCACCATAAGGCTGCCTGGACAGGTTCTCCGAGACGCTCCTCCGTCTGTCGTCGTCGTCGTGAGCGGGCCATCGTCTGTCCGACATTCTGCCCAGTGTCATCGAGTTCCGCTTGCCGAATGTAGCCGTAGGTGGGACACTGTCGCTATACTCGTATTGATCCGCCGAGGTGGCTTGGCCCAAGTCGATCGAGGCACGGGACAACCGCTGAATCTCCTGATTGGTCATTTGGAACGTCTCCACCGCCGTAGGTGAAGTATAGGAAATGTCGGAGACGGGCGCGCTGTCCGTCGCGTACCCTGGGCTGAAAGGTGAATGCGGCTGTCTCGAGGCGGAATTCTGCCGGGGGAGATTTAGCGGAGGTGGAACGGTACCACCGTGTGACGGTCCAGGGTTTGGTGAGATTGATACCAAACTGTTATCGACCAACGGACTGGAAAAGTAATGATTTGGTTCTGGAGGGTAGGAAAAGGGTGATCTGGGCGTGGAACGACCTGATCCAGGGGAGATACTGCCGGAAACTGACATCAAAGGTGATCTGGGTTTGAGCTCCTTCTGCGGGCTTGAGATATTGGCAGGCTCGTATAATCCTCTCTCGTCGGCGACTCCATCACCGAGAGCTTTGTGCAAATGGTCGACCAGGGCTGAAGGTCGATACGATTCGTATGTTGCGATTGGCATTTCCATCCCAGATAATGACTCGCCCCGTTGTCGAGACGCTTTGCGCTGCAGCTTGATGTCCTTTCGATGCTGAATGCCAAGATCATCCTTGAGCGACCCCCCAACCCAGGCTTCTCGCACAATGTCCTTATCTCGCGGGAAGTACGATTGTCGGAATGCCGACCCCAGCCATCTCGGTCCGACAGCGATAAACACTGTGATCAGAGTGATGGCCCAAAAGGAGAATGAGGAGAAGATGATTGAGACTTCGCCATAGTATGGCAGGCCGGCGAGATACGAGTAGATCGGGATCCAGAGGTAGATGAGCAATATCGATCCGAGTACGGTGACCCAAGTGATAATAGTCCAGTACTTGGTATTGATACCGACGTACAAGTTGGCGGAGAATACTCCGGCAACAGCCACAGTCGTACCGAGATCCCACAATGAGTTTGTGTCGAGGCCACCAGAGTTCCATGTAGTTCCGGTGCCATAGGCCAAGAACGGAATGAAGAAGATGACGGCGGACTGGTATAGACCGTCCGTCATGTACAGCCAGAATCGGGTCCTCGTGTAGTCCAGTCCCTGTATTCCCCGTTTGTACAGCTGAGGGAAGGCGAGAGACGCCTTGGCATTGGTATCCTGATCGAAAGCGCCCATCATACCAACGGGCAGCGAGGTGAAGACGAGGTTGTACAGCAGCATGAACGTGTACTCGAAGAGATAGGTGGCATCGAAGCTGCTCGGTGTAAGCCACTTTTCTGAGTCACGAAATGACCAGACACATACCTGTTGAAGATCAAGAACCAGAACATTGAGATGGTCCAAATAATGTTCTTGTAGAAGAAGCTGTAATCGAGGTCAGCTACTTGCTAGCCATGGCCGAAGCTAAAGCTCACTTCGCGTGCATGTCTGCGATACGGGTATACGACCATCGGCCATGGACGAGCAGGAGGCGAGTAAGAAATCGGAACTGGCCAAAAGCGTAGTCGGCCGACATTGCAGCTTGAGAGCCCTCAAGACCATAGAGACCGACGCCAACGTTCGCCTCTTGGATCATGGCGACGTCGTTGGCTCCATCGCCAATCGACAGCGTCATCGCATTGCAGCCTTCTTTGACCTAGAGAGGTTTGTCAGTATAGTGTGATACATCGACAGGGAAGTGACTTACTAGTCTGACAGTAAGAGCTTTCTGCGATGGCGAGACTCGACAGCAGATAACAGCTGCACACTGAGTGCCCAATGACAAGAATAGTCCCTTGAGATTTGGCTGAAGGGCGTATCGCAGGCTTTCACCGTCGATCACTACTGCAAAAGTCGTCTTTCCCGGCGCCTGAGCCATTGCCTTGCTACTCCGCTTGTTGCCCATGTTGACTATAGGCGCGCCGTTGATCGAGGCAATCTTGTTGAGACCCGCTTCTATCTGACTCCTAGCCCCAGCTTCACTGTCAGCCGAGATGATCATCACCTCCATGTCATTGGTGAGGAGGTTGCACGAGTACCCGATTTCGATTGCCGTTTGGAGCTTGTCGCCGGTTAAGATCCAGAGTTTAATGCCAGCTCGGTGCAACATGGCGATAGAGTCGGGAACACCTTCTTGCAATTTGTCCTCTAGAGCCGTGGCACCAATGATCTCCAGGGAGTGCTCGATCATCTCGGCAGCCTTCTCGATCGTTTCCTCTCGGTCATTGACTGCAGCGGTCGCAGCGTCGTATTTCACGACCCAGTCCTCGTACTCCTCCTCTTCCAGGTATCTGTGGGCGATACACAGTGTCCGCAGACCTCCATTTGCATACGTCTCCAGGTCCCGCAGCGTGGAATCTTTGATTTTTCGGTCGTGGTCGTGCTTGAGTCGCTCGTAGATGACGGAATCGGCACCCTTGCAGAACAGCACAATTCGGCCAGATGGATCTCGAGCAATGACACTCATCCTCTTTCGCGTCGAGTTGAACTCCAACATTCGTAAAGGCACCCATCGCTCCGTTTCTCCAAGGACCTCGATGTCGATCCTGGTGTTGCTCTTGTTGACGAATGGGAAGCCAACATCTCGAGCAGCGGCCACCAAAGCAGCTTCGTCTGGCGATTCAGCCTTGTAGTCGACCTCGAACGGCTTCTTGGGCTCGGGCACGTCTGACAAGACAGAGTGGCAGATGGCTAGAGCTCGGAAGAAGTTGATCAAGTGAGGTCGCAGTGGGTCACTCTTGTCGGTCATCCGTCTCGGAAGGTCGGGGGCAATCAGGGTGAGCTTGTCCTCGCGGAAGTATCGATTGTCGATGGTCCTCTTCATCTCCTCGACCATGTTCTCCTTCATGACATCCAGCTCGACGTTTTGCGAGGCCATCGCAGGGCCGAGATCTCGGCCATCCCGCTTGGCCGCACCCATCATGGCTTCTGTCAAGCCTTCACCAAAGGAGACACCCTGGATAGAGCACTTTTTGAACTCCATAATGTTCTGGGTTAAGGTACCGGTTTTGTCCGAGAAGACGTATTCGATCTGGCCCAAGTCGTCGGAGATGTTCCAAGTCTTGGGGACACAGGGTGTATCGTCTATCGTTGCATCAGCCAGTGATTGCAAGTCTAGAGTCCAGCAACTCACAAGGAGCGTAATACATCTCCACGTCTTGGAAGATGAAGAAGGCTTGGATCTGGCAATATTATGAGCGATGTTCGTCCACCAACCCAGTGGAACATACCGATTTGACAATCTCGATGGTGATGTACAACGAGATTGGAACGATGTTTTGGAAGACGATGAGGCATGATCTAGGCTGGCATCAGAAAGGTCTTCAAAGGCGAAAGTAGCTGGACTCACGCAAAGATGATTACCGAGTCGAGGTAGATGTTCTCGGCGGCAGCTGACCCAATCTCATAGTAGTTCGCGCTTCGATGGTCTTGGGATCTGTACCACCCATCTGCACTGACCGTCAGCCTTGTTACGCATTGAAGGCAGAGTCAACCTACGAAGTAGCGCTGTGACTGTACAGAGAATCAAGAGGATCAGGAAGTTCATGATGACGTTGAAGTCTGCAATGATTAGTCACTCTACCAGTGATCTCTGCGATAGACTCACTGGTCTCCTTCTCGATCTTGCTTCTCTTGGAACTGCAGGAAAGTTAGCACTCCATCCGATTCTGATGACATGGCGGCTCACGGAGTGTCACCACCATTCAGCATAATCTTCGTGTCTGCACCAGTGAAGACGACCAGTCCAATAACCCATTTCGTATTCCTGATCGAGCATCCTCGAAGTAGCAACTCGTTGATGGTCACTGCTTCCTGCTTGTCCTCTCCTTTCTCGCTCAACCGGTATTTCAGAACTCCATTATACGTGTACAGGTTTGCGTGGGGTGGCTCGGAGTCGATGACGAATTTTGAATGCTCGAGATCTTCCTCAGAGTTAATGTTGATGGTGGCTTTGAGGGCTCTCCTGACTTTGAGATTGGTCTCGCCATCCAGGTTTTTCGTCTCCACGAAAGCTAGTCCGTCGGCGTTCGAGGAGGACAGGACGACAATGTCTGCAGGCACTTGATCGTTGTCGCGTAAGAGGACAAAGTCCCCAACTTCAAGCTTTTTCCTGGAAGGCGGACATGTCAGCTCTGACCGACTCCAGTAAGGTGATCTATGTGACTCACCATAATGTCCTCTCCCAATGAGCGTTCCCCGAGCTAGGCGACTCCCAGTCCATGACCCCCTCACTCTTCCGCGAGACTATGCTATGTGTGCTCAACGCCTTCCGCAAGAGGGGACCAGATCGCCCGGTCGTGCCTTGTTCCGTAGATAACTATGGAGAAATGAGCGTTGGACCCCGGCTGAGAGGCTCAATGCTGACTTACCCGTGGAACAGCTTGTATGTCGTCCAAGGGAAACAATCCCTTGTCAGCGGCAGAAGCACTTGCGAGCTCCTCCTCTTCCTCCTCGATAGCTTTTTGCCTCTCCATCACAATCTCATGCCCAGCGTTCGCATCACTTTGCCGCAGTTTCCTCACTCCCTTCGAGGCCTTGCCCGGTACTGCTTCTGGTTAGCGATGATTGCGAGATAGGAGACCGCGGACAGATATGCTCACCGGGTCCCAATCCAAACAGCTTCTCCAGGAACGACCGAGGATCTGAAGGCTGATTCACGTTCCTCCAGCCTCCTCCGAGCTTCGTCGTCGCAGAATTGTTGACTTCATTGTCCAGCTTTGCTCTTCTCCAATCCTCTATACCATCCTTGATGGCAGTCATTCCCAAGATGGCCAAAAGCGGCAGCATACCGATTTGTGCGTTGGTAGCTCCGAATATGGGGAAGACTTGCAAGATGACCATGGCCAGGAAGAAGATATTGGCTACTCGTCGGAACTGCTCGAACAGGTTCTTCGGGATGAAAGTGATCAAAGTGTACTTTGACGTCCTGACTTTGTTCCTCACATAGCGCACAATTGGTTCGCCCTTGGTTGTCAGGAGATGTGTTGGCAAGGGTATATTGATGAAGATCTCCCTCCGGGGCAATGTTGATTTGGCCTTTTCTTTCCCCTTTTCCTGCTTCTCTTCTAGACTGGGACTGTCCGACTTTGCTGGAAACGCCTTGGATCCTCTTCTCGACATTCCATTCTCAGAGGCGTCGGTCGTAGCATCGCTTTCCGATCGTTTCGACCTGAGCGACTCCTTGACCACTGTCATGGACGACCCCTTCCTCCTGAGCCCCGAGAACATCCGTTTCTTGTGCCGCTTCCGATCCTCCGCATCTCGTTCAGACCGTATCGACTCTGCAAGGACGGAATGCGCCGTCCTCACTGTCTTCAGCCTGTAGTTGGGGTCTATGGCGAAAGGGTCGAAGGCATCGTCATCCTCATCCTCGTCATGGGTTTGGGCATTTGACGCCTCTGTGTTGTAGGAATGAGGCCGAGACGAGGAAGCCACTGGAGGGGGGTACATCGTGGCGTACTGCGAAGTTGGCGATGCGGGAATAGTACTGCCGATTGAAGGTGTTGCCCGGTGATGCCTACAGTGATCTCAGTCTCAGCTGACAATGGTGTAAGAATTCCCACGTTCAGCAGGTCTAGTCACACACCTTTGCGACATTTACTCGACAGGTGATGAGTGTGCTCGGCACCGCGCGTGTTTGTGCGGGTGGGTCGATCACTGATGGCCGGTCTCCAAGAGTCGGTTCGGTGATCACAAGTGATTTTGCGCGATTTCCTTCCTTTTGTGAGATGCTCCGCTCTCAAGCAATAGTGTAGACCGCCTTGGGCCGATGTAACGAGCTCGATCCGTTCCGCTCTCGTCCCTCGTTTCGTCCAGAGACTGGCGTATACTCCGAAGTCGGCCTGTCAATCTGTCATGTGTCGAGGACGAGATGAAGCCGAGTGTTAGAGATATCTCCCTGCCAAGTGTACAGGCGGCTGATGGGTGGGCACAGGAGGCGGTCGTGAAAGGTCTGTTCGCCGGCGTCGAGATCCTTTGATCGAACGGATGGACCGAGATGGGTGAGATAGCGAGGACTACTTGTAATTTTGGTTCGGCTCGGCGTAAGGTTGACTGAAAGCCAGACGCGTCGCAGCTGAAGATTTCAAGCTGGTTGACTTTTGGCAGCCGTTTTTTGTTCTAGGACGTGTCGAGCAGCTCGAGCACAATCACTTGGTTGAATCAACAAGACACGAGCAGCGCGACCCCTTCTGGAGACTGTACACTGCTATACGACCGTACGGTTGAGCTTTGTGATCTATCAGTCAGCTCTTGATAATTTCCAGCTGGCCGCCATATCCGCCCGCGTACGTGACTAAGTTACGCCGCGGGTTCGCGTCGGCCTGCTCGTTTCGCTTGTTCGCGTGCCGTGATCCTCCGTGATCGCATCCCTGTCTCCCAGCCTGTCCCTGTCTTCGACCCTCTTCGACCCCTTCGGCCTCCGTGGTCCGTGGCGTAAGCTAAGCTGTGTAATCTGCGGCCATGTGAGTGCCTCGAAGCACATCCCATGGCCCTGAGACCCTCAAAGACGGCTTATCAAGACGACAAGGCCGCCGGGGATGGCCGAGCGAACGGGGACTGGCGAGTCGGCGAGTCCGAAGACGCTCTCGGCTGCTCTCGGGTGGTCTAGAGGTAGAGCTGTCTATAGAGCTCGAGAACGCTGTTGTGGTGAACACATGCGATGCGATACATGATGATAATGCTGAATGATCTATGCTCCAGAAAACTGCACTGTATGATGACTGTTCACGAGATTGATGATGATGATGATGATGTTCTCCCCGTGCAAGTGCTCCGTAGCAAGATTGCGATGCTCCTTCGTCGTATTCTCCTCGTCTCCTCTTCTACATCTTGGTCGTTTTGCCCATGATTCCCAATCACAGCGTTTACTCTCCTTGGACCATCGACAGAGCTTCTCGGTCGCTCAAGTACTCCGTCTCTTCTTCTTCATCCTCCTTCGATGCCTTCCTCTTTGACGGCTTGATAGGTCGTTCTGGACGGCGCGTTCTCCTCACCAGGTCGTGAGTCGCTTTGGCGCGTCGGTACAACTCCTCGTATCTGCGGACTCCTTCCTCTGGTATTCCCTCCAAGTCGACTGTTAGTCCTCTGAGCCTTGCAACGCATTGCCTCGCCTCGGGCAAGCCATGTTGCAAGGTATACTCGTTGGCGATCGTGTATCCAAACGCATCCTTCTCCGTACGTCGCAGCGAGGCCAACCATGTGTCGAGTAGATCTTCCGCCTCCTCCGGTCTCTCAGACATGGCCAGCGCGATGTACAGGTTGCTGATGGCGTGTCTCGAGGGGGTGACTCCATTGCCCATCATCACATTGGCCATCTGTTTGGCCGAGCTGATCTGACGAGTGTGGATCAGACACCGTTGCAACGCGGTGGTGAGGTAACGTGATCCCGAAGGAAAGCCAAATTCGGTCGCCTTTTGATATAGGGCGTACGCAACAGCTAGCGCCTCCTCAGGAGTGTGCTTCCGTCTGACGCTGTCGACATCTTTGGGAGGTTCGTGTAGAATGCGATCCGGATTGGAAAGACCAATAAAAATCATCTCGCAGTGATCGCTGTACAGCTCCGGATCGATGTGGCTGAAGGTGGAAAGGTACTGGATGATCTCGATTCGGATGTTGAAGTTGATCCGCCAAGAGCTTTTGACCAGCACGTCGAGGATCATCCGAAGTGTCTTGTACGAGGGCAAATCGCCGACCTCTCGGAACCGCTTGTACCAATCCCATGCCAGACGCCCGTCCCGTGCCATACCTGTCGATACGACGCCTTCCACCATAGCCTCCATGAGATCCGCTTTACTGACATCGCCGAGGAAGAATCGGTCGTCGGAGAGATGGCGCTGGAGGAGGACAAGTCGACCGGAGAAATTGGTCGATGCGATAGTCTTGATGTATTCGAGCGCATCCTCCCGCTTGATCATTAAGCCATCGGCCAACTTGTCCGAGTACTTTCGCGCTGCGAAACTCAAATGCCGGGTCTTTCCAAGGTGACTACCGTCCATGGCCCGGCGAAAGAGCCAGGACCAGACGTCCTCCATGTCGGCGGTCCAGACAAAATCATCGGATCGGAAAATGTCGTAGATCTTCCGAACCATGAGATAGACCGGCTCCGACTGGCTTTGCGAACATGTGCTGAGCAAGTGCAATAGCCAGAACTTCGTCTCCCCTTTCAGTGTAGGTAGGCGACCTGTTTCGAGTAGATTGGTCGCGATGCGCATCAGAAACGGGGCGAAGACCGATTCTTGCCGCAAGAAATACTGCTGATGCTTGTGTATGCCGCCGAGGAGTCGGTGAGCCAGATCGCTGATGTCCCGGAGCTCGTCCGAAGAGCACTGTATGAAAGCGCGCTCGATGATGTTGATATAGGCCGTGGGGTCCACCTCCATCTTTGCCAGAAGGTCCACAGCGACATACGCTCTGTACATCTGCTTGAGGATCGTAGGCGTTGGCGTATTTGGATCCTCCAGTAACCGCTCGAGTTCGACCAGGCTCTCCACATGTCGAAGTGAACGAGCGATGACGTCCTTAGACCGTTGTAACAGACGTTCTCCTTTGGCTTCCTTGCCATTCACCTGCAGAGTCTGAATGACAGGCATGACTACACTATCCAAGAAGCCCTCTGTTGCCTTGACAAGGACTCGTTCGTACGTCTTGCTCGATAGTGCCGTCTCAGAAACTTCGGCGGTGGCTTCCAGCGACGAGGGACGGTATTGCCTCATCCAGCGCAGTCGCCAGTCGTCCAATTGCCCGCTGAGAAACCTCTCGAGGTAATTGTCGTTGATCATGATGCCACGGTTGATACCGAAAATCAAGTCGTTGACCATGTTGACTCCTGGATGAGCTAAGACGACGGTATCCCAATATTCCCTGAGCACTTTCCACCACAAATTGCTGAAAGCGAGAGACAGGTGAACCGCTTTGTTCTCAAGTAACCAGATTGCGAACTCGCGACTTTTTGCGACCTGCGCTGCTCGGTTTTGGTTCCTCTTCAAAGCAACTCCTTCTTCACTGACTTCAGCTATACTGAAGGCCTCCTTGTCGGTCACACCGTGGTCGGCTTCCTCTGGACTGAGCTCGTCTGATGTCGCGCGGGTCGAGAGGCTGTCGATATCACTGGGCCGATAGAAAAGTCGTTCCAGCATGTTGAAGCTCATTGCTGTCGGTAAGCGCCCAACACGACCTTTCACCATCGCGAGACTCGCTGACCACAGCTCGTCGGTGATTGAGGCTACCGTCGGATCCGAGCGTTCAGCTTCGGAGAACAGCATAAACGTCGCCTGAAGCGAAGTTGGCTTGAATCCTGTCCATTCCATTCCGCACTGCCTCGCGAAGAGCAACAACTCCTTGACTCGGTCGATCTGATCCTCCGGTTCTTCTGATAACTGATGCTCTAGCAAGGCCGAGAATAGGTGATCCGGTACGGACACTTGTAGATCGGGATGTATTGCTTTGTAGATGGCCCATGATGTATCTGGATTTGTTGTCAGACTTGAAGAGAGAACATCGAGATGTCGTTTAAAGATGGTGGAACTGGGGGAATATGGTAATGGTGGAGGTAGGGAGTACAGTAGCTGTTTCCTATGCCGGATTGTAGCCTCCAGCGATGCCTCCTCGTCTCTCCTCGCTATGACTGTTGGTTCCGGATTGATTTCTGACGATACGGGAGCGTCCATCTTTCGTGGTCGAGAAGTCGTGAAGAACTCTCGAGAACCGATGTCCTTCTGACATCGGGAGCAGGAGAACCATCGGGAACAGCTAGCCTGTGTAGGCACCACCAGTTGGGGATGCGGGCTCCAACTTGGTGGTCGGACCAAGTGGAAGACCGTCGAGCTGACTGCTCGTTGAGACGACCGCATTCGGAATCGAAAATCGAGGTCATGAGCTATGTCGGTCGGTCAGCGGGAAGGCTCTCGCCCGGCAGGCATCACCTAGAACTCACTATACGAGTCCCATCACTCGAGTTCTGCTGATCGCAATCTTCTCCGGTCGTCCTAGATGGGCGCTATGCTGTCGAACGGACGTTGGATATCGGAACTTCCACTTGATGTCGATACTGTAGAGAGCTCGACGATCTGAATCCAACTTTTGGGAAGAGCATTAATAGGCTCGACGTCGATTAGGCGTGGGTGTTTCAGCATTTTCGCCACCCGCCCCTGAGCCTAAGCCGGTGCAGTGTTAGGCGTGTGAGTCTTTGCCGCTGGCGACTGCTGTTGCACCCTCTAGTTGGACTCTTCTTCGCTTCTTCTCTTCACCAACTCTTCACCTTCCTCTCAGCTTCAGTATCGATCTAGTGATGCGCTGCTCTGTCAATCCCTGGACTATAGAAGGAGGGCTGTGAACTACCAGGAAGCGAGAGAGGCTAATATCAACGTAAGCTTTTCAGATACTGTGGTTTCCGAGACCAGTATCTGGAGTCAGATTTATGAGCCGTCGAGCAGTTATGGGCCTGATGGGAGACGCTGACACTTCATTCAATATGCCGTGGTTTTGGCGAACACCGGGACATCTGTGCTGACTATCACCTCTACAGGATGTCACATCAAGGCTTCTTCCGCACCGGTAGATACCCGCAAAATGCCATGCGATCCTCACCTTCCCCCTCGACTGCCCCGAACAACCTCTACTCACCGATGATGGACCCGGTCGATGAATATACCATTTCCTACTCTGATGTCAACCCAACCTCTGCTGTCCCCAGAAGGTCGGGAGCAGAGCGTATCAAACCACCTCCTGAAGAATCCGCACTGTCGAAAGAGAGCCGAATCCAGCAGCCTCGCCAGCCCCCAGCGCGCCTCCAAGAAATCAAGAATGACGAAGACACCGGCAGACTGAACGATCAGTTGATCACAGGACTCAACTCAAGCGCCAACCATCCAGCTACTCCTCAAGGCAAAGGACCATCAGGCGGTACTCTCCCTTCGCGACAAATCCGCTCTACACCTTCAAGAGAAATACTTCCTTCCTCGAGCATCCCTTCAGTCCATGGATCTAGCTTCAAGGCCCCCGACTCATATATCAGAGGAAGCAATGATTCACAGCATCACTCTTACCCGAGGCCATTCGGCTCAAGCTATGGAGCTCAAGGAAGAGATGATAGAACTCGAGTGTACCCGAATCGTCCTGACTCTACCCCTTCTTCAGCCCCACGCTACTATCGAAATGACGGAATATATAAATCTACACCACTACGTATGACTGTGAGACCCACGTCATCCGACGACGAGGAGCCTGGAGAAATCTTCGAATCACCCAACCTCAAACCCGAAGACCCGTGGAGATACGATGCTCGCGCCGACGAAGAAGATCATCAGCTCCGATACGAAGGTACGATCAGTCCACCACCGACCATCACGGCAGTCAGGCCCTCCCACACTCCGCGCATGGTGAGTGTCCCTTGAACTTGTCAACGTGCCCGCGATTGACGGAATCTATCGGTAGAGGGCCTATCAGCCTCGCGTGCCTGAGAAGATTCACCCTTCCCTTCCTAGCAGGCTTGACCCTACAGTCTCTTCCGATGACATGTTCGACGGCCAGATGGAGCAGGCACCGATGACAGCTCCGAGGGAGCGAGTCAGCATATCGACCGGGACAACACTATCACCAAGGTTTCCCCCGGTCGATCCGCTGCCTCGAAGACTTAACTCTGAGGAGGATCCTCGAGTAAGAGCTGTCGTCCTTCGATCGCCGTTGTCTGACAGGGCGAGTGAGGAGGCGACGGTTGAGGTCAATGCTCAAGGAGTTGCGGTTGAGGGTCCGTCTCTAGCGGGGGAGGAAAACGAGGAGCATCGTGAACCGGAAGCCAAGAAGGCACAAGTCCTTTCACAGTCGGAGACCAGTGACCACACTTCCAAGGTACGCTCTCTACTGCGTAGAACTAGCTGTGCCTGACTATGTGCTATAGCAGATTATCCCTAAACCGCTCCCCTTCTCGATTCCCCCGGGGTTTTCAGACCACCTCGCTTTCTTCGGACAAATCGACATCGCGGCAATTGTGAAGAACAGCACCAAGACTGCATCAGAGCTCAAGGGCGATGTAACAATGGAGGACGCAGCTGGTACGGTGTCGAGTGAAGCAATGTTTGGCGTGTCACTGACCATTAAACGCAGGTCTGTTCGCTGCACAGAAGAGGCGGATTGAAGATATCTCCAATCACTTGGGAGCTTACACGTGGAGTAAGTCGTCTTGTCATCATTACTGCATGCCCCGATTGATGTGCCGCGTGTAGAGTATGAAGCACTCAAGACGATCAAGAACGAAGCTCTATCCGACAGAGAAGATATGACTGATCGATACCAAGAAGCCGGGGCTCAACTCCAAGTCCAAGCGATGAGTCTGCAGAAGATGACGAGAGTGATGCCAAGCAAGAAGAGGAAGACGGGGGGAGTATCCCGAGCAGGGAGCACTGCTGCCGAGATGAGCGTGTAGGCGATTCAGGATCGTGCTTAGGTCGGTGTAAATGTCATCCGTAACGAGACGGTTCATATATGGTCAGCTTTCTTAGAGCTGGCAACTTTATTCATGTGGTATGCACAACGTGATCTGTATATTGGAGTCCTGGACGACCCATGTATACGACTGTCTTCGATGCAGCCTTTCACGAGTCGACCTAAGTAGGCGCGCTACACACCACACCAGCCTTCCGCAGGCCTAGATACGACGCGCTTTTGTCGAAGCGGGTGGTCATTAGATTCTTTGACCGGCAGCACCTCGATCACGCTATACATCATCGCATCCACATCACACGACACTCTTCAGCTGCTTAGCGGGTGCGGGCGGGTGACTTCATCATCGCTGAGATACTTTAGAAGTTATCAGCTTTGACGAGCAAGCAGGACGTGTTCATAGGGGATCAAGTTGGACGACACAAAGAGATTGCTCGTTTTGATTCAACGACATCCCATATGGCAGTCACCTCGTAATTGGGCTATCGCGATATGGCCGCTTATACTCCCTCGAGATCAAAGATCACTGCGAGTCCGAGACCGCCTCCGACAGGACCCAAAGCCCTGCGCGCAAACGGTACCCCCAGCGGCAGCATCACCGGTCAATTCGGGTCGACCGACAAAGATGACGGCTATGGCAGTTCCAGCACAGGCGGCCTTCTGGCGAGGTCTGAGAAGATCTCATTCGCCTTTCCATCAGCACCCCCCTCGTCATCAGTAGCCTCGTCATCCAAGATCCCGCATGGACCTCGGGCCAGCCTCGGGAACGATCGCAATGGAACACATGGCGGATTCACTGCGTTATCGAGATCTTCAACTAGTAGTTCAAGGTATCGAGAGGCATCTCCTCACGCAGAGTCCAGTAGTAGGCGGTCGTACACTTCGTCAACATCACACAGAGACCGACACGATTACTCGACCGATCGGCATGATAGGAGAGCTTCGTCATCTCGTAGATCCTACTCTCGCTCGCCGTCACCATCCCGAGGGGAGTCTTCACGAGCAGGGCGGAGTTCCAGATGGGACTCGTCAGACCGGTCAGTGAGGGATGAACCTCCGCACAAGAGTATGCGATCTTCTATAGTCGACGACGAATCGACGTCCAGGCGGCAGAAGTCACGGTCGGCGAGGGATGAGCCTCCTCATAGGAGTATACGATCAGCTCCAGTCGACGATGATCCAACACCCAGGCGGCAAAGCTCACGGCAAAGTCGGTCACCGGTGAAGACGAATGGAACTCGCTCCCCAACAAAACCCAAAGAACGTTCTCCGGTCAAGAGCAGTCGCTTCGACGAAGAGATGAAGGAGTACAAGTCAACGCATACGCTCAGCGCAGACGACAAACGGGCCAAAATATCAATAGCGATCCCGATACTACCCACGATGACCAACGGCAAGCCCAGACCAAGGCCTCCTCACGAAGATTTGGGCTTAGGGGCAGCGTTGTTGAGTCGAATAGGATCCAAACCAAAACCTCCGCACATGGAACAGAGGCCACCTTCACCTCCGCCGCCAAGCAGAACTCGAAAAGCGTCGCCTCTCCCCGCTCATCCACCATCATCCCAGTTGTATAAATCATATCCATCTGAGCCTGTCAGACCTGGATCTCCCCCACCTCGCGATTCCGGACCTCCGCCAGACTCGCCTCCGCCGCCTCCTCCGGATGATCTCCCAACACCGCCGCCTATATCACCGCCGCCCAATCCCCCGTCTTCGCCCCCGCCCTCCCGGTTGTCCACATTGCCAGCAATCTCTGCTCGAGACTCGCCCAACAAGTCCCTCGCCCGCCCTCTACCTCCACATCTTGACCCTAATTTCGCCAAAGACGTAACACGGTCTTCACCAGCGCCGGCATCTCGTCAAACGTCGCCAGAGATACTACCAAGGACAGAGGAGGGAACTGTGATCAAAGCCCCAATTTCAGCAGTGCCACCAAGCGAACAAGTCAAAGAGAGACTTGTGACAGCGCCACAACCTCCTCCACCGCCAAGATGCCTCAAGCGAAGGCCAGGTTTAGGCAGCTTTGTGACTCTGCACGACCCGGCCGTACATGGACAGAAGGGCGGCAAGGAGATACGCAAGCGGTACGACGGCATGGACGGGGACAAGGAGGTGGAATTGAAAGACCCTAGACTTGCGACCGGCTCGCGATGGCGAGAGGGCAGAGGAGGATCCAAGCAGAGGTCCACTTTTTATCAACTGGATTACGAGGTGAGTCAAATCAGACGACTCGGCTGCGGGCGCTGACATCGTACAGTGGGACAAGAATTCTGCGGGATCCAAGCCGCCTCCACCTGCACCTGCGGTGCTAATTACAGGTTTGAACCCCCTGACGACCGTCGATCAGATTAGCAAACACCTTCGTCCGCATGGCAAGATCCGGGAGATAGACTCGAAGATGGACACCAAGTCAGGGATGCAGTTGGGTATATGTTGGGTCAAGTTCGACGGACCGAACTCGGGGAAGCCAGGAACGGCGCACGATGTCGCGGTTCAGGTGGTCAAGCTGTGTGACGGCCAGAGGATTGGTCTGGCAGGTAATGAGAAAGCCAAGGTGGTTCTGGATGGTAGAGGATTAAGAGCGGAGAAGGCAGTAAAGGAGGAAATGGCTCGGCGGTATCCACCTAAAAAGCCAGCCCCACCACCAGCACCAAAAGCCACGACGACGACGACGACGACGACGACGACGACGTCGACATCGGGTCCAGCGGTATCGCGAACGCCGGCACTTCCGGCTAGGTCAACCCCAATACCCACGCCGAACAGTGCTGGAGCTGGAACGCCTCGACACGACTCTTCTTCTTCCTACAAAGTTGGCGGAAATGTGCCTGTGCCTAAAGCAATCCCTTTTCATAGCTCACTCCCTTCCCGACCTCGAGCGCCGTACAATCCCACGCCTGTCAATTACAACGGCCAACATAATGGCTATTCGGCTTCCGGTCGAGTCGGTCCCATGGCGCCTCTATCACAGAGAGTCAATGGATCCCTCATCCGGACCTCAGCGACGTCGACCCAGAATCTGTCCGCTTCTTTCATCGACGCACCCTTTGGACAAAGTGGAATGCGGGGTCGTGGGAGGATGCCTGATCGACGAGACACATACACGCCTCGCCGCTCGCGATCTCGGTCTCGATCACACCCTCGATCTTGCTCCACGTGCAGCTCGTACTTCTCAGACAGCGAGGACGACCGGCCTTCATATAGATACAGGCGACGCTCTCCATCACCTTATGCCGGCCGAGGCAGAGCTCGGATACCATCTGGTCCCACTGCGGAGGAGAGGAAACAAGAGGAAGCTGCAGTGGAGAGAGTCAAGGCGGCACTGGCAGAGAACAACAACACCTATGTCCACATCGACGCGAATGTCCTGCCAGCAAAATCCGTCAGCGAGGATCACCTGAAGGATCATTTCAGAGCGTTCAAGCCTGCCAAGGTAGGCTACAGTCCCTCTCTTGATCTGATATGCGCGCTGATGATCAATGCTAGGTCCTGCATAACCACCAAGGGTGGTACATCCTCTTCAGCGACGACATCACTGCAGCCAATGCGAAAATCCTCAACAACACGCTTGTCCAAGGACACCGTCTGGTCATCAACGTCAGAACCCCCTCAGCTCGCAAAGCGCAGAATGATGGTCCGCTTGCGGAGGCCCCGGCGGAGAAGCAAGTTGCCGGCAATTGGAAATTCTTGACCTTCACCAAGAAGAACAGACCGGCCTCCACGCCCAAGCCCAAGGTGGTCAGCCCGAAAGTTGTCAAGAAGGTTCAGCGGCGAGCGTTGTCGTATTCTTCCTCGGAATCGTCCGATGAGGACGAGGTGGTCAGACCTGTGAAGGGAAACAAGGAGCGCATCAAGTCGCCAAGCCTCACCCCCGAAGTCGAAGCCGCTATCCCTCCGCCAATGGAAATCGAGACCATTGTCAAGACTACAACGCCGGTCAAACTGGAGGTTGAGGTCAAAACGACAGAGGTTGTAGACGAGGTGGACGACACGCCTGTGGTCAAAGCTGGGAAGAAACGTGCCAATAAAGGCAAATCTGAGGCGAAGAAGAAGAAGGCGCGGATCACCTCTCCAGTCCTGGATGTCACTGTTCCTGCACCGGCCGAACCAGAACTCGCCGAAATACAGCTCGACGAAAAGGTTGAAGCGACCCCAGTTCGACCTGTCAAAGCAGCGAAACCGAAGAAAGCCCCAAAGACCGAAGCCGAGCGGTTCATCGAGAATGGTATCGTCGTCGACGAGGAAGATGCCTATTGGCTCGGACAAGCTCTCGCCGCGGCGGAAGGTGTCGAGCCGGAAATGTCGGACGACGAAGAGGACTTTCTCTTGGACGAAAAGCACCCTCTTTACCATCAATCTGGCTCATGGCGCGCTGAAGGGGTCAAGAAGATTCCGCAGACTTCGAAGTCGGAATACCTTCCACAGCGCAATCGGGCAGTCGTGGCGACAGAGGACAACATCGCACTTGCATCAGGTCGTACAGCTCGAGTCACCGGTAGACGACTTGCCCATGACATGGAGTCGACTAGAAAGACCGCCGCGGCAGCTACTGCCGAGTCGGATCTGTTCGCTTTCAACCAACTGCGTATTCGCAAGAAACAGCTTCAGTTCGCTCGATCGCCTATCGAGGGGTATGGACTATATGCCATGGAGACAATCCAGCCTGGAGAGATGGTCTGCGAGTATGTGGGCGAGATTTGCCGGTCGGCAGTTGCAGAAATTCGGGAACAGAGGTACCTCAAGCAGGGAATCGGGTCGAGTTATCTCTTCAGGATTGACGCAGATGTGGTGTGCGACGCTACGTTCCGCGGATCAGTCAGGTGAGCTAGCCCTCTGTCATAAGGTCTCAGAAGATCAGCTCACGTATGCCTTCATAGTCGTCTCATCAACCACTCGTGTGACCCCTCTGCCTCGGCGAAGATCATCTCGATCAACGGTCAATCCAAGATTGTCATATACGCCCGGAAACTCCTCCTACCAGGACAAGAGGTAGGTCACTCGTGGCTCCGGGTGGACGTAAAAAGCGAGCCATGGCTGATGGACCACCTTAGATCCTGTACGACTACAAATTCCCTCTCGAGTCGGATCCCGCACTACGGGTCCCGTGTCTCTGTGGCGCTCCAACATGTCGAGGTTGGCTCAATTAGCCCTTTTCCGACCATCTCCACAACACGGCAGTCTCAAGGTCTCATCGCATCAGTCTCATGGTTCTCGTTGTCATTGCCATTCTGCACATCAATGCATCCACCATCCAGCATTCCCACGTCCATTGAGCATCAGAATCGGTTGGTCAAGATTATGAAGACGTGAGGGGAGTACGAGGGCAGGACCTAAACGTTTTGCAGTGAGCAATGCAGTAAGCCCGTCTGATTCGTCTCAGTGACTCACCTCTTTCCCACTGATGGTCTGCTGGACGAACGCGTACTGCCCGATGAAGTACCTCGCTCGACTTCCAGTCGTCGGGAGCATCAAGGCGCAATATGGTTCATCGTGCCGGGATAGCAGGTATTCCAGGCGTAACCTGCCCTGATCAGCCACACAACAAGTTCCTAAGGGTGGCTCTCACCAATACTGATTTTGGATATCGTCGAGTGCGGGAAGACTCGAGTAAATTCTCGCCCACTGCAACAAGGTGAACTCCAGGGGAAGATGAAGTGGATGGTTGAACTTCCACTCGGTCAGAACGTCAAAGTCGACGCCGCTGGGAGAAAGTCGGGACCTTTGCTCTTGGATCTGAAGTACAAGTCAGTCAAGGTGCGTGCGAGAGGATGCGGAGACGTCTCGCTCCGTCACAACTCACAGTCAAGCTGACAACGCTCATCACGCCGCCTTGATGACATTCACTAACAATTGCGGCTTCGCCAAATCCCGACAGCTTCCGGTATAACAGGTATGACGTTGGGAACCGGGCTGCGTCAACGAACTATCACGTCGACCGCCAATCCACATCACAGCCTGACTCATCCACAAGGTAGGATAACACGTTGCATCAAACTCAATACCGAACAACAAGCAACAACGTGTTTCTTCACCTCCCGAAGAGTGGCGAGAGATTCGCAAAATATCCGGGGTCACCGCCGGGAAACAGTGATCACAACAGGGTAGACCCAAGTGTCGTCTGGTACCTACGCAACAGGGCGTGAGCATTGAGTTCAACTTGAGCTCCAATGTGGGACTTGCGCCACAGGATTGCCTCACCTCTGAACCATCCATGCGATCCTTGGTTCTGCGCTCACATCCTTCCTCCAGATCTACCCTCTTTGGTCCTACGGGCGTCATGACTTTCATTGAGAATTTCGGGCTTCCCCCCTCTTTCAAGACGACATAATCCAGACTGAATCTGGGTGGGGTGCGACCGTCAGCTATAGCAGCCAAATTGTTGATAAGAACACGAGTTCCCGCTTGGCTTACTCGAACTTCTGTGCCAATTTTGCCATGGACTGAGGGCACCCATTGCCAGCGGCCCATTTGGTCAATGTCTCCGATAGCGGTCGTCCGAAAGGGTGACTGAGCTCGATGACGCGATTGACATGCGAAGTCCAGAGCACTTTACGAACCGGAATTCTTTCCACGATCTAAGCTGGGTCAGCCGAGTAGTCAGCTCGGTGGCACAAGCACTTACCGTTACTACCACTGCGTCTCGATTCATTGTGCGGTGAGCCTCGGATCCACAAGATCTTGCATACCGTGTTCATCTGTTGCCGCTGCGCAATATACTCGCAGAGGTAAAGCCATGATGGGAGCCAGAAAACGTGTAAGGATCGACGTCCTTTCATGTTCTTCTCCTACCTGCCTCACGCTTCAAATAGCAGCGGCGTACTCAAGCACACAGACACACACACGCGTCACTCCGACAGTCGTCGTGACTCCTCCTCCAATGCAAAATGCCGAAGCCGTTCCATTTCAGATGCATGCTGATACAACGTCGCGACTAGGCGGAACCGTCTCCAATATACCGAGCCAGCACCTTTCTACCTTTCAGGCCCGCTGCGGTGACCACCTGGGTGTCCCCGGGGAACAAATCGATGGCCTGATCCGACCACTTCGCCTCGTCCCCTTCTACATCCAACACCAGACCCTTGATGGGCTTTTTGCAATTGAGCGTGACCTTGTCGCCATCGACGTCGATCGAGAGACCTGGATCAGGGAAGATCAAATACTTCCACGGTTCTGGCCAATTGGAATACCTAGCAAGGATCTCTCCCGTCGCGGAGTCCTTGAGTCGAGCCTGGACGACGATGGGTTTAGGGACTTGACCATCGGTAGTGCGGACCAGTTGACCGGGTACATCTCCCTTCCAGATCTCAGTGGAAGCGTTGGGCTCGAGGGTCTTGTCGTACGTCTCAACGCCGAGGGATCCCTTGTCCAGGTCGAAGGCCTCGAGCTCGATCTGGACTGCTTTGGGCTCCAAAGAAGAGTTGCAGCCCCACAGTTGGATCTGGAAGCAATCAGCACTATCTAACAGAAGTTCGAATCGGCCACTCACCTCTTGGTGAATCTCGAATAGAGCAAACGTGTCCTTGACCTTGAACGTCTTGATGTCTTTACGGGTCATCTACACGGGTGCTCAGTCGAGCCCACATACTGCTGTTACAACACCTACGCCGACTGTGTAAGGGCGGAGCTCTCTTGCAATAGAGTAGAAAGCGGGCCTGGCGAAAGTCAATATGCGCATCACGTCTAACGACCACCCCACTCACTTTGGTCTGAGATAATAATCTGCGATAGCCCAACTGACACACGGCCAGCAGTCGTTAATTTGCCAGACCAAAGCTCCTGAGGTATACTCCTTGCCTCTTCCTTTCCAGTTGCGTCTCCACAGCCTGAAAGGTCAGCTTATCGGCCGGAAAGGAGATCTGGGATGGCCTTACCTGTACGCCGCGGCCAGACACTCCGCTTGCATGGCCTGGGTGTAGTAGACGTAGCTGGGCATGTCCATGGCGTGCCGGAAGTTCTCCATGAGATACAGCTCTAGACGTCTCTCAAAGCCATCCTGACAAAGTCTCAGCCCATTACACGTTGTCATCACTTGGGCGCTATACTCACCGCCTTGTTGTGATTGACCGAAACTCGTGATTGAGGGAACAGCTGCGCTTTGTCGTCGTCCCATTCTTCTACTGTTCGCATGTTTGGGTACCCCTGCATTCCGAACTCACTGCGAAATATCATCAGCTTTGGGTCTCAGTCATCAGTCAGTGGCTCACGAAACGAAACGACCGGCGAGCTTATCCCAGTTGGCCCAGGGTTCTTGAGTTCCGTGCCACACATTCCACTGATGTATGTCCCCCACGGTGGGATCGTTGGAGCTTTCTCCACCGTAGGGACTGGAGCGATGGTAGTGGATGGATGACAGTCGCTCCACGACTTCGGGTAAGATGACTTCGTAAATTTGTCGACTACGGGAAGTCTCAGCAAGGATCTTGGCCTTCGTTGGTGATCATCACTCACGCAGGGAACTTTGTCTTCATGTAGTCGCCCGAGTTGTCATTGTAGTCCATCACCTTCTCGGACTCTGCCACAGTGTAGTCCTCGTTGTTACCTGCGAAGATGACAACAGAGGGATGATCGCGCAGCAACTCCACGTTTTGTTCAGCTTCGACCTTGATACTGGCGTTGATCTCCTTGTAGGATGGGTACTGAGAGACGTCAGTGTGACAAGTTATCTGCATCAGTCTGTGACTCACAAGGCCGCAACCGAACATGAAGTCTTGCCATACCAGCACACCCAGCTCGTCACATGTACTGCCTGATCAGCGTGGACCGATTGTGTGTGATATTACTTAGACTCACTCGTATAGAGCCTGGTGTTCGTAGATACCGCCTCCCCAGACTCTCAACATGTTCTGGTTGCCCTCAATCTATGGGTCGTCCCTCGTCAGACAAGATCAATGTTCGGTACCGTTCGTCAGTGGCATACCAGAAGCTCCACCCATTTCCTGTACCGCTCTGCTGGCATCTCGGTGAGGAGATTGTCTCCAGGAATCCAGTTAGATCCACCAGCAAAGATCCTCACGCCGTTGACTTGGAAGACAAAAGAGGTACCAGGCTGGCCTTCTAGCGGCTCCTGAATCACCTTGACATCGCGGAACCCAACCGTCTTCGTCACTCGAGCATGTTCCTTGCCCTTGTTGCATCGTCAATTAGATTCTGCCGCTTGTGTCTCAGGGCAAATGCCAACTCACTTTGCTGACCAGTCTGATGTCGACTTCGTAGAGCGGCTGCTTCCCATAGCCGACGGGCCACCAAGGTTGGACTTCCTTCTGCTTGAATTGGTGCTCCAGCGCGCTGGGAGACACGGCCGACGAGGCACTGTAGATCTCGTCACTCTTGGCAGACCTTTGACGGATCGACCACTCGAGCAAGAAGTCATCGGACTTGGGAGGTATTGGGTGGACTTCGTATTGTAGACTGATTGAGGCTTCATCGTATTTGGCCCCGGACAAGGTGGTGTCGATACGGACATCCTTCAGTCGATAGTTGTACGATTCCAGGGCGATGTGACCTATTGGATGTCAGCGGCAGCTAAACGGAGATTGCAAGTAGTCCAGAGCACCGCCACAATAGGTATCACTGACGCCAAGGTCCGACAGTCATGACGATTGGCCCCTCAACTTCTGTCAGTACTTCCGCTGCTAGGAGCTGGATGCCCGGTACCCACCCAGTCCCATCCTAGAGTTCAATGTCAGTTAGTATATTTGCTCCACAGTGTCAATCACATACCCCATCCATATTGAGCTTTACGCGAGTACATCCTAGCGGGATCGCCGTTCCCTTGCAGAATCAAGTCAGCTGGTGCGGACATCATCGATGAGAAGAGATACTTACAAGACTTGCGAGGACCGCCATTAGCCTCCTGAAGCCTCCTAGCTTCCGTCATTGGGGCCTTGAACTGAAGGACAAGGTCATTCTGCCCGACTCTCAACTTGCCCTTGACTTCAAAGCGGTGGTGCAGGAACATGTTATCGGTGTAGGCGATATGATGACCATTCTATCGCCTTTGTAAAGGTCCATCACCGCTAGTTGGCAGTCTAAACCACTCACCAGGGATACCTCACAGTATGTATCCAGACCTTCGAGTACGAGATCGACAATGGCTCGCTCAAGTTGCTCTTGCGTGACCTCGAACTTGTTCTGGAACCGCCAATCTGCCTCGGCAATCCCTACGCAATAGCAGAATCAGCATTACACCGACCAAGCCACGACCAACAGTGATGCTATATTTACACTGGATCTCCCACTCATTCAGACCCTTGTGAAAATGGGGAATCTTGCCGCTCTTAGTGAGCTCGGCCTGAACGCTGGTTGGAAACGAGGCGCATTGATGCCATTCCTCCTTGTCGACCTTGATGTTGGTAGAGCTCGTCTGGGTGAAGGACCATCCAGATTCGATCAGGGTCCGATCGTAGGACATGTTGTTGGATGCTTGTACGGGATTGGAGACACACTACAAGGTAGACTCAACACCACCTCTGTTCATATACCGTTGACGATCATACGATGGACGCACAAAGGATGAGGCAGGAGCAGGACGGTGGAGGCAATCCGGCGATTTGACGGGCCGAGCGTTCGTGCCAATTCGCCGGCGCCGACTACAACCGGGCACCGCGGCTAATTAGATAAAGTCAGTGCAAGCTGGCTGGGTAGTGGACGATCCCCTAGGGACACCAGAAACGAGGCTGACCATGATGCATTTGCTCATGTCGAGCCTTGACCATAGGCACTAGAAGACGGTACTTGTACTGCACAACATTGGTTATATGTACCCATCTATTCCTCATCGTCAGACTCTTCCTCCAAGAACTACGCAAATCGTGATCAGCATAGAGCCCCTGACAACTATACTTAGCAGCACTCACGTTGACGAGAGCCTCTGTGGCCTTGAGGAAATGCTGTTTGCCCTGAGGCTTGGCACCTTTCTGGTGCCAGTAGATGATGGCCTGGTCAGAGACGACGTCGGCATTGTAGAGCACTTTGACAATGGCGGCAAAGGCCTTCATCACACGAGTGTCGGTGTAGCAGTAAACCTGAACTGCGTTGAGCAAGCCGACCTCGGCCTTGGCACCATTGCAGAACGCCTCGAGTATGGGTGCTTGAGCCTGGCGAGAGGTCAGTGACATCACTTTTGAAAATTGGGCGTTCGGAATCACCTGAACGAGCTGCACAACGGCAGCGTCGAGCTGATCAGCCCTGGCCGTCCAGTCGACCGACTTCATCAAGCCTTGCCAGATCCATTCACAAAGATCCGCCTCTGCGACCGGGTTCTCGGCTTGTTGCGCCTTGAGGACCTCGACGATCTACCGGAAAGTCAGCTTGGAAGTCCCGGTGCAGACGCTACATCATTACTCACGGCATCGTTGGTCTCCTCATCGTTGATCATTCGGAAGATGCTGGTGATCGTCTCCTCCTTGACCTCTCCGAGGGCAAGCTTGGCATACCAATCGTTGACCTGCGGAATGCCTTCTTTCTTGAAATGCTCCTCGAGGTGCTTCCTGTCCCGAGTCTGTTGGGGGAAGATCTGCAGGATGTCCTTCAATCCCGATCGTCGAATGGTAGCACCAAGCTGATCGATCGTCTGTCGAGCGAGGTATTGCTTGAAGAACGAGGTCAAGAAGGAGACGGAAACGCCATCCTTCACGACGTGATCCTTGGCCAAGGACTGCAGGCACTTGGGGGAGATTTGGAGCTCAATGATGAGCAGAGCAGTAGCCGAAGCTAGCTTCTCACGGGCAGAAGGATCCCATTTGGCCAAGTAGCCCAGCAGGTCTGGAAGAAAGTTCTCCTCGAGCGGCTTTTGTAGGTATTTGTATCGTTGAATGACCCGCTTGAGAGTCTCGACAATCGCCTTGATGGGCTCTTTCAAGCCGGGCTCCCCTGCTGTCTCCCCGTTGCCTTCGACGGCAGTCTCCTCGTCCGCCTTTAGGATATACACGGGAGATCTTTTGTCGTCGAGGTAAGAACCTCCGGGTTGGAGCAGTCCTCCAACGAAGAGAAGCTCGAAGAGCTGCTCGTAGTATTTGAGGAATTCGAGGGTGGAACCCGCTTGGACAAGCTTCGTCACGAGCGCATCGGTGGTTGGGGGAGATGGGAGGGTAGCGAGGTGTAGAAGAAGCGAGTCTCGGAAGGCTGGTAGGGTAAAGGTCAGCAACTTTGTTTGACATCTGCAGTGATACGAGTAGTATTTGATGGACATGTCATTGTCCGTGCAGGCCCGGACGATTGACAAGCCGACCGTCCTACAGGCATCGCGACTCACTCTCTGGCTCGAATTTAGCAGAAGCTTTGGCTTGTCCCTTTCTCTGCTTGATCCTCACACCCGTCAAAGAAGGTTTCTTGTCTTGTTGCGCAGTGGCAGCTGAGCCTGTCGTAGGGTTCTGAAGCACATTACCCGCTGGGCCGGTGGTTGTTGGCGTGTGTGACATACAATGGAGCCGAGGGGTCTGCTTCGGTCTGTTGATGTGGGTGGGTAAGAGAGTAGTGGTTCGTGATGATACTCTACAGCCCGTTGTCACCACCTTTTTGCGTTTGCTCACTGTCGCGAACGCGGAGCCGTCAGCGGCGATAACGTCATCCGGGATTATCTCGCGTTTTTATTAAAATGTGGCATCCTCGCTGGGCGTAACTTAGAGTTTGCTCTATACACGTCGTCGCAGTCATGCATCAAGCTGATCGGAGCTCAAGCGGAATCGGACCATACAAGGAGGTGAGAAGGAAGAAGATGAGTTGTGTACAAGTAGCTATGAACGCCGTGTCGAAGAATGAAGATTGTATAGGTTGAGGCAACGTTTAATTCGCCTTGAAGAGAGCTGGAGAAGTGTCAGTACTCGACCACGTGGCTTCTGGTACAAGGACGACGCACCCATGATATCGTTGAGTGAGAGCTTTGCAATGTTCTTGGCGCCCTCGCCAGACAGAGCTGCTCGGGCCAGCTCTCGCTTCTGGTTTTGAAGCTCGAGGATTCCTGGAAGCGTGATCAGTTCTGGGTAGCTCGTGCTGATGCAGCCGCAAGGCTTACGGTCTTCCACGGTCTCGTCGATGGTGAGCTTGTAGATCTTGACATCTAACTTTTGTCCGAGTCTGAGGGTCATCGTCAATGCCCTGCTTCCACTTGGACCTTCCAGTGGGCTCACCTGTGAGCTCTATCGAAAGCTTGGTCTTCCAGCCTGGATTCGAGATCAGCATATTGTACATTGTAAGCGTTTGGGTCTTGGCACTTACGCTGGGTTCCACCATAGATCCATGAGGACTACGTGATTACAGCATGTGAGGTTGAGACCTGAGAACGACATCAGTCCAGTCACTCTCAGGGTCCAAGAACGCTGGACTTACCTGTACTGCCGGCTTTGAAAGAGATGAGGATGACCCTAATATCAGGCGATGTCTTGATCTTCTCTAGAGACTCTTGTCGCTTGTCGTTCCTCATTGAGCCGTCATCTACCATAAGGTCAGAACAGGCACTGCTCGCGATTGAACCAAACTCACATCTGACATAGGCGATGCCCGCTTGCTTCAAGAATGGCTCGATCAAGTTGAGGAAGCTTGTGAATTGGGAGAAGACGATCGTCTTTTCCTTCTTCCCGCTCGTCTCCTCGACGTTTCTCAGGAGCTTGAGCAACATCCGTATCTTGGCACTGTATGGCGGTAAACCATCTTCCGCCTCGACCTCTTTGGCTTTGAGCGCAGCATCGGCTGTGATCTCGGCGCAGGCATCGCAGTGCTTTGCATTCACGCCGGGAGCAAGGCTGAGCTCATTGCATCAGATAGATCCCACATTGTCTGCTCAAGACTCACGAAGCGAAGCAAATGTCACACTTCTTGGCACCGACACCCAAGCCATCCATGAGATTGGCCAGCTCGTCTGCCAACGGATCCTCTTCCGGCTGGTCGTCGGCGGGTTCCGCTGCCTTATTGTCGATCGCATCTTTGTCCACAGTCCATGAGCTCGTCACGAGGGCGGGATGATCGCAAGCTACTTCACTGTCAGCTGTTGGATTGAGATTGGAGTCTGAACACACCTTGTCTGAGCCTCAGCAGCATTGTCAAGACAGAAGTGAAATTGGACATGACGGAGCCGGCTCGCACAAACTGTGTGTGATGATGAGCATCATTGACCTCACAACAGGAGCTGACTCACCTTGTTGAATGTAACCTGGGTCTGCTTTTGCAAGGCTTCATAGAACTCGCGTTCTTCCGTGTCGAACGGACACTGGATCACATCCACTTGACGGCCGGGGAGATTGAGAATCGGTTTGCCATCTATAAAGAATTAGCACCTTGCAACCTGGCTCTTATTGTTGTGACTTACCAATTGTGGCATCCTTCGTCCTTCTCAACATTACAGCCTTCAAGACCACGTGTAGCCTTTTCATGGCCACGCCAGTCTTTCCGTTCTTGACTTGAACTACAATTCGATCACGGAACGTCTCCCAGTTGTCGAGTGGTTTAGCCCCAAGGAATTGGAACAGAGAGAACAACTCCTCAACGTTATTCTGCCAAATAGTCAGCAAGTCACAACGGGTGCAAATCATGGAATTGAAGTCCTCACCTGGATTGGCGTACCAGTCAAGCACCATCTGTACTTGGCTTTCAGCGCGACCGCAGCTTTGGCTGCCTTTGTCTTCCGGTTTTTTATGTTCTGCGCCTCATCTAGGGACGAGGAGCAATCAGCAGATATCCCTTACTCCACACGCAGGAGCACATACCGACGACGATCCTCAGCCATTTGACCTCGAAAAGAGCACTGCTTGCCTTCTTCGCTTTCCCCTTCACCGGCTTCTTGGTGATCTTCTTGAAGACTGATGACTCGTCGGAGTCGTCAGAGTCGGGTGACGCATCTCGGACTGTGGGTTGCCTCAGGTGCTCATGGTTGCCGTGTTCCGAGGCCACGGTCTGAAAAGTGGTGATCACGACATCGTACTCTTCAAGTATCTTGCCCACTAGTCAACGGTGAGCTATGACATCCTAGCAGAGGGTTGTGCAGCTTACTCTTCGCTCTTGATGGTCCGTGATGTGTGGTGACCTTGAGCAGACCTTTCTTCGTCTTTGTCCTGACTTCTGTCGCCCACTGCTCCATGACGGCGAGAGGTGCGATGATTCTACAACGGTAAGTACGATTCCAGGTCGTTGATCGACTCACAATGTACCGCCTCTGAAGCCAGCCTTCTTCTCGGCTGCAGTTGCTACGCCTTCTACGATCCTAGCCAAAGTCTGTACCGTCTTCCCAAGACCCATATCCTGTCACGATAGGTCAGTATTGATCGAGTTGAAAGGACCAATCCGGTCCAAAGCTACTCACATCGGCAAGAATACCTCCGTACTTTCTGCCAGACTCTCGGTTCCTCATCCATCTCACACCTCGCACTTGATGCGGCATCAACCTGATATCCGCAGCGAAGCCTTTGACAATCTCTTCGCCCTCCTTGACGGCATCATCTCCCATTTCATCCTCTCCATCGCCAATAGCACCTGACAGCAGCTCCCGCATGTGCTTATCTGCGTCCCCATCAAACGTTGCGTAGTCCTCGGCTGTGATACGGGCTGCTCCCAGGTCGAACTCTTCTGTGGGGTTTGCATCGGGGTCGTCTCGCGATTGAGATGGCTTTGATATGGCTGGAATCTGCTTCTTGGGAGGCATGATACCGGGGTTGGGCTGGCCGTTCGTCAGCCACGCCGGCCAGTCGTTGTTCGAGACTTCTGGCCGTGGTCGATATGTGGGTGCAAACTTGTTACCAGGACTATCATACCCTCTGAAGGCATTTGGCGTCGCTGGCTTGATGAACCCGTCATAGCCTTGACTCCCTCCTCCTCCCATGTGCGGGGGGCGATTTGGTTGACTCCGGTTCGAAGGTTTCGACTTGATGATGCTCGAGCCAAACGTACCACCTGAATCAGACGGTATGCGCTGTTGAGAATGCTGGGATGCCGGCTGGGAGGAGTTGTGAGTGTCCGATATGCCCAAGGGTCTCTGGGATGACTGCTTGTAGGACATGTTCGGGTAGTCCTTGTTCACCGCAGGGTTGGTTTGTTGGCCATAGGGACGGGATGACTGAGGACGCCATGGACTCCCGGTCAGGGCATGCTGATAAGGCCCGTTGGTCTGGCTGGAGCTTCTAGATCCTTGACTCTGCTGCGACATGATGACGGGCGAGTTGGAACTCGAAGCGACTGATGCTGGAGAATCGGTCAAGTCGACAAATTCGGGGTATGTGGTCATCTTCTTGAAGTTTGGTAGATTGCGTTGTTGCTGAGAATGTTGTGGGTCTTTCTGGGCTTTGGAGTGGGGCTGATGGATCTCCAGCGCCTCCATGTTGCCTGATGCGATCTACTCCTCCAAAGTACGAGCACGACCGTGTTATCGATGCAAAGACAGCTAAGCACGGGCCGTTTGTTGACATTTTGAGATCGTGTCGCGCGCGGACAGCAGGCGGCGGAGAAAGGATCGCGGATAGCGTAAGAGCTATTCTTATCAGCTCGCTCGTCATCGTTTTCGCGCGTGGAACGGCTGAGCTTTGCTGAGACGCGGACTGGCCGAGGCAGCTGCAGCGTCCGTGCTATTCATCTTCTGTGCTTCGGCAAAAGGTATATCTAGTCGTACCACTGCTAGGTCCTAGCCGTACCAGCACCTTCCTTCACTCCTCTTGCAGACGAGCTCCAACGAAATGCTCATCATTACTCCCCGTAGCCCGCTTCGAGCTGTATTCGACTTTGGTCGTGGTGAAACCATCCGGATGGCATTGACCGGCCAACACATCAAGTTCAACGTATCACGACCAGGTTGGCGTCCGCTACACATTGCCTGCCGATTGAGCCTAAAAACACCCTCAAGGTCGACTCTGATCTCGAAGGCGGATCCTGCCTTTGTCAAAAGGTCGTCACGCTCGTTTGTGCGGTATGCGTCAAATCAAGGACCGGAGAACATGGACAAGGGAAAGATGGTCCAGCCGCCGGCAACACCAGCTACCGAGGATGTAAGTGTCTTACAGCCAATTTCCTTTCCCAGCCGATTCTGATTGCTCTATAGCCAGAATCTGCGGTGCAGGAGAAGGAGGACTCAGAGGATGTAACCGAGTCGCCATATACGATACCCAACGCCTTGACACTAGCTCGGATCATCGCTTGTCCCTTCCTCGGCTATCAGATTGTGCAGGGAGACTATGTTTGGGCGACGAGTCTACTTTTCGCTTGCGGCGTTTCAGATTGGGTAAGTGCCATGTGAGCTATCCCGTCGGATCGAGCTGACTACGTATAGCTGGATGGATATCTCGCCAGACATTGGGGAGGGAAATCGGTCCTCGGCTCGATATTGGACCCAGCCGCGGACAAGTTGTTGATGACCACTCTGGTGGTCACTCTGGCCTGGGCGAATTTGCTGCCAGGTGAGGCCATCACGACTCCAGAACCCGGATGCATAGACTGATGATCCCCCTGACAGTTCCTCTTGCTGTACTCATCCTGGGTCGCGATGTTGGTCTTAGCTTCTGGGCGTTCTACGTCCGATACACCTCTCTGCCCCCGCCTGTGGGTTCGATCCGAGTATCATTTGTGAACTCTTGCTGATGAGGGTGCAGCGCACACTGAGCCGATATTTCAATCCGTCAATTTCATCAGCAGAAGCCAAACCCACACAAATCAGCAAGGTGAGTCATCTTTCGCCATCCGCCTCTTAGGACCCGGATCGCTGACCAAATGAACAGCTCAATACGGCCCTCCAGTTGATCCTCATGGGCGTGACGACTGTATCGCCATTACTGTCACTACCCCTAGCTGTCCCATTGCAAGCGTTGCAGTGAGTGCGAATACCTATCCGATAGCCTCGGGGCAATGATACTGACTGCATGATAGGTGGACAGTGGCTGGCACTACGATCTGGAGCGGGCTGAGTTATGTCAACAAGGCAGGGTTCAAACTTGTGCCGAAGAAGGGTACTTTCAGATTGAAGAAGCGAGAGTGATGTAACCTTGGGATTCCAGAGCTGTTTCTTCGTATTCACCAGAGTCCGATTACCTTGACCAGTGATGAGCTGCTTTGCCCATCGACCTGCTGTGATCAGCTCGAACTCAGTCCGAGGCTTGCTTGCCTGCTGTCCAGAGTGACCTAGGTGGCGGTGTTGATTTAATTCCGGTTGCGGAAGACGACGGTTACAACCTCGGCGATGTCCACCTTTGTGACGGGTATCAAGCTGGCTGCAGGTAGCCACTAGCTAGTCGGCCGGTCTAGATGCAGCTTGACAGCTTGTGAAGTACGACTGCATGCTTCAGTCCTACAGACAGGTACATCCCAAGGCAGACGCCCCATGATCACCCGCCGAAGATAGTTTGCTGGAGGTCCTTTGAAGACGCCCGCCCGTCAACGCTCGCACCGGCCTCGCATTCGCAATTCGCTTTCGATCAATAACAAAGTGGAGGTCGCACAGAGGTCGCCGGGAGCGGTCTTGTTGAAGGACTGAACGGATCAAGTCGGCCAAAGTGGATAGTACAGCCAGAGTCCAGCCAGTTAAGCACACGCATGGCAGTCCTGAGACTGCTTGAGAGGTGAGTAGGGATTCGAGCTAGTCGCAGTGATCTTGACTCATCTATGAACAGTTCATCACAATGACCACTCCGCCGTGGTATCCGCAGAACGGGTCTGTACAGGACTATACATCTCCCCCACAGCAGAGAGATGCTCAGCGACAGGAGCAAAAGGCTCCGGCACCCCCAGTCCCGAAACGACTATCCGCCGGATCATACGTCACACCATCATACGAACGGCATGCGTCCTCGGCTCTCCCTGCTCCGGTCGGAGTTCCAGGAATGCAGGAGTTTGGAGGGGGGTATGGCCATACCGAACCACCTCAGTCCTGCGGATCAATGACACGGAGACCACTTCCCTCTCAACCGCCGCTAGGTCAGGCCTCGGGTCTTCCGCCTAATCCATACCCAACGTCCGGCTCTTCTGGTAGTATAGGTGCTCGAAGGCAATTACCGACACCTCCATCACAGAATGCTCCTCCGCCTCCACCTAGACCCATGGGCGCTAGGCAGTTACCTGCGCTACCACCAGTCTCCCGACTGGAGCGTATACCTTCAGGCTCATCAGGCAACCAGTCCCTCCCACCCCCGAGACCTTCGTACCCCCCGATCGACAAACCTCTGCCTGTGCCTCAGTTCACGATGTCCACCCCACCGAGCAGTCAGCAGTCTACGGATCGCTTAGACAGTGTGCGCCAGACACCTCCATGGACATCACAGTCGCCAGAACCGACACAGGGATACAGCAGTCCGACCCAGAACGCAGATCTGGGTTCGCTCTCGCAGCCAAGTTCCCTAACCCCCTCCCGGACATCCACCAACACATCATCATATTCATCGTTTGTTTCTTCGAACAGCTCTCAGAGACATTCAAGCGGACAATCGGATGAGACTCGGCCGACCAGCGTGGAGGGATCTTCCGGTTACGGGCACGACTTTGCACCACTGCAAAAGCTAGATGATGGAGGAGGAACGAATATTACTCTGAGACCCCCCTCCCGAGGTCAAAATGCGACGCCTATATCCGCCTTTGACGACGGCAGAAGGACTCCCACCCCGGCGGATCGATACAGAGACGTCAACAGGACGCCGAACCCCGGTCTATCAGTTGATCCGCGTATAAGGACCACAAGCTCGTCTTCTCTGGGCGTGATGGACGCTGGACTACCGTCGACTCCGTCTGTTGTGCCGGAGCGGACACTTCAGCATCAAATGTCATTCTTGGATGCCCCCATCTCTCGCTCAAACACTCCTCAGTCGTCGAGCCGAATCAGCTTCCCAGTCCCTCACCTCGCACCGCCAAGTGCCAATGCCGCATCGGGCTCAAGCTCGTCTCGTCCTGCTTCGACAGAGCATCCCGACCAGACTAGTGCAGACATGGCCAGACTTAGTCTTCAAACCTCAAGCAGACCACCGTCAACTCACAGCGTAGTACAGCGGCAGCCGTCGGTAAACTCGTCGATACACCCTTCAATTGCCTCGTATGAAAGACGGAGGTCTAGCGCCCTCTCACCATCTTGGGCGAGTCAAACTCAACAACCGTCCAATTGGGTGGAGAGAAAGTTGCAGATCCATCAGTCGCACGCAGATGACTTTTACGACGACGACGAGTCTATGCGGCGGCCTAGCATGTATGAAGAGGACATCTACGAGGAGTACGAGGAAGAGGAAGAAGAGGAGGTCGAGGTCAATGAGATTCGGTTCTTCCAGCCTGCGTACCTATCCGAAGCGGCGCTGCAGCTACGGGATAGGGTAGAGAGGAGCAGGCAGACTAAAGCTGGTATCGCTTGGGTCGGTGCATTCACTGGGCGGGACATAGTTGTGAGTCGTGAAGAGCGTCACCCCAGTGTGATGAAGCTGACTGTGACACAGTCAACAATACAAAGCTTTCTACCTCCGTACACTCGTGACGGTCCCAACGACAGGCGGGCTGCACTTGTGATGGCCCAATCTTTGCAGAATCAATTGTGGTATGTCGAGGTCGATTGGGATATCAAGCCATTACGAGATTCATCGGAGGACGTCTTCCGGTTCATGGGCGAGATCGAAGGCATGGGCGCAGGCGAGGGTCTCGCTTCCGAGCTACCATCTGGTGTCATGACAATGGCGACCAAATGTTACTCGCCAAGTTGTCCCGGCGACTTCCGGTGTTATGCCTCTCGATGCCCATTCAAGACATCGCCGGATTCCTCCCTGGGTCGCAAGGAGATGACTGCGGCGCCGGCTCCTTCGACCAGTATTAGAGGAGAATGGACACAGGACGTCGATCCGTTCACCCTTCGAAGCCTCACGGACGCGCAGTACAATCGGCAGAATATCATCAGAAAGGCGATCCAGGATGAGATTCAGTATGAGGCCGACCTTGCGGCTTTGGAGGCGCTCTACATCCATGGTCTGCGGACAGCAAATCCTCCGGTCATCACTCCGCCATACCGCTTGGAAATGTTCATACGGGAGATCTTCAGTAACGAGTCGGAACTCCACGAAGCCTGCAAGCGGGTCATTGAGAGCTTTGCCATCAGAGAGAGGGAAAGTGCCCAACGACCACTTATCCAGCTTGTCGGAGACATCTACCTCCAAGCCGCGGCGGAGTTCAGGAACATCTATCCGGAGTATACAGGTAGTCTTCCGGCGGCAGAAATCGCTTTGAAGAAGGAGCTGGACGACAATCCCGAGTTCCGCTTCTTCTGTGAGGTGAGCAGCCCTGGGCCATGCACTCCATCACGATCCTGACGCAGCGTAGCGCATCGTGCGAGAACACGACAGACGGCGGGACATCAAGTATCTGATCACAAGGCCCTCCACGCAATTGCAACGATATCCAGCCGTCCTGGAGGCCATCCTCAATGCGACCGATGAGGATGACCCAGATAGAGACTTCCTCGTGGAGGCTGTATCCAGCATTCAAAACCTCTCTGCGATCTCGCAATTGAAGCTCTTCCATGCTAGCAAGGGCAGGGGTCCTGCGGGTAAGATGCAGTGGTTCGATCTGGTGCCTGAAGAACAGCGGAACGCCATCGAGAAGAAAGAGCAAAAGCGACAAATGTGAGTCATGGTATCACTGAGAAGGGGTTGTCTGACGGTCTTAGGCAAATCTGGGAACTGATCCAAGGAGAGATGGAGTATGTTGCAGATTTGGAAACGATCGATCAGCTCTTTGTCAACGGTATTCGAACCGCTGAACGAGGTATCGTCATTGAGCGAACTCGTCAAGAAGTCTTTCTGGATGACGTGTTTCACAACTATCGATCTCTACTGGAGGTTCATTCCCAATTACTGGACAACCTCCACGCCAGGCAGCTGGAGCAGCATCCCCGCTTTGGCATGATATCCGATCTGTTATTTGACGCTGCGCTCAATTGGCAAGAGGCGTACATGGAGTATGTGACCCACTACCCCATCGCCAAGGCCAAGGTCCACGAGGAGGAAGCCAGGAACCCAAAGTTTGCGGCTTTCTTAAAGGTGTGTCCCCAAAAATCCTACCCTGCAGAAGGAGAGAGGCGACTGACCAAGCTCTTGCAGGAATGCCTCAAAGACCCATCCTCGAATCGACAGGATATCTACCATTTCATCAATCGACCTATCCCGAGATTGTTGAGGTACAATCTGTTACTGGCGGATATCCTGAAATCACTCAAGGAGACAGGTCAAGAGCATCATCCGGATATAGAGACCATACCCCAGGTGATTGAGTTGATTTCGGATTTGGGTAAGGCGACCCAAAAGGGTGTTGCGGTCAACGAGTCCAAGGTGGAGCTCTGGACGTACCAGCACTCTCTGGACGGCAGCAGGTATGGCCCTCGAATAGTGAGTGCGATGTGAAGTTCCATGCCATGCGCTGACTTTGTTGCGTCTAGGTGAAGGATCTGGACCTGCTCAACCCGATGCGTGAATTGATTCATCGAGGCAAAGTCTTCCGACAACCGGAGGGTACTATCAGCAGTACCTGGCCCGAGTTGACGGTCTTGTTGTTTGACAATTACTGTGAGTACGCACATCATCAAGAGGAATGAGCTGGAGCTGACGGCTATCAATCAGTCGTGCTTGTGAAGCCGGAAAAGCAGTCTCGGTCCTCGCGTCGAGAGGAGAAGCGGGTCAGATACATGATCAACCGCAGGGTGAGTTGGATAAGAGGGTCTGCGGAACACTGCTCACGACTCGTAAGCCTATACCTCTTGAGCTGTTGAGTCTTGGCAACTTCTCCGATGCACCCCGGGCCCGAAGCACCAAAATCTTCTCGGTCGGCTCGTCTCACGATGCGGATGGACAGACGGAAGTGACCCAGGACAACAAGACAGTATGGCCATTCACAATCTCTTTTATCGGTCAGGGTCAACTAGGCGGTCAATACACCCTCTGGACGGACTCATACGCCACCCGAGCGGACTGGCAGGAGAAGCTGTTGCATGCCAAAGTTCTCCGAAACGAAGTCAACGATGCGAACAAGGTATTCGAGATGGTTGCCCTGAGCCAAGATACATTCTACATGGCGCCCAACTACGCCACACCCAAGACGGATGGTGATAGCCCATACACCGGCCGTGTAACGTGTAGTTGCCCCTTCGGCGAGCTGTTGCCTCTTCCATTATTGTCTGCATACAGCTAACTTAAGCTCAGTCACCCCCGACGGGCGATCTCTTGTGGCAGTGGGATGCGATGAAGGTGTCTGGATAGGTATTCGCCATGACGCCAAGTCGCTGCGAAAGGTGCTGCACGTCAAGGCAGTGACAAACATAGCAGTATTGGAAGAGTTTGGTATTTTCTTGGTTCTCCAGGACCGAGTGAGTGAAGGCCACGCGGTGTTCGAAGTAGCGAAGCTGAATTATCATCAGACTCTGCTTGCATACCATCTTGAAGCTCTTGTGCCTTCTGCGTCCTCACCACAGGTCAGAGCTGCACCGCAACGGCTGAGTCCAGGCAAGGACGTCGTCTTCTTCAGTGTCGGCCAGCTCTCAGGCAGGACGTTAGTCTTATACATGAAGAAGAAGGGGGTGAGTGACAATGACTTAGGGACATGGATGCTGATCATCGTATTCACTAGATGGACTCACTGTTCCGAGTGCTCGAACCGATTCTGGGACGAAATGGCGAAGATGCCAATCGACAACGAAGACCGTTCGGTAACTTGCTCGGTCAGCGTGCGGAATGGTTCAGACTATACAAAGACTTCTTCATACCTACTGAAGCGCTCAATGTGCACTTCCTCAAGCACAAGTTGGCAGTGGTCTGCACCCGAGGATTCGAGATAATGGACCTTACCGAGTAAGTCCGGTCACTCGCCTTGGTTTTAGTGCTCAGCTGACCTTGCGATAGTCTCAAGGGCGGTTCGATACCTATTTTTGATCCGGCAAAGGTGCGCGACAGACCGCACTTGGCCGAGCTGCAGAGGCGTTGCGAGTCTGGCAAACCATTGGGAATGTTCAGATCCACCGAGACAGAGTTCTTACTCTGCTACGACTGTAAGTCACATGAGATCATGTTAGGCGAAGACTGACCCAGTTCGATCTTAGCCTTCGGTATTTATGTCGATCGGTAAGTCATAGTTAAAGTACGATAGGCCCGGATTTCGGCTGATCTTCCATGACTATAGTCACGGCGAACCAAATAGAGATTGCCAGCCCATCGACTGGGAAGGCCGTCCTGACTCTGTGGCGTTCCATCCGCCATACTTACTCCTCTGCTCGTCGCCCTTCATTGAAGTCAGGCATATCGACCATGCCAAGCTACTGCAGATATACACCGGCAGCGACATCAGACTCACCTGGGACGGAACAGGTGGTCAGGCAAGACCTTTCACCGACAACCCGGGTCCAAAGTGCGTACAACCTGTTCGTGGATCATTGGCTCCGATACTGATCCCTTGTTTTAGTGGTTATGGAGACGAGACGTCGAGTCAGGAGCCACGCTTGCATATCTGTCAAAGACCAGAACGTCGCGGTGGCTTCACCCAGGGTATCGGTCAGCACGTGTAAGTGGATAGTGTTTACATCATGCAATACAGACTGACTTTGGTCTAGGTTCGAGCTCACGCCGACGTTGGCATTGAACAATCCCCTGCTCAATCCCGTTCACACCCACGACTCGAATTACTTCCCTCCTGCCCCGCTCATTTCGCACGTGAGTACAGTCAGCTTCGACATATGCCTGCAGTTGTGACAAAAGCTGATCAAGTCCCACCTGCGACAGCGCCCGAGCTCTATCATGACGACGAGCACAAGCGAATTTTACTCCGGAGCTGGGACACCCATGACCATGATGACGACCAGTGGAAGCGGTGGGTACCCGGGGTACGGATACGGAACGGGAGGAGCCATGGGCATGACGCCTGCGAGAAGCGAGGTCTCGTTCGAAAGTGGGACAACGGGGACAGGAGGTGGTCATGGCAATGCCGCCGGAGGCGGGCACGTTACTCCAGGATGGTGATGAACAGCAGATGGAACTTTGTAGTAGTATGGATTTACTTGGACAGTTTGCCGAGATCAGCAGCTGGCTCCAGCTGGCTATTGCGGCGTCTACGTAACTCAGCTGGGCGGAATTCATGCGAAGAACGACTCGATACAGCGCTATGTCACGGAAACTCCATTGTAGCAGGACTCCAAGTGTGACGACCCGCAGCCAACAGATCAAACGATATGGATACATCAGGTTTTATACTTTGTGTAAAACAGCTTCTTCCGTAGTCCTCCTGCTACATTTACTTGTGCTCGATGTCGTGTCTGTGCTCGTACTTGCCAGTGGCCTCGTTGAAGACCAAAGAGTGTTTGTTGCCGGTGTCAAGGTCCTTGGGGTCGGACAATGGGGCTACCAATCGATCGTCAGTGGGTCATACTTAATTGAGTTCGACTAGACTCACCGCCTCGGTTGAAGTCAGACTCGGACGAGCTGTGCTTATCGGTCGTGCTGGACGAGTTGTTCTCTCGGTTCGATCTGTGGCCAGCAATACCAGCGGCACCGAGACCAGCGGCGCCAGCTCCGACACCGGCGGCACCCGCACCAACTCCGTGGTGAGAGGAAGTGTCGTTCGACTCTCGGTAGTGGCCGCCAGCGCCTCCTGAGGCGCCGACTCCAGTGCCGAACTGCTCGCCAGTCTGGCCCGACGAGTAATGTCCAGTACCAGTCTCGTGGCCAGAGCCAAGGGCGGTCCTGTTCTTCTCACCGGCGGCGAGACCGGTGCCGGCGCCAGCAGCAGCGAGGGCACCGGCAGCACCGGTAGCACCGTGGTGGCTGTGGCTGTGTCCGGAAGACAAGTTCTCTCCTTGAGGTCCAACTCCGGCACCAGTTCGAAGAGCGTGACCTGACAAGGAGATCAGCACGTGAACTCTGTTCAGGAGAAGGGGAACAACTCACTCTCTCCGGTCAAGGCATCCGAAGTACCCTGCCCAGCGTAGGCACCGCTGACAGCGTCACCTCGGCTCGATCCGTAATCTCCCGAGGCGGCACCAGCTCCAGCGGCAGTAGCAGCAAGAGCGGCAGCACCTGGGCCTGAGACGCCGTGACTGTCGTTGTGACCACCGGTGAACTTGTCGGCGATCGGGTGCGAAGAGTGACCTGGGAGGCCTACAAGGTCAGTACGCTGGCCGTCTAATTGATGTCTCACCTCCGGAGGCGTGTTCACCGCCTAGGCCAGCGTTGAATCCACTTCGCTCCTCTTGGGCGAACTTGCCAGCTTGCGTGTTCTGCGAGTTGACCTGGCCATGCTAGAGAACAGTCAGATCAGCCAGTCCGCCCTGAGGATATTGGGCCAGACACCCAACTTACACCTCCGGAAAGGCCGACGCCGGCGCCGTGCTCTCCCTGGTCGAATCCGTCTCTTGGGGCTGTTCCACCGCCGATTGGTTTACCGAGCTCCATGTTGATGTGAGTATTGATTAATGTGTAGTTGTAGTGGTTGACGGTGTAGACTTGGGGTCAAGTGATATAGCAGAAGGATGAAGAGAGATGATCTGCAGTGGCTACTTATGCATGCCCATCCAGCAGCCATTCGCTACGCCTCTCCTTCCAGCTGTCAGCTGGTTTCTGCCTTCCAACGCACTCTTCCTACGTCATGCAACTCCAACCGCAGCAAGGTTAGTCGCACCCTGTCACACCATAGCAGCATCATCGAAGGACCATCACAGCCGACGCAGCGTCATGTTCCGGCGATCATCCTCATAACGTCATCAGTCTGGGGTCTCCACGCCAGAGCGGACTTGGAACAGAGTCCGTCGGTCCAAATTGATTCCGGCGACCCACCCGATAAACGTTGGCCGGTTCGTCCTGGTTCGTCACAGCTCTGGCACAAGCTTTGCATAACGCTCAATCATCCGCGTTTCTCACATCGTAAATGGGAAGGGAGGATCGACTTGATGGTCAGGAATCGAGATCCATCAAAGGGAGTCAGTCCACTTTGGGCTGCAGTGGGCTGTGGAATGCCCCGGAAGCCGGCTGATCGAGTATTCTGCCTCAACTTTGCAGCTTCTGCCTCAACTCCCACTCATCGTCAACTCTTGGTCCATCGTGCATCAGGCCACATCAGGCCATCAGCATCAACAATGGACGATGGGTGATCGAGTTTGGGTCCCAGCGACGCCGACTGAAGTCTCGCTGAGCTCAATTTTGATTTCGATCTCTGCTTGCATACGTTCTGCGCAATATGATGGACCGACGGGACTTGACAATACGACTCACTAATGAGGATCAGGAGCGGCAATACATCTCCGCAATGCACGACTACGAGCCGTGGTCCCAGGCGCAGGGACAGTCATTCGAGGTAAGCACTGATGAACTGCTCGCATGAGAATTGATTGCTGACGACGCGCCAACTTGTTGCAGCAATTCCTCGAGCGGATGGAGGCAGAGCATCGTGAAGGCGCATGGATCCAGAATGGCAGGGGTCTTTCATGGTGAGTGCTGGCGTCCTGATAGTAGTCAGGTGGACATCTGCGTGGAGATTCCACCTGATGATCTCGCCCAGGGCTCTAGTACATCGATCAGATTATGATGGAGAAGTGTTGGCTGCATGTAAGACTCATAGGACTCGCGCTATGGTCAAGCGACAAGACGGAGATGCCATAGAGCCAGCTTGGTTCTACGGCGTGACTTCTGTCATTGCTCCGAAGAAACATAGAGGTGAGCAGCTCACTTTAGCCCCATATGGAACCAGTAGTTTTGTGCTGACACGATCATCACACAGGAAAGAAGTACGCCATGATGATGCTTCAACAATTGCATTACCTCCTCGCCCCAGCGGATGTGTTGCCCGCCTATCCTTCCTCCTTCCGAATGGGGTCAACCACCCACGCTCTCGTCCGAGGAGAGGTTTTTGGTGCCGCCTGCAATGTGCTCCTTTCTCAGCTCTGACATTGGCCCGACTTTCTACGAAAAGTGCACTATCGGCCTCGACAAACCGGGCTGGGTGGTGGATTCTGATAATCAACATCAAATCGAATGGTCCATCAATACAATCACGCGAGACTCCCTTCCTGCACCTGTAGACTCGCCTGGTGGTGTTGACAACTGGTCCCTGCTCTATGACCGAGACATGCAGGATCTCGTGTTGGACCTATCCGCTCTGGCCAAAGACAGCCTAAACGACATGCAGCCCTCCTTACCCGTCGCTCTGCGCCAGGACCCGGCGTCTGATGGCCTATTGGACTTTATCCATCGACGCTCGACATTCGGTCCGCAGCCCAGGTGGAGGGACACGTCACACCCAGACTGGCCGGCAAACGAGCATCGAGCCGTGAGAAAGCTCAATCAAGTTGGCACGGTAACCATAATCATGTTCACCATCTCGAACTACGAGATCGTCCCTGAAACATTCCTGATCACGTATATCCATAACCTCCTTCCTGGTGATGTGAGCAGTCTGCTCGACAAGCTGGACGAGGTGTGTGCGGGCACTGGGTTGAAGAAAGGCCTCGTTTGGGACATCGCACACTCTAGCCCTCTTGGGGAGGCGTGGCTCGAGGCTGAAGGTAGGAAGGTGGAGTGCAGCCAGAGAGGAGGGATCGATGGGCATCTGCTTGCTCTGGCGTGGTACACCCAAACTGGCGAGGGTGAATTCGTGGATAGTCAGATGTACAACTGGTTATAGCTTCAACGAGTATGCAGCAACCTACTTCATCTGACAGGAGTGGAGCGTGTGTCAAGTAGTCATTGATCCTGCCAGTCATAAGCACGCGATCGTTGTTAGGCGACACCAAAGCATCCCAACGACCTCCCGCAACGACAGCTCCGCGCTCATCACTGGATCCGACTGTATCTAGGGTGACCGAATCAAATTGATTCCGTGATTTTGAGTCAGAGATAAGGAATTGACGGAAATTTCTTGCGACGAGTTAAAAACCTGTATCGTCAACAACGACATCAGTGAGCTCCCAGTCGACGCCGACGACCCAAACCCCGTTCGACGTTGCAAGGGCTGCAGGATACTCGCCGTCTGCTCTCATCTGCCCGAAAACGAATCCGAGGGAACGATCACCTAACGCCCCGGTGTGGGATATCAACCGTCCCCAAAAATGATGCGAACGGTCCGACCAACCTCGGTCGCTGTTCGACCCCGAACCTTCACGACATTGAGGAATGCCCGGATAGTCCCTCAAAACCTATCGAAGAGGAGCTATGCCGTTGCGGCCCCGGCTGTCGGATCTTATGGACCTACAGATGAGCCCACGCTCAACTCCCCATCAGAGTTGGCCAGGCGAATCTCGGCTAAAGTCCTCCCCCGACTAGAAAAGCCAGACATCAAGAAGGTCTTGGTTGTCGGGTCCGGTGGTCTCAGTATTGGACAGGCTGGAGAGTTCGACTACTCTGGATCTCAGGCGATCAAAGCTCTTCGAGAGTCAAACATCGATACTATCCTAATCAACCCCAATATCGCTACTATCCAGACCTCGCATCACCTCGCCTCGCAAATCTACTTCCTCCCCGTCACTGCCGACTACGTTGCCTATGTTCTTGAGAAGGAGAGACCAGATGGTATCCTCCTGACATTTGGTGGACAGAGTGCCCTCAACGTTGGTGTCCAGTTGGACAAGATGGGTGTCCTTGAGCGTCTGGGTGTCAAAGTTCTCGGTACCCCAATCAGGACACTGGAGGTCTCTGAAGACCGAGACCTGTTCGTTCAGGCTCTGAATGGTGAGTCACCTCCGGTTTGTACAGTTCCGAACATTGCTAAATATTCTTCGACTGCCAGAGATTGACATTCCCGCTGCCCAGTCCACTGCCGTGTCGACTATTCAAGCCGCTCTTGACGCTGCCAAGGTCATTGGCTACCCCATCATCCTTCGTTCGGCCTTCTCCCTCGGAGGTCTTGGATCCGGGTTCGCGCACGACGAGGAGGAGCTGAGGAACTTGTCCGCCAAGTCTTTGGCTCTCAGTCCTCAGGTCTTGATTGAGAAGAGTTTGAAGGGCTGGAAAGAGGTCGAGTATGAGGTTGTCCGAGATGCCGCCGACGTGAGTGGCCATGATGGAGTAGCGATGAGGCATAGCTAATCCCTGATGCTCAGAACACTATCATCTGCTGCAACATGGAGAACTTCGACCCATTGGGCACGCATACTGGTGACTCTATCGTCGTCGCTCCATCCCAGACCCTCTCGGACGACGAGTACCACATGCTCCGATCGGCTGCTATCAAGATTGTCCGACACGTTGGTGTCGTCGGTGAATGCAACGTGAGTCCTGTAGAGCTGCATGAAATAGCTAGTCTGATGCCTTGTAATCAGGTGCAATATGCTCTGGACCCCAACAGCCGAGACTATCGAGTCATTGAAATGAACGCTCGTCTCTCCCGTTCGTCGTAAGTACAGCCGTAAAATCACGATAGCGACCTTTGACTGATTTCCGGCCGCAGGGCTCTCGCCTCGAAGGCTACTGGATACCCTCTTGCCTACACCGCCGCCAAGATCGCTCTCGGCCACACCCTGCCCGAGCTTCCCAACGCTGTGACCAAGTCTACCACTGCTTGTTTCGAGCCATCGCTTGATTACATTGTGACCAAGATCCCCAAGTGGGACTTGGCCAAGTTCCAGCATGTCGAGCGTAATGTCGGATCCGCCATGAAATCCGTCGGTGAAGTCATGGCTATTGGAAGGACGTTCGAGGAATCGCTCCAAAAAGCTATCCGACAGGTCGACCCCAACTTTGCTGGATTTGACGCTTACTGGAAACCCGAGGACATGAAGACTGCTCTGACGGAGAACAACGACAGGCGTCTCTTTGCTATCGCTCACGCCATGCTCAACCTCAACTACACTGTCGACCAGCTGCACGACCTGACCAAGATCGACAAGTGGTTCTTGTACAAGCTGGAGAACATTGTCGCGGTCTACAAGATGGTCCAGAACACGCCCGTCGAGCAGTGGACAAAGGAGACCGTCATGACCGCCAAGAAGACTGGTTTCTCGGATCTCCACCTCTCGCAACTCTGCGGCAAGACGGAAGACGAGGTCAGGGCTATTCGAAAGTCGTTCGGCGTCACTCCTTTCGTGAAGCGAATTGACACGCTTGCTGCCGAGTTCCCCGCTTACACCAACTACTTGTACACGACTTACAACGCCACTACCCACGACCTCGAGTTCGACGAACATGGAACAATGGTCCTTGGTTCCGGTGTCTACCGAATTGGTTCATCCGTCGAATTCGATTGGTGTGCTGTCACTTGTTCCCGAGCTATCCGAGCTCAGGGCAAGAGGACCATCATGATCAACTACAACCCGGAGACCGTGTCGACCGACTTCGACGAGGCTGACAGGCTGTACTTTGAGGAGCTTGGCTGGGAGCGAGTCATGGACATCTACGAGCTGGAAGCCGCCGAGGGTGTCGTTGTCTCTGTTGGAGGTGAGCGGGTTTCAGTAGATATCAACGAGGTCACACACTAACGAAGATTTAGGTCAATTGCCCCAGAACATCGCTTTGAGGTTGAAGAACTCGGGCGTCAACGTTCTTGGTACCGACCCCGAGCAGATTGACAACGCCGAGGACCGACACAAGTTCTCGTCGATCCTTGACTCTGTTGGTGTTGATCAGCCAGCTTGGGTCGAGGCTACCAGTCTCGAGTCTGCCAAGGAGTTCGCCAACAAGGTTGGGTAAGTCATGCGATCGTTTGAGTACTTGGTCATCGGGACTGATGTCGTGGGAACAGCTACCCTGTTCTCATCCGACCCTCTTACGTCCTTTCCGGTGCTGCCATGAACGTCGTTTACGACGAGTCTGCTCTGCAACACAACCTATCTGCCGCTGCCAACGTCTCGCCATTGCACCCCGTCGTCATCAGTCAATTCATCGACAATGCTCAGGAAATCGACATTGACGCCGTTGCCCACAAGGGTAAACTCCTCGTTCACGCTGTTTCTGAGCATGTCGAGAACGCCGGTGTCCACTCTGGAGACGCCACTCTTGTCCTGCCACCATACTCGCTGCCCGAGTCCGAAATGGCCCGACTGAAGGAAATCGCCGTCAAGGTCGGAAAGGCATTCGACATATCTGGACCATTCAACATGCAGATCATCCGGAAACCACCCGTGAACGGACAGGAAAGCGAGCTCAAGGTCATCGAGTGCAACTTGCGAGCTTCCCGAAGTTTCCCATTCGTCTCCAAGGTCCTCGGCACAAACTTCATCGACATCGCCTCTGCCGCCATCACCGGCGTCAACGTCCCAGAACCCGTCGACTTGATGAAGGAGAAGAGGGATTACGTTGCTATCAAGGTGCCTCAGTTCTCGTGGACCCGTCTTCCCGGTGCCGACCCCTTCCTGTGAGTGCGAAGAGCTTGTAGCGTTGAATGGCTTACTGACACTTGACGTAGCGGTGTTGAGATGGCTTCGACTGGAGAGGTCGCTGCTTTCGGTAAAGACATTCACGAGGCTTACTGGACTGCCCTGCTATCTGTCAACGGAATGAAATTGCCCCGACCCAACTCTGGCTTCCTGCTTGGTGGAGATATCTCCAGGCCCGAGATGATCACCGTCGCCAGCAACTTGATCAACCTTGGTTTCAAGCTCTACACGCATTGTAAGTGCCACACATCGGTGTGTCTGTACTGTATCTAACGCTATCATAGCGGCCGAGGTCGAGTCTCATATCAACGCCCAGCCATACCTTGGCATCAAGAAGATCATGGTTCCCGTTAAGGACAAGAGGAAGCTGCACGAGGTGAGCAAGGATATGATGAGTCTTGTGGGAGTGTGACTGACTCGTTCATAGGTTCTTGAGGAGAACGAGATCACTACCGTGATCAACATCTCCCGATCCCGAGCCCCAACCGTTAACGACCAGGATTACGCCTCTCGACGAGCCGCCGTCGACTTCGGTATTCCCGTAAGTAGGATGATGCGTAGGATCACTGAATCTGTGTGACGATTTGCTGACTTTCTGGCTCGCAGCTTATCAACAACGCTAAACTCGCTGTCCTGTTCACCGAGACATTGCAGAAGAAGTTCCACCTGAACCCACTGCCATACGTCGAGGGCACCAACCCTCCAGAGGTCAAGGTACGTTGAAGTCGACCGATTCGTGTGAACGAGTACTGATCTGATTTCGCTGCAGTCGTGGAAGGAGTTTGTGCCTTCTGAGAACAACATCCACTAGACATAGACTCGCAATTTGCTCAGCCTCGCGCCATCTTCGCAGAGGCAAGGCATATCTTTGCACCACGATCACGACTCATCACCTCTTTTGTGCTTATATACATACATTCAACCACCATCTCCGCGGCCTGCCACCGTCTTGACTTACAGAGACGAGTCTTGCATATACCCATAATCAAATAGCCCATGCGCATGCACCAGGGATCCTAGACACGCACGGTGTTTAGTAGACGAGGTTACCAAAGTGCCACATTGTCAAATACCGATTTCGGGCTTTTCGGACTTTGACCCCGCAGCGAAATTCGAGTGCCACAGTGGGAATGTCCGCGCGGGTGAGCGAGTGAGTGGGCGGGGAGGGTGTGAGGGAGGGGGGAGGTAGCCGGGGGGGGGAATGGACGGGCGAGCAGCGAGCAGTAGTGACATCTCTAGCACAAGTCCTAGTCGACGAGCAACAACCCCCGTCTATCAGACAAAACCCCTTTAGCTCTACTCTAGTAGATCAAACAAAGGTGAGTACTGGACGTCATCAACACGGGAGAAGGACAAGGAGAAGGCATGGATTGGACTGGAATTTAATTTGGGAGGACATTGGCTGATCTTTTTACCATCCTTCTCTGTATTCTACCGACAACTCAATTGTCGACAACTACTCGTCGTACATCCCATCACAACTCGCTCTCGAACCGACTCGCAGACTGCAAAGCAGCAAACAGAGCAACCGCAACAATGTCGGTTGTCTCAAGGAACCCTTTCGACGCTCTTGGTGGTAAGTGATGTTCGCAATGTCGAAGGAGTTTCGCAGGCTGGAATTAGGAAACCGGAGTACTCTGAGATGGATGCAGAGAGCGCGGACAAACAAGGGGAGGGTTATGAAGGCTATGAAGAGAGCACAAACTGGGGTGTCATCGCGAACCAGACGAAAGGAACCATGATCTCGACCGGAGCTCAGTGTTGACGACGTACTCTCAGAGGACGGAGACTCTCCAGCCCCCGTCAAAGCCCCCGCCGCCGCTACCACCGGCGCCGCTGCCAAGAAGGCCACTGAGACCGTCCAGCGAGACGTCCCAGGATCTGGCCGAGGTGGACGAGGCGGACGAGGCGGACGAGGCGGTGACCGAGGATCGAGGCCATCGCGAGGAACCCCTAGGGAGGACCGAGGCCCAAGGCACACTGCCCAGGAGCCCGCCAGCGGCGTCGCTGAGGGCTTCGAGGACCCAGCCGGTTTCGACGGAGAGCGAGTCGGTGAGTGGAATATGCGCTATAGTGTAAATGGTATCGTCAGCCTAACAGTTTCTTAGCTCCCCCCAAGAAGGCCCACCACGGACCAGACAGGCACACCAAGAACCCCAACAACCGAGGTGGCTACACCTCCGGCGGCCACTCGTCCCGAGGATCCGGTGCCGTCCGAGGCGCTAAGACCCCCGCCTTCGGCGGTGAGAGGAGACAGTTCGAGCGACGAAGCGGTGGTTACCAGGACAGCCAGAAGAAGGTCGAGTCCGGATGGGGTGCCAACGAGGGTTCCGCCGAGCTGAGCGGTGAGTTAATTGTATCATAGTGCCGTCTGTACCTTTGCTGACCCATTCACAGCCGAGGTCGAGGGCGAGAAGGACGCCGCCGACGAGGAGACCGCTCCTCAAACCCCAGCTGCTGAGGGTGATGGAGGATGGGGCGCTTCTGACGAGCCAGCCGCCGCTGCCACCGGAGGATGGGGCACTGACGAGCCAACCGCCGCTGCCACCGGCTTCGGTGACGATGCCGAGGAGACCCCAGAGGAGCCAGAGGAGGTCCAGAAATCGTACGAGGAGTACCTCGCCGAGAAGGCCGCCGCCGCTCTCGAGTTCGGCAAGAAGGAGGTCCGACAGGTCTCCGAGGCTGCCCTCGAGGGCACCGCCTTTGTCCGAGAGGGCATTGTCGACTTCTTCTCTGGCAAAGTGAGCAGATCGTTTCCCCTCGTGTGATGCAGGCCAAAGAGCTAACAACTCCCGTAGGAGAAGACCACCACCAAGGCTGCCAAGCCCAAGAAGGAGAAAGTCTTCATCGAGGTCGACGGACAATTCGCTCGACCAGCTTCCGACCGACCAACTCGAGGTGGAGACCGAGGACGTGGCGGACGAGGTGGTGGTCGAGGTGGAGACCGAGGTGGACGAGGACGAGGTGCCCCCAGAGGTGCTCGAGGTGGATTCGGCGGCGCCAACAACCGAGGTGGTGCCCAGGGCCTCAACAGCACCGACGAGAAAGCCTTCCCCGCCTTAGGAGCTTAAAGTGGATCTCAGCATCCTCTCGACCCTCTTCAGTCTGCGCCTGCGTCTGTAGTGGAGACCAAAAACTCAACAAAATCATCACACTCGCCTAGCTCACCCATCCCCGATTCCCCATCTCTGGACATGGTCATGTCCTGTGCATATCGCTCGTCCGTTCCCCTTTCCCTGCACATTCTCATACATCTTCTCTATTGCCTCCACATCATGAATACCTGAGCATCTCTTGGAGTACAGAAGGGGGTAGTGGCAGTAGCAGTACATGATACGAGATACTGAAACACAAAAATGCAAACAGTATGCCTGGCTTGGGGTTCGCATTGTTGGGCCACAGTACCTACCGTGTCCGATCAGTGTGTTATTTCCTGTTGCATCGATCAGCGGTCTCGAAGCTGGGTCCGAGAGCGCTCCAGCAGGTGAGCGAATTTCTCGGCCGCGCTTGGGTGGTGGAAGTCGCCGCCAAGCGGGAGGACCTGCGACGTTTGACGTTGAACTGCGAGTGGCGTCGGCCATCCAGTCGTCCTACTATACCACCCTTCACACCCACTGCTGTACCGTGAACCTTTGTCCTGTATCCTTGCATTCAACACGCCCATCAACACGCAGATCGCACGAGAGCCTCGGCAAAGTTGCAAGTAATCGCAATAACGACGCACAAAGCACAAGAGGATCACACCCCTCCACCAACTCAGTCACCGCCTTGAAGCAAAAGGGTGTCTGGATCGAACTCGTGTAGCAAAGTCTCGCTTTGAATACTAGGAGAGCAAAGCATCAGAGGGAATATCGACATCATGGCCGACGATAGCTCAATGAAGGCCGTCCAGGTCAAGCTGGTCTTATTAGGTACGTCGTATCTGTTCGACTCGACCGCTCCACTCCCTCTTTGTCTATCAGGGTCGCGTCGCGGTGTCTTAGCGGACTTCCAGAACGTCGGCCTGGATAGACATCGCTACTTCAGTTGTGATACTATTGGGTCTCTGCGCTAACGAATATATCCTTCGCGACTCTTGTCTCATCACTCGTTCACCTTCACCACCTATCTCAATTGTCAACCTGTATCCTCATATCTTGGCGCTTCTTCTCGCTCGATGCGACTATTGCCCTCGAACAGGTGAAGCCGCCGTCGGAAAGTCCTCTCTGGTGATGAGGTTCTGCTCGAATGATTTCAACGAGAACACTTCGCCGACCATCGGCGCGGCGTTCCTTACACAGAGTGGGTCCATGCGGAAGCTTGGCGTCAGATGTGCCGCTTACTGATATTGGTGTCCAGAGTGTAGACTAGAGAACCGGATCGTCAAGTTCGAGATCTGGTAAGTCAATCGCTCAGCTGCCTCGGTGTGTATTCCTTCTCAGCTGACGCGATAACAGGGACACAGCAGGACAAGAACGTGTGGGTAGATGAACGCTTCGCTCGATTGGTCTTAACTGATCGTCTTTAAATCAGTTCCACTCGCTGGCACCCATGTACTACCGAAATGCTGCGGCCGCTGTTGTTGTCTACGACATCACAAAAGCAGTAGGTTGCCCGGCCGATAAATCGACAAGCGATTTGGGCACTGACTTCAGAGGTAGGCTTCGCTGGAAAAGGCCAAAGCTTGGGTCAAGGAGTTGCAGAGGCAGGCAAACCCAAACATTGTCATTTGTCTAGTAGGAAACAAGGTGCGCCCATAGCTGTCATGCTAGTGCCTCAATCAGCTAAGTACACCATAGCTCGATCTAGTTTCGGATGTCCCCGGCAAGTCGACCACTGCCGCCGTCGAGTCGAGCGAGGTCGAGGAGGCTGAGCGGGAGGAGACTGAGGAGGATGACGATGCGACTCCGCCACCGCCATCAAGTGCAAAGAAGGCTGAGGACGTTGAGGCGGACGAGGGAGATGACCTGAGACAAGTATCTACAGCGGAGGCAGAGGCTTATGCGAAGGAGAGCAACCTCCTCTTCTATGAGGCATCGGCAAAGGTAAGTGAAGGAGCGACGCGGCAGCCAAGTTGAGTCTGATGCTGATACTCCCTGCGTACTAGACCGGTGCCAACGTCTCCGAGCTCTTCACCGAGATTGCCAAGACCATACCGATGGATGCGATCGCGCCAAAGCCTGCAGCTGGAGCCGCTGGGAAGAAGAGACAGGCGGGTCAGGCCCAGGACGAGCAGCGGGTCAATCTCGATGGTCAGCAGGCAAAGAAGGGTGGTTGCTGTTAAGCGAGCAGTCGGTGCGGTGCTTTTCTTCTGAGGAGTCGGTGTCGTTAGCTCGCCGGTCTTTCTAGCTTCTGTCCGTTTGATTCTCGTTTCGATTCTGTTTTTGCAGATTGTACTATTCGACCTTGATTTCCCTATGATATACGATGAACAGGATGACCGGCTGTACTGCATTGATCCTTGGCGATGCTGCATCATGACAGAACTTCCGGGTCTCTCGATGTATAAACTCACACTACGGCTGGCTCAATCCGAATCGACCACGAGCCCATTGAGCACTGTTGGATCGACATCGCTCTCTGCCAGTTCCTCCTCTTCTTCCGGGTCTGGCGGATCTGGGGGGTTGAGATCGCCTTCGCCCATCGGATCATCGCCGTCTATCGCATCTGCGTACAGATCGAACACTGCGTCTGCCTCTGGACCCTCGACCAGAGTCTCCAGCACATCCTGGGCCATCTCTGCAAATCGTCAGCTATCAACCCCAGAATATTATTTGGCGGAAAGGGGCTAGCTCACCTTGAATGAGGAGCAGGATATTCTCATTCTCGACATCGATCACATCGCCCGGCACGCCATAACTCAGCAAGCCCATCACAGCGACGAATTGATGTCCGAAGCCATTGAATTCCCTCGTGCTGTCTGCCTCTCTGACTATTCTTACAAAGTCGACGCCTAAGGGGTATTCGGGGCCTATTGGCGGGTCCAGCTTGTCGAGCTCTGTATCGGGCCCAGAGTTGGCGTATCCCGGTAAGGGATTTTGCGGAGATTGTGATTGAGCCTGAGAAGCCGGAGGGATGTGAGCCTCGCCGTGAGTCAAGCTCCGAGGATAGGCTACAGGGTAGATGAGGTGATGCAAGAGGGACAGCGCCTGTTGGACGATCCTCATCGACCTACAGGGGATCCATCAATATGGGAAGTTCCTCCAGCGGGATAGACTTACCTCTCCGTGTCGTGATCATCGATGCAGATGCCCCAGACTTTATGCGACTCTCGCCGCAGGAACAGCGTCAACGCCACTGTCACCAGTGTCTTCTCGCCAATGAGCTGTGTGGCGTCGGGGTCGGCCAGTGTCATCATAGACAGACCGTGGATGAGCAAAGTCGTCATTTCGTACACCTAAGTCAAGATGTCAGCGCATCCTCTTCATCCAGCTGAGGGCAACTTGCACGACTTACATAGTCCTCAGATGCGCCTTGGGGCGGGTGAAGTATTAATCGACTGATGCGCTCCAGTACAGGCTGATCCCCGGGGTACCCGTGTGTCTTACTTGACATGTTCATAGGTCGGAAGTTGGTCCGGTCTATAGATTGTTTTATCAGATGACGACTTGTGATCGAGCTCGTTTAGACTTACGGGACCCCGCTGCCCATATTAACTTGACACCCGCCATGATGATTTCCGGCTCGAGTCGATTGTCCGTTGTCCGCATGATGATCTCCACCAGATCATCTTGGCCCCTTGAGAGGCAATTAGTCAGCCGCAGACTCAGCCAATCTTGTACGACGACTCACCAGCTTCCCTCTCCTTGAAGACATACCGCAGTGGCCAGATCACATAATGCCTCTCCGAGCTCTTTGTACCAGTAGTGTATCTTTGGATTCACCGGTGGTGGGGTCACAGGTCGACGGACATCCTGAGTGCGGACATATGGCTCGATAGCGTCGTCCGATTGTGCCTTGACCTCGGGCACGTTCGCGTCGCTTTTGCGGAGTCGATCTGAAAGCTCTCTACGCAGATAGTCGACGAACACGCAAGAGGCAATGAATCGCAGCGTCTCGCTCAGCGGTATTGTCTGCACGAGAATAGGGGCGAAGCGATCAAATCGCCATACCGTGCTGCTCAACAGGCGCAACACATTGATCAGAGCGGCGAGCTAAAGATAGCAGATCAGCTCATGCTCAAATGGATCTTCGATCCCATGGCTCTCACATCCTCGTATGTAATCGGCTTCTCCGGGAATTCTCCGGTGTCCTCCAAAGCATCCTTAGTCTGCAGTATGTCGAGGCACGTCTTTGCTAGTTGCTCTAAAAGGGCGTCCATGTCCAGGCCGTCGTCTCCACAAGCTTGAAGCAGCCCGACACAATGTGACGAACTTGGATGGTGACTGATGAGCCGGAACAGAGTCGGCTGTAATGTCGAAGCCTTGTCTCGAGCTGTCTGGAAAGGTGAAAAGGGTGTATCGTTGAAGAGATGATAGAGCAGCTGTGGAAAAGGTCAACATCGTTGCTATGGGTATGATCAGGCAAGAACAACAAGCTTACCTCCGCCTTGGTTTGCTCCTCTTCGAGGACAAAACCAGCTTCCTGTATATCCGGGAAATCAAGCATCATGACGTCCCCGCCATCATCATACACTGATTGTACAGGGCTGCTCGGCCCCGCTGCATTCTCATCCTCTGACACGCGCTGCGACAAGGCGGGGCGCGGAGTCGCGACTTTGACTGGCGAAGGTGTGGGAGTGCGTTGGAATGGAGTTGGCTCTCGTTTCTGTTTCTTGACTTTGACTTGGGGGACTGAAGCGAAAGCGTCGTTGAAGCCGGCAAACTTGGGCACTGGAGGAGCGACTGAGGGCAGGGCTTTACCTATGCAACCGATCAGCTCGCAAAGTCTCCGGCAGCGATCGGGTTGCGTGGGATTTACCTTTCCCCTTGATTGTTCGGAGAAGAGATTCTCCGTGGCTTTTGCCTTGAGGTGAGCCATTGCGCATAGGCGTCGACATTGGTCTCTGGCTCGAGGCACGAGTCTTCAAGACCGAATTATGAGCTGCGTGGTTCTTATGCAAAGTCAATTGTGTGCTCCTCAATCATGAACTGGCCTACTCACCGCAAAGACGGCCTGAGTCTTTACATTTTCGACCTGTCGCTGAGCCTCCTTGTCCCTCTCTCGGAGTCGGGTCTCCATGTCGGTAATTGTATGTCGCAATCTCTCCGCCTCGGCGAGGTGTTTGGTGATTTCCTAAGACGGGGACTGGGTCAGCGAGCACTTGTACAGACTGGGCATTAAGCGGGACGTGACTCGGCTAGTGACACCACTCACTTCCTGTTTCTTTCTCCTGACTTGCTCTGCTTCGCCCTTGGCCGTCCACATTTCCTCCTGTAGCTGCTTGTACTTAGTTGTCATATCCTCATCGTCCTCTCGGGGCTTATCGCTAGCTCCCTGGCCACGCTCATCCTGGCCATCAAGCTGCCTTCGATCTTCCTCCCGCTCCCGTGCTTCCCGCTCTGCCAAGATCCTCTCCTCCTGCTCAGCTACCTTGAGTTTCAGCCGGGCCAGTTCTTCCTCCGCAGCTTCTCGTCGTCGCCTCTCCTCATCCAGCTCCAATGCGGTCTTTCTAGCCAGGCTACCTTGCGATGAAGGCAATACTTGCTGACCTTGTGAAGAGGATTGCGATTGTATTGCGGACATCTGGCCTCCAAATCCACGAGAATTTGTGCGAGCTACCGGGTGATGTCCAGCCGACATTGACCTTGATAAAGTACGATCATTCGAAGGAAACTTGTCCGCTTTTGGAGCTGCCTTGGCTTGTGACAATGGATTGACAGACTGGAGGATTGGTTTGGCTTCAGGTGCTTTGTGGACATTGGCTGTAGCTGCAGCTATGGCCGCTCGTCGAGCAGCAGCTCCTTCCGACGCCCGGGCTTGGCTGGCTGCATGTAGCAAAGCTCCGCCACCTTCCCCGAATCCGTACGCCCCATCAGGCTTGACAATCACATCCGGATATTCCTCAGTGAGTCTCTTCTTCCCCTGGGCCTGAGTCCCCTTTGCAATCTCGCCCTTCCAGTATGCCTGTCGCTCATCAATGGAAGTGATGTGTCGATCGATATTTCCTTCGACCACCCTCTTTCCTCCTTCTTGCCAACCAAATCCTCCTACTCCAGCTCTAGGCTCCGTATTGAGAGGCGCTGGGGCGTTCCTTCCTCCGAAATTCCCCTTTCCATTCTTCGTAGTGGTCGATGGGCCCGAAGGCCCAGCTTTGGGCTGAGCCATGGTATGGTGGTATTTTTGCATAATCCGATTTTTGGCAGGGACTTGGGCTGCCTTGGCTTGAGCCTCCAGAGCTGCGAGCGTCTCATTGTCGTTGAAGAGATCGTCGTCGTCGTCGAAGGGGTCAGACGACGTCATGTCGCTCTAGGTCTATCCGGTCAGACTGTCTTCTTCCGCAGAGACGAAAGCGTTGATACTTGCAACTCACCAGCGGGGTATACTATAGAAGATCATACCGAGGCGCAGATGGTGTTTCAGTCCCCTAGCTGCCGTTTCGTGGCTCCCTTCCTCTCTTTCTACACTTCTAGGTGATGTGGACACTGATGTCGACGGACATGAGGAAATGCGATACTTGACCGTCCCGAGTTACGCGACTGTGACTTTTGAGGAGACCTCCACCTCGACCGCAGCGGAATCAAATCCACGTGACTTGTGGTTGCCCTCCCCAGCTGTGAGCTCCTCGGCCATCGGCGCTGGCTAATTCTTCACCTTGCTCGTCACACCACTATCACAGGAGTACCCGGCTTCCTTACTGTATGCAGGTAGTGGGTACACCCAGCCGGACGTCGAGCAAGATACAGCATGGCATCTCATGGCATCTCCTTGGCTCATGGAGTCATGGCGCCGGGGAAAACAAAGCAGCTTGGAGGACCCGGACTTTGCCGACACGATGGAAGTCAAGATCAAGAGCTGCTCTGAGACTGAGACTCATGCCAAAAGCAGACTCTGACTCTATACGACCGAGGCAGGTCGAGCAGCTATCAAGCTTGCTATGAACGATGCGTGCGAGTGCGCAGTTGCCGCCGACGCCGCTCGAGACTCGAGGCAATGCGAGGATGCTCGGCAGTCTCGGGGACTAATTGTCGTGCCGGTCGCCGAAGTCCGAAAATAAACGAGCTGGCAGAAGAACGAATCGCAATCGACTTATCTGATAGCGACAAACAGGGAGTGCTCGACTGACTCAGCTTTGACTTTTGCATCCCATCCCATTGCACCTCATCGCATAAGTTCCACTGGAGCAGGTTCTGTAAGCAGGTCCGCTAGCTTGCTCCGGTCTACCAAGCATCCCATCAAGAACATCACTATTCGAACAGAGACTACACAGACATGTTCAAAAAGCTTACCTCTGCAATCTCTTCCCTCTCGGTGTCAACACCCAGCGCTCCCGGACACCGCAACAGAGCAACCGAGTACGTCCAATATGCCAACGAGCTCGCTGCTGCCAATGTCAGCGTGGATGTGTCCGACTGTGCGGCCTGCGAGGAACCATGCACAGCTCCTAAGGGGGAGGATGCTGCGGGAACGATAGTCGACGGTGGAAATATCTGGAACGGCAAGTCATACGACGACTACGTCCTGGACACGTATGGAGACCTGGGAGAGCTCCCGAGTGGCTTCGATGTCGATTGGGAGACCGATCTAGCGGGGTCGTCAACAGTCCCCAAGGGCCGTATCGTGATCATCTCCACGGGCAAGAGCGATTGGGAAAGGGATCATACGGTAAGTCGCGGTACGGACGGAGGTGTCGGCACTTACGAAGAATGCTGCTGACGACATCGGTGCTAGGATGAGAAGGATGGCCTGCCTCACAAGCTAAACAAGCATATCCAATCCGTTACTTGGCCAAAGATCGCAGACAAGAAAGGCGACAAGGGATCCTCCCGACCTCCAGTCTCGGACTACGTCGGACCAGCTGCCGATCTCACACAGTCTGTCCCACCGAGCATGTACTCCTCCTCGCTCATCTCGCAGTCGGACGACCCTGAGGACCAGACTGTACTTGTGTTTCCCGACTGGAAGGTGGTTCACGAGGTAGAAAACTCGAATGACGGGGCAAAGGCATTGTTCGAAGCCACACTCCAGGGCGGGCTGAGCAGGGGTGGAGCCAAAGTCGGCGAGGATTCGGGTGTTGGTAGATTGAGAAGCTGGACGATGCCATATAGAGCAATTGTCCTTCTCTGTGAGTCTGCCCTTAAATTACGATTGTCGACAGATACTGATGACCTCACAGGCTCGCACAAGAGACGAGACAAGAGATGTCACATTGCCGCACCACTCCTTCGATCAGCTCTGATCACCTGTCTTGCCAAGCACGAGATCACGGTCGACGAGACGGGTTCCTCGTTGATCAATCTTGATGGACCGCCAATAGAAGAAGTTGGCGCCGACCCTGAGAGCAGGGACGCAGAGGTCATCAAGCGGGTCAAGGGGATCGAAGGCGTGAGCGGCGGAGAGGGCGGCGAGGTTGGTATCTTTAACATCAACCACCTCGGAGGGCATCGTTATGCCGGAGTCATGCTGGTGAGTCACCATATATCGTCAACGGTCGTACTGCATGCTGACCGAAGAACTAGGTCATGTTCCCGAGCGGGGCATATCTCAGCTATGGCCGTGTCACTCCTCAAGAAATTCCACGTGTGGTGGAAGAGACGATATTGAAGGGGAAGATCGTGCCGGGATTGCTGAGAAGCGCAGCGGGTGTGCAGAAGGAGAATGGCAAGGGCTTTCTCGGGTGGTGATTAGTCTTGTGTAGAAGCTTATGGTATACAGTACCACTGTCTCTCACGAGACTGTGCCAGAGACCGTCATTCGAGCACAGCACGAGCGCATAAGGGTTCCATACCGTACCCTGTATTGTACCGTTAGCGACTAGTCGACCGGCATAGTCCGACCTCCACCTCAAGTTGCTGAGTGGACAAGTCGCAAGTTGTGCGTTGATCAATGTTCCTTCTCTACTTTTCGGTCACACCCCTAAGCTATCATACAGGACCCTTGGTAGTCTGGACTGCGCAACTCAAGCAGATCCTCCAACACGACTCCCACCTGGACACCATCCTCATGCCTACTCGGCCAACCCCGCCCTCGCCGAACTCACCAGACCGACCGAGAAAGCTGCCAAAGATGGAAGACTCTGTAGACCTGAACGAAGCTGTCACTGCGACTCAGGAGATCCCATCGTGAGTACATATATCCTTCTCGTAGGATGTGGGCTCGGTGGCTGATGGGACTGCCGCAGATATCGACCAGATGCCAAAGCCCGTCGTTACGATAGACAACTCAGGTCAGCTACGTTGTCACTGGGCACTCATCGCTGTTCTCAATTGATGTGCTGACGCTTTGAGCTAGACTATGGGCATCTGCTGGCCAGCGATCACTTGAACAAGCCCGTGTCCTGCTTATTGGCGCCGATGCGGCTGGATCACAGGCTCTGAAGAATTTGGTACTGCCAGGTTCGTTCATTTGGCTGCAGTTTGGGATAGCGCTGAAATCATGAGCTCTAAACAGGGATTTCCCACTTCACGGTCCTATCATCTCGATTGACCACCGCTCAAGATGTCGCTACCGACTTTTTCCTGCATCCCAAGAGCATCGGGGAACCCATAGCCACGCAAACAGTCAGGTGAGCGGTTCCTGCCACTGTGAGCGAGTCAATGCTGACTATGCCACTACAGGTATCTCAGCGAGCTGAACCCCTCAGTGGAAGGTGTCTCCCGTGTCCATGTGAGCTCAAGTCCGACATCGATCTGCACTTTACTGATCATCGTAGGACCCGGCGGAGCTATTGAAGACGGATCCGGAGTACTTCCTGTCTTTCACCATCATCATTTGCTCGAACGTCGATCCCACACTGGAAGCCTCATTGGCAGCACTACTATGGCAAGGTGAGCCGTTCAGCCTCGCATACCACTGTTGCTGAGGAGAGCTTACAAAAACAGCCTCTAGCAGTGTTGGCGGTGCCGACATCCCCCTTGTCTCGGTTAGGACATCGGGATTCATTGGTCGTATTCAGATCCAGCTGCGAGAGCATTGCGGTATGTGTTTCCCACAGTGACAAGGCGTCGTCCTGACCATATTGGATAGTCGTCGACACTCACCCTGACACCACTCATACCCTTCGGATGGATCAGCCGTTCGCAGCGCTTGAAGCACACGCCAGGGGCTTGAATGTCGATGCAATGGACTCCATGGAGTACTCGCATGTCCCGTATGTTGTGCTCTTGGTACGAGCTGGATGCCAGTGGAAGGATGAGGTAGGTCACGGCAAGGGCCTGCCGGTCGCGAGAGCGCTCATGGAGTCCGCTCTCAGCACGGCGGCAAGCTGCCACAGAGTGACGAGGACAAGGCCGAGTTCAAGAGCCGACTGCGAAAGGCGAAGAGAAAAGGAGATGAGGAGAATTACGACGAGGCACTAGCACAAGCGTACCACATGTGGAATCCATCGGAGATACCATACGACCTGAAGGGCCTCCTAGAGGATGACAGTGTGAAGACTGTGTCCCAGAACGTAAGCATAGAGAAGGGCGATGTGGTATGCGTACTGACTTCGCTTCAGTCTAAAAACCTCCATATCCTTCTACACACCCTCCGAGAATACCTCAAAACACATCCACTACCACCTACTTCGCCCACGCTTCCCGACATGCACTCGTCAACTATCTCGTATGTCCAACTGCAAAACCTCTATCGAGAGCAATTCAAATCCGACCTCGCCGAGTTCCGCGCGATCCTGGATGGAATCTTGGTCGGTTTCGAGCTGTCAGCCGACGTCATTCCAGATGAAGAGATTGAAGGTTTTGTTCGAAACTCTGGAGGAGTAGCGATCGTCAAGGGCAGGGAGCTCAGCGCGACGAAGGAGAGCAACGCTATCCTGAGTGAGATCATAGGTGAGTCGATAACCCCTTCCCTGCGATGCTTCGACCGACTCCATCCCTACAATACTTTGACCGAGCCTGATGGTGAATCCGCTCGTAGATGACCATCTCATGGACGAATACTCGGATAACCGTCTGGGAGTGGCTCAACACCTTGCTGTCCTGGCCGCTGAGCGTTTCTACGCCAAACATGGATCGTGGCCAGGGTCTGGATCCGGTGAAGGCGAGGCTGAGAGGAAAGAGATGGCTGAGCACATTCTGGCCGTCACCGGAAAGCAGGCAGGCTCGCTGCCGAACGTTGTCGATGAGGCTTCCGCTGAGGTGTGAGTGCAGAGAGCTGCTCGGATGGAAAGATGATGCTGATCGAGAGTCACAGTGTGCGAGGTGGTTTCGGAACCCCACCCACGACCGCAGCGTTCATCGGAGGTTTGGTGGCTCAGGAAGTCATCAAGCTGGTCACTAACCAGTACGCGCCGTTGGACAACACGGTGATTGTAGACTTGGTCCACTCAACGACGAAAGCCTTCAAGCTGTAGATGAGGCAGAGGCTGGCCGGGAGTACACGCTGCATCGGAAGACATGAAGGATGCATAACCATGATACGGACGAGGGGAAACGGAACAACAAGGCCAAGCGTACGGCACAAGATACACAAGTATCACTACTGCCTGGTCGTGAGGACTGCAGCCGGGTTCAGCTTGTGCTCAGAAAGGTCGAACGACCAACTAACGTCAAAAGAATAATCAGCTCATGGCTCTGCAAGCAACTGCCCAAAACAACACTCACCTCGCGAACATGGCGTCGTTCAGCTGATGATCTCGCTCAAACAGACATGCCGCGTAGAGGATGTTTGTGCGCTCAGTGTCCGAATCCTCGGCACTCGACCCGGGCGAGGAGATGAAGTTGACCTTGCGATACTCTTTCCATCCGTTCGCCAAAGCGTCGATCGAGTCTTGGAGATTTTCGATACCGGTCTGTTCTGCAAACTTGGCTCTAACGGACCTGGCGGAGAAATACCCCTCCCAGGCCTTGTTGAGCATTTTGATCGCTTTGGCGAGGTATCGATCGAGATCGGTCCTGTCTCTTCGAATCTTGACCGGGGGGACGGACTTGTTCTCAACAATGTCAGTGCCGGTAGGTTGTTTGGAGGAGAGATATCCCTCTCTTGGAATGTCTTCGAGATCTTTGACGGCCTGACACAATCGCACAATCTGATATGCGATCTCTAGGACCTCGCGGTCGGAGACAATGGCGAGACCGCATATCTCCTCAATACGCTGTCCAGCATTTTGAAACTCGAGCACGATTCGAGTAAAGGTCTGGTCGGGGCTGACTTTGGGCGGCTCGACTTTGGGGACGAAGGGGAGTTGGATCTCGATGGGAAGGATCTTGTCAGAAGGAGAATGCGAATGAGCTACCGTGGTCGGCGGCAGGGCGAGGTAGAGAGGGTTGATGGTGATAACCTCGGAGCCGTGGGATGGCGCAACTTCAGATGGATGAGAGAACATCCCAGAGGAGGATCAGAGTGTCCGTGTACGGCTTTGTGTGGAATTGGGCTGGATGAAGATAATGGTCTATCTCGGCTGCCTTACCTGTAGCTGTCAAGTGACGGTCAGAGTAGTTGTGAGAGAGCCAGTATGGGGAGTGAAGATTCAATGCACAGCGATAGGCCAAGGGTGCTGATGGCGAAGACTGCACTTGGGAGTTGAGACAAGTTTGAGCTGGAGAGTGAAAGGAAGATCGTCGGGTCGGCATGCCAAAGGATTCTGTCGGCCGAGGGGTGATGCATGATGCGTCTTACTCTGTCCCGAGTTCGAGTAGCTGATGAAGGGCCAGTGAGTTTTCCGTGCACGCCCTCAGTAGCCTGTATAAAGCTGAGTGGTATGCATGGGATCATGGCTGGGACAGAGAAGGACTGTGCGAAGATGACTTGACCTGCTGGTCAACTTGTCGCCGGCTTTTCGGCTTACCGGGACGAGCGGGTGATCGTGCTCGATGCTTCTGATGGTCGCTTAGTCCACCTGAGCCTACACACGTTTCACTCTCTTCAAACAATGGCTGATCTTTCTCCTCGTTTGCCCTTCTCCATCTTCGGAACACCACACCTTTAAGGCTCAATCGATAATCATGTCGAGTCTATCCTGGAGGCAGATCGTGCTCAGGAAGCAAGATGAGCGAGAGGCTCGGGTCGTCGAGATGGAGGAAGAGCTCGGTCTTCTCTCTGATCACCCCGAGGATGCGGTCTTCCTTTCAGCCAGGTAAGCCATCAGCTTAACTTCTTGCTACAGTCTCACACTCTTATTCAGACCAGAAAAGATCGTTGCCAACCTGAAGTCCATGGAGGACGGCTGGACAGTGGAAAGAGTGATGATCGCATTCGTGAGCTGATCGTCCAGCAGACCTCCACAGAGTGAGCTGATCTGTGCGCAAGATCAGAGCAGCCTGTGCTGCTCACAGGTCGACAAACTGCTTGACAGAGGGTATGTGAAGGAAGTCAGGAGAGAAGCGATAGCTCACAACTCGGTAGTGTTCTTCAAAGAAGCGTTGGATGAGGCCAGGTTGAAGGACAAGGAACTCCGCTCGACTGGTCGTGCCGAGGGCGCTTTCTGGGGTCTGCCATCAAGCTTCAAGGGTACGTATGATTTGGACTACTCGGGAGTGAGCGGTCGAGGCTGATACGGTCTACAGATTCCTTCAATATCCTTGGGACGGACAACACTGTGGGGTGTACCAGGTATCTGACCCTTCTGATATGACCGACAGAAGGGGTGCTGACCAATCAGATACTGCTACGACCCGACAACAAAGCTCGAGGATGAGCATGGGGTAAGGTCTGCTGAGGTGTTCAAACCACTGACTCAGGTCTAGATCGTCAAACTGTACCGCCAAGCTGGAGGTATACCATTCTGCAAGACCAACATACCACAGGTGATTTCTCCCGCAGATCACTGGACACCGAACGACTCTAGCTGACGAGATGACAGACCTTACTGGCTTTCGAAAGCAAGAATCCTCTTTGGGGAGCTTCATCGCAGCCTGAGTTCCCGGACCGAACGCCTGGCGGCAGTTCAGGGGGAGAAGCGGCGTTGATCAAGCTGCGAGGCACACCATTGGGTTGGGGCTCAGACAGTGAGTATCCCGTTTTCAGTCATGTTCCTCGCTTACTCGAGCAGTCGGCGGATCGTTGCGAATCCCCGCACATTACTGTGGGATATACGCCTTGAAGCCAGTCAAGGGAAGATGGCCGTCTCTCGGCAGTCGCGAGAATAAGAAAGGGTTCGAGACCATCAAGGTGAGTGGTCTGAGATACCTCTGCGAGACGTCAGAGTCTGACAGCTCAGGTATCTTGTGGACCCATGGCGAGATCGGTTGACGACCTCATCTTCGCCTCGAAGACAATCACAGAACTCACTCACGCCAGGGACAGAGGAATTGATGGGGAGACACTTTTGCCCATTCCATGGAGAGAGATCAAGTTACCATCCAGGCTCAGAGTTGGATATTTCATCGAGACGGGCGGTGTCAAGGTGAGATCGGTCACACCGACCACGAGGACCGTGCTCATATAGCTGCAGACCAGTCCTGCATGTTCTAGGGCTGTACAAGAGACGGTGGATAAATTGCGTCAAGCGGGGCACGAGGTGGTGCCGTACAAGATGCCGGATCGTGCGTCATTCTGCTCATATCCGTCCGGACCAGTAGCTGATCGCGATTATAGCCATTGAAGCTTTGAAAGTGAGGATTGATATGTCGATGGCTGTGAAGACATTTGCTGACCCGCTGCGCTTAGATATTCGTCGCGTCAATATCGGCAGATGGGCATGTCACGATGAAACATTCGGTCGGGAAGGACCCTTGGGAACCGGCACTACAGCTGGTAAGTACCACATGACCCGCTCGAGATATCCAGTCTCTCACTCCGTTGTCAAGGTCACGATAGGCTCCAGTCTGCCAAGGTTCCTACATGCACTACTCGTTTGGGTATTGGTGTATCTACTGAAAGATACAATCTTTGCGGCTGTATTCTGTGAGTCTACAAGGCTATGCCGGGCTAATGCACTTCTTTAGCTGTCACCAATGCCCGTCCGGTCCGAGAGTACTGCGAGTGGGCATATCGCCGCAATATATACGCTCAGAAGTTCAACAAAGCTGTGAGTGCTAAAGGGTTCATGAGACCAAAGCGCTGATATGGGATCAGGCGTGGGAGGAGGAGAAGCTTGACATGGTTATATGCCCCGTACAGTCTGTACCGTCATTACAACACGGTCGAACCAAGTTCCTCTCTCCATTAGCGTACGCCTCAACCACGGCTTGTTACGTCGTACTGACGATCGATATCGATAGCATCGCGACCATGCTCTTCAACGTGGCCGACTCGACAGTCGGCGTGGTTCCCGTCACAAAGGTCGATCGAGAGAAGGACGCGCTGCCGATCGATTTCTTGAAGGAGTCAGAGGGCTCCTGGATACTGGAGAAGCGAGTGTACAAGGGTTCCGACCCCGCTTACAACGCTGAGAAGATGCACGGGCTGTCGGTCGGTGTTCAACTGGTCGGAAGACCATGGGAGGAGGAAAAGGTGCTTGCGATGATGAAGGTGGTGGATGATGCGGTCAACTCGGAATCGAGCACCTGATAATGGGCGTCATGAGTGATAGATATTCAGTACATGCTGGTCATGGCTGCTCGCAGCCACGCCAATGTGAACTACATCACTGTGATACAAGCATACACACCAGTCTATTTGCGCTGCAGCCTCTTCCACTCTTCTTCGATGACTCGGACGAAATCAGATGCTGAATGTCCGTCCTGCTCGACTGTCAGCAATGTATGCTTTTCTACGACTCGAGCTCGCTCCAACTTACGTCGCAGCCAATCCATGCCCCGCCGTCGATAACGCATGTCCTGTTGGTGGACCCCCTACCGGCTGTACTGTCGATAACGATGGTGCAGGACTTCGTGACGCTTGTTTGCTCTGTACGCGCGACATTCTCCAAGAGCAAACCCCTGGCCTCTTTCCCAAGATGATTCGTCTTCTTGGCCTTCTGTCCATCATCATTCTTCGCCTTCTTGCCCTGTATGCACTGCCCCACACCAGAGCCCCACCAATCTAGCTTTGTGGCCTCGACGCAACGGCGGGTGAGTTCGACGTCTCCGATTTTCCCGGGAAACGGAGATTCAAAGTTGAGACACGCCAGCGCGGCGTACCACTGTGCCGGATCCAGGTGGTTCACCAAGCACAGTTCGTGGGCGTTCCCGATACATTCCAAGGAGCCATGCTTGCAGGTCACGCCCAAGGGGTCTGAATTGTTCAAACTGCACGTGCTGTCAGGTACAAGGGTCATGGCAATATTGTGATATGTGATTTTAGGTGATCCAGACATCGGTGGCGTACCCGGATGTACCAAGCAGTACCAAGCAGACTCACTGTGCTACGATTTGCAGGCTGAGGTCGATTTTATCGCTGACGCCGGAAGTGTGCAAGACCTGGGATTCGAATATCAGGACACAGCCCTACCGAGGTACCTCACTCGTCGGGACTCACGTCTTCGAATACTGTCTCACACGTTCTCTAAAAGGCGCTGTCAGCCCAAAAGTCTCTCGTCCTCAGAGTCTGTGCTTACAGCGTCCGGGCATCGAGACATGACATAAAGAGCTACCGGAACCTTGGAGTCACGTGCTTTGTGGATAGTGAGAGCGGTATCGTCTACAAAGCCAAAGGCCTCCTGGGCGGGCGGCGCGTTCGTGGGTGAGGCAAGCGTGTGAAGCTGGTGAGAGAGCGCGCTCAGAGCCAATAACCCGGATGTGATGACTCGCATGATCTCTAGCCCGGCCGACGGTAAGGAGCCTGGGAACGCCAGTATTGAAAGACTGTCGATACACGAGTATAGCTAGGCGAAGTCGAGATGTAGAGTAGTTAGTACGAGTAGCTTGAGCTAGGCGCTAGCCAATTCAGGTTTCTAGTTGTTGCTCTGGTCGAGACGTGATCGAGACTCGACAGAGCTCGGAGAACGCCGAAGAGCTGCGGATATACGATGACGTCATACCGCTCATCCAATGTTCGCCTCTTCGAGGAGCTTGCGAGGAGCTGGCCCGAGCTGCAGTAACAGGCAGTAACTTACCAGGACCGTACTTGCGCAGCAACTACTGCTGATCTGGAGCTCTGGAGAGTGGAGACTACTTACTGGAGGCAGTCTCCCTGATATGGACGTGGGCCATAGGCGGGCTGTTCGGACTTCGGAAAGCTGGGTGAACGCTCACGGGTCGGGTGCTGCCGGGTGCTTACGATAGCGCTCTCCAGTGCCTACCCCGTGCAGGATGTACGTACGTCCGTCGAGGTCGTCGAGGTACGCCGAAGTTCTGAACTGTAACTACGCTACATACTGTACGCATAATTCTTCTCGGCCCGTTTACACTGTGATACTTGTACAGCTCTATGCAGCTGGGAACGCCCCGGCGGCCGAGATGCCGACCGGCGTGCACCGGCGCCGTGGGTGTCTCATCAGTCGATTCCATACTGAAAGGCGAGAGCCTGGTGAGCACTGGGCACTGAAACTCCGAGTCTGCCGGTGAGTTGTGACGTTGTGACACTACTGTTGTAACGCCCGAGTGGGGCATCTTCGGGCATCTTGCACCAAAGTTACTAAATATCAATGAGGTACACTCGGGTACACTCGTGTCCTGATTCTCGGGAGCCTACCGAGACAGGCACTCGGATGCTGCGTGGGCACAGCAGGAGAAGGATTGGTGCCATGCATTCATGTGTAATCGATATGTCGGACACGTTATCATCGGAGACCGAATCGATCCTGGCAGATCCTGGCACACCGATGACTGTAGGCTATAAATCTAACAGAGTCCTGACTAGTCTAAGTTAATTTTTGAAGTTAAGTACGAGTAGTTGAATGAATGTGGTCTGGGCTGGTCTGGGTCCTGGGACTCTAAGCAGATCGACTGAGCTGCGGAGTTTTGCCAGATCTTACGTGGGGGCCAACCTTACGGCCGGGTCAAGTACCGCCAAGATCTGAGCGACAACGCGCATTGTGGCTTTGCGGCTCATTGCATCGGATTGCATCCGATGCACCAGGTCTCCCTTGCCTGCCTTTGCTTCGGACGGCGTCAGAAGACGCCAGCACCTGCCAGCACGCCCCCTCGGAGCCCTTCGGACGGCCAAGCCTCGTCCGTCACACCTTTGGCTTGGTAAGCGAAGCAAAGTCGGAAAGAGGGTTGGCGTGAACTTCGAGAGTACATCTGCCATAGCAGATGACTACAGGCGCTGACTCTCGATGGTTGAGGTTCAACGTCAAGAGCACGTACGATCGATCCCGTGAAGGCTGCTGCGAGCTGCTGCGAGACATAAGGCGGTGACGGCAGGTGACACCCCTAGGGAATCAAGGTACGAGTGACATCCCAGACGCCCGAATAAGTACGAGGAACTGCAGAGGGGTAATTCACTAGTGTGTGCCCGTGAGTGTAACCAGGTGTAACAGTGCAGCCAGGTGTAACAGCGGTGTAGCAGTGGTGTAGCCCTTTGTGACTTCGCTAAGCGATCAGCCCCATGATGCACTATGATGCATTATGCCCTATGATGCCTCGTGCTCTCTCATGTCGATCATTTCGTAAGCCCGACGTGTTTGATGTTTAATCAGCTTATGGCTGAATGTCTAGGGAAGGTGCAGGAATCATTTGTGGCGTGACGGGCTGTAACGGGGCGCGTTACAAGTGCATCCGAGTAGATCAGAGTAGATCAGAGTCTATCCGAGTGATGCAACCCTACTACTGGTCCCTACTTTCTGCTTGCTCGTCGATACTACTCCATGGATGCAAATATTCCTGAATCTGAGCCTCCTGAACAAACCCGCGATCCTCCATTATCCCCTAGTATCCCTCTTGAACATGGTAAGCGTCTCTGTAGCGATTACGGTCTATTACGGTTGAAGCAGGTTGAAGCCTGTTGAAGCGGCTATAGAAGCGGGGTAGAGCAGGGTCGGACCTGGTCGGACCTGATTGTGCCTAGTAGTGTTTCGGCGAAACAGGGCGAAACAAGCATGCTTTTGTTCTTTCAGGGCAGGCATGACATCCCGAGATCGCGGAACGGCGAAAATTGCCATTAAGAGAAGATCGTTCCCAGCTGTCGTTTTCGCCGGGTCAGTCCAGGTCACTCTGCCACTGCGCCCCCGATAGCCACTACTCCGCCGATGCTTGGCTCCAACAAGCTCCTGCTCTCTCTCTGTACTTACTCAGCACCGCTCAGGACTCCCTCCTCGCGCGCCCTAGTTCGGACCATCGGCCTCCTGTCTGTCCGATGAGCTCATGGTGCCTCACAGGGAGAACCCTCAAACATGGTCCAGCTCGAACCTGCTCGAACCGTCGTTTTGGATCAGCTCAGCGCTCAGGACTCAATCCTGACCAAGCTCACCATACCTCACCCTGTCTTTCCCTGCTCTGCTCTGCCTCTCCTCTCCTCTATTGCAGCCGGGCTTAGATGGTGGCGGGCGCTGACTGATGCTGACTGATGCTGACTGATGCTGAGTGCTGAGTGATCGCTGGTGATCGCACCGTACGTCCGGGTGCCCATCTGCGCCTTTCTGCGCCCATCTCGATCCTCCTCTCTCTCGAGGGAACTCCAGGGTCACATGGCAGTACCGTAATTGGGGGTTTGAGCTAGAGCGCATTAAGCATGAACAAGGTTATAGCCACCGTCCGCCAGCAGGAGCCATATGGTGTTATCGGAAGACGAGGTGATAGTCATCGTTGCCGTGGCAGAGAGCTCATCAGAGACATCCTGCGGCTCTGTGCGGAAAGAGACACTCCGCAAACGATCCGAGATGATATATCGAGTATCCTGGCCAAGGAAGGCAGAAGCTATATCTATATACTATGGTCCCTCGACTCGATCCTCCTGCTCTTCGTACTGTTGCATCGCTCTCTCGCCAACTTTTGCTTCACAGATCGACGAAAACACCCGCATCAACGGTGAGTGCTGTCGGGGTTTTGCTCTCTTTCCGCCCGAGTGTTGGCCGGTCGTCGCCGAACGGGTGTGGCCGAGGAGGAGTAGGTGAGATACACCAACGTATTGGACGAACAAAAGGCGAGATGCGAAACAGGAACGAAGATGCACCATCACCGCCCTCAAATCCTCCCCTGATCTCCATCACATGTACACTCGTCTCATCCGAAAGCCTTTTGTCGTCGTTGTCGATGCGATTCCAGATTAGCGCATCATCTGTCACCCGAGTCTGAGCCACCGGGCAGGAACACGGCTGATGGGCAATTAGCTTGCCTCGGCACCCTCGACTCTACATCATAGACGCATAGACTGTCCGACGGACACCCTCGCCTTGCTTGATCTTGACATACCATCTTCGTTCGCCACCTATCCCTTGCTCTCTTCGCACGTCGTGCCGAACAGCGCACATGGAGAGATCCTCGCTCGCGTTGAGTCTAGAATAGAAGTCTGAAAAGAAGCTCGAGAAGGACAACTAGACAGCAAACCGGAAATTTAGCGCCATAGACGTTGCGGGGTTGGGCGACTGTATCTACACTCGGCCTGGGCGATTGCAATCAGATCAACACATTCACCCATCAACAGTCTCAACAACAAAAGACTCCTGGTGATCCCTTTGACCTCAAGGTAACCTCGTTCTCGACGGCGACTCACGGCAAAGCGAGAGACGAGAACAGCAGCGTTTCAGCGAACGACGAGGGATACAAAGCACCAACGACTTTGCCTCACATCGGCTCTTCTCCCCCCTCCTGATCCGCCACCTCTCGATTGTCTTCCTATTGTATCGTTTCAGACAATAGTCAAGTGCGACCGCTACCACCTCTCGACTCAACTGCGCACAATGTCAATCGTGTCAACCTCACCGATCAGGACGAATCCCAATCGTGGCAGTCCCGCTCGGCCCCGGGCTACCGCTCGATCATTTCCCAAGTCCGCCTTACCACTCAAGATACCGGACGTTCCTGCAGCACCATGGTCGGTCAATGACAAGCTGACTCCATCGCCATCACCCCTTGGCCCCCATTCGCCCTCCCAGTATCTCCCGGCTCCGACGCCGCCTTACACCGGCACCGACGAGATCTCGGGTTACCCCTACCATCAGTCTCCGCTCGGAGCGCCATGGCAGCAACTTGGTCCCAGCGATCTCATGCCGCCTCCAACATTCTCTCCCTCGGGCAACTACTCTTCTCCAGTCGGTTACAACATATCCTCTCCAGCTATCTCCGGTCTTTCCCTCTCAATGTCGCCTTCCGGCTACGCTATGAACCAGGACTCGTACGGTCTCTATCCCGCATCTTATCCAAGTAGCGTGAGTCTATCTGGCCGGATGGACTCCCACCTCTCGAATTGCAGCTCTCCCATAAAGTCCGAAGCCGCCACCTACATGACGGGAGACGCCTCGACCTCATACGCCTCTGGGTTCGACACGGACGGAGGCGAGCTCTACTGGACAGATTTCGCCGAGTACACAGAGCCCGATGCTATAGGACAGAGTGGTATGGATATCGCCGATGCCGAGTTCACCGAAACCAAGAAGGCGGATGTGGTGAAGACGCCTCGACCACCAAACGCCTGGATCCTGTATCGATCAGACCAACTCAAAGCCATTGGCTCCGGTCAGCTCATTCCTGGTCTGGAGGCTGTTCAAGCGGAGATCGCTGCCTCTTCATCCGCTTCAGCTAGCTCGGGTCCGGAGAAAGAGGACAAGATTGGCCCAGTCAAGAAGAAGGAGAAGGCAAAGAAGGGCGCCAAGGAGCCGACAGAAGGCATGTTGGCATTAGGACGAGGTAAAACTGGTCGTGGTATCCCTCAAGCCGATATCTCCAAGATGATCAGTATGCTCTGGAAGCGAGAGTCTCCGGTTGTGCGAGCAGAGTACGAGAGACGAAGCGAGGAGAAGAAACAAGAAGTGAGTGTCGAATTCCATCTTTCCAATCTGAAACGACAGCTCGAAAACATTTCGATTTCGACTGGACGGTTTCGTAACTTTCAAAACCATATGCTTAATCCATGTCGGCGGCTATATGCTTATCTATGACGACAGCATCGACGACTCTATCCCGGCTACAAGTTTCAGCCGCAGCGCAAGGCCGACAAGATCAAGATGCGAGAGGAGAAGGAGCGAGAGAGGGAGGCTGCTAAGCGAGAGAAGGCTCTACTGAGGAGTGGAGGTACAAGTCGTGAGTATAGCCGGTCCAATCCGTTGGAGCGTGACTAACATGCTCTATCTTCCTCTCCCTTCCTCTCCGCGCCTCCCCTCCTCGAACGTCCGATCCATTATGCTTCACCCAATAGGTGGAGGTCGAAGAGTGCGTACACGTACCAGGGTCTCACCAAGCACTCCATACACCGCCCCAGGTACCGGGGAGAGTAGGGCCATGGGTCGATCTCTCTCCTATGGAGGGGCCTCTGGAACCGAGAGCTCTCTCACTAGTGGTCCTTCCTACAGCACGGACTCTAGGGAACAAGGCAAGTCTCTTGCGAAAGTAGATCACTTGGCTATAACTCACCCACTCGTAGCCATGTCCAGTCGAACCTTCCCGTCCACACCCTCACACTCCAGTCCCAGCCTGGCTGGAAACGCTGAGGACCCCCGATTTCGATCATACCCCTTTCCGATGCCGCCAACCTCCTTACCCTCCATGCGACGAGAGGACCATGCGGCGTTGTTCACAGACTCGTTTGCGATCCCACCAGGAACGTCCGCTCGCTCCAGCTCGACTATTCCCCCTGATCCCAGTGCGCATGGGGAACCATTGCGCGCTCACGCTGCCGGATCTGCCGGATTGGAGGCTCGAGAGTCGAACAGCTCCAACAGCACTTTCGACAGATCTTCTTCTGCCGCCTCCCAACCGGACCATGCCCAAGTAAACGACGGTGCTTCCAATGGTGCAGGTCGAGTGGTGCGCAATGGTTTCCCCGCCAGCTCCTCGGACACTGGTATTGCTGCGACTCCAGCTCTCATGAGCGTTGATCGAGGAGAGGTCAACGTCGGCAATGCCGACCGCACGAGACAAGGCGAGTCGGCACCTCCACACGGTGGCCAGAGTCTCGGTGAAGAGGCCGAGACCGAGAGTGGAGAGATCCTGAACCCTCGTCCAGTTCACGCGAGACGCGCTTCCAGCCTCGTCGAAGAGTGGGGTGAGATCACCAAGTCGGCCAGTGATACCGCCGGAGACTTCAACCCCGCCAAGCAGCCTGCCCAAAGTGGACCTCCTGCACCAGCATCTGTACCACCTCTCAATCTCGGCAATAGGTCTCAGCGACAAGTCCGATTCAAACCTGTCGGTCCACCCAGTGAGTACCTGTAACGAGGTTAGCGCGACGAATGCATACCGGCTGACACGTACCTCTCTTTCAGCTCCCATCGCTACTTCGTTCGGCAACATCGAGATTCCGGACGGCGGACGAACTCCCACCCAGATGTTCTATCCTGTCATGCCGACAACAGAGGGTGATGTACCCTTACGAGGAGCCTTCCAGCCAGAGCACCAAGCGTATTGGTACAACCCTGCCGACGCCATCGTGTACTACATGCCCACCTACACCACTGTGCACACCGACAATGGTGATATGTTGATACCCGCCGCGCCATTCGGACAGCCAAGCAGCCATCGTCCAGCTCAGAGCGACGGAGAACACACCCAGAACTTACCGATGGTCCCACCTCGAGGTCCTGGTGAGATGGACGTGTCCGCCGAGCAAGCGAATCTCGACCAATTTGGCAGCCAATACATTGACCAAGCGTACTGGGTGACCGACGACAATGGCCAGGTCCTGGGTCTACCGATGATGCCCGCTGCCATGGGTGACTACATTCCGATGAACGCGGTCGTCGAAGAAGAGACTGGTCCTTTCCTCTCGGAACGACCCATGTTCTCGCCAATGGACGGCAGTTTCGCTCTGCAGCAGTCTGGTCCCAACTCTAACTATGGTCGACATGAGCGAGACTACGAAGGATACACTCACCAGGATGGGTTGACTGTTCCAATGGAGAATGTCCCTCGACACGTCTCGTCCTCCGCCTATCCGCCTACTCCGCATTCGATGGGTGGAAACCCCAGCTCCGGCATGTCCGCCTGGACCGATAGATCGACCTCGTTCGCACTCGCTGGTTCAATGAGCAATGGCTTCGATTTCAACATCGGCGAGGACCTCATCGTCTGGGACGAGAATGACGAGTATGACCGAGCCGACTACCGCTCAGTATCCGGTGCGAGAAGGCCCAGCAAGTCGATCGAAACTTCCACCAGTAGTCAAAGTCAAAGCCATTCCTCTTCCAGAGTCTCCACGCCTGCCAGTCATTCCGGGGAACCCACTACGGCCACATAAGCTTGTCCCGCCCGGATCAAGTCCAGTTACCGCAACGCGACTGGTAATGATTCTCCAACCACGCTCCCGACCAGGGACGACCTGTGTAAAAGTATTCAGTTATCTCTTGTACATTACCTGTACATTTGGATCTTGTACTGTAATAGCATGCTAGGATCATCGGACAAAACACGGCCTATCCTTCTTCCCCATCTCTCGATGTATCTCTTCACCTAGGTTCCCCCTAGATTCCCTTGCTGTTTATAGATCGCATTTCCACTGAACCTTACGTTCTTGCTTGCCTGGTGGAGACTCGTGCCGGGTAGTGTATACTTTCGATATTGGTCCAAGGTTGTACATAGCTGTCTATGCAAGTGTACAGAAGTGATTACCGAGGGATGGATGGGCTAGAGACGTGGTGCAAGGGCGAGGAGCAGGCCAGAGAGTGAGCTGGATCGGGAAGGGAAGCCTAGTGAATGCCACGTCATTCTATTCCAGCCCTTATCACCGCCTTGTTTCATCTCTCAAACGCAGATCCACCCATCCGAGATTTTCGAGTCACCAGACGCACGAGCTATCTCAACGTGCAAGCATACAAAGAAGCGATCACACGGACTGATTAACGAGGAGATCCAATCTGATCCTTTGTATCTCACGACTCGATATACCAACAACAGACGTCGAGTCGACAGACAAGGACGACTTTCAAGATATCGCTACGACCGCTCTTTGGCGGTTCGCGCATCTCCCACTTTCGCATTTCACACTCTATAGCAATAACCCGAACGCTTCACAGCACTGCATCAGCGAGGAAAGACACAACCAAGATGGCCGCAACCATACAGCACGACGCCGCGGCGGGCTCTGTTGTCGTCATGGAGAAGGTGAGTGTCTTGGGAGATTCTCCATCCCGAAAGGGCCCCTCCAAGCTCTGGAGATTAGGATGGATACAAGTAAGGGTGACCTGAACTGACATAAACCTCGTAGACGGACAAACGAGACTATCTGATCAACTTGGAGAAGTCTGCTCAGACGACATGGACCGAATCCAGCTCGTTCGAAGTGGACGCCCCTCCCCTGCCTGAGGGTATTGCCTCTTACGCCGAGTTCTTCGCCAAAGGCAAAGCCGAGGGCAAAGACCTGATGGATGAGATCAAGGAGAAACACCCGAAATGGTTCGGAACGTTCCCTTACGCCTACATGAACGGTACTTTCCACTTGGGTCACGCATTCACTATCTCCAAGATCGAGTTTGCAGCGGGTTTCGAGAGGATGAGGGGAAAGAGAGTTCTCTTCCCAGTCGGCTACCACGTCACCGGAATGCCTATCAAGGTGAGCTTCAGACGAAACCCAGCTGGTTCCCCAAGTGGAGCTGATCTAATTACATAGACTTCCGCGGACAAGCTAGTCAGGGAGATCGAGATGTTCGGAGAGGACTTTGCTGGATATTCGGAACAGGCAGAGGAAGCAGCTGCTGAGCAAAAGGCCGCTGCGGCTGCGAACAAGCCCGCAAAGTCCCTTGAATCAACAGATCCGTCAAAAGCGAAGAAGGGGAAGCTAAATGCCAAGTCCACTGGATTGACGTACCAATTCCAGATTATGGAGCTCATTGGGGTGCCCAAAGATGAGATCAAGCAGTTTGCCGATACGAGCAAATGGTTGGAATTCTTCCCTCCGCTTGCCAAGGAGGACTTGAACAACCTTGGTTCAAGGGTTGACTGGAGAAGACAGTTCCTGACCAGTAAGTTCAGTCGAATCAAGTCTAAAGAGTTCCGCTGACTCCTGCACAGCCGACGCCAACCCTTACTACGACTCGTTCGTCAGATGGCAGATGAACAAGCTACACCAACAGGGAAAGATCAAGTTCGGAGAGAGGTACACCATCTACTCGCCCAAGGACGGTCAGCCCTGTATGGACCACGACAGACAGAGTGGAGAGGCCGTCAACCCACAAGAATACACGGCTGTCAAGATGGAGGTTCTAAAATTCGGCCCAAGTGTGTCTAGCGAGTTCACCCAGGCTGTTGGAGGTAGAAAGGTTTGGATGGTCGCTGCTACCCTCAGACCAGAGACCATGTGAGTGAAGCTCTTCGTTCTCGCCCAAATTAGGTGAGCTGACTCCCGGTTTGACAGGTACGGCCAGACCAATTGCTTTGTCGGACCAACCCTGAAATACGCCGTGTTCGAGTCTGCCGAGAAGGAACTCTTCCTAGTCACCGAGCGAGCTGCCCGGAACATGGCCTTCCAGGGCACCTTTGCGTCTGAGCGAGGCGTCATCAACAAAGTCGCTGATGTCATTGGCGCGGACCTCATCGGAACCAAGGTCAGACCACCCATGGGTATCGCCGAGGCGGTGTACGTTTTGCCCATGGAAGGCGTCCTCGCGACTAAGGTAATCACCGTTCTCTCCTACACATGTGATAGGTACTTATGCTTTGACAGGGAACTGGTGTTGTCACGTCCGTCCCATCCGACTCGCCCGATGACTACAGGACCCTCATGGATCTACGCAAGAAGCCCGAAATGTACAAGATTCAGCCCGAGTGGGCGGCTGTCGACCCAATCCCTGTTCTGGCCACCCCAAAATACGGCAACCTGGTCGCCGAGGCCCTGTGCACAGAGTTCAAGATCCAGTCGCAGAGGGACGTCAAGCAGCTTGCCGAGGCCAAGGACATCGCCTACAAGGAGGGCTTCTACAATGGAAAGATGATTGTCGGAGACTTCAAGGGAGAGGCAGTCGCCGATGCGAAACCCAAAGTCCGACAACAGATGATCGACCAGGGTCTAGCAGTGGCCTATGCCGAGCCAGAGTCCGAGGTCATCTCTAGATCTGCCGATGTCTGTGTGGTCGCCCTGGTCGACCAATGGTATCTCGACTACGGAGAGGATGAGTGGAAGGCCGTGGCCAAGAAGCTCCTGGCTCAGATGAACACGTACCTGCCCGAGACTAGGAACGCGTTCGAGGCCGTTCTCGACTGGCTCAACCAGTGGGCTTGTGCCCGATCATATGGTCTCGGCTCGAAACTACCTTGGGACCCTCAATTCCTGGTCGAATCTCTCTCCGACTCGACCATCTACATGTCCTACTACACTGTCGCCAACTTGCTGCACGAGGACATGTGGGGATCCAAGCCCGGCCCATTGGGCATCAAGCCAGAATCGATGACCGACGCCATGTGGGAGTACGTTCTTGGAAACGGAGCGTTCCCCAAGGATTCGGACATCACGGAGGAGAAGGCCTCTCAGCTCAAGTACAACTTCCAGTACTTCTACCCGCTCGACGTGCGATCATCGGGTAAGGATCTGATCCCCAATCACTTGACATTCTGGATCTACAACCACGCTGCGCTATTCGAAGAGAAACACTGGCCAAGAGCGGTCCGAACGAACGGTCACCTCATGTTGAACGGAAAGAAGATGTCGAAATCGACAGGAAACTTCTTGACAATGAGGGAGGCGACCAAGAAGTACGGTGCGGATGCCATGAGACTCAGTCTCGCGGATGCCGGTGACGAGATCACCGACGCAAAGTGAGCATTGTCGGAAGTGCCTGGCATTGGCACCGCTGAGCTTGTTCTAGCTTCGAAGAGACCGTCGCCAACGCCGCTATTCTTCGTCTTCACACAGCCGCCATCTGGGCAGAGGTAAGTACTTAACGCTCTGTAATTGTCGTATGTGAACTCACGACTGCCCTGTAGGAGATGAAGGCGACAGAGTCGACGCTGAGGACAGGCGAATACAACCAGTTTGACAAGGGTTTCCAAGCCGACATGGACTACCTGTGTGAAGCCGCGTACGAAGGGTTTGACAAGTAAGCGAATCTGAAAGATGACATCCATACAGCATACTGATGGGCAATCCGTCTCTTAGGATGGAGTTCAAGGAAGCCCTGAAACGAGGTCTTTACGACTACGAGTTGGCACGAAACTGGTACCGAAGCGTCTGCTCGCCCGACAACGGCGGACCTGGTATGCACCGAGACCTGGTGTTCAACTACATCCGAACATCTGCGCTTCTGATTGCCCCCTTCACGCCTCACTTCTCCGAGCACGTCTACAAGAACGTCTGTGGCGAGCAGGGATCGATCCAGAACGCGCCATTCCCCCGGTCGTCAGGCAAGATCGACACTGCGGTACTCGCTCAACTGGAGTACATGCGAGGTGTTGTCGACACCTTCCGATCCGCCGAGGCCCTCATGTCGAAGAAGAAGGGCAAGAAGGGCGTCTCCACGGGCGCTTTCGACCCCGCTCTGCCCAAAGGAGCGAGATGTTTCGTTGCGACGCACTTCCCAGAATGGCAGACCACCTGTGTCGAGGTTGTCAAGAGCGTCTACCAGGACGGCAAATTTCACGAGGACGCCCTCAAGAAGAAGATGGTCGAAGGTGGCTTCATGAAGGACAAGAAGGCGATGCCCTTCGTCCAGACTATCAAGGTAGGTCCACCAGTGGAGGTTTGGTTCGTCGATCTAAGATGCTGATGGCTTATCTTCTCTTCCAGCGAAAAGCCCTGGATATCGGACCAAAGGCGTTCGAGAGGACCCTGCCCTTCAACGAGCTTGAGACGATCTCCCTGCTGAAACCCTTCATCAAGTCGTCTCTCAAATACGAAGAGTTCGACGTGGTCTCGGTCGAGGATGCGCTCAAGCACATTGAGCACAATGGTGACCAGAATGGCTGGGCCAAGGAGAAGGTCGAGTCGAGCGAGCCCGGAGCACCGGCCGTCGTCTTCTGGAACGTCTAAGGGCGTAAAGAAAGGGCAAGACGAGTGTGCGATAGCAGGTGTCGGTAGTACTCGTAGATCATCATGGACATCAAATGCACATCACATTGATTCACTCCGCGATACCCCGGTCACTAGAATTACAACATGATGCATCGGCCTCTTCAACTTGAACAATCACATGCTGTGTCCGATAACTATACCTTCCGCTGGCTCCTTGGCATCCAACTGCATCCAGCACTCCCCGGAATCGCCGCTGATCGGTATTAGGATGTAACCCGATCGGGTCTACGATGGGCGTCTGGCTCCTCCCTTCGGCGGTGTCGAAGCGAAATCGTCCGCCCATACTATCTTGTCCTCCTTTCCCGCAGCCTGTGAATTGATGGCGTCAGTATCATGATCCTGGAGGAGAGCGAGCCAGTCCTTTCACAGTCTCCAGGTGACACACGATCGCGACAGCGCTTTCATTGTCCTCCAGGTGAGCAACACTTGTATCCAGGCCTCTCGTGTAAATCATGTTGTGCCTCGCAGATCCGCTTCCCGCCAGACACCGCAGAAGATCACATCGTACGATGCACTTACATTGAGGGTCTCCGTTATCGACTCCCTAGCCAGTCGATCCCGCTTGGCGGCATCGACCTTTGCTTTCAGTTCGGGCGATAGGGCCTGTACAGCGTCAATGATCCCAGACTTGTTCTAGCGGCGATACGTCCTGCTCACATTGTAGAACTGCTCATCGGTTGGTGTTGCCCACTTCATGATTCCATATCCCGAACCGGTGACTGCGAGTCACAGGTCTTAGAACTAAGATCTGCCACTGCCGATCTTCACTCACTGACGGTGAACATGATCATGAACCTGATGAGTGAATATTGAGCTAAGATCTGGTGTTGGGATAGGAGCCACTCACTTTCCCCATTGTACCTGTGCCATTGTGCGCAGACGGTATTGAGTTGATGTCGAGTCGACGATGCCAGCTGATCTCAATTCGAGCGACGTCGATTGGATCTCAGCCAGCAGAGGCTGATGATGAAAGTGCAGCGGCGATGGCCGAAGCCCTCTGTGCCAATTTAAGATTCCCACGGTATCATCACTCTCTTCCCTTCTTTCCCATGATGACGACGCTAGTGGAAGGGCCTGCTGCTGGTGCTGGTGGTCCCCCTTCTCCATCCCTTCTCCTGATGGGAATCACATATCGTTGACAGCAAGCAGTGATAGCATTCTGAATAGCGACATCATAGAGCTCGACTCCTTATTGACAGAGTCACCTGACGCTCAGCACCTCACGCAAATCCCATCAAAGGACCTCGCTTTCGCCCGACCCCATCCGTGATCCGCACTCCCCCGGACGAGCACGCCGAGGACAACAATACGGCCTTTTGTCCTGCAACAAACGCTGCACCGCTTCGCTCTGCACGTTCCCTCAGTCCAGGCGTCCAATACCAGGCTATCATCGAGGTTCGCCTAGATTGACATACGACTCTCGCCCAAGCCATCCCCACCAACTCCACCATGCCTCCCCAGCCACCCGCGCCCCCTGTATTCTACAGGTTCAAGGAGACGGACACGCTGGTCGACTCGTTAGCCAACTTCGTGGTCAAAGCCCAGCGAGATGCAGTTGACAAGAGAGGGAAGTTCACGATCGCCCTGTCAAGAGGTACGCTCGCCGCGAATCTTCGAGGGCTAGTAGGGCAGGAGAATGTACAATGGGATAAGTGGTACGTGACAAGGCAACCGTAAAGCTATTCTAGCTGACTTCTATCATAGGGAAGTCTTCTTCTGTGACGAAGCGGCTGTACCGCTAGACTCTGAAGACTCAAATTACCACTCCAACTATCTCTCCTTCCTCTCAACCGTGCCCATTCCGCCATCACAGATCCACACGATAGACGCCTCACTGCTAGACGACCCAGAGGAGCTGGCCGACGAGTATGAGAAACAGCTCATTGGCCACTTTGCAGCGTCAAACGCTGCCAGGTACCCCACCTTCGACCTGATGCTGCTGGGTATGGGCCCTGATGGAGAAACTGCGTCGCTGTTCCCGGGACACGAGATACTCAACGAGCGGGACGCCTGGGTCAGCTTCATCGAGGACGCCCCCAGAGGTCCCAAGAAGAGAATCACCATGACGTGAGCTATCATTCCCGATATGCAGGTGGTGTGCTGAAACGTCATTTTAGCCTTCCCGTGTTCACACACTGCTACCGAGCCGTCTTCGTAGTATCTGGAAAGGAGAAGGCCGAGATGCTCCATGCTATTCTGGATGAGCCTCAGGCCGGTTTGCCATGTTCAAGAGTCCGACCCGCGTGAGCAAAGCAGCTGCCGCCTGTCGGCCCCTTCTCCCGTAATTGAGCTGACACGCGGATTCTTAGCGCACCCGGTCTTGTTTTCTGGTTCGCCGACGCTGATGCGGCTTCTCAAACCACCTACCCGCCAACTCTGTTCAGATGGATCGACAACCAGAAGGAAGCGGAAGAAGCCGTCGCCGCCGCCCAGCGCAAGGCTGCCAAGCGACTCGCTCAGGAAGAGTCAGGAGGCGAGGACTGGAACTAGGCTTGATTGTGGGAGTTTTCAGTGCCGAGCACACAGAAGTCTTGACGGCTTCAACAGGAGTGGAGAGCTGCTTTGGAATAGATGGAAGCGAAGGAAGCGTATGATGGTATGCGGAGTGTGCGATAGTCGAGGCGCCCATCAGAGTTGAAGCGTTCTCAGAGGATGGAGAAGTACAGATAGAAATCAGATAATGCCAAATCCTCTTTCTACTGGTGTTCAATGCAAGTTATCCAATCGCAAAGGAGCGTGTGATCACCGTCTCGCAGGATTGAGCTCGTGGTTTGCGTTCTGTGAGCAAGCCGCAGAGGGAACCCCTACAATTGTGCGGCTCTGCTCGATCATCCAAACTCCAGTAAGCGTGTCCCAGCATCGGTCGGCGATCGCACGCAACTGAGAGCGGGACACGTTCGTCCGAGGAGGAAGGATCATGGAAACGGCTATATTAACATAGCCTATCCCAAGGCTAATTCGTACAAGATCCTATGAAAGACGTTAGTCCTTAATGCGCTCAGCATCCGCCAAATCACTCACACGACGATATTCACCACTATTAGAGGCACTAGACGGACACAAGTATCAGCTAGAATTCCAAGCCTATCAAGTACCATAGTGCCGGAATCGCTCACTTCTCATTAAAGTCCTTGTTGCACTGATCAAATTGACCAACTTCGCTTTGATGCTCGTTCCCTCGTTCCCACCCGATCCGCTGCCTCCGGCCCCGAAGGATCCATCGTATATGTTGGGATTACTGGCGTTTCCAAAGCCAGAGTTTGCCGATTGCGACGACCTGGTGGACCATCCGACTGCGAAGAGAGAAGTTAGTATGTCAGTGCGGGCGGTGAACATGGGATATAAGAGGAACGACCAAATCCAAGCAGGAGCTCACTCTTCGCTAGGAACCGCTCCTCGTTCAGGATTGCAATAGCGTTCGTGAATAGCAAGGCGATGTAGAAGATGTTGCCAAAGTATCCGAAAACCATGGTGTGTCGTTGTTGCCCCCTTAGTCGACGCGGCTGCAGAACAGCTGAGGAGCTGGAGGTGACTCTGGTACAACTCTGCTGTGGAGCTGTGTGCTGTGGACACTGGACACCCGGACAGCGACGTGTGACGAAGATCCCAGAGGTCAAGTCGGGATGCCACGTGGGCGTGTTGGGATCAATTACGTAATGATTCTCGTTGTTGCCAGCGTTTACCAGAATCGTCCAGGCCTCTTGTGCTTGCCTCCACTCGCTTTCTCCAACTTTCCGTGGTCGAGCGACAGTCTCGCGAGCATCTCTCAACACTACATCACAGCAACAAGCATAGATCAGACAACGCTGGCAAATCACCGGTCACCAGACACACTCATCAGATTTGTACGCTGGCAATATGGTGAACAACACGGAATACTACAAGGTCAGTCGAGCGTAGATCCGCATGATGGAGAACGAAGCTGATGCCGGGTCGTAGACTTTGGGAGTGGGCAAGGATGCTACAGAGGCCGAGCTGAAGAAGGTGAGTAGCTTTCGGGAGTCCTCTATCTGCTGTTGATCAAATGACTCTAGGCGTACAGAAAAGAGTCGCTCAAATGGCATCCGGGTCAGTCGAAACATCTGTCGTATTCTGTGACGCTTCCTTCAGTTAGCTGACCAGACTTTCAGACAAGAACCCAGGAGACAAACGCGCGGCAGCCGAGGAAAAGTTCAAGAAGATCGGCGAGGCTTATGAGGTCTTGTCGGATCCCAACAAGAGAGAGGTGTATGATCAAATGGGCGAAGAGGGCCTCAAGGGCGGAGGCGGTGGTGGACCAGGGGGAGGGTTCGGTGGATTCCCTGGTGGTGGAGGTGGCGGCTTCAACTTCCATGACCCTAATGACATCTTCAAGTGAGCCAACACCATCTCCCGAATCCAAATACATCAGCTGACCGTATTCCAGCGCGTTCTTCTCCGGGGCTGGCGGTGGTGGTGGAGCCGAGGACTTCCTCGGGGGTATGGGAGGTATGGGAGGCGGAAGGGGCAGATCTTCGCGGATGGGAGGAGGTATGCCTGGAATGGGCGGCATGGGCGGTATGGGAGGAATGCCCGGAGGTTTCGGAGGTGGTCCAGCCGAATCATCAGCACCCCCACCCCCCGGTGAAATCAGCAAACCGCTCGCTCTGACCTTGGAAGAGCTCTACAAGGGTGGCACAAAGAGGTTGAAGTGTACGAGGCATTTGAGGAATGGTAGTCAGGAGGAGAAGATCCTGGAAGTGGCTTTCAAAGCTGGATGGAAGAAGGGCACCAAGATTAAGTTTGCCGGCGCGGGTAATGAGGACGAGTACGGACAGAGCCAGTAAGTTGGACGTCATCGCGTGTGACTTGATTTGATCGCTGATGAATTGCAGGACGGTCGCATTTGTGGTTGAGGAGAAACCTCATCCTCGATTCGAGAGAGACGGCGACGATCTGATTGTAAAACTCAACATCACCCTCTCGCAGGCATTGCTAGGTCCCGATGGCGGAGGTATGATCACCAAGGAAGTTGATCAGCTGGACGGCAGGAGGATCCAGGTTGAGCTACCCGAAGGCGTGAGTACGGATACTCCACAACGTGCGTACAAAATGCTGACATTCTGTGGCAACAGCAAATCGTCCACCCGGGTCAGGAAACGAGGATAGAGGGCGAGGGCATGCCGATCTCGAAAGCCTCGTCGGTCAAGCGCAAAGGCGATCTTATAGTCAGGTGGAATGTCGTCTTCCCAAACCGAATCACGCCTGCGCAGAAACAGGAACTGAGAAAGGTTCTGGGATAGACGGGGGGAGGTGGAAAATCGAACAACGCTGGCCCGAGAGAGTGGGAGGAGGATTGTAAGTACTCGGCCATCTTGTCATAGAAGCGCTAGTCGGATGCAACGCATGTAGCCATCACGTACACGCCAGGGCCTGCGCGTCACCCTCAGTCCTTAGTAACTCAAATCCACTGCCCATGCGATGCTAGCTGTGTTTGGATCACAATACATGCTAGGCTTGGTATGTGGATGGTGAGAGATGCTGGGTATATACAACAATGCGGGCGAGCCAGAAATACCGTCCTAAGCCAGATTGATGTCGTTCAACGCACAACACACTGCAGCCCTATTCAAGCGTATCAGTCAAGACTCACGGAATGCATCCTTCCGTTCACACTTACCTATGATGACCATCATACTGCCTGACAGTCTCGCCCGAGCTGAGATCCCACAACCGCGCAGCGTGATCCGACGAGGCTGGGCATAGTGATCAGCTGATGAAAACCAAAAAAGAGCAAAGCTCACCCGTGACGAGATATGCCGAGTCTGCGCTGAATGCAGCGTCCCACACCCAGCGCTGATGTCCTTGCAATGTACGGATGAGGGTGTAGTCGTAATTGGCAGTAGACCATATCTTGACCGTAGAGTCCGCCGAGCATGTCGCAAGATGTCTAAGCGCGACTAGGGTCAATCGGTGCAGGGATTGACCTAGGTGAGCAAGGAGGCTTACTTTGTGTCCGGAGAGAGTAGACATCTAGTTATATATTTCCCATGAGCTTGGAAGGATGTCACCGGTTGCAGAGTAGTCGATTCTGCCGAGGCATGAATCCTCCACACGTAGACCATTCCCTGCAAGAAGGTCAAAACGGGAGTCGACGAGCCCAGGATACCACTTACTAGGTCGTTCCCGGCGACTAATGTCCCGCCATCCGACGCTATTGAGACGCTTCTAATAGCGACATCCTCATCTGGGACCTATGAGGCCCAAATCAGCTCTACTGGTGGGGAGGGCGAGGAGACGGACGAACCAGTTCATGGGTGCAGGTGTTCTCGCCCAGGTCCCAGATTTTGACACTTCCCAATTGATCACAACTGATCAGTTCACCCTGATTGGGATGTATGACCACGTCGTTGACAGGAGCGTCATGATTGTAATTCCGCTGCACCTGGGCGGTCCTGGGCGAATAGGGCTCAGCTTAGCTAGATATTGGACTTTATACGATCACATACCTAGTGTCCCATACTTTCACATTACCGTCTTCACTTCCTGTCACGATCCATTTCCCCTGTGCGGAATATGCAAGAGCCGTGACATTCGCAGTATGCCCTTCTAACGTTGCAACCTGAGAAGCGTCAGACCGGTAGATCCGGGTTCGTGACTTGGCTCGGCATTCTCACTGGTGTATTGCTCATTGAAGGTATGTCCCATATCCTGAGAGTAGACAGATCAGCGGAGGCTCATCCCCTTCCCGACAGTCGTCCTCTCCCTTCTATCAGGTCGAGAAACTTACCGGACCGTTGGGTTGCCTGCCGCAGCTAGGAAGTTCTTGTCTGGACTGATTGCCAGGCGATTGACTTGTTTCTTGCGACAGTGTCAGCGTTATATCCCAGTGACGATTGTCGAGTCAAACTCTTCCTCCTTCGTAGTCCAGCCTGCCCTGTATGGCTACATCGTGCGGACTCATCGCACTCACCCATTGTGGCTGAAGGGTGATCTGTCGATAGCAAATACCGCTCCAGGCCTCCCAGAACCGTATCGAGTGGTCATCTATGCACGTGAGCAGTCAGTAACTCCACCTTCTTACTCAGCGGGGCTTTCCTTCAGACGCCTTGACAGTGTCTCATGGACAACTACTCACAACCTGCGGTACACAATATCACGCTCATTTCCGGCTGTCCCTGCTGTTGCGTCTGTTCCGGCGCCGCCGGCATGTCGCACTCGACGGTTCAACGACAGCGGTGGTGCGGGGCTGAGATGGCTGAGTGCGGCAGCAGTAATGAGCAGCAGGTTAGCGTATACATCGACCCGTTCTTGCAGAGATCGTTGATGCACACACCGCACACACCGGCGGCACCGCACAGTGACTCTGGCGCCAAGGAGGGGGACCGGAGATTTGGTTCCTTCATCTCGGTCTCCACCGAAGCAGTGCCACGTGGCCGCAAGGCCTTAAGCTTACTGACACTGTCTACGGGGGGTAACTTCTTCCCATCCACCTTCGTGTACGTTGCACAGGGGATACTTGGGTTCCGACACGGTCCAATGATTCAGAATTCAGTGTTCGAACGTCGTCCAGGACCTCGAGACTAGCCAGGATCGACAATCTGCACGGCGCCGAAGATATCTGACGAGTTCAATCACTCTTCGACAGTCGTGCACAGCAGAAGCAGTCAGGAAGAGAACAGCAAAGTGTTGGAGGATGGAGAACATGTGATACATCGTATAACGCTACATTCTAGCTAGATAGGTAACTGCATTATTATGTTTTACATCGTCAAGTGACACAGTCGTTTAGACGTGGTTGGTGTTGTCTCGGGTACCGTCCTGACCGGCACCACCGACTCGTGGAGCACCCTCGTAGTGCTGGTGAGAGTGGTTGCTGTCAGAGTGCGAGTGGGGTCCGGTAGCCTTCTGCTGCTTGAGGAAGTCCTCGTGCGAGATGGTTGGGAGGGTGGTGGCCTCGTGAACGATAGGAGCGTCGTGAATCTTCTCGTGGATAGCAGTGGTGTGGTGGACAGTGGTTGGCTGGATGGTCTCCTTCTGGATGACTGGTTGGACTGCCAAGACGTCAGAGAAGGTCGCAGGGAGGTAGTTGACATTACTCACCAGTCTCATGGATGTGGTGGTGCTCGTGCTCGTCGACGAACTGACCAACGTGGGCAGCCGATCGCTCAGTCTGGGTGGTGGTCTGGGTGTTCTGGAAGGCGTTTCGCTGCTCGTGTAACTTGGCCTGGTGCTCTGGGAGCATGTCCTCCTTGACCTCCCTGACCTGGCCCTCAGCCACGGTGTTGACGTGCTGGGTTGGCAGGACCTCCTTGGCAGCGACTGGCTGGACTCGGTGCTGGTGGTGGTGAATGTGCCTCTCTCGGTCGATGGCCTCGGCGGTCTCGACGTGCTCCTTGGGTCTGACGGTCTCCTGGGTCACTTCTGGGGCGACCTCGGAGCAGACCTGGAAGGAGAGTTAGCTGTTGTTGAAAGATGCTGGCACGGCCAACTCACCTCGGTAGAGTCAGCCTTGTGGGATCCCTTGAGGAAGTCTTTCACACCTTGCGTAAGTCCGGACATGTTTGCTGAGTTGATTTGTTTTGGTTTGGGAAGTGGATGGAAGTTGTTTGAGCTGATTCTTTTGTGGATGAAGAAGAGGGCGATTTCTCTAGAGGTGTCCAAGCTATATATGCTCCCACAAGACGTCGTCGCTGACTGCGAGTCTGAGCTAGTCGCCTCGAGGTCTAGCCCGACGTCATATGTTTTGTATGACCGGTACGTCACTGGCAGCCAGAAAGCAAAGGCCAGCGGCCTCCAGCGGCTAGCTTTCGCGGATGATCGTCAGATATGACGTGAGACCACGGTCTGACCATGGAGTCGCTCGCCTAAAATGATGCAGAGTCACGGTGATTGATGACACGCGCGTTGTGCGATGGGGAGACGAGGCGAGACGTGTGCCAGTCCATAGCAGTCCATGACGAGTTCTGATCAGGGACACGGGACTGTCACCAACAGGTGTCACCCAGTGTCACCGGATTCGATGACACATTTGTCGTCTCAGATCGTCGCCCATGCTCTCTCATGCTCTCCCATCATGTCTATTTTACCTTTCAATTTACGACATGCTTTTCGTTCTGTCACCTGAGACTTCGTATGCCTATTACTGAGTGCCACTTTCAGATCGATGCACGCCACGATGCATGCATAGATAGCAGAGGATAGCAGCTGAGACGTAAGACAGACGTGCACAGATGAACATCGATCTTCTGCTCCCAACTTCAAAGGCTCCTCTGTCCCGGTGGTGAAGGATGCAAGAGGATGCACACTGATCGTTACAACTCGATCGCAAAATGTGGCAGGTGCAATTGCGGGAATCAGCGGGAATCCCGCCCTGATCGCCGTTAAGGGTTAGGCGCTGTCAGCAGAGGTCAGCAGACAGATCCCTAACCTTCCCTAAAGATCCCAGCAGACGATCCCTAATCAAATAAATCAGTTTGCCGAAACTCAATTAGAATCGGGACCTGTTATACCTGTTGGCACTCTACATGAGTAACTTATGGAGCGGACAGGAGCTACAGGAGCGGACTCAGCACTACTACTCAGCAGTGACTCAGCGGAGCGCTAGCATAGCGGCGCGGGCTAGACCTGGCTAGACGCAGTCTCATATACTTAGAACTCCGAGACGCACGTCCTTACAGGTCCTTAACACGTCCGCAGTCAGTGACTCAGGGTGACTCGCTCCCGAATTAGTCGATCGCTTGCGAATTGCGATCTCTCGCGGTCTGTGCGCCCTCCCCGGCCTCCTCTCTGTGCACCTCCGTGTATGTGGAATCGTAGAGATTGTAGGAGTATGGTAGGAGTCTCGCAACGACGGTGATTGGAACCTACGAGAGGTCTAGCACCAAAGGTATGGTATGATTAAGTCTAGCATTCTTGCAGGCGTACCCCTTCTCACAAGTCTTACACTCAACTTACACGTACTGCTCTGCCTCATCTATCTCTGCATTCTGCACGTCACTGGATCACTGGTGCCTTTGTCTTTGGCGAGATCTGTGGAGCTGTGGACTGGGGAACAACTCAACTTATCCGACGGACCGACGGCACGGCCAAAGACGTTAGACGCAGGAAGGCACACGCACCAAACCACGAAGCTCGTGTTTCCAACCGCGACTGATTTCTTGTTCTCGCACGTCGGATTCATCAATACTGTTAGTATCCTTTGGATCGTGATCGATGATCGGACCACTCTCCTGGGTCTTCTTCTGGGCTCTTGGTGTGTTCTACTTATTTGCCTACTCCACGTCGACGGAGGTCGACGGCCCCTGACGGCCCGTTCTTTGGGACGCCTTTGGGACCGTAGACCCGTGCGGTGCCCGCGCCGGTGACTACCCGGTTCAGCGCTCAGCACGGTAGCCCATCGGCCAAGTCCGCTAGATCACGCGTGGTTGCGATCGTGTGCCATAGGTGCTGTCGCGCCGTCCTCCTAAGTCCTATCTATAGCCCGCTGCAAGCTCGTACACAGCTGCGAGGACGTACAATATCTCTTCCCTCTCTCTTGCCCAGTTTGCTACCCACAGAACGCCGACCACATTGCCGTATCATGGGATCTAACGCTTCCAAGCCAACGACCGTGTCCGTGGATAAGCGCGAGATCGTTCACGAGAAGGCGGCTGCTGTCGTATCTGATAAGGTCTCACTACACCAACCGACCGACGATGCAGTGGTCCTGGGCGAGTCTTTGACTGCCAATGTGTTCGACAAGTGGGAGGAGGAGTTCAACAAGGTGAGGAGATGACCGTAACACTCGAATCTCCGCTGGCAGCCGCTGATCACTGTTATCTCTTGCCTCAGAACCCCACACTCAATTTGTCGCGTCTTGTGATCACTCACAATGATCCCGTAGCCACACTCATCGACCGCTCTGCTTTGGTCAAAGACCACAAGGTGTTCAACCTCAGTCTCAAGGGCATCGGAGAGGCAGGTAGCTACCCCGGGCCTCGAGTCAGTCAGAACAGCTCCGGTCGATGCTGGCTCTTCGCTACGAGTGAGTTATATGAGTCCCCCTGGAATCGATTGCTCACAGCTATATAGCAAATGTACTACGATACAATGTCATTGAAAAGCTCAATCTCGGAGACTTTGAGCTATCCCAATCATACCCCTACTTCTACGATAAGATCGAGAAAGCCAACTACTACCTCGAGTAAGTTGCAATGCTCATGCCCATTCTCGAAGCTGACTTCATGTCAGGAATGTCATCGAGCTCAAGGACGAGCCGCTTGACTCACGAGTGATGTCGTGGATCAACACTGCTCCCGTCAACGACGGTGGTCAGTGGGACATGTCTGTGAACCTTCTCGGTAAGTATACATCCGAGAAAAGGACAGGATACCTGCTAACGACGCCGCCATGCAGAGAAATACGGTATGGTCCCAAAGACCGTCTTCCCGGAGTCCTTCTCTTCGTCCAGCTCGGGAAAGATGTGCAGCCTGTTGACCTCGAAACTTCGTGAATATGCCATTCATCTCCGATCTGCGCCAGAGCACGAAGTCAGAAAGCTCAAAGCAGTCTTCCTCCATGAGATCTTCAACACTCTGGTTGTGACCCTTGGAAAGGCTCCTGGACCGGATGAGAAGTTCACCTGGGAGTACAATGACAAGGATGGAAAGTACAAGGAATGGTCTGGAACACCCAAGGAGTTCTACCACGCCTTTGGCAGGCGAAAGAACATGGACCCAAGCGAGAGTTTCAGTTTGATCAACGACCCGAGGAATCAGTATGAGAAGCTCTATACAGTTGAGCGCTTGGGTAACGTTTGGGGCGCGAAGCCAATCAGATGTGAGTTTGCTTCTTAGTATGACTTAGCTGAGCGGAACCTGTCAGATGTCAACGCACCCATCAGCGCTCTTGAGGCCGCTGTTGTTGCCGGCATCAAGGCCAACACTCCCCTGTTCTTCGGCTGCGATGTTGGCAAGTCGTCCAACACCCAAGAAGGCGTCATGGACACCAAGCTTTATGACCTCAAATCGGCTTATGGCTACACGCTCAACATGACCAAAGAACAGAGGCTGAGGATGGGCGAGACTTCGATGACCCATGCCATGGTCATCACCGCAGTACAAGTCGACAAGGACGGCAAGCCCGTGAAGTACAAGGTCGAGAACAGTTGGAGCGACTCTGCCGGCGAAAAGGGCTGGTTCATGATGACTGCGGACTGGTTCAAGGAACATGTGTTCCAGGTCGTCGTCCCGAGATCTATCATGGAGGACAAATGGGTGAAAGTTCTGGACCAGGAGCCAGTTGTGCTTCCGCCTTGGGACCCAATGGTGAGTGAAGCGTTCCGATTATCCACTTCGGCAACGAACAGGTCACTGACCACCTACTCCACTCGTTCAGGGCTCTCTTGCCTGAGCTGTTTCGAGTTTTGCATGTCGGACTCGAGTGAGCTCGACTGCTCTCGAGCGTTTCTGTTTCTACTTTCTAGGGTATTGTTGTTTCCGTTTCCGTTGTACGGTATCGGTCTCTCGGTCTGTGGCTTGTCTCGCTTCGTTTCCACCTTGTGCCGTGTGTCAATGTCGTACACAGATACATGAGTTGCTGCGGACTATCTACGGATGCGCAGTAGCTAGGATAGCTAGAGATGCATCATGTTTAGGCTCAACGTAAGCCCCACCTGCATCACCCGATTCGAATGGTGCCGGAGGCCACCGTAGGTGCTAAGGATGCCGCTCGGAACGCAGCGCGGGGCTGGTTTGAGCCTACATCATGTCGTCCGTTGGAGCAGCCGGAATGGGAATGGCATCTGGCCAAAGTAAGCGATAGGGAAAAAAATCCGAAGTGTGAACTCCTTCATGGACGTAAACTCAATTGGCAACATCTACGTCATTCCCGAGCATGATCCAAAGTCTGGAAGGGTGTTGCGAGATGGTGACTCCATGACTGTTCCCGGTGTCGTGGTCTCAGACATCCCAGACGAGCGTCAGCGATCTGCATGCATGATTTTGTCGATGACGAGAGTCGAGTCCCATCAGATTCCAACGACCGTGACCGTCGTCGTTCGTACCTGAGATTTGCCAGAGATCGTCAATCGTCAATGACAGTCGACAGTCAGTGACCAGCAAGCTCATTCTTTCTTAGGCTGTCAGCGACCTGAAGCGGCCATCTTTCCTCACACACCCTGTTACGCATCCAGTGCTAGCAGAGCTAGGTCTTCCAATCTTCACCTTTACTCCTTACCGAGAGCTTTCGCCGACCTCGCAACGATGCCCTCGATCCCAGCCCTCTTCACCCGTCTGAGGCACAAGAAGAACTCTTCATCATCGTCATCCAATCTCTCCTCGCCGTCGACTCCGAACTTCGGTAACAGCGACCGTGCCCAGCGCAAATCGCTGCCCCCCACACCTCGAGACGGCCATGCCGACAGGAATGGCGAAAGTCACGATAGATACGCAAGTGGAAGGGACAGTGATGACAGCCCCTCGAGGTACAGAAGAAGTATGGATGATCGTCCCAGGAGGGATGTGTCGCACAACCTCCCAAGCCAAAGTCCAAGAAAGCCTGTTGCTGCCGGAGACGTTGTAGTCAACCCTGCGAGGCCCGCACCGCCCCCGCCGACAAAGGACCAAGCCAGGTCCCAGGACCCATCCAGGGTCAGCGAAGTGGTTCAGCATGCGCAGCGAGACGCATCTTCGTCCCTTCAATATACCACCGACAACAACACTCTCCCTCGTCATCCATACACCTCACTTCACCCGTACATCGACAACAGCTACATCGACTCGAACGCATCCTCGCCCAACATCCCAATCCTGTCATCAGACACCCAGTCCGCGTTCCCACTACCACCTCACACCTTGCCCGTCATGTCAGCATTGAACGATCGATCAGGATCACTCTCGCCTTCGGGCAACGGCTTGAGTAAAGATGATGTGAGGAGCGTCGAGCATCGAAAGGAGAAACCCGTGTTCAACTCCATGTCGAGAGCAAGGAAGAGCGAGGAGGGTCATGTCGGACGATACTCGGTTCAATCCGACATCACCCCGTTATCGCAAGTAGACGGCAGCCGATCTGGGGAGCAGTACCTCGATCTCCCTACAGATGCACAAACCAGCCTCAGCCAAGAAATACGAGAGTCCCTCCAAAACGAGCATGGACTATCAGTGGGAGGCGAGACCAAGCGAGCTGGCAGAGACAGAAAGTCACTCGACGCTAGCGATATCGACATACCCAAGCGAGGCACCTCACTCCACCACGACAATGGTACCGGGACCCCTATTGCCGCTGTCCCTCTTGTCGATGAGAGAGGAATCGGAACTCGAAGTCACCTCACTCCAGAGCAATTCATCGCTCCTTACCTCGCCAACCTGTCCATCCGGGGCACGCCTCACTCTCCCAACACCCAACCGTCTGAGGGCCACAAGCACGCCTTTACCGGTCTTCCTAGGCTGCACCACCGCAAGGAGGAGAGCAAGGATGCGGACTACAGCCACTTCAACTCTCCAGAGTTGGAGAAACTGAGGCAGGAGCAGATCCAGTCCATCATTGTCGGCGCACAGAAGAGGAGGTCCGAGCGGAAAGCACTGGATCAATTCGGTCGAGATCTGTTTCAGAAGGCCAATATGGCTCACTTGATCGACACGCCCGACACAGTGGACATCGAGACGACTTACCTCAAGCCCGTCATTCAAGAGACAATCATTCCCCGAGAACACATAGAGTACAAAACAGTCATCAGGCGAGAACGACACAAGCACCATATATAGTGAGTTGGAATTTGCACCTCGTCCGTCCCTACGTGTGCTGTACTGACCGCTCTGTCCAGCCCCAAGATCCAACCGATCGAGGACCCAAATCCAAGAATCCTCGAGCCTCGTCATCGAATCTTCTCGCCGCAGACTGGTAAATGGCACGAAGTCATCGGTGACCAAGCTGCCATCGAGATTCTCGGCGAGGACGTCTTCAGAAATGGCCCCAAGGAGGTCAGACACAAACGACAGATCGACTGGGACGTCCTCCACGGCTTGATTTCCGACACAAGGGAGACCAGCGCTTCTCCTGGTGTCGTTGGCACGGCTCTGACCAAGCTCTCCCAGGATGAGCTCACAAAGAAAGGCCTTGGGACTGGCGGTAAAGGTAGAATTGTCGAGAGAAGGGGCATTGTCGGCAAGCCCTTGTCAGATTGGGCAGAGGTTGGAAGGGCTAAAATACCAGGATCTGAGACCGTCAGCCCAGGTAGCATCGGTGTTGCTGTTTAATCTCTCGATCGCTTTGTCCCCTATGGTCACCGTTCGATTGTGATTCACTGTAGCCCTAATTCACCCTCATACGAGTAGTTGTTTCCATACCCGCTTCATAATTGCTTCATAGTCCGTGAGATGCATAACGACGATGTAGTCATACACCCTCATGAGGCCAAGCCGCTCCTCGCCATTGCTTCCCTTTCTCTTGCTCGTTCAGCAGCCGCTAAAGCCGACTTTGGACTGAGTCCATTCTTTTGCATACCCGGTATCCATCCCTTCATCCTGCCCCCCCGACCGCCCGGGGACGACATCATCTGCTGCTGGTATGGATGTCCAGTCACCTGGTGTTCAGGATTGTCAGACTGGGCAACAGAGCCATAACCCGGTTTCGGCTTTCTCGCCCAGTTCCACGATCGAGACTTCCCTTTGTCGCTTGACGTAGATTGTCGATATGGCCCAGTCGTCTGGATCTTATACTGCGTTTGCCGATGTTCCGGATATCGCTGCTGGTCCTGCTGACCCGCGCCAGAGTACTTTCTCAGCCACTGGTCATAAGCTCCTGCTGGGGGCTCGACTCCATGAGCACCTGGTCGACCCACTTTCCCCCCTTGTGGCTCTGGGTTGAAAGCGGGCTGGAATTGAGGAGGCGGACTCTGCGTTTGTCGACCCTCTTGATGTGACTTTTGTACAGCCTGATGATGCTGCAGGTCCCGGGTCTGACTCATGTCGGGAATTGGCATATGAGCCGGATGATTGTGTTGATCCTGTTGGTGATGACCTCCATACAGGTGGGATTGGTCAGGAGGAGCCATGTACTGGTGTTGGCCGCGTAGACTCGAGCGGAACATGGATGGCAGGACTCGAGAGAACGCAGAACCGGGTTGTTGCCGAGGCGAGTAGATTCCCTGAGGCTGGTGATGTACCGCCGTAGGCATCGTGTGCTGTGAAGGCATGTGCCCCGGCTGTTGACCGTCGATTTGCTGTGGCTGAGACTGGTTCTGCTGTAATTGGCTGGTCTGGGCGGGCATCTGCGTTGTCTGCTGCTGTTGTTGCTGCTGCTGAGGCATAGGTTGAGGCTGGATGGGCGGTTGATACGGCGGAGGCGCCCACATCATGTTGTTCATTCCACCCATTTGGCCCATATACCCCATCGAAGCCGGATGGCCCATTGGCCCCATCGGTCCCATTGGCGGCTGCATGACCATCATAGGTCTCGGAAATGGCATCATCCCCGGGTTCATCAATGGGATCGTCGGGGGCGGGATCGCCATGGGATGTGGCATTGTGGCGCTTCGGACCATTGCGTTGGTAGCGAATCGATGTTGTCGCCTGACGGCTCGGTACCAGATCGACTGCATCGTATTGCGATTTCGGGAGTAGCACCCGACGAAGAAGATGACCAACACGGTGAGCAGAACGCCGATCACTGTTGAAAACGGAGCTGTCAGCGTGACATTCGATCGAAAACACGAAGGGGTCGGTTACCCACATATACCGGCGAGCTTGGTGTTGGGTTTTCCACCTCCGCTGTCTTGATTGACATTGAGCGCGTTGACGGAATTGGGCTTGCCAGCAATGCCAACCAATCTCTGGTTGGGAGAGTAATACAGGACTCTGAGACTCAAATCAGAAAAGCTCATCGACATCAATTCGGGCATCTTACTCACGAATATACCCCAGAGAGGAAAGGCGTGCCCATCCGGATTTCCCCTGTCGTATCCGGCAAACTGCCGTTCTGCCAGGCTACCACACTGCCCCAGCATGTCTGACGGGCAATATCCCTGCCTTGAACCAGCTCAGAGGCAGCCACTTTGTATTCGTATCCAGAGATCGTTATTGACATTGAGATGTTCGTATTGCAAGGGAGGTTCTTTTCAGAGAAACAGTCAGCGACTATAATCTTCCTCGCATCTTTGTGGTTGCGGCTCACCCATCTGCTAGCATCTTGCTGATCTCGCCGAGCCGAGGGTACAGTGCTATACAATTTCTCGGCCACCCGAGAAGGAACGTATATCTCGTCAAAGCCGGGATCGAGGGATCCCTACACACTATCAGCGACACGCTATAGCGGAGACTCGATGTAGTTGCTCACGTATAGTGCGGGAGTGTCCACTACGGTGTCGCCCATTCGGATCCGATCGACGCCGACTCCCCATCCTCCGGCCACGGTAGTGTTGACATTAAGCCAGTTGCTGAAGGGTTTACTGTTCAGCCTTCATACCGACCACGGTAGATGACTCACAAGTTGCCTTGATAGGCTTCGACAGGAGCACCACCCCAGTGGATAGTACCAGCTTGTCGGCCCGGCGTCCTGTCGTACAGATCGACATTGAAGCCAACGGTGAAGTATGTGAGATTATTCGGTGCCCCATCGTTGGTTCGTGACAGCATATCAGGTATCAATGAGCGTTCCGGGCTCGCCTGACCTTCCAAGTCAGCAAATCTCTGAGGGCTCCTGGTGATGACTCACGTTGTAGATCCCCATTCCCCAGAATCCAGATGATCCAGCGCTCAGGGTGGTCTCGGTACCCCCTGCTGCTGAGCCAGCATTCTGGCGGACCGACGAAATGGTAGCGAATGGTCTGGCGTTGTTAGTGTCCCCCCGACCGTCGGTGATTAGGTCTTCGACCAGAACCCCTTGGAAAAGGAGTGTACCGAGTGAACCGGAAGGGTAGACCGCAGTGTAAGATAAAGCTTGTCGAGTAGGCTGAGGTGATATGATCAGCGTTGAGGGGGCTGGTTCGGTGGGATGTAGAAGGATGTAATGGGCTCGACTCACTGTCAACGAGGACGACTCAGATGTCTCAAAGCTGCGGTCAGGTTAGTGGAAAGCCTCACCTTCCGACCGCGACACTTACTCGTTAGCATCCTCTGTGCATCTGCCGCAATCTTCAGCGGTGACTAGAGTGAACTCGAAATTGGTGGCTAGAACAATCCGATCAGCTTTGGTACTTGGAGACAAACAATACTCCTGGCTCACAAGCTGTCAGATTGAGCTGCTGTGCCGGTGTACCAAGTCCCACGCTGACCACGTTGGTCCCCGCTCCAGATCGATACAGCGGGATGGCAGTGTAGAACTCCCCCAGTCTCGAATTATCTTCTGCGGTGTCTCCATACACGACCGTCGGCAAGGTGCACAGCACAGCGAGAGCGATAATGTTGAACATATTGCTCGAGCTTGAGCTAGTTGTCAAGTCGATTTATGGCGACTGGTCGAAGGGACTTGTCTTAGTGGTGAGAGTATCGTCGAGAGAGGGTTTTTGCTAACACCACTGAAGATCTATCCATCGATTCATGTTCTTCGGTCTCGGTCAGCGAAGCCTTTGATGCAGTGACGTTGCTGGCCGGATACGGTTGCGAGAGCTATCCTCTGGACAGACTCACTAGTAGACCGGAATCTCGCGGTACTGGCTTTGAAGGTCGTTGTTGCTGACCGGAAGCGGCGGAAGATTTGGTCGAAGGAAGGGAACAGCCGTGTCTGACAAAGGACCTGTGCAATCGTCTGCTGTCTACCTCGTGTTCCGCCAGCTGGGGCCAGTCCCGGAAGAGCGTTGAAATTGGGGTCGGTCGTGCGGGGAGGATCTCTGATGGAGGCTGGACAAGATGAGAGTAGGGAAAAGAGTCCATCATGTTGTTGTTGTCGTTGGATAGACATTTTACGGCCTAGGATGAGGTTCTGATGTTCTGATGGAATCACTCAACCCAAAGGACCCTTGTCAGGCACGCCTCGAATGCGTTGGCCCCGTTGGCCGGAGAGCGATGCCAACGAGTCTCGCTGCAGCTTCCTTCTTCACCTGATTCCATTAGATGAGTGTGTTCAAGATCACTCCTAATCATGAGGGGGAGTCCTAAATGTTATACATGATCTCGCAATGAAACGAACGTACTGATACTGGGAAATCGGCCGACGGGAACTCAACTCTTCAGCCCAATGTACACCTGGCAGCCGGAGCTATCCTCTCTCTCTCTCTGTCTTTTCCAAGCCACCATTCCACCGTATTTGTTACTCTGCTCGCTTGGTAGCTCCTGCGTCTTGTGCAGCCCTCGACGGCGAGCTTACTACCGCTCGCTGCGTCTCGTTTTTCGCTCAGTATTGTCGCGGTGGAGGAGGCGGGTGACCTTGGTATTGATTCGAGCGTCCACCATATGGGTCCATACCGGGAGGATAAGCGCTAGGAGGTTGTGGATCTGGACCATTGCCCTTCGGCATCTCCCAATCTATGAGAAGGACAGTCAACGACTGGGTGTTTCCCGCCTCCGGCTAGCTTCGGCTGCACTCACGGCAAATACTGCATATCCAGATATGGTGCTTGCTGAATGGGATCAAGGGGATCCAGAAGAATTCGAAGACACTTCGACTTGTAGCTCCGACGACAGATGCTACAGCGAATGTCATGTCAAGTTTTGATCCGCAGCCAAGGGAGACTGTCCTGGTAGCTCATCACTCACCGTTGTGGCACCGTGGACACATTCTTCCACCATCGTTCCCATCTTGCTTGATCTATAAATCACATCAGCTTGGAGAGCTCAAGATCGGGACCGAGTACGGACCTTGGTGGGAACGCCGCCTGTGGTAGTCAGCTTTTGGCTCTCATATCAGGTGGTTACTCACAGATTAAAGGGATACACACTGCGGAGTGTCAGCTTCGTAACGCTCGCGGACAGGTGGGTGTTGTTGCACATACTCTTGAGACAGTTGCACTCGCACCCTCTCTGCGCTGTATCTTGGAGTGTGATGAGCAGTAACGAGGAAGACGATTTGTTATTGTCGACGAGAGAAGGCCAGCTCGGTGCGCCAGATCGACGTCATGCTGCGGCAAAGCCCGCCAAGAAATCTCTCGCCACCCCGCTGCCTTGGGGCAGTGGCAGCGGCCCCAGGGCCCAGCTGCACCAGCGCCCCAGTTTGGCAACGTGGGACGTTGGTTGGCCTTGACGACCTTGACCGTCTTGCTCTGTCTTGGCGCGGTTCTTTTCAAACGTGCGGACCGAAGATCTACAGACTCCATGGAGTCCATCTTACTCTACGGACTGGCCGATGCTCTTTCAAAGCCAATACTACTTGTTCCAACTTCCCACCGACTAGGCAGTGGCGCTGCCGCAAATGACTTGACATCTGAGTGATCTGAGAGGACTGAGAGGACTGAGTGGTTGATTTGAGTGTTTGACGAAGACTTAGACCTCACTGGTTCTGAATCTGGACTGCATCAACTTTCATTGAGGTTAGAGATATAGTTATGCGTACTGATACCTCCTCGCCAATGAAATACTCCTCCTTCCTGAGGCTCAGAGGTCATCATCCTCCGATCCCTCTTCCTCTAGCTTCCTGAGGTAAGCATCATTTAGCTCCGGATCCATCATACGCTCTCCATATCTTTGGCTCGCCTTCCCAGATTGGAGAGCTTGGAGGGCTGTCTCGAACACATCCTCGGACCCCTCTGGAGCTGCGCTGGCCTCCTCTTGGCTCTCTGCCGCTGTAGGGTCCTGCATACTTTTGAGGTAGGCATCGTGATTGGCTTTGTACTCGGGATCTTCCAGCAGGTTGGAGTACTTGCTCAGAGCCCTACCATCTCGGAGCGCTGCAAGGGCGTCTTCTACAGTTCCTTCTCCAGATTCAGTATGGGATTCATCGTCACTCTCGACTTTGACGGTAATTGACCCCCCACTTGTGCGGGCGGCCTTCAGTCTTGCGAAGTCAGCTTCCAGCCCAGTAAGAGCCACAGCACGGTCTCGAAACTCCCGTGCTTCTGCTTCCTCGTCCACATTGCGGGTAATCTGGAAGTGCTCTTCAGCGGGCCCGTCAAACACAGGCAGAAGGGTCGTTCCAGTAGTCACTGATGACTTGAGCCGTTCGGCGATCGTACTGAGGCCTGACTTCGAATTGAAAGATATAGACTTATCCTTCGAAGCCTGTATGATCGTCATTCTGTCCTTGTCCCCGACCACGGAACCCCAATTCGCCTCGGTTGCGTTGCTGGCAGCCGTCCTGGCTCTGTACAGAGCACCCTTGACATCGCGCATTGCCGACGGCAACGATCCGATCGTCGACTTCCATTGTTTCTCGTTCAGCCCAGTGATGGTGGCGAGAGTGGTCTGAGAAGCCGAGGACTGAGCGTCACTGCCCTCCGGCTTCTCCGCCGACGATTGGACTGCCTCGGATACGTCTCCCTGAGACGTAGACTTGGGGTTCCTGGTCTTTCTTCGAGGCATGGTTTAAGAAGCCGAGTGTTGAGAACGAAGGTATAGTGAGAGCTTTTGGCCGTTATCGGCAGTGGTAGTTAGTGTATATATATATTTGTCAGTATCATGAGCGCCATAAGCCAGAAAGGATGTCAGAGAAAGGATGCTGTTGGTCGGACTGCGACAGATGACGCCATGGAGACATTAGTGGCATTTGTGACATCCTATGACGTGTCAGAGCTGACACATCGCAGATCCGTCATCAGTCGCTCAAACACGCGAGGCTTCGCAGCGTTCTATCAGATAGAACATCAGTCTGGACTCTGGAGTCTGACACGACAGCAGGGACCGTACACTGCTATCCCGACGTCAGACGTAAGCTACCTCCTATCCACCGTTCATTCAGCTCATCTACTTCGAATGACTACTACCTAGCCCCGCATTCCCCAAATGACCATGTTCACTCAACAGATTCTCCGGCTGGTGTAAGGGCGAGTCACCTTTTTGCACCTTGCTAGCCCTCTGGCTACTTTCGCCTGGCAGCTTTGAGCATGGCCTCAAACGATTTGGAGTCGTTCGCGGTCAGGCAGCTGGTGAGTTCAATGGGACCAATCTCCTGTCCTGGGTGCTGTGCTTTCCAAGCCTCGATAGCGGTCTCGGAGTCCTCGTCTTTTGGTTTCCAGGCGACGAATCCTTCCGGGACTTCAGCATCATCCGACTCCAATTGACCCATTGTCACAGAGTACTGTCGTGGGCGATTTTGCCTGTATTGCATCAAGCTTGTCAGACTGGCCCTGGCGTCTCGAGTCCCGTTGAGGACGGAGGCGTAATCAGTTTGTAGACGTCTCAGAGTAGCGGTAAGTGACAGATACTCAGAATCAGCCGGCTGGGCTGACGTCCTGATGATCTCGTCCACGCGAGCTAGGGCGTTCAAACCCACGGTATCACCGTTGGTCACGACAGCTCGACCGAGAGCACTCAGTGGAGTAGCGGACCCGCTGGCGTTACTCATTTGCGCTACCTGATAATAGTTTCCGCCACGAGTGTTCAAATGCGGGTCGGATTGAATGCCGAGTTGGTGTCGAGTAGAAGGAGAGGATCCAGTTGCTTGTGCAATTCTCCTCTGCTCTCTGGATATGTAGTTGGGTCAACGGCTCTTTCTCAATGACACTGCAATGAGTCCACCCACCGAAGCTGCGCAGAGTAGTAAGCTCTGGTATTGGCATCGGAGCCACTGAAGTCGAGCCCGAAGGCTGCCGAGAGTGCCTCGGAGGTGAAGTCCGAGTGATCTTCTGGCATTGTTTTATATGAGTACGTGTAGGGTCTCCTGGAGCAAAATCAAGGTACTTGAGTACTTGTACGCGGGAGTGGGAGGGGGAGTGGGAGTGGCAAGAATAGAGGGAAGGGTAATTCTACGGCCACCATATATCGGCGCCTCTGTCTGGCAGATAGTCGCTCGAAGACGACACCGTATCGATATCACCTTTGTATCAAAGGCTCATGACACTGAAGTGTTCGAAGGGGTCACCGTCCTTTCTCGTGATAGGAAGTCTTCTCCGTGTGACATCGCTGAGGTGGTCGATGAGTTGTTGGTGATGAAAGGATGAGTGTTGACGTCACGCTGTCTTGCACAGTATTGGGCGTGACGAGCGAAGAGTCAAGACTTCGTCGGGACTCGAAGGATTCCCCGTGTGACGTCGTTGAAGTGGTCGATGGGTAATCGGTGCTGAAGGGATTAGTGTCGACGTCACATCATCTTGCATGACGTTGAGCCTCGTTGAGCACGGCGAACGAAACCCATGGCGTGACTGGCAGAGCATTGCGCCAGACAGAGGAAAAAGGGAGAGGAGCCGGGGCATACGAGTCGAATCATGGTCGTCTCGAATTCCTGCGGCCGTACAGATTGGCCGTCCGCATGGATCGTTCAGACGTAGAGTATCTTGCAGCTGGTCCGGACAGCAGTGGTAGGTGACTGTAGGCTAACCTGCGGCCTTGATGGCCTTTGTTGACAGGTGAGCTATTGGGACGGAGGAGATCCCGTTACGACGGGTGTGAGCGCCGAGGCAACCGTGAGTAGCGTATGTGCGCACGGTGGCGGGTTGCACATCACGTGATGCGAAGAAGAAAGTTGGTGATTCCGCACACCCACGCCCTACCGACGCAGCTTACCGGCTGCACTATTCATTGCTTGCCCGTCCGCCCAAGCCCCAGCAATAGCTTGAACAAGACAGGATCCGCCAGCCGTAGGAGAACCTTGAGGAAGCCGCGAAACAAAGCCGATCTGCTTTTCTGGCATCCGATCAGGAACGCACCTAGAAGGCTACAACATGGCGTCCAGTACTACCGATGCCTTGCTCGAGTGAGTACAGATTACATATACGCTGAGCGTCTTGCTGATATGATGGTAGTTCCGAGATCACGTTTTCGGACCCCCCCTTTTCCCACCTCGACCCACGAGTGCTTCGTGCGCTAGCGGACATGTCATTCGCCCACCCTACCCTTGTTCAAGCCAAAGCGATTCCTCTACTCCTAGATGGCAAAGACGTTTTGGCGAAGGCTAGAACCGGATCCGGCAAGACAGCAGCATACTGCGTTCCAGCTGTGCAAAAGATCTTGGAGCTCAAGTCGGTGAGTATTAGTCATGTGATCCGCCTTGTGCGAAGTTGACATCTTGTAGTCGACGGACTCGTCTAGTCCCGGTTGGCAGTCTACCAGGGCGGTCGTGCTCGTCCCCACGAAAGAGCTCGGTCTGCAGGTCACTGCTTTTCTCAAGAAGATAACCGTATACTGCGAGGGATCGGTGGCCGTTTGCAATGCTACATCTGGGGGATCCTCAGTACAGAAGTGAGTTTGATCGCACGTGGAGACGTACGCAGACCCTGATGGCTTGATCTACAGACTTTTGTTGAATGACAAGCCAGACATCGTCATTGCAACACCGAGTCGACTACTCCAGCTGCTACAGTCCTCGTCGGTAGACCTGAAGAATCTGTCATTCTTGGCCATAGACGAAGCAGATCTGCTTCTGTCGTATGGTCATAAAGACGATCTTACGAAGATCATGGATCCATCAAGCGGGTGGATTCCTAAACTCGGTGTCCAGGGCTGTCTCATGAGCGCTACTCTCGGCGAGGATGTCGAGGGTGTGAAGGGAATGATCTTGCGAAATCCCGTGAGTCCCTGCTGCTCTTCATACATGAGATCACACTGACGTGTCGACACAGGCTATCCTTACGCTGTCCGAACCAACTTCCTCTTCCCTCCTCACCCAGCACTTCACGTACACAGGAGAGCGAGACAAATTTCTTCTGATATACGTCCTACTCAAGCTCAAATTGATCCGCGGCAAATCCATCATCTTCGTCAACGAGGTGGATCGAGGGTACAAGGTCAAGCTGTTCCTCGAGCAATTTGGCGTCAAAACCTGTGTTGTCAACTCGGAACTCCCACTCGCCAGTCGATATCACGTGGTGGAGGAGTTCAACAGGGGCGTGTACGATGTGATTGTGGCTACGGATGAAGGGTCGATGGGCGGACTGGAGGATGAGGTGCCCAAGGCCGAGGATGATGAGGCGCCGGAGGCTGGTCAAGAGACAGCCGAAGAGGAGGTTACTGGTGAGGCTACCGAGGAGAATGCCGAAGCAGGACCTTCGAAGCGAAGAAGAGCAGCATCGCCACCCAAGGGCAAATCTTCGAAACGTCGTCGTGGAGATGCTGCATCCTCCATGGCAAGAGGTATCGACTTTACATCCGCCTCGAGTGTCATCAACTTCGACTTGCCGACTACCACCACATCGTATTTGCATCGTGTGGGACGTACGGCCCGAGCCGGACATTCTGGACTGGCTTTGTCATTCATTGTGCCCAAGAAAGACTGGAACAAAGACCGGTACACAAGTCTGAAGACGGCAGAGAAGGACGAAGTGGTTTGGCAGAGGATCAAGGATCGGGTGCGCAAAGAGGAGGGAGGCGAGGTGAAAGAATGGGATTGGGGAGGCAAAAAGGGAGAGATTGAGGGATTCAGGTATCGAATGGAGGATGCGTTGAAGTCGACGACGAGTAAAAGAGTCGCAGATGCCCGTCGAGAGGAGGTCAGGCGAGAGCTCTTGAACAGCGAGAAACTCAAGGTATGCCCAGAAGCGAGACACCGGCAGTGCGTTGTTGGGCATTACAGCTGACCTTGTACTCAGTCCCATTTCGCAGCGAACCCTCTGGATCTCGCCTATCTGCGACACGACGCGCCATTACATCCCGCACGAGTTTCGAGCCATCTCAAGCACGTCCCATCCTATTTGATGCCAAAGATTGCCGGGATCTCAGCACCCTCTGGCGGCGGGGATGTGACGGACAACGCTCACATTGGGTTCAACAAACGCGGCCATGGACGGGGTAGAGGCAGAGGCAGAGGTGGTCGAGGCGGTGCATCTGGCGGCAGGAAGAAGGTGGACCCGTTGAAACTCAAGTAGAGAAGGACTAGCGAAGTGGTGGTATCCTGGGTATCTGATCTATGCATGTTTTCGTAATCCTTGCAGTTGGATTGCTATTTCTGGGTTGGGGGGTCGTAAATAGCTCGGTCATTATGTGGTCCATTTGACCCATTCTACGATGATTGACACCGCTTGCTATCTTACTCGACACATGGATCTACCTCTGTACAGAAAGGACACTGATATCACCATACGAGGCTGCTTCAGCACTGGCGGCTCGCAATCATCCGCACCCGAGCGATAAAGAGGATACGGTGGATCGCCTGGACGAAATCTGCGATAGTGCGGATTTGACCGTCTAGATGGCCGACGAGGATGATAACAACAACAAGCGACGGCGTGAGTGTGCGAGTCACGAATGTTGATCAACATTGAGTGACTGATACGACATGGTGAATAGGTCAGAACGTAGCGTGTGATTCGTGCAAGTTTCGGCGCGTGAAATGCGATCTCTCCGACCTTCTTCAACGCCCGGACATTGCTAGTTCGAGTGGGGGAACAGCAGGCGAGCCGACTTTGTCAGATTTGGTGAGAGCCAACCCAGGTGTGGACTGCAGCAAGTGCTCGGCGAAAGGGTTGAAGTGCACCAAGGATCAAATAATCAATCCCAGCAAGCCCAACAAAGGAGGAAGGAGGATCGATGAAGCCAGGAGGAGGTTCGGGGCAGGTGAAGCCGAGGCGGGTCGTGGCCCGGAGGGCCTGCTCGGCGAGGAGACTGGACAGCGGGAAAATACGGACGTGAATCGGGCAGTCGATGCGGAAGGCGTGAACAATGACGATGGGATTGGATATCCCCTGGACCCACCTCAGGACCAAAGTACCGTTGGAGATGTTGTAACGCAATCAGCCTCGACGTTGCCCGCCAACCCCGCTCCCTGGGGTGGAATACCTCTCACCGGGCTACCTGTTTCCAACGATGTTGCGCCTGTCGTTGTCGACTCGGACTTTCAAGCCTTCCTTGACAGCCTAAATCAGCCTCCGACATCCAGCGAGGTTATACCGTCCTACCATGATGTCCCGCTGTTTACCGCCTCGTACTCGCCCTATGACATTCTCACCGACAAAGTCAACACCTCAACCAGTCAGACGGAGCTCCAGGCCAAAGCTGTGTGGAGATGGAATGATCAGCAACATGGGGTTGCCATTGCTGCGAGAGCGGTATCTGTCGAGCCCACCGAGAATCAGTTCGCGGCTTCCTTCCTTCCCCCACATCGTCAGTCATGGTCCTTGGAGGCGACATCGACTCCGAGAACCTCGTCGTCGTCGATCAGTGGGACGCCGGTATCGTCGAGCTGGGCACAGTCGAACTCTGCCACTAGCAATCTGGACGACAGCAGTTCGATAGTCGGGAGGAAACGACAACGGACCAATGAAGACGTTTCTGATGGTAACGACTGGAGGCTGTGGAGTGAAGCGTGCGATCAGATGGTCAGATGGGGCCGGAGAGAGCGCGTCCAGGAGAGACTAGCGGACAGGGCATTGGGACAGGAACTGAGCAAGCACTTGGTCAAGACATTCTTCCACTGTGTTCATCCATCCTTTCCGGTAGGTGCTTCCTCTCGGCAATCAGGAGGTCAAGCTGACTCGTGGACCAGGCGTTGAGCCCTGAGAGCTTCTATATCGACTGGCATAGAGCCGACCAGATCTCCGAACGGATGAGCCCTGCTCAGGAGGCATTATGTGCTGTGATGGAAGCATGGGGTGCTAGGTACTCGGACTCTGCTGTCGTGAGTCAGGCTAGAGGGCGTCGGGGCGAAACTAACAACGTGAAAGATACTTGGTCTCGGTCCGGACCTGGCCAAGAACGCGCCGAAAGGTGAGATCGTCCCTTGCTCTATAACAATCTAGCTGACGATACCTGTTTTCAGTCATTCAGAAAGACGGAACCGTGAGACAAAATACTTTACTTGTCCTGGCACTTTGCTGATGATCTCGACAGCTAATACCGGGCTCGCAAGCCCGCACACATTGGGGCAGATCACGGACAACAGCGTGTAATGCTCTTGTCGAGAGGGCACGAAAGCTCATCGATGGGAATGGCTTAATGCGCTCACCCTCTGTCACGGGAGTACAGGCCATGCTTCTCTATAACCAGCTTCTTCACATCAGCGATCAGAAGGACCTAGCTACGGCTCAGTGGATGGAAAGTGAGTCTCAGTGCGATGCCTCCTACAGCATGAGCTGATCTGACTGCCGCGCAGATCAAATGCTCCAGGCGATGACGGTGGAACAGATGAAGATGCTCAATCTGATGTGGGACGCGCCCGGCGAGATACCCTCAGACACGCCAGAAATGCCCTCGCCTCAGGCTCAAATGCGCATGAAGCAACGGTGAGTAGTTCTCTATACGACAAATTTGGCAGAATCAAGCTGATAGGACGACATCAGGCGTATATTTTGGACGGTTGTGGTTTCCGACGCCTTCAGTGCTGCGACAGCTGGCGAGGAGCCCAGAATGTAAGTACTGCCCCCTCGTCTGGTCCAGACACTGATCACGCTTTACCCTACAGACCTGACTCTCAACTTGAAGCTGCTGCCGAGTGGTTGACCGAGGTCAGCGCGAAGCTTCCCCCATCCACCTTCAAAACACTTGCAGTGAGTAAAAGTCCCGAGAGCGGGAACATTCCAAGCTTCCAAGCTGACTGAGTTCCAGTTTTTCATGCAATGCTACCACCGCTTCGCTACCATCGGCAGGATTATAGCAAAGAAGATGGCGATACCGAGCAAGCGCCCTGGTACAATCAGGGTTCCCGAATTTTGCACCGCTGTTCGACAGTGCTGGAGCATGCTGGTACGTCAGGCAGCAGTGATCGGCTTTCGAGTCACCTATCGCTAAGCCTCAGTACAGGACACTTTGGCTAGTGAAATTTTGACTGTCACGTCGGATCTGCTGAATTCGTGTGAGCATACTCTGCTTGGATTCTCGCCTATGAACGTAAGTCCTTTTTCAACTTGAGTGAAGAGTGCTGACCGTTGAGCAGTACATCAGTGAGTACCGTATCACCGCTGGGATTCAGCACTTATGATGCCACTGTCCAGCCAATCTTCGTCTCTCGACTCCGTTCATGCTCCTGATCATACATCAATGGATCACGGAACAATTGACCTTCCGGAGGACCTTGACATCTTCGTTCATCGTCGATGATGCCTCGTCCTCCGGCAGTCCACCTTCCCCTCAGAATCCCGACTTGGCGATGCTCGAGGGCCTGAATATGCAAAGTATAGACGTAACACTTCATGCCTGCCGGTCGCAGATCGATTTGTTCAAGGTGTGTCCAAGCTGCCTTCCTGGATGCCGCGGCTAAGTCCCAGCAGGTACTGTTGCCTACGGGAATGGTGCAAAGTACGTAACATCGTTCTGAAAGGTATCAGAGCGCTATGCTAATACCTCGAAGGCGCTGTGATATTCTTGCGCGTGCAGATTTCCGCGGCCCTGTTCCTCTCAGAGGTTCCGACCAATGAGCAAGGATACCCGGCGGACTCGGTGCGCAACATCTAAACGCTATGCGAAGCTCCCATATAGCTGACATTGGGTACAGCGCGGCGGAATGGGCTGGACGTGGGAAGCCAAGCAGAGTGAGATCAAAGTCTGCGTGGATGCGTTGTATCAGATGGTAAGCTTTGCGACAATCATTCCCTGCACACTTCGGCTGAACGCTTCTCTTAGGGATGGGGTATGTGGCTTGTTGAAGTAGCTGTATTGAATTCGACTGATATGACACTCTTTAGCTTGGGCCGATGTCGGCGAGACCCTTAACAGCATCATGGTGACTATGGAGCGGATGGAGCCAACCCTGGACCAATTGGCGGCCTACGCCAGTCAGCCCAAGAGCAGAAACGTCAGAGTTGAGTCTGCCAAAATACAAGAGGAGATGCAGCAGGCCACGCTGCTCAAACAGGCAATGGTCTTCTGGCCACCGAAGTGAGTCTAAGCAGTCCCTTAATCTGAATCACGAACAGGGCCGCTGACGACTTGACCTCCTAGATCGGTTCCGACAATGATCGAATCGGCAATGAGAGATTTACAGATTTCTCCGGATAGGCCGGTGCAACAGCTCGATCTGACATCATCTGCTGTGCCTTGGCGAGAACTCGACGAAGTGAATGCGGCAAGATCCTCCCGACTGGTTTCCCAGCAACATAGTCAATCTGGGCTGCCTGGAGATGTCATTGACGCGTGGCAGAAAGCTGGGGCTGGGGCCGGGGAAACGTCTGGACAAACGCAGAACAAGTCGCATGCCTTGAACCGCGCTCTGGATCGGATGGGCGTACCGGACTTTGATCTGGCCAGAGCAGGACACACCACCTGGCCAACACCTACAACACAAACGCCATCAGACGAACATATTGCGTGGGGAGCTCATGGCAGTGTCCCGGATCCGTCCTTATGGCCAACAGAAACAGCGAATGCTGCCATGGTCAATCCACCCGATTGGACAAGTGGTCCGAGCGATACGTGGAACGAAGCCCAATTCGACTGGACACCCGACACAAGTGACGGGCCACCAGCCAGTAAGAGACCTAACACTGCAGCTGGCGCACCGTTTGTTCCGGGTGAGGGATTGGACGAGATGGATCTCGAAGTCCTGCTCAGGGACATCGAAAATGGTGCATTTGGCAGCTTCAGTGGTTCGACATGAGGAACGCGCTCTGCTGGGTCAGGACGTGCCAACCTCTGGGAACCGGTACATGAACGCTATATAATATAAATTAGAGTCGTAATTACTCGGCTATCTGCTACAACCTATTGTACAAACTACAGGGAGAGAACGTTCTCTGATGTATCGCATAGCAAGTCAATCCTACATCAACCACGGGGCCCATTTGCGATTCACATCGTCTACATCGCTCGCCGTGCAGTCGACCGCTGGCGCCTGACCATACGTAAATTGATCCACCGTCGAGTACGGGTTGAGCATCGGGTCGGATGCCGGTGGCATTGTTGGGTATGGGAAATTGGCGTTGAAAGTCGTGTCGACGGGAGCGCTGATCGCGTCTTTGGTGCTCGCCGCTGTCATCCGCTGGACGTACGCATCGACTTCTGCAGTGGTAGAATTAGTCAAATCGACTGGAGGCAGGTTGGGTATTCCCTGCATGTCGAAGTCGAAGAGGGAGGAGGTACCCAACGCGTTTAGCTGGTTGAAGGACAAGTTGCTGTCCGGTGGCGTGATGGCATTGGGGTTCGGCGGCGTGACTCCGGTCGACGATGAATTGTGCAAAGGCGGGGTCGGGACCCTAGAAGGGATCTTGAAAGCTTTGAGGGGAGCGTTCGCTTTCTTCCGTGATACCTCGCAACAAGCTTCCCGTTCAATCCAATCAATCTCCTTCAAATCCTTGCCCCTAACGACAATCGAGTAGCCTTCCAAAAATTCGGCCATCATGAGGCCAAGGGTAAACCTCTGACCATAACGTCGAAGCACTATGCAGCATCATCAGTAAACCTTCGTACGCCATCTTTGATCTCGACACACCGTTACAGAACACCGATACGTCAGACTCGTGCTGAAGGGCAGCGTCCATGTCGTAGACCTGCGCTGCACGCTCTCTTAGATGCAATGTCAGGCGACCAAGTGTATATAGCGAGCTAGGAGGTGGATCAGCTTGCTTCCTGCGTCCCTGTGAGCTAGCGACTTACAAGACGAACGAGGCGCTCATGATCGAGGTCACGTCGAGGTTACTGGGTATGCAATGAACCAGAGCCGTGGCACCGAGGACCGCTTTCTTCAGTATGTCGACGCATGGTGCCGTGGAATTGGAAAATTCCATGAATGGCTCGTGTATTATGCCCAAAGCGATATAAGGCATGAGGTGCGCCAGCTACGACGGAGCCGTTAGCCTCGACAGAGTCTGCTCACGTGCGGGAATACTCACAAGAACATCGGCGTTCAGCTGTGAACCATCAGACAACTTGTGCACACTCAGTTGAGCAGGTATGTTCCTCCTGCAAGGGGATAAATGTAAGCTCTGCAATATGTGCACACCCAGGTGCACTTACTGGAAAGTGTAGATGTCATTCATCAGCTGATGATATGGCGTCGAGGTCAACAGAAGTAGGTCGTCGCCTGGAACTGGATCCCTTTGGTTCCAATATCTCAGCATCCTGAAGGATTATGTCAGCCCGTGGCCCAACTTAAGAACGACTGACTGACCTTGCACTTCTGCTGATCAGTGTCGATGCTGCGAAAGGGTCAATGGAACGTTTTTAACGCACCGTGGCCCACTCACCTTTGCACGATAGGGTGAAGGCGCTGATGACGGGGTGCCTGCAGTCGGGTCAGCCAGCTGTGATCGATCAATGCCAGCGCTGTATGACGTACTCTATCAAGGCTCCTGCACTCCTCGCGGTCTGCGGGTTTTCTTCGATGTAATCGTTCTATGCGAGTGAGCGCAGCTCACGAGCAAAAGTGGGCAAAGCTCACCTCGCCATTCGTATCATTCCACTTGGCTGGGAAGGCACACCAGACTTCATCCAGCTCCATCGTCCCGTTCCAAAACGAGTTGATCGAGAAATTGGCGTCCAGCATAAAGGTTAGCCAAACCGTGGCCAATCTCTCTTCTCTCTGTATAGGCGTGGCGGGAGCTTGTAGCATTGGATCTTTGAAGCGTTGTGGGCGATTCTTGTTTCCCAATTCCAGCGCTTTCACAAGTCGAGCCGGGGTACCAGCGAGAATCCAAGCCTGCATGGGGAATCCTCGGCCAAAGTAGAGGTCGCAGAGGATGATCTGCGGAGGTGTGAGCTGCGCGCGCGGATACTTAGGAATGTAACTCACACTGGCTTGACACATTTCGACGGTCTCTGTCCCAGGCCCGACGATGCAGGTCTGAGTGGCTAAGCGGATACTGCGTTGAGCCGCTTCACCCTGAGAAAGGCCAAAGTCCGGGATATCGTCGAGTGTGTCGTGGGTCTTCTTATACTCGGCGACCTGATTATCCGTTTCCTCTGGCTTGAACGTGTGGACCCATGCGGTATAACTTGCTGCATAGGCGCAGATGGCATGGAGAAGAGATGGGTGAGGGAACTTGTCTGAAGTCGGAGGCAGTCGGACTCGAGCCAGTAAGGAGGGTCGGTGGAGCATGTGAGGGAGTTGTGGTGCGTGTGCGAAGAAGGTTTCGATTCTGAGGACGTTCAGCTTCTGAGAATATCAGGGATAACGAAGCAACCTACAGGTGTTCGAGTAGGACTGAGATTGGTCAGCTCTGGTTGATAATCGCTCAGCAGCACACTCACAAGCAGAAGGTAGTTGCTTTGGCCAATTTGCGGGCACCATGAAGAGTCCTCCCAGATCCCAATCGTTGTTCACGTCGTTGGACACGGTTGTGCTCTTGTTGTTGTCCTGTACCCAGATCTGCTGGATGTCTGGTCGATTGATATGGCTCGATCCGAACGAATCCACCGTAATATTGGCGGCAGCGGATGACCCGCTTCCTTGGCGGTGGGATATACCGGCTGGAGATGAATACTGGGACCCGCCGATTGACGGTAGGTTACTGGTCGAGTTGGAGTCGGCGGGCGTCAACCCAGCCAAGCGTCGTTCGAGTTCCGCTATAATTGTGGAGATTAGGTTCTCGATTCCTGCATTGCCAACAGTACCTACCAATCCTGGCCAGTAAAAGATCCTTCTCCTCATCGCGTCGGATCTCTTTCTCCCGCTCCAAATTTCGACTGGAGCCTATTGCGCTCTTTGGCCCTTTCTTCTCTGAGACCCGTTTGATGGCATCCTGTCCACCCTTCTTCTTCGTCGCTCCACTATCGTGCGAGTCACTGCGCGGAGCTTGCTGGACATGAGACGTTGTTGGTGACTCGTCATCGGAAGGCGGAGGCGTGTCAGTGTCCGCATATGTACAGCTGCATCGCGGTGGAGCGACATTGTTTCGGTGAGCTGACCGAAGTGCATGAGCATGAGAACGGAGGCAAGGCGAGCACACGGGCTTGATCTGAAGAGAGATTAGCGAAGTGAAGGATTCTCTTCCATCCGTATCTCGACTCACCGCATCGCACTTGACTTTTCGTTTCTTGCATTGCAGACACGCATGATTTCGCTTGAGTGGCGCGAGAGAGTCGTCGTCGAGAATGTTATCAGCGAAAGAGTCGCTCATGATGCGACCCGTTGGCGGTTGTAGTGATTGCTGTAGGGCTGAAGGAGACGGTGTAGTGTCCTAGTATACGATTCCCACAGCGCTGTGGATGGCTTTGAGGTGGTCTACTATCGCCTGCCGAGGCTCCGAGGACGCTTTGTCAGTGATTTCTATGAGCCGAATTCAAAGGAGCGGGGCGGAGATGATAGAGCGATTGGAACAGAACAACAGCCTAGGGGAAAACTCGGACGATGGCCGACGGCCTCGATTACACGTTGTATCATTGCCGCTTTGGGCAAGTGTGCAATCGCTCGTCAACCAGGATCGTAGATCTGGCTCTCTACATAGCTCATCCTGGCTCATCTACAATCTAAGCATGTTCAGCTCGCCTCGTCTCAAACAGGTCCACCCACCTCAACTGGACAACAGCTTCCGAGCTACCGCACTGCCCAGATGCTCGAGTAATCTCTATGGACCACGTTGATCCCAATTGAGTTTACACGAATCACTTAGCTCAAGCTCAGCTTCGGAGCTGAGAAGCACTGGAGCATGAAACAGCCTTCATCGCAGACCGCTCCCTCGCTCGGATCGCCGTATGCGTATCGCCTCTCGCGCCTCCTGTTCGTCGGAGTGGCTCTGCTCTTCCTAGCGGTCGGTTTACAGCTACCAAAGAGTCATGCCTCGGAACTGGACCGACTCGTTCATGATGGTGCGGGCAAGATAGCCTTACTGCTAACCGCACATCCCGACGACGAGGCAATGTTCTTCTCGCCAACCTTAAGAGCGTTGTCCGGGGCAGGGTGGGATGTGCATGGTCTCTGCTTGTCAACCGGTGCGTGCGGCTTGGCAAGGGTGTCAAGATCTGACTGTCTCGTCAGGCAATGCAGACGGACTGGGGGACGAACGCCGGGAAGAGCTCTTGAGCAGTTTCAAAGTCTTCGGCATATCTGAAGATCACGTCGAGGTGTTAGATCACAAGTGAGTCCTTTGGGCTCAGCTGAGGCTGACATTTACCAGGTTGCTCCAGGATGGCATGTCGGAGATCTGGGATTCTGATGTGATATTGGAGGTTCTAAGAGAACATTTGGCGAAGGTACCCGCTACCCTGGTACGTACAAGACGGAGCGTTGCGACGACGAACTGACCACCCTAAAGATAGTCACGTTCGACGACCAGGGTGTCTCGGGTCATCCAAATCACATGTCTCTTGGGAAAGCAGTCACACAGACGTCCCTGAAAGATACCGTACAAGTGCTGCAATTACGGTCGCCTTCACTGTACTGGAAGTACACTGGTCCGATCTACGCTCTGATCGATAGATTCGTATCACATACCCAAGAATGGATCCAGGTTCCTAGCTTGAAGTCGTCTGCCGCCACACTGGTATCCTCACCGCGCGACTGGTGGATCGGCTTCAAGGCGATGCTGGAACACCGCACCCAGTTGGTCTGGTTCCGATGGCTGTATCTCGCCTTTTCCCAGCTCATGTGGATCAATCAACTCGACATCGCCACATGACCACTGGCACCGTGGTGGATAATTGGCGAGGCATCCCGAGCCCGACACCATCTACGTGGAAGCGAGATAGCTCGATCTCAGTGCAGCTTTGGACCATGAATCAATGGTTATATCAGAGACAGGCGGTGTAAGGGTTCTGCGCAATATGTGGCTCAGATATCGACTTCGAGCTGTTTTGGCACGTCTGGCCACACGTCGGGGATCGATGCCAGTGTAAGCTTGAACACAACTTCACAATGTATCTGTATCTGCGCGATAGATGTGTATGTATGACCGCGACCAGCGCGTACATATCGAAGAAAGAATGGTTTATAGTTCAGAGCCCTTATAGAACTTATGGCGTGAAAGGCACTTGTGGCAACCGTCCCGAACCCTTCGTCCAGCTCCAGGTGATGTTGCCAGTATAACTGTCCATGCCCAGAAGGCCCACGCCAAGATCTGCAAAGTGCTCAAAGGCCCCTTTAGACAGATCCAGCGATCGGACCGCGCATCCAGGGCATCTATCCGATACCTCCACTGTCAACGTCTTTCCGCCCCAGGAGATATCGAGGTGTTGACCACAGATAGGGTTGACATTGGGGTTGAGGCCATTATAACCTGGCCAGTTATCGAACAGCTCCGCGGATACAGCCACGATCTAGAATAGTAGTTAGCTTTGTCGACATGGCAGCTATGGGCGCGACTTACCGGCATCCCGGGGGTGTCCTGGAAGCCACAAGCGGAAAGACCGACATCAAACCACGTTGCCCAGCCAGAGAAGGGTCCGTTACCAGCGGGATCCACGGTGACTGGCGATGCGGTTGCGACGGGAGCTCGGGTTGAAGTGGTTGTTTTGGTGGTTGAGGGACTTGGCTTCGCGGAGGTCGTGGGGATTGGTGCTGTGGTGGGCACTGCGGTAGATGGGGCAGCCGTGGTTTGGGTGGCAGAACTGAAGGCCGGGACCGCAGTGCTGGCGCTGCCTCCGCCAGTGCTGGGCTTCGCGACAGGACACTGAGCTCGCTTCTTCACAACCCTAGTGTCCCCTCTCTTCATATGTCCCGGAGTCCTCTTCCCTCTCTTCTCCACTGGAGCGATCCGGTACTGATTTCTTTCCTCCATGGCCTGCGAGAATAGACCGGAAGAAGAGCGGCGTCGCGTTTCCAGCTCCGCCCGAGATTCTAGATCCTTCCTCGAATACAACGGTCCCTCTGATCGGACATAGTAGTTTCCATCGGCGTGGGTGTGGGAGATCGGCGGGTAGAAGGGGTTGTACGGCTTTGCTTCTGCATTGGCGACTGGTTCAGCGGTGGGCAAGGCCGAAATGGCAGTGAGGAAGGGGAGTACCGAGAGGAGGGAGGCGACGAGCATGTCGAGAGGTTGATGTGGGCAGTGAAGGGGTGTTAGGGAGGTCGGTGTTGTCGCCGGCGACAATCTACCAGTCTAAGCGGTGTCAAGGGAGTGTGGGATGCTGTCAAAGCAAGTGCCGGAGCGTACAATCAGTAGTTGTGAAGAGCGGTCAAATGGTGAAAGTCACAACACGACATCTTGTCAACATGACCCACTGCCCTCGTCCATCGTCGTCGCTGCTTGTGGCGTGGGCCGAACCATGCTCAAGAGGGAACGGCCGAGGATGGCAGGTATCAACATTGGCGCTGCTGCGGTGTGCGCCCTCCAGCTAGTCTCGTTACCCGCCCTTCGCCCTCCAGCTAGGAGGGCGGTGACGAGACTACCTCCAGCTACGTTACCCTTTAGCTTTGTGTGATTGTAGTTCCTATTCTCGGTGCAGAATTCCTCTTTACAGCTCTGACATCGCAGCCGAGGGTCCCTCACGGCCGAGGGATAAAGTTGGGCGAGGAGATATCAGGAGACACGAAGAGGCCGTCTTGGGTAGTATAAGGCAGCGTACCAGAGGGCGACTGGTTCCTGCGAAGAGGTTGTTGGAGATGGCGGGATGACTTGTGAGACGGCGCGCCATTTGGGTGAAGTCGACAACGCCGCATGCGGTAAGTTCTATGAGCCTGTCCTTTATAATGGTGCAGGGTGGTTTAGCCGATGTTGATCCAGATGCCGCTGTAGTTTAGTGGTTATAATTACGCACTTGTAGCAATATTATCACAACATGCGTGGGTCTCAGGTTCGAATCCTGACATCGGCATCGTTTTTGCCAGTTGAATGCCAGTCTGCTTGAAACGGCGCCGTTCTTCTCTTTTGTTGCGGACGTAGGAGGCTAACGGGACCGAGGCGGGTTAGACAGCGCACAGAGAGGCATAGACTCAGTCGAGGGTGCTTAGGAAGTGTTCGTACGGCGGCATTTCGGACGGAGAGGGTATCTGAGATGGAGAGGTCCGCGAGTATATTAGCCTGGCGATGCATTCACTAACCTGCCAGTCTCCCTTCAGTGACCCAAGTCGTGTTCAAGGACCTTGATGGCCAGACCACGGTACATATCGGGATGAGGAGAGGAGCGCACTGACCGCTCGCTTTGGTGACAGGTAGCCATGTTTGCGTCGCGGTGTCTGCCTTTCGCTCAGCCGCCCCCCATGCTTCCTATTCAGTCCGCCAGAGGCTTGATGGCGAACTGAGCAAGGACCCTTCAGCTGTTGTCATCTGACGGCAAGTGGGTGCAGTGAGTGTCTGAACTGTCAGTACGTGTGTTTTAGTCGGTAGCATTGGTTTGGTGTGTTGTCAATTGTCAATGTCATCAGTGCATTATCGAGTCGACTTTGGAGAAGGCGTCGGGACAGTGTATCGTAAGGCTCGATAGTCTCCGGCCTGCAGATCATGAGGAGCATAGTGGTGAAGCCAAGTGTAAGGGTGTTGTGAGACGCCGAGGATAGAAGCAGGCCAAGGACCAGATTGTTCTACGGCGCGCGATGGAAGAGTCTCGCGTCTTCAAAATGTTTCCTCGCAGAAGCATCTGTTTAATTTGGTGACACGTTTAAGCGCTCTGAAAAGTTCAACCACCACCATGCTGTCGCAGCGTAGCACTCCACGTCCATCTCTCGCATCAGATATTAAACGCTTACAACCATCACAACAAAGCAACAGGTATTGCTTTCAAAACTACTCCCTACATTATCCATTAAAACCCATAGAATCACTGCACCATGGCCGTGAGTGGTAGTGGAAGTGGAATGTCCCAAAGTATTTACACGCTGACGCTCCTTCGCTAGAGTGTCGTCGGTATTGATCTCGGTAACCTCAACTCGAAGATTGGTGTTGCCAGACACAGAGGAATTGATATCATCGTCAACGAGGTCTCCAACAGAGCCACCCCGTGAGTTAAAGCATCAGTAGCCCACCATCCCTTTGTCCTGAAGTCAAGTCTGAGAATCTGTTGCTCATACCCTTCACTTAGCTCTTTGATCTCTTTCACTCCACGTCAGCGACACATTGGAGAGGCTGCCAAGACCGCCGAGACCTCAAACTTCAAGAACACTGTCGGATCGTTGAAGAGATTAGTTGGAAGGACACTGTCGGACCCGGAGGTTGAGGAGTTCGAGAAGAAGTTCATCAACGCCCAGCTAGTCGATGTCAACGGCAGCATCGGTGTCAAGGTGAGCGGATGGTGATTTACACCATAGTGATATGCTTACGCTCGCATCAGGTCAAATACCTTGGCGAGGATGCCGTCTTCTCGTACTCTCAGCTGGTCGGTGCCTACCTAGGCAAACTTAGGGACATCGCCTCGGCCGAGCTCAAGCAGGCCGTTTCCGACGTTGTCATCGCCGTCCCAGGATGGTACACCGACGTTCAGCGACGAGCTCTGCAGGACGCCGCCCAGATCGCCGGACTGAACCCCCTTCGACTGATCAACGACACCACGGCTGTCGCCCTCGGTTACGGTATCACCAAGGCTGATCTGCCCGAAAGCGCCGACGAGCCACGTCACGTCTGCTTTGTCGATGTTGGTCACTCGAACTACTCTGTTTCCGTTGTCGCCTTCTCCAAGGGCCAGTTGACCGTCAAGTCGACTGCCTACGACAGGAACTTTGGTGGACGAGACTTCGACTACGCTCTTGTCCAGCACTTTGCCAAGGAATTCGACGCCAAATACAAGATCGACGTTCTGTCCTCGCCTAAAGCCGTCTTCCGACTGTCGGCCGGTTGTGAGCGACTTAAGAAGGTCCTTTCCGCCAACGCCGAGGCTCCGATCAACGTTGAGTCACTCATGAACGACGTCGACGCCAGCTCGTCGATGAACCGAGAGACTTTCGAGCAGCTCACCGACCACCTGCTCAGCCGAGTCAACAACCCATTGCAAGAGGCCTTGTCGCGGGCCGGTCTCACTGTCGAACAGATCGACGCCGTCGAGCTTGTTGGTGGATGCACCCGAATCCCCGCCATCAAGGAGCGAATCTCGGCCTTCTTCCCCGGAAAGACTCTCGGCTTCACCCTCAACCAGGACGAGGCTGTCGCCCGGGGTGCCACTTTCGCTTGTGCTTCCCTCTCCCCAGTCTTCCGAGTTCGAGAGTTCGCCGTCCACGACCAAACCCCTTACCCTATCAAGGTCACCTGGGAGAAGGAGCCAGGAAACCCAGACGAGGACACCGAGCTGGTCGTCTTCCCTGCCGGAAACCCAATCCCATCGACAAAGATCCTCACCTTCTACCGACAAGGCCCCTTTGAGCTCGAGGCCAAGTACGACGAGTCGGCTACCTTGCCCAAGGGTCTCAACCCATGGATCGGCAAGTACACCATCAAGAACGTCGAGAAGCCAGCTTCCGGCGACCTTGCTTGTGTCAAGGTCAAGGCCAGACTCAACCTGCACGGTATCATGAACTTCGAGAGCGCCTACATTGTCGAGGAGGTCGAGAAGGAGGAGACCGTTACCGTTGGTGAGGGTGAGGAGGCCAAGGAGGAGAAGAAGTTGGTCAAGAAGCTGCAGAGGAAGGGAGACTGCCCAACCGTCGGACAGTACGCCGCCGTCACCAAAGACGCTCTCGACTCGATGACCGAGAAGGAGGGCAAGATGCACTCCGAGGACAAGCTCGTTCTCGAGACCGAGGTAAGTACAGCTGGTCGAAACATTCCGGGTCAAATTGAGCTGACTGCTGACTGCTTTTGTAGGACCGAAAGAACGCTCTCGAGGAGTACGTCTACGACATGCGAGGCAAGCTCGAGGACCGATACGCCGCGTACGTTCAGGAGTCTGAGAAGTCCGCTCTTCTCGCCGGTCTCTCCGAGGCCGAGGACTGGCTGTACTCTGAGGAGGGAGAGGATGCCACCAAGTCTGCCTACGTCAAGAAGCTGGACGCTCTCAAAGCCCTCGGCGACCCAATCGTCCTGAGATGGAGAGAGAACGACGAGCGACCAAAGGCTGCTTCCGCTCTCAGGGAGGCCCTCAACACCTACCTCAGCCAAGCGCAGGGTGGTGAGGAGAAGTACTCGCACATTGACGAGGCCGACAAGACCAAGGTCGTGAGTAGCTTGCCTTGATCTTTCACGACTAAAAACTGAGCTGACATTCGCTTTCAGATTGAGAAGTGCGCTACGACTCAGCAGTGGCTCGACGACAAACTCGCCCGACAGGCCGAAAAGGCCAAGAACGTCAACCCAGTCATCACCTCTGACGAGATGAACAAGCGAAGGGAAGACGTCGTGTACACCTCTGCTGCCATCATGAACCGACCCAAGCCCAGGCCAAAGGCCACCGAGACCCCAGCCAGCGGTCAGGAGACGCCCAAGGAGGAGCCAAAGAAGGATGACAAGATGGATGTCGAGCAGGATGGACCCAGCATCGAGGAGATGGACGTTGACTAGATGTAGCTGTAGACGATCATGAATGGTAGAAGCATGTGTTTGAACGCTCCGTGGGATTGATCCACTTCATCCTGCCTTGCCGGGGATAGACAGTCTTCTGTTAGACTCGAGTGGGAGATGCCCCGCTTGTAGTCGTATGCTGAACGTAGCACATCTAGCTGACTGTCCTCGTCGTGTCTTCTCGAGCTGGTCCTGAACGGGTTTGGGCCAATCAGAGGGATCAAAATGGCAATGTCGATTTTGATTCCGCCGATCCTTCGTTCGAGCAAGTCGAGCTTGCCTGCATCTCCAGCTATTGAGACGATCATCGTTGACAGTAGACACACCCATACACAATGTCGTTCTCGAGATCACTACTCCGACAGACGCCTGGATGGAGGGTACAGGTCCTCTCTCGGGGCTACGCTTCCCCCCGAGGCACACCGCAACCACCGGCTCCATTGGCGGATAAACAGCCAGACTCGACATCCGCGTCAACCATCCAGCAATCGCCCAATGTGCCAACGACGTGGTCGACATCTCAGAACCCAAAGCCAGAGGCTTACAACAGCCCGAGGTTCACACAGGTCAACCTCGCCCAACAGCCAAATGCGAGGGCGGCTATCGGGATGGTAGCGGAGGATCCAATAAGATTGGTAGAGGGCCGTAAGGCCGTTTGCGATGGTGGTGAGTCAAATCGGAGCGCTGCGAAGGGCCCTGCGTCTAGAGCTACAGGCGAACGATGTCGGGAGATGGTCGAGGAGGAGACCCGTCGTCCGAGAGAAGGAGCATGGAGGTTTTACGGAATACCCAACGATCACGGATTGAGACTGCAGCCACCTGTTGTGAGGGCAGCGGTGATAGTCAGAGGAAGACACTCCTATTCCCTGCATGGACTGAGGCATGAACTGGGCCTCGATAATATCAAGAGAAGTGCTGTGTTGACCCTCTGCTTCATAGGCGGCGGACCACTGGGTCACCCTAAGATCTTCATCAATCTCGTGAGTCACCTCTTCGCCCGTATCCATCGCCTCGAAGCCTATGCGATGATCTTCCGCTGACACGATGCATATCCAGGACAAACCAGGTACGCTCTTAACTAAGCAAACACACAGTCCTACAGCTGCGAGATACTGACGACTCGTTGCTACAGGACCAAAAGCCTGTGGATACTGGTGCGTATCGGTCTGAGCAACGGGTTTGGTATCAGAAGTGTGACTGACGCTATTTGCAGCGGTATTCGATTCGAGCAAGCCCATCACGCTCATCACTAGTCGTTTGGAGGAGTATGCATATCAGGTTGGGAGAGGGACAGATACGGACATTCGAAGTTCAACCGACACGGTATGGACCGCTGAATGTGATGGTGGTCAATGAATGGGCGTCGCTGCACGTCCGCGGGGCTTGTCTTTGCCTGATGAGCTTATGACCGGGGGGTGATAAGCCACGAAGCTGGAGTAGCAGGCGAAAGCGCGGTGTGGAAAGTCTGATCGGTTGAAGATCACTCTCGCCCCTCGACACCGAGCCACCTACAGGAGCATTGCTTGGAAGGAGCCGTTCTCGAGCCTTTCTCGACCTCCTCCCAGATTGCAAGAAATACTGAAGCTTACCAACGGGGCTTCCGAGCCCTGTACATCGATGGGATAAACCGGCTTTGACGTCAAGGGGCCATTGCAGAAATAACAGTGTCGACCTGGCTGACGAAGATCGATGTCAAGCGCTCGTCAACGGCGCTTTTGCAAGGCAGACGAGCTATCCCGGGCCTTGAGGGACTACCAATACTGACACTCCCGGCATCTGAATTGACACCACCCTAGGTGGCACCGCATATGGGCTACCGAGGCGATATCATAGCGCTAGGCATTGCCGCTGCGAGGTATCACATCTCGAGTCGATAACTGGCAGGATGAGGTTCATGTATCTCGTCACCCCTCTACCACACACGCGTTATGTCATCGCCTCGAATGGGTCAATGTCGGAGATCGTCGAATCCTCCTCCCCTCTGGTATAGACCGTTTTCAAGTCGCCTTGCGGTCTCTTTCGGGACCCAACCGGGGGTGCAGCGGCAACGACCTTCGCTCTAGTGCCGCTGATCTCAATGCCATTCCTCTTCGGCCTTGATCGCCCCTGTAAGACCAATCGCATAACTTCTGGTCGGAGTTCGTGCCTGCCCTCCAGTACTCGTGCTCTCCAACCTCCTCAAATCTTACCTCGAGTAGGCATGCACAAGTATGATGCTAGCTGTGCTGGGTGTAACGACTACAGCTCTGCTCTTGCGATTTTGTAATCTGGTTGTAAGAAGCGGCGATTTTGGCGAGAGAGCGGTTTATCAATCTCGTAATCGCATTTCAAATTGATTCCGGCCATCCCGTTTACTCGTTCACCGGCCAGGACAAGATTCGCAGACGTCCTATCGACCCCTTTCCCTCGGCAATCCTCGGTCGGGCTCTATCTCAACCGCAAGTCGAAGCCGCTGTTCGTCGAGGAGCTCTGAAGAGTCTTCACAGCTCAGAGTAGTAGTCACCCCGAAATCGATAACGACTTGGGACAAACTCACACCGTGACCCAACACGCGCTCGGTCAGACGACAGCCAGGTCCGGTCATCTGCCCTATCTCACACAGGCTCCTACCGCATCCTTGCACCACAATCTCCTATCGACAAAGACTATGATATCCAGCTAAGACTCACCCCTAGTCGAGCTTGGACATTCTCGGAAGTCTTGTTGTTCCTCAAAGGATCTGTTACATCTCGCCAACGGCCAACGCCTCGTGCTGGGCGGAAAACACCACTCAACGTCATGCCGGAAGGCGATCGCACGAGGATGCACGATCTCGAGATCCCATCTCAATCGACATCGGCTGGCAGATCACATTCAAGACCACCAATGGATCGCAGCGCCAACAGCTCTGGCAGTGTCGATGAACGCGAGACACCCAGACATCTCCCGGCTAATACACTGCCCGGCGAACGACCTGTTTGGGCATTTACCCCTCCAACACGACCTGCGGCGGGACCCAGCTCACAGACTGGGGACCTAGAGCGACCTACTGGAGCGACCGGCCCCGCTCCGAAGAAGAAGGCAAGGCGATTGTCCCAAATCCCCGCCCAAACTACGCAAACGACTCAGAACGGTACCTCTCCCGCTCAGAACAAACAGCAATCAGCAACGACATCCAGAAAAGGTGCCACGGGAGAATCGAACGACTCGCCTCCAGCAGTGTTGACAAGAGAGAAGAAGCAGAAAGCTTGTGCGAACTGCAGGAGAGCAAAGCTCAAGTGTCTAGTCTCAAAGGGGGAAACGGATTGCGTACGATGTCAATCCCGTGGAGAACGCTGTATATTCTACACCAGATCTCATGTGAGTGTGGGCGCTCTTTGACATTGTCTTGTGCTGACTCTTGCCCAGGAGGAAGACTGGCAGCAGACTCTCACCGCCGACGTATACTCTGCCATCACGCACGTAGCAAGTCTGTCCAACGCTGTGCACCACCTCCTCCATCACCTAGTCACGCAGAACGTCATACCCCCTCTGCCACAACCTTTGGATACTTTCGATCCGCCAGAGCGAAACATCGAGTTGCTGCAAGGCTGGGCAGCGGAGAGGAAGCAAGAATTGGGGGAGGAGAGCAAGAAGCGCAAGAAGACCGAGCCCCTCGCCGACCTACAGCAACTCGACGACAGTCATGACGATTTGAGGAGGATGCCTGCTACTGAACCCCAGCGGAGAGAGTCCGCAGTCAACCCTCTCTCCCAATATGATTCCGAGCCGCCTGCGCGATTCGACGCTCGTCATAATTGGAATCATCCCTCGGATGGTCAGAGCAGTGGCGTTAGACAGAGCCGGAGTGAGAATCAAGGAGTTCGACAAAACGCCAACTCTTCCGGCTCACGATATCCCCTTTCTATCACTACACCTACTTCGCACTCTTTGGCGTCCAGATCCTCGGTCCCGCTTCTCGCCTCTTACGAGCGAGAAGACTCAAATCCATTCGGATCGTATTCTCAGCAACCCTCACGAATGCCACCACCTCCGAATCCGATGAGCGTACCTCTTCGGCAGCACTCGCTGTCCCACGAAGCTCCGATCAGTGCCTTGCAGCAGACGACGCCAAATAGCTATAGCAGCTCGAGCCCTCTTTCGGCCGGACAACAGGCTTTCGGCTTGCCCCCGCCCTGGTTCTCCGATAATACCAATGACTCTTCGCAAGTTCCTTCACAATCTTTACTTGATGAGAATTCGTTCAGGGCTCCCACTCTCGATGGACCGCCAACGGATGATGTCTTGCCGGTGACTTCGCAAGATCCAATGGCGATATTTGCCGAAATGCCAGAAGGTCAGGAGGATGTCGCGGGATCGGCCGACCCTCGAAAGACTATCATCAAGAAGAATATCTTGTCTGCTCCGGATGCCAAGGCTCTAGTTGAGTTGTAAGTACCGCGAGCTATACTCACGAGCACAACTCACAACAACGTAGCTTTCATTCTAGCCTGTCACCGCACTTGTTTGGATATCATTTGCAGCTCCGACAGTTCCCCTACCTGCCCAAAGGTCTGATGTCAATGACGCCTTTCATCCTCGCTGTGGAATGCCTCTTGGCGGCAGAGAGGGTGCCTTCGCTGTATCACTATCACAGCAAATTGGCCGATGAAGTGCTGGATATGATTTTAACATCGCCCGCGGAATCTTGGCAAACGATCCAGAATATCCAGAGTCTGAAAGAGCAGCAGAAGGGATCCGCAGGAGAGATCAGCCAGGGCTCAACCACGCTGCTAGGAGAGCAAGTGCTAGGCAAGGCGTGGGCGACAATGGGAGACGACGAGTGGGATGACGAATTGGGTATCGGTCCTGAAGAGATTGTCGCAGCTTGCGCCCTGGCAACGTTCATCGCCCAGAGGAAGCAAGCGAAACATATAGCCGACGTCGCATTCATGTGGGCAAGAGGATGGACTAAGGTGAGTATGACATTGGGATATTGCATATGGTGTGAGGCTGACCTCATCATGTAGTCCCTCATGCGCCAACAAGCACATCTCGAGACTAGAACGAGGACCTTTGCGGAGACTGTATTCCTCGTCACGCCACTTCGAGAGGCCAGCGAAGCGGACATGGCGAGAATCTGGCTCCTGTCCTATGTGAGTGTCTGCAAGGCGAAGAGACTGGAGTCCATACTCATCGACCGACCGTAGATCGCAGCAGGTCAAGAGGCAACTCACTCATCTGAAGCGAACACCAGCATACCGGAAGACCCTCGCAAATGGTGTCGGATCCTCCTGCTCGACACCGATGCCCCCATCACCCCTCCCAACCCACACGACGTGCTGCTCGTCTATCACGCTAAACTACTGGCCTTGCTGCAGAATTGGCACAAGGATAGAGTCAACATTCTTCGTCCGTCTCTCGACATGCGGGCTACCGGCGGCGCTCCTCCCTCAAGCGAGCTACACAAACGCTTGGCCAGTAGGACGAACGGCAATCTTGACTGGTGGCAGGACGACCTTGAGCAGTATAGGCTTGGTGACGTGTGGACAGGGCAAATCCAGCTGGACTGGCTGTACGCTAAAGTCCTGGTGAACTCGGTTGCCTCCAAGAATCTGTGGGGAGGAGCGGACGAAGGGAGGTTGAGGGAGGCATCGAGGGGCCTGGCCGTCGACTCGGCAATGCAGCTGCTGCGCAGGTGTGCAGCTTGGACACCGAGGGAAGATCTTACGAATCTCCCCCACGCATACCTCCGTGTGAGTCGGCTATGCCGCCTCAAACGTGTGCAGAAAGCTGATATCCTCGTAGATGATCGGCTTGGCGGTCAGTGAGGTGGTCGAAGCACTGCAAGAGAGCGAACAAGGGAGCTGCTCGCACGCCGCTTGTCCCGTCACCAGGAGTGAAGGTGGGTATGACTGAATCTCTGCTGTCAGATCCTCTACTGACTCACTGCGCTCAGCGTTGCCGATTCTTTTGACTGTTAGCGACATGTTGTCGCTAGGAGGACTGCAGGAAGGCCACGACTGCCGACGACTCGCTACATCAATGAGGCATCATGTCGGAAATTTCAGTCGGAGCACCGTTTACCGCTGAGCGTGTGTATGGATGTATAACAAGAGCGGGAGACATCGCTGGGAGAAGGCTTATCTACATCCAAGATCTGAGAACGTGTCGCAAGGGAGCGTTGTGACCATGTGCGCCATGATGTGTTGATGCCGAGGCTGGACGGATGCATATATTGTCTACAACAAGCACAGACGGGACAATCTCACACCTCGCTATTCGACCCAGTTGCCGGCCGTTTTTGTAACCCTCCAGACCTCTTCGCCCTTGACCCACGTCGACTTTACATTACCCTCCCAATCAAACACGCAAAGGTCGGCATGGTATCCGACCTTGAGCTGGCCTTTCGTCTGGGCGATCTGCCCGCCGAGTAATTGTGCCGGATTGTAAGTCGCAGTGATGAGAGCCGAGGATAAGGATATGCCTGTGAATTTGCACAGGTTGCGTATGCAATATGGCATGGGAGAGCACGATCCTGCAAGAGTGTCGGTGCCGTCAATGACGACTTTGTAGCCGTCTTTCCTAAACTTCACTCCAGGTCGCCAGTCGTGCACTCCATCGGGCAAGCTGGGGTCTAGGATTGATTGTGCTATAGGTCTGTCAGCTGGCTGCTCAGAGTGTATCATGAAGGATGCAGCAGAACAAGTACTCACCATCGGTAACCAAGACGCATCCCTCTTTGTGGGTAGCGTAGGCGATCCTGACGGTGTTTGGGTGTGAATGCAGGCCGTCCACTATCAGTCCGTAGTAAGGTCTCCAGACGGGATCTCCCAATAGGCCGATGACTCCAGGGTCTCGATGATGTATAGGCGGCATGGCACTGTTGACGTTTCGTCAGTTTATACCTCCGCAGGATGGAGCCACAGAGACATACTTGAACAAATGGGTGATCATTCTCGCACCTCTTCTCACAGCATCTGTGGCCACCTCCAGTGTTGCGTCGCTAAGGGTCATGTCAATGGGAACTCGGCGCCTGATCGAGGAATTACCTACCTATGACCAACGGATACCGTAACGCCTCTAGCAGTCATCTCCTCGATACACTCCATCACCCCTTCTACGTCCGGTGCCAGCGTAACCATTTTGACACCAGGTTGGTCGAGACCTTCTTTCCCATACACCTTCTCGATGATTTTAATAGGAGTATCTTGGGTCGAGGGCCCCGCCTTGGCAGACATCAACAGGGTTTCGGAGTGAGCACCTCGTCGAAGTGGATGGAGGAAAGGTCCTTCGGCATGGTATCCAAGCACATGGGCGGATGATTTGGGTGACCTGGGGCCGAGCAGTCGTAGTAGCTACGGTAGCGGGTAAGCTGCAAGTCTACAGAATAGCGGTCAATGTGTGTCGCTCGACTACTCACCTTGGCATATAGCTCCTCTTTCTGCGTGATGATCGTTGGGACAAAACTGGTGCACCCCGTTTCGACTATACGTCTCGCGACCAGCTCCAGCCCAGTGAGATATCGCTCTTCCCCTCCGTCCGCATCTTCCAAACTGAGTTCCGAGAAATCTATCCCATAAGCTCCGTTGATCTGACAGTCGATCAGGCCGGGCGAGACCAAATCCCCCCCGAGGTCTACTGTCCGAACGGGCGCAGCACCCATGTCAAAGAAATGGGACTGTCCAGGAACGATCAGACCTGACTCGGCGGAGAAGTACAGATCCTGCTTCACCGTCTATGGGTACACGTCAGCATGGGTCTACCAGTCATGTGCACGGTGCACGGATTCCCGGATGGACAAAGGGGATTCGAGAATGACACACTCACCGAGCCGTCTGGCATAGCCAGGTGACAATTGGTCAGACGAGTGACTTGAGCCATCGCGCAAGAATGTGTTCACAGGTGGTGTGTACACAAAAGCTGCTTTGCAGGTGAAGGAGGAGGGTGAAGAGAGCAGTACACGCCTTCTCAAGTGGTGTTGCGAACCAAATATGCTACAAGTGTCATGTTCGTTGCCCCCACCTTTGATACCTCGCTCCCAAACCTCCATCGGCAAACACGCCGAGCGAGATCCGCCCAGCGTACAAGCGAGGATCATCCTTACCGGTCTTTCGGCGAGATTGACCCCAAAGCTAGATTGAGCCATGCAAGCGATCGAGCGTAAACGTAAGACACCGTCTGCATGGTCCACAACTGCAGCTCCAGCAGAGAGTAGCTCACTTACCGACCATTCAACGCTCGAGTCGCCGATCAAGCCGAGATAAGCTGCTAGCTGCCCAGTGACCCCCGCTCAAAGTCATCGACGCGGGGCAGCAGAGGGGCGAGAAGGGAATTGGCGTGAAAAACCCTAAACCAGTCCCAAGGGTATTACATGTCACCTCTACACTCATCTCGTCGGGAAGCTGTATAACACCCCCATCTCTCCATCCGACTTCTACAACCTGTGAATATTTCGTCCCAAGGTCACTCGTCCATCCGCCAGACGGACCCTGTGAATAGTCACGCGCATATACCCAACCTCTGTATACACCGCCATCAAAATCGCGTCGACTTGGACTCGCAACCCAACATCAGCGACAACAATATCAACGTCACAGTCTACACGCGCCTTTGTGCTCGTCGGTCCTTTGTCCTCATTCTCGATCGTGCAATCTTGCAGATCATTCTTGTGGATCGACCTTCTGTCCAGTAAAGTCTCACGCACCCCACCCATACACCTACAGCACCCACCCACCCGACTCTCATCCTCAACAAGCCCAAGTCAGCTGTGCATACCTCCGCAACATGTCACGGCCGCTCACACCACCTTCACCCTCGTCAAGCCCTCAACTGGTCCTCTGTGCCGATGGAGGCGGGTCAAAAGTCTGCGTTGTCATCAGAAGCTCTGATGGGGTCGAAGTAAGAGGAACTGCTGGTCCTTGTAATGTGTGAGCTGCTACGGCCTTGTTCTTGGGAGAGATAGTTGACTGACATCCCGTGTAGCCTCAGCGTCGGATATGACAATGCAGCCGAGGCGATCCTGCTCGCCACGTATAGAGCCCTGAGCCATCTGCCAAGCAGTCACTTCCCTTCTGGACTAAACATTCCCGACCTCGATGGCTTCGATGAGTCAGCTGCGCCATCGCTAAGAGCGTCGACAGTGTCACTGCCTGCACTACAGAAGATGACTTCGACGTCAATCACTTCCGACCTCATTACACCCCAACCTTCGCGCAACACTTCACCAGTACATGGTCCATATCTCCTGCCGCCGCTGAACCGGCCGGTCTTCCAGTATGTTTGGCTGGCATTGGCCGGTATCAGCACCCCCGCGGACTGCGAGATGTTTGCGCCATACGCCGTGGAAAGGCTCAATGTCTCGGTGCAGTCTGTCAAGGTCACAAATGGTGAGTCACCTGTGTCCATCGACCTGGTCAGGAATACTGATCAGCCGTAGACGTGAACCTGCTCGCCGCCCCAGCTCTGGACGCAAGCAACATCAAGTATGTTGCCGCCGTGGTCTCGGGTACAGGGACTGTCGGTCGCACGATCCGTGTCGGACACTCTAGCAAGCAGGGCAAGCGGTCGCTACCACTTGAGGATGTAGGCGTATCGCGCGGCTGGGGCTTTACGTGAGTCGTTCGAGGCCTTCTGTCAACCCAGAGCGCGATCTGACCCTTCCTGCTCCATAGGTTATGCGACGAAGGATCAGCTTTCTGGCTTGGTCGGAGTGCTGTCCGACTCCTCCTGGCCCACACGGATCGTGAAGCCTCATCTTCCATCTTCTCCTCACCGCCTCCCCGACTTCTGCCTTTCCACGAAGACCTCATGATGTACTTCGGAGCGGATAAGCCAATGGACTTGATCGACCTCATGTCCTTCACTGGTGCTTGGATCGCGGACGGCTTTGGTCCTTCGGACATTGGACGGATATCGGCCCGGAGAAACGCTCTGCTCGCTGGTTCAGCTCGGATAGTGCTTGAATGGGCTTTCCGGGAGCGAGGTGCCCAGAGGGGTGGTCTGGATGGACAGGCATTGGAGGACATTGAGGAATCGCATCGACAAGCCCTGGACATGGCGATCCAGTCGATACAGCCTCTGGTAACGTTGACCTTGAACCTACTTGGAGATCGGACGATTGTCAACCCTGGAGAAACGGTACTGGCGCTCGGAGGGGGATTGATGCAGTCCAAGGGGTTCAGGGAGCTCCTCCTCAAGGGTCTGGAATCGCACGGTATCTCGGACTGGGGTATGGTCACGGTGATCGACGATGCCGCCGGAGTTGGAGCGCTGGGTTTGGCAAAGGTTCAGTTCCCAGACCATCCATAGGACTAGAGTGCTGTACTCTGCTCGTTCTCTACATACTCTTGGATTGTCACGTTGTATTCAGGCTCATAACTATCAAGCTTGCTGTATTGCTATGTCATGCACTGTACTCGTACCTGTCGCACTGGACAACCTCGCTTGCACGTCTTCGAGCCTGCTACTGCATGAGCATCACTTGTCAACATCCCCAGCCGCAATGGCCCATGCTCGCATGCGGCCCGCAGTACCTCCCTCCTGCTTCGGCGACGAGTCCCGCTGTTCTCCCGGCGTCCTCCCTCTCTCCGGCGAAAACGCCGATGCTGCGTTGGGCGTGACGTAAACGAGCTCAGTGCCGGGGGGGGTCCATGTCCAAGATGGGCCCAAAGGGAAAAGTGGACATTTGGCCGAAGTATTCGAGAAGAAAGGAGAGGTATCAACGTCCTTCAACTGTCTTCGAAGGCCTTCGATATAGCCCCACCTCGCATCGCTTTGCTACTATTCTTACTCATACACACACCACCTCGGTCACACACAGATCGCCCCATTACACACACCCGAATCACCGATATCCCAACTCGAAATGCGTCTTACTATCAGAGACACCAAGACCCAAGTCGGTGACTACGTGAGTCTTCCAGCGATGATCATTGCGAACGGCTTCCGAGGATGGATGCTGACTCCCTGATAATCTGGCAGATCGCAGAGTACATTGTCAAGAGGATTAACTCGTTCAAGCCAAAGCCCGAACACCCACATTTTGTCCTTGGGCTCCCGACCGGGTCCAGTCCACTGCCCGTGTACAAGAAGCTCGTGGAGCTGCACAAGGCTGGCAAAGTCTCTTTCAAGGTGAGCCGGTACTTTCATGGTACCTTTTAGTGCAGCAGCTGATAGATCGTCGCTTCGCAGGATGTGATAACCTGTAAGTGATAGCCGCAACGTACGACAAGATAGCAAAGCGCTGATCTCGGTACCCTTTTTCTTCGTACTTGCAGTCAACATGGTGAGTGCTGAAGACCTCCTCTGAGGAGATGGGATATGATCTGACAGCGCCTGGCAGGATGAATACGTCGGCATCCCCCGTGATCACCCAGAATCATACCACACTTTCATGTTCACCAACTTCTTCTCCCACGTGGACATCAAGTGAGCCAGAGTTTCGTGGTCAATTGCGGGAGAGAGATAGCGCTAACACCCGGATCTTAGCCCTCAGAACACCCATATCCTGGATGGCGAGGCAGAGGACCTGTACAAGGAATGCGAGGACTATGAGGCTGCTATCAAGGCGGCTGGCGGAATCGACCTTTTCCTCGGCGGTATCGGAGCGGGTGAGTTGAGTTGCTCCTCAAATGGACTCCTGCTGATGCCTGATCCTTATCGCAGACGGACACATTGCTTTCAACGAGGTGAGAAGAATGAGCTTCCCCCCTCAAGGCTGGTACTGACGATCTCGGCCCCGTTTAGCCTGGATCGTCACTCACCTCGAGAACACGTATCAAGACACTAGCGTACGAGACCATCTTGGACAACTGCCGATTCTTCAACAACGATCTCGCCGCTGTGCCTCGTATGGCTCTCACCGTCGGCGTGCAGACTGTCATGGACGCTCGAGAGGTCGTGTTGGTAGTCACTGGTCAGAACAAGGCATTGGCTCTGAGCCAGATGATCGAGGGCGGAGTCAACCACATGGTCAGTCGAATGGTATGTCAACCCCTGAGTCGACACTGACGATCCCGCTTAGGTCACGGCGAGCGCTTTGCAGACGCATCCTTGGGCTCTCATCGTCTGCGAGTGAGTATTAATCGCGAAGATATGATCAGAAGCAATACTGACCACCGAGCTACTTAGTGAGGACGCTACAAACGAGCTTCGCGTCAAGACTGTCAAATACTTCAAATCGATCGAAAAGGTCCAGGACGAGGTCGAAGCAAAGTACGGTCCAGTCGCATCGATACGACTTGGACTAGGACGAGCGAGTGCTGCTTGAGCAGATTCCTCGAGTAGTGACTACGTGAGTTTGTAAACGCTATGGGAGAGAGGCTCTCCGTGTATTCTGTTTGCGCGTGTCGTTTGCGCTTGTGTCCGCGGTCTCTACATGCACTATGCATACGATATCGCACTGCGATCGCAACAAATGGCACGTGCAAGTGCCGAGCATTCGCTGTAAGAAATGTGACACCCGACATCCTATGGATGCTAGGCAAGAAAGTCTATCTCTGATGTTGGGCGTGCGAGTCGGCGACTCGAGCAATGTCCGAGAACGGGGGCAGGGTTGGTTGTTGGGCATGGCGACCTTGCTCTGCAGGAGGCTAGCGTTGGCAGTCAGCACAAGGTCACGACATAGATAGTCTTACTCACCACCTTGAACATGGGGTTGATATTTCCATTATACTGCTGATGATCTGGCTGTGGAGACGACTGTCCATCCTCCCAATCCCTTATGCTTGGCAGCATTGTCCCATTCCTCCCGATACCACCGCCATGCGCTACTGCTATACCCTTTGGATGTCCATAGGGACTCGTCGGAGCACTGCCCTGTCCGACTTTTGCGGCGAATTGCGCGGCTCCATGCGTCGGCACTGGCGGGATCTGCTGCGGCGACATGGATTGATGCAACGAGGTCTGGGATGATCCCGCCACATTGGCATGAGCCTTGAAGTCTCGGGCGAGCTGCGACTCTAAAGACGGGTTGGACAATGATGCCAGTCGAGATGGTTGCAGAGCGTGGTGATGACGAGACGAGTTGGATGGCGGTCGACGAGTGACCAATGGGTCTTTCGATGCTTGACGAGGGATGGTCATATCCGGGAAATCTATCCGTCCTCGCCTTGGACCGGGACTGAACATGATTGATCAGCTCGCATTCAGACAATAGATGCCCTTAATTTCACTCACTCGCTGTCAATCGTTCCAATTGTCAAGACACTCCTGCTCCGCATTGAGTTGTGTCCGAAGCTCGACATGGAGTGATCATCATCTTCGTCCCTCCGTCTGGCTTTATGACGGCCAATACTGTTCATTCCCGATTCGATCCCGTACTGCTGGTCCGAAGAGAGCGGAAGCTGTGGCTGCGAGCGGGAATTGCCATACGAGTGAAGCGAGTGTTTGTCCGCAGTGTTCTTGGATCGCTGGCTGTCGTACGTCCGGATCGAAGTTGCAGACTGACTGGCGCCGAGCATGCCATGGATGGACCTGGTCGACGTGCCCTCATCCATCGGACGATGTCTCGACCCTTGTGCTTGCTCATCCACAGCCATCTGATTCGAAGATTGGTCGTAATGCGACGGAGCATAAGACGAAGGTGGTGGTTGGCTTACCTGAGGCTTTCGAGCCTGAGGCTCCGGGTCCATTGTGAATCCAGATAAAGCCTCGATATTCGTAGCGTCTGACTTGCCAGTCTGCGCAGAGACGATTTGCTGTCGTTTCAACATGACCGCCCTAGCTCGTTCCTTTTGTACCCTCGCAGCGGCTTCTCGCTTCATCTTCTCGGCCTCTCTCTTGGCCTTTTCCGCCTCCTTCTTTGCCAACTTTGGATCGGCGTTGACGCGAGCTGCAGATGCATCGTCGATGGGAGTCGTGGGCGAGAGCATGCTGCTCGACATAGCAGGTGCGTTTCCAGACTGAGTACGCTTGAGCGAGCTTGACGATCCGCCAGAGTATCCAGTATGATCGGCCGGCGAGATTGGCGACAAGGAGACTGTACTGCCCTTGTCGCCGCCTCCGCCGAAGACACTCGACAAACCCCACTTCTTCTTCTTGCCGATAGTGAGCGAGGCCAGTTTACCAGTATTGCTGGGAAGTGGTTGGGCCGTGGCGTCTCTGGTTGGCTCGATGGGAGGTGGGATGACGACTTGGTTTGCCGCGGGCTGTCTAGGCGTGCCGTCCTCGTAGCTCTGAATCTGCTGTTGTTGCTGAACGTAATTGGCGACCTTGCTCTGACTGCGCATATGGGCGATCTGGGCTTGTTGGGCAAGACTGAATTGGCCATAGGACGAATTCTGACCGGAATTCGATTGGCCGTCATATGGCACCTCTGAGCCTGTTGACTGTCGGGTCGTATTATCACTCCATTCTCGAGCGCGCGCGACCTGGACATTGGGCTGTACTGGAGCTGGCTGCTGTCCTGCTTCTTGGATTGGTTTCGCCAATGGCCTATTGCCGTACGAGTGGAGGTCTTCTGTCGGCAGGTCGAGCTCTCGCAACTGGTTGACCAGAGCAGATGCCTCGTACCGCTCAAAGTCGGTGGCTTGGGTCGGGAAGATGACTCGCGACTGCGACATGTCGGGCATTCCGACTGGAGGCGGTAGTGTTCGCATGTCGCCATTGGCGAACGCGGGCCTCGTCTCGTGGTGCGAATGGCTTGGAGGTACCGCTCGTGGAGGCGCCGTGAGCTCTGGCTGTGGCTTGGGCATCGATCCCGGTTCCGGCTGTCCATGAGAGAATGGCACTCGGGGCAGAGGCGGCGTCCGTTGTAGGTGAGGTAGTGTTTCGTGAAAGTAAGCATGTTGGACACATTGGGCCGAGGTCATCCTGTACTTTGGGTTGTAGAGAAGCAGGTCGCCAATGCAGTCGATCAGGGATTGCGGTACATTCTCATTGAAGAGCGATCTGAAGTTGACTGGTTTCCGCTGATCCCAGTGTCAGCTCGCGCCATGTCCACCGGTAAACACTGAGCTCACCTTTGGAAACGAGAAGCCGACCTTCTTGGCCAGTATAATTCCGCTGTTCCAGCTACCTCCACCGATCGTCCTTCCTCTCTCGTCGACTCCGTAATTGGGCGAAGGGTCTCCGAGTGTGTCGGTGATTCTGTAGACCTGGTCGATCTCACTCACACCGGGAAATAGGGGTTTGAGATTTAGCATCTCGGCTAGGATCGTACCCAAAGCCCACATGTCCACTGGTGCTCCGTATTCCGTTGACCGCAGCAGTACTTCGGGAGCTCGGTACCATCTTGTCGAGACGTACTCGGTATAAGGCGGTTTCGAGGTAATTGCTCTTGCCAAACCGAAATCCGCCAACTTGACGATGACCGAAACGTCCTTTTCATACTTCAATTGCTGGGGATCGTAATTGCCGTCCGCGCTCGACGATCTCGCAGAGTTGATGTATGCCAAAGCCTCGGCATTCAGGTAATCCGCCAGTCCAGTTGTTGTGACGAGCAAGTTCTCTGGTTTCATGTCTCGGTGAAAGTATCCATGGCGATGAATGTGGTCGAGACCGGTGGATATTTGGTGAAAGCAGGAAGCTATCAGTCCTGCTGCTAGCGGCCTTCCTCGACGTGACTTTGTGAGCTGGTACAGGTTGCCCTCCATACACTCGAAGACGAAATATAGCTCTCTCGATTTGGGCGAAATGAATGCGTCGTACAGGGGGATGATGGCGGGATGTTGAGGTATACGGCTCAGCGACTAGCGAATAATAGTTAGTTTATCTGTGATGTTCAGGAAGGGCATCTTGCTCACGTAAATCTCTCCTAGATTCTTCGCCTGACTCCAGCCGCCTTCCCATACCCTCTTCATCCTCTTCAACGCAACCAATCTCTTTCCTGACCATTCCGGACGCGCTCCTGCGCCACACTGCATCGCTGATAGCAGTGTTCCCGATTTGACAGGCGAGTGCCAGTCGCACAGCCATACTGTGCCGAAAGATCCGTCTCCGAGCACTTTCAATTCTGTATACCGACGCTCCCCAACTTTGATTAGGAAACGTCAGAATATTGCCTCGGGGCCAGTCCCAGTTTGACACGACTCACAGGGATCTTCAGTTCCGATTCTTCCGTCACCTTCATCCACGGCCATCCTTTCCATCCCGTCCATCATGACCTGCTCGCCCATCGCTGTTTGCCTCCCCGGTTGATGCTGTCCTCTCGCCGGGCTATGCTCCGCGGAAACTCTGTCATGTCCTCTAACCCGCTCTGCCGAGTCCCCCGCTACGCTGACTGGCGAGTGGAGATTGGGTGTCCGGCGGTACGATGAAGGACCTGCCACTGGCTGAGGTGAGCGATGGTCGTACATCCCGTTTGATTGCCCGTTCGCTTTTGAGGGAGAGTAGTTGTTCTGGGATGTAGTGTTCGAATGTGAAGGCGAGGGTTGATGGTAGACTTGTTGCCGTTGAGGCGAGTATGTCGAATGTGGATCTGAGACTTGTTGTTGTTGTTGATATTGTTGCTGTTGTCGCTGGTGATGTTGGTGATACTGCTGCTGCTGCTGCAGGTCGAAGGGGGATCCTCCAGATGTCGGGGTAGGTAGGTATGAGGATTGTGATGAATCATCATTCGGAGACTTTGCATACGCCTTGGTGATTGACGAGGAAGGTCCTGCTGTGTACTGGTTATACAGCGGCTCTGGCATGGTGTAGCTTGTCGAGTGAGGGACGACTGCGATCGCCATCGGTTCGTTCGAGGCCAAGGTGTGATAGTGTGAGAGCGGATGGATGATCAGACGACTTGTTGCACGTTATGCTGACAGGCACTTTTGTGCAAGGTCCAACACTACCGTTCCTGTCGAGTTCGCCCCAGGTGGCAATGGACAGCGAGTTGCAAAACGATCGCAGAGCACTTGGGGACGTCCCTGATCAACCCCTCCTTGGCCAGTTTCAGCAAGATAGCCAGGCTCCAGACACGTCTGGCCCGGATACAGCGTCACTGGTGTGTCGTTCTCGGCCCTGCGCGCCGATCAGGCGAACGTGTAGCGGTGTGTCGCCCGGCGCAATGTAACTGCTCGCGGTTCTCCTCTGATGATCGTAGAGGTGTTGCTGCTGCTGCCCGGCGTCCGATCGATGAAACGCGTCGCTTCGAGGACGGATTGGGTGGGATTGCAATACCGACCAGGGTGTTGCGTAGAAGTAGAGCAGTGTACGAGAGAGTATCGTGATGCTCGTACTTTTGTTCGTTCGAATCTTGGGTTTTGGCCGCCACCACTTAAACTCTGGCTTGTGCCCGTGTTCCTTGGATCGTGTCAATGTTGTTGTCGTCGACGACGCGATCGAGGTGGGACGTCTATGATGTCGACGAGGGCGTGTATGAGTTGTCGAGCGATGATCGTCGTGGTTGCGAGTATTCACCGAACTATGCACTACTTCCCACAGGATGATTTTTGTCCCGGTGGCCGAGGACACGAGCGAGCTAAGTTATTACTAGTCGGTCGGACCGTGTTCCGCCAGTCCTTGTATGACTAGCGCGACTCGGCGGGGCGATATGCGACCTAACCTGACCTCTTACGGGAAACCTCGACAGGTCACACCGAGTGCTTGGGCTGTGATCGTACCTGAACCTTGTCACCGATGGCTAGTGCGGCACACTGCTCAGTCACCGAGGTCGTGTTCGGTGTCTCGGACATGAGGTCTGACAGAAAGACTATCAAGGAGACTAGCATCTCCTAGTACCGGGTCTATCGAGCTTAATGCATGTATGGGATTGACCGACCCTTGACCACCTGTCTGGCTCCTCTGGCAGAGCCTGGCCTAGCCTGGCGGATCAGACCAGAGCAGACCAAAGCGTAGCTTGCGCATCGCTACCTGCAGGACCGATACGGACAGCAAGCCAGGAAGCTAGGAACACGCATCGGATCAGGCAGTTCAAAGTTACGAAGTTCTTTCATATGGCTTGTTCAGGCTTGTTCCTATCGCCTGGATACGTACGATCTAGTAAGGTATGACCGCCCGCATTGGTTCGACAAGAAGGCTAGACCAGGCAGGGTCGGGCGAGACCAGATGCAAGGCCAGGCAAGGCGGCACCTGGCCACATCGAGGAAGCACCTGAAGCAGATGTTCTCTTAGAACTAGAGTTCTACAATCGACTGAGCTTCTCTCAAGCAAGCATAAAACCAAAGCGATCTCGCAGGATCTCGCCTGATCTCGCAACGGTCAGGTACGGTCTGTCGTAAGCAGGCAGGCAGCAGCAGGCGAGTCGTCTGTCTTGTCCAGGCTATCCCGCCTGATCAGCAGTCTCATGCAGCAGAGTCTAGCAGCGTGATCGAAGAGTCGCCGCAAGAGGCAAACCAAGAAGAACCAAGAGCAGCTGCTCATGTCGGCGGAGATCGCCGGAAAGACGCCACAGAACAGCTTTACGTCATCGCGCCGGCGGACTAGTGGAATGACCGGGATCTTGCAATTGCCTCGCCGTGTCGATTGTCGAAGTCTTTGGTCCTCGAGATCTTCTGCAGTCTGCCTGTCCGACCCCAACCGGCCCGAGTCACCTCAAATCAGGATGCCCTCCGAGTTTCTACACTTTCCACCGGCGTACACTCTCGTCGGTCTGTATCGACTTCTCACGGATCCATCAATCCGGAGCCCAGTCCTCGCCAAAGTCAAACATGCTTCCATCAGGGGTGCTGTCGTCGCGCTGCTCTACGCCGGACTTAGCTGGAACGCTCTAGATTGGGTCATCAGATCATTCCTATTGGGCAACAAGTCGACTTACTCGCTGTTCGGGCTGGGAAAGCTGTTGTTGAGAAAGGCGAAGGATGTGATCCCGGAAGACAGTACCGCGGGCATGACGAGAGTTGGGTTCGGGAGATTCAGTATGAACATTGACCTCGTCTTCTGTGAGTTCTATTCGGACGCAAATGGGGATCGCAGTTTGAAATCAATGTGCTATACCAGTCGCTGACACACCACTTCCCTCCATCACCAGACACCCACATGATCATACTGCTGCCACAGATATCATCGATCCTCCGGTTCTTCATTTACAAAAACCTCAAACTCGCTCGATCTCGGGCGTACGCTCTGACTGTAGCGTCTCGAGACAAGCCAGACGAGTTCTGGTCCCAGGTGAGTTCTCGCAGCTCAGCTTGCTAGTCCCTGTTCTGCAGTCTCTGATCTAGTCTTGTGCAGGGATATATTGAGGAATGGGCTCAACCGCCTGTTCCGAAACCAGGAGACATCATCACTGCCAAGGGAGGAAGCGTGAGGAGGGATAGGGAGTCAAAGTGGGTAGGATGGATACTATGGCCTCCTACCCAGATCGCTCTACAGCACTGTGAGTGATAAAATGGGCAATTGGAAATTGTTATGATCTCTCTGTCGCCTCATTGAGGATTGGATCTTTGACATTTACTGACCAACCTCTGATCAGTCTTGCTCATTCGCCTCTCGCCTACCCTACCCCTGCTCTCGCCGCTGTTCAAATCCACCCTGCGAGCCATCAACACAGGTGCATACCTACATCAGCCATATTTTGAGGTCAAGAGAATGGACTCGGCCTCGTCCTGGACATGGGTCGAAGAGCGGAAATGGGCGTACCGAGGTGAGTGTAGCAGGCGAGCCTGATAGCAGGGACCGCTGTACTGATGTTCGACTCAGTGTTCGGATTCTCTGCAAGTCTGCTCGAGGGTCTGCCGATCATTGGACTGTTTTTGTCTATCTCGAATCGTATAGGAGCTGCAATGTGGTAAGTCCAAGCCCAATTCCCATCTGTCCGATTGATCAATGGAGCCAACCGCTGACACCGTTGCACCACTCCAGGGCGTTCGACATGGAGAAGCGGCAACACCTCTTCTCCAACGGTATCGTCAAACCGCTCAACCCCAACCAAGTCGGCTTCTACGGGATGGGCAGCATCAATGATCTCGGGGTCGACATCCAGGGTGCTGAAGATGAGATTGACAGGGAGTTCAGTCGGAAGAAGTTGGCGCAGGGGAAGCACGCAACGGTGGAGCTTAGAGGCGAAGGGATTGGATCAGCTGAAGCAGGGAGGGAAAAGCTGCTATGAGGGGACGCGTGATGGCTGTATCTTTCGATGGCCCATGACATACATGAATGACGATGAACGACAAAGTCTGGAGAGGGTAGAGTTGACAACATCATCAGATCAGGTGTAATGCTTCTATGTGCTACCGTTTGCATTATATACTGATCTTTACAACGATTTCAGACTGCATACTGACTATGACGGTTCTACTGCCCGCCCTTACTGGTCGCCTCAGTGACAGTCCCTCAGAACAACTTGCCCCACAAGACACCGAGGAAGATCGTGCCCAGAATGGCGAGGTAAGCAGACCACCCATCTTCGCTCTCACTCCGCATCTCCCACCTGGGTATCACTTCGCCGTTTCTATAGTCTCTATCGTCTCGCTTTGCCCGATAACTCCGCCCACCGCCTCGATTGGACGGATCAAGCTCTTCATCATCTTCGGTGCCGCTGCCGGTGTTTCCCTCAAATGACCGCATTGGACCTTGAATACGATCAGTCCTCTCCTGCTGAGAATCACAATATGGCTGATGGAGGGCTGGGCCATCGGAGGATACTCCAGTCAAGACGGGGACACGTTGCTTGCCCTTCGAAAGTGATTGAGAAGCTGGTCCACGAGCTTCGAGGCTCGGTCCCCGTTCTCGACTGTCCACTGTACTTGTTGCACTGGACTTCTGCTCCCTTGCCTGAGATATCGACGTTGAGGCATCTTCTTTTCCAATAGGCCCATTTGTCGACGACACCGCCAGTCGGGACTGTACTGCGGGTCTCGAAGGTCCTGCTCGAGAAGCCTTGAGAGGCGGTGGCGACCCGCCCCTTCGTCGTTCCAATACATCCAGTTCGTCAACCTCATTTTCGTCATTGTCATCTGCACTTTCGTCCTCCGTGCCATGTCGCACCGGAAGCCGGGATCGCTTCTCCAATTTGTCTGTCCTCTTGGGGGTTCTCACTCGTGAGCCGTTGGTGCCAAGGCTGTGTCCCTTCATCTCCCCGTCTCCTAACTTTCCCTCGTTGGCATTGATCCGAGCTGCCGGAGTCCGCTTCGCTACCCCGTGATCACGAATGATCTGCTCATCCCCGCTGTGTTCGTCATCCGAGTCGAGGCCAAAGTCGACTTTGGAGCAATCCAGCACTATCACCTTCTTGACCCCGCCGTTTCCGATTTTAGCGGTCTCAGCCTTGAGATGTGTGAGATCCCGTTGATCCCTCCATATCCCCATAACCATGCTCGACAACGACTCCACACAACCCAGATCCACCCTCGCTCGGAGCTTGATCCTCTCGACATCCGCTATACTTAGCTCGGAGCGATCGGGCATGGGCAGGTATTTGGCGATTGGACGCGACATGTGGATGGGGATGAACAGGTATGTCCAGGCGAAGAGGGATATGAAGCCAATGACCAAGTTCCGCGCGATTGAAACTAGGAGTTGCAGTAACGTCGTCTCTGGAATTGTTGGCGAGGAGGCGAGGATCTGTTCCAGGTCATATAGAGTGGGGGTGAAAGTCAAGTCCGGTTGGCTAGTTCCGCTGAGCTTCGGTAGGAGCGGCAGTAGCGTGCTGAGTGTCTTTGCCATGTTGCCATGTGATGAGTCGTATCGAAGTTTCTTAGGCCGTCGAGGTGGTGTAGACTGTGAGATTATCAGCTATTGGTTTTGGCATGAACAAACCAAATACTGAGTAGCTCACCGGATATGCGAGGAAGGCCTCCCAAGAGCTGCGCACTCAAAGGTCAATCAGGAGCTTTGTCAATCGACGCAAAATTCCTCACCTGATAGACCACACTAGAAGCTGCTCCCAGGCCTGGCCCCAGGCGTTGGCCCTGATACCAGTCTGATCCTGCCCTTGGGCCCTGGAGATGATATTCGCCCTTCTCGCCGGGTCAATCATGGTCGAGATCTGGACCGCAGAGCATACAAGTGTCAACTCGGCCTCCCTTATGCCTCCTGCTGACTCACGTATCTGTCTTCCGGAATCGGTTCGACCGAGGGGAACGAGGTGGACAGCAAGGACGAGAGGGAGTAAGACGAGGATGGGAGATGAGAGGTGGCGGGCAGCCAGCTATGAAATACATCAGCAAGCTAGACTCAAATTGATCACTTAACTGACTTGTGCCCGAAGCAGTCCCCCTCGTCCCAGCTGACAGCCCTGAGGACAGCATCGCTCAACAGTCCCTTTCTCCCCACTCTACTCTTCGAGCATGGAGTGCCTGTGCCCAGCTTGCTGCGATGCCTATCCGTTTCATCCTCATGGAAGAGCTTGGAGACTCCCAGACTCGAACAGATCCTCCTTGCAGCGGTGAACTCGACCCAGAAATCGACGTGGGGAGCTGTTCCATCCAAATTGAGAGAGTAGGTGCCGGAGGCGAGCTTGAACCGGGCCAATATGCTCAATGGGCTGATTGGAGGTGAAAGTGATAATAGTAGTGGTAGGAGGGACAGATGAGGCGGGTGAGTTGGCGATAGTGTCAGGTATATCGGGATGTCATTCTGTATCCCGGTGTCAGTACCATCTCGCTTAAGCTTATAGTTGCTGTAGGAAGATGATGGCTGGGGAATGAATCACCATACTGAGGAAAGGTCTAGGACGCTTGACTCACGATCAGAGAGTACAGAATCGGTACGAGATGCGTTCCAGGGCTGAGAGACGGCAGCAAGCCGAATTGAATCGGCAGCGGTAGGGGAACCGAGATGTCCTCTCGTCTCGATCTGGCCGTCTTGTCCATCTCACCGGCTCTGACCTCTCAATGGCCGTGTCACGACTCTGAAAGTTCCTCTTCACCTTCCTTGATCTCTGAGGCTCGGGTCATCGCTGTAGCTGTGTGACAAGCTGTCAAGAGGTATACAGAGTCGGCAAAGAGTCGGTCAAAAGCAGCAGCGAAGTGCGGGCAACGAACTCGAGCCTCTCGAGGCCAGCAGATGACACAATCGGAGCCCCACTACCCAACACGCCGTGCCCTGGTAAGCTCGCCCAAGAGTGCCCTGGCTGGCCTGCCGCCTGGCTGCTTCCTGGCTCGCTCTATAACTGCCTCACGGTGCCTTAGAGCCACTTAGAGCTGCCTTGCAATCGTCTCACGCTTGCATTGTCAATGGATAAGGGGTATCTATACTGCTCGATCCGCAATAGCCATCTGTCATCTGTCATCGGTCGTCATGTTCCTTCTGTTACACTATGCTTTCACCCTTTATCCACGGCACAAATGACTCTTGGCTCTGTCCTCGCCGCTCTAAGTGGTCTCGTTGGGGGATAGATCTCGAGCCCGTGTGGTATTATAGTACACATCGACTGGGCCTTACGACAGGACTGCAATAATTTATCAGCTGCGATTCCCAACCTCAAACTCGGTACTCACCCATGGCGTCGCCGTTCTCCGCTCGCTCCAGGGCTTTCGTGGCGAAATACCTCACGTCGGCATCAGAATCCTCTTGCAACTTCTTCAACGCAGGCATGACCCGTCTCTGGCTAATCTCCTGGCCCTCGGGCGACGTGGCTAGCACGCTAGCGAGCGTTTCTAAGCATTTGGCAACGTTGAATCGGATGTTGGGGATGGGATCATTGGCGAGTGCCAGGGCGGCGTCTAGCACTGTATCCCGGATAATCTGGACATTGAGCGAAGTAGCCATGGTCTGTATGTAAACTCAGCTCCATGTCCTTAGACTAGTAGAACGGGAGTCTGACTCACGGTGATGGCAAAGATTGTGGTCATTCTGTATAGGTAGTTGGTGTGGTCGCCCATTGCCAGGACTTTGGGGATGATCGTACTTCGAGCCCACTCGACACCGAACACATCGGTCAACTTCTTCAAGTTGATCGTCGCTGCCTCTCGGATCGAGAAGACAGTGTCGCCTAGCCAGGACATGCAAAGCGTGCCAAGCTTGTCGTCGAAGAATTGGACACCGAGCTGTGTGGCCAGGAGAGGGATGTACTCGATGATGGCTTGTCGCACACGCCACTGCTTGTCCTCGGCGAGCTCCATGATCGCCGGGAGCAGAGCTTGCGATAGTCTGTCAATGCCAATGACTGTAGGGCAAGTCAGTTTCGTCGTTGAGAATAAAACACCGCCAGCTCACCATCGTTGACCATCTCCAGCTTGCCGATCAGGTTGAGCCTCACCTCGCTGAAGTCGTCCTTGAGCAACTGCAAGAACAGCGGAACGAGGTGCTCCACTGTGGCGTCTTGGCCAAGTAGGGGTGCCAGGCCGGAGATCTGCATAGCGAGGGAAGCTCGAACGTGCTGGGACGTGTCGGTCGCGAGGTCCTTGACGCAAGGGAGAATTCTAGCCAGAATGACTTCTCGGTCCAGCAATTTGGCAAAGCCTAAGATGATCATTCAGTCGCTATATCTATATGCCATCGTATACTTTACTAAGGCCGTGAAACACGACTCACCTGGGATCTGACCGGCTCCGGCAGTCCTGACTTCCGCCTCGTTGTCCTTGAGCAGCCCCACAAAGGCATTGACAAGCTCGTCCCTGACAATTCCCTCTCCAACCGCTTCCGCCAATCCGACAAACTCGTTGGCGACCATGTACCTCACCCTCCACGACTTGTCCGACATTGACGATCGGAGTGGCTCTAGGAGGTATTCCCTGGTCTCCTGAGGAGTCAGGTTTTGTGCGAGTGTGATAAGGTCTGGGATGGTGAGGAGTCGGACGGAGTCTTGGTCATCTGCAGCGAGTTTGCGGTAGAGGGGAATGATGTCGCTCGTGAGGACGTTCTTCTGTCCAACGGATCCAATCGATTTGGCGAATGGCTATCATCACACCGAGGTCAACAACAAGTTAGATAGACGGAAATAGACTGTACCCACGCCTAGAGCCTTAGTGGCCGCTCGCCTGACCATTGGCGTATCGTCCGTGCCCAGAGTCACGAACATCCTTATCATCTCAGCGCGGACGTTTTCACCGGCATTGGGATATGGCGCAGCGAACAAGGCACAAGCTGACGTCCTCGACGTGAACCAATCACCACCACTCAGCGTCTGCAGCAGTGGGAGGAACTTCTGCTCGAGGTGCTCCGCAGAGAGGAGTAGCGAGATTTTGGCAATAGACTCGGCGGCCTGCAGGACGGCATCAGTACAGCTCCATCGTCAGATTATCGTGTCACTGACCTTGTCTCTGACCAAGGTCTCCTCGACCGCTGCAAGGTTCTCCAAAGGTCCAAGGATGGTCCAAGCCCACTGATCTCCTCCAACGTACTCGGCGAACCCTCCGAGCTCCTCCGCAAGGACCAGCAACACCTCGTCCTCATCATCCAGTTGATCCTACGCGTCGTCGTTGGGTCAGTCGCCTCCCTACAACGTCCTGCTAAACTGCAGTCTCACCTGGAGAAAAGGTATCAACTCGTCTCTCGTTCTCTGCTCCTTTAGCGCAAGCGCGATCGTGCTCAGCCTCCTGATGGAAGATAGTCTCAACACAACATCCTCCGATTTCAGCTCATCCATCAAGAGATGGATAGGGTAGTTGAGGTCGGCGTTCGACATGGCTGCTGTTGAACCCTTGGTTGTAGTTGTGGTGTATGCGGTCGGACCGGGTGTCAAGCTCGAGAATGAAGTCTCCGGAAAGAGAGAGCTGTGGTCGATGAGGAGCTCTTTGCAGCTGCTGTGTATAGAGCCAGTACTATCTATGACTGACAGGATCTTTGAGCGGTTTGTTGTGATAAAGGAACGATTGAGCTCGACCGTATACATCCAGGCTGGTGGATCGTCGAACCCGGCAAGATGCGGTGACGCCCTTTGCTACAGTGGGGAAAAGTGCCACACCGACGCGTCCAAGCGGAAATTCCGGCGTTAACACACATCGCTATCACTGCTTGGTCGAGGTATCAGATGCATCACATTGCTGGGTCGTATATACGTGACGGGTCGTTGGTATATTCACAAGATCATTCTAGATAGATGGAAGAGACGGGGAAGCATATCGCCCCCGCTCCGGTCATTATAAAGTTGGAAAGACACAAAAACATTTCGTCAAAAGACATCAAGAGATCATCTCCCTGGTCACTCCTCGCTCGATGGAACAGTGCCACATCGCCTAGACCTTGGACTCGGAAGAGTTGGACGCACTGATGGCTCCGGTGACGGGGATGTCGTCTCGGACGTGAGCGCCCTCGCCGTGTCGGTGTCCAAGCGGGAAGATGAACTTGTAAAGCGGCTTGGCGGCCCACAGAGCGACAATGAGGAGGATTGGCTATGACGGGTGTCAGTAAACGTACGAGACTGAACGACCAGAGATCACTTACAGCAAACTCGAAGACACCAAAGACCCATTCGTGGGTGCCGGCGTAACCGTAGATGCCTGAGGAATGGTCAGCTATACATCTCACGTGACACGTCGCTCTGATCTCCTGCTCACCTTGTGCGCCTTCCGCAATCCTCACGACGAGTCGGATGAAGAACAGACCGAGGGAGATGAGGACCTGGTTCAACAGAGGCTGGACCAATGGGTACTGGACGTTGGGGTTGGCCGTGGCGAGGAGTCGAGCGGCTCGCTTCTTGATCACGAAGACGAATACGGAGACGATGATGATGGTAATGGCTTGAAGGACATTGCCAGCGAGGAAGATCATGCCAGAGGTCTGGTGATGTGGTCAGCTCATCATCTCGAATCAGGTATCCCTGTACTCACGCCGGTCGCGAACATTGGGTCGTCGTCGGTGATGATGGCGCTCTCAGCGGCGGCGATGAAGTACTGACCCGCAATCTGGAAAACAGCTGATGAACGTTAGCGGGCGGGATACTGGAAATCTGACCTGCACTCACCCCATACAGCGTCCAGAGTAACGAAGACTGGTACATCATCAGCGCAGTACTAGTCACGTCGTCCGCTCAAGACCTACCAGCGAGCAGAGATCGAGGTCGCATTGGCGACAACTGCGAGCCCTCAGGCGTGTACTTGAGGACTCTCTGGATCGACTTGTATAAGGCAGCCGTGACGAGGATGGTGGCCTAGTGGTCCGTTCAGAAGGATTCAAGCGAGACTGATGGCGTACTCACCACTTGGATCAGGTAGATGCCAATCAGGAAGGGCATACCGCCGTATGGGTGGTTGTGGGAGTAAAGTCGTGCACCATAGCCAAGAGCTTCGCAGACGCCAACGAAGAAGAGGAGGCCGTGGCTGAGGTGATAGGTCAGACAGATGTGTTCACGGGTTGGGCATATACTCACACTGATCGAGTACCTCGTCGAGTGAAGAGGTAGAACAAGTGAGGTCCAGCGACGGCGAGGAAGGCAATGACACCGATGATGCCCATGGCGAGCGATGGGGCGTAGCCATACTCGAGGATAGCGGCATTGCCGTCATCTGGGTTGGGGTTGCTTGGTCCGGTGTAGCCAGCCATTGTGAGTAGTCACTACTGAAGGTGGTTGAGTGAGCTGATGACAGATGATTTGGAAAGAAGAGGCGACTCACCTTCTTGTGATTGGGTTTGGTGATTTGGTCGTAAAGTCGATCGTCAAGACCTGGTCGTGGGCGTGGTCGTTAAGGTAGCTCTGCTGTGCGGACTAGCCGACGCGTGGAGACGAGTACTATACTTGGATACCACTGGGGTAGGCTTGGGACTCTCAGAGCTGGTTGACTTTGTGAAGTGAAGAAGGGAGACACGAGATGGCGCCTCTGTTCTCCTTCTTTATACCATCTCTCTCGCCCCCAACTTCTTTCTTCACCTTCTCCGTCTCATCTGGTCGTGATGGGACTATTCGGAATCCCACCGTCTCGTCTCGGAGAGTTTGGTTTATTGGGGTGGGGCTGTGTGTGCTTGCTTGGCCCACCGTCCGTCGCGATGGGCTCTGGCGTCTGGATTGGATCGGCAGCAGATGGAAGAGGGAGGTCAAAGGGGAGAGGTTCGAGTGACCTGTGACACCTGTCACAGTCGTTAGCCCCTCTCTTGTTTCGGCATGAGAAGCAATACGGAAATTAGGGAGTATGTACTAGGCACCTGTTCACACAATATGACCATCTCGACGGCTCTGGTCGCGACCCAAGTCTCTGCTCGGATCACCGCCCATCTTACTCCGAGCTTCGGATTCGCACTAGTGTGATTGATTGAGGTTGATGCGCAATCAGCCCTTTGTCAAAGGCATCAAATCCATCAATAAACCTTCCCAAGGCTTCCTTTCAACCCCCACCCCTATAGTCGATGCGAGCATTTTTGGTTCCTCAATCTGGTACCTTGGAGGCTCGGACGGAATTGAGTACATTGAGGAGATCAAGCGGCGAAAGACGACTGACGAACGGTGAGAGCGGGAAGCTAGAAACAATGTATCGCCAGTGTTTTGGAGTCGTGTCACGCGAGAGTCCAAAGCAGGTCAGTAGTGTCAGTCTAGAGGGGGCGGCGTAGCACCGTTGATGGGATTAAGACAACCGGATTCACTCTTTCGTTGGGATCTCAGCCGCAGATCCCCTCAGGGTGGCGTGTTTCGCCATTAACATGAGTTACAGATTATACTCCGACGGGATCAGCATTTGATGTGGCGCAGGTGATGTAGAGTGGTGCAGAATATCACTAGCGTCCTCGCTCAAATGCTCCGCTGCTGCCGCCTCCTACTGTGCAGAGTCTCTGCGATCCGCTTTTGCCGCACTCAACTCAGGCAGCCATCAGCAATCCCCTTTCTCCCCGTGTCATCCCCCACTCTGCGATTGGGGATCACTTTGGAGTGGTTGGAGTAATCTGGACCCGCAGTGCTAGTCTCCCGTTCGGATCGATCGGAGCGACAGCAAGGCCTCCCGTGATCGAGTGTAGAAGGATGCATCGTCGTAGGTATGCTTCAAGCTTCGCACAATCGCACTCCCTCTTTTCCCGACGACAGCACCCGATCATGTGGCCGCAGCTGTCCGTTCCGCAAACATATTGTCCAACTCTAAAGGATACAATGATCAGCTCATTATTCGTCACCGTGTCATACTCGCTTCGCGAATGCAAAGACTTCGCATAGCGGGAAGGGACATTGACCCACCCTTATCCAGATCATCGGCTCCCACCCGTTCCCTTCGGTTGTTGTTCCCACCATTACGACCCCGTGACGATCGTCCGCCCCTCCGCCTGTCCATGTCCACGTCCATCTCATCGCCACCGACATCTTCCCCAGCCCTCCCTCTTGCAATTCTCTCCAACTCTGCATCGAGGTCATCTGCAGTCTTCTTCTCCTGTCTAGGTCTGCCGTATGGTTCTGCCCGCCTATTTTTGCCTATCCTCTTAGCAAAATCCCTGCCCTCTGTGCTGTCTCTGCCCCGGAACGACAACTGCTCGTCCTCGTATCGCTCGCTTCTTCTAGGACCTGACGACACTTCCTTCCCTGCGTCGAAGCCGTGTCGCTTGTACCAAGCACTCTGCTTTGCTTGCGCTCGCAATCCACCATCACTGTTGACAGCGTATCTCACTCCGATCCTGGCATTCGGGTCCACCCCATCGGCTAGGCCCCAGCCACCCGTCTCTCCATCCTTGTTGACCTTTATCAGATTCTCGTATCTATTCTCCCGGTCGGCCAATGTCGAAGACGCGAATGCGCCTCTTCCCTTCTTCCGGACAGAGGGGTCGTCTCCCACAGGTGGCTCGGAGCTCAGAAGCTCTGTGCCGGCCTGAGACAGCTCTGGGTCGTATTTGGGCTCGGCTACGGGTAGGAGGGAGATCGGCATCGAGTGTGCTGCCCGCTCGAGCAATGGGTCGTCACCTTCTGCGGGGTCGAAGCCGGCCTTGGACAGCAGCGAGAGACCGATCAGGGATTCCTTGGCCGAAGGGAAGACGAGGAGGAGCGTCGTGTCGTTCAGCCATTCGATACCTGAGAGTGTATGTCAGTCAATTGCGATGCCAATATGATGGTCGGACTACGCACCCATTGCACTTGCTCCCAGACCGGTCACCCAGGAGAAGACCTTTGATGTAGACAGATGTTGGATGTTTTCTGATGTAACGAACAGTGTTGTCGGTCTGATTGGTGAGAGCGACAGACTCGAAGCGGCAACTAGATCAGGTAGTCAGCGCAAGTGTGGACACGACGTGAGCACACTTACGAAGCCAGGCTGTAGGATCCTGATCGTTCAACTGAGCAGACAAAGCTGCAATCCGCTAAACACGAATATCAGCATCCACCTTCATGCAGATCATCCGCTGCTCTATTATAGAGCCAGGTGAAACATTGACTCACTGGATCACCTCGTATCCTCTCGCCCGAGTCGACGTGCAGAATCCCGGGGCTTTCATCTAGCATGTACAGCTTGCCCTTGCCCATCCGCGACATGAGATCTTGCACGTGCCTAGGGATGACACTAGCGTTGGCGTTGGCCGCTTCTACCACTATATCATCGAGAGGCCTATCGATGTCGATGTCGGCCGACTTCGCAGGGGCCTGCTCCTGTGCGGTGGTCGAGACTTTGCTTAAGAGACTGGCCAGCGGGTTGGCGGAAGCCGCGGTGGTCGAAGGTCCCGGCGAAGGTGTTCTCTCATAGGGCAGTCCGCTCATTGTGATTGTAGACTGAGCTATCGTTTATAGACTCAGCTGTAGTGTGTTATAGTATGTTACCGGAACGAGGTCCACACAACCTTGAAGGCGGGAGAGCTAAAGACAAGGGAGCTAGGGAGCGACGACCTGCAGATCAGTGCAGGCTTCAGATGAGCGAACCGCGACAGGTCTCTCACGGTAATGCTGCCACATCCCACGCACCACGTGGCGTGCGGTGTCGTAACTCGGCTCTGGGCCGGGGTCCGAGCTGGAGGCGATGAATGGAGCCGGTCAGACGGTCACTCTCTCTGCCTCTACTAGGTAGCGATCTCTCATTCCAATACTCTACAACCCTAGGTCACCGGCATCCACGTACACTGTACATATCAGCACGACCTACACAGAAGCATCCAGATTCAGCCGATCAGGTGGCTACCTGGTATTGCTCGACCACCAGCACCCGCTCCTACTCTACGTTTCAGGATCTACCCTGAACGCTTAAACGCTACGTCGATATCACTAGGACACGGCTTGCGACCAGATTCCAGCTGTAACGGTGTTAGAGTATCTTGAACCCTCGACCAACTCGCGCACCAAGTTTTCTTCTGTAGTGCATCTATCAGTCAAACACCCACGCCATGTCATTCTTCAAGCGCAAGGAGAAAGGACCGTTGATCCCACCCGTCGCAGAGCAAGGGCCCGCTCAACCCAAGGCGGATCCTTACGCCTCCGCACCCGCTGGAGGTAATCGATACGGTGGTGGTGATCCCTACGCTCGACCAGGGCGAGGTGCGCCTGGTGGTGACCCATACTCCTCCAGTGCGGTCGACCGGGCTGGTGGACTGGACAACCCTTACACCAAACCACAAGCAACGCCGGATGAGAAAGCGAGGAACGAGCTTTTCGCGGGCTACACCGCTCCAGAGGGAGCTAAGAAGGCCGAGAGGAAATATGGCTACGAAGGACGAGAGGAGGAGGAGGACTTTGACGAGGACGATGAGATTGAGGGTATCAAGCAGGAAATGAGGGGGATCAAGCAGGAGTCATTGGCTGCCACAAGGTGAGTGTCGAGTGTCCGAGCTAAATGTAGGGACGGGTACTGATATAATATATAGGAACGCGCTGCGACTTGCGAGAGAAGCAGAAGAGACTGCCCGAGGAACAGTTGCCAAGTTGGGAGACCAGTCTGGTGAGTGAGAGCGCTTCGACTGAAGACTGTGTTGGCTGACGATTCGTAGAACGCATTGCCAACTCGGAGAGATACCTCGACATGGCCAAAGCGAACAACCAGCGGGCAGAGGACAAGGCCGCTGAGTTGAAGCAGCTGAACAGGAGTATCTTCCGACCCGTCGTCACTTGGAACAAGGTGAGTGCCGCTTCCTATGCCCACGTCATATCTGACCATTTGTGTAGGACGCCAAGCGAGCGGCCGAGGAGATGAAGATGCTCGAACGACATGACATGGAGCGAGCCGATAGGAACAAGGCCCTGGGCGACATCTCGGACACCCGACGCCGTCTTGGTGGCGCTGCCAACCCCTCGCCATACGATGGCACAGGGAGACAGCCCCTGCCAGGAGAGCAAAAGGCCAAGAAAGATGCCAGGGCACGATATCAATTCGACGCTACGGGTAGTGACGACGAGCTGGAAGATGAGCTCGATGAGAACCTCGACGAGACACTAGAGGTAACGAGGAGGCTCAAGAATCTCGCTACGGCGATGGGTGATGAGGTATCTGGTCAAAACTCGAGATTGACAAGAGTCACCGACAAGACTGAGAACCTCGAGGTCAGTGCCATAGACTTCTTTGCTGGAACTTCATGGCTGACGATGATGTCAGTACGGTCTCGGTCGAACAACCGCCAAATTGAACAGGATCAAGTAAGGGCTCTACTGCGTCCACCCGTGGAAGGCTATGAAACCTGAAGAGTTGGGTCCTTGATCGCTTGCAGAAACAGTGCAGAACGTCCCCCTTCGTGTATGATCTGCTATGACATGTATGAGTATGTACGTTTGTCATCGTGGAGGACACGCGTTCTTGCGCTCCAGAACGCGCTGCACCGACAACCGGTTCGGCCATGCGCCAATTTGCCGCAATGTTGACAACTCTGGCAACCTCGCACTGCTTGTGTTTCGCTTTGATCTCTCTTCACATCCTTTGTCATCACAGGCCGCCTTTATAAACCGTATTGTATCCCATCTCGAGACCGTCACACCCGAGTCGTGCAAAGTGCATACAGAATCTTGCTCATAGCGCCAACACAACAACCCCACCAATATGCCACCGAGGCAGGATTGAGCATCGCCTCCAGACCTACCGGAGCCAAGACACGTCGGTCGTAAAGCTCGAGCACGATGTCAGAGCCTTCTCCAGGACCACCATCTCTCGCGCCGCCTTTAGCTGGATCAGTGTCCACATCCGAACTTCCTCCGCCTACCTACACCCCATCGCACCCACAAATCCTCGTCACGCCGCTGCCCGACTCGCCGAGCTTCTTCTGGGGTCGGTCCGTCCAAGGCGAGGTGTTCGTGAAAGGACTCGGCGAGACCAGAGGTGCAAGAAGTGGTGTCAGGCAGCTGTAAGTACTCTCTGCCGCTGTGATACGCGCGCTGTCGTTGACAGACATGGTAGATATATTCAACTATCTCTTACGAATCATCTGCCCGATCACCAGAGTGTATCTATATGTGATTTCCCCTATCAGATTCTGTACCCGTTACCACCGCCAGGGCAGTCAACCTCCAACCCATCGACTTCAAGTGATGCGGCACCTTTCCCAACTTCACATCGTTTCAACATCGCATTGCCGTCCACGTCATTCTTGCCCGGAACGCTCAATTTGTCGCAGAGCAATAAAGGCGAGGTGCGGTGGACTATCGATGTAAATCTCACTTTATCATCCGGATCGACCATCACGGAAAGGGTCTATGTGGAAGGAACGCCTCAGGAGATCGATCTGAGCTTTCAAGTGTCTGACACAGGAGGAACAGATGGCGCGGAGCTGCCTCAGGAGGAGGAAGCAGTGTTGGAGAAGGAAGGTGTGAGGTGTCGACTGCTCGTAGACACTGTCCGGCCCAGGCTAGGCAGCTTGGTGAGGCTGGGCGTGGAGGTCAGACCAATGGAGAGGCAGAAAACACCAGTCGCTGGGCTTTCCACGCAGCCAAATCCGGCAAAGACCCTACGGCCACTTCGGAGAGTCAGAGTTGAGCTGTTTCGCAAAGTGCTCGTCAATCAGTCAAGATCCACGACGTCCACATCGAACCAAGCGTCGTCTTCTTCATCGGGTCCCATTGACCAACAAGCAAGGCACCTGTCGCTACTGTATACCAGTGGGAAGTCACTCCGATACCCCGGATCATCTTCCACCCATCCGCCTCTCAGAGTCCTGTTCACCATCCCAACCACCCAGCTGGGATCCGTAGCCGATCAAACATGGGGCGAGATCACTCAAGCTACACCCTATCATGACGTTTCCTTTTTCGTCCGCGTTACCATCGGTTTTGGCAGTGTTGGCGAGACGAGCTCGGCTACCACGCCCGAACCTAGTTCCTCCTCGACGCCTAGTATACCCTGGACACTGGAGAAGATGGTCGAGATCAGACCGAAGGTTTGGAGAGAACCCAGGCACGTGGTGATTCAAAGAGGAGAACAGCCTGCTCTCGGGCAGGGCGCGACTTTGGACGTGATGGGTGTCAGTAGTGAAGGCATGGCTGGTGAAGACGCATCAGATGGTCTGAGCGACGAGGAAACGGCCAGGGAGGCGTATAGGCTCAAAGGCCTCGACAGAGTTGGTCACAGTGGGACATTCAGACTGGACTCAACGTCGCAAGATCTACCACCGCCATTCGATCAAGATGTTGCCGGGCCTTCCGGCTCGGCGGCGCAGGATACAGGCGAAGGCGGGAGTGGTTTGCCCAGCTTCTTGGAGAGCGAGCTGCAGATGAGATTTGGAGAGGCGCCCTTGCCCTCGGAGATGGTACCCAGCGAGAGATTAGTGCCTGTTGGCTTTCAGCAAGAGGATGAGCAGGACGGCCTGAATGTCGGCAGGCGGGGCAGCCTGGGCGGCGAGCTCGGCACCTGGATCGAGGTGAGCCATTCTGGCACCCATATAGTTTCCAGACAAAGCTAATTTGCCTAGTATGACGGCTACGAGACTTTTTCAGTTGCTCCGCCTGATGTCGCGGCGAGCTACGGCGTTGGCAGTGTTATGGACCCTCCGCAGGATGGCGACGATGAGCACAATGTGGTTGGCGGTATGATGGGCAGGCTGGGATTTGAAGGGGGACACGTCAGAGGTACCACTGGACACCAATTGATAGAGCAGCTGGGACTCGGCGAAGGATCGAGAGTGGTCGATCTGCAGGTGAGTCGCAACAAGATTGACACCTTTGGCGCAATACTCACTCGCCATAGGATGATCTGCCTCCGGGTATAGACGAGCCGTCTCTTCCTGCACTCCCGGGTTTCGGAGTTCCTCGACATCAGAGCCACCCATCTATGCCGCCGGAGTTCACATCACCTGGCACAGACTCGCCTGGTGCACCTGTCAGTCGGGAGCAACCTCCTCCGTCATTCGCAGCGTCAGAGGCGGCGGTCGCTGGTCAGAGGCGCGTTTCGCAGTCAACCGCAAGACCAGTCGTTGGCCTAAGCACTCTGCCGAGAGTCACTGGACACGCTGCGAATGTCGGTCCGGTGCTTACTCCTCAAGAGCCAGAAGGGGATGCGCCGCCTGGATATTTTGGTGCCGGGGGACAAGGTGGTGGTGGACCTCCAGCTTATAGCTAAGCCACGCGAACGGTCACATCGTACAGGATCTACTTCTTGCTAGATGAGATTGGAGGATGCATGCCCATTACGACTATAGCCAGTTGTACATTTGTCTATCCACGAACTCACCTTGGCCGGTAGGGGTGTACCATGCCAGAGCGAGGAGATGACCGTCGATCCCTGCTCGCTGAGAGCACTCCACCTTTCTGCCTTCAACTTCAGTCCACGCTTTACCCAAGATAGAATCGTGGGCGATATCCCATACAAGCCCTTTCTTCAGACCTGTTCCCGCACACACCTCGTCTAGCTTGTCGAGCAAACTGCTCACATCGCTAGGAAGGAGGTTATGAATGTACGTGATCAAGAATGTCTCCGGAGCGAGCTCGTAGTTTGAGATGGTGAACACGACGATGATCTCCGTGCCATCTGGATTACGCTTCTTCACTGCTCTGGGCTCGTTTGCCGGCCAATCGGGGTGGGAGGTGTCCCTCCATTCGGGTTGTGGGCCGAACGTCGAGCGTCGGTGCATGAAGTCCAATAGACCTTCAGAAGCCGGGTCTTGTTGCAAAGCGATGGGCAACGAGGGCTGAGCGTCCCGCAGGCTGGCTTTGGCCAGAATGGACAGATCGGATGTGAGAGCCTGCATGTCTCGGTCGTATAGCAGTGCCCAACCACCTCCAGCAGGTGGATCCGAGGGTGAGGGAAGGGATTCTCGAGCGATTGGGTTTATAGACCATTCTACTTGATGTTGATTATCAGAATCGGCCACCCATCCCGGCTTGTCGAGGCCGATAGTGCACTTTTCGTAGAAAGCTGGACCGATGTCGGAGCTGAGAAGAGAGCACACGGCAGGCGGGACCAACAGCCTTTCTTCGGGCGAGAGAGTGGGTGGTTGACCCCGTTCATCCGGATAAGCAGGCAAAGCACCCTCCGGGGCAAGGAGGTAGTGGAGTTGCTGCAACATCACCATGGCGTATTTCTTGCCTTTGAAAGCCGTCTATATCAGCATCAAGGCCACAGTCACAATACAAGACCGAGCGTCCTGCTCACCTCGATGCTTCTTCGGAGCGATGACAGAAGTGACGCCGTAGAACCAAGCTGACTCTACGTCTTGGCCTTGTCGCTTGACCAGTGCCCTAGTTCTATGAGTCTCACAAGCGGCTAGCATCTCGCCATCATAGTCTGACCGACGGACCAAGGCCCTGCCGAGTTCTACGTCAACTCTTGTCTACATGTTCACTTCATTACTAGCTTGACGTCAAGACTTACCAGGAAAGACCTCTGCCATTCTGGATCCAAGCACCCTCCCGGAATTCCCTCTCAAGCCGCTCACAGAATTGCTGTACCCAAAGTATCAGCACTCGACCTCATGCTGATGCGAGGGGATCAACGTCTCGCACCTCAAATGTCTGTCCATGGGCTTGGGCCCACGGCTCGTACTCGTAAGCTGCGGATATGTACTGTTTCTCCTGAGCCTCGTTCGTTAGTCGTATAACCAAGTCTCGTCTGTCCGTCATCATGCAAAGTAGGTGAGAGCCGGATCGAGTTCCAACACCAAGATCAGAGCCCTTTGTTCATGCATGCCAGTGACATATGATGCGCCAGCTAGAGTTAAGGCAGAATACTCGGTCTACCGGCTTGATACAGCCTGAATGACCTCTGATGCCTTTCCACTTTCATCAGCGTCGATCAATCACTTCCTAGCGCATCAGAGGGGATAGGATGGATGACTGATTACTTCGCGAGCATACAATGCTGGACCTTGCTGGGCACGCATATTCACTCGTCATACACAACAAGACGCCCGACATCACAAAGAGTCGAGTGTCCCATGAAACACCGGCCGACACACCTGCGACTCCGGCTGCGAGAGCGCTCCAGTGCTCCAGACAATCGTCTCGGCGTGTCCATCCTTTCTCCCTGTAGAATCCAGACTGGCAGGAGATCCTCGCCACATATCTCTCCCCCATCTTCGCCAATCCCTTGCCGTCCAGCATACAGGCTTCATCCCCCACAAGAACCGCGATACCAATATCACGATGTCTGACTTCAGTCCGGAGCTCATGCCACTGGGCAGCTGCGAATATGACGCCGGGAGCGGACCGATGGCGACAGAAATCTTCATGTCGATGTCGGAAGTGGACAAGGTCGCACCAGAGGATACCGACGCACTAAACGCGGCACAAGACGACGAGGTGATGCATGTGGAAGAGAGTGAGATCATGGGAAATGTGATTGGCGACAACAGTGACGAGGGAGGCATCGGTGAGTGCGAGTTGCAGAGAGGAGGTTGACCAGTATCGCTGACCGGATAGCAGATCACGACGGGCTCAAAACTTCGACGCTGGATAGAGCCATCCAATCGTTGCCTGTTCTCATGTCAGCCTTGGAGGAGTGCGCGCTGGTGAAGAGGGAGAACTCGCGACTGAGAGCTGAAGTGCGAAGGCTGAAAAATGGCGACGATGACCACCAACCGCCTCCAAATTCAGCGGAGACAGAGCTACAAGACCAAGTTGCAATCCTCAAAACACGACTCGACAAAGCGATGTCCCTCATCAAGGCTTTACGCAAGACCCACATGGCTTCCACCAGATCTCCCTCAGCTTCCATCAGATCTTCCCCCGCAAGGCCGCAGGCGCTTCATCACGGCACGATTGCAGATGCCGCTAAACGAATCGAAGCCAGCAACAGGCGTATCACATCTCTGGCTATCGCGCTGACGGAGGGAGGTGACGCAATTGAAATCGCGGGCCAGCTGCTGGACGAAGTTGACAGTGCCGGCGGCACCGGTGAGGAAGATGCCGCCGGAGACGATCTCGATTCAGTACTCCGAGTAACACTGTCCCGAATTGCCGCACTGGAATACCAAATGGACGACTTCATGACCATCGTGCGGTCAAGTCCCGGCGGCTGAGGATGCGGCTCCGGTCAAATCGTTGGCAATCCGCCTCGCCAAGATCTTGGAACGACACTCGCCTCGAACAGGGATCTCGGCTGCGTTGCGGATTGACCATCCATGTGCGTATGAATTGCCTTTCATGTGTCATGTTCACACGTCCATTGCCGTCGACAGGCTCGACGAAATGTGAAATCTGCGGGCAGATCCCGCATATTCGGGATTTCCTGCGGCTACAGAATGACGGGAGACTGACGGTGGCTGACGGACTCTGACCTGCTCTGACGGGAGCTGACGGGAGTCTTCCGGAGTCCTCGGGGGTCACGCTGCCAGACGCTGCCACAGGCTGGCACAGCTGCTGGCACCTGCTGACACGAGGAGGCCAAGCCGAAGCTGCCGGCGGGGCGCAGGCTGGCACAGGAGAGCACAGGCAGAAGGGGAGAGGCTGGGAGAGGAGAGGACAATATTGAGCTGCTGTAAGCTGCGATGAGGCCCCTCGGATGGTCCTGGATACTTCCTGGATAGTCTTCGATGTGCCCAGATCTGCCCCCGGGTTTCCCCCTGCTTCCCCAACGTGTCAACTGATCAACTGCCGCGATACCGTTTGATTCTGCCAAATCTACGGCGGTATCTCGGTCGATCCAAAGAGCTAAATTGGTCAATCTGTAATTCCAGCTTGGCAGAATGACCATGAGTGGAAATCAAGTCGACCGGAAACCTGCCGATAACCCGTTTATTGGCAATACGAGCTTGAACCGACGGAACCGTTACGTCCATCTCACGCACTTCGGTCCTTCTTGGGATAACGAGAGGATAACGACGCACCATTCCCGCTGATCTCGCGCAGTGACAAAAGCTCGCTTAAACGATCGAATGCCGGCGGTAGTTTGTGCCTTTGACAAACCAGGCACTGTTCCTCGTTCCTGACCTAGCTGCCAGGCGCAAGATCCAAGGATGTCTCACTGACATCGCCTAGACCCGAAAAGTGCATTGGTGGAGGTAGCACGAAGCCCCGCTTGGCCCATTCGTGATCATGGGGCACTCTTCGCGGAGCCGCTAACACGACTGATGCCCCGTGATCGTCTATATAAGTCACCCCCGATGACCCCCTCTTCCTCATTCTTTCCCACAAGAACACAAAAGCTCCTCCTTCTCCATCTCCCACAAGCAACCTCGATCCCCGCGTCCTATACTCGACCAATCTTCCCGTCGACCTCCTCTTGCACTTCTCTCAAAACAGTCACAATGGCCGGTGGTGCTGTCGTCTCCGGCGGTTCGGGCGGTAACCCCCTCAAGAACGGTTTCATCACTCGACAATACCGTGAGTTTTGAGATGTGCATACTCCCTTGCGAACTCCGCTGACCTTGCCACTTAGTTTGGGCATTCATCCTTGTCACTTCCCTCTTCTTCCTTTGGGGTTTCGCATACGGTCTCCTCGATGTCCTCAACAGTCACTTCCGACAGGTCCTCGGTGTCACAAAGACCCAGTCTACCGGTCTTCAAGCTGCCTACTTCGGTGTCGGTTACTTTGCCTTCTCCCCGGTCGCCGGAGAGGTTATGAAGCGACGAGGTTACAAGACCACTATCATCATGGGACTCTGCCTCTACTCGCTTGGTGCCGTCCTCTTCTGGCCAGTCGCCAAATTCACCGGTAAATCCCCCAACCAGGCCATCTTCGGTGGTTTCGTCGTCTGCACCGCCGTCATCGCTTGTGGTTTGGCCTCGCTCGAAGTCGCCGCCAACTCGTACATCTCGGTCATCCCACCCCACAACGTGTCCAACTTCCGATTGCAGTTCTCCCAGTCTTTCAACGGAGTCGCCTCGTTCACCGGACCATTGATCGCCTCCAAGTACTTCTTCTCTGACGAGCACTCCGACGACCTGACCAATGTCCAGTGGGTCTACCTCGCCGTCGCTCTCATGGGTGTTATCGTCGCCGTCGCCTTCTTCTTCACCAAGCTGCCCGAGCCAAGTGAGGAGTCCCTCCAAGCCGAGGCTGAGGCTCTCGCTCTCGCTCAAGGTGTTGACACTCAAGCCGACAAGCCCTTCAGGAAGCAGTACCGAGCCATCTCCGGCGCCGTCGCCCAGTTCCTCTACGTCGGTGCTCAAGTTGCTTGCGGTGCCCACTTCCTCTTCAGAACCGAGGAGGCCGGTATCCACAACGAGGAAGGTGCCAAGCTCCTATCTTATGCCTTGATCATCTTCACCGTCGCTCGATTCATCGGTACCGCCTTGCTCTCCTTCATCTCGGCCCCAGTCCTCCTCTTCGCCCACGCCATCTTCTGCACGATCCTCCTCATCTTGGTCGGATCCATCAAGGGCTTCGCCTCGATCGTCTGCCTCATGCTCGTCTTCTACGGTATGAGCATCATGTACCCAGTCATCTTCGTTCTCGGTACCTCCGGTCTTGGTCGACACACCCGACGAGCCTCCGGTCTCCTTGTCATGGGTGTCTCTGGTGGTGCTTGTTTCCCCGCCATGCAGGGTGCCGTCGGTGACAGGTTCGACACTCGAGTTTCGTTCTTCCTCCTCGTCCCATGCTTCGTCTACATCGCCCTCTGGGCCCTTTGGGTCTGGAACGCCGATGGCCGACAGTGGAAGGTCGGTGGCAGGGAGCTCGAGCGAGAGGTCGAGGCCGCTGCCGGCGGTGCTATCCCACCTGCCCACGTTGGACTCAACTACACTGGAGAGAAGGAGTCTTACGAGCCCAGCATCAAGGAGGATGTCGAGCGGGTCGAGAAGGCTTGAGTCGCTTAGATTGGGATTTTGTAGCATTCATAGGGTCATTACTGGTTTCACACTACCCATTCATTATGCACGGGTCATTCGTTCAAACACTGCGTTGCTGCGACGTGCGATGGTCAAGGCATGCTTAGCAGGAAGTTGGTACAAGGTCGCGCTGCGAGAGTCTCTGCTCACTTCGGCGTCAGCAACAGCGAGTGCGAGAAGAGCAGTGCGACTCTTCACCAGCATGTTCTCCTCTGACTCGGCAAGGGTAACTTCACTGCATGTTCTGCATTTCCAGTACGAAAGGCTATGGCTCAAGGCGCTTGGCTCCTACACCCCCAAGTGAATCCGATCGCAAGGTTTCTAGGCGGCAGCTACGAACGCACCGTCAGAAAACCGCTGGTAACACAGGACTCTCACTCACCCTCAAGCTCGACAAGCTGTTTTTTGCTCTCTTCGTCGTCTGACTTTGCGAGCATCTGGAGGGAAGGTCAGAGACACACACTCATCAGTATGAGTAGGCAGACTCACACCCTTGAGAAGCTCGACGTATTTGACCTGAGCATCTTCCTTGCTCATACCCTCGAGCGCCTTCCAGGCCTTGTACTTGTATTTGCCCTTGAAGTCGAAGGTTCCTGAAGCGACATTAGTATTTCGAGATTCTCACTTGATGGGCCAGACTGACCTGGGGCTGGTCCAGTGCAGTCTCCCTCGTTGGCCTGCTTGAAGTGGGCGTAGAACTATGGTGGCGGGTCAGCTTGGCATCATCGTTCGATCACCTCTGACATACTGCGAGCTGATCATCCTGCGATGGCTTGACGGGGCCGTCGGCAGGCAGGGCCTTGACAATGGCGACGGCTTTGTCAAACTGAGCTCTAGATGCGGACATGGTTGATACGTTGGTTGGGTTGGACTGTTGAGTAGGAGGCAGAGGTGGTGAAGTGGGAGATGTCAGATGAGAAGCAATACAACCTTGAGCGAGCGGTTGACGGGTTCCTACTTTGCCGGACCAGTGGGGTACGTATTAGGCCTGGAGGTCGGCAAGATAGGCACGCCTAAAACATCAATCTTCGATGTTGCCCGCGCCTGCTGATCGAGATCGACGCTGGCTGTCAGCTGATGACGTATTACGTCGAGGTCCACCCTGCTCGTCCACCTTGCTCGCAGCGAGCCTCTCCCCGCAATCATTCGCAGCCGGCTATAGCTAATCCACTCAACATCTAACACCCTCGAAGACACTCATACATCACCTATAGTTACTCGCTCAGCAAAACCGCAACACTACAGCACATACACGATGCTCGCCTCCTCCATCCTCAGAAGCCCAACCATGCTCCGTCAGCCAGCCTCGATGGCTGCCAGAACCGCATTCAAGCCAATGCCCCTGGCCAAGCGATACCAGCAGCTCGACAACCGTGGTGGAAAGAGCAAACTGGTGTGTACACTTGCTATTTACGATGTCAACCTAAGTGGCAAGCTGATCTTCGATGACCTTAGATCTTCCGAATTGGTCTCAAGGGTGAGCCACCTTCCCTATTGACCGTGAAGTCATATACTCATGGCTACCAGATATCCCTGTCGAGCTTTACCCCATAGGCTTCTGTGTCGGTATCGCCCTGCTCGGAGCTGGAGTTGGTGAGTCGTATCTCAGGCGCAGAGACAACCAAGAAGCATGCTAATACGTTCGTGTTAGCGATTGGAAGACACCGTGGGTGAAATGGAACCGCTGTACGAAGAGGATGCTAACGGCTTTTCAACCCTTCCCAGTGTACCACGATGGTGTGAGTCGTAAACTCAGATCAGACTGGAGCCGTCAGTGTATACTGACCTGATGATTAGCTGCGACTGGCACCAACCGGTAAAGCTCCCGAGGATGCTTAAGACCTCAGGCCATTGCCGACTCAGTATTCGTTCAAGGGAAGAGGAGGAGCTCAGAAGTGAAGTGCGAATTGAATGCAACGACATGCAGACGGAAAGACGTCTAAATCGCAAACGGTCACTTTATAGCAGCTGTTTGGCGGCGGGAGTAGGCAATCGAGGACCAGTGCGGGAAACAGCTTGAACCTTCTTGGACCATCACCTACGCAACATTGCCCGATCCCGGATAGGTCCGTTACACTTGGGAGCTTGAAGTGAGCAGACCCACCTTGCAGCCGAGATCTATGTCCAGAGTCGAAGCTTCAGTGTCCCAAGTCCCAACTCTGAAGACGGCGGCGGCGGATTGGGTGCCAAAATCCAGAAGTTTAGCTGCGACCGCCTCAGTACCGCTAGCCCCGCCCCTCAGTCAGCTCGGGAGCAGGGTACAGTATGTGGATGAGCCTTCTCCTTAGGCTCAACTTGGGCTCAACTAAGCGCCTCCCGAGGAAACGGCTCCGCCAGGAAAGCTTTAGTTGCGCCTACCTTCGCCTGATGGCCGTATAGGCCTGTACAGGCAGATATGGCAGATTCGCAAGCGGACATCATATTGCTGTCAAAGGGTCCTGCAACTGAGGTTGCAAGCGTCCTCACATCCTCCCAGCCCCACAGACTCTGAGACTTGTGACTTATTACAGTACACACTAGTGTGTCACCAACAGGCAATACGAGTACGTACTCGTAGGATACAAATTCGTGTGACGATCAGAGGACTACGTTTGATCTTGATCATTACGATTTGAACATAGATAGTTAATAAGGCTTCTCATTTCAATTTCCCTGACGTAGTGATTTGTTTGGATTGATCCGAATGGGAGGAAGCTCGTGTGGGCAGGCGTGAACGACGAAAAGTCGAGTTTCAGGATGGTTCAAAGCAGAGATACGGAAGGGTTACAAGAACAACAACAGTCGCTACAGTCCTCCCATAGGACAAGCTCTGTCCCGCCAGTCTTGGATTCTGTGCCCCCGACAGCAGCGAGTCACCTTGATGCGAAGGGGTTTGACCGGTATTAAGAGGGCGACATCAGCGCAGCGACGTGCGTTGTCACATACGGCTTCACATTCCTCCTTTCGACTTTCATTCAACCCTCTACCTTGGTCATCGCAACGGGTTCAAAGCGTTGCGGTATCGATGGCAGGTCTTCCCCCTCGTCCCAATCTTGATTTAACACTTCCATGCCGACCCGACGCTGGCCCATCAACGTTATTAGTTGCGCCATTGGCTTCTCGACCGCTAGCTTCGAGAATCTCTGGATTTTCCACCGGTCTACCATCCAGACCCAGTCTCGCATCTCGACTGTCTACACCTGATTACGACTCGAGACCACGCCGCAGCCCCTCGCCACTTTATTTCGACAGTCGCAGATCCGCTGGCGATTCCTATCGGCCTCGAACCCGATCTCCATCACCTCGACCTTTGCGGAGTCGAGACACTTGGGCAGCCCCCGACAGCTACGTTCCGGAAGCGCCTATAGAAAGACGGTCTCATAGAGAAAGGGACGATATCTATATCCCACGAGAATCTGAGGAAAGACGCCCTACATCTACACCTAGAGCCCGTTACGCCCGTCCAGAATCGGCATCTCGTCCAACTAGATCTCCATCACCAATACAAAGCAAAAGCTTCTTCACCCGAGCCCACCGCATCGCCGAATCCCGAGCTGAGCACGCAACGAAACGCTCCATATTCCAGCAAGACAAGTCGAGATTGGCAGTCTCCGGACAACGCTCACAGCAAAAAGATTTACCGGCAGTATCGGATAGAACTCCATCAGCGAAGGAAGAGAAGCGTGACGCTCGATCAGAGGAGCAGTGAGTGTAGAATGTCGCCCCTGAGCTTATACAGCTTCAGTCCGCGCAAGCGATCACATCCCCTTCCGACCCCAGGAGACGAACAGCCGGCCAAGGTAGCAAAATCGATACCAACAGGACCTCGATCTCAGCGACCCTTACAGAAAGTCATACCTGGAGCTCCGCTAGGCCCTCGAGCACTGTATACCCACAGGTCCAGCACAGCTGTATTAGCGCCTGGAGTACCGACTGGACCCCGAGCATCCGCTGGAGTAGCAACTTTCTCTACCTCATCTGCACACCAGACTCGCACCCGATCACGGTCTCCGGCAAAGTCGTCTGTCTCACAAAGCTCGAACAGCAGCATGACCCGGTCAGGCTCCAGCAAGTCCAGACATCATTCTGGGAAGCAACAGAAGGGGAAGCAACAAAATGACTTCAAAGGACCTCTGAACAACTTGAAGCGTCTCAAAGAACAATATGACTTGCCGCCAGTCACCTCGACCCAGATGAGTGATCTCATGAAACGACTTGCGGAGGACTATGGAACCCTGGAGTTTGACAGAACCGCAGGCTCGCATGGTGGTGCGAAAGTCGTCCGCAGCACTCTCCGGGTCCCCAGCGTGGTCGAGGCCGGCGATGTGACGGGGACAGGAGACAATGCTCAGGCGGTGGAGGCGGATAGATTGGCTGCCTTGTCTTTTCTCGGGCAGCTCCAGGCCAAAGGACTCTGGTCTAAGCAGAAGATCTCCACATTTCTGCAGGCGGAGCCTGAACTCGAGGTGAAGCTTACCAACGGATCTACCATTCAATACGACACGGCTACGACGTTCATGGATTACTACACCCGCCGCTACAAGTTTGGTCAGCCCACGGTGGACTACACCTATCAGTCAACTCCGACTGGCGGGACGGTGTGGGAAGCAGTCATCTCCGTCGGCGGTCGCAAGATCGGTATGGGCACTTCGTCCTCCAAGAAAGACGCCAAAGTCAAATGTTTCCTGGACGTCGCCCAGTATTTGGAGAGCTGCGATCCGGACCTATGGACTCACTTTATGCAGACAGCTGGCCACAAAGCCAAAGCCAAGGTCTCGATCAGCTCTGCGATCGGGTTTCAGCTCAGTCGACCTCTCGAGACGGACATGTCTGGACTGTGTGAGGATATAAGGGGATCGAGCCTATATCAGAACGCACCATCTTCAACCACGATAACCGGAGACGACCAAGCTCTACCTTCGAATTGGTATCCAGCCGACACAGCCAGCGAGGATCAGCTTGACGCCAAATCGTCACTTATGAAGGAGAGATTAGAGACATACTCGACAAATCCTTCCACATCGAACATGCGCAAGCAGCGAGCGTCTTTGCCCATCATGCAAGGCGCCAAGGACCTGGTCGACATCATCCAGTCGAATGAAGTCACCATTATCATGGCGGCAACTGGTTCCGGGAAAACGACACAGGTCCCGCAAATCATCCTCGATCACTACATCGAGCGAGGCGAAGGCGCGCGGTGCAACGTCCTGTGCACTCAGCCCCGTCGGCTGGCAGCGATGTCGGTTTCGGAACGGATTGCGGACGAGCGAGGCCAGTCTCTCGGTGAGGAAGTGGGATACCAAGTACGGTTCGATCTCAAACTCCCTGAACCGGAAGGTACCATTACTTTCTGCACTACGGGTATCTTCTTGAGGAAGATGCAGAACTTCACTGGGGACCAGGCCAAGGATCTGGATCATATCAGCCATATCGTTATCGACGAAGTCCACGAGAGGGATATCGATACGGACCTATCATTGATGGTGCTCAAACGACTCCTGGCCGACAGACGGGCGAGGGGCAACCCACTCAAAGTCATCCTGATGTCTGCGACGATCGATCCCACCCTGTTCAAAGACTACTTCAAAGACACCGTTGGAAAGCCAGCCCCGGTCATGGAGATTCCTGGGAGAACATTCCCCGTCAAGCGGTACCATCTAGACGACGTCGTACCAGAGCTGCGCAGATTGGGCGGGCACGTTCTCGGCAACAAGATCGTGATGCAGTATTTGGAGAAGGAACTCGGCAACAAGGCGCTTGTGAAGAGCTCTGGCAGCGAGTTACCAGTGCCGCACCCATTGGTCGCCTTGTATATTGCCCATGTCATCAAACAGTCGAACTCGGGTCACGTTCTGGTCTTCTTACCAGGCTGGCAGGACATCAAGGCGACGGCAGGCCTGCTTAGAGGGTCGTCAGGATACCAGCCTATGGGAGTCAATTTTGCCGATTCTTCAAAGTACGAGATCCACTTCCTCCACTCCTCGGTCCCTCCAGCCGAACAGAAGCAGGTCTTCACGACCCCTCCAGCTGGTATTCGAAGGATCATCCTCGCTACAAACATCGCCGAGACCAGTTTGACGATCCCGGATGTGGTATATGTCGTGGATACCGGCAGGGTCAAGGAGAGCCGATTCGATCCCGGTACACACATGTCTAGTCTGATCTCCGCGTGGGCCGGCGCTAGCAACCTCAATCAGCGTGCGGGACGAGCTGGTAGACATCGACCCGGGGAATACTACAGTCTGGTTTCAACGCAGCGGCAGGCTCTGCTGGACCCCCATCAAATGGTGGAGATGAAACGATCGGACCTGAGTAACGTAGTCATGCACGTCAAGGTGAGTCCTTTTTCCCTTACCTTCAAGACGTATTGGCTAACCTCGCCCCCCGCAGATGCTCAACCTCGGCAGTGTGGAGGATGTCTTGGGCAAGACCATTGAACCCCCCGAGCCGGAACGGGTCCGATTAGCCATCGAGTCGCTCCTCATGTTGGGCGCAATGGACCAGAAGCAGAACCTCTCGCCGCTCGGTCGCGTCCTCGCTCAGATCCCCATCGAAGCTGCTATCGGCAAACTCTGCTTGTTTGGCGCATTCTTCAAGTGCCTGGATTCCGCACTCACTCTCGCCGCTGTCCTCACCTCTCGTGACCCGTTCATGGCACCAGAGATGATGAAAAAGCAAGCCGACTCTGTCAAAAACTCTTGGGCACCGCTTTCCTTCCGATCGGACCCACTCGCGATCGTCGCCGCCTACAGACATTGGGACGGATTGGTGGAAAGGAGGGATGATCGCTCGGCCCATATGTTCATCCAAGACAACTTCTTGAACAGAACGTCGTTGTACTCGATCAAGCAACTCAAGACCGCTCTGCTCAAGTCATTGGAGCAGACTGGCATCATTGCCGTGTCTTCTGGCTTGGCTCCGACGCGCTTCAACCGGGGAAATGGATTCGCCAATCAACTCAACGAGAACGGAAATAGCTTGCCCTTGTTAGCAGCCCTGATAGCAATCGCGAGCGCTCCGAAGTTCGCATTGCAGATGGGAAAGCAGGTGCAAACCGCGCAAGATACGGTCAGTGAAGAGCAGGACGACCGCGAGCCATGTACTGACGATGTTGGCTTTGCAGAAGATTCAAATCTCTATGTCGTCCGTCAATCACCCAACTCGGTTGCCAGCACCTCCGACTGAGAGCCTCAATGACGCATCACTCTACGCCTTTGTCGAGAAGACACGCAACTTGGCGCCTGGCGCCAAAGAATCGTCAGCACAGATCGTCATCCGACAAACAACTGAGCTGGATCCACTCACATACATGCTGTTTGGATCACACGATTTGGGTGCATCACAAGAAGCGGTCGGAAAGTCCCGACTACTCGCCGACTCCTGGTTATCAGTCGAGGGTGAATCGTCTGCCCTGCAAGTCGTACAGCGACTGAAGTCATATCTGAACACGTCGATGTTGCGAGTGTTCGAGGGGTTATCGAGATCACTCGGCCAAAGTCGAGAAAGCCGAATCGACAGGTCAAGAAACAGCGTGGACGTCGCCGAGCAGGGCAGCAGTGTGATCAGAGGCGACAATGAGGATGGCGATGATGTCAGCGATGACGAGAAGGAGGTGGAGGAAGGAGATGATGAGACGGACCGAGTCGTCCAGCCGCTCTTCCCAGCAGAGATCAAGGAGCTCGGGTTCCTCACCACGGATGTGGTTCGCGTGCTCGATGCCTATGCTGCCGAAAGGACAGCAGCCAGGACGCCAAGCGGGAACTTTCAGGGCAATCGAGGCTATCAGAGGCGTTAGTCGTCTGGAAAGTAAGAGTTACGATTGAGATATTCTGGGGTCGACTACGACGACGAAATAGAGCAGTAAGCACAGGGTGCCGCTGAGAGGATCCTCCTCGCTAGTTTATTTGCGCAAACCTGTATCACAACTCATTGATTACATGCAAGCGAACTACCAGTGTGATCTGATGTTCATGTCGACCGATCGTCATTAGGTGTATCTATGCGGGGTATGGACTTGTTCTCCCTTGACCATATGAGTACTCGCTACATCACTGTTTGACATTCAGTCTTGATACTATACACATCATGCCGTCGCTGCTCGCGGTGAAAATGCCTTCCACCGGTATGAATTCCTGACCCGGCATGGACCGCTCTGACTCGTCTGTTCCTTTCGGGAACGTTGCGCCATGCGGTGGCAGGTCGGGTATCTAACAGGGAGTCAATTGCTGCTGTCTGCGAGGTCACCATCGTGACTGACCTTAAGTATGCTAAAGCGACAATAACCATGACCGCCAGAACGCTTCTCGTTTCGAACAACGGGCGACCATGCCTTGGCCGTGTCGATGTAATGTCGGACAAGAGACCTGTCTGATGGCCGTATGATACAGTAGAATGATTGTCCTTTGACCTACATGCCAGAATCATCAGTCTTCGTGACGGCACTACACAGGATTCCACTCACGCTCGTAGTATTCACAATGCTGGCGTTACTGGCGAAAATGACCCTGCTTGTGTTGGTGAACCGGTCTAGGAAGAAGAACGTTCGAGGATGACGAGCTGGCAGCTTCCAGGGTTGGTCCAGCTCAGCTGCATTTCTAGCAGGGTTTATCATCGATGTTGATGTCAACTGAGGTTGACTCGTTGGCGTTGGCTGACTCCATCTCTACAGGCGTCAGCTATGGATATATGGTCGACTCACCTTCACACCCCATTTGCCTTGTGAGCTGGGCGATACCTCGATGACTTCCCGCGCCGTCAATGCTTGCTCTACGTGAACAAGAAGTCCTCAGCAAACGAATACGCATGCGGTGTTCCACTACTTACGTATCGTTCGTGGTCCGTCCTCAGCTCGCGTGTACGTCGCGACGCTATGTCCGTAGACGGTCGAACTTGACACAGTAGAGTCAGGAGGGCAGCTCCATGTGATGTTGACGAGAGACTCACTATGCCACACATGACTCGATGAAATGGCCGTGTTTATGCAGCAGACGCATGTAGGCCACACATGCCGAGCGCTCTTCCAGTAATGCCCAGCTAGAGATGATGCGTTAACGAGAGAGAGTTGATACGTCCAGTTGTTTTGAGCTGGCGGCAGTCGACGACTTTGCAAGTGGAATCCAACTCACTAGTGTACCTCTCGTAGATAGGGTATTTCTTCTGGATGAAATATGTCATATACCGACGTCCCCGTCAATTCTTCGGGTTTGTACCCAAGTATGTCCTCCATGGACACAGAGACATATTCGATGGTGGCCTGCGAGATGAGCTCGTGCTTCACGGCCATCGACCTACCCCTTCGTCCCCGGTGACCAGCATAAGTGCGGTCAAGCCGACTCCTCCCTCCGACATGGCGGTATCTTCTCCGTTTCCCAGCGCACGGTCAAAAGAGCTCCTACTTGGAGTTCGCCCATTGCTCATACTGCGGGAGGAGCCCGCCGAAGACATGGGTGACGTCCCAGGCAGGCCCCTTGGCGTACTGTTGTGACTTGTCGAACCGGCTCGCTGCATTACCTATACGTTGTGTGCGGCCTGGTGGTAACTCATAACAGACGTTGTTGGCGCTGACGCAAGCATGCGGTGGTGTTGACAAGGGGTGCAAATAGGTGTGAACGGTAGGAGTTGATTAACGCTGAAGGATTGATAAGGCCGGATCTTCACTGTGCAAGTCTCAGATCTCGCTTGGAGGCTGAAGCCAGGTGTATTTCCGCGGTGAGCGTACGTCCTGCCTGCTTGTGCCGAGCCGCTGGTCCGACCCCCCTTTCTTCGGTTCTCGGCCGTGAGACGCAGACTAAGCGATGAGCCAGGACAGGCCAGGACTGATCAGGCCTCAGGCAGCCGCAGGCCTCAGGACCGACGGAGATGAACGAGGATGTGACTCTCTTGCTGGGAATGTGCGCAATCACTTGTCGGAGGCGTACGTCGGCCATCCACCTGATGCTCTCCTGAACGATGACCGAACCGGGCTGCTGATCTTTCCCCCTGGCAGCCGACCGCCACCCGGACCGCAGACACCCGCAAATCATATTACAAATTTCATTAGATCTCGCACGAAAAGCTTCAAATCGAAATCACTCCGCCTCGTCAAGTGACAAAGCGGCACCAGGCAGCACCCCGCCCGGGCTTTGTTCTACACCTCAATCGTCCTCGACCTTAGTGCTCACAGGGCAGGACGTCCCTCAGTCACACAGTCAAGGGGACACCAGGGAACACCCGAGGCTGGGTATGCGTTGCAAAAAGGGGAGAACCAGGCGACAGCGGGAATGGCTGTCAGTCAGATCCGCGAGCAAAAGCAAAACTCCGTGTGGGGATCGAACCCACGATCTTAACCTATCACAAATTTAGGAAAGTTACGCCGTACCGCTAGGCCAACGGAGCCACGTCGATTTATGTGACGATTCTGCTCGACCATGTGGCTCATAAAGCTGCAAGCGCAGGTAATCAATTGCATCTGCCTGTCCTGCCCAAGTCCTGGCTCACTCTCTCTTGCCGTGATGGTACTCTCGTGGCGGCCTGCAGTCGGTGAGAGCTGGGCGACGACCATAGACTGATGAGGTGATCCATCCCAGGACCGACTCTGGGACGAGTCCCGCAATAATGGCCGATCAACCACCGGCCGTTTCTCCTTCACAACATCCGACCCCGCAGTCAATAGTGACAACATCGCCGAGGCCACCGCAAGAAACAGTAT